>JAJTUQ010000003.1:4027521-5370028 GCA_021399445.1 Xylogone sp. PMI_703
GGCTCGTAGAGACCAGCTGCGGATGGCCCGGGAACTGCTATTTCGTGAAGAAGCCAAAGCAAAGCGCATTAAGAAAATCAAGAGTAAAACATATCGAAAGATCCATCGAAAGCAGCGGGAAAAGGAAGAACGTCTTAACAAGGAAGCACTCGCTGAGGCTGGAGTCGAACCGTCGGAAGATGAACAAGAGGCTCAAGATCGCCGGCGCGCTGAAGAGCGTATGGGCGCAAAGCATCGCAACAGTAAATGGGCAAAGTCTGTTAAAGCCACTGGTCGGGCGGCTTGGGACGAAGATGCTAGAACTGGAATCACTGAAATGGCGAAGAGGGATGAGGAACTTCGGAAAAGAATTGAAGGTCGTGTTTTCCGGACAGATGGTCAAGCGCACTCAGACATCTCGGAGAGTGAGTCTGAAGATGCAGAGAGTGGTGAGGATGAGGCAGAAGAACAGCAGAGATTTTTACAACAACTCAACGATATCAAAGGGACTGACGCCATTGATGACAACATGCCCGGAGCGAAATTGGCAAACTTAAAGTTTATGCGTAAGGCTTCAGAGGCACGCAAGAGGGAAAATGATGCTCTAGTGGATGATATCAGGAGGGAACTCAATGGAGAAGATAGTTCAGAGGAGAACGATGAAGTTACGGATATTGGCCGAAGGATATTTGGCCCCGGAATCAAGCAGGCTGATTCTGGTAAGATCCAGCAAGCTTCAAAATTGAACGAATTTGAAGAGCCTTTTGGATCAAATGTTGATGAAGCCGAGGATACAATACGTGGTGTTAGTAATGACAGCAGGGGAAAAGTGGCAGCTATACCCAAGCAAAGAGAGAAAAATAGTGGCAAAGTATTGAAATCCAATACTATACAAACCAAAACCAACGAAGTCTCAAGTGGAGGGGCGTGGTCAAAGGTTATAGAGACCAACGATAGCATCAATGCTGCAGAGTCTAAACGGCGCCGACACAAGAAAAATAATGCGGTGGAGATTGAGGAACTCGACCTCTCCCAGGCTATGACCATTGCGAAGCCATCGAAGCCCAAGGCCGCCGCAAAGGCCACCACAACTCTCGAGGTGGAACCAGATAGTGACAGTGATTCTGATAATGCTGCCGGCCTACCTTTTGCCATCCGGGATCAGGAACTCATCAAGCGTGCCTTTGCAGGGGCGGATGTTGTCGGCGAGTTCGAAGCTGAAAAGCGGCAAACAATTGAGGATGAAGATGAGAAAGTAATTGACAATACCTTGCCTGGGTGGGGTAGTTGGGTTGGCGACGGGGTTAGCAAGAAGGACAAAAAGCGGAATAAGGGAAGATTCCTGACTAAGACTGAGGGTATCAAGGAACAAAACAGGAAGGATGCAAGGCTCGAACGCGTTATTATCAATGAAAAGCGGGTCAAAAAGGTATGTTGCTGATCCCCTAGTGTATCCTTCTGTTGGCTTCAACTAACGGGTACAAGAATTCTAAGTACCTTGCATCCAATCTGCCCCATCCGTTCGAGACTCGACAACAATATGAACGGTCTCTACGGTTACCAGTCGGGCCAGAGTGGACCACGAAAGAGACATTCCAGGATGCTACAAAGCCGAGGATCCTGCTTAAGCCAGGGGTTATTGCCCCGATGTCAAAGCCGCTGCTGTAGATTTAGACGTAAGGGGAATTCCATCAGTCCGTGGGTTACTGGTCTAGACCTGTGGCCCCTGATGTGTGACAGCATGTGCCTTGTACCTTGCAGATTAATTGTGTATATTCACTATTTTCCCCCTTCCTATCTGTTTTGCATTCAATCAGTCCGACAGCTAGACATATGGACTATTGGACTCTCTTAGCGCTGGAAATAGATAAATTAGCTATTCGGGAGGCTGGGAACAACACGGTCCTCCCGTGGATAGTTTGACAAGTGCCTATTAGGGCGTCATCAACAACGTGGTTGAAAGATAGCTTTGCGTCGTCGAGTACGCTGTTACGTATGGATCGCCACTAAATTTCGGCAACGCGTTCGAGCTCAGCATTGCGATACTGGATCTCACTTCGCGGCACGCCATCCGATGTAAGGGAATGGAGACATGTATACGCTTGGGCCCGTGCTGACTGTGAGAGGGGTACTTGGAAGAATGTGAGCTTAACAGAACGTAACTCGGGCAACTGCGAGAATTTTAGGAATAGGAGTGCTTTGTAGGTCCTACAGACCAAGGGTTTATGGATATTGAGTAGATCGATGGTTTTGTTCCCGGGTCAGGACGGCTGTTCCTGCAGTAGTAGGGCTGTCTGATGCCCATTTGCCACCATCTTGTATTGTAGATAGCCCCGCGTGCGGTTAGGATGTTGACTTCTAATCATCGCGCATCTCACTGCAAAGCTACCACTAATTTCACAGCGCGAACTGTGCAGTATCCTTCTAAATCTCTTGAGATGTGTGACCGTTGCGATGCCAATCATAGAAGCATTGTTTCCGTAGTATTTGCTGTGACAACAATCAGTTGTTGACTTGGACCTGTTGAGGATCCGAGAGAAAGAGTATAGATAGAGAGCTTTCGTAGGACCTATATTCTTTTCCCTTTTGTACCTCTTTGATATCTTCATCACCCAACACCTTGTCCGTTACGAAACCGGATCGATACGACACATTTTTATAATATATATTTTATCTCTTTTACTTTGTTCTTTTTATCTTGCATCTTACGAATTAACGAACTGACGAATCGCCCACGAGAAACGACATTGGATAACAGTACTCTATATGAGCGGAACGACTTGTAACGATAGGAGATAACGAACATTCTGACTGAGTTCTTCCTCTTACCCCCTGCTCCACCCCCGTTTTCATTCCTAGATTCACCATTTCATTACATATATATATATATATATATGCAAGCATGAAGGAGTTCATATGGCTAACATTTCTTCTGCAGGTCATACTTGTAGCGGCGTTGCCACTGCGCTTAGGCAGAGACGTTAGCGACCGCTCTGGCGTACCGGTTCAGGTACCGGGACGGCCGCCATTATTTCCGGTACCTGCAGGAACCTTAAAAGCGCGGCTCATCCAATCATCATGGAACACCAGCACCGCTGCTTTTATCCCTGCCGCGCCTGTAGAGCAACTAGGTATGTGCCCATCGGTTCTCATTATTTACTACCCCGCGCTACACCAAACGAGCTCGTGAACACCAGGTTGACCGTTATTCAGCTGGAACTGGTACTACGACCGTGACTCAACTGCCTGGTGAGACCAGCTCGTTGAGTCAGGGAGAGACAACTTCTCCTCTCCGGATGACCACAATTCCGCCTCCCGTGGTTACTCCAATCCAATTTTCTCAGAGTGTGACAAGCAAAGAAAGTGCGGAGGTCACAGTCACAGCTCCAGACGACCCGGCGTCTAGATCTGATGAGCTCGAGGATAAAAAGACGGTACTCAGCACGATTACAACCACAACAACAGTTCCAGCAGAACCTCAAATTGTGACAGTTACTGTTCCAACTCCATCAATATCAATAGTCGTCGCGTCAAAAACCGTGCCCGAAACAATTGTCGAGACATTAGATATCATCACTTCGTTTGTCACGACCACGGTGGTACCGAGCGTCTCCGTCGTTACGTCACCGTGCGCATCCGGCACAGTCCAGATTCTGCCCAGCTGCGCTGAAAGCATACCGACCGGCACCTATATCACCACTATTACCTCCACGCAGACTATTGGACCATTGCTTACCACGATCATACCCTACCCCTCGACTATCATCTCTCTTCCACCAGTTGGGCATTCTTCCTCCTCCTCAAGCTCATCTGCAAGCGCGGCTACTAGCCGATCCTCGACCACGGCTGCTACCTCGACCAGTACCAGGGTCCAGTCCACCATGGCATCCTCCAACATCTTCCAGCCCATTGCGACGGATGTCCCGCCATCTGTCATTAAGAGCAGGCCCGACCATCCCGTCCCGCGACTTGGCATTCAGGCTCAGAATGCCCCGATCGGGACAAATAAGTTCTATGCCAACTTCTTCCTCGGCAGCCAGACGGCAGCCTCATGGACGCATCCTTACTCCGTGGCATGGGTCAAAGGCAGTGGTGCGTCAAAAAGCTGGGGATTGGCAGTCTCCCACATAGACGCTGACCAGAGAGTGTATGGTCCTCAGAAATCTACGGGTGCAGTCTCGTACTTCATCAACCCTGTTGGTATCCAATCTTTGATACTTTCAGCGGCAGAGCTGGGGTCCTCTACTGTCCTTACCACTGATCACTTGGCTGAGTTCTCGACCAATGTCAACCTAGCACCGTCCCCTGGGGCGGGGTCCACGATCACATTTCCCGTGGTGCAAGGTATGGCATTCCTTACAGGCATCTATAACGGCTCAACACCTCTCTTGCAGACTGGAGTCTTCTTTAGATCCGTGACCAAGTCTTCTACCAGTCCCAAGCCTGGTGTCACAAAATACTCAATTGTTCTTGAGGATGGCAAGACCTGGTTGCTGTATGCTTATGCCCCGTCTGGTGCATCATTGGACATCAGAGTAGTCAGCAATAATCTTGTTCAAGCAACATCAAAATATCAGGGCATCATTCAAATTGCCAAAAATCCGGGAGGTAATGCTGAGGCTCTGTATGATGCTGCTTGTGGTTCATACCCTACGTCTGCAACCCTCTCAGGAAGTGTAAGTGGTAACGCCGGTTCCTACACTTTGTCATTCAACAAAGCCGGTTTGTCAAACTCCACTTTGATGATGTTCGCTCTCCCTCACCATCTCGACTCATTCAACCCAGCCACCAAAGGGGCAGTCACCGGGCTTACCCTCAATACAACCACCAAGGGAATAGCCACTGCCGTTCTAGGTGATCAGTGGACCTTGACTGAGACCTTGCCAACAAGTATTGGCTTTGCACCATGGAGTCCTGAGTTGAGAAGCCGTGGATCACTATCTCAGTCGGCCGTAAATGCCATGGCTAGTATTGCCGCCAGTGAAGTGTCACAGGACATGTCACAACAAACAAACTTGAACTCCATGTACTTTAGTGGAAAGGTAAGTTAAGAGAACTTTGATGACTGTACTAGTTAAGCTGACAGGTATATAATAGGCTCTAGCTAAGTTTGCTGGTATAGTTTATGTCATCAATAGTATGATGGGGAATACATCCTTGGCCAGTGCTGGGCTTGAAAAGTTGAAGGCCTCATTTGCAGTATTTGCCAGTAATACACAGCAGTATCCTCTTGTTTATGAAAGTAAGTCGAGTAGCACCTGAAGATTGATATTATCTGCTGACTATTTCAGGTGCTTGGGGAGGTATTGTTTCCTCTGCCTCATATGTCACCGGCGACGCAGGAGTTGACTTTGGCAATACGTACTATAACGACCACCACTTCCACTACGGCTACTTCATCTACACAGCCGCAGTGATTGCCCATCTCGATCCGACCTGGATCCCGGCCAACAAAGCCTATGTCAACTCTCTTGTTCGAGACATTGCCAATCCTAGTACGCAGGACAACTACTTCCCCGTCTCGCGTAACTTTGACTGGTACCATGGCCACTCCTGGGCACATGGCCTTTATGAATCCTTCGATGGTAAAGATCAGGAATCTTCCTCCGAGGATAGCATGTCTGCATATGCAATCAAGATGTGGGGAAATGCTATTGGAGACGCCAACATGGAGGCCAGGGGCAATCTCCAGTTGGCAATTACGGCACGAAGTCTCCAGAATTACTACCTATATCAGCAGAACAATACCGTTGAGCCAGCCAATTTTATTGGCAACAAGGTTGCGGGAATTCTATTTGAGAATAAGATTGACCATACCACATACTTTGGGGCTAATATTGAGTATATTCAAGGGATTCACATGCTACCCCTGCTACCTCACACAACACTCACGAGGACAAAGCAGTTTGTGGCAGAGGAGTGGAATACTTATTTCAGCAATGGTCGTGCAGACTCCGTCGAGGGTGGATGGAGAGGAATCCTCTATGGTAACTTGGGAACCATTGATCCAAGAAGTGCCTGGAACTTTTTCATCTCATCGAACTTTGATCCAAGTTTGCTTGATGGTGGGGCATCGAGAACTTGGTATTTGGCCTTTGCAGCTGGTATGTTACCCTTGTTTATACATGCAATACCATAGAGGAGAATATGGCTAATATATTCTGCTAGCGCTTGGCGGGGCCCCTTCTTAAGACTTATCGGCTAGTGAAAGGAGTGGAGGATATAGGTAGGTATTACTAACAGGATGAAAGAAGAAACTGGACGATATAATGAAACGACACGAGTATAATAATAACGGCCCTTTTTGAATTTATGCACGGCGTACGATCTACGACATATAATATCTATAACACCAAAAACACCAAAAACACCAAAAAAGGACTATTCTAATTACGACATTCGAGGAGATTTGGTTCAATACTCTATCTGACGCTTTGGACGTTCTGCAAATTGAGAAAGGAAGGATGCCGTGGGAGGGACTGGATCCGGGAAATGGGAAAGAAGGTGGAACTTGGGATAAACAGGCAAGAAGTGGGTGGCACCATCGGACTTTTTTCCCTCTCTTTTGTGTTCGAGGGTTCTACGAAAGTTTTGGAAGGGAAATATAGGTGCTACAATCTGGTGGCCCATCCTTCAAAACGAGGAGTTCTGGGGCGGCATGCAATCTAATTTTATCCACGACACACAAAACACGAAAACCTCGACAAAAAAAATCACCCCCAAAAAAGCACGTTTTCATCACGCGGAATTCAAGTTCGATGTTCTTCTAGTTGTGCCTTAGCATGTTCATATTTGGTTCATATACCAACCTGATATCTCTTTTTTCCTTGACTCGGTAGTTATAGTTTCCTTTGTTGGTATGGATAAGTAGTAGAAATTGAAATTGTTAACCTAAGGAAATGAGGGCTATGTCAGGTTTAATTGAAAATTTGAGAGTTGTCAGCTTGTAGTTGTTGTAACTCCATATGAGAGATTCCCATACTTGATATGATACTTCATCCGAGTTCTTGAAATTCCCGGTCGAGTTAAGATCAGAGTTAAAATGCACACCTAGTAGTTAAATCACATATTCATATAAAAATATAGTTTGACTCTGTATATATAGGATATCAATAATAAACGAAAAAGGAAAAGCCAGACATAGCGTAGACATGGAAATCCAACAGCAAACCAAACCACCGGAGCCCCAGAGACAGAAAAAAAGAAACATATCCATTCACCAAGCTTCACTTTTCCCCAATTTTCAGCATAACAATAACACTCTATAATACACTGTACAAAAGAGCTACCTTCCTGAGCCGAACGCATTCCTATAATTTTCTGGGGCGTTCGGATCGATTTCCGTGAGCCTTTGCGTAGGGTGCTCTATGCTCACAGGGGGTGTATCAAACATCCCAAATAGGTCCAAATCAGAGTCGGTTATAGAGCCGCTTCTTGAAGCTGGACTAGAACCTCCTCGGCATCTCTCCTTCTGTCCCCCTACAGTTTCCCCAGGAAATTCACATTGATACGATTCATTTGCCAGGGCTAACTAGTTTTGGTGAATTAACTGCATCATCTGGGTATACGATAAACGCAAGGGCAATGATGAAATACAGGCCGAGTAACTATTTTCACCAGAATAATTAGCATTTCTATCTTCTATCGGTTTGAACCACAAGGATTCTTTTGAAAAAAAAATTCACTAGAAGAAAACTCACCATGCATCCTTCAAGGTAGTTGCTCTTGCCGTCCCCAATTACGTAAGCTACAACTAGTACACTGAGGAAGAAGACGACGGTCTCAA
The DNA here is from genome assembly GCA_021399445.1 of Xylogone sp. PMI_703. Taxonomy (NCBI): domain Eukaryota; kingdom Fungi; phylum Ascomycota; class Leotiomycetes; genus Xylogone; species Xylogone sp. PMI_703. The sequence goes on from JAJTUQ010000003.1 coordinate 4,035,287, forward strand.
AGGTCTCAAAGTGGAGCGTCATTGGTTGTCCAATTATCCAACCCAAGATGACCAGGAATGGCGTAACCATGAGTGCAATCTGCATACTGGACCCAATAGCCACACCCATTGCCAGATCCATCTTGTCCTTCACGGCAACAACAATGGCGGTCACGTGCTCCGCAGCATTGCCAACGATGGGTAGGAGAATAAGACCAATGAATGTCTTGCTGATGTGGGCAGTTGCTACTAGGGCGTCAATGCTATCGACGAGGTATTCAGCGCAGACTGCCACCAAAAGCGTGATAACAATTAGCACGGCAGCCGCTGCCCAAGGACCCATCTGAGGCTCTTCAACCTCGGTGTCATCGTCCGCGGCGGCATGTTCAGCATCAAACAGAGAAGCATGAGTACGGAGCTGGAAAACCAGGTAGAGTACATAAAGAACGAGAAGCACGATGGCAGTGCCGTGAGAGAGAATGAGAATATTTGTTTCCGAGTCAGCATCGGAACTGCTGAGGACAGAGTAGAGCTATTGATAAACGATTTGTCAGAGGAGTGAAGCACAAAGGGAGAACAAGAAGACCAACCGTTGCCGGGATAATGAGGGAAGCAGACGCAACTGCCATGAGCGAAGACATGGTAGAAGCCACTGTGGTGTTGAAGTCCTGTTCAATGGCGCTTGCAGTGCCAGTTCTGGTATTGTGAATGCCTCCAGCTAAGAAACAGCAACCTAGAACAAGCAGGATATTGGACAAGATGCTACCCAGCATGCTGGACTGGACAATTCTAATCTCTCCATTTTTGAGGGCCACGATACTGACCTATAGCATTGAACGGTGTCAGTTTGATAAAAGCAAAAGAGAGAAGTAGCTTTTTTCTGGCTCCAAAAATATACCAATGGACAAACGTACAATCAATTCCACAGCATTGCCAAACGTAGCATTCAAGAGGCCTCCCATGGTCTCGCCCAGCTTCATGGAGATTTCCTCGGTAGCAAAGGACAAGAGAGCCGCCAGCGGGATGATCGCAAGGAAATTGAGGACGAAAACAGCCGTCGCATTCATGCCCAGAGCGCCCGAGATGATACCCAGTGGCACGAAAACCAGCAGCACATTCACGTAGTTGCTATAGAGGGTGACCTTGGTGAGCGTGAGAGTCTTGGCGGGCCAGCGCACCAATCTGTTCTCGCTGTCCATACCCGGCGTGTAGTTCTTGTTGACGAAGAGCTCGTAGAAGGTCGCATTGCCATTGCTGTGCCCATTGGCGTGGTTGTGGTTGCCATTGGAGGTGGGCAGCAGGTTGCTCCGCTCATTGATGGTATCCATATTGCTCGAGTTGTGTCTGCTGTGACGACCTATCTGATCCGATCTTCCAGAGAGGGCGCGCTTGAGATTGCGGTGATAGGAAGGGGTAGCTGCCGTGTCATAAGGACATCAGGTTAGCAATGATGCGCTTTTTTCTACCTGTGCGTTGGTTGATGTGTGTTTTTCTAAGATTTTGTCTTGGAATCTCAAATTGCGATATGCGCTCTTTGCCGCACCAGATATAATGTGGATGAGGGCGAGAGGCAAAAGTTTAGGGCGGGGCGGCGACCCAGCTTTGGAAGCTCCGAGTAAGCAGGCAAAGCTCTCGAGAATTGATATCACATGGCCCCACTCGGATAGCCAACGATAAGGGAAGAGGGAGAAAAACGGAGGACGGGCAGCAGTGAAGGAGAATAATATAAGTGTAAAGGAAGAGCAGAAGGATCAGTAAGGTTTCTGCGGGAAAAGAAAGAGAATGGCAGAGTAGCAATGATTAATGGCGCGCGAGTAGGGCGCCGGTGCAATCGGAAGGAGCTTGTGTCCCAAGTAAGTGATTTCGACTGCGTGGTTGCATGCAGCAGCAACAGCAGCAAACAGCAGATTGCCCACGAACTGGCAGACAAAGCTCTCTTTCTGTGCTTCTCTGCGACCGGGCCGTGATAGTGTACCGCCAAGACACGCAAGCAATCATCCAGATTCCATCCACCATAGGCCGGTGCTAAGGTGCAAATCCATCACCCCAATAGTCCGAAAAGCGACAATGAAGCTTGTGCGGGGGGGGCGCCGGTCTAGAATTGGCAGCGCGAGAGGAAAAGGCAGAAAAGGCAGAAAGAAGGCGGGCCCAAAGAGCGGACTTACATGACATTGCTGGTAGATTGAACTCTTGGCAGGAAGAGACAATGTGGTGAATTGCTGGGACGATGAGTGAATTGGGAGAGAGAAGCACAGAGAGGACGGAGAGGAAGCGTCTGGTGCTCTGCTGCGCCTCGTTCGAAGGTGGAGGGTGACGACAATACAGTACAAGAGCGGTACTTCTGCTGCTCTGCTTTCGGTCTGCACGTCGCGCTGCACGTTAAATGGCCGGCACGTGCGGGGGAAGGAAGCAAGCACCTGGTAAGCAATTACTACTAGGCACAAAAGTCCAAATGCAACAAGATGGGAATGATGATGGAATGATGAGGAATTGAAAGCAAAGAAGAAGAAGAGATGAATTCAAGACTACGGCGAGAGAAAGAGAAGAGCACACACGACACGACCAAAACCAGCTGAAAGGGCGAAACGCTTGGGAGCTCCGACCAGCAACAGGAACCAGCAAACAGCAAGCAAGACCACTGGAAAACCAGCCACTGGGAACCACAGAATCCGCTGTGTCCCCCCAGGCGATGACGGCACCCGCTGGGTCTTGGGTCTTTGGGTCTTGGGGGCGCGAAGGGCCACTGCACAAAGCTGGGGCCCGCTAAGACGGTGCCCGGTACTGTGTGCTCTGTGCGGGTGCTGCACCTGAAGATCGCTGACTCGGCGGGTCGCATCTCGCCCGGTTCGCGGATGGGAAAAACGGATCGATGGGGTCAGCCCGGACTCTACGCTACAATACGCTACAGTGACCCTACCCTAGCTCGCCCAGCTCTGGGAAGCTCTCTCGGCTCTCTTCTGTTGTGCGACTGCGCTGTCCTGTGCCCATGCATTATTACTCGCCCTGCCGGTACTGGACTTGTACCGCTCTTGTACTCTTGCACAGCCCCATTGCCAACCCTCCTCCTGCAGCACCATTGCTCTGGATACATTTCTTCTCGAGCTTGGCGGAGTCAATATCTCCAGAGGAAGAAATGTGCGAGGGGTACATCTTCTGGTTCGTCCGTCTCCATCTTTTGAATGAGGCATTATTGTTATTCTTTTCCTTTTTCTCTCTTCCTTCCTTCGCTGTTGTGCGATCTGCTCTGCTCTCTGCTTCCCCGGCCCGTCCTTGCTGGCTTTCTACAACTCGCTATCACAGTGTCACAGAGACAAGTGATGACCCCGATGAGCAATGCCCCAATGCCCAGGCCGGCTTCCATCTAGATCGTGTAACTTGCCATTTGGAATTCTGCTCTCTCGCCCATCAGCAAGCACGTCTCTTAGTGTCCATGGATGAGGCCTTGAGGTACACAGTACGGCGCGTGAGACTCTCTTCGCCGAGAGCTACTTGAGCTACTTTACCGCGCAGCTCCCTTACGTCACCCCACTCGTGGCCTCCTCCTGCCCACTAACTAGCGCCCAGAACCCAGTGAGTAGAAACTGTCTAGATTTCCCTACCACACCGCAACCTTTCACTTTATTACTGTAACACCCAAGATCTTGGGTTCTAGGCGTGCTGATTCAGCACGTACATGGACCTGCTCCTGAATTGCCCTATCACAGCTCGTAGCACTGCCTACCCCAAGGACCCTACAAACTGAATCGAATACGCTGTGGCATGCCATCAATGCTTAGCCAAGTCAGGTACAACGCATGCGCCAAGCTCAACTCATTGTGCTTACCTTGCTTCCACATCACAGAAGGCCTCGTTGACATACCATTCCCCCATATCACTTCACTTCAACCCCAATTCGCAGAAATGAATTCAATTGCTTTTTGATTCATAAGCCCAGCGCGTCGTATTTCCCTGCGATCCGGCTCATCGCCACGGCCGGAATTCTGATCGTGCTTGCGCCACTACTTCCGCTTCTTCCCTTCTCATTCTCTTTGCCTTTGCCAGACTTCGACCTCTGCTTCTGTCGCCTCCTTTCCATCTCTCTTTCGGTATATTCATGCCTCCTCGTGATCCTGTCATCACGTCCCAGTTCGCTTTCTCTCTGCCTTTGCCTTTCTCGTTCTCTTTCTTCCCGTTCAGCCCGCTCCATTTCTACTCTCAAACTCTCCTGCTCGTTTCTTCCCGTCGTCTCCATCTCTGCTGCCCGCTTCACCCGCTTCTCGGTGGTGCCTCTTCCCTTCAGCCCCTTCCGTTGCTCCCTTTCCCATCTCCTCTTGCACTTCTTCTGCTCCTCCTCACTCAACATCCAGTCTTCTCCTACCACGTCCTTGAGGAACGCTCTCACCTCATCCCAGCATCTCACCTCCTCATCCGTAGAGCGAATAACCTGGATCCTCTTAATCTCAATCCTCTTCTGCTCCCGAAATATCCCAATCCCACCTTTAATCTTCACCACGGTCCCAATATCAATAGACTCCAGTGGAAGATTTGGGTCCGAAGGCGGCTTAGCCTGCTGCGCATTACCGGCGCGGCTGTCTATCTTGTTCCCTCCACTACGTTCTCCGGGCCGGTTAGGCACAATGGGATCAGGCACAAGGGGGTTAGGCGTAATCGGTGCGGCGCAGGAGCACTCTATACAAGCTCCGCTGCTATCATCCAGACTATACACCCTCCATCCAGAGAAGTCATCAATTGCGACAACAACACCCGTAAGACGCACCCATTTTATCGGGTGATTTCTGTAGTGGTAGAGTTCTTTGCCTGTTAATTCGAACATGACCCCCGTCCTAAAAGTCAGCCTTTCAAGATCCTTCAATTCTTAGCAAGGCTGACTTGCTGGTGGAGAAAATCATGGAAGTAGCAATAAGAGATCCAAGCACTAGATATAGTAGATAAGAGGGCGAACAAACCATCAACGTAACATCCAACCGACTGCAACGCGTGCACATCTATCGCGCGCAACGGGCACCATCGTCCGATTGTGGGTGATAGCTGGTGACAATACTCGGGGTAGATCGTAGGCTGTTGCTGTAAGGTTTGTCTGGGAGGTGCCGATGTCATGGCATGGCTTGCATTCCTTTTTTTCCCTGTTCCTGCTCCTCCTGATGAACAGATTTCTGAAGTAAATTATAAATACAAATATCAAAGCTTTCTTTTCGTTTTGTTTTCGTGAGGAAAAGAAGGATGAGACCACTTTCTGGAAACGATGTAACTTCTACAACAAGCGCGGTGACGTGGTTACACACCTAGGTTTATCTAGTTCGCGTTTTGCTTATCGCGGGGATAGCCGACGCGAAAGGGATGCGGTGTCACGTGATAATAATCTCTCACTTCTCCCCCACATACAAGAGAGGATGCGAAGCTAGAGGGCCAGGAGCAGGGGTAGGGGTATGGAATGATGGAAGTACGGAGGAGCTGCAACTGGAGTTGGAGAGGGTTATAGAGGTCGAAGGAGCAGTCTGCGTTGGTGGGCCTGGAATTTTCATGTAAGTGGAAGTGGTATTGATGAATGGACACAAGAGATGCCACGATCGCGATAATAATATCGTATTGAGGCATGGGATCTCCTATTCCGGAGGGACCTGACTATTAAATTATCTATACCCGCCATATGAAACGCCTCCCTAATCGCTCTCCTTTCCCTAGCATTATGCCCCGTAGACTCCAGTAATGCATCCGAACTACCGCTCCTTTTCCCATAGAAATCTAAAAATAAATGCCAATTAACCAACTACCGTTTCGTCCGCTTTGATTTTCGTTCACCACCAGCTTTTCCTTCCTCTTCTTTGTTCTTCTTCAGCCTTTCAGCTGCCTTCTGGAAAGCCTCTTCCGAAGGCATGCCGCTCTCCTCATCGTCGTCCGAAGCTCTTTTTTTGCCCTTTTGGCTCTTCGATTTAGAAGCCTTGCCCTTAGGCGCGTATTTCTCTTCTAGAGCATCTAAGAAGCTGCCTCTCGAAGCTGCCCTGCTTTGGATGAGTGCAGCCAGATCTGCCTCGTCGTTATGCTTCTTCCCTCCCTTGCCCTTCTTCCCAAACAGCTTATCTTCAACTCCTAACTCTTTCGCATATGCCATAGCCTCTTCCGCTTCTCCCTTTGCCTCCTCAACCCTTGCTCGTTTGGATGCAGCTGATTCGTGAGTATATGCTTTATAAGATCGAACGCTACCATCAGCGATTGCAGCATCGATGATTTTGCGGAACCGCTCGTCGTCGTCTAAGGGGTTGCTGAGCATGACTGTTTCGTAAATAGCATCCATTTTGCCCTTAGACTGTGTATAGGCTTCTAGAATGTCGTCCTTCTCATCATCGGATCCTTTATACTTCTTTGAGAACTGCGCAATGGCTTCTTCCGTAACTGCGTTCTTAAACTGATCTTGGTAGAATTCAGTCCAGCTAAACCCGTCAGCGTCAACAATTGACTCTGATGTTGACCCGGTGGTATCATAGCGTTTGCGCCGTACAGGATCTGAAAGAACAGCATATGCGAATGCTACCTCTTGGAACTTTGTATGAGCTTCTCCTTTTAGATGTTCTGGAGCCTTGTCTGTATGATCATTAGAAACTTGGGAAAGAAGATGCTGTGATAATCAACCAATCGAGGATTGGTAGTGCAGTGATAAAATAAAATGGTAAAATACCAGGGTGATGTCTTAGGGCGGCTTTTCGATACGCCGATTTGATCTCATCAGGAGTAGCTGTTTTATCTATGCCTAGAACAGTATATGGCTCAATGACCGGAGGTTCATTATCCATCATATCATCATCTTCTTCCTCTTCTTTACGTGGCGCCATATCGAATGAAACTTAAATCATAAATACGAAAATGTCAATCAGAATTAGAGTTCCTTCAAGTCACGACAAGTCGGCAAGTAAACGCGTCAAATTACTCCGTATGCGCGCCTCGGGTTAAATTCATTAAATCCTCAGGCACTAAAAAGTGGGATGTTTTTGCCTCAGGCTTGACACAAATTTACCTTGAATGAGTGATCTGAAGTCAAAGAGGCCCTTTTTCTTACAACCCCTAAGCAAAGGGATGCAATTCGATCTAGGAGGCCATCAGTCTGTTTGCTACCTTCAGTCCTCCTATCACGGCATCTCTAGAGGAAATAGAGGCTACCCTACTGATCATCTAACAGACCCCGCGATAGTAACTCAAAGTGCCCCGCATATAAGCATAAGAGAGAAGCTGGGGAATCTCAGACTATCACAATGGATACAATCCATATAGGATCTAGGAAATCTATCCTTGCTTTGATTCAAACAGATATCGTTCACAAGGCCCTTCAAGGTGCGCACCCCGGGATCAAGCTGGAGATCCATGCAATGAGCACGATGGGAGACAAGAACCAAGTCACTGCCCTGCATGATTTTGGCGCGAAAAGTCTTTGGACGCACGAATTGGAGGCTCAGCTCCTGGATAAACGTTTAGATCTTATTGTGCATAGCTTGAAAGATATGCCTACACAGTTACCATCCAATTGTACGATAGGATGCATTATGTCGAGAGAGGACCCAAGGGACGTAGTGGTTATGAAAACGGGTCTACCCTATAAGACTCTCTCAGACCTTCCTGCTGGCTCAGTGATTGGTACGAGCAGTGTGAGACGCAGTGCTCAGATCAAGAGATCATATCCGCACTTGAAATTCAAGGATGTACGAGGAAATCTGGGAACAAGATTAGGCAAGCTTGATGCAGAGGATAGTGAATATGCATGTTTGGTTCTGGCAGCCGCCGGTCTTCAAAGACAGGATCTTGGAAACCGAATTACTCAATTTCTTGACTCTAAAACACCGGGAGGTGGTCTATTACATGCCGTTGGTCAGGGCGCTCTGGGAATCGAGATAAGAGAGGACGATGAAAGAATGGCAGGACTTTTGAAACCTCTGGTAGATAGAGATGCGACGTTAGCCTGTCTGGCAGAAAGAAGCTTGATGAGAGCGCTTGAGGGTGGCTGTAGTGTCCCAATTGGCGTGGAGTCCGAGTGGATTGAGAAGGGTAAGCTATTGATGAAAGCAATCGTTGCAAGCCTTGATGGCACAGAGACCGTGGAGACACAGAGGTTAGACGAAATTATCAGCGAGGAGGATGCAGATGCATTTGGTCGAACAGTTGCCCAAGATCTGGTGGAGAAAGGAGCTGCTAAAATTCTAGAAGCCATCAATCTCAATCGTCCAATTGTCGCACAGCAAGGCAATGCATAACAAAACATATAAAACGAAATAGAACGAAAGAATAAAGTTGCTGCTCCCAACGGGGACAAGCAATTCTGTCCGCATTCATAGTTATAAGTTGAATTCCAACGGTGTGGCCTGAAAACCGTATCGTCACTGAATGTTGAGATTCTATATTATGTACCCCATCAGATATACGCCTGATTATTCCTCCGTGAACTCCTTATAAGCTGTCGCATCCATCAAGTCTTCAAGCTCCTTCACTCCTTGCTCTCCAACTTCGATTTTCGCAAACCATCCTCCACCAGTCGAGGTGTCCTCGGGTCCCTGATTAATAATTCCAGGCGAGTTGTCCAGGATCTGATTGACCGCAGTAATTGTGCATGTAACCGGTGAGTTTATATCTGAAGCCGATTTGACAGATTCTACAGCACCGATTGCATCACCCGCAGCTACCTCTTTTGGAACAACTGGTAACTCAACGTAGACCACATCCCCAAGGGCATGCGCTGCATAGTCGGTGATTCCGATGACCCCAGACTTCTTGTCCTCTGAAAGCTCGACCCATTCGTGGTCCTTCGTATACCGTCTGCTTTCGACTAGGGGCTGGTCAGCTTCACCGTCAATCTGAGGACAGACGAGAACAATCGGTAATACCAGCGGCTGATACTGAGAAGGCACGGACACTAGATAAAGGCCGCTGCCACGATGTGATCCTCGGACTGGTCCTGAGAGTCAATCGAGCAGCCACTGGCCGCAATGTTCGTGCAATTGATGCCATTATTTTACTTTGATGTTTTTCAAGACCGTCTCTAGATCTGGACGGTATATATCGGCACACGAATTAAGCGACACCCCACCCTGGAACGCGACTCGCGCGAATGGTGAGTAGGAGGAAACGGCCAATCTTATGACGCCAGCTATAACCGATAAACACCCCTCAATACTTACTGATAACTGGTGATTGGGGCTTAGGTACCCGTGCTGTTGAATTTATCGTAATTAAGAATTCAGAACCTTGTCGTTGGGCTTATATCGCGTAACGTCAGTCCACCACGCGTTCGGCTGAACGTCAAGCGCCAACTTTAAGGCGCTGGGCGCTGAGATCGACCTAAACATACCAGGGCTCCTTCGTGAACATTCCGAATAACCTCAGTACCCAGGATTAGTCCCAACGACGTCCTCGGGTTCCTTCACCTCATGTCTCTGCGCTTTAGTATATTATTAAGTACTTAACTGCACATGATAACAACAAGTCTCTCTTTAATCAAGTGTTAATTGCACTACTTACACAGCCCCTCTACATTGCATCAGAGCCTAGGGATCTCGCCCTGGGCACTCGACAAGCTGGATTCCTTAACGTTACCAGAGAGCTCTCCAGCTCAGTTCCACGACGCACTTGCATCTATGGATCCTGACACGGAAGCTAGACCTGAGAGTCAAGAGGAAACGGCACCTATCACAGAAGAAGCTCACACCCCTACCCACAACAATGGGTTCGGTAATGCCGAAAAGCGACATAGCCAGTCCAGTCAGTCCCAGTCTACAGATTTTCAAGGTTCGCAGCATGTCTACTCTTCCCCTCTCGCAGCTGAAGTAGACCCAAACGCGAGATATCCTACTCCCCCTACAGCGTTTGCACCTTCGATATCTCGGCCAAACTCAGGTCTGTCAAGCAATGGTGGATACGGAAACATGCAGTCTGCGTATCAAGAACAGAATGCTCGAAGCACTACAAGTGGAGAGCAGAACAGGAACAAAAATAGCGTCGTCATAAAAGTAGGCATGGTTGGCGATGCACAAATCGGCAAGACGTCATTGATGGTCAAATACGTTGAAGGTAGCTGGGATGAGGACTACATACAGACCTTGGGAGTGAACTTCATGGAGAAGACCATCTCAATACGGAATACTGAGATTACCTTCTCTATTTGGGACCTTGGAGGACAACGAGAGTTTGTGAATATGCTACCTCTTGTGTGCAATGACGCTGTGGCCATACTTTTCATGTTCGACTTGACTCGGAAGAGCACTCTCAACAGCATTAAGGAATGGTATAGACAGGGCAGAGGCTTCAATAAGACTGCTATTCCGTTCTTGGTTGGGACCAAATATGACCACTTTGTCAACTTTCCAAGAGAAGACCAAGAAGAGATTTCAAACCAGGTATTCTATCTATTATACCCCTTCCTCCCTTCACTCTATAAGCTTCGGCACTAATGCTGTGATAGGCTCGACGATTTGCCAAGGCAATGAGAGCAAGTCTCATATTTAGCAGCACTAGTCATAGCATCAACGTTCAAAAGGTGCCTCCCTAAACCACTGTCATTCATTCAGAGAGCTAACCCACCGCAAAGATATTCAAGATCGTCCTTTCTAAAGCATTTGATCTAAAGTGTACGATCCCCGAGATTGAGGCTGTCGGTGAACCTCTCCTTCTCTACCAATCTGTTGGTTGAATAGAAATACCATTTCTGGTAAGGCATATTTCGGTGGGAGGAGTTATAGGTTACGTTATCTCTGGACTGGTCGAGATGATAAATGATTGATTGATTCATGGTTGCATGATTTATGGCAGGGCTGAATGTAAAACTGTGCTATCGGGCTGCCTGAGAACACAGTTAGGGCAACGTTCTCCTGTATTCTATTGCATACTGTTTAGTAGGATGGCGCAGTGTCTAATGGTTTGAGAATATAAAGTAAACTTAAATTCAAATTCGTATCGTCTATTTGCCATGCTTCCTCAATATCATACACTGAAATTTTAATATGTCTCGGCCAAGTAACATTCGTTGCCATTGGAAATCTCACATATGATAATGATTTGTTAGTTAAACAATGATACATGGTTTATTAATAGTCCACCTAGATCTGAGGCTGGGCTTTATTATCAATACAGAGAATCCCTTCGAAACATGCTTTTAGATACCATATGTACATGCTTCGATAGAATAAACATAAACATTGCGTCGGATCCAAATAACTCTATCGGGGAAGATAATATTTAGGCGTTTTTCTATAGATGGTACCATGCATTAGCATACTTAAACCATAGCAGGTGCTACATAAGTAGGATGTAGAATGCACAACACACACGGATGGAATGGCATGTATGCGGAGTTTTCAACTCACCTCAGGGTCTTTAGATTCGCCAGCTCTTTTACTGGGAAGCTGTTTCTCCTCATCACTCTTCGTTAGGTTTTGGGTGACGTAACCCTTGTTTTCAGATCTAATGCCCTAAATTCCAAAGTCAATATCAGAATGGAATCAATCTGAGGTGGAGTAGTATACCTGTTCCCCTTGCTCCGCTGCGATTTCAGCAGCAGAAGCATCTCCCTTTCCACTTGCTTGTGCTACATCGCTATCCGAAGGAGTTTCTGATGCGGGCACATCATCAGGTTTTGAAATCTCGGCCTTTTCCTGGCTTTTTTCCTCGGGTTTTTCTTCAGTCTTTTCCTCAACCTTCTCGGGTTCTGACTCAGGCTTTGCTTCGGGCTCCCTTTCATGTTTGTGGGTTGGTATATGACTAGGAGTGTGGAGGTGGTGAGCCTCCGGAGGAGAAGACCGAAGGAGCAGGATGCAGGTAGGAATAGTAACCACTACAGCTCCAATTGCCCTAAAGATATAGTGAGAATCAACCCAATTAGCTTCAAAATAAATCATACCATGGTGCATCACTTGTTTTCGGTGAGGGAATATGAGATGCATATCCTCTCCTAGTAGATTGCCCTAATCTTTGGGTTTGTCTTGCAATAGTTGGTCTGACGCTTCGGAATGCGGACCGGACGGTTGCTGCTTGTAGAAAGGCCATTGCGTCGACTTAGGCGGACAGTTTGACTCTTATATCAAAAAGTAAGAGCTCGATTGATTCGGGCTTCAGCAACTAGCTGTTATTTCAATGTCTCCGAGACTCAATTGACTAGAGAATCTGACGGAAAAGATGGCTGGCAAGGATCGGGACTGAACCGAGCTGGAAGCTTCATTGCGTAATACATAATAGCACGCCAGGCAGAAGCCGTTTCAGCCTAAGGCGTGAATATTAAACCCCGCCAAAGGTGACATCGATATCGTGGGGATAGTTAGCATGGCGAATTATTAGAGCTACGTCCTTATCTTTACTTTCGCTTTGCAACCTTGTGTTGAATGATTCTTTCCACAGAATAGAGTCTACTCTTTACCAACTCACATAGTATCTTGCTAAGAGTAATTCGCATAGCTCGGAGCTCTTGAAGTTCAGGTTGGGAGCTGTAACTTCAAGCTTGCCTGCCTGGCTTCCTTGGTGTTTCATGACTACCACCTTCTTCTTTCTTCCCAACTGCGAGTAAGTAGCAGTATATCTTAGATAATCTACTTATACTGATATTTTATTTTCAGGACTATAGTCACCTACCGCAACCCCCGATCATAATGTCGAACCAGATTCCAGCGATCGTTAGCTCTCAGACGGTAGCGGGGCTACTTCCAAAGCTTCATGATGCGGACCCAGATTATAGATTCATGTCCTTGAATGATCTTTATCAAGTCTTGACTCTTGGAAAGCAGGATTTTCTTTACAATGATTATAATACCGCAGCTAGGGCCGTGGATGGAGTCCTCAAGACGCTTGATGACCAAAATGGTGAAGTCCAGAACTTGGCTATAAAGTGGTACGTTTGCTATGCTCTTTTATTTTAAAGATAATGACTAATTGTTATAGTCTTGTTCCACTTGTTGCAAAGCTTCCAAGCAGTATCCTTGCCCCGCTGATCGAGAAACTATCAAATTTTAATACTCAGAATTCTGTCGATAATTCCATTCCCGCAATGGCACTTCGAACGGTGGTCATAACACTTCCAAGGCCTATAAGTGGGGTTACTCCAACCAAAGATGTTGTCGAAGCATATTCAGCAATTAGTAGAGTTCTTATCCCTAGACTTGTTGGCCGGCTAGTCCTCCCAAAATCTGCAAAAGGGAATAAGCTACCACAGCCTCCACCAGGCATGCTTGAGATTGACTCATCTAAAGATGTAGATCCTGAAGCTGTTGACGTTTTGATTGAAGTTGTTAGATGTTTCGGTCCTCTGTTACAGCAGGCCGAGGTTGAAGCGTTGCAGAGTTTACTACTTGGCATCCTCCAAGCGGGACGAGCTGGCTCTGTTGTTAAGAAGAGAGCAGTGGTTGCTATTTCTATTCTTGCGATCTACCTCTCGGATGATGATCTTAGCAGCCTTGTCTCACAGCTAATAGAGAGCCTCAAAAATCCCCATCTGACCCCAGTTCAACGACGGCTCTATATCACTGTGCTCGGCTCTATGGCCAGATCTATCCCATCAAGATTTGGTCCCTACTTAAGAACACTTGCACCATTTGTTCTTTCTGCATTGAGCGAAAGTGAGCTTGCTGAACAATTAGAAAATTCAGCGGAAGATGGGGAACCAGATCCTGAAACCGATGATGTACGCGAAGCTGCTCTTGTTGCATTGGATGGTTTTCTCTCGTCTTGCAGTAGTGAAATGAAAAATTTCACAGAAGAAACCATTGCGGCTGCTCTACGTTTCTTAAAATATGATCCAAATTACAATGACGAAGATGATGAAGAAATGAGCGGAACCCAACCAGAGGACGATGACATGGATGAGTTTGGTGACGATGATGACTTTGAAGCCGAAGGTGGTTTTGACGACGATGACGATGACGCTAGCTGGAAAGTAAGACGCTGTGCCGCAAAAGTTCTCTACACGGTTATCTCAACAAGAGGGAGTGGGGATCTATTGGACGACGGTACATTGTACTCCCAAGTGGCTCCTATACTTGTGCAAAGATTTAGCGAGAGGGAGGAGAATGTCAGGCTGGAAGTTATAGCCACTCTTTCTCTGCTTGTCCGCAAAACAGGAAGTGGTTTGTTGCTGCACTTTTCTGAGGATGGAGCAGAGTACATCAATCAAATACCTCAGAGTCGAAAACGAAGACGAGAGAGTAGTACGACCACCTTCGATACCAAAACTATGCTTCAAATGTCTGCTGGCTTGACCTCTCCTCCACTTGAGCCTGTCCCCACGTCTGGCCCAAGAGCCGATTTGGCACGATTATGTCCAGCTATAATTAAAGCTACAACAAAACTCCTCAAGGGAAACTCTATTCCCACAAGACAAGCAGTGATAAACTTATTGGATGATCTTGTTTCTGTTCAGAATGGAGGCCTATCCGAGTCTTTTAGCCAAGTCGTTGATCTTATAGTCGATGCTATTAAACCTTCTTCTGGCTCGGTTTCCCATTCGACCGCGATTTCAAGTGGCGGAGCGGCCTCTGCCACTGCTAATACTCTACGAATTGCGGCTTTGAGATTGATTGGCGATATCTGCAAGACTCATCCCGCAAACTTACTGGAACCATATCTGCCAAGAATCATACCCAGCATTGTTTCTGCAGTCAATGATAAATACTATAAAATTTCCGGCGAGGCGATTAGTGCGGTTGAGCAGTTCATTAAAGCCTTGACACCACCTAGGTCGAAATCAATGGGTCAAAGCCACGAAGCAGATATACAGAAGCTTTACAACGTGGTTCTCGACCGAGTGTCTGCAACAGACGCCGATTTAGAAGTGCGTCACAGAGCTATCCACGCACTGGGGATTTTATTAGCTCGTACTGCCAGCCCTGAAGGCTCATCACTGCTTTCACCATCTGATCGAACTGCGGCTTTGGATCTGTTATATGAACGACTTAGGAATGAGACTACTAGGCTCGCTGCAGTACGTGCTATTGATACTGTCGCAGCATTGACGATGAGTAAGGATCAGCTACAGGCCGGATGGATTAGAGATGTGTCACTCGAACTCTCGGCCCAACTACGTAAATCAAACAGATCTTTGCGAGGGGCCAGTCTTGCTGCTTTGAAAGATCTAATCGTTACCCCGGATGCCCGGAGTGCTCTTGACAAGCAAACCATACAAGGACTAGCCAGTGCACTTCTTCCACTGCTCAACACTGTGGATTTACACCTTCTAGGACCAGCTCTACTTGTCCTCGCGACACTTGTGGCTGACGATCCGAATCTCGTTGTCACGGATGCATTAAATACAGCTCTTTGCGGACTTCTTACCGCCCAACTTGGCGGTGCTGTCCTTGAGGCAGTACTTGTGCTGGTTACGAACATTGGGCAAGCAGGTGTTGGTCAACCATTGATGACCGGACTGCTGAAGGACGTCAGTATCAACGGAGACCCGACAGTGGTTGGGAAGGTTATCGGTACACTTTTGGTTTGTGGAGGACAGTCTGTAGGAGTGAACCTCGATAACTTTATGACAGAGATCAACAATCCATCATCCGATGATGCAAGGCGCAGTCTGGCCCTTGCTGTGCTTGGTGAAGCTGGATTGCGATTAGGGCCCAAGTCTCCATTGAAACCAAGTACATTTATAGCCCAATTTGATTCGGACTCTGACAAAGTACCACTCGCGGCTGCAATTGCTTTAGGACGAGCAGGCGCAGGTAATATTCCAGCATACTTGCCTGAAATATTATCGACCATGGACAAAGGCGGAAATTCTCAATACCTATTGTTACATTCTATTAAAGAAATTCTGCAGCAAGCAGGCAACAACTCGACTGACATCAGCAGTTATGCTAAAGCTATCTGGGACAGGCTGCTTGTTGCATCGCAGGTGGAGGATAACAAGGCTGTGGGCGCTGAATGTATAGGGAGACTGGCAATTATTGATCCTAAAACATATATGCCCCAGTTGCAGGTATATAAATTTTATGACCTTTCACGAAAGCTCACAAGCACTTAACTAACATTGGACTAGGTATATCTACAAGACGAAAAACCTTCGGTCAGAGCCATGGTTATCCAGGCTATTCGATATACTCTACCAGATAGCGATGAAGCGTTCGATTCCGTACTTAAAGCATCACTGATTGATATGTTAACCATAATGCTTCGTGATCCTGAATTAGAGAATCGACGGTTAGCCCTCACAACTTTGAACTCTGCCGCCCACAATAAGCCAGATCTTATCCTTCCACATCTAGGCCAATTACTTCCATTGGTAATGAACGAATCCGTTATCAAGCCAGAGCTGATCAGAGAGGTTATGATGGGGCCATTCAAACACAAAGTCGACGATGGCCTAGAGCTTCGAAAGGTAAACATCAGACAATCCTTGAACTTCCGTACATCATGCTAACTGGTATACAGAGCTCATATGAGACCCTCTATTCTTTAATGGAAACGGCATTCTCTCGCATTAACACGCTGGTTCTTTATGATCGTGTCATCGCTGGTCTTAAAGACGAACACGATATACGGGCTCTTTGTAATCTCATGTTAACCAAGCTTGTGGTCCTCGACCCAGACGAGACATCTCGAAGATTGGATGCAATTGCCGACTGTTTCCGGTCTATACTATCCACAAAACTAAAGGAAAATGCTGTTAAGCAAGAAATCGAAAAGCAAGATGAGGCTATCAAAGGTGTTCTTCGAGTTACTTTGCTGTTGCACTCAGCAATCCCTTCTGCCAGTAGCGGACTAGGAGCACAAGGTAGCCATCATCAGACTTGGAGGACTTATTGGGAATGGGTTGAGAAGGACTTCGACATCCAGATGAAGTCACTTAGAGAAGAGACTAAGGAAACATTACCCTGAATAATCAGCCGGCTATATTATAAGTCTATATTATAAGTCAGTGTCATTTTACACAAGTCAGAAAAATGATTCACGGCATGCCTTGAATTAAATTGATCAATTGACTAATCGTGATTAGTAGTTGTGCTTATGTTAGTATTAATAGGTCGCCAGTCTGAGCAGACACGAAGACAGCCAATTACCTCGCTGCGTATAATAATAATTTTAAACTCCGAGAAGAAAGTGAGCACTACCCTAACACACCTCATGGGTTTGCTCCAAGGCTTCCTGCTGTGTGAGAAGCAACGTCTTTTCCCGTGAAATTCTGCCTGTTCTCCCTATTTGATCCACGTAGTATAAGTAACACTTCAGCTGCCTTATTCACCGCTTTTTAGATTCTTGGGATACTCAAAGCTCTGCACACTGTCCTCTGTGCTACAATAGGTGGAATCAGTCGTATTTGGCCCCAAAATTTGAAGCAAACATGGGGTAAAGCCATTTGGCTAAGAGGTAGGACAAGGATACTCTGGTCACCACTGCGCTATATAGTATATTGACGGATATCCGCGACGCAGGGCTTTCCTCTTCTATACAATATGGATGGCGGCTAGGCAAACTGGTCTGGATCCGTGATTAACTGCTCGAACACATCTCTCCATCTCCACTGTCATCCCCGCCATCTCCCCTCTCCCTTTCGTGGCATTAAAGGATGTATTGTGACTGTCTCACAGCCTCATTAATTATATTCCCAAGGCCGACTCTGTTCTGGCATCATATGGCATTCTGTTAGTTTCTTTCATCTAATCTACAGACACGAGCTACGCAGGAAGGTGGTATTTTCCAGGGTGTATACACCGCATGAGATGGAAGATGGATGGCGATGTTTGCGTTGAACTGCCTGGAATTCAGACTACAATTTATGATGAAGAACAGCGCACATGAAGGTGCAAGCAACATGAGTTAATCTTGGGTACAACTTTCAAGGCTTAGCAGTTGTCGTGTGATGCTGGATATTACAGTATAATCTCGCAAAGCTAGAAGTAGATGGTCAGGGTACCAGGCTGCTCGGCCTGGTGACTCTGTTGACAGTTACTCGCGACCTGTTCTAGCATTTGACGTGAGCACCTGAGATGCAACCAGAGAGCAAATAAATCTGCCTCCTGAAATGCCCTTTTGTTAGGACTACAGCACAGTAAGATTGCCTGGGATCGGGGTTTGAGAAATCCGAGGCACTCGTTCTTTGTTCGTTCCAGTATCCGACTACCTGGGAGTAGCACTACCACAGCTCGCACAGTAGCGAGTGAGCTGGATCCAGGTACCTACTCGTACCGCTAAGCCTCAGTGACACCGCACGCGCTACTGATCGATCTTTGCGTGCAGCCTTGTTAACGCTGTACCGATACACGTAGCTTTCCTTAGCTTGTCGATAAGGCAATCCACCTCGCCCACTAAGCGCGTTTCGTCTAGATCTGGTGAGAAAGTCACTCCGAGCGTCTGGTCACTTATGCAGGGCAAAAGACGATATGAAGAACAGCTATTTCGCCAGTACGTCACGAAAATGTACTTAAAGGTCATAATGACTTCTGCTGAAAGCTATTCTCAGCATTCGCTCAGTTGAAACCCTGATCATTACTCAGAGCCGTGGCTCCATCGGCCAATCACCGTCCGATCGCATTAGCATAATCGAATGGCTGGGCTGAGGGGGGCTGAGCAAACGGCGCCAGACTCTTGGATCTCCAACACTTCTGACCTCAAGACTCTAGTTCACCAGGCTGACAAAACGGTGGAGAAGAATAGCTTCAGCCGGCGATTAAGGTTCCCAACTAGGCGTAATTATTGGAATGGGATGGGTTCTGTGTGCTCGACCGTTAAAAACGGTGACTTTTCCTCTGAGCCTTACAAGCTCCATCCTCAGCAACACCAACCAGGACGTCTGCATAAGATGTTTCGACCACCAAACCCTCCAACCTCTGCATTCGAGGGAGTAGCAGGCATTGTCACCGACCCAGATTTCCAAGACAGAGACGAGTATGAGAAGGCCAGGAGTCGCCTCCAGCAAGTCGAGCGCTCGCTCGCTTTCAATGCGCACGTGAAGAAGGCTCGCAATGCTGCCATTGAAGCAGAAGCTGCAGAACTGGTGAAGAAGATCAGGGCTTACGACTGGGATCATACTTATAGGCCGGTGGATGCGCATGGCCGTCCAACGGGTACCAGAACCGAAGGGGAGCATTTTCTGGGGAATGTGGATCTTATCAATAAGACCGAATTGTTCAAGGTCGCGAGGAGAATGCCAAAGGGCGCCCACCTCCATGTTCACTTCAATGCATGTCTCCCAGCGGAGTTCCTCATCAGAGAAGCAAGGGATGTCGAAGCTATGTATATCCGGAGCACATTACCTTTGACGTCTGAGGAAAACTTCGATAAATGCCGCATTTCATTCATGGTCCAGACTCCGTTTGAAGCTACTCACTTAAAAAATGGCAATGGGGAGGTTGAACCTGTTGGCCTGGGCAACATCTTCGCCAATGATTATATTCCTAACCGGTGGATGAGATACAAAGACTTCCAAAAGAAATTCCACATCAAACGGGGCGAGGATGTGGAATCAAGCATCGAGGCGGTAGAAGAATGGCTGGTGCACAAGATGCATATATCGGAAGAGGAGGCGCACAATACAAGACAGACAGGTCGAGGCATCTGGGAGAGATTTAATTACAGGACGCAAATGATGAAAGGATTATTTGCATACGAGTCCGCATATCGAAATTATACTAGGGCTTGTATCAGAGATTTTGTAGAAGACAACATCCAATACGCTGAAATCCGTCCAAACTTCATGAGTAACAACTCGCTCAAAACGGATGACGGGGAGCAATCCATAGGCAATGATGGCATGATGCAAATTATTGAGAAAGAGCTTAAGGCGACTGTGCAAGAACTCCAGAGTGAAGGAAAGTACTTCGGCGGTATGAAAGTTATCTACTGCACGCCTCGATCTTTCGAGAAGAAAGAGGTTAGGGATGCTCTAAATGAATGCATTGCCTTGAAAAAAGACCATCAAGATTTAGTCTGTGGTAAGTTTGCCCAGCTTTTTTTAAGGATGGATAATCCCAGAAGTCTAACTAATTTATAAGGGTTCGACCTTGTTGGCCACGAAGAATTGGGCAACGAGCTCCGTCATTTTACTGAGGAATTCCTAGATTTTCGACGCAAGTGTAAAAAGGAGAACCTAGATATTCCGTTCCTATTCCACTGCGGCGAAACACTTGATGTGGGCGATAAAGTTGATGGCAACTTGTACGATGCCGTGCTCCTTGGCGCCAAACGTATTGGCCATGGGTATGCAGTCGCTCGACATCCTTTAATTATGGATATCTTTAAGCAAAATGGAATTGCAATTGAGTCTTGTCCTATATCGAATGAGATATTAGGACTGACTCCAGTTATTGCTGGCCATCACTTACCGATATTGCTAGCCAATAATGTACCGTGCACTATAAACAGTGACAACGCTACATTCTATCGGTAAGCTAGGCTAATCCTGTTGAGAGATTTTGCTAATATCTTGTCAGATCCTCCCTCTCTCATGACTTTTATCAGGTGATGATTGGGTCCAACGCAATGGATTTATATGGCTGGAAACAACTCATTATATGGAGCTTAGAAAAGAGCTGCATGAGTGACGCTGAACGAGAGTCAGTGACCAGGGAATGGGAAGTGAGATGGGACGAGTTCTGTCAATGGATCGTTAAGGAATATGGCAAAAGGCTGGAAAACTGGACTCCACGACCAGGCCGCCACTGATCTTTTGGCTTACGCGCGCAAGCGCCTTCAAGATTCGCTGAATTTCCCGGAGTGCTCGCCGATTTGGCCCAGTGATTCCTGATTGTTCAAAGGAGAGGGCCAAGATCAGTGGTGGGTAGCGTTGGAAGATTGACAAACCTTTCAGCGTGGCCGGGAGTGGCACATGGTGGAGGTAAGGGAAACGACCGTGATGATTGATGACTGAAAAATGACTGGATCCTGGGGGGTTTATCGTTGGGAAGTAAGGCGTAAGGGGAATGATTTACTTCAGCAAAGCGATGGGTGGTTTGGGACATACCCACTTTTTATAGTGCTTTACTTTTCTCTCGAGGTTGAGAGAAGGCGGGGAAACGTTTATGCTTAAGAACATCTGTTTAGACAGAGTTATTTCTAGAGACCAGCTTAGAATCTTCAAAGCCGGAGGTATATCCAATTTAAAGTTCCAGATAGAGTGTGCTTTAGAGTACCGATAATTACGTCGCTCATTTGCCGCAGCCGCTAGAGAAGGGGCCGTGCTGCACTGCCATCAGCACTGGGGCGCTAAGCGGGTATGGCCCGACCCTTTCACTGGCTACAGCGGACCCTTCCTTGCCTTGGGGCCTGCTGTCGAATGCACTCCTACGTGAGGAGCCACCACAGACGCGCGACCGATATGTCTCGATGGGATGGACGAGGCGAATGCTCTCCTTAAAATCGAGATTTCCTGTCGACTTGAGTGCTATTCCAGGAGAATAGCTGAATTCAGTCGTCTCTAGGGCGAAGATCTCTCGAGCTTGACAGGTCAAGTGCGCCATTCAGCTGATGCCAAGAGGCGCATCTTCGACTTGGCGAGCCTTGAGGGTCGTCTCCCAAATGTTTCCAATCTGATCGATCACAGCCTTTCCATTTATCTCTTCTCCTTTCCTCAGTCTCGAGGTAGGTTCTCGTGCCATATCTATTAACGGACGCATATTAACAATCTTAAAGATTTCTTCTCAGGTGGATAGGCAGGCCTCTCTTTCTATCTACTCCCGTCCTCGTTGCCGATCTCTGGTCCCTGATTCGCGAGGTCCCTCAACAGCCTCGACTTTTAAATCGAACGATTCGAGACACTCAGGCCTAGTGTATTTCAATATGGGTTCCTGGTTTCCACGCGGCAAGAATGAAGAGCAAGGATGGAGACTGGATATTGTTTCTCTTTTGGCTGTTATTGGCGAGTCGTCTATGGAGGAACACTCACAAGCAATGACCTCCTCCTGGACATGTGTCTTGCCTCGAATAATACCTGCTCCACAAGCTTTGCTCAAAGCTACACGCCCTAGCAGGCTGCCACAAGTCAATGCCGCTGTTGTTGGTGTACACAACGGGACCCTAGTCAATACTCTGAACTACTTTCCAAACATCATTCATCCGATCGAGGATCTTCCGCCGTTCGCGTTCAAGGTTATGCGTATAACCCACAGAAAAGAATATCTGGACAAACTATCAAAACTCCAACCTAAGCCTGAGCATAAAAGCCTTTCCTATTCTAACAGCACCGATCTAAGGAACCTGGAGAATGGACCGACTCCTCTGCGTCGCAGAGCCACTATTGGTGACAGAGTACGCGCTATGTCCACGATGAGTCCTGACAAACCAAAGCCACGCGTGCCTTCAAGAAAGTTATCGCCCTTGAATATCCTTGCGGTCCTGTCTTTTCTTCTTACGTTTGGACTTCTTGGATGGGCGATAGCGGTAGAGGATGGAGTTGCCTGCATAGCTCTAGCAACAATTTCCATTGCATCATCCGTTATCGGTTATGCATCATGGTGGTCACCCGTTCTCATGAATCGTACCTCCACCATAGGTGTCCGAGTTCCAGATGGAGACGTGGTTATCAGAACTCGCGAAGGTGCTTTCTTGATAGTCAAATGCAACGAAGATGTGGCTCGAGAATTATATACGGGTACAGAGGAGTGCAAGTACTATGTTCCCAATAGGCCATACAGAGCATTAGTTGGAATTGGCACCTTCCTGCTCATGGTTTCGGTCGTGTTACTAGGAAACTGCAACTTCACCATGCAGGCTGCGATAGGCGTTTCTTATATCGTTCTCAATGGTGCCTTCTGGATAGCAGCACTTCTCAAGAAGAACAAGTTCTGGAACCTCTCAATCTACCACTGGGAGGATATAACTCCAAAAGATGCTGTCGAGGCCCACAAAGTTCAAGATCACGGTGATCCAGAAGCAAAACCAAGCTACACACGAACAATGTGGTACGCTATCCGGGAGACCAAGAAGATCGATTGGGTAAAAAGAGGTGGAGCTGCTCCATCTACCCATCAGTGGGATGACTGGCTCCAGGAAGCAGCAAGAAATGTCGACAATAAGCATTGGCCCGCAGTAAAGAGGAAAGACGAAATTGTGGGCAAGACAGATACTCTCCCGCAAGCCACCGCAAAAGACGATGACACTGCTAAGCAGCATGTACCAGCTGTCGAAATTCCGCTTCAACCCACGAAATAGACCCCTTTGTCTCCAGGTGGCATCAAAAACCTTTTATCTGTTTTATTGAAAATTTGCCAGAGCGCTGCTCTGGTTGTTCGAATGGGCTCGCATATTTATATCTTGGGCCAATATGAACTTGTTACGAGTTAGGTCATGGAAAGCAATGGCGTCGTCAAAAGTATGGGTTTGTTTGCTACGGTTTTGCATTGATTAGCGGGTTTAAAATTTTCACATATCTAATGATACCAGAGATTGCTGGCTGCGTGCATAATGAGCCGGTGTACGAGAAAGGATTTGATTTAGAATGGTGGTTTATTATTAGGTTAGTTGCTATGCGTCTAAAGGAGACATGTAGCATATATAGATTGGCTCAGCCAGGAAGCATGGTTAGCTACAATCTTCAACTCTCCCAAACAAAATCATCTTAAAACTACAAATGCAACTTGATGTGTGAAAATCTTATTCTCAGCCTCAAAAACCCTCGAATCCATCAAGCAAGTTCTTGGCGCCGTTACAAAGGCCTCTCGTAAATTCTGACTTAGTGGCGACGACTCACTCGTTCTTTCATAGCCATCTCTGCCTTCTTCCTTTTCCTCTCCTCGCGCTCTTTCTCATGGGCATCTTGTACATGTTTCCTAGCAACCCAAGAAAAGTACCATGTGGGTTGGCCATGGTTGATACGGCAGTCTTTATCCCACTTGCGACCCCGCTCAGCATGGCGCCAATAGTCGTTGTCTATGTCCCCTGTCTTCAACCTGTCAATACAATCGAGACATAGCCCATCGAAGTTACTGGCCACCTTCCGGATTGCCTCGTGGATACTCTCTTCAACATGTGATTCCGAACACTGATGGTGCCCTATATCTGAAGCGGGCGCGGTGTAATCAAAGCTCCGGAGTGCGGCGAGAACTTCTGAGATGCTCTTCTTTCCTCTCCCACTCATCGTGCTCTCGAGGGGCCAAACACCAGTGTCATGGAGGGCTTCTTCAAAGTTGTATAACCCCTGCACTCTGCAATCACAGTCACTGTCTAGGAAGTCCCCTTGGAGATAGATGCCTTCATGTAACTTTGTTCTTAAGTTACCTTTCGCACCGTTTATGCCCCCTTAAAGTGAAGTTGTTATCAGTATCCTTACCTCTCAGAAATTAAATAGATGAATGGACTTACCAATCAACCGATTCGGAAGGTGTAAGCGGCGGAAATTAGTTGGATTAAACTCAGTGACATGCCCTTTGTATTCATAGGCCAGCTTCTTTGTAGCTGCCGCGAATCCCCAGGCACAGTCCAACTCGTGGCAAGGATAGAGTAGCGCTCGAAGGTCATATGTATCGCGAAATTTTGGTAGATCTTTACCACCACTGTTTTCTTGAAGCCATCTATCAAACCATGGTTCGAGTTTCTCTATTTCAAGGAGATATTGTCTTCCAGTTTCGATTGCTATCCAGACGTTCTCAATATCGATTTTCTGGCTGGTGTAGAAACTGCCAACCATCTTTGCATGTAAGACCCTGAACCACAGTTCAATAACGGCAGTGTTTCTGTCTTCAAGCTGAACCACATTCTCCCGTGATCCTTTGAAGGGACCTGCAAGCATAGTTTTAAAGAAAGCTGAGCTTTCTTCTAAGACACTGCGCTTCACCTTCATTATTGCACGAGAGTTTGTTCGTCTGTCCTCTCCATTGCCAAAACTGGTGACAAGCTCGATGTTAAGATCTCCCTCAGGGTCGATTATGATCTCTTCAGCCTGGTAGAATTAGAAATAAAAAATAAAAATGATAGAGTGTTTTGAAGGAACAAAGGAAAGCTCAAAAACTGGTACCTGTAGTTGATACGTACCTCTGTCATAGATGCCATGATGATAGCAGATAGCAGTAGAGCTCTAGTTAGGAGCTTGTTTTTGATGCCAGATAGCTTTGGGTGCGATTTGATTCTGAACGTTGTAAGGTTTTGGCTGTGTCTCGTTGAAAGAGAGGTGAGATAATGGCATAACTAATAACGAACGCTCATGAAGTTTAAAAGTCAAGTAGGAAACTTGAATAATCAGGCAACGAATAAACAAAGTGAAGTTGTCGAGAAATTTCCAAAGTTGTCAATAAAAAAGTGGTATAACCAACAAATTGATCGCTAGAAAAGAAAAGTGAGAGTGAACCAAGTATGAAGAAACACTTGGTAAAATGCAGAAGAAGTGTAAGACAAAGCCACTTACTCTTAAATAACGGTTGCTTTCCTCCTTACCAGTTGCGGAAGTCGAGCATTTTACAGAGCGTACAGAGTAAATTTCCTTGAATAGCCTGACAATTCATAGGCTTAGAAATCTTTCGCCGATATACTTCACAAGACCCTTAACTAAGCTCAGAAAAGTCAATGGAAGATGTCTCTAGCTTGCACAATAGATTCACATGTGAAGGCAACCGCAATCCATCGAAGGATCATGACAGGATACCACCCAACCTCTAACGTAGTATATATGTTCATACCAAACTTCCGATAGCTTAGAAATCCGGTATTGTAACACCAATACCCTTTTCTCTCGCTACCATGATCAGGTCTGCGCCTACCACCAAATCCATCAAGCCCATTCCTACAGACTTGTAGATCACATTCCCATTACTTAGCCATCTGCACATCGCATCATCACTCGATGATTGGCTATTCTTTCTTTCAGTTTCAAACGTCCCACTTGAACTACGCTTGTGGAAGATACCGCTGGATCGTCTAGAATCAGAGCGTCGAGAAGGGGACCTGGAGTTATTGCGACTCACAGCCTTTCGCAGGGAACCTTTATCTCCAAAGATGGAAGTTAAGCTCTTTCCAGAGCCTGGACCAACTTCTAGGCCTTCAAGAGAGGACCTCAGACTTGCCATATCGGACGAGTCTGTGCTTGAATACCCATAGGATTCATCAGCTGCCTGCTCTAGCATGACAAGCTCTCCCAGCTCAACCAGTTGTCTTGCTGATATACCAGCCTGAATAATCTCACCTGCTTCCTTCAGGGATGCGTCAAGTGCATCCACGACGATAACCCCACCCTCAAACGCATTTCTATGGAAGTGGCCAGAACCATGAGTCTTAACAGCTTGTGTCAGAATTTCGGTGGGTAGTTCGATCATATGGGGTTTATAGCTTCCAATAGCTATGATCAATCGGCCTTTTCTTCGTCCTTCAGGGTTGGTGAGGATCTTCTCATCGAAAAGCGGTTGTGTACTAGGAGTGGTACAGATAATGATATCTGCATTGCGGAGTTGTTGAGTCACTAGTCGAGCATACTCTCCGTAGGTAGGGGTCAGTATTCCAAACTTTGTATTTGACCACCCCTCTCGCTCCTTGATTTCAGGGTCCATGCCAAGGAAGTCTTTGAACAGCGCCCTCACCCTGTCGCTAAATGTCCGATTAATGATGTGTACATGCTTAATTGTACTTCCATGGATGAGGAGACAGAGTCGAATATGCCAGAAGGCTTGTCTACCCGCTCCATAGACAGTTATTGTTTTGACGTGATTCCGACGCGAGATGAGCAGAGAACTGGCAAGCGCAGTGCGGAATGCGGTGACTTCCTCGGCGTTTAGGAATCCGAATGGACGGCCAGTGCTGGACATTATGGTAAGGGCTCCTTGGGGCGAAGGATTCCCCAAAGGCGCATCATCAGAGGTTGTGGATGCTGGAGATGCAAGTGTGACCACGGTGGGGTAGTTAGCAGGTTTCCAAATCTTTTACTTGGATTCCATAACCCGAATTGGCGCTTTCTAGTCTAGATAGACTGAGAAGACCTGAAGAATAAGGACTTACCCTTAATCCCAATGTTGCTCGAACTTGAAGATGGCATAAACAGCGTCGTGGTGCCATTCCTCCCTTGGAGCGATGTCCTCATGGGTTGATGGATGGAGCAGGCACCTTCATCCTGAGTTCCTGTTGAGAACTCATGTAACGCATGGCGCAATGAGTCTTGGAATCTCTCCAATTGTTCATATGTAAGGCCGTGAAGGATTTCCTTCGTGTCCCGATCTGAGAGAAGTGTAAGGGACATTTCGAGGTGTGCAATAACAAGCGATGAGTCTGTTTTTATGCAGTATTATGCAACGGCAACCGGATCTTCGTGATCATGATATTGACCAGAGTTGATGTTTATGCTACGGAAAAATGGAATTTACAGAATTGGTTCCGTAGTGAAGTGCGTTACATCGAACGCCGCGAGTGTCAATCATCGAAAGCCGCATTGCTCTTGGCTTTGTCTTAGCGCCCACTCTTCCGGATTGTGATTCCTTTCCGTGCAGAACTCTTACCTTCATAAGGAAGGAGGTGATTAAGAGTATCAAAGAAATTGACTACAGAAGCAACTAAGTGGTCCTTTACAAGCGACTCCCTTGTTAACCTTATTAACACCTCGTCGATGGTTCTATGACTCTGGTTGTCCTATGTGCCAATAGCGGGGGAGGGGTAGCTCCGGCAAACTGCGGCATCGCACCGACCACGAGTCGTTTCGGCATGGCCACTTCGGATTTTAGATACATTTGTCAAGCCTCAGTTTACAGCTTCCCCAATTTGTATTGTTTTAGAAATTATTCCCGTACATACTTCCCGATACTCTTGAAAATGTAACTAAGCGGCCCTTAGACGGATATATGCAGCCTTTAACTCCATATTCCGAGGGTTATCCCCAAAAGTAGCCTGGCCTGCCAGATAATGCAAGATCCTCCTTCCACAACTCTACCGCACAAAATGCCGCGTGTGATGGGGAATCCCTCACCCTATAGATGACATAGAAGCCTCTGCACTTGTGCTACTATGATTAGGCATCATATCCATAGTGCTATTTGCCTAAGTATGTTCGAGAGGTGACGGAATTTGACCTACTCACGTCAATGCTACCCTCCGTCTTAGTATAAATTGGTGCCTTCAGCCCGGCTTGAAGAAACTTCCAATCTACTCTCAGCCCATCTCGAAGCTCTTCCAGTTCTCAATTAGGATCGTGGGAGCACACCCTTCCTCGTCCCCAATCTTCCGACTTTCCTCATATCAAGCCCAATTGCACACCACTTCAGCCTCTCAATTAGCCAGTATGGCTTCTCAGAAAGCTCCCAAAATGGAGTACACTCGCCTCGGAGAGTCGGGGCTAAAGATTAGCAAAGTAATCCTGGGGGCAATGTCCTACGGAACACCTGATTGGCAACAGTGGGTGATTGATGAGGAACAGTCACTGCCTCTTCTCAAGCACGCATATGACCTCGGAATCAACACCTGGGATACCGCAGATGCCTACTCCAATGGGATATCAGAACAAATTATTGGAAAGGCTCTCAAAAAGTACAACATCCCGCGACATCGGGTAGTAATTCTCACTAAATGCTACTTCGGCGTTTCGGATGATGGGTCTCAGATGCTCTGGCCTGTATCAAATGATGGAGACATGGTCAACCGTGTTGGGCTTAGCAGGAAACATATTTTTGATGCTGTAGAGAAGAGCGTCGAGAGGCTGGGCACATATATCGATCTGCTACAGATTCATCGACTGGATAGGGATACTCCAAAGGAGGAGATCATGAGAGCTCTAAACGACGTAGTTGAAAGTGGGAAGGTTAGGTACATTGGTGCAAGCAGCGTGAGTCTTCAGAATACCAGGTGGATTTATGCGAGACTAATGGTACTGGGCAGATGGCTGCTTGGGAATTTCAAAAGTTGCAAAACATTGCGGAGAAGAATGGTTGGCACAAGTTCATCAGTATGCAGAACTACTACAATCTACTATACCGAGAAGAAGGTCAGTCATACTTGGTAGTTTCTCTGCTCTCCGTCCCTTTGTCGCAAAGGTAGTTTGCTCCTTCAATTACAAGTAGAAGCTAATATCGGTTTTAGAGCGCGAAATGATTCCCTACTGCCTAGATAGTGGCGTTGGATTGATTCCCTGGTCCCCTCTTGCCCGTGGGGCGCTTTCTAGACCATTCAACAGCCGATCCTCAGTTCGTGAGACATCCGACCGAATGCTCTCAGCCTTGGTTCGAGGGCAAGAAACAGAGATTGACAAGGCCATTATCGACCGCGTTGAAGAAATAGCGAAGAAGAAGGGGGTATCCATGGCAATCATTGCCCTTGCCTGGTGTCTGAGTAAAAAGAATGTGAACCCAATTACTGGTTTATCTAGTAAAGAGAGAATTGAGGAAACCGTTGCAGGCGTCAAGTTCGCTAGCAGTGGTGGGTTGACAGCAGAAGACATCGAGTATTTAGAGGCCGGTTATGCTCCTAAGCGCATCCAAGGATACTGAAAAACCACTGTTGGCCGAGGGTCGAGAGTCATAATAGATGTCGCCATAGATAGAAAATGTATTTGACGGCTGGTTGCTACATACAAAATTTGCCTAGTGATCGTGCGCGCTTCTAACTTGTGACGTATTTTTTGGTAAGAACAGCAAGCAGGAGGGTTACAAAACTGCACATGCAGTACAATTTTGCGTATGACTTAAAACAAGTAGCATGGATCCTGATAGGCTGTGATAGCGCCTGTAGCACTGTGGACAGGACCAAGCAAGCTTATATCCCAAGTAGGCAACTCCAGCCAGAAGCTACGGGCAATCCCTGCCCCCAGGTACAGTGACCCCGCCCCGATAAGAGACAGAGATCGATCTGTATATTAGCCAGCTTTCTACCCCAAAGGAGTCACATAATATCACACAAAAACCTTCAAGTGACACTGCTACTTCTACTGCAAAGCGCTCTTCATTCTTTATACAATTCAAGGAGAGCTATAGTCTACGAAAACTAGAAGTTTGGTGCGGGGTTATCTACCGCACCATCTCTCCAAATATATTAGATTTATTCTATCAAGTCATGACTCATTCCACACTATAATTCTGAAGTACGGATTTATATAACCATTTACGTTTATAATGTTTTCTTTTAGTATCACTGTTTTGGCATCTATTGCCGCTGCTCTGCTTCTTTGTTATAGATACTTGATCTTCCCTGCTTTTGTCTCCCCACTAGCAAAAATCCCCAACGCTCACTGGTCTTCACCAATTTCTCCCTTCTGGATCTTATTTACCAGGTACCATTGGAGAGAAAATAGGGAGGTGCATGCCGCTCACCTGAAGCATGGCCCAGTTGTGCGTCTTGGTCCCACCGAGATTAGTGTGAACGATGTTGGTGGATTGCGTACCATCTACGCCGGCGGGTTTGAAAAGGGCCAGTGGTATTCGATCTTTGACAACTACGGGTTTGCCTATCAAATAACTTCACCAATGGATTTGCACTGATCAGTTACAATAGGGTACCGTGCATGTTCTCGACATGGCACTCAAATACCCACTCGCTGCGAAAAAGGTTTATTTCCCACGTTTATTCCAAGTCTAGCATCCAGGGCTCTCCAGCTGTCCACCGGCACTCACAGGTCATTTTGTATGATCGTCTCTTTCCCATTATCTCGGCAGCGGCAACTGCATCTCCGGCTCCTACCACTGTTGATGTGCTCGATCTTTGGAATGGCACAACTATGGATTTTGTGACGGCTTATCTCTTCGGGCTTAAGAATAGCAGCAATTTTCTTCAGGATGAACCCTACCGTAAGCATTGGCTAGAGCTCTACCAAGGAAGGAAAAAATACACTTTCTTCCCCCAGGAATTGCCTCGATTAACTGGTTTCCTTAAAAGCCTGGGTATCCGTCTTGTACCTGCGTGGGTTGATGACGCAAATAGAGAACTAGAAGCCTGGACTAAATCACGCTGTGCATCTACCATGGCCTATCTTGAGACGCAGGCAGCGTCAGATCCTGATCCAGCAAATGTGCCATCTGTAGTAAACGCTCTTTTGGCAGGGATAGAAAAGGAGAAAGGTAACAAGGGAGCGGATTCAATACTCCAAACCACCACCCTCTCATTTCCAGAGCTCAGTGTCGCAAGTGAGATGATCGATCACCTAGCAGCAGGACATGAAACCTCCGGAATAACACTTACCTACCTTTCATGGCACCTTTCGCAAGATCTTCAACTTCAGGCTCGCCTTCGAGAAGAGCTATTGACCCTTGCACCGAACTTTTTGCTTGACTCTGAAAATAAATCATCAGAAAAACCAGTGCCTGATCCCAAACAGCTAGACAAGCTACCTCTCCTCCATGCAGCAGTTATGGAAACCCTTCGTCTGGAGTCCCCCATACCGGGTGGCCAACCTCGTATGACTCCATATCCTTCCTGCATCATTGGACCTTATCAAGTTCCCGGCGGTATCAGAGTAGAATCCCAAGCATACAGCCTACATCGTAATGAGGATGTTTTCCCCGAGCCTGAGAAGTGGGACTATCGACGTTGGTTAGATGAAAAGGGACAAGGTGGCCTGGATATGACAGAAGAGCAGAGAAAAGAGAGAGATAGGTGCTTCTGGGCATTTAGCAGTGGTGGCAGGATGTGTGTTGGTAGCAATTTTGCTATGCATCGTAAGTATTTCCCTTTCTAGTGACTGGCCGCGCTATATAAGTCTCGTGGTAAACCGATAACTGATAATGTCCAGAGATAAAACTGGTTGCGGCGGCCGTGTACACCAATTTCACAACCCATATTGTCAATGATGATGGCATTGAGCAGACAGACGGATATACTTGTGGTCCAACAGGGAACAAACTTCTACTAAGATTTAAACGGGTGCCACCTCCATCGTAAGGGTCTAGGATATGGTATCATAAAACTTCTAGACTTATTCATAGCCATGTTTTTTACTGGTTCTGACATTAGTTTTATTTTGTGAAATCTATGTCTGTCAGCCAGCTGCTATAGCCAAGCCCTCCATCTGCCTTCGCAACGTAGAGGATTCCTCATCGTCAGCATCTACTTCAATCTGAATTTGAGGCCTGTTCTTATTCAAGCCCTCAAGTAACGAACAAGCCTTGCAAATCTCTTGGCTTGACATATAGCCGCACCTCTTGCAATTACCCAGAACTTGTCTCTGTAGCTTCTTGCCTGTATCTCTTTTGGCGCCTCTCCTACCCGCTTTGAGCGGTGGAGGATCTATTCGATCATGACGTTCGCCGTTGGCTGGCATATTTGCAGATGCTGTCATATCCACTTCTCTCTCTGCCGCTTCTTCATCTGCTTGTAATTTCTTCTCCATCTCGGCCATCTCTCCACCACTAGTCCTTCCATTAGCACTTCCACAACCCCCGGCAGACTCTTCTTCCTCCGCTTCAGCACTTGATACGGCGGTACCATTTTGATCTTTGCAGTGATGGCTAATTCCAGTCACTTCCTCGGGGACTAATTTCGCCATGTCCTCTCCACTCCGTACTACGTCCAGAATAGCACTGGGCCTAACCCTCTCCAGATTTTTGATCAGGGTCCTTGCACTTCCCCGGAATGCTTCAGGGCTATAAATACATTCAGTGCTAAAGTAATCCAACTTCTTGTGGTGCGCATAGAGCACGATTTCTTTCTCATAGGCATATTTTAGTGGCTTGCTTCTCCTTACGTCGCTGTTCGCGTCCCCTGTGATGATGCTTGTGCTACGGGCCAGACGTGGGAGATCGCCGCGTAGAAGATTCATGAGAATAGTCTCCGCGACATCATCTGCGTTGTGGCCTGTCACAACATGGTTGATACCCAACATCTTTGCGCCTCGATCAAGGGCTTGTCTTCGAAAGACACCACAGTATGTGCAGTTCCCTTTCTTACCAATGGTCTCGACGACTTGGTCCATGGTCCAACCGTATAGCTCATTATAGCCTACAATTTTTAAAGGCATGTCGTACTGGACTGCATTTCTCTTGACTGTTTCGAGGGAGTCATCTCGATATCCTTTGATTCCTTCATCGATGCTCAGTAATACCAAGTCTAGACCATAATTATATCTCTCATTGAGTGTTTTTAGGACAGATGCCAATACAGTAGAATCTTTGCCTCCTGATGCGCCTATTGCTATGCGATCTCCTGGGGAGAAGAGCTTGGTGGAGGTGATTGTATGGTGGATTTCAGCTTCAAAGACGTCTATGAAACAGGCTTTGCACAGCTTCTGGTGGTTTTTTGGCCGGATAATGAGCGCCCGAGCACTCTTGCACACAGCGCAAGGTACTGGCGCCATTCTGAATAAAAACCTCAGAACTTGCCACTTTTGGCAGTCTGAGAGTCGTCCAACTTGAGAGTCATCAGAAATTATATTGAAGTTTGCTCTTTCAGCAAACTTCAAATCACGTGTGATAAGGTTAAGGTCAACGCTAACCCTAAATAGAAGGGCTCGCCAAGAGATTTTGGTGCCCTACAACACACAAAACCTTCGCGAGTCGAAATTCTTTTTTGAACCTCCATCGCCAAACCACCACCCAACGCCAACGCTGCAACTTCGACAACAGCGCCGATCAAAATGGTAAGCTTGAATAACAATTTACAATGAATTGAAACGACTCGCCAGCGCCCTCGACCATATACGAGCAATCGGAAAATGCGTCGAGATGCGTCTTAATTCCGTCAATCTCACCTGAGGGTGATTTTGATGAAGATTTGGCTTGAGCTACATCTTGTGCAGAAATGCCTAGTGTAGTCTCTTTAGAGTTCAAAGAAGACTACTATATTGGTGAACATATTCGCTGATGTCTTCTTTTCTCAATGATAGCCTCCAAAGTCCGGAAAGAAGGTGGCTCCTGCCCCATTCCCCCAGTCCAAAGCTGGTACATCGAAGAAGGGCCCAAAGGTATGTTACCATGTTAAACGCTGACTTATAATAGTCAATGCTAATGGAAATTGACAGAACCCTCTCATCGAGAAGAAGCCAAAGAACTTTGGTATCGGCCAAGATGTCCAGCCCCGCCGAAACCTCTCTCGTATGGTCAAGTGGCCTGAGTATGTTCGTCTCCAACGCCAAAAGAAGATCCTCAACCTCCGATTGAAGGTTCCACCAGCGATTGCTCAGTTCCAGAACGTCCTCGACCGCAACACCGCTGCTCAGGCATTCAAGCTTCTCAACAAGTACCGCCCAGAGAGCAAGACCGAGAAGAAGGAGCGTCTGTTGAAGGAGGCTACCGCTATCAAGGAGGGTAAGAAGAAGGAGGATGTCAGCAAGAAGCCATATGCCGTCAAGTACGGTCTCAACCACGTTGTTGGCTTGATTGAGAACAAGAAGGCTTCCCTCGTCCTCATCCCTAACGACGTCGACCCAATTGAGTTGGTCATCTTCCTTCCGGCTCTCTGCCGCAAGATGGGTGTCCCATACGCCATAGTCAAGGGCAAGGCCCGTCTCGGTACCGTCGTCCACAAGAAGACCGCCGCTGTTCTCGCTATCACCGAGGTCCGATCTGAGGACAAGTCCGAGCTGTCCAAGCTCATCCAGACTGTCAAGGAGGGCTACACCGACAAGTACGAGGAGGCCAAGCGACACTGGGGTGGTGGTATTATGTAAGTGAACTCCCGTTGACGATCCCGAGATTCCAGGACAACTAACTCATGCGTCTTTTTTTTTCAGGGGCGCCAAGGCCAACGCACGCATCGCGAAGAAGCGCAAGGCTTTGGAGAGTGCTATCAAGCTCTAAAAAAATCAAAAAAGTGTTCCGGGTTTCTTGACGCGACTCATGTACAAGGCGTTATTATTTTTTTTTTTTTCATGACTGGGATTGGGATGGCATATGGATTACTGGCTTGTAGGGAAATTAGCAAAACACGCCGGATGATAGATACCATCTTCCCCCTTGTGCAATTCGTTACCCCTATTCTATCTTTTCACGTGCTTTTTGAATCCGAGAGAGCCGTTCTCTGTTGTAATTGTAAAAAGGCTCACCGTGTCGAGTAGCTGCGTCATCATTCTAGAAAACGCCGATGGATCCGTTCGTGGGGTTATATTTTGAAGAATGCCACGTAGAAGAGATTACAAGCATTAGAGAACGGGGCCGTTTACAATGCCTCGGCCCGTAAAGAAGGTAGCGAGCACCGGTACGGCACTTCAGAGCCACTGTACCGTACTTGCGTACACCGCTAACGTACGCAATTGTGCAGTACCGTAACATTTGTTAAGAGCGCAATCGGTGCCGTACAGGAAGGCACGGCATTACTACTGTGTACAAATGTAGGCGGCCACCCAGCCCGTTGGGATCACCAGTTCATCTGTGCTTGCAAGCACGTTTGAGTTTGCGTCGTTCTGGGTCTCACCACCCCGGCCCGGAAGCGCTGGGAGCAACCAGGCCGGTTTGATCCTAAGTGCAGTAAAGAATAAGGCGAACAAGGCCAGCGAGATCTGGGCCCCCAATCCATTGGCAAGCTTGCCCATCTCGTGGGCGAAGAATCCCATGTCGCAAACCCCCATGGTGGGTTTACGGGATGCGGGATTATTTCTTACGGTGCATTGAGGAATGATTACTGCGTCGTGGCGGTCCAGCGTGGACGGTTGTTCGGCACCAGAATGGGACAAAATGACGCTGGCTCTCGAGTCTCCGTAACTGCATTGCCCCCCGTGTTGTCTCTGATGCTTGTCAGTTTTCCTTCCAACGCGGGCTTATTGCTGGCGCTGGCTGGAAACCTTGGGTTGGTTATCTGATACCCGTGATTGATCGTCTTGCCCCTTGGAACCGCCCCTCGTTGCCCCTTTGGTAGCGCCTCAGGGTCCTCAAAGCTTCAAAGCGCTGGTTGGCCCGATGTCCCCAATATCCAATTACTGCGTCCATCAAGCCCTCTGTCATTCACAGCCCAAAATTCCCGTATTTGCGGTTCTTTTTCTTCGGAATCTCGCTATTTCCCTGACTGTTGCGCGAATTTTTGTTCTTCCAGACGGAAAGGAATTGCAGGCGGTGGTGCCATACAACTGGCCATGGAGGATTGGAGATGAGAGGACAAATCGTACGAACCAGCGTGGGGTCGAGATGGTATCTGACAGAAGCAGCAACTAGAAGCCATGCGGTTGAAAGAAGCAAATGCATATTTATGGAAGGTACATATTAGTTCCGCGCTCTGGATGCGTGCAACGCCTTCGTTTCGCCCACGCCGGGGCCCTGACTTTGATTGATGCATCCTGCGTTTAGAGAAAGCCTCCCTCGCCACAACTCCCTCGTTGGAGGATAAACCAAGTACGTGCTCTGATATGTCCCGGATCTGGATCGACGGTCTGTGTTATGCACGCGGTATTGCTATGGGATTTGGTGGGTTTGTGGATTGTGAACCGTCTCTGCCATCTCCATGCAGCTCCATAGGGACCGGACTAAGAGGAAGCTGGTTGCCCGCCCTCCTGACTCTTGTGCGTATAATATAATATAATACCAGCGACAAGCCTCAAGCTGGTCTCGCTCCTTCATACTTTCTATTGTCTCTTACGAAACTCCCTCTGCTCTCCTGCATTATCTCCTATAGCCGCCTGGTTGCTCGTTCCTGTGGACCGAATTCCGTGGCACCTGCAGAAGGCTCAACATCCAACACTCTCCTCGTGCCTTGTGCTTGTGCTCTGTTGCTATTTACGCCGATAGTCACGCTCCTGCCAACCCTCTTTCGGACTCCGTCGAGATCTCATCACACTACATCCAATAAATTCAGCATTCCTCCTCTTCACACGCAGCTGCTCGTCTTACGCACGAGCCCTGTTAGCCTCGTTATCGCGTGCTTATCGTTACAGCCCTTGGCTGCTCCCCCACAAGCTCTAAGCACAGCAAGCGGACGCTGCATTGGCACCGAAGAGATCCAGCAGGGGCTGGCACTAATATATTGCCGTGACTGGCTCAACAAAGTGCTTTGAGCTCTCGACTGGTCACCGCCATCCCGTCATCTACCTCTTTTCTGCCCCTCCCGCCTTCCTCGACAGCGAGCTCAACACCTCCTTCCTCCTTCTGCTTTCTCCCGTCTAGAACTTGCCCATATCTCCTCGACAACTTCCTCAATTCTGCCCGTTCAATATTCCTCACACAGAGTCATCACAATGGGTAGTGCTCAAGGTCAGTGCTCACCGTCAACTTTCTGTCTTCAAGGCGAGAGCTGGCCCCTTAAAAGGCCAACGGTCTCCGAAACAGCCTCCTCTCAACGAATTGGGAAAGTCGCTTGGACCGTGTGCACAATTGCAGTAGTACATGAACCGTCAGCTGACCTCTGCTTCACAGAAGACATTTTCGAGTATGCTCTCAGCTCCAACGCTGCTTGGGCAGGATACAAGTCTCATCAGAATCCATCTTACTTTCCCAAGCTTGCTGCTGGTCAATCCCCCACAATCCGTAAGTTACTTGGTCTTTGTTTGCTTCTGCTCCTAGTTGTTGCTCCTTCTCGGTCTAAAGTTTTTCCTTTGGAGCGCTGGCAAGTAAGCGGGGGTATAGGTATCAATCTTATCCCCGATCTTCGAATCAGCAGCGACCTCAACTTTCGATTTCAATAGCTGCAAGACAGACGGGTCATGATTTCTTTCCTCTCAAAGTGCTCTCGTCTACATATCTACTTCAGACTCATGTTTCCTCTTTACTCTGAACTCCCCCTATTTTGCATTACCGCCGTGACATAAGCATACCGCTGACATTCTTTCAACAATCCAGTCTGGCTAGGCTGCTCTGATTCACGCGTTCCAGAAACAACCGTGCTTGGTTTGCAACCCGGCGACGTCTTCGTGCACCGCAATATTGCCAACATTATTTCGCCAACTGATATTAACTCTAGCTCGGTTATTGAATATGCCGTTTCCCATTTGCATGTCCAGCACATCTTCTTATGTGGTCATACATGCTGTGGTGGTGCTGCAGCGGCGCTCAGTGATAGCCGGGTTGGTGGTGTTCTAGATACATGGCTCGCACCCCTGAAAGGTATCCGGAGAGCCCATGAGCAAGAATTAAAGCAACTAGGCGAGCACGAACATGGTGATGGTGAGAAGGCTCGGCGATTGGCTGAGTTGAACGTCGAAGCAGGTGTCAAGGTACTTCTCAGCAATCATGTCGTTGAAGAGGCTGTCGAAAAACGAGGCCTTCAGGTCCATGGAGTCTTGTTTGATCTTGCTAG
Source organism: Xylogone sp. PMI_703 (assembly GCA_021399445.1). Taxonomy (NCBI): domain Eukaryota; kingdom Fungi; phylum Ascomycota; class Leotiomycetes; genus Xylogone; species Xylogone sp. PMI_703. Next base: position 4,073,261 of record JAJTUQ010000003.1, read on the forward strand.
TGGCCGCCTACGAGATTTGGGTGTCGGTAATGCTAAGAGCAGAGCCAATGCCCAAATTGCCAAGGAAGGTGATGTCGTCCGTGGCAATCATGGAATGTTAGTATTCGGAGAGAACGGTGCCAGCATGACCGTCCGATAAAGGCCTTCTACAGTATCTCCAGGGCCATATCTGGGTAAGAGATTCTCTAACGTGGAAGTTAAAGAGGTGTTTTGTGCGTTTTCGGTGTTAGGTGTTGGAATGAGGAAGGAGTGATAGAAGATCAGCTCCTGGATTGTGAATTTCTTTTGGACTTGCCTCCTTGGTTAAGCACTTGGCATAGCGATATCCGTTGGTTATTTTTGGTGCGAGTTCTCTCTGCTCAAATGGAGTCTAAACTTTGTTGCAATTTTCCCTGTCGACAAGGGAGTAGTTGAATGGGAGGTTGAATTCTGTCGGTTTTTATTTTTAGTATCCCCCTTCCGCTGGCAATGGGGCTGTTTTTGTTGTTTTAAGATCCTATTCCGGGGTTTCTCTGTGCATAGCAGGATACACAGAGAGATCTCGAGTCCGTCACTACGGTATACAAATTTCTCAGGGGGAGTGAGTGGAGGAGACGCGAGAAATTTCTGGGTCATATATACACATATGAAAACATCTATACATATCCCGTCTCACACATACATATATTAGTAAAAAAGAAGATTCTATTCGTTTCAACATTGACCTACTTTGCCCTTTTCGTTAGAATGCAAGGGTGGTATACAATCCATGTGGTATTTGACTGACTGGGCATATTTCCCATCTTCACGCTCTGCATGGCTGGAAATGGATTGGTAGATTAAATTTACTGACAACATAACAAACGAGAATGTTTACTATCGCCGTACATGTATTAGAATTGTTTATTTCTATAGTCCTTTTCAAATCATTTTCCCTTTTCCAGTAATTTCTGTTTTCGTTTTCCAATAATTTCTGACATAACTTTTGGTAGTATTCCTTACCTATGCAGCAGTCCTTATACGGAGGTATAAAGCCACCTTGTTATTTTTTTGTTGTTTTATTCCAAAGAGATGTACCTCAAACGCTGCTATAAATGTATCAATGTATACATAGCGATTCCATAGATTTGTAAGAACCCATTCGTTATTAGTGATTGCTTCATCGAGACGCAAGTTCTGCTTCTTCGTCGATAATCCTGATTAGTTCATCACCGCATTTCTCCTCGATTTCTTGTCCATCCTTGCCAACCAGAACGGCTAGGTTGTCGTTTAAGGAGTTCTTAAGGTGGCCAACGAGGTTGAAACGCGTGGTGTGAATGACTAGCCATCTCACCTTGAAGGAGCCGGCATCTTCCCAGTGAATGGACTTGGTCCAGCTTGGATCGGGTACTGAGCCTGGGATTGATTCCATCCGCGCCTTTACATGCCTGATTAGAAAGATTATCGAAGGTGGTATTCATGAGCGGTGATTAAATGAGGGGGGAGAGGGTAAGATTTTGGGGTTCAGTAAAAAATAACGTACATAACCTTGAAAAGCGCGACTCTTATTGATGGAGAAAACCAAAATAACATTCTTACACGTCTCAAATGCTCGTTTGAAGATCTCACCGTTTTGGACTTGGGTTGTCCAAACGCCCTGTCCTTGTGTTAGCTTGTACTCTGAGTAGGCTGCCCTCGTTATATACTTACATCTTCAATGCAGTTTGCTACATTGGCCTCGTTGAATGACTTTACTATGAAGTACCTAACATCTTTACGTGTGTTAACGAGTAGCTCATAGATAACTCAACTGGAGCATTGAAGACGATATTCCTATGTGACGAAGGAGACTGTTATTGAAGTCTTGCTTCTTGCCCCGGACAAGCTCTTCAAATGGGAGTATACGCAATTAATTTTGCAAAAGAATAAAGAAGGGGGGGGAGGGGGAGCAACAATATCCTGATCTTCAGAGATTGGAGCTCCTATCGATTCCTCAAGATCAAGTAAATAAAATAAGAGGAATAGCAGGAAAGAAAGATATGCATTACTAACCTCCTCTCCCTCCACGGCGGTATCCGCGGAGATTTATATAGGGACTTCTGAACGCCAGAGGAACGCCAAACTGAGAGACACGTTCAACTGGTCGGTCACGATCACTAAGGCTGCGACCACGACCTCGTGAATGATAGTGCGGATCGTATGACCGTCCTCTATAGTTGCCGCGCACCACGAATGGTCTCGCTAGTTTTTCATCTCGGTCATAGTCTCCAGACACCCTTCTGTAACCAGGTACTCCTGGCTCCGGTGAATCCTCAGACTTGTAATCGCGGCTATCATCAAACTTATCGCGACGAGAGGGGTACTTCTCGTCATCTCCCCGTCTCTCGAAAGATGACTCTGCAGATTTACCCCCCGATACACCACTACCACTTGGCTTTGGGTTTGTATCACTGATTGGGCGGCTTTCCTTGCGGGGCTCAATTCTTGCAGCCTTGTTCTTATTGTCTACAGTATCCGATTCTGATTGTATGTCACTGTGAGGACGTTTAGTACGCGTATCAGTAGTAGTAGAGGATTGAGTTGCTGGAGTAATAGGAGTAGCTGGTGAGGACTCATTCTGCCTGGGAATTATTGGTGGGGGTGGAATTGAAGACCGTGTTTGGCCGGCTGAACCAATAATGGGCACAGCTCCACGTTCCTCTGCCTCCATCTCTGCTAGTAGCTTTTCTCTCTGTGCATCGAGCGCTGCAATTGCTCGCCTTCGACTCAAGATTTTATCTCTGTAAGCAATGTTATGAAATCCTGTTATTTCTAACCATTCTCTGAGATCATCGTCAAATGGCAATAGTTGTTCAAGAGAAGGTGCATCTTGTTGAACAGGTTTGTTATGATCCCCAGATCGACTCTCGGTCGTTTCCGAGTTATTTGTTTTCAGTGTTTTAGATGTTGCATTGTTATGCTTTGGTGATGTATGTGTAGAATATGATTTTTCTATATGAGACGGAGCCTTTGAAGCCATTGCAGCCGGCTCTTTGGGTATTTTAGGGCTTGGAACATATCCCTGAGGCTTACTCGGGGCTCGTGAGCTCGATGATGTTTTCGGCGGAGAGTCCTTTGACATCTTATCCACCAGTGTATTAGCTATTGCTGCTCTTATATCATCATCCATATTTTCCCTGGCGTTGCTGCCAAATCTGTCATTAACACTGTTGGTTTTTGGGGGCTTAGAATCTGATGCAGATGCCCGCGCCTTAGCAGCAGCCTCATTCAATTTCTGGGCTTGAGCATGGATATTCTCAAGCATCTTCTGCTGATTAATCTTTGTATCTGCATTCCCATTTTCTTCCGCGTACTTTTGTTTTGCGTACTGCGAGATTAGTTCGCTAATGTTGAGTTCGGGCTCCCTATGTTCTATGCTCTGTGGTGCTGGTGAAAAGCCATGAGAGCTCGAATTGCTAGCATTGTCTAGTTCATTTTGATCAAATTTACTCGTACGGACAGACTGTGTATCCGAATTGGATTCTCCCTCCTTTCTTTTCTGAAGAAGTTGGGCTTTAAGCTCTGCTGCCCGAGCACTGAGGTGCTCAATTGCCGAGTGAGTTGTAGGAGTTGAGGATTTAGAGCGATGTATATCGTTATTTGATGGCATTGGATTCTGGATTAAAAATAATGGTCAGAAACGATCGAGAGTCGTCATGCATCATAAGGAAAAACAGGGGACGAACTTTTCCATGAGAATCAGCAGATCGATTGGGCATTGGCGCCCTTTGATTTATAGATCCCGCATTGGGATGATAATCATGCATGTAGCTATCTACAGGTTCGAACTTATATACTGGCTGAGAGCCATGCTGCGAGTCTGGGGAGGCACGATTGGGCCACATGTTTCGAAAGCTTGCTTCTAATTAGAAGATTCGTTGCATTTGTTCAAACCTGCTGAACACTGTGAAATGTAGAAAGCTCACGGAGCTTTTTGGATATCCACAACTAAAACAGAGGGGTGATTTTCTTGATAATTGCTGCGGTATATTCTTACAAATGCAATATTGTAGATTAACTGTTTGCAATGGATAGCGAAATGTAACACCGGTGTAACCCTAAAACTCAACATGAGAAGTTGGGGATGTGATAGCTTCAACCAAATCACAGTGGCTTTGGTGCTCGCAGACCGAAGTTCGAGTCCTAGCCCTTAGCCCCTGATCCATAGCTGTAGCCGTTCGGTACTCGAACTGTGTATCATCTTGGCGTGTTGAAAAAAATGTGGAACCCACGTGCAAACCATAACTTTGAGTGGGCTTACACTTAGCCAACCAGCGTTGGGTGCACAGAGGTTACATAAGATGTGTGCATTGTGCTGGCACTATGGATTGCTAGTGGACATAAATCTGGTACAAATAATTATGCGCATTATCCCTCAGTAGCCATTATCTGTAGATATGCATAATATTATGTTTTAGGTCTATGACGTTTGGGGAGGATCTTGAAGGCTGTGCTAACATTTGCTAAGCACAATCGAGACAATGTAGCAGTGATCAGATGCGGGGTATTCCCGATGCACAAAATTATGTAATTGTATACGGTCCAACTACATTCTTTACTCCGTCGTGCTCTTAGCACAATTTAATGTTTGACTTTCATACGAGATACTAATAATGCCTCAGTGGAGTATCTCAAAATTTTACCCTTATTCATGCAGGCGGTAAAAATGAAGAAAAAAGGCCGCCTTGAATAACGGCATACATGATCATAAACCGTATAAGGTAGGAAGATTGCCGCTTTTGCGGTCCAAAAGCTGCTGCCTTGCCAGCGATGTACCATAGCCACACAGGATATGCGGACGAGAGTCGAGTGATGATTTGGACATGAGCGTTAACAATTGTGGCTACTACCAGAAGCAGTTGTGGAACCGCTATTCTTCGCAGCAAGCCCTGTGTATTGGCTCTAGCTCGAGTTTGCTCAGATCCTTGTGTTGTGACTTTACTGCTGCCACTTGATGTAGTATGGGAAGCATCTGAGTGGCTTTGTAAAGCCCACATGCCAGAAATACCCATGATAGCTATCATGGGAGCAGCAAGAAGGAAGAGTGGTATGTTGGACACAGTCCAGTAACGCAAGAAGCCATTGTTCCTACTTCTATCAGCTAGATAGACATAGTTTTACTTAAGGAGACAACTCACCAGTAATGGACTTGCACAAATGTATATATGCTAGGTATCGTCCTCTCACACCATGGCCGTAACAGTTGGTGGTTTGGGTTTTGGCAAAATTCTTGGTATGCCACATACTGGGGTATCAGGAATCCCAGAGCAACACAAATGCCGCCGAGGCCCGTAGCAAGACCGCGTCGTATGACCGAGATATTTAAGCCATGTTGAAGCTTTAGGAGCAAATGCAAAGCTTCTTCAAGCAGCAGAATACCATTCAAAATTCCGTTGCTCCGACATATCGTAGCCAGGCCGAAAGAAAAGCCGGATAATAAAATGAGAAAGTCATGCTTGATAGTTTGTTGCCCGTCGACGGCTAAGCTTTTAGAGAATAAAAAGTAGCCAAGAAAGCTAAGAAAGGAGCAAGCACTCTCCGCATATGGAGCGGATAGAAACAACCCAGCAGGGGAGATGATGTGAAGAAGAGCGGCCGTTAAAGCAAAACCTCTAGTGGAGGGACCCGGAAAGACAACTCTGGTCAAGTAGTACAATACCAGCACAGAGAGTAAGTGAGCAGTATGAGCCAGACATATTGCTAGGACCGCTTCCAGCCCAATGTCGTACTGCAGGCCGGCCTTGCGGAAAGCTTTGGTGGGAATATCAACAAGAGAGCTTTATGAAATATGAGACAGCCCAAAACCTACCAGTCGCACAGAGGGCTATGAACCGGGCGTAGCCCCAACTGAATGCCCATTCTTGTTCAAGCACATGGCCGCGATTAGCTGTCTTGACAAAGTATATAGCATCCCACCTCGTCAGTCTTTCCACTACTCGATAGGGTGCTGACGGCAACGAGGTATGTCCGCGGGTCCCGTGATCATGCAGGAAGAGATTGGTCGAAGTATCGTAGCCCAGACCGGGACTGGCAACAGCAATTGCAAGGAGCAGCACTTTCCATGCTACAAATGATAGCAGTAGCGTTTGCACGGGGCGATTAATGGTGGCGTTCCATGAGTTCATGACTGCAGCACCACGAAAATGCTTTTTGGACACGCGTGGCCTAGATTTTCGGAGGGGAGGGATATAACACAATACAAGCAATATCCGGGGCGGTGAATTATGCACGAGCCAGCACGAGCATGGGCAGTACGGCCGTTTCAGGCGCTGAAGATGGCTCGATGGATGGCAGAGGATGGATGGATCAGTGGAAGGTGGTGTCTCCTCACACACCGCCTGCCGGGTAAGTAATCCCACTTGGGTCCCAGAATACCGTACTCTCGTACACTGATGCTACGTCAATCTGTCTCAATTGGCATCAGTCGAGCAGACGCTGTAAAAGAGCTTGGCTGCTTGGGACGCGTTGCGAGGCGTGGTACGTAAGTAACGTGGAATTTTAGGTGTGGATGTGCAGAGGTGCAGATTTCTTGGGTTCAGCTGCGAGACTCTTGACCTAATCACTGCACAGCACCTGGTCTCTCAAGCTGTCGAAGCCACAGGTGCGGATCTCATCACCGCCGCAACCAAAAATTCGGGAATATACGAGAGCCTGTGATTCGCCCCAGACAGGTGTAAAGTTGTTTTCTTAGTACGGATCCGTACTGTACCGTATTACGCTGTAAAGCCGTAATCCCGCCCCCCCGCTGGTAGAGTATACCACAGTAATACCAGTACTGGTAACATGTAGCGAATCACTTCATGTGACTTCATGCAACTTCATGGCGCTAGCCAAGCTTCGTATTATCCACCGTATTGATTTGATTTGGCCGTGTGGTTGTGTTTTGTGTCTGGAGAAAAAACACTTTGTACGGAGTATCTTCGTAAAACGAATGCGAATACGCATATTGCTGGAATGCCTTTAAGCCTTTACGGCAGTTGCACGAGGGGTGAAGCCCTGGGAGCCCGTGCGCTGCGTCACTAGCAAAAAGTCTCTGCAGGCTCTTCGCAGGCTGCGTGCATCGTTCGGGGAGCAGCTATGCTAAAACATCCATAGTGAGCGGATCTACGCCAGAAACCTAAAATAACCTGTGTGGAGATACTCCGTGGATGCTCGAATAAGTAATCATGTACACACCTAGTACCTGGTAGTGGTTTTTAGTGAGGAATCTCTGCTGCAGCTGTTGGGCCGAAGCTGCCGCTACATACGTACTGCGAGACATGTTTGGTGCTGGGGACGGACTCTGAAGTGTGCCCGCCGACCGAGGCTGACGGTGTTGCGTGGATTTTGTCGTCGTGGACTTCGGCCGTTAGCCAGGGCTCCTCTTGTAGCCTGCTTGCGAGCTGCTGGGCGACGGTCTCCTTCTTCTCACGGGGCGGGCTTCGCTGGTCTCTGTGGCGGCAGTTTCGGAGGCTGCATCGATCCTTTCAAGCCAGGCCTGTTGCCGTAATTACAACTCTAACACTTTCCTTTTCTGACGACCGCCATTTCTGGTTGGTGTTTGGGAATATCTTTTTTTGCGCAGTGGCATTGAGCTCCTGTCATCTGCTGATCAGCTCGGGACGTCCAGCTGTAGGCTCGCTGTCCCTTCGAGAGCCCCAGCAGAAGACGGCTTACTTACCATGCTTCGCACACCGACCTATGAGAGAGCGCGCGCCTTTGCTTGGTGAGGCTTGAGGCTGCTGGCAAGCGAATAGACGAGCGCGACCAGAGAGAGAAGAGCATGAGAGGTTGAGGCGCCGTGCGGGCGCCAAGCCACAGGACCCCAGCCAGGCAGCATCTCGCGAAAGGGCAGACGCGCATCAACTCTCCGGCGTCCCGGTTCGGGGGCTTTGCATGCTGCAGCTCAACTCCTTCTAGAGCAGCGAGAGAGCAGCAGAAACGTTACCACTTAGTAAGAGACCGCCGAACTCCATGACCTCAAGACCAGAAAATTAGTTTGCCCCCCCCCCCAAAAATGTCCTTTCCGTCCATTTGGAGGCCGCCTCGGCCCAATCGGAAACTCACCACGTCCGTTGTTGACTTCTTTGTGCTAAAGACTGCTCAGGTTCGGTCTCGGCGTTTATAGACTCCCGTTTGTGCAGCTGCTTTCCCAAACTGTGCAACCTCCAGTCCCCCTGATGCAGGACGCCCTGGGGTTTCTCCTGCCTCTGTTGATGTCCTCTCTCTCTGAGTGCGCCATCTGACGGGAGGGCCTTTCAAATACACCAATTCCATCAGCTGGGCTGAGCCAGGGTGTTGCTTGCTGCCGCTCACCGTTCGCTGGGTGGTCTGCTTCCTGATATACACGTCGGTGTTGCGGCGTAGTGTTCTAAGCCTCACATCAGCAGCAACAAGCCAACGAGCCCACACCACCCAAAATTAACTTGGTTGCTAGGTCCTGGTGCCCACCTCATATGCCGGCACCTCCCGGTGCATATCTCTAAAGATCTAAACGCTTTCTTCGGATCTGCTGGAAATTTCGTTTGATCTTGATAGGTAATACGGCAAATCAAGCGTTGTTGCTTCTCGCATGGGAACGCACCCCTCCCCCAGCCTAGGGGTCTGTCCTTGACATATACAACTCAGCGATGTTCCTCCATTCCGGAGCCGCCATCCATCGACATGAATACTCGCCACCTCTAGAGCCACGAGCTCCTGCTTCTCGTCCGAGAAGGTCTACTTTGTCACGAGTTTCCTTTCCTACGACTAATGTACCAAGACGGTCTGCCAGCTTCGACTCTCCTACGCCGATGCCTCTCCTACAGTCTCCGGGAAGTGCGTTGGCAGAGTATGTCCAGCGAACCAATGAACCGTCTGTACGCTTCCAGGAGCCGGACCCGGACGCGATGAGTGACGATGGCAAGTCTGTTGCCAATTCAGAAACCAGTGGTACTACTGCGGGAGGTCCACGCCCCAGAAAGCGTTCACGAAACAGCACATCATACTCCCTTGCTCACCCCGCTCCGACTCTGGGACAGAAGCAAAAGATCATTATTGTCCGTCCAAGGCTCCTGCTCCAGCTGCAGCGTCTCTCACCAGACTCTCGACCCAAACCAGCAATTGATGTTCTTCCTTCCACTGTTGTGGTTCCACGGGTTGTCAAGAAGTTCCCGCGGCTGTTTAGGGGCAAGGGCGGATTGGGTGCCAACGATGTTATGATTGTTAAGAGTGAAGAATATGGGACGCCGGATATTGACGAAACCGAAGATACGGAGTCAGAAGATGACGCTTTCGGAGCTAGAGAAGTGCTGGCTGTGATATGTCAAATGCGAAAGGATGAGGGTGGTGCGCAAGGTGTTGCCGAGATAGTGCTCGCCGACGGCGTGGTCTGGACGGCCAGGCCCATGACGAATGGCCTGTATGAATTTAATAGCACCGATCAACATGGCATTAAAACGACGGCTCGATGGGTGAGGAGAACCAGCCAGCGGTCCAGTATGGACTTTGCCGCTACCAAAGGCCCTAATGCCAATGTTAAATTTACTTTCAGCATCATTGATCCAAGTTCACGTCGTCACCCCATTATGGCAACGATCACTCAGAAGAAACTGGATATTCCTGAATTCTACACTTCTGTCTCCCCATCAGGAAAACAAACTCCAACATCTCCAATTAGAACTTTTCCCGGCGACGCCGAATATTTAGACCAGGAGCCTGCTCCAGAACGGATAACTCATTTTATTGATCAAAATTTGAAGAACCTCATTACGGTAACCGGAATCTGGGTAGCTTTGCGTCAAGGCTGGTCGCCATATTTCAGATATGAAGACGCTATGAGTGCTATGGTGGAGCCAGCATCTGCCAAAGGCCATAACCGGAGGCGATCATCCTCCCTAATAAACCCCGAAAGCACTGGACGGCTAAGCCCGGCGTTAATGCAGTCTGCCAGAACTCTCTCTGCAGACAAAATCCGGCGTCGAAGTTATGGGAGAGAAGTCCCGAGAACGCCAAGTTTTAATATGCCTTCCCCTTCGCAGCCTGAACAATCCCCAAAAAGGGTTACATCGACTGGCACGGCATTCATGGAACGTGTCTCAGCCCGGAAAGCAGGGCAACCTCCCAGCTCAACTGCTAGTGAGAGCGAGGGTGAGAACGGAACACTATCTATGTGGAAAGGAGCTTGCGAAAGTGTTGTCACCACACGGTTGACCACCATAACATCGCACCGGCATTCAACTCCGGCTCCGTCAACTGCACCTACTTCATTAAGTGCAGACCAGGAGACTCCAGGCCGTCAAAGGAAAGCGATTTCATATATTGCTCCTAGGTCACAGCCAAAGAATCAAGCAAGTGAAGTTCCGGATATAGAACATATTCCTGCTACCACCAATGAGCCACAAGTTTCACAAGTTCCCAGTCAAGTTGAGAAACCAAAAGTTGGGAAATGGAAGGCATTTACGAGATTATTTCGCCGGTCGAAAAAGTCGGGGGCCCGATAGCGCCCCAAATCATATTCTTCTCTTCCTGTATTAATGTATTATGTCCGCAAGAGAGATCTCGAGCATCTCTCTCGGTACGGAGTGACTGTACACTCATCTGACACTTTCAAGATCTGAGCAGTTATTATATCACCAACAGCATGTTTTTCTTAGAATGAGCATTTTTGGCCATCTTTTGGCTTTGTTGTGTCAAATTACTCCTAGTCAAGGCAGATTTCCTTTGGGAAGCTTACAAGCATAGATACCTCCACATATAGTGTTCTTTTGTCAAATGATGATGGTTTATGAGTAGATATTTTTCTGTGTAGTCATGAACCTTGCAAGCCACTGCTAGGCACAGAAGTGATACGCACATAGACCGGGGGAGGAGGCGACGTTGATTGCGTCGTTACGAGTGCCTAAATCCGGATCAGTCACATAAAGAGCTTTATTCAACTTCCACCATAACTGGGGCGAAGCTTGTAGTAGAATCAAGATCCCAAGTCTATAATAACTAATAAAAAAAATTATTTAATTTCCTCCACCACACAATTCTTCTTTCTATTCTTTATTTAATCTGCTATTACCAATCCCCCGGTCGTCCCCTGTAAGCGGACGAACGAGGCGAGGCAAGGCTGTACTTGTACATTCGTCCAACCTCACCTTTCAAAACACCCTACTACGGTTGATCCCAATCGCACAGCCTGTAGTTTTACCCCTCAACAGGTCAATGCGAACATCTATTGCTCGCTATTCCCACCCAACAGGGTACTTACATGAGAATTTTGATGATCTCCGGACGTCCTGCTGCTTTACGAGCTAAGTCGTGTGACATTTCGAGCTTGGATTTGTCACAGCTGAGAGACAGCTTAGAAGAAACCCAAGGTTCCACGCATCGCATTGGTATGAATGCTTCAGAGCGGGGTTAGATATGATCGTATAGCTAATTACCCGGCCTTTGCAGATAATTTAAACCTTTTCGTATAACTTCTCTTTGTTCGATTTAATAGCCAAGGAACCCTCGCAGCTTGCAATTCCGCTGTCTGACCTCGATCAACCAGCGATGGAGGAAGACGCTCCGAATGGCATCCAGAGCCATGCACAATTTCTCCAGACCCTTCTTGCGAATGAAGGCTCGAGCGAAATGGCATCCCGTGCCACATCACCCGGTCTAGGCTTTAGTTCTGATGATACAGAGTCGGAAAAGGCGAAGCGGTATCGGCCGCGGACATTCCCATACTTCAAGCTCCTACCGTATAATGTGGAGGAAGAGGCGGAACGAAATGCGGCGCTCCAGGAGATCTTGAAGCAGCTATATATTGCTATCAAATCTGAGGATATATCACCGGGTGCTGTGCACTGGACGAGAGAGTTGAAGGGATGGCTGAATTTGAAGTTCGAGATTACGAGGACGTTACGGGTAAAGCTTGTGAAGCTGTATTATATGCTTTGTTTAGCTCCGGGGTTGGATTGGGCTGCTATCGATAGATTTGAGAGCATGTTTTATACTCTAACAAAGTATGTAGTCTATGTGTTTGACATCCATCTCTCACCATTTTTGTGGCTAAGTTGGCTGACTTTTTTTGCGACAAAGGAAAAAGCATTATCTGAAACCTGGTGTTGATCTTGTGCTTGACTGGAGACCTTTATGGAAGGAAATGAAGAGTCTTGTCCTGCCATTTGAGACGCCATCTCATTATAGCAGTCGGAAGCGTAGTCACAAGAATATTGCAAAGCTCTGTCTCTTCGCACAGATGTACTTTGATCCGCTCGAGCGAGAAGCTATGCTTGAGGAGATCTTGCCTTACTTTAGTACATCTGAGGTTACCAATGCATTTATATCAGTTGGAGCACTGAACATGCTGTTTCCGTCAAATGCAGGTCCAGATCAGCCTGGTCAACTTCTCCCACAGGACTATCTTCCCACCCTCTTCCACCTTTGGTCCCTCGTCAACCGATCTAAAGCCTTCGATATTATGTTCCTCGATCTTTTCTCCAGATTAGCCAGGGATTCCCTTACTGCGGGGCATGTACCTTTCAGCGAGTATGGTATCTTTACTAAGGATCAATCAGATCTCATGTTCACAGCGTTCCTGAGACTGACAGAAATCCCCGTCGGACAAGCCTCGTCGCCTTATAGTGGTCTAGTCGATATCGGAATGGGGCTCGCCATCTACTTAGAGAAAGACAAGAAGAAACACCCAGTTGCATACCAGATAGCAAGATGGATTGTCATGTCTCTCTCACCCAAGTGCTTGGACAAGCCTGGCTCGATACTTTCAAATTTAGAGGGCATGATGGAATCAATCGATACTTTCTTCCATCCATCGAACCAAGGCGCGTGGACTACAATGTTATCTCAAATAACTTATCATCTTATAGATTTCTTCGTGATGCGGTGGAATCGCGAACAAAGCGGAGAGCTAGATACACCACCAGATCGTCGCATAAGCCCAGAGTTGAAGAAGCGATTCGTCTTAGCCCTTAGGGAAATCATGTTCATGGGACTTTTCTCCAAAGGATCAAAACCACTAAACTATTACTTCGGTTCGTTACAGGGTCTGGCGTACCTGGAGCCAGATTTGATATTACCAGGAGCCCTACAGCGATTTTACCCTTCCTTACAGGGATTAGTTGAGGTCCATCGTACAGCCTCGTCGCTATGTGGCCTCCAGATGGTAGCCAATATCATGGCCAAGCACAAAGGATTCAGATGCCACATCACTGCTCTGTTAGCTTTGGCTCTGCCGGGAATTGACGCCAACGATTTATCGAAAACTCAACACACACTGAACTTTATACAGTCTGTAGCTTATAGCATTCCATTCTCCGATCTAACTAAGGGACATGAGACTATTCATGATACCTCACTTGCTATTGAGTGGGTCCAAGGCGAAATGGAACGCATGGAACGGGAAGGACCCAATGTATCCATAGACTATAAAACAGAACTTAGCGATGAGGATGAGGCTAATATTATCCGCTCGTCCACCGCTGGCCTCGGGGAGTTCGTCCTTGCCCTTCTTGGAAAAATCTTTACTCTCTTGGAAAACCTCCCGGAATTATCAAGGGTAAGATCAGGAGGTCCAGAAGAAAGTGTCATAAATACACTTCCTGCTGCACTTACACCTTTATTTGCCACCTTATCGCCGGAATTGTTTGATTTAGCTTTGGAGAAAATTGCAACTTTTGTTGGAAGCCATGTGGTCCACCAAGCTAGAGATGCCATGGCATTCATTTGCAATGCTCTCTGCAAAGCCGACCCAGTTAAGACTCTGAAAGTTTTTGTACCGATGCTCATCGTAGGTATTCGCAACGAAATTGATTACAACGATGCTGCCTCGGACAGAAGCAGTGGTAATGAAGTGTTACCACGAGACAGGGCTCTTGTCTGGCATGTAAGTATGTTAAGTATGATTGTGGTTCACATTGGTGATGCCGTTCTTCCTTACAAAAAAGATCTCTTTGATATTGCCCTATACATGCAAGAGAAATGTAGGGGCATTCCAACTATCCACATCTCGAACTATATCCACCATCTTCTTCTTAACCTTACTCTCATCTATCCAGTTGATAGTGCTCTATATGAGCCTGAGGTATTCGAGAGAGGACTAGATGTCAAGGATTGGGGAGCATCAACCAACCCGTCTGACCTGACCGTTAAATGGCATGTCCCATCTGATGATGAGATAAAATTTGCTATGGAATTATTTGAGTCTCAGGTCCAGACTGCTATGGAGCGGTTATCGAATTTAATCAGTGATAGTCCAGCAATCAGTAGAGGTGGGAAGAATAAGGAGTGGTCAGACGAGGTCTCGAGGCTGCTGGGCCAACTACGTCTCGTGGTGTCTGGCATTGCCTCTTTGTTCGATCCAGAGCATGCCTCTGGCAAACACAGTAAAGATGCTGATCGAGATGGCGATATTCAGATGAATGGTGACACAGTCATGGACGAGGACGACGATCCACTTGCCGAAGCAGCAGAGGACGAAGAGACCAGACCACAGTTTCGCTATCGTGCAGGATATCTGCTGGAAGCAAGTAACCCTACTTATACTCACATACATGAGCTTCGTGAGAAGGTGGGCCATCTACTTACGAAAATACACACATTTCTTCTCCAATACCAGGAAGATGATGTGTCTTGTTTTACGGCACTGTACACTACGTATAGGACTTGGATTACCGATGTTGGCACTGAAAGATCGGCTCACACTCTAGAACGCATTACTAGGCTCTATGATGCTGATATCCGTGCTTTCAAACTTAGTGGATTTCGCAAAGCGTACCCAAGACCACTCTTGATTCGACGCTCATCAATCTATAACTTCCAGCGCCAAAAGCACAACTGCTCCGCCAGACAGAAATCCAGCTTGGACAAAAAGTTACTTTTGGACCTAGCAGAATCTTCCGTATCTACCTATGCAGAAGTTCGTCAAAGCGCGCAGGCAGCCTTGGAATCTTCCCTGAAGAGTTTAATTGGCGGACGGCCATTGGTCATTCCTCCTTTGCTGGAAACATTCAAACAATCATTAGCCTCAAATGATTTTGACCGTATTAAAGGCTCGATATTCACTCTGCTTTACACTAGTTTAACCAGGACCATATCCAAAGATTGGCGATTCGCTCCTCAATTGGTCAGGTGTTACATTGACACAGCTGTCGTAGACAAGCCCTCCATTCAGAAGCTCAGCTCTGGGGCTGTATACACCCTTCTCGAATTTGGAAAGGCTATGGATCTATTCCTAGTTATTGATCAAGCTCGAGTTGATGAAATAGAACCCAAGGTTGACTGTAAGGCCAGAATTACAGCTAGGAAGTCCTTTGTTATGGAACGCCGAAGGAAAGTTGAGGAGAAGAAAGCGGCTTTGGCACTTGAACTTACGGAAAAGGCCAAGAATGCACACTGGAAGATTGCTGGCAAGTGCACCATCTTCATTCTCAATATGGGACTTCGTGTCAATACACTTGCACCACCGTCATTTGTTGAGCTTGCCGCACTTGGCTCAGTTGATGAACATCCTGGTCTTCGCAGTGGCTATGCTGAAGCCTTCTTACGCATCTTCAGTACTATTGATATTAGATGCACCTACGGTCATAGCTATGAAAAGTACATACTCGAAGAGGAAAATCCGCACAACAGAATTGAGGTTACTGTAGACAACGATGACCCAGACTGGACAAAGAAGTTCCTTGAGTCGTTTGCGAAGCCTGGAATACCGGATTATTATGTCGATCGTGACTTCCCTGGATGGCTTGCATGGGGCAAGAGTTTTAGAGCCGTAAAAAGTCGTCCAGAAGAATTCAATGATTATGACGAGCTGGAGCTGAATACCAGAAAACAAATCGGCCAAATCCTCACACGTGAGTGGTTTAAAAAGTACTTCGGGTATCTAAAACAAGAGCCTCGTGATACGACCGCAGATCGGTTCAGAATGCACAATGTCATGCTGCTGATCCAGACCTTCGAACTTCTTACTTCAGATTTGACAGCTGCCACTTTCGATGATATCAAAGAGGAAATCAAGGCTGTATACGAGGATGGCTCTGATAAACATCAACATCGTGCAACAGCAGAGATATTGGCTGCACTTTTGATATCAGTTATGGATTCACCCATTGAGAAACGCAACAAGATCTGGGCATACGGAGTTCCCATCATGATCCAAGTATTCCGAGATGGATTGACACCAGAGAATATTTCTTATTGGATGGCCTGCTTACACATTATAATTGGCGGGAAGGATCCAAGGCAATCACGGGAGATATTCGATACTCTAACATCATTCCGCCTAGATATGACTTCCAATGCTGCGTTCAAGGAAAGTTCTAAGGTCCAATTGCTCGAGTTCGCCATTCAAGATGCTGGGTGGCATTTTCAGCAGGAAAAGCCACTCCTAGAGGACTTCGTTGCTCACATTGATCACCCGTATAAGAGTGTCAGAGAGGCAATCGGACGCACCATAGCATCAATATATCGTACACGCTATCATGAATCATTTAAGGACGTTAAAACGCTTTTGAAAGCAAATAAAGAGGCCTCTTCTATCGGTATCAAGCCATATCAACCTACGAAAGAGTTTTCAGAAACCATGAAAGATGTGTTCCGAAGGCTTGAAAAATGGCGTCTGGAACGTACACCAGGTCAGCAAACACCATCTTCTTACACCAATGGTAGCAAAACAGTTCTGTTGTGGCTTGATACGACTCTTCAATCATACGAATGCACACAGTTACTCGACTTCTTCCCAGACCTTTTTATCGAACAGCTTCTACATATGATGGATGTCAAAGAAGATCCAGAACTTGGACGTCTTGCATATCTAGTTTACCGCCATCTTCCCAACATCCCATCACGGGCTGGCGAAGATGGTGAATTCATCTCCGCTCTTATCCGAATTGGAAAAGTGTCTTCCTCTTGGCACCAACGTCTACGAACGCTGATCAATATGCAAGTTATATACTTCCGGCGAATCTTCCTAATTAAGCCCAAAGAACAACAGGCAATATTTGATGCCGTTGCAGATATGCTTGAGGATACCCAGCTGGAGGTCCGATTAGGGGCACAAAGTACCTTATCAGGCATGATACGCTGCTCTCCTGTTGCTCTTCGAACCAACATTTTAGCAGCTCTCAAAACCAAATTTATCAAAGCACTTAAGAGCAACCCGATGCCCAAAAAGGCTCGAGGGGCAGAAACACCTATTGATTTTAACCAACGGGTTATTCGCCGTCACGCTGCTGTATTAGGTCTCGGCGCTCTAGTGAATGCCTTCCCCTACACCACACCCCCACCACCATGGATGCCCGAAATTTTAGCACTCATGGCTTCAAATGCAGCCAGTGACCCCGGTGCTATTGGCCAGACTGTCAAGACCGTTCTTGCAGACTTCAAGAAAACTAGACAGGATACATGGATCACTGATCAAAAGGTAAGTCACGCTTTAATATTTCATCATAGCCTAGTTACTAATCCGCAACCCTTAGTATTTCACTTCTGAACAACTGGAAGACTTAGAAGGTGTCTTGTGGAAATCATACTTTGCATAATAGCACTATAGAGAGGAAGGTTGCATGGTAGGTGGGGTCTTGGTTGGGATTAGAGATCTGGGAAATGAGGTTGCATATTTCATCATCAGCATTCGTTGTAAACAGGGGGGTTCTATAAGCATTGGGGAGTCTTTAGGGACGTGTTGTATTGGTATATTACATGGAATATAGCAAGGTACTGGTGGGTAGGTAAATAAGGGGTAATGTTGGACTGAATGTTAGTGGCCTCATAAGTCGTTACGTGTTATGAAATGCATCATTTGTTGGTCTGACCTCTTCATTACGCGTATTACCAATGCAATATTTCACGCTGCAGTGCTTCTGTTTTTGTTGAAAAAAT
Organism: Xylogone sp. PMI_703; assembly: GCA_021399445.1. Taxonomy (NCBI): domain Eukaryota; kingdom Fungi; phylum Ascomycota; class Leotiomycetes; genus Xylogone; species Xylogone sp. PMI_703. The sequence goes on from JAJTUQ010000003.1 coordinate 4,091,087, forward strand.
GAATTCCATTGCGTGGGCGGTGGGTGATACTATGTGTAACTATCGAAACCCCGCCATTGTGGTATTATTTTGCTCAAAACGCCTGTGATATCAAAGAGACCCAAGGAGAGACACCTATCAAAGAAATCAAGACATATCAACGCGAAACCAATATGCCACCGCTAGTACACAAATGATCCGAGAACTCAAACATTCTTTCGTTCCTCATTATCGCTTTCATCGTCATCACTCAGTTCAAATTTGTTAGCCTTCTCGCTATTTCTGCGCCTCACCCGACCTCTTTCCTTCATCGCTCCTCTTATCTTCATGCTGACTTCGTCAAATCCGCTCTTTGAATCAAGGGTGCTAAAGCCCTGAATAGGAAACCCGGCAGATCCAAATGCGCCTCCTCCACTGCTGCTTCGACTCCGATTCCGAGAAGATGGCCGGGTAGCAAAGAGACCAATGTTACCAATGTTGTGGAAGGATTCATTGCGAGGCAGGTTGCTACCATCCATTGTAGTTCTGCTTCTGTATAATTTCGGCGATTGTGGTGACATATCGCTGCCGTCTTCTGACACGCCAGACAAGCCACTATCAACCCGCTGGAAGTCGCGATGAGTTGGGCTGGTTGGACTGGCCGTGCCATTGGTAAATGGATCGGCGACAATACGAGTGTGGTCGAAGTCGGGGAACATTTCTGGACCGAGTGTGTTGATAAGTTCCGTTACCTGGCCGCTTAGTTCTTGTCGTCGCTCTCGAAGCTTATGAATTGTGTTGCTTGATGATGGGTTTAAGGCTAAGACCAATGGTCTCAGGGACTTTACAATGTCCATGCCAACCTCACCAAATCGCAGAGCGGCATAAGTGATTGCTGGGAAGAATATGTAACCGAAGAGCATCACACCCCAGAGAGGTACCCAGTCTGGCATGAGGCCTTGAACTCGATTGCGATAGGTCCAGTAGGTAAGTAGTATGGTATAGAAATTATAGAGAAGTGGAGCAAATCCAATTGAGACAAGTAACTTCCAAGTGGCTATGACGTCTTTGCCCTGTAGCTTGACTGTTGATGCAGCCAACGCCTCCGCTGACTTCTTCTTGCTTATGACCTTTGTTGCGATGAACACTGGAGCAAACAGGATAAGACCAGGCAGGACACCAATCGAGAGAATTGATAGCTTCAGAACCCGATATATGAGCGTAACGACAACTTGAATAATAGACAACTTTGCGTATTCGACCTGGTGGTCCCTAATATTCAAGTATCGTAACTGCTTGTTATATGCTGAGACGGCATCCTTGACTGCGATGATTCTGGGGTCGTCCTTGTAATGGGTATAGCCTTTAACCAGCCTGCGGTTCAATTCCACCACGACAGGGAGCGGGAGCTTTTTACCAGTGGGGTTATAAAGTCGCCGAGCAGCTTGGATAACCATAAGCGTATCATAATCAGGGCTAGTAACAGTAACAGCGAGAAGTGCCTGATATATGGTATCAAGAAGCTGGCCAACTGCTTCTCTTCGCTCACCTTTCCTATAAAGCTCCACAAGCTCTTTGGGTACCTCAATGGGGTTACCAAATTCTATGACAGCCCGAGACCGGAACTTATGAGCATGGAAATAGTTCATTCCGCAGGGCACAATTTTAAGACCACTGTCTGGATTTGCGGCCAAGGAGCCCAACGCCATAATTGCAACACCAGCTTTGAGAGGTAATAGTTCAGGACGGTCGTGGCTACCACCTTCAGGGAAGATACCTACGGCGCCGCCGCTGCTAAGACGATCAAAGACGGCATCATAAACTTCCGTCTGATCAACTTTTGGTGCAGTCTTGAACTTTGAACCTTGATAACCATCCTTAGGGCCGTTGACATCCTTGTTCGTGATCTTCCCATCGTCATCAATGTCATCTCTGCCAGTTAATTGTCTCATCGCAACTGCACCTTTGAAAGGCTTCTTCAATCGCAGCTCTTCGTCGCTGATAACTTCAGCAACTTCAGAATTTGCTGCAGTGCCATTGACAGTAGGCAAGACCAATAATCCACCAATTTGGAGTTCTTTGCCTTCGAACTTGGTGCCCACACCACGAACAAGGAGAGGGTCATTAACAGGATCTGGGAGATAGATAGTTCCAGTGGCCGGCTTTACCATATCCATAGCACGAGCAACAGGCACAGCACCAACCCTTCGAGCAAACCAACCAATAACCCATCTGTTCATAGACTTTGCAGCCGTAAGGATACTCAATCGCCGGTGACATTCGTTACGCAGGATGCGCATGAGGATAAGAGGGTCAACGAACTAAAGAACGTCTTAGAGCGCATACCCAGCAAAACCACTCAAGTTTCAAGACTTACCTGGTTTGCATGAGGAGCCGCGACGAAGATAACGGGCCCTTTACGAGGCACCTTCCATGCGCCACGCGGATGCACTTCTCGAAAGAAGAGATCAACCAAGATAGAGAAGGTCCAAAGTAGAATATCATATGTAAAGTTCGACATCGGATACAACTCCTTTCCAGGTTTCTTGTGAGGCACATGTTCGTGTATCTGCGGGGGCTTCCCTTTCCCAGCCTTTTCCTCCTTCGCCATTTTCGTCAACCTGATGTGACTCGGATTGTGAGGGCAGATCGGAAAGCGAGTGAAACAAAGTATGGATTATATCAACCCAAAAGCCAAAAAGCGAAGGTTCCAAACAACAAAAGTCCCCACAAACTGTTCGGAATAAGAAAGAAATGTCTCGGGCAGACGGAACCCCTCGAATGTTCTATAAAGCGTGATTGTTGTGAGGCTATAGAAGCTCCCCACCCCACCAAAACCTTGCAAATTCAACCGATTTTCCACCAGCAGCCTGCAGCAAGCACGGGAAAAGGAAAGAAAGCGGTTCGCGGATTGGCGTATCAGGTCTTGGCCAGCCGTCGTTTGGATTTAACAAAGCCCTTATGCACCGTTCGCAGGTATATCATGCCGCTTTGCAGTTCGATTTGCACACCAAGCAGGTGAGTTGCGCGCGGATGGGGTGGCAATTTATTTATGTCTTTTGCGATCTCTCGTGGTGCGATGAAACCGATGCCTGATTCCTTCCGCTCGCAAGGTAGCTTTTTTCGCTTGCTGCATGCTGCGGATGCACGGCTGCTGGCCTAGTGACCTCACTTGAGTGGCCTCACTTGAGTGGCCCCCGAGCGCGTCTATTTTACTTAGACGCGGGAGACGCCGATGGGGAGCGAGTAAGATGAACCAGAACAACGGAGGATTGTCCCCATTCTTAACCTCCACCCTGAAGCTTACTCCGTCCCTACCAGGTAGGCGACTTCGTAATTTCACTAAATTTCGTAATTTTACTCCTGAATTTCACATGTGAATGCGCGGCGGGAGTGGGTCCGGGCGCCGGCTTATGGGTAGTGAATCTGCAAAACATAGCTTAATCACCACAACACATCACAGACACACCTTGCAGCAGCAATCAAAACAAGTTGTTCGGTCATTCAAAGTGCTCATAATCTTGGAAGACTTCAAAGGCCTCGTATTATTTACCATTATATAAATACATGAACAGATAACTCATATGCTATAAGTTTGAAAAACAAAAACTGTTCTCCAAACAGCGGAGAATTGAGGGAATCTACGACCCACTGACCAAAGCCTGCACGCCATTTTTTCTGGTTTTCTACATCCATGCTCAAAGTCCTGGAACAAATGCCCAAAGACGCCATGCGAGAAACCCAACAGATAATCAAGCAAGAAGAGAGGAGAATGCACATGGCAAAGAAGAGGGCCAGCAACTTCCAAATATCCCAACACAGCTAAACAATAATGCAACATCCCAAATTCCCTTACATGATGATTGCTGGAACCTCGACATTGGCCTTGATGCTCTTGTGCGGTAAGATGCTACCGCCGTTCACATATACCTCGTCACCGATCGTAACGTCGTCACCTAGAACCGTAACGTTCTCCAATCGTGCCCACTTCCCAACAATCGAATTCCAGCCGACGATGGTGCTCTTAACCCAAGCATGGTCTTTCACCTTGGATCCGGCAAGCAGCACACATCTCTGTAGGCGGACACCATCGCCAACAACAACATCGGGTCCAATGGTGACATTAGGACCAATGCGGCAGTTCTTTCCAATCTTAGCTGAAGGATCAACCAGAACGTTTCCTCCGTGTACATATGGTGTGCCAGGAGGGGTGAGAAGCTTGGAGCCTTTCTTTGTTAGTGAGGACAAGTACAAGCATGTTCCAGCAAGGAAATCCTTTGGTTGACCAACATCCATCCAGTAACCCTCGAGATCCATCGAGTGTAACTGACCATCAGCAACAATCTGAGGGAATGTTTCTTGCTCGATTGAGGTTGGTCGCAGCTCAATACGCTTGAGTACGCTTGGGTTAAGAATATAGATACCAGCATTGATACGATTGCCAACGAACTGCACTGGCTTCTCGACGAATCGATCGATGCGGGAGTTGTGGTTTGGCTTGTGAACAACGACACCATACTTGGATGGCTCCTCTACCTTAGTCACAATGATGGTTCCCTCATCGCCATGTGCTTTGTGGAATGCTGCAAGCTCTTTAAATGGATAATCGCAAATAACGTCTGAGTTCAGGACAAAGAAGGGGGAGTCATCCTTTCCGAGGGTCTTTTCAGCTAGCTTCAAAGGTCCTGCGGTTCCCAGTGGCTCTTGCTCGATGGAGAATTCGATGTTAATACCGAATCGTTGAGAGTACTATACGCGTTGTTAGCCTGAGAGATCTCCTGGCACCGGTGGACCCCCTCCACTCATAGCATACCTCTGCGAGAGCCTTCTCCATTATTTCAGGTCGGTAGTTGACGGCCAAGACAACGTCAGTGACACCAGCCTCAGCCAACGCTTCGATTTGGTGCAGAATCATGGGCTTGTTGCCAAATTCGACCAATGGCTTGGGGAGGGTGAGGGTCTATGCATATTTCGTCAGCCGCACAGGATCTTGGTGAGTTGCTGAGCTTATAGAAGCGGTTCCCGAGGATTGGGGCTATAATGCCAGCTGGAAGAGACGTACAAGAGGTCGCAGACGTGTGCCGAAGCCACCAACGAGAATAAGGGCTACAGTTCATTGTTAGAGCTGGTAATTATGCTTCTCGGTATGTTTGAGTTATGCCATACCCTTCATCTTGATAGAGGATTAAAGTGGAGTCTAGAACTTTTCAAGGTATAGAAAAGGAGTTATTCAAGATACGACAATGAGGCTGAGGACGGCGGGGACGATTTCTCCAAACTCTAGAGCCGCGCGGCGTAAGACGAAGTTCAAAAGTAAAAGAACGTGATGCAACGAACGTAATACTTTTTTATTGTTGCTGAAGAATAGTGCAAGAAAACTTCCACGTTGGTTGATGGTTCAGGGTGGAAAAAACAGATGGGAAATTCGAGCAATATGGGGGAGTTCAAGTAAGGACAGTTGGCGTCGGGACCTTGCGAACTAGAGTTATTTCGAACTTGCAAAAGGGGGCTGCCACTTTGTGCCCGCTTAAATTTCGGTGCAGGCCCAGAGCAGCGAGACAGCCTGTAGCAAATAGGGAGGCGAAATTGCACGGGGCCTGGCAGATGACGCTGGCTGGATCCTCACCTGAAATTGGGAAATCTGAAATTGCACCAATGCTACGGGCTACGAAGCCTTTCATGTAACGGTTGTGCAGCCCGTATTTGCCAAAAGGGTTTCTTTTTGTGTCCTTTTCGTGATATGGGCAGTTCCGTTCTCGTATTTCCCGATATTATAGCATGGGGTGATTAGAGAACCACCACCACTTCCTCCTGAGGCTTTTCCCTTCGTACCCGCACCAGTACGCCAGATCACGAGGAAGGGCCAGATGTGGCCGTGCCCAGTCGTGCTGCTGCTCTACTGCTGGATCTCGGGCCTGACAGCCTTACAACCTGGCAGCCTGATATTGATGGCTTGGTCTAGCTCAACCTCCAAAGTTCGTGGGGGCAAAGAGGGCTAAGATCAAATTAAATACGGTAGGGGTCAGGGGGGGTTATATTACTTCTACTGCACCATAAAACAACCTCCATACCCGCTTTCTCCGTCTACAACTACTTCGTATTGTACAATGCTACTGTGATCTAGACCTCGTTATCGCCGTAGTCATTGAAACGTCTATTGCTTGGGCACGGTAGCACTATTACGACATTGCACTATGGGGCTATTCTCAATTGCGTTTTACTTGTCGTAAGGTCGTTACATTCGTTAAAAAACATGACAGGAGATTTAAAGTGTTGAACCCCAACCCGCTTTGACATCTAACTTCATAAATCAACATTCCCGGCCGTGTCTGAACGAGTAATTGCATAAAGATAACGAAGGCACTATGCTCAACCCCGCTTGCTAAATGCATAAAGGCAAACATTGTCAAAACAAAAGTACCCCTCGAGAAAACATTGAATGGAGAAGCTCCAAAGCCGCCCTGCCTCCCTTATTTCATTTTGTTTTTTGCTTTTTTCATTTGAAATAGGGATATCGAAGAATCGAAGAAAATGCCACTCCAATTGGGACAGCTGGTAGGTGAGTTGCCTCAGATATCCAACCGGCTGGTGCTGTACTCTCCCAAGCCGTGATACATCATAGTCTTAATCGAAGAGAAAGATAAAAATTAAGAGATTCGTGGGTCGTTAAAAGGTCATTACCGTGTGAGAGATCGTTAAGTCGTGAGAGCTAACTTTTGGTCTTTTTTCCCTCTTTTGAAAACATCAAACTTTTGTTCTCATCTGATAGGTGCAGATTGTATGTTGCATATCTGCTCCTGAGTCTATGGCTGCCGCATGTGATCTAAGAGCAGCAGGACGTTTCGAATCGAAAATCGTCGCGGTATTGCTTAGCTGTTGGTATAGAATTGATCAGCAAGTCAATCTAGTCGGACGATGCACTAGAACTGCTGCTGCTGAGATTGCCAGAATGGCTGCGGTGCCCACCTCTCTTCCTGTGCCGGCTATGGCCCTCATTGGCAGGTAGCCCTTGCACAACGCCGTTTCGAGCCAGCATTCCTCCATTGACTGAGAAGTTCCTGCAGACCATGAAGGCCCGCATAGCTGCATTCTCCTGGGCCAGTCCATCTGATTCGTAGGAGAGATCAGTTTGGTACTCTCTCCCATTCACTAGGACGAGACAAGTGTAGCCGGAATTGTTTCGGTACACCTCATACAAGGGATCCCGCCAGCCTCGGCGACGGCATAGGCCTATCTGCGGTGTAAGTTGGAGTGCCAACAAAACAGTTTGTAGAAGAACCACATGACGACATAACAAAGAAAGCGAGTAAACATTTAGCCAAACTAAGTAATTTGGGTCCTAAAATATGAAATTTCACGCTCAATTGGGCATTGACACATCAACGCCACCCTCGGGAAAGAAAAACAGAAATGAGGCGGTAAGAGAAAAGCAGATAAACTATAGTTCAAAGGAAACCCCCCCTTCATTGTAGGGCGGACTATCAAAGAAGAGCCAAGAAGAATTTCAATACAATAATCTCCATGCGATTGCAAGGCGGTCCAGAAAGGATGGGTTGACGTACTCTCCAGATATGCCATATAAAAGCCACCCATTGTGTGTGGGGGGTATATCAGGTGTTGAAAATTACAAAGGTAATTCAGATATCCCGAGAAGAGAAAAAGGCCACCCCTTGACAGAGCGTGGTATGGAAGGTATAGGGCTGTCGATGTCAGGGACAATTGACGATGGAAGCCCAGAAAATTGCGGGAGCAGAAGATGCAAATAAGCCCAACCTCGTGGTGGTATACAGGGAGGACGCACAGAATTTCAGTGCAACCGTATGTGTGAATACAATTGTGTATATGAGGATGGTCCTAAAGTTGAAGAGTAAGGCTGACGGATCGAGTGGGTGGTCCTAGGGGGGTGCAGGAATTTCATCCATCGACGGCGAAACATGTGTGATTTATTGCAACAGTCTATGGTTAGCGTAGAGCAAGGATTATGGAAAGAAGTTCCGCAGAAGAACCTCGGAGACTGTTCAGATAGGGCAGAAGACTTGAACAGACGCAAGACAGATGCGGCTCTTCAATGTGACCCATAACGATGTGTTGGCGTCGTGGTTGCCAGTCCATAAAATTCTAGAGATTAGGCAACTCCACCACCGCATGGAACGCATGCTAGGCGATTGATTCTGATAGCACGGAGGGGTCAATATCGGCCCCTCTGAGGTAACCTTTCCAGTGCTCAGATTGACGGTGCAGCTCCGGTGGCGAAAGGGTCAGTAATCCCGATTCCGCCATCCCAAAGGTTCGGAAGAGAGTATAATCCCTTTGGTCAGAGAAAAAAAATAAGACCACCGAAGGTAACCTGGCACGTTACAACTACCACTCTCTTCTCACACTTGGACCTGCCCTAAAATGAACCGATGGGGTAAAGTCGCTAATGCACATAAATCGAAAACCATTGTGGGCCATGCAAAGGAGGAGTAAGATATTCAGTACCACGGTGTAACGGTAGCTAAGGAACCAACGATCGTCTGTTCTGGAGTGCAAGAATAGGTCAAGCAACTAGATTCTGTACCAAGAGACCTCTGCACAGGCCAGCCAAGGCGTTAGAGATTTGGAACTTGATTAGAACTGATTGACTGATTGTCTTTGCCCCGCACTACAACGGCCGCTCATTTGCAAGGGAGTCGCGGCAAGCATTCGCGCTTGCTGGTGATCGAGTGGAGAACAACTTGACACGAAGTCAGGTCGGTGAGCCATCCAATGCAAGTTCATGGCTGGTAACGACTCGCATCGACCAGCATGATTTAACGACAAACGTGAGCATACAGTAACTAGTTTGAGGGATAGGTAGGACTAGTTCTGTAAGCAAGAGCGCCAGCCCAGCCAGGAATACTAACCGCGACAAGGTTGTGTGGTGCGCTATGCAATGATGAGTTGGCAGTGCGCTTGACGTCCTAAGCAGCTAAGGGGATTATGCCGTGGAAGATGAAAGAGGCATCGGCAACGTATATTAACAATGCGGCAGAAAAGAGGTTTTGGAGATGGAATACCACCTTGTAGCTGCAGCACGATCATGGGTTCGTCGGGGTTCGTCGTTCGTTCTCAGAGACATCGCCTGGAGAACCCTCATCGACATCCCCAATGTGACGTTCGCGCCATCCAATCGTAATATTCCGAACTGGAGATCAGGACCCTGACATACACGTACATTTGAACCCGGGAAGATCTAGCACCAGCCCTTTTCAGCCCTGGGGCCAGACCCGCGAGGTGTGTGTGGTACGAGACCAGAGTTGCTGTGAGAGAGAGATCCAGACGCCTTGTCACAATCCCGTGCGTGAGTTGTATCGGCGTCCTGGTACTCGGGAAACGTAGTCCGGCTGCCATTCGTAGAGAGAACCGGTCTGGTACCGTAGGTACATATATTATTGTATGCAGCTGCACGAATGCTGCAGCTAAATGGAGCGCGGTTGCTGCAGGAGAGAGGCGAGGCCACAAATGGCCTTCGTAACACGACCCGGGGGATTTCTCGACTCTCCAACATGTCTCAGGATGATCTCATGAAGCGCCTCGTAGCAAAGTAATTAATAGGGCTCAGTCATGCTGGAATACATGAAAGCAGAAATGCATAACTAAGCATGATCTCAACTTGAAATCGAGGAGTGGGAGTGAAAATTAGGATCGGAAAGCCAAAGGTTCACGATTAGCGCTTTCCAGTATCGGATACGGTGACCTTTGCCGGCCTCATAGCCTTTGTTACGGTAGGAACGACCAAACGTGAATCATCTATTACTAAGACCGGTCGTTTCTCAGGTCCAACATGCAATGCACACTGCATACCTATTTTGAGCCATCGTATCTCAATGTAGAAATCAATACATATGGAAGGTAGGATAACATGAGGTTTTCTGTGACATATAACTCTGCAGTTCCAGATGGAACATTCCATTCGGACCTTTATGGACTTCCCCACCTCTGCAGATGTTCATAGAAACAGACATCTATAATCGAAGGATTGCTTGATTGTGTACATGTCTACCAGTCAGAGCACCGGGATGCCGTCGATCTCACACCGGAGCTGGGCGTCAAATGCCGCTCTGCAAGGCATATAATAATATGTCGACCCTGCGACGACTTGTACTGGATTCGCTTCTTCCCACTTTCAAGGTCACGCTGTATAGAGCATATGAAAAAGTCGGCTTCCTAGACAGCACATGTGCTCTCTAATATCTGGTCTTTCCGCCAAGACATTCCGGTGATGCCGAAATGTCCCTAAAAGCTGCGACCAAAGCTGCGACCGTCGAACAACACTCTCGATAACCTGTGTCTCCTAACTTCCTAGAATCCACCTTTGGATGCGTAATAAGTCCTTGTTCGTTCTGCCACACCCTGTGGAACTGCGAAAACCGGATGCACGGTTTTCACCCTGTCCTCTTCATCATATACTTGAGTCTCCTTGACAATGGGCTCCACTGTCCAGCGGTACGGAGATATTAAATTCCCAGATAGGGTCTCCTCCGCCAACATAGACGGGCTAAAATGCCACTTATGTTGCGCAGAACTGAGACCTGCTAAGACATAGCATGTATGGTATGAGTCAGATGAACTGGGTCTAATTAGCAATGTGACAGGCTGCGAAACTTTAAAAAGGCTGCTCATACTGGCTCGGTTTGTCCCGAAGACCACCACGTTTCCCCAGATCCTGGCAACAACAAAGAATATATCTGATTAACCCCTCTCGGCTGTACAGACTTCCATTAAAGGAGACCCCGGGTGCAAACCCTATTTCAGTAGGGCCTTCGACGCAGGCCTCCAGTAGAGGCCAACATCCGCCGACCCAGTGACTGTAGCAACCGTCGACAAGCTTGTTTGTACGGCCTGAAAAGCCGCCTTCAGGTGCATATTGTCGGGCGGATAACCACGAGATAAGAAGAGGAACGTCTAGACACCTAATGTTGAACCCAACATCAGCATACCCCTCCTCTCTAGAAATTATAAACAAAACAATGCGGGTTACTCACTCGGGTATAATGACATGCGGGTCTCCTAGGATACACAAGCATGCAAGAGCGCAGAATGCATACGCACCATGAGCTTCAGCATCCGGGCGTGTGGCAATGCCACCTTCAAATGTCTGGCCTACGTTCACTTGGTCAGCAGGTTTCTGCATGGTTGAAAGGATCTAGAAAATGCACACACAGCTGCTGATCCACTCAGGAAGGTTCGTGAGGAAGGTAGCACCGGGTGACCAAGCAGGCGAAGTTTGCGGGAGTTCAAGTGGCAATTCGAGGAGAGAAATGACAACGGCTGCAATGTAGGCACCTCTGAATCTCGTTAGGACCTACCGGTGATGGTGTGGTAGCCTCCTCTATGTAAAACTTACCGAATATCCTCCTCGCCACCTACAGCCATCTGAAACCCACCATCGGGTTGCTTCAACGCACCCAACCACTTCCACATAGCTTTGCGATCGATGATGTCCAGCGCTTCCTCTCCACCCACAATAGTAAGTGCAAGTACGATTGCATAAGTAGTAGCAAGATGTGACGTTTGGCCATGTCCCCCTCCAAAGCCTCCACTTTCGTTCTGTATTGGCCGAGCCGTGTTAACCATCCTCTCACGATACTGGGAGACGTCCTCGCCCATGGTTGAAAGACCACATAGTGCCCAGTAGAACATCCAAGGTCTGCTTGCATCAGCGGCAACGTAAGGCGCTGGTAGTCTACGAAGGCTGTTATGGAGAAATCTGATATGTCTGTCTCGGTCTAGACGGGGTACTCCATGACGGTTATATTTAAGCGCTGGTTCTTGGCCCGAGAGAAAGGGAAGGCATTCATAGATAGTCTCATCTTGTACCCTAGAAGTATGTGTGTCGAGAAGATCTTGGATCGGGGGGAATTTAGTGAAGAGGTCGGGAAAAGAAGGAGGGGTTGTAGCTTCTGCAGCAGCCATGGTGCTGTAATGCCTCGCAGTCGGTGTGAATGGGATGTACTCTGTAGATGCCGTATTGGAGCCAGAGGTAGCATTAGACGGCTCTCCCACCACTTCTTCTAATATAACCCTAGACTGTTGTTGTGACTTGCTATCTTGATACCGAGGGGAGGGATTGGGAATGGAGGATGTTGTTGGAAACGACTTTGGGCTGTCCATGGCTCGCCTTTTGAAGATCACCCTTGGGCGTCCACGATTCTTTGCAAGCGTCATGTGAAATTCATTTCTTATTTCTTCCTCTCCGCACCTATTGGAGTTGTGGTTTGATTGCTTGCTTCATATTGTTCTCCCGGTACGTACAATTTTCTTTGTCGCCTGCGGTTTCGCTTAGCTGCTCAGAGGTTCGTCAATGACGCTGCCCAACCTTTGGCGGGGTTTGACTAAGTCTCCCATTCTGATAGTCAAGACCCGTACAGTAGTTGCGATAATCGTACAATACAGTGCCGCGCAGAGGCTGGACGAAATGAATTAGACCTAGGCCACGATCGTTATACGAAGCCATTGACCAAGCATTGAGCCATAATTATGTATTGAATGGGAGCTCTGAAGCTACACAGCGCTTAACCTCACGAACGGATGTACGAATTGGGCAACTTGAAGGCCACGGCAACCCCGTAGCAAAGGTTCTTCCGATGCTCCGCGTTATCATCAGGTGACAGAAGATAAGATGTGCGGGGTCAAGACAAGATAAGACAAACTCCGCTGAAGACAACATCGACGTCGGTGCCAGCAAACCAAGCCAGGAATCCTCTCTGAAAAGCAATTGACAACATCGTCTCCAGCCAGTATCAAACTCTTGCAGGATTTTTAATTAAAGAGTCAATGCGACTGCAGATGGCGTAAGTTGAGCTGAGGACGAGCTGAGACCAGGACGTACGCAATTAACCACCGCGAGCGACAGGAATTGATCCAATAATGGAGCTGCCAATCCATGATGTGCATCCCACTAGTGCACCACTCCACAGCTTTGCATGACAACTGCATAAATACAGTTCTGGATTGAGGACAGTGGCCGCGGCACCGAATGAGAACGCGTCTTGGGAAATCTCGGACTGGATCTTGCTTCTCTCCAGGAAATGCGGCGAGTCGTGCGAGATGCTCCCTTCCAGCAAAATCCATTGCGGGAGCTTGCAGGTTGAGAAACACGCACACAGATACACAGTACACACCCATCTTCACAGGATCAAGGGCTCGTCAGCCCACGACCCATCTCCAGTGCTCTGGCAAAATCGCTCTCGTACCACCTACCCACAGCAGTGCTACTATCGAAGAACGCCCTCGCAACGTTTTCCCCGTGCATAAATGGGAGGTAGCCACTCGAGGATGGTAACGAAGGTACATTTTCTAAGTTTGGAGAAAAAGTGAGGTGTTTACAGGCGTCCGACACTAGCCGGGAGTCTCGCCAGATGCGTTGTCTGAATTTTTCCTCCCCGGGGAAGCCTGGACTCGCTCGACTTCTGCGATAGGCAGTCCGAGGGTCTCCTGCTCTTCCGGCAGTTTTGCTGAGACGAGATCGCCACGCAAAACTCCTCCCAACTCGCCGGCTCGAGGTGAGACCAGCAGCTGGTTGTTTGAACGCGATCTGCTTGCTGCGATGATCCGAGGTCTGCAGTCTACCACAGCAGCAGGAGCCACCTGCACGAAGACAATAATGGAGAGGATGGAGACCCGTCGCAACTGACAACGACGACCGCGATGGGCTTGCGAAAGGGTAGATATATACCGATTGGAGCATGGACCGCTGTGTGGGCTTGGAAGAGCAGTAATTGTCCGAGGAGGCGGCTTCGTATCGCAGTGCCGGCTACATGCCCACCCAGCCGTGGCCCCAAAGAAGGAAGATCGCGAAGAAGGGGATGGATGAAATGCTTGAAAATGCTACAGTACCGTACAGTAGTGGAGGCCCATCGCCCTGAAGAAGCCGCCCGTGCCCGTGGCCACAGGGGGTAGCCTGCAGCAGCGATAGTGCTGGACAGTGGAGAGCGTACAGGGCGTTGAGGCGCTGTAGCCGTGTCCGTAGGCATCGCTGTTCAGTGCAGTTGCAGCGACGATGGACGCTGTTGCTGTGTTGTCGCTCGCGCTGGCTGGGGCGAAGAGGGGCGTGTGCCCAGAATAGCGCTGGCGGAGCCTAGACGAGAACGCTGACAGGCTCGGATCGCAGGCAGTGGCAGGGTCTCGCTGCTGCTGTGCTCCACTGACCCTCCACGGCTCCTCCGCTATCTGCCAATCTGCCACTCGGTTCCGCCCAGCACGCCCGCTGGCCGGAAGCGGACTGGCCCAGAGCGAGCAACCCCCAGCCATGCTCGCTGGCAGCAATTGGACACATGACCGACCGCCGCAGGACTGACGAGCCTGTTATGGGCTGGCGGACGGGGCCGGTGGGTGCGGGCGGGGCTCCTATGGCAGGGAGATGCTCTGAACAGACGCTGTGGAGTCCCCAATGGGTGCATCCAGCGCCCGCGATTCGACAGTTTTGGCGGAGGCTGGGAGAGCCAAGCTCGCTTCATCCGGGCCCCCCAGCACCCTTCCACGGGCTCCCTGCACATCCCTCGCCAACCCACCAATCTGCCAGGACGTGCTCACCGCTTCTTATGGCGACTCGTTCTCCTCTAGAGGCCGCTTCTGCCCACTTCTTGTACCAGACAAGCGCCTCACCGACCTTCATTGCGAGGTCAGCTCCCTCTTCAAAGAGCGGTGTCTTTCATTCTCTTTCTTACAATACGATCGACTATCCGTCAAATACCATCCGCGAAGATGACCTCGAATCTCGACTTCTCGACTGAGGGTCTACTCGACCTATCTTTCGATCCACGGGACCCCAGATACCCATTTACCAGTATGGCTGCGGCTCGATCGAGCTGGCCTCTAGCAGTCGACATGTCCGGCGCGAGCGCTGACGAGAGGCGAGAGGCTTCACCAGTCCAGAATGCTCAGTACCAACCGGCACAGCATCAGAGTTCTCCCATTTCTCCCACGCTGCTGGCGGACTGGCCCATTTCCCAGCAGCCACAGGCGCTTCCCCAGTATATCCAGGAGAATCCGATGATGGGATCGCAATTCAATGCCTTTGGGAGCCCCTTTCAGTCATATATGCCTTCGACGCAGGCCACGCTGAGCGCGAGCCTGCAGATAGAGGCCCCGTTCAGCAACCATGGATTGCCCCAAACTGCCGACACGCAAGCGATTCAGTGGGCCAACTGGCAGGACTTTGAGAGTGCGATGGCCTTTGTTGGAACCCACGATGGACTCCCGACTAGTATGGGCCGGCAGAGTGTTGGGAGCAACTCGCCGACCGGGACTTATCTTGAGGTGCTTTCTCTACCTTCCTCAAGCAGCGACCATGGCTGGACTACCGTGGACGCCTACCCAAATTATGAGACGTATCAACAGGCACAGAATGCCGCCATCTTCAATCCTGGACAAACGTTGCACCTGCGAACCCACTCGGATGCTTCCCAATCCGACAGCGGTGCCGGCCAGCTTGTTGGTTCTTTCAGTAGTTTCGAAGATATTTCATATCCCTACTCGCCATACTCGCCAGATTCAGATACCTATCTAGACCCCATCGGCAACCATCGACACTGCCTCCACGGAGAATCTCATTCCCAATCTCAAGAGATGGAATTGATCAGCCCTGCTGCTGCCGTTCCGCCTCTTCCGATCAAGATGTCGTCCTCAAACCGAGCGACTCCGTCTGGCACTTCTTCCCCGCCTTCGCGTAGGAATTCTGGTCCCCGGAAGAGCCCGACATCTAAGGCTACCAAGCCTGTGATTCGCCGCACCTCAACTGGCAAGAAGGATGGAGAGAAGAAAGTTGGTCGTAGACGTGGACCATTGCTTCCAGAGCAGCGAAAGCAAGCCAGTGAAATCCGAAAGCTACGAGCTTGCTTGAGATGCAAGTATCTCAAGAAGACTTGCGACAAGGGTGAGCCTTGTGCTGGTTGCCAGCCTTCGCACGCTCGTCTATGGCAGGTTCCATGCACTCGCATTGATATTAAGGATATTGGATACTTCATGAAGGACTGGAAGGCAGATTACGAGCGTCATGTTGGCCGTGGAGTTTCCGTCTACAATATCAAGGGTTTCTCGCAGAAGGAAGAGCTCATCTGGGTTACTCACGGCTATGGCTTTGCCCTCCCCATCATGGCAAGAGAGGTGTATGTGAGCGACGATAGCTGCTTCAACGTCGACTGGGTCGAGACTGATCGCGGAGAGCCTCTTGAGTTTGAGTCTCGCACTGACAGAATGTCAGCTGGCTCTGAGGGAATTTCCAACGAAGCTCTTTCTGAGTATCTTGACAAGCATCTTGACGGACCCTTCGAGGACTTCATCGACAACTACTTCGAGGGTACTCCATTCATCACCGAGATCCTCAAGACTGCACACCGCTACTACCTCAAGGAGAAGCTGCCAGTTATTCGCAAGGCATTGAAGCTTGTTCTTGCATACAACTTGACCATGCATGTCACATTGGTCGAGTCGCGCGGTGATGAGCATCCTATGGATGGTGTCGTCGATGATGAAGATTCAAGATTCAATGGCAAGGTCATCGCTCCAGTCATGATCAACTTCCAGATTAAGTGTGCATTGGCCGACATGTGGCGCGAGCTTCAAAAAGACATTCTTGCCGAGCTTTCTTCGCTCTACTCCAGCGTCTACAGTGGTGATAGGCTGAAGAACTGGCCAACCATCTTCATGCTTGCCTCGATCCTCCTCGCTGTTTGGGAAGAGATGCAGTTCGACTGCCACTACCGTGTTCCAGACCCAGCTGTCGTCAACAAGTTCTGCAGCGACATGGAGACAACCCCCGTTGGTGTCATCGTTGGTCTCTTCCACGCCATCTCGCAGAAGCTCCCTGCTTTCACTGAGTGGGAGACGCGCCGACATGGTCATCTTCTGAACAACAACGCTGCTGTCTGTGAGGCTATGACTGAAATGAGAGAACATGTCACTAAGCATGGTAAGTCGTCCCGAAGTATTCTCATTGATAATATTTTATATTGACAATTATACGTAGAATCATACCTCAAGACTCGACCTGATGCACAGTTCGACAGAAGAGACTTTGACTGCCTGTCCAATAAGTTCCTGTCGAAGTTGGTGATCCGCGCCAATTAAATCAAGGGCTCCGCAGCTTCAATTCCGTTCTTAGACCACGTACGCCTAGACAGATTTCTGGAATAACTAAAAGTGGTTGGCCATATACAGATTTGGGCCCTATTTATAAACGCGAAAAAAGCTTGTTCCTTTTGTAGTCGATACATAAGTTTCATTTGTTCTATGGATTTGAAAATTTGTTTATTTCCTTTCTTTTTCTTTTATTTTCTTATTTTCGGTGCCCCACGAGAGCGAGCGACCTGACGACAGTTTGATTATTTTCCCCTGTTCCATCTTCAGTCCAAGCCAGCATAGCGATTCGATACCGTTACCGATACCATCGTTTAACGATTTTGACGACGCATACGTTCGAAACTTAGCGGATGTGTATGAATTGGAACGATCATTTATGAGACCAAGGATTCTAACGTTTCTTACGTATTCACGTCCTTCATGGTTTACGTCTTGTTTTACTTTTTATGAAATATTTTATGGAGATGGCTAGCTCATGGATCGAGGACTTGGTGGCCGCGCACTTTCGGGCTCTATGTGGGTCTGGGAGGCCTCACCGCCATTGCATTGGGAGGAATGCATGATATTATGCTTTAACGGGACTCTCTGGATTAAAATGTTGATGCTGACGTACTGTATACGGCATATAATGTATACGGGTGGGATATGTTTTTTTAGCTAGCTTAGAAGGACTAATCCATCAAAGATATTAAAGCTAATCATAGATTTACCTGTCTACTTAATGTACGGTGTAGGTCGATGCTTTCGTGGTGTTTCTGCCGGATCTCTCGTATCAAGCATATGTGGAGCTTGCGTTAGCGTTTAGAGAGCTGCTTATCACGTGTGGGGAAGGAATGCGGAGCCACCGTTATCGGGATTTAGATAGCCTCGATGGCAACAGATTACGGTACAATGACGACCACATGAGATAAAGGAGATATCTGGATTTGATGCGACAAATAAGTGATTTGTATAGCAAATGCAGGATCCTATCTTATTGCGGTGCAATAACCGGATAATCAGGCCATACGGAGTGCAGCAGTATCAGAGCGAAGGGGGAAGGGTCGAGACAAAGTCCGCGGCAGTTGCTCGCGAGGAGCTGTGTTGGCAAAGGGAGGCCGATGCAGCTCAAATGCAGCAGCTTACGAATGACAGCAGCAGGTTGACGAGAAAACCCCGAAAATCGACGTGGATGCGGAGGTGTCTGCAGGCGTTTCCCAATTCATCCTATCTGAAATCAATAGTGGCTTTCCCTACTTGTAGACAAAGCAGTGCCCAGCTTCACCAGCTTCGCCAGCCTCCTCCTTCAAGGTAGATGCCCTAACTACGACTGGAGGCAGAAATGGGGGACCGATCGTGGCAATGGCGGGCGGAGCAAAATTGTGGTACCTGAGGCCAAAAGGGCAACAAATGCAAATTACAAGAAGATTTTCAGGGGCAGCAAAACAATTACAAAGCTAAAGGAAAATTGCACTGAAAAGTCTAACGCAAAATTCTCTTTTCGTATAGCAATGTTACCCTCTCAACGCCTCTTTCGAGGGAATGAGGAGTGAATACGGCGAGGAGGAATGAAGTCATCGTGCAGGAGTGTGGCTGGAATGTTCCAGCGATTTCCGGCGGTGCCTCGTCTTATCGGAACTGTCTCGCTTAGCGCCCTCCGCGTGTGTCATCAGGCAGACCTGCTACTCCTACTTAAACCTCTCCTCCCCAACCCTCAGCCTTTCTCATCTCCATCAACCATCTTTCTTGCTCTCAAGAAATCATCATCACGTTCATCAAATACCAAATACCTAAACTTCTTCGAATTTAAAATCCATCCAACATGCAGATCTTCGTCAAGACTCGTAAGTTTCCCCGCTTCTGAGCACATACCGCCACTTCAGATACTAACAGTTATACAGTCACTGGCAAGACCATCACCCTCGAGGTCGAGTCCTCAGACACCATCGACAACGTTAAGAGCAAGATCCAGGACAAGGAAGGAATCCCCCCGGATCAGCAACGTTTGATCTTCGCTGGCAAGCAGCTCGAAGACGGCCGTACTCTCTCTGACTATAACATCCAGAAGGAGTCCACCCTTCACCTTGTCCTCCGTCTCCGTGGTGGTATGCAAATCTTCGTCAAGACCCTCACAGGAAAGACCATCACCCTCGAGGTTGAATCCTCTGATACCATTGACAATGTCAAGAGCAAAATCCAAGACAAGGAGGGTATCCCACCAGACCAACAGCGATTGATCTTCGCTGGTAAGCAGCTTGAAGATGGCCGAACTCTGTCCGACTACAACATTCAAAAGGAATCTACTCTCCACTTGGTGCTTCGTCTCCGTGGTGGTATGCAAATCTTTGTTAAAACTCTTACCGGAAAGACCATTACATTGGAAGTCGAATCTTCCGACACTATTGATAATGTGAAATCCAAGATTCAAGACAAGGAGGGTATCCCACCAGACCAGCAACGTCTCATTTTTGCCGGAAAGCAACTTGAGGATGGCCGAACACTGTCCGATTACAACATCCAGAAGGAGAGCACCCTCCACTTGGTGCTCCGTCTTCGTGGTGGTATGCAGATTTTCGTCAAGACCTTGACCGGAAAGACGATCACCTTGGAAGTTGAGTCTTCCGACACTATTGACAACGTCAAGTCAAAAATCCAGGATAAGGAGGGTATTCCACCGGACCAACAGCGACTTATCTTTGCTGGTAAGCAGCTCGAGGACGGTCGCACCCTGAGCGACTACAACATCCAAAAGGAGAGCACTCTCCACTTGGTTCTTCGTCTCCGTGGTGGACAGTAAGCATATTACTTGGGATATGGGATTTTTACGATTTGCATGGCGTTTTGGGCAGAACATAACTTTACGGAGTTTCCTGCTCTCGAAGCAGTATGAATTCATGAAATTGTGGCCACCTGAGCGTGCCTCATAATTTAGTCTAGTCCAATATAGAGAACATTTTTCTCGGGGCAATAACTTCTCCCTCTCTTTCTGACAATGATGTGAAGTGTACAAGTGAAATATAGCTTCTTCCGATCGCAATGTGTGAATAGTTGTAATTTGTTCATTCTATGACCGGTGCCATTACCTTGCCAGCTTGCGGGGGATCATAGTGGCAAGATTACGATAACGCGAGGCTGAGAACCTTGTGCAAACGAAAATCCTTATCTGACCTGCAATATTGGATCAGTCACTTTCTCCCTCAATTTTCCGTAATATTGAAGCAATTTATTATCTCATTTACGTCTTGCATGATACTAACACATATCAACGCCACTTGCTATAGAATCCCAAAGAAACCTCGGGATTCAGGTGGCCAGTGGCTTCGGCGCAAAAGCTAGCCTCGCCATTCTATCACCCACAGAAGAAGATCACAAGGTGACAAAGTTACCTTTAAAAGGGCAAGGTTACATAAAATTACCGACAAAAGAAATATCTACCTGGCTGCGATTACAAGAGGAGATGCTGGGTTAAGAGTAGCTAAGAGGAGGAAGACGGGTATAACAGAAGGATGCCATCGTACTTTTACCATTTGAAGCTCGAACTATATCCTTACGACTACGCCAGTCTTCCAGGACTAATATCCAAAACAGACCATTCACAGGCAAATACTGCCAAGGAAGAATCTAGCAAACCGCAAGGAGGACTAGGTCTACCGCCACCAGCGTGGCTTCCTGAGCCCGGCACTGAGATTTTCGATACCTCCGGATCCTGGCCCAGACATACCCCATCTATATCAGAACTAGAAGCCTTTGACTGGGCGGCGGCGCAGAAATCCGGACGGGTTCGAACGAACACCACGAGCTCAAGAAAAAGCTACTCAGAGAGCCCAACTACAACCTGGTCAAGGGCAAAAGAAGCCGTGATAGATTGCGGACCATCACGCGGGAGCGACATCTTGAACGACGAAGAAACGACTCCGCGTGGCAGAGGATCTGAGAGTCTCTTTGTTCCGGCGCCTTATTCGTCTGCCGAGCCTGATTTTCCACCACCGAATCCTACACATCTACTTGGTGACCCGAGGACTGCCATCAAGGATTGGAGATTTGCAAAAGTTAGAGTGGAGAGCTTCGATATGGCGGAGAACAGTATTAATAATAGGACTGGAATATCCGAGACGGATAGCTATGTCAACAACGGCATCAATGCTGGATTATCTGCGGCTGGGGGTATGGGCAAAGTTACCAAAGCAAGATACGAATCATTAGAGAGCAAGAATACGGAATTGGGCTGGGGAATAGTGCATCTGTATCGTGATGGGGAAGAGACTCCCGGCCTCAATAGTCCGGACATTGAGTTATATTCTGCAGAAGATACACCATCTCATAGTGCTGGGCCAGAAAGTCAAGATGAGAGTCATTCGATAGAAAGTAACAAGGATGACTGCACCACGCTCTGTATACCAGCAGTTCCTAGTTATCTCACAGCAAACGACTTCCTTGGATTTGTTGGAGAGAAGACAAGGCAACTCGTCAGCCATATCCGTATGGTCATGACCGGACGAATGAACAGGTATTTGGTGCTTATGAAATTCAGAGACCCAAAGGTCGCGAAGAGGTGGAGGGCAGAATGGGATGGCAAGGTTTTCAATACCATGGAGGTAAGCCTGGAATCCTTTTTCCTAAGTGCAGTTATAACATTAAGAAGAAACATTAAACTGACAAGAGCCCTCTGAATAGCCAGAAACCTGCCACGTAGTATTTATAAAGTCCATTACTTTCCACACACCGGCGTCTTCCAGACCAAGCACCAGCTTCCCTGAATTATCACCTGATCCGTTCTCTCCATCAAACTCCTCGACATTTCTTAAGCCCTTCCCACCTCCGACACCAAACCTCGTTGAACTTCCAACCTGTCCTGTATGTCTTGAACGTATGGACGACACAACAGGCCTGCTCACCATCCTCTGCCAACACGTGTTCCACTGCGACTGCTTACAGAAATGGAGAGGAACCGGCTGTCCAGTATGCAGACACACCAACCCATCTCTAGCTCTTCCAGCATCAAGCACCTATGATTCATCAAATATCCCCTTTGGTAGTGGGGAAGCATCGCTATGTAGCATATGCGACTCTACAGATGATTTATGGATTTGTCTGATTTGCGGCAACGTGGGATGTGGGCGTTACAAAGGAGGACATGCAAAGGAGCATTGGAAAGAGTCAGCCCATAACTTTGCTCTTGAGATCGAGACACAACACGTCTGGGATTATGCTGGAGATATGTGGGTCCATCGACTCATTCGTGACAAAGGAGATAGTAAGGTGATTGAACTGCCCTCCGCGAGTCGAGCAAGGCTCGGGAGCAGAGGCGATCGTGACATGGATATGGTTCCTCGAGAAAAAATGGAGAGTATTGGAATGGAGTATACGCACCTTCTTAGCAGCCAACTCGAGAGTCAACGAGTGTATTACGAGGAATTAGTCTCTAAAGCAGTAGCAAAAGCATCGACCGCGGCAGCGGTGGCGGCACAAGCTAGTAGTCGAGCCGATGAAGCCATATCAAAGCTCAACGATCTCCAGGCCGAGAATAAGAGACTGAGGGAAGAAGTCATAGCAGGTCTAGAGAAGGACCTAGCACGCGAGAAGAAGAGGGCTGAGAAATCGAGTGAGGTAGCTCGAAGTCTTGGAAAGAGTCTTACAGAAGAGAAGAAAGTCTCAGAGGGCCTTATGAGCAGGATCGAGCATATTAATACAAGCATGATGGGAATAAGCAAGGAGCTGACGCAGCTAAAGGAAGAAAATGCGGATTTGAAAGAACAGAATAGGGATCTGTTATTCTCTATTACAGCGCAGGATAAGTTGAAAGCCATGGAAGAAGGTGGAGAAGGGGGGATTGAAGCTGGGGAGGTAGAGGGCGGAACAGTGAGTCTGCCGCCTGAGAAGAGGAGAGGAAAGGGAAAGGGACGTGGGAAGTGAATCGACTCTGTGTAAGTCTATTTCTTTAGTTATATCATTGTCAGTTATCTGTGAATATAAATTTTGGTGGAGGTGGGATTGTGCATTAGGTGGGAGTTTAGGACAAGTATACAATATTATCAGCCTTTCTACCAATACACCATGTAAGCTCGTATATTCATATAATCTGCTCGTGATTATATATCCCCACTAGTTTACTCTGATCGAGATGGACATAATAGATGAAAGTACTTAGCATCAAGAAAGTGAAAATACATTTAATTTCCAACAGGCCGTATAAATCCAGCAATCCCGGAAACCAATGTCATTTATACTCCTTACTCCGCCTTTCCCAGACAGTTCTATATAGCCCCAAATAAGAAAACACTTTACAACACAGAGCGGTGCCGTTATGGTATAATGTAACGGTCAGGACAAGCTCGTGTTCGCGGGAGGGAAGGAAAAATAAGTCTAATGGATGAAGTGAACTGACATTAGCAGAGATGTAGGCGGCAGCTCGGCGGATCAGCTGTGGAAGTCCGAACTCTTTTGTCACTTGGATCATTCTTTTTTTAAAAAATATATATATTTCTGATTGTTGAATTCTTCTCCCCACTTTCTTTGGGGGGGTTTATATGTTTAACTTTTTTTCTGTTCTGCTTATTTACCAAATATTAGTTAACCCCTTTTCATTCTTGCCGGGCAAAAGAAAGCGAAAGAAAAGGAAGAGAAACAAGCAGCAAGAACAAAACACCAAACTCAGATACATAATTCTTAAATGATGAATGTGGTGAGGATATACCAGAGTAACGGCTCTGACGTACAGATTTATAGTTGGGTGGAATGTGCACTTCTGTCCCTCTTCCTATATCGTAAGCTCCTGGGAAGGTGGATAAAAAACCAGTTAATTGTTGACAATGTAAAGATACTTTTAACTAGAGTGATACCACAGAAACATCGAACAGCACCGATAATAGTCAGATGACATTTTATGACATTTTATGAAAGGAAAACCCTTATATTACAGTGAACCGTATTGCAAATGTTGTATACAGACTCTGACAGACCGATTTGTACACCAATGGTAGTATATCCTAAAACTATATAATTCAGAACAAGGATTGGCTCTACAAAGCTCAAGCACGACAAGGTTTTTGATCAGTAATAGATATTGATGTTCGACGGGTGAATAATGAGCACCTATTTCAATCATGGGAACTCAATTTGCCTAAACTCAAGTGCTCGCATAATCGAAGATGCATCGTTGAGTAGTTACTCCTCAAGGAAGAGGATAATGTACGCACGCTTCGATATTACATAAAGGCAACAGCTCTATGCCAGCCTGCAGACGGAAGTCCGGAGCTTAAGCCGAACGAAATGAGGGTATAAGGACAGCAACTTTGTGATACTCGACTCGACCAACTATATCACCTGAGACACAATAGATGCAAGGCAAGATGCACGCCATACAGAGACCAGGCGTATCTCCGAGTTCTTACTGGGAGAGAGCCAACACTGGCTTGGCTGATGCAACATCATTTATATATACGACCGTTGCCGTGCATGTACGCATATGCATAACTATATGTGCTTGCTACGCATTTGCGGCAGAGGCCATTCAGGAGCATACTGCAAGCCAATATTACAGTTCTCGTATGAGGGATATATTGATTGGCAGCTCGTAGTCTGAAGGAGGGGTGGTTGTCATTGTTGTGAGTGCCCACTTGGCCATCACCGTCAAAGTGTTGAATGTGGACATTTGTGCAACCATATTGCCCACACGAAGCAAACAACGTCTCTCAAGTAGGCAAGGCTTTGGTGCATAAGCGGTGAAGCCCCACATGGAAGTGGTATCTGCCAAAGAAAACTTCATAGACGCCAATAAAGTAGACAAATGCTCCATTATCCAAGGCCGTCCTTCCTCAAAGGCCACTTGCTTTGGGATAGACTGGAGAAGGACACCTCCCTTCAACATGACTCGTACCACCTCAAGCTGAGAATTCATCATCTGCACTCGTCACCGTCCACGTGGGCTTTTCTAGCCGCTCTCCTCTGTTTGAAGATGAAAATAGGCAAACTTGCTTAGATTTTCGGATATGAGAATTGATCATTTATGCACTGACCCAAATTCTTGGACTGAAAAAGCTACGAGCCACGCGTGAAAAGGCCCAGACCACAGATCAAGCGCGCCTCGCAACAGTGGGAAAGAAAAAAAAAAAAGGAAAATTGATTGGTATAACTAGAAGGCTGGGCTCGGTTCTCGCCCGCTGTGACATACCACGTCAGATGAAGCAAACAGTCGGCATTTCAGATGACACTCTGGCTCGCAACGCATGGAGTCGAGCTCTGTAATGAGATGAACTGCTCTCTGCTTTGTGTAACACTGGTAGCGCTCAATCTATGCTTTATTACCCATTGAAAAAGAAAACAACCCAATGCAGAAAGTAATAACGCAAGAACGCAAAAGAGAGGGCATATGTTGGCCTCCGAAGAAGTGCTATATGCGCCTACCCAAAAATCTCATATCAGGGATCATGATACGGGCAGCGCGTCACCCACATGTAAAGGTTGCAAGCCCCATACGCGGAAGAGGAACGGTGTCTCAAGACGCAAAGTGGCGGTTAGCCCGCTGCGGAAGATGTAGATCAGGAGCAGCGCGACAATCTGGAAATGGAAGCACGTCGACGCCTTCCATTTTATCCGGATATCACGAACCCATGTGCATAGTTGAGTGGAGTGGATGCAAAGTACCATTTTAGGGAGTCCTTTTTGTCCAAGAACCGCTAAAGGAACCTTGAGTCCGACGAAGACCCTGGAAACCCTCATGAGAGCCTCGGAAGCTCGTGGCCCTTTTGCTCCACCTGGGCATGGGCAGCAACCACATCACAAAATCTGATTGTAACCTGCCAGCAATGAGCAGGCCCCGATCCATCGCAGAGGCGCTTCAGTGCACTATCGACAACGTCCAGGACCAATTGCAGGCCTGTCCCGGCCCCCATCGACGGCGATAGCAACGTTTCTGATCGCGGAGCACCATCTTGCGATACTGAAGGAAGTCATGATTTTCTGGACCCCTTGCATGCCTAGGGCTCGCGCCTGGACCATCCGGATGAATTCGAGTCCTGCGATGCTGGAGCTCCGTAAGTCCGCCCTCGTGGAAGCAGAAGTTGTTCCAGGAAGTTGCAATTAGGTTTTTGTACACCGCGACCAAGCGTGTATTTTAGTTTGTTCTCGGTTCAGCTGTGTAATCGATAAGCACGCGAGATTCCACAGGGTCCCGCCCAACTCAATGTTCATTTAGAGTTGCTACCGGTAGGGCGTTCCTAGCCGGCATCTGCATGGAGATGTCCCATGGTTATTTGGGACGGAAGAGACGAACACATGCCAACAATGATCCAGAAACCGGGACCAGCCACCCGCCTTAAGCAACCCCGCGAAGGTATTTAGGCGTGATATCCGATGGGTAAGGCCCGCTAAACGGTCTGCATGAGTATCCGCGGATAAGGTCCCATGGCTCTGGATTGTTTTTCTACCTCTCGGAGAAATGGCAGAATTGGCGAATTCCTTGCCGAACATAGCCACAATAGGGCCGATCTTTAATATTCCGATGATGAGGAAGGTGAATTCTCAGCAGCGTGTCTTGCTTTCTCTGTCTTCGAGCGATGCATCAAAGCGAATGGCATTATCGAGCTCTGAACGGCATCAGTCCAAGCGTCAGATTAGGCAGCCCAAGGCGGAAAAGACGGCAGGCTTGCTCGACTATGCTAAAGTGGATTTCCACGGGGTCGGAATCGTGTGCTTTGACCTCTGGCTATCCTCAAACTGGTTATTGACAGTTTGGACTTTGCCGGGATCGAGCAATCCTTTGGGAGGCGGCAGAAATTCGGTTAGGTGCGATACTGATTTTGTGGGATTAATAGATGAACGGCTAAAAGGGGAATCTTGCGGAGAATTCTCTTCTCAAAAACGCCATATGCTTTGATGGAAGTGGAGGTGCATCGTGCTTGCTCCGCGCATTCCTAATACTGTAGTAACATCCTAAGAGCTTGTATGCGATGTACTCCTAAGTTTTTGCTTAGGATGCTTCGAGCTAACCTGGTTTTCAAAAATGCGCCCAGCACATGATCAGTGTATGAATGCGCATTGAAAATTTTCAATAGTCCCATGGCAGCATTGATAGCTGTTGAATTCGAACTGTGCTTCTTTTTTCATTCTATGCGTCGCAATTGCGATATGTCGAATTCTGGAAGAAAGCCTCCCCAGCCACATGGCGACGTGGCATTCCAGGGTCATCCATGCCTCTGGCCGGGCTGGTGGATTCTCCGCTCACGCGGATCTGGACGGATTTTAGGGTCGCGAGGGTCGTAAGATTAGTGGACCTTGCTAGCAACATCGTTAAGCCTAAAAATGCTACGCTACAAGCGACGATAGCCGGGGGTTTGAAGCCGATTAGTGTACGGTACTGTATCTCCAGTAGCTACTTTGGTGATTTGTGTCATCTGCCCTCATTTCTGAGTTTGTGTAGCATTTATTGCTCAACCGCGAATGTTGGTTGTCTGTTTCGCCGCACAGATTGCTGCTCTAAAAATATCCTTCGTAAGACCGAGAACGTTGGCTCCTTGTATCGTTGGTGTGTCAAATGCCCGCCTGGTTGATAGTGCAACAGGGAAGTTGAAGCTGGAAGAGTTCCGAGAATTGTTGGCAGAGAGCGATCCCAAGATCAGAGCTAAAAAAAATGCGATATCGCTGCTGTGATTCCAAATTGTTACGGCTCGGCTCTGATTTGATTATCATGGCATGCGGTTTTGGGTGGCTTGCTGCTGTGTAGACAACGATAGATGTTGCGGCATATAGAGTAGCAGAGTAATATCGGAATCTCGGAAATGCATGGTCCTATTCTGCACTGAGTTAGAGGGCTTGCGATCGGATACATAAAATTGTGAGTTGGCTTTCCGTCAGTGTCGGAGGCCGTAATGCGTCCTCCAGGAGCAACATCACCGCGGAGGGGCTTCCGCTGACGTAGTGCATCAGAGCCCGGAGGATATTAGATCTGCTGAGGCCACAAGACAAGAAGAACAGACGCCAGGTGGCGCCGTCACCGACTTTTCGGTATTGCATCTGTTAAGGGACTGTTGATTCGAAGGGTCTGATCACGCAGGGCCGCTCCCGGGAGGGGTGAAGACTGGAACATGCATCCTGCACTTGACAGCCAGGTCCTTGGCGCAAGAAGGCACCAATGTCGTGAGGAGAATTCGCAAAGTACTCCTTCTGTACTGTGTATGTACTGGGGCTCCACCACCTCCCATATTTTAGATGAAACGATGATTGGTTTTCGTACCTGTGCCTCGATTGATGCAAGGAAAAGTCGGTGGGAGAGCGAAAGACGAAAGAAGTGGTGCTTGAATCAGTGGAAAGGTTGGACCTACATTGTGGTGGCACTGTAACTCTCCCCCTGGCAGAAGGTTACAGCCTGCCACGCTTGCTGGTGTGGGGTATAGCAGCGATTTGCAGGGTCAAAGGGTCCCCGAGATTTAGGGCTTCCACAACAGGAAGGGACCTTGTATCGGGGTCTGATCCCCTCGCGATATTTCAGTAATTAATCGCAACAATGGGAAAGTGAGAAAGGAAAGGAAGAAGAAAAAAAGAAGCACGCAGCAAGTTGCAAGATTGACAGCTGCGTGTTCCGAAGATCTCTGCTTTCCCTAGGCGCAGAGTATATTTGGAATAGAAGGCCAAGGGAGAGAAAAAAGCAAATGAAAAAGAACATGGCAGAGCATGTCGATTGGATTTCGACTTTCGATGTAATGCAGGTGAACAGTGCATGTGTTTGGTAGGCGCATACAGTCTATTGTCTGCGCTATTGTAAGCACAAAACAATGAGGAAGCAAGGGCAAAAAGGCAAGGAAGAGAAAAAGAAAAGAGGACAAAGAAGTAAGTTGAAGCAAGTAAAGCAATACTCCTGTTGATGAAAGTAGGGGTATCTTCCGAGCTTCACTTACTTCCAAGCAACGGACGGGTATTACCGCGACCAGAAGAGCCAACAATAAACCAGCAAAAAGAAAAATTATCTGTAGAGAAGAGGAAAAAGCAACTCAATGGATGCATCACCTGCATTGTTACAAGATCAAAGGGTAGCTGCAGGATCTCAGACCGCTATTTTGCTTTTTGAACTTGGATCTGCTGGTGGACGAGGCTGCGACTTTTGACTTGGATTGGTGATGCGGCTGAGGGATTACTGAGATGGATGATCGAAGAAAGGTAAGTAAGATTGCCCTCGGTACCCAAGCTGTTCACTCGAGTTACGCAAAGAAGGTGGACGTGGAGGAAATGCAAAGGACGATGATGCAGATGATGTAGAGTTCACGGGCAGGTTTAGCCGGTGATGGTGGGCGTGCTGGCTTGATCATAGGCAAGAAGCAAACCAAGCTACCTGGAAGCCAACCAACGATGGAAGCATCTTCGTTTTCCACCCAATGAATGCTGCTTGATATCTGAATGGGACGACTATATAATGCACCGCTAGCAGTGAGTGCTGTAGTAACCGTGTAAGGAAGAGGCTGGTTTTTTTTTCGCCGTGCCCGTTAGTCAGTTCTTACCAATGAGACCATAGAGTGGCTACAAGGCAAGGATGCAGCGAGAAAGACGAGGTGCATGCGCGTGGTTTTGGCGGTACCGGTACTGTATCTCTGTCACATATAGTATCTGGAACATCGGGGACATCTGGAAGCAAGATGCTGTACAGTAGCTGTAGTGGACGGTGATCTCGGGCGGACCAGATCGATGGGAACTACTTTCGAGTTTCGGAGATATCCCTGTAGCGCCGTTGAGAAATCGGGTGATTTACCGTCATGCCAAATCTAGATTGTGTCTCGCTTTTGGCCGTCTGGGCTGCATGTTGCGCAGATTCATGTCTTAGGTATCTTATTGGCAATTATTAGGTGGCGCCTGCTGCACCGCGTTTGATACCCAAAGCCAACCTGTCCTGGAATTTTTTGATTGCCGCAACTGCAACTGGCAGGGCGAAAAGGTTGAGAGTGGATGGTACTGTTGTATCTTTATATGTTTGTGAAGAAAAAAATGAGAAGCATTAAGCATTGTCTGTCACCCAGAGCATAACCACGGTTGTATGCAACGGTGCGCCGTTTGTGGTCTCCTCGACACCGACTTCCCCCCGCTTCGGACCAAGGACGGCCATGAGAGCCACGAGAGCCACCGAGGCTGGCGGCGAAGGAAAGAGAATCGAGCTTTCTGGCGGACAGGGCGGCGCCAAGTGGACTGTACATCACGATGTGTAGATGCGCAGCACACACAGAGCAATCCGCCGCCCGTGTCGACTGCTGTGCTACGGCACCAAAGGTACTAGCGCCGCCTTGGTTTGTCTGGTGACGCCCAGGCGCAGGGACGCTGGTGTGGTCTCTCGGTTGCTGCTGGGGGAGAGGAAGAGACCTCGAAGGGCTCCAGATGACGCTCGTCATGAGCTGGAAGAGCGATTAGCCTGCGTGCTCATAACTGCCAGTCATCACTGGGAGCAGGAGAGGCCGTGCATGGCCCGTCTCATTGGATCCGTCGTGAGAGAGAGATTGAGAGAGTGAGTGAACGGGTGTGCAAACCGGTACGTTAGGTGATGGTGATGGTGTTGACAAGGCTGACTGATCGAAGCCCATTGTGACATCAAACCCTATGTTTTCTTTTCTTTCCTCTTTTGTTTTATCGCTTGAACTAGAAGAGGGGGACCAAAAAGGGCCACTTCGCTCCCCAGACGTGTCAAGCGCTGCAGATGCGAGTAAGCTTTTTTTCCTTCAGCCCAGTTTCTGCTGATGACGGTGAAGAAGAAAAAGTCCATCGAGTTACAGAATCATGCAGCAAGCAACAGCGCTGCCGAGAGAAGCCTGATCGTAGTTGGTCGTGTTGGTGTACAGTGCTAATACTGTGTTAATACTGTGCTAATACCGTAGCTGGCGTGCGGTAGTCGGGGTGTGCACGGGACCTGTCCCTCCCCCAGACGCAATCTCGCTCGCAAATCTCGCTGGGAAAATTGGGTCTCGCACGCCCCGGCCTCGCTGCACGGGCCCTGGTCCTGAGGCGCCCATCGCGCGCGCCCAGACGCCAGAAGGAGCTCCCTGGGCGGGTCCCCGAGATCAAGACGAGACGAACCACGGGGGAGCACAGGCCCTCCCTGGAACCGCACTGCAGCTCCCCTCCCCCCCTAACGCAACCTACTCGACGCCCATTCTGCTCCCCTTCTCCTCCAGCATCATCGTCTTCCAGCATGCCAACCCCCCCAAACAGCGGCTCCCAGCGAGTGAGCCCGCCTTCTACACGCCCGCTAGCCTGCAGAATTCACGGCGCACCTGCCTGCCGCATCGTGCTGCCAGATCTCTCCCTCTCCCCTCCCCGCTCAAGCCAGTGGCCTGTTTGGAGCTTGCTTCCATCCGCCTAGCCCTGCCACCTGCATCCACCATCGTACACCAATCCCGCCAGCTGGATGCGTCGGTTAGTCAGTGAATAATAAGTGAATGGATGAGTGAGTGAGCAAAGCGTGAGATGTGTAATAATGCTGGAGAGTCGAGTCAGCCGGGAAGAGACAGAAGGTTAAGAGACAGGCAATCGGGCCATCTTGTTGACATCAGCCAGGTCAGTTCGCCGGGCATTGGTCAATGGTGAGCTGATGTTGGACCAATTCATCAAGCTTCTCCTCGCTGGGAAGCAGTGTTTGGCCCTGTAGGTGCGGGTGCGGGTACGGGCACAGATACCGATACCGATACAGAGACGGAGACAGAGACAGAGACAGGCACAGGTACAGGTACAAGCTGGCAGTGCTTTGCAGTACTGCAGTGCCGTGTACAGGCCGGAGCTTCTGTACCCTCTGGGATGCGCTGGACTGTAGCAATCTGACAGTGCAGCATCAATGACGGCTCTGGGGGGTGTGAGTGAAGCCAAGCAGCCTGCCAGGCTAGCCTCCAAGCATCACCTCCAGCATGGCACAGTCCACCTTTTCCTCTCCACTTCCGCCGCTGCCCTCCACCTACTCCCTGCCTCGCTCTCTTTTCCTCCTACTGTGTACTGTACGAGTGTCCATCTCCACCCGCTGCCATCACAGCCTGCAGTCGCCTCGGCGTAGCATGGCGTCAAGAGGGAAGAGACAGAAGGGAGAGTCGTAGAGTACAGCGCTGTTGCAGTGCCGCGCGTTGCAGTAACAATGCATTGCAATGCCAGTGCGTTCCTGATCACTGCTATCAACGCACCTCCCCGACATCATCACCACTGCTGCTGCTGCTGCTGTTGCTGCTACCAACAACACCAAGCGACACATCGCCATTTTCCTCCTCTGCCTCCCCTATTGCTGTAGCATCCATCCAACTGCAGCGCTGGTGGGCCCTAGAACCGTTCCAGCCACGACGGGCGCTCTCAGGGCCCCATGTGAAAAGAGAAGCGCAGCGCCTCCATCAGGTTGCTTTTTGGGCGTGTGCGTGCGACTGGAGCTACGGTGCTGGCAATGGTCCCCCCCGTCAGCCCGTTCGTCCATCCGCGAATGGTGGCGCCGTGAATGTACCTGGTACATGATAGACCCTCTCCGTTTTGCCTCTTGCCTCTCTCTCGATCTCTCTCTTTGCGCTCTCGCACTCCTCTCTCACTCTCCCTCTGACCCTAACGGACCATGGCCCCTCCGCTACGACCACCTCCGCTGCCACCAAGTACTAATCCTGGCCGGCTGGCAGCTTGCCGTGCAGACAACTCGTGATGGATCCCAGCAGGGTGCTCTCCCCCCGTCCAAGCTTCGAGTATCAAGATTCGAAAGGCTTGAGTGGTCTGGTTCAGTCCAGTCACTCTTGCGCCGGCAATTCTAGCCCTCGTGCTGCTGCAACTGGAGACTCGACCAACAGGTCTTTTTGACGCCTGGTTGCAGCTTGCAGCAAACTCTCTCCCTCCCCCTCCCTCGCCCATTCCAAAGAGGCGTTGGAGAGGCGCCGACTCCCCTGGTCACATATCGTAACTGGTGCTGCTCCCTCAGACCGTCACGGGTCTGCTAGACTGGTCTTGGCTTCGACTTTTGACCTGCCTCCATCCTCTCGACAGCATCCAATAAACATTATAGTTGCTCTGCTACCCTCTTCTCATCTCATTCTTCTCAAAAATCTGCAGCAACAATTCCTTTTTCCTTTTCCTCTCTTGGGACTTGCCCGCCATTCTGTCCGTGAGCTCGAGTCCTCCCTCAGACTCGAAGCGTTGCATTCTGCTCTTCTAGACACTGTCTTTCCTTCGTCACTTCGTGGCTTACCTTCTGCAGCTCAGGGCGATGACCTGACACCACATGCTTCATCTTGCAAAACCTTAAACTTTACCTATACGTCAGTTTCCCGGGCGTTGATCGTCTGTTCAAAAGAGCCAGCACACCGGCAAGAGAGGGTATTGAAGGGGGTGGCCTCCCGAGCCCGCGTCTCCTTGCACCTTCTCCCGGAGAACTTCAGATAGCCCTATCAGGTATCTCTCTGCCACCAGCCCCAAACATACCGGTGTCAACGCGCTACCCGGCCCTCAACACTCGCAAGTTACATGTACCCGCCCAAGACTTCCGTTGGTTCGTCAAGGCACACTTCGACTCCGGCGAGACCAATCAGCTTTTAACCACCTCCTTTGCACCCTTTCATCTTTTTCAGAAAAGCCCTTATTGTCTCCCCCTTCCAACTCTCCCACCACGATCAACCAGCCTGAATCGTTGTGGTGCCGTGTTCCGAAAAAGCCATTGCTGGATCGAAGCCAAAAAAGTGTTATTTGGTCTCGACCCCTTGCACTCCTTTACCCCTCACCCAAGCCAGCCGTTTGGTTCCTTCCTTCCTTCCTATAACCTTAATTCCTGACGACAGCTCCTTCCATTAAACTTAGGACCGTTGCCAGCCGTCTTTCGGAACACTACCGAGAAGCAGCATCGGCAGGTAGGCATCAAAAGCACATTGCTCACTGTCTAGACTAGGCACCTATCCCCTATCGGTGACCATCACTAGCTTAGAGTACCAGAGCTCGGTCTGGATTTACGCCATAACCGCGTCAGTGTTCGTCTAGCTCCAACCTTGGTGGGCGAGATCCAAAGCTTAGCCGGGTCGATCTAGAATCTAGGTTTCCCCCTCTGAGCAATCTGGTGATTATAACCCACTAGGCAGCCCAAGAGGTCATGCTTTCCTAGCGGGCGCGGTGAGAGAAAGGTATCCCTCATGCACATAATCTGTCAAAACCGTGGCGAGCCCTCCTCTGGTTGCTCTACTCTCCTTGTCAACCACAGGCCTTGCCTTTTGGAATCCGCAGCTGCCACTCTACCATCAAAGTTTAGCCCTTCGAATCGCGAAAGACACCCAGAGGAACCACAGTTTCCCAAACCGGAAGCTACAGACTCCATGAACACCGTGCAGGCGTCTCATGAATTTGCGGACGCAGCGACGGCCCAGATCCCCGAGTTGCAGAGGTGCGTACTACTTCACTGAGCGCGGGCGCAAAACCGGCAGGAGATGCTTCTGTTGTATTGGAAACTTCGAGCTAACTTGATCATGCAAAGTCATGACTGTCAACTTATCATCAAGCAAAAGCCCGAGAATGCACGGCTGGCTATTGGAAAGGAGAAAGGTGAGTTCTCTTACCATCCTTTCTTCTTTCTTCAATACTCTCCTATGAAGAGACCCTTCTAACCAGCGATGCTTCAGATCGCAAGCCTGTCGATCCGCCTCCCATAATACAGTTGAAGATTAGTCCAGCATCAGACCCTGCCCAGAACTACTTGCAAAGTAAGACGCAGCGATGACAGTGATGAAATCTTTCCCCCAAAGGTACTGACAATTTCTTCTTCCTCTGTTAGGTCCGTACTTTTTCATGACATGCAGTCTTGTGGGACTTGCAGACGGTAGACCAACTCCAGAAGGTCTCTCGGGGGCATTAGGGGGCACAGTCGTGTCGTCCTTACACCGGCTCAAGGATACTGACAACCAGGATGGCGCTTTCTTTGTATTTGGAGATCTCTCGGTGAAATTAGAAGGCCAGTTCCGGCTTCAGTTCAGCCTCTATGAGATGCGAGGTACCACATGCTATTATATCAAGTCCATCATATCAGAGCCGTTTACTGTGTATCCTGGCAAGAGCTGGCCTGGAATGGCGGAATCCACATTTCTCACGAGATCATTTAGTGATCAGGGCGTCCGACTAAGGCTGCGCAAGGAACCCAGAGCGCTCCTGCGAAAACGAGGGCCAGCTTCTGAGGATTACCAGCCACGTCACTATAGAACTCAGGCCCGGCAACAGTCGGAATCGGGAGATAAGCAGTCCTACGCTGGTGGAGGTAACGAGTCGGACGAAACGCCGCGAACGACCTCAGTCGACCAGGTTGGTAATATAAAGTACGAGATGCAATCCGGCGTCTACGATCAACGTGGAGGATATGGACATCATTCTCACGGGTCTTTTAGTTCCTATCCGGACGACCATTCTTCCAAGAGATCGAGGACTTCCTCAGACCAGAGCCAGACGCTTTCATTTAGTCATCCTTCCCAGTCGCTAGAGAGCCCACAATTTCAACCAAGGCTGTACAGTGATCCCCAGCACAATCCACAGTATATGCCTTTTGCTTCGTCGCAGCAGCAGACATATAATCTAGGATACACACAGTCTCCAGACACGCCATCAAGGGAACAGTATAGCTTTACGCAGAGATCAAGCACGGCTCAATCACCTGGTCCTCTATCCCCCTTTGATACTGGAAATATGCGATCACCGGCAGTGACAAATTACTATGCTCCTCAAACACAGGCTCGCTTTAACCCGATGTCCTATAGCACCATTCCCCAAGTGATAGGAACAGCATCGCCAAGGATGAGCTATGATAACCTGGGCTTCGGATCCACTCAGCGAGACTCACCTTCGCTAAGTAGTTCTAGTATGGGGTTGTCAACGAGCTATGGAAGGATGAATCCGAATAGTAGTTACGCAGCCATGCAGGGAGCCGCCGCGTATGGCAGAAGAGAAGGTTACGAGGGGATGCTGTCGACAGGGCAGGATTTCGCTGTCGGAACCAGAACGTCTGCGCTGCCTTACTCCGCAGGTTTGGATATCAGCACGTCAGCGGCGCCAGGATCGCTGGAAGGTACTTTCTGATGACACGACAGGCCTGGAAGAAAAGTCACATCTTCGTTTCGCGTAGCCCTGTTGCCAGCCATTCTAATATTTTATACATTGAGTGTGAGGGCAGGCTCGGCAAATTGCTGGAAGCACAATAATTCTTCATTTGGTATCTAGGGCACCGGCGCATTGGGACAGTATTTGGTCATCAACGGGTACATGTTTGATACAGGAATTGGGATACGGGATTGGGAACACAGAATATGGGAAATGATCCATTGGCACAGCATAATTGTTCGGCGAACGTCGGTTGAATAGGCGAGATGGGGAATCTAGGATAAGATAATTAGCATAACTGGCGGAGTTGCGGCGCGCAGGTCTGGATCGACTCAGATTGGGCTGAGTATGGGTTAAAACAAAACATGGGGCATGTGTATGAAGTGGTATGAATTCTTTTTTTGTCTTTCTTGGGTTCTGCTTGATTCGTTTCATTTCATTTTATATATATACCCGACATAGCAGCTTTCTTTACTTTCTTTCAGGAATAAGGAAGAGAAATGAAGGGGGAATATCCATTCACAAAAAAAAGAAGGGTCTCGCGTGTTTTGGAGCTAACCAGGATCGCGGGGGGAAGAAGAAGAGGAATAGAGGAGACTCCAGGGGCATCGGCAGTGCTGTTTCTATAACAGGCTTTCCTGAAAAATGGGAAGCTATGTACAGTAAATGTGCGCTCCAGTATGGTAGTCAAAAGTGATGATTCAGGACGAGGCCCGAAGGGAGGCTTTCTTGTATGTATTTATTCTACTTTTATCAAAATTTTTTACCCTTTTTGCTGCTACACTCTCCTGCAACACGTATTAAAGACATGGAGACTACTCTCCCTATCCATGGTATAATTCCTCTCGTCCGAGACAATCTAGAATGGTACTTGCACTGCGCCCCCCTCTGTCTCCGTAATACTATGATCGACATCAACATCATCCCTTACCCAAACTCATAACCCCCTACATTTCGCGAGCACAGTATGGATGATCAAAATATGGTTTTATAGTTCAATGGATTCCAACCGACAGCAGTCAGTAACAGTCGATACAATAATAATCCATACGAAGAGTCTAATACATCATGACTACCGTCCTACTTTCATTATACAAGAGTTCAACTAGCACAAACCTCGGTCCGAAGTGGAACGCTTACGTGCTATTAATGTGCTATCCGTCGATGCTTGCCTTTTCTATATATACTCGCTTCTTAAACACACCATAGCAAGTACCACAGTAAATCATGAATAAAAATTCCAACATACAAGTTAAGATGGAAAGATATTCAAGACTAAATAAAGAAAGTCATCCCAAATACAGAGAATATTCAAAAAAGAAAGGTTAGATGAGCAAAAGAGTTCGTGCTCCATATATGCAGCTCACATATATACACGCCTGCATCTCCCCTGATATTCCACCACTTGTAGAGTAGTTATAACTAGGCTTTCATTCCCCTTCTTGCTCCTCCAGCCAACACAATTTGACCTGACCGTTGTACCATAACGGCGCTTGTTGTGTTGTTGTGACCTCTTGATATCCTCCTAGACATACATGCAGGAGGCCTACAGTACCGGTCCCCGTGAAGCAATTTAGAAACCCCCCCAGACTTGCAACAAAACTTGTGGTCACATCTGTTTCTGTCCAATCGTATTGAGATTCTGAGCTATCACTGACATGCAACAAAACTTTTTGGCCACAGCTAGATTCTCTCTCGTATTCAAGTTCTGAGCCATCATAGATGTGCAACAAAACTTGTGGCCAGAGCAAGCTCAATCAGTCAATCCTACTGTGTCATTTACCGCGTGAATATGTTCAGAGGTCCTCCTAGACATGCAACAAAACTTTGACCAGAGCAACCTTATAACCAATCGTATTGCAATTCTGAACGGTCTCAGACATGCAACAAAAGTGTTGGGCATTGCATTTCTAGGGGTTATAGCGCTACGATTAGTCTAGCGGCTGGTAAAAGGTGAAGTTCGTAGGTGATGATAGGGGTAAGTAAGGGATTCACTTGGTGACGGGGTGGGTGGCTACATGGGTTGTTATGGACTATGGGAGGAGCTCAGAATATAAATATATGGATAAAACTCAAGCTGTGCATAGAGTGGATGCGAGGAAAGGGGTATGAATTATATTATGATTATCGCATGGGCGTGTGGCATCTAGCTTGCCTTGATACTGTACTGTGTGCTGATTTGGTTGTGGGATGGGTCTATGCTATATATGCTTGCGATTTGGATTACATGGAAAGGCGGAGTTTGGCAAGGAGGTTTTGTTAGAACTTGTTTGTTTAGTGAAATGATTAACTTGATGGTTGTCTCTTATTCCACCTCCTTTTCCCTTTTAGCTTTTTCTCCTAAGCTGGTGCAGTGGAATATTTGTTGAAGCTGTTATGTTTTTGGCTTTAAAAAGCAAAGTAGCTGTGCAGATAGGATTGAGTGATGTATGCCGTAGATGAAATGAGGTTCTAAAGGGTCTCCGATTATTCATATAATAGCAATGGTAGTCCGAAGTGTACTTTCGGGTAAGCTTGTTTCAAAAGATCATTTGGGATTTTTTTATTTCTTTTTCTTGGTCCTATACATATATACAAGCTCTGATGCGCCCTGAAAATAGAACCATGTCTAAATAATCCGTCTCTCCACCTGTAGAAATCATTAATCTCCAATACACAACGAAAGGCATGCACACTCAGTAAAATCAAAGTACTCACCCGCCATGGGTTGTTCAGTTCAAATCCTGGGGGTGCATCAGGATTATCAGTCTGTCCTCGCAAGAATCCCGTCAATCGTCGATCACGATCCATCACTATGTCATCGTTAGCGAACCCGCAGAACACAATATCGGCCAAATAATCATAGCGTAGTAGATGCGTACTTTGCTATAGACGTGTTAGCGTAAATTTAAGGTTCCTTTATAAAATATCCAGGTGTATGGAGGAATAACTGACTCTATCCCACTGATCAATCGAACGTCGTGGCCTCTTTCCACCGTTTTGCATGTGTCTAATCTTTGATAATCCGGCTCCAGTTACGCCGAACATCTACAGCAGTCAGCATGAATGCTATTGGGGACGACCGAGTGCTAGAGCTGAGGCTAAATGGAAGAGATGATCGAACTGACAGCAAGCATGATCCCATATGGGATGAGGGCTTCGAAAGGAACAGGCATGGCTGCGACCGTCACGGAAACCTAAAAAAAATCAAGTCAGACCAAACAAGTCAATTGAATCCTCTAAAAGGACAGTCATACCTAGTTGTTATGTCTTGGAACCCAATTGATGGAGCTTGCTCTCGGCAGTCTGAGATGGATGGACGTTGGTTTCGAGAATTGATGACTAAGCAATGGGCGGGACGATCAGCTTTTTGGAACGACAGCCGTGGGGATGCGATGGATGGAGAGCGATATTAACAACTCCACAATCGTATATTCAGCTTGTTCGAGTTTTATTTACGCGTCGCAAGGTCACGTATTGCCATTTTCGCGGTGTCTACAAGGGTTTGGGGCTAGTTGGGTTTTTGAGGTGCGCGTTCAGTATTACTTGCCACAATCAGCCTCCTACTCTGATTCCATCGCAAAGCATCCTGCTAATCTACAAACTCTAGGTGAAGCATGTCTACTGTCTAATTTGGTAGAGCATTCGATTATTTTGCGCCCGCACTTTGAAAGAACAGAATCTGACGGTCATATCCAGCTCTATTTGTCAGCGCGCATTCCCACTGGCTCCTGAGCCGCCCTGCTATATCAATTTAATCATCCTTTGCGCTGTTCAACACGTATGTAAAGGAATATAGGATATGGCGGCTGCGGCGCTTAGGGACGAGGAGATTCAGAGTGCGATGGTGACCTCTGAAGAGGACGCCGAGTTTGAGGAGGATGATGAGCTCGCGGTTGACAGCGCTGCGTCGGAGGCAAACAATCAATTGCAAAACGGTATGAGGGACGTAGAGGAGGATGGAGGCAATGATGACGACGATCTCACAGATGAAGATGCTGAGGGTGAGGAAGATGACGAGATGGCTGGTATTGGCATGAATGTAGGGGATGATGAGGGCGAGGAAGAAGGTGAAGATAATGACGAAAGGGAAGAGGAGGATGATGAAGAGGAAGATGAAGATGACGACGATGCCGAAGGAGTTGGGGCTGTTAAAATTCAACCAGGACAGGAAGATGATGACGAAGAAGCGGCACTATCCGTGAGCGACGAGGAAAGCGCCAGTAGCGTTGAAGACAATGAATCGAAAGACTCTACCGACGCAGAAGCGGAGGCTGAATGGGAGCCTGCTGCAGACGAAGAAGAAGAGGAAGAACAAGCGAACCCCAACCGTTGCATGTGGGTCTTCGCACGTCAATCGCTGTAGAAAATGGTACTAACAGAGCGGCCAGATTCTGTAACCAGGACGAAGAGAACGATCCAAGCGAAGAGTTTGAGTTGTATTTAGGGTGCGGTGTATGTGGTGATAATGGTAATCGTGTAGTTGCCCCTAGATTAATGGCGAGGCTGACAAGGCTGTAGCGCATCAACAATGTGCGCGGAACGCGAATGCGCTCAAAGCGGATGATGGTAAGATATACAGTTTTCTATTCCAATTATATCTTGATATAGATCTAACAGAGATGCGACAGAAGCGGAGACCTGGTTTTGCCCAAGCTGCGTTTCTAACAACCTTATTCCAACAGCAGAAGGTCCATTCACTGAAGAGCGATCTAACCAAATTGCAAGACGGATCTCTCGAGATCGGATAGCTGGGGATCTTCTACCATCACAGAAGGCAGTAAAACCTGATTCACACTCCATTTTTGCAGAGTTGATCGCACCGGAAGACCCGATGGATGGTTCCAGGCTGCTTAGGAAGAGGAAGACATCCGCAGAAGTGGAAGTTGAAGAAGCATCAGTAGTACGAAAACGAAGTCGTGAATTGCTAGATGGACCTGATGCCAAAGATACAACGGAATCGCATCTTCAAGATGGGGATAAGGCTTCCAATGCAACTGGGCAGAAGGCGGATGAATCAATAACCTCACGCTCCTCCACTCGTACCTTGAGACCCAAATCTTCAGGAACTACCTTTGCTAGCATTGCTTCTAAGGCTCCAAATAGTCTTAAGATGGTGTTCCGCCTGGATGCTGTCGAACTCCGCCACATCGCCTCCCAACCTCCCAAACCAAAGAAAAGTCGAAACCGCACAACTTCTCGTTCATCGGTTCCTGCAGCTACCTATGTCCCTTCGGTCTATTCTCAGCCATTTTACTCCTTGCATGATAAGGAAGTGGACGAGTTGAAATCTAAACCATATGGTGGCATACTTTCAGAAGCTGAAGCAGACACGATGTTGACGTTACCGAAGCCAGAACATCGACGAGCGTTTGACGAAGCGCGGCAGAAGGCTGAGGAAGAGTGGAAAGCGAGGGTTGCCGCAGCCGCGGAGGTAGCAGCAACATCCAGCGTTAAAAAGGGGCGCAAAGTATCGGGACCTGCTAGTCAAATCGAATACATCGAGTTTGGCCAATACCAGATTGATATTTGGTATGCAGCGCCTTATCCTGAAGAGTACAGCCGAAATAAGGCGCTCTTCATCTGCGAATTCTGTTTGAAATACATGGAGTCCGACATAGTAGCTTGGCGTCACAAGACAAAGTGCCCCTGGAAACATCCCCCAGGCGACGAGATTTACCGAGACAAAAACATCATGATATTCGAAGTCGATGGACGCAAAAATCCGTTATACTGCCAAAACCTCTGTCTCCTTGCTAAACTC
Source organism: Xylogone sp. PMI_703 (assembly GCA_021399445.1). Lineage (NCBI taxonomy): Eukaryota > Fungi > Ascomycota > Leotiomycetes > Xylogone > Xylogone sp. PMI_703. The sequence continues at coordinate 4,132,917 of JAJTUQ010000003.1, forward strand.
TTTCTGGGATCAAAGACACTTTACTATGATGTCGAGCCTTTTCTATTTTATGTCATGACAGAATATGATGAGTTAGGTTGTCATTTTGTGGGTTATTTCTCTAAGGAGAAGCGCCCGAGCAGCCTCAACAATGTTTCATGTATCTTAGTTCTCCCTATCCACCAGCGAAAAGGTTATGGGCACCTCCTCATCGACTTTTCCTACCTTCTTACCCGAGTTGAGAAGAAGACGGGTTCCCCAGAAAAACCGCTCTCTGATATGGGGTTGGTTTCATACCGGAACTACTGGCGGCTAGTCTTATGCCAGTACTTGAAAGACTTCAAACCAGGTGATAAGATTCCAAGTATCAAGACGATTTCCGATGACATGGGTTTGACACCAGATGACGTTATCTCAGCACTAGATGCATTGGGTGCCCTCATCCGAGACCCAATTACAGGCACATATGCTATGAAGTTGAAGACTGACTATTATAAAGAAGTCATTCGACAACACGAGTCTAAGGGCTATTCAAAACTCAACCCTAAAGGCCTTGTCTGGACTCCATATATCATGGGACGGGGCAATTCGTTGGCATTTGACCATGCGCCGCCTCTTAGCAATATAGCACCTCGAGGTGATGACGAAGAAGATGAGCCTGTTGTCCAAGGGAAGTTAACTGCGACTGTAGTGACTTCTGGAAGTGTTAATGGGATTGTGAATGGTGATGCTATGCAAGCTCTTGGAAAACTGACCGGATCAGTGGAGCCTGTCGAGGCTGGGACTGTCGAGGTGGATACTGGCGAGAACTTGAATGGGACATCTGGAAGCAATGGTTCTCTCGAGGATCAATCCTATTATGAGGCTGCGGCCTCGATTCCTCCAACTCGCTTCGAGGTGTTCCCTCCGGTACCCGGGACCAAGAAATCCGTACCACGATCTGGTGCTGGACGGCCTCCAAAGTCACGTTCACTCTCATCCTCATCTCGACCTAAATCGCGATCATCGGCAACGCCACGTAGTACATCGAGGAGGAAGAGTAGTAGTAGTGTCAGAGGACCAGGTAAGTGGCCTAAAAGAACGGAAAAGAGTGATTTTGGCAATGCTGACAGTGGGCCAGGAGTGCCCCCTAAATTGCTGAAGCAACGAAGTAAGCTGGGGAATGAGATACTCCTCGGTGAAGAAGAAGACGAGGAGGAAGAGGAGGAAGACAAGGAGCAAGATTTTAGTGGAGAACAGGACGAAGATGAAGACGATGAAGATGCCATCCTCTATGAGACACCCGCTCCGAGAAGTAGAAGAGACCGAGATCGCAACCGCGGTTTAGGGAAGCCTATGATTGGTGGCAAACCGATGATGGGAATAGGGAAGGCGGTATCAGTGGATGCAGATGGGGATGAAGATATGGACGAAGCACCTCTTGTGGTGGGAGACGTCGAAGATGCCGACGCGGAAGGCGAAGATGAATAAGTTTAACTGTAAGATTTACTTTTGACGTGTGCACGTACGATTTCGACATTCTATCATTTGGGAGGATGGAGTTTAGGGTTCGGATCCTTCTTGAAGAAGGGTCAGATTCACAAGGAAAGATTGGCCCTGACGACGGGTCTGGCGTGCTGGATTAGGGCTTTCTTTTGAAGCAGCTGGTGATGGAGTGTTCCTCTGTATTATAACCGGCATATTTTCCTCAGTTTGATACCATTCTGTCAAATGTATTCTTGCCATATTTCTACTTACTAGATTATCTGATATCTGGTAAATGTTGAAATATAGGTATCTATGTGGGTATCTTACATGGGCGATTATATATTAGCGTTTACAAGGCGACCCCTAATTCTACCGGGAAACCATACGCAATTTACCTTGAGAAAGCTACTACTTAAGAGTTGTTGAAATTAAAATTCTCACGTATATACGCCACCTTCAGGAAGTATACATACGTAACTTCCCAAATCCAGTTTTTTGCTTGATACTACAGAGTAGACAAATGAGGTTTGGTGATTTCGGCAAGGATCCGACTCAAAGTGCTGAAGATCTCGTTCCGCCAATTGGGTTACTGCAGCAGTCTCCCCATATGGACCGTGCACTTACGTCCAACCCCTGGCACGTGCACGCAAGAATTACCTGTGGCAACGATAATCTTAAAAGTTCCCAGCTTTAAAGGGGGAGAGGAAGTTTCTGGGGTAGTTCTCACAGACACAGAGTTCCGTTGAACACTTTGGCAATTCGAAGCAGACATTTGTCTGAAGGATTTCTAATTTAGAATTCAAGAGAGAGAAAAACTCAAAGATTTCTTCCAGAACCAAGTTGTTCTGAGTCTTGTTGATAACATGGGTTTACCGCCGTGGGAAGGCAGCGACAGCCAATTCTTTGCCCTCATCACGGGTGCCAACAGGTATGAGATCATGACATCTTTGGGTAGAAAAATTATAGATTTCCCCATATATTACTCTGGAGACCCCTGATCTTGAGTTTAGAAGGCAGCTAGTGAACTGCAATATATAATAAGAGCACCTGCTAACGATCCTCAACATAATAGTGGTCTCGGCTTTGGAATTGCAACTAGATTTATAACCGACTTCATTACATCGCCATCTACCCCCGAGTCCAGGCACTTGGTGTTGATTCTTTGCACGAGGTCTCCTCTCAAGACCCGCCATACTATTTCGCGGCTGCGAGCCCATTTACGGCAGTTATTGGAAACCTCTGCCTTTGCCCAGACTTTAGAGAAGAAAGCAAAGGAACAAGGTCGCCAATATAACTGGTTGCATGAAGTTCGTAGGGTACACTTTCTTGGCGTTGAGGCTGATCTCTGTGACTTGAAGAGTGTGTATGCCCTAGCAGATACACTGGTCAATGGCACAGTTGGTAGCCCCGATGCTACAACAATAGAAGGCTTCAAGCTCCCTGTTGGATCACCAGGCACGAAAAGCTACTCCAAGGAAATCAAGCAGGACAAATGGGCGCTAAGTGAAAAGGAAGGCTCAACTGGGACGATGAGGTCATGGGGTTGGGGATTGAGTGACGTTCGGGTGCCTAGGCTAGACGCTCTCATTTTGAATGCAGGTCTAGTAGGATGGAAAGGTCTCAACTGGCCAAACGCCATATGGACTGTGTTGACCGACACTGTACAAGCAACAACATATCCTGGATACAATAAAGGAATGGTAGGAAGATTAATCAAGCAGCAGCGAGACCGCGCAACATCGAATGACGAGACCGACGAGTCTGCAATGCAGCTCCTCTCAGATCAGGGAGATCAACCTGAAGAGCCAGCTCTTGGAGAGGTCTTCTGCTCTAACATTTTCGGACACTACATTCTCTCACATGAGCTTATGCCTCTTTTATCACGACGTGCAGAGCCTTCTCGCAAAACTGGTGGGAGAATAATATGGATTTCAAGTGTCGAGGCAGCAGAATGGGATCATATCGACATTGATGACATCCAGTGCCTCAATCGCCCAAAAGCTTATGAAAGCTCGAAGAGACTGTCCGATGTTCTCGCTCTGACTGCCGAGCTTCCCTCGGTTCAGCGGAAATCGGCCCCCTTTTTCTCAGTCAAAGATACTACCACTTACCCCACGATGTTGAAAAACAACAATGGTGAAGAGGAAGAGGATCTCGTCAAGCCTACGATGTATGTTGCGCACCCGGGAATCTTGGCTACGGAAATTGTGCCCCTGCCTGCCGTGCTTGCGTTTCTCATGCTGTGTGCCTTCTACCTCGCGCGTTGGCTTGGAAGCCCCTGGCATACGATCCGGGGCGACAAGGCTGCTAGTGCACCAGTATATCTTGCGCTTTCGGAAGAAACAGAACTCGAGGAGTTCGAGCGTGCCAATGGGAAAGCGAAATGGGGTTCAGCCGTAGACCCCTCAGGCAATGATAAGGTCATGACGACGTATGTACCTGGCTGGGGATGGTACGGCAAAGTTGATATGCAAGGGGACCCAGCTAGCGTGAAGTACAGGAAGAAGGGTAGCGGGGAACTGACACAGAAAGAGAGAGAAGACTTCGAAGTCTTGGGAGGGGAATGCTGGAGTCGACTGGAGGAAATGAGGAAACAATGGGAAGGCGTTCTCGGCGTTAGGAAGAATGCATGAAAGGAAAACCCACCGGGGGTTTGTCTATGGGTATAGATGAGATATGTCTAGAGATAAGATGACATGATGTACGAATATCTTTATAATTAATCGTAATATAGAGTACCTATTCACATGCACTGATTTTGGGATATGCCTCTGCATATGTGGTCTTCCATAACCCTGACATACTAGCTCTCTCCAGAATCTCCGGATTTTATCCTTTAACCCCAAGACCAAAGAGATACCATTCAATTCAGCCCCTGAATTTCGTAAACGCCTCCTTAACAGACATACCCCCTTTAACGGCCTCAATGACAGCATTATCCGCCTGAGTCAGACGAGGCAAGAGCTCTAGGACATCCTTGACCTTCTCCAGGGGAATGACAACCACGCCTTCTGTTGCGTCACAGAATACTAGGTCTCCGGGCTTGACGATGGTGCCGTCAATATCTAAGGGGACTTGCATTGCGTGGGCTACGGTTGCGGCGCCGGTACCTACTGTAGAGTTTCCACGCGCGAAGATCTTGAGATGCCATTAGTCTCTTTTTTGGATGGATGTGTATTTTTGAAACTTCGGAAGAAAGCTGGGTGTAAGATATAGTGGGGATTTAATGAACCCATTCTTGATTTCTTTAAACTCCTTCTGGAAACAAAAAAGAAAGAGTGAAGACTGAGAAAATAGAGCCTTTGTACAATTGGTAAATATGGAATAAGAAAAGAACTCACAGGCAACCCCGACTGCCCAAGCTCAATCATGTCCCTCACCCGTCCGGCAACCACCACGCCTTTCACGCCTAGCAACTTCATCCTCAACGCCATAATCCCACCGCACACGGCATTGCTCTGGCCCTGGGGCTGCTTCAGTACCACAATTGTCCCCGACTGCACATTGTCCACCCAGTGCGTGTCAGGAGGGATATTCGCTTCGGGATAGCCCTGCTGTTGGAGCTGTCCCTGGTTGGCACTGAGGCTCTTGGGCGCAAACACAAAGGTCGATGCAGGCGCGATGGTCACGGAATTAATGAGTGAAGACGTAGAAGACCCCGGTGGTGGAAATACGTGGAGATCGGGGATGAAGCCGCAGTTGGGGACCTTGAGTTTCTGGAGGGCGTCGGAGATATCACATGATGTGTACTGCTGGAGCTGGGCCAGTTGCTCGGGAGTGGCTGACATCTTGATCTTGGAGCTGGACGGGACGGGCGTCGAGGTCCTGGTCGAGGTGGAAAATAGCTGATAGGATGTCTGCGCGCGGGGGGTTACGGGGGAGTACGATGCTGGTTGTGGAGGGAGTCTTCGGACGGTGGGTACGAAGAGGGAAGAAGCTTGTACATATCGAGCCCGCAGTGGTGGGGGAAGAGGATGATGGTGGTGATGTCTCGGCTTTAGGAGAAGAAGGGTACGGCTGGTCTGAGGAGTCATTTGGGGTAAGAGGATTGGAATTTTCAATGGGATTATATTGCAGTATATGGATTTTAATGATTGCCAAACTGGGGTATCTATTGAAAACAAGGCAAGAAGTGAGGCTGTATAATTCAGCGATTGATTAATTAATTAATGAATCGAGTTATTAACACCCTGACGGGCACGATGATTTGATATTGGCCCGTGGCGGCCTGGGGCGGCCTGAATGCCAGGGGCGCGGATAGAGTTAACAGAGATACGGTGATGCGGTCTTAGCGGAGGGGGGAACTTTGGCGGGGTGTCGCACTTCTTACTGTATCCTTCTTACGGGAGCACAAGTCACTCGGAGACTGATGCAACGTGATGCTTCCCAGCTTTCTCACTTGCTCATATAAAAAAGGGAAACTCCTCCAGGAATCTCCGGCATCTCTGGCTTGCAACGCACCTGACAGGATCCAGATATCCAAAGCCACCAGAAAACAAGTAACTCATTTGAAGTGCTGACGAGCAGAACCGCATTCCCCCAAAGGGTCTCCTCTCAGCTGCATCATCGCTGCGGTTCCCCAAGTGCTGGTTGCCAGTTGCTAGGTACTCTGAGGGTCCTGTCACGCTCCCAGGCGTTCCACTTCTCACGCGTAACTTCTAGGCTGTTCCGCCGAGAGGACCCCTGGGACCCAGCAAATCTGCGGCTGCCGTCACTCGTCACTCGCCCCCCGGCTCCATACGACAACGCTACAACGGCATCGCGAGCTTCTTCCCCCCCAGCGAAAAGCGAAACCTAGCAAGTGGTGGAACCTCTCACCTTTTCTTCCCTGCGCCGTTGTCTCTTGACACATCGTGAGCCTTACGCAGCCTTCCTGCAGATCCAGGGAAAAAAGCACTGTTCCTAGGCCTCGAGAGACCCTGGTTCGCTGGTACTTAATCGGCGCCGTCCACCTACCACTGTATCATATACTGTACATCTTTCCACCTACAGCACCTTTACTCCTCCGCCAGGCCGCAGCGACTGGCCGTCATTCTCCGGCTTTCAGCGTGCGCGGTTGGTGATACATCTCCTGCAATATCCGTTGCTACCTCGGACAACACCTGGGCATTCTGGCTCGAGCTCTTCTTGAGCGGCGCTTTTGTCGTTAAGAGCTCCATTTACGGGCAAGAAGGGGAAGCATTTTAGCTGGCGGCACGATGTCGGTAAAGTAAGATCCTCTTCCTTCTTCACCTTCGTCTTTTCATGCTGCTCTGCAGTGGCACAGGAGCTTGGTAGACTTCCAGTACCCAATCCTTCTCTCTTCCCCCCATCCATTGTTGCTTTGCTTTGCTTTCCAGAAACAATTATCCCCAGCAACCATGCCTTACTTCCACCACCAACAGCATTCTGCTTCTGTTCTGTCCCAGAGACCAAAAGCTGAGCGTTCTCAAAGCTGGGTGATGACCTCACCCACCGACACAGGGTTCGTCAAGTTACCTCATGAGCGAATATTATACCGATCGCCGCAGCGGACCAGCCTCGAGGTCTCATCCGCAAACCAGTACCCCGGCAATGAACCATTCAATATCAAGAGCGATACTGGAGTGGTCTACCTCACAAACCAGAGGGTATGTCGTCCCCGGAATGCGAATTGTCCCTGGGCGTAGGGCTGATGTGCATGGGGTAATACTAATGCTACTTTCTCTCTACTCTAGATTGTCTACCTACCAGCGACTCCCACTCCCGAGCTTCAATCTTTCTCCTCGCCGATTATGAACTTGCAAGACTCTTTTGTACGAGCACCTTTCTTCGGCGCCAATTATTGGTCTGCAACATGTAGACCAGTGGCGGGTGGTGGTATTCCGCCTTCCCATGCACTGGTCAATATCAAAATGACGTTCCGAGAAGGCGGTGCCTTTGATTTTCACACGCTGTTCGAGCAAATCAAGGAAAAGGTGCTCCAAGCGTACAGCGTGGCCCAGGAACTAGGCACAACGAGGAACCTGAATCTTGCCGATGTGGATCTCGAGAACCTGCCAGCCTATGAGCCAGCGCCAGCAAATGGTGCAAACATTGTTCCTGGGTCGGTTCCTAGGACGGCTGCGCATTCCGCACCTGTCACTCCCAGGAACGAGGAGCCCCCAGAACTAGATCATACCGACGATTCATCTCGCGAGCACTTCACGGCCCCGGACGAGCCGCCGCCGGGCTATGAGGAGGCTCAGATCCAAGCGGTCGGCATTTCACTTGACGAGAGATTGAGGGAAGAAGCCGAGAGGCAGTCTCCATAGCCATATGAAGAATTGTAGTATCTTTTCGTAAAGCGATTATTATGCGCCGGAATTTCTCAGGTAAATAATCGGGAAAGCATTCTTTATTTTTTATGCTGAGAGTTGGGATTTGAACTTCTCCATCTTGGCCATTACCACTTGAGACGAAGAAGGATGGGAAGTATGCAAGAGGCTTCTGCATAAAGTTTAGCAAGGCGTTCAGGTTGGCATGGCAATAGGATCTTCCGTTGACGAAGAACAAACATATGTAGAATGCTTGAAATGATTAGTTAGGCACGCGTTGGGAAATGGAGGAAAACGAAACCTAAATAATATGGTAGAGCAATCCACAGACGTTATAGTATAGTATAGAAAAAATAGATTGAAGCTTGTCTTCCTATTAAGATTTCTGTACTGCTGCCACCTACAATAAACGAAGCCGAGCTTCCCCCTTCGGAACATCCAGGAATCGTCATAGCTACCATCACGTGACCAACCTGAAGCACCAGAGGCCCAACATCCAATCACAGCCCGCCAATTCCACAGCTTTTCGTTTTCCGGGATCTCGCTCAACAGCACCACCACAAGCAATCTTTCTCTCATCGATCACCTAACCCGTCATCGAATCCAAAAAGGCCCCAACCCCTCCACACGAGACAACCCGTGGCCCGGCAAATTGTCCCCCCATTGAACAATTCGGCGGTTTTGTTCAATCGCTGCCCTCGAGAGAGAGAAATACCGGAAGAGTAGGATTGTTCAAAAGTTGTGAGGATTACGGAACGATCGAAATATGGGCTTCTTTGATGCTTTGAGTGATTTGGTGGCTGCTGCGGCACCATGGGGAACTGTTGAGGCGGAGGCGCCGGCGGAGAATGAGAAGGTGAGTTCTATACGTGTTTCTTGGGTGGGGCATGTGTCGAACGACGTGGTTTATGGGGTACGGGTTCAGGATGATGTGGTTTTGCTGGAGTTGGATCTGGGTATATGTGGAATGGGTTGCTTATGGGATGTTGGTGTTTGCTTGATTTACTTGCTTTTGCTGACTGATGTATGTTTTGATAGCCTGAGGAGCAAGAGGAGGAGAAGGAGGAGAAGCAGGAAGAGCCGGAGGAAGAAGAAGAGGAGGAAATGGTTGACCCTAAGGAGAGACTTGAAGAAGGTGAGAGCTTGATTTCGTTCTTTGCAGGCAATTTATTTGGGTTATTGGCTCGTCCTTTCGGGAGAGGTAGTGCAACGAATGTCAGAGTCATCTTATGTGTGTCCATTGATTGGAGTGGATTTAGGCATGAAGAATTGCCAATGCAGTACAACTACATGGGCAGTTATTGGGTTGTACAATTGGGAGCATCTACTGACAATGCAATAGAGTGCAAAGAGTCGAAAGAGTGCGCCCCTATGAAGCACCACTTCGATGAGTGCGTAGAGCGAGTCACCAATGCAGATACCTCCGATTCAAAGGCCCCCAAAGAGGACTGCGTTGAAGAATGTAAGTACTATTTCCTACCTTTTTAAGGATATATATTTTGTCTCATGTGGTACTCGTTCCGGTGAATTCCTTCGGTGGCATCAAATTGCTGCCAAGTCACGGGAGCTGGCGAGAGGCATAAATATTTGTCACTGCTTGCTTATGTTTGCATTTTAACCTGCCATACTTGTGCAAGTTGTTACGATGAGGGATGGCCATTGGCTGCTCAAGATCCCGTATTGTTCTAGAGAACCCCGCAAATGGCTGCCGCATCTTTCTCCATCTCCATCTCCGTTTCTTTCGGGCTAATTGGTTTCAAAAACAGTCTTCCACCTTGCCCACTGCGCTTCTGCATGCGCCGCACCAAAGCTTTGGCGTGAACTTAAATAGAGCTTGAGACTTATCCGGGTTATGTGTGCTATGAAAAGTTGTGCTGGTCTGCCATAGACTACGGAGGGAGGTGTTGGGGATCTGGGCCTCGGCATATGACGGTGGACATTTTGTACATTTGTCTCTTTAATGGCAAACTACGCGCATAGCATCTCCGACATTTGTATGTAGTATAGGGAAACCAATAGATCGTGATTGTTAGTGTTGCTGATTCTTCCTAACAATGAATTTTTGAGGGTATTACGGAGGTGTTGATTATGCAAAAACCTCCGTGTTATGGTATTACTGCGCACAGTTCCATCTAGTTGCTTGATGATCAACTGCGGGCCGGATTGCGCACATCGTTGCAGGTGCCATCAGTGTTGCAGTGAGACGGAGACGGGGACGGGCAGTGGTCGGCTACGGCTTCAAGCCACCAATTTCAAACCCCAAAATCTTCAGATAATTATAAAAGAAGAAAATGCAGCAATGTGATTAACATATCAATGGGGTTATGACTTACTTTAATATTGCGAAGATCTGCGAGATTACTCTCTCGTACTTGATTACTGTAAGCATTCTTACACCTCTGGTGAAATTGGTAGACATGTGCTTACCCCATAGTGTGTTCCGATAATAAGCTCCTTCGGGGCGATAAGAACTGGGGTCACTGGCAGGGCTACGGAGTACTTCCCCTCATTTTGGCAGGTAACTAGGCAAGACCATGGTAATTATATTTAGGGCACAGCAAATGTCCTCATATCCTCGACCTCATCTTCTCCAGACTCTCATTTTTATAGAATACCATCGTGGATCGCCGCAAGTCGCTGTGGAGGCATGTGTACGCCCAGGCACGCGGCCCATCAGGCACAGTAAGGCATTCCAGCGGGCTAGGACGATAAGCTTCTATTCCGGAACCTGCGGCTAGATCAGCGATGGCTTCCAATACTTCCAGTGCCAACCAAACGACTTCTACCACTACCAGTCCCACCAATGCTCCAGCAGCCACTCCCGCATTGGCACCTAGACCTGCGGATCCCAAGGCGCAACCTGCAGAGAAATCGGATGCACGACCTGTACCTGGCATCGTCAAGCAGAAGGGGATTGCCTCCGGTGAAGTACTGCCAGGCTGGACCAGAATAATCAGTCCATTCAGGAGGAAGATGGTGCGCTCGAGTAGCAGCAGCGGCAGTGGCGAGGACCCTGAGAGTTCGCAGAATCCGCTCGAAAGAGTCGACACTCACAGCTCCATCGATGGCGACATTGAGCTGCTCTCTGAAGTACGAAGCGATGATCAACTGTTAGGACCAAAGGGAAATGAGCAAGGCGCTGGCGCTGCGGACATGAAGAAGAACATTGATGTTCGAGCTAGCAATGCTGATGATGGTGGTGCCGACACCAGCAACGGCGAGATTATAGAGTACAAAGTATATAAGAGACGGTGGTTTGGACTCTTCCAACTGGTCCTCTTGAACATTATTGTGAGCTGGGATGTGAGTGCTCCTAATCATTTCATTCTTAATGCCCCAAGTCTATGAGCTTTTTACTTCTTGGGTTCTACGACTCCGTTCATGTTTACTAAGGATGATGCCTAACCTCCTTGTTTTTGCTTTTTCTGTAGTGGCTCACATATTCTGCGAACTCTACCACAACTGCTCGGTACTACAATATCTCGACGACTGCCGTCAATTGGATAAGCACAGCCTTTCTATTCTCCTTTGTTGTTGCAGCCCCGTTCACGATTTATATCCTCCACAGAGGCGGCCCCAAGCCAGCAATTATCTGTGCTTCAGTACTTATTCTGTTGGGAAATTGGATTAGATATGCAGGCACAAGAGCTGGAGAGCACGGTAACTATGGAGCAGTTATGTTTGGCCAGGTCTTGACTGGCCTGGCGCAGCCGTTTGTCTTGAGCGCTCCAACCCGATACTCGGACATGTGGTTCACCAATACAGGCCGGATCGCTGCAACCGCCATAATGAGCCTTGCTAATCCACTGGGTGGTGCATTGGCACAGCTGATCGATCCCATCTGGGCTGATGATACTAATATTAGTGGTATTCCTAACATGGTATTGTATATCTCAATAATTGTACGTATGGCCGGGTTTCACTCATCTCTACTAAAAGGTAATAGATAGATTTGCTAACGAAAATGTTTTGACTAGTCTTCTGTTGCTACTATCCCGTCTTTCTTCCTTCCAGCCAAGCCACCGACACCTTGTGCTCCGTCATCTGAGGAACCAAAGTTGGAGCTGTTTAAGTCACTCCGACTCCTAGCTCGAAGTCCTGAAGTCTGGATGATCATGATCCCTTTCACCATCTACGTATCCCTTTTCAACACAATCGCTTCTCTGACCAACCAATTCCTACAACCCTATTCATACTCCGAAACTAACGCTGGAATCGCTGGTGGTATCCTTATTATCGCCGGCCTCGTTGCCGCTGCCATCACCTCCCCAATCATCGATCGTAACAAATCATTTGTTATTAGTCTTAAGATTGCCGTGCCGATTATTGCACTGTGCTATCTCACCTTCATATGGGCCCCTCAGACAAGAACCCTAGCTGCCCCATTCATCATCCTTGGAGTACTGGGTGCGGCATCTTTCAGCATGGTCCCTGTTATTTTAGAGTTCATGATTGAGATCACTCACCCTATATCTCCCGAGGTCACGACTACTATTGGTTGGGCAAGTGGGCAGTTATTTGGAGGTATATTCATCATCATATGCAACTCTCTCAGGGCCCCAGGAGCAGACGACGGAACCGCAGATGATGGTTCCACACGTCCACCTGGGAATATGTATCGTGCATTGGTATTCCAGGGAGTTCTTGCAATGATAACTATGCCCATACCGCTTTTCTTAGGCTTATTCGGACGCTCCAAGTATCTCACAATGAGACGAGTGGAGGCCGACAGAGAGGCTCAGTGGAGAAATGCGCAGGAGAATGGCGAGGCTGTGCCTTAGCTTCTTTATATACCTCTGTTCTTTATTTCTCGTCATCTATTTAATCTAGCGTTTAAAATAATGACAGTCACGCCCCAGCCAAGTTTCTCCTGCTCTTTCCCCCGTGTGATCCCATCTCAACTCCATCCATGCAAGATATATATAATATAGGTTGATGTCTTTTCGTTATTCTTAATAATATATACCAGAGGAGGGTTCCAGCTGGTTGCCGATGAGACTAATGGTAATCAGCACTTGACGAGGGGTCATAGATGTGGCTTAATGTAATGTATTCTTTTTGATTAACGTAATAGCAATCGGGACTCTCTCACTTCATTTTAGTTCTTGTTTAATCAAGTGACTAATTCTTACTCGCAAACAAGCAGCGAATAATATATGTATGAACTAAGAATTTAGGCTATGTTTCTCCGGACAATCGGCTCATTGTTCTTAAATCCTTTGTGGTGATCCAAGAGCGAAGGTGAGACAATGCATCACAACATGATTGTTCAGGTATCTTCCAGGATAGAACTTTCACAGACAAAAAGGTCACGGAATGCTTTATGTCCCAAATTTCCTGATAAACCAGCCTCACTTCTGCTCAACTGCGACGACAAATCCCTCCTTTCTTAACCCATATCGAATACACCTATCATCTATTTTTCAAGTAAGGACTCAGCATCCTACCTTTCGGTGATGCCCTTTTTCTTAAAGAAATCAGGGGATCCTCCACCAATAAGAAGAAGGAGCAGCGCGAAGAGGCCAGTCAGCACACACATATCACTCCCAAGTGAGAGCTCAGCGTTGAAGCTAGTGCCAAGTGCAAACGATTCTGTCTTCAAACTTAAGAGTAGGTGCGAGATCTGCTTCTTGCCCATATCCAACCCGGCGGCTCTTTCGCCTTGTGGACACATCTTCGACTACGACTGCATCAGACACGAATTCGAGCAAGCAATCATCCGTCGATGCCCTATATGCCGAGAGCATGTCTCAGAAGTAAAGCCTAGAGATAGAGGCTATCAGCTACAACTTCTGGCACCAACCATCCTAGAAAAGTTTCCTCCGGGAGTGGATCCGCGGGTACGAGGAGGGCTGGCTGCTGAAATGGAACGACGAAGACTGAAAGAGTTGCCGGACTGGCATGCAAGATACCATTCCGCGTTTCTCAACCTTAATTATCCGGAATCAAACTCCGACATGATCGTTGAGCGTGAAATGGGGGTCGATATCAGACAGTCCGGGCTAAAGACTATAACAAGATTCTCCAGGCTCTTTGCTATCGGAAAAGTCCCTTGCAAAGCACTTGATCCCGGTCACATACATCATGTAGATGAGAATTCGCGTTTAGAAGCCACCAAAGCTGTTGCAGAGAACAAAGTCAAGGTGAAGTTCTTTCTTCCTGCAATCGAGACGTCATCTAGAGAGGCATATTATGCAACTTTCACGGATGACTTTGTGGATGAGAGAGGTATTCATGTTCTCATGAAGATGAAGGAAAGCGCGTATAAGTCGCGGACGAGACATAAACACATGACATTTATCTATGAAGTAGAACTCGAGGAGACGGGGCCGGCTTACACCGAGGCTGATCTTGAGTATCTGGAGCGAAATAAATGTGGCTATAAAGTAGATCCTGATGTCCGAGAGGAGATTAGAAAAGCAAGGGGGGAAATTCAGGGTGCTTTGGAGTGGCTTCAGAAAACACAAGAAGATGAGGACCAGCAACATGAGCTTGAGCGTGCGACTACTGGTCTTTGCGAACCTTACAATGGAGAGAGATGTGCGTATTGTCCTCGACATCATCGGAATGGCGACTGCAAGTTGCCAGGGTATAATCCATCTAGAGATAAATGACTCGTTTACAAAGACTTGAACTAAGTCACCTCGACACGACAGCACCAAGTTCTGAATATGTAACTATTTTCTTTGATGGATAGCCCAGATGTTGAGAATAGTTGATGTTTTAGTGTTCTTCAAGTCTCAGAGAAAAGAACATCCATTGAGATTGGTGTCTCCTCTTTAGCACGACGCTGCCTTCGGTTATAATATCTTCTTTATGCTATATCCAGTCTCACAGGGGGCTCACGAATATGTAGAACATAGGCGGGAGGCCCCACCTGATGGATCATTTTTGCACTAAGCTTTGTCAAGTTGAAATCCTGGACCTCTATCCCCGGCTTACGGAGACAGCTTTAGGTGGAGTCTAGTAACCATCAAAGTCGAGTCTCCGGGAAACTATTATGCCATATTAGGAAAGATAACAGCGAAGTTCATTCCTGATCGGGCGAGAAGATCAATAGTACAAACTTGACCCAATTCTTGCGCGAATGGTTCATTTCTACCCGCGCTCCTTTCTAGCAGAAGAACTCGGCTAAGTTCTAATTGTACGGTTGCTAAAGATGTATCCGGTATCTAGCCAATTGGTGCAAACAATATGTTTGGTGCTAGTGATGAATACCTCTCATGTCATTAGTTGGTAGTTTCCCGTAGCACACGTCCCAAGGAATATAGTGTTTACTTGACAGTAATCAGGCGTAAAAGCCAGTCTATATCTTAGGAGCTGTAAAAGATGACCGTTCATGTTACTGCGTATCAGGAGGGAGCTCTTCTACGTTTTGATCGGCTGCTCTTTTCCGGACACCTACAAACTTGCTGACCCAGTCCTTAACTCTGGCGGTCTTAAGGGCTTGCGGACTTAAATCTTTGATCCTCTCGAGGTCCAGGTCCGATGACGAATAACAGCCTCCTATATCAGTCCTATCAAGTCGATGTCTGTAGAGGAGGTGAACTTTGGTGGCGTCCTTTCTTAAACTCTGGCCATAAACTCTCCCACGAAAAGAACCAAGAGCAACATTTCGTATTAGAACGATATCTTGGATGCGTAGAGATGATAGAGTAGATCGAGAGTCATAATTCTTTGCGGGTTGTAATCTTCTTGTAGGCTTGTCAGAGAGCCAGAAGGTAATCTCGAATCCAGCTTTCGTCTCGTCACCTACACACAACTCCACAAGTTCTATAGTTTCTCCTCGTTTTGTTCTCACTGGTCTTGGTTCTGAGATAGAGATTAACCCTACAATGAGATTGACCGTTACTGTCTGAGGCTGGATAGAGATCAAGTGTTTAGCAGTAGGAATAGCACGTAGATCTGCCAAAGGGCCAGAAACAGGAATTACTTTGGTTGTAACAGAAGACGATGGACCAGAAGTAAAAGATACCCCTGTTATTGAGAAAGAAGAATCTGTATTGGATATTGAAGTTGAGACGCTTGTATCAAAGCTCTCTTCTGCGTTTGGATCAGGAATTGCAGAAGAAGGAATAGCCTCTCGAACATGGAACGAGTGCTCATAAAATTCTGAACGCATCTCGTCTGTTACTGCGCCTGTTTTATAGCTTTTCTCGGGACTTGAGCTTCCGTATGAGGTAAAGGAGTTTGTGTCGGAGACAGTAAAGAAACTTGCTCCGTGTAATTCATCACCCCAAGCGTGATGATCCTGGGATACACCCGTATGAAGGTACTGGCGTGTCAGAGGAACTGAACGCCAGGAAGGGTGAATCAGGAGAGAAGTGGAAGCTGTAGGCCCAGGTGTTACGGTTATTACATCCTGAGTATTGTTTTGTTCGGCATCCTGAGTTGACGCAGGACCTTCTAAACGTGCAAATCGGGATATGGGTTTACTGAAACTGTCTAGTAGCTGCTCCGAATTCCAGTTGAGTGCGTCTGAGAGGGGAGCTCCGGTGAGAATTATAGTTGCCGGAGACATTTGCATCGAGCTATGTCCAACAAGTCGCTGCTAGGCTTGACTAATGATAAAGTCGCCGCTATATTGGCATGTCCTCAAATCCTTACACATCAATCTTTACAAGTGGCTAGGACACTAGTCGGTGATTTAGACTTGGCGTTTGTATGGACGTCTCTAATAATGCGGATATAATCGGTCAGTCGCGTGAAGTAGCACATACATGGGAAAGTCTTTTGCCGCATTCAGAACCTCGGATCCGAGAATTCGGAGCAGTGCTGCAAAAGGACCGTCCTAAAGCCGAGATATACGACCCCCAAAAGGGTAATGACCGGAATTTGTTCCTGCAGGATGCGGATTTAAGCAAACCCTACCCATAATCCTGCAGGCAGAGTTGTTGCTTTGTCAGCAGTTCTTACGTGTGAAGTGGAAGTATTCCACAGAGTATGAGGCAAATATGTGGTAACTCCAAGTGATTGTCAATAGCTCATATAAGGACCGGAGGGGGTGCGTTATCAGATCGTTGAGAGAGCGACATGTGAGCGGGTAGTGCGGATCAGATAACTTAAGCTTATTCGCTCGCCCAGGCGACGCTTCCCACAACGGGTAGAAAGCACGGAGAATCTGATAAAGCAGCCACCCAGTCGAACTCGGTCTTAGCAAGCAGCACGGAAAATATGCCCCACTAGCGCTCTTGAACTGGGGTAGATTTAATAGAACATATATACAGACCTACCACGCCGCTATGCTACCTCCGACCGACCATTCTCCTTCCACCTCTGTTTCCTTTCTGTCTTTCCCTCTCCCCTTCCGTTTCCCTGCCCTACTTCAGATGATACCAGCACAATGATTAGATCCCTCCTCGGAACTGCACGAAATGCCATTGCAGGCAGCCACGATGGCCCCCCAGTAACTGAGCTCTTCCCCAAAGTCGACCCCGCGGTTGATGGGGAAGATTGCGACCATGACTGCGAGAATTGCGTTGTGCACTATCCAAAGGGCTTCAAGGTAGAAGAAAGTGACAAGTTATATGGCCATGTCAAGGGTTGGAGTACGCATGTGCTAGTTGCAACGGGGAAGACAGACTGGGTGAGGGACGTAGCAGACGAAAAAGGCAGCGTAATGCAGGCCATTGACCGATGTGGTGTGAAGCCTACAAATGGGGTAAGAAATTATTTTCTGGATCACTTCGAAGTATCCTTTGACCTCTTTATCGCTGACTTCAATTACCAATTGTTATAGAGAATGATGCTTTCTGCCTCAAACATCCCAACCCCGTCGCATACAACCTCTTACACAGAGCCCACCACTATTCTGCTTCTCCCTGCTTTCACAATTATCGAAAACGTTACGCCAAAGTCTGTTCCGGCAATCATTACCGAAATCATTGATAAAGCGCCTACTACCACAACGCCTTTGGGTCCTTTCACAATTCCCAAATCTCTCCCCGATCCTCTGCCGGATACCGAACAAGTAACCTCACGTCCATGCCCACACAATGCATTGATCCTCCTCTGCTCTCAAAAAACCCGCGATGCGCGCTGCGGTCAATCAGCGCCACTTCTTCGCAAGGAGTTTGAACGCCATCTCCGTCCTTTAGGTCTCTACCGGGACCTAGATGATGAACGACCTGGTGGAGTTGGCGTGTATTTCATTTCTCATGTTGGAGGGCATAAATACTCCGCCAACGTTATGATCTACAGGAAGTCAGATGCGTTCGGCATGGACCAAGTCTCACGGGCCACCGCCAACGGTGACGTTGCGCCAGTGCCAAAACAGGTTCCAGAAGAAGAAGAGCAAGGAGCAGCACAGTGCATCTGGATTGCGAGGGTTCGACCAGAGGACTGCGAGGGAATTATAAAGTTTACTGTGCTGCAGGGCAAGGTGATCAAGCCAGAAAGACAGCTGCGAGGCGGGTTTGACAGACAGAAGGGCGTCTTTAGCTGGTAGGTGTAGGTGTGGGGTTTGAGGCTGGGAAAATTGGGGGGAAAGTCTGGGGCCAATAATGCCCCACTGGTTTGGTGTTGCACGGCCATCTAGAGAGATTGGGCTTCATTCACACTTCTTAGACGGTGCATCAGTATGGAGTCGATATAATAGCAGGTGTATGTCAAAGGGGTCTAGAGCTCGAACTTTTGGGATATTGGTATTCTGAGCTAGGAAATTGGCGTTGCAGGTGTCTTATTCCCCGGTCTTACTACTGTACCGTAGAGCAAAGAGAAAAACTGTTCACGTCAGATGATTGGTGTCGGCCTGCACGCAACCTTGAGATGCACTGTTCCCCTTTTCCCTTCCCCACCTCGCGTTGCCCCTCAATCCCTTCGCAATATGGGAAAATAACGGCACGTGATTCACTAAATCTGCTTCCGTGACGTGAAAGTCAACACAACAAAACATCTTGCAGCTTCGCCATGATGCATGGCATGCTTGACTAACACGAGTGGAAATTAACCGATCGATTGGTTTGGCTAGTTTTGTTTCCAAACATGCAGTGAGCATGCACGGCACGTACATCCAATTAGGCGGTCTGATATTATTCGCGGGACGCCAAATATAATCATCCTCGCGACGCCGTTGCCATGCCAACCCCACTTCAACAAACACACCAATCTAATTGTCATCCGAGTCGACCTTTCGACCCCTAAAAGCACTCCAAATGACAGTTATGGGATAATAATTGAAAGCATTATAACATCTTTAGAGCTTTCATTCATTGTTATTTGTTTCGTCAATGATGGCTTCCACTCCGTTGCAGGAGAGCTCGCAACACAGGCGGACCAAGTCCTCTGTCCTCAAGGCATTCATACACAAGAGGACGGGATCCGCTGGAGCTGCTTTGTCGCCAACAACAGCTCCAAGTGGCTTCAACAGATCTTCATCATACCACCAAAACCATGAGCCAATGCTTTTCTTACCGGCCGATCACCCTCACTCTCGAGCTCTGAAAGAGCTAGAGAATCGCCAGAATGCCTCGGCTCAAAGCTCACCCAAGAAGCGACGAGACGAGAAGCCATCCAAGGAAAATGGCGAAGTTCCAAAGAAATCTCTCCATAAGAAGACACTGAGCAGCATCTCGCTGAAATCACTGCTAGAAGGCAGCAAATCGACAAAACCCGCGGATGGGGGACCGCCATCTCCCAAGAAGAACCGGTCTTCCACGAATCTCGCAGCACTCCTGTCACGCCCAAAATCGAGCAAGAGTTTGAACAAGCAAAGTGCGGCAGATGAGCTGCAATCTCAGAAAGATAAGGAGAACAGGACACCTCCGACATCACCAGGTCCTGAAGCTGCAAAAGAAACGCCAATCTATGCGCAGTTCTGCAGCGACCGCTTCCAAACACAGCCGTATGGAGGAAAGTTTGTGGAGGATGAGATCAGTCTCTACACACCACAAGAATATTCACCGGACAAACAGCGAAATTTCTATGAAGGACCTGGTTCTCAACCAAGTTTGACAAGGCGCGATGAGTCTCGTAGACCTTCAGCTCTGTATCTCCCGAGCACATTCAGTCTACATGATATCACCAGACGCGTCAGTAATAGCAGTTCAAAATCAGGCAAAAGTGCAAAATCTGCCAGCAGCGACTTCGAAAAGAAGAGACCTAACTCCAAATGGGGTAGCCCGTTTGCATCTGAACCCTCAGCTAGGTCGGATACAAGCTTGCCAAATCGGGGACAGAGGATATTGGCTGCAGTTAGTAACTTTGCCTCAAGGTCCAAAGCACCAGAGCCAGCTACTGGAAACAAGAGAAATTCATTTATTGATGATACTGATGTGGATCGTGAATTTGAGGCAATGCTGGATCGCAGAAACATTCCCGAGCATCAACGAGGAAAGATGAGAAATCTTACATTATTGATGAAAAAGGACTTCATACGACAGGACTGGGCAGAAATAGCCGCTGCAAAGAACAAGACAGGAACCAATAGCGGCGAGCCAAATAATGAAATGGCTGCAGAACCTAAGGATATCCCCGAGGGCAAAGTTAGAAGGCCCAGAAGTCGGACATTCACCCTGTCCAGAAACAGCAGCAAAGATAGATCGGTATCAGTCAAAAAATCTAGACCGGATTCTACATTGGGTCGCATAAGTCGTAAAAAGTCATCTGAGAGTATCAGCAGCACTAAGTCATCCACGTCTACCGGTACAGCTGTAGGTAGTGCACCAGGTGCCAAACAAAGCCCCGATGACTTCACTTCGTACCTGAGGAAAGTTCAAAAGCCAGAGCTCGTGGAGGTTGGCCGATTACATAAACTCAGGCTTCTACTACGCAATGAAACAGTAGCATGGACGGATGACTTTATTAAGCAAGGAGGCATGGTGGAAATTGTGGGACTCTTGCATCGAATAATGGAGATTGAGTGGAGGTATGGCTGCCTTACCCTTTCTCCCTATACATATAAGCAGGTTTACTAATACACGAACAGGGAGGAGCACGAAGATGCTCTACTTCACGAAGTCCTCCTATGTCTCAAAGCTCTCGCTACTACCGATCTTGCCCTCGAACATCTTAGCAAAATCCACAGCACTCTTTTCCCTGCTCTTATTCATATGCTCTTTGACGAAGAGAAAAAGGGGCCAAGTGAATTTACTACCCGCAACATTATCACATCCTTACTCTTCACTTATCTTAAATCGGCACCTCTTCATGAACGAACACAGAGAGCAGAACATCTCTTATCGTATTTACGTGACCCAGAGCCGACCGAGGAGAACCGTCCGCTCGAATTTGTACTTGATATGCGACGTTCACGCCCATATCGGGTGTGGTGCAAAGAGGTCGTCAATGTTACAAAGGAAGTCTTCTGGATTTTCCTACATAACATGAATGTCATTGCGCTTCCGGATAAAGCCCGGTTTGCCAAAAGAGATTCAAGAGGTTCAACCACTAGCGATGACAACTTTTTGCCATCGGCTATTTCACAGCGGAGCTCATTTGATGCATTCGATCCTCATCATACATATATGAAGGAGCACTTCCCACAAGAACGTCCCCCAGTCCCTGCAGCACCATATGTTGGCGGCGTGGAATGGGATGCAACCAACTATTTGGCCTCACATCTTGATCTTGTCAATGGTATTTTGGCAAGTCTCCCTACAAAAGCGGCACGTAATGCTCTCCGTCAAGAGATGCTTCTGTCCGGCTGGGAGAAGTGCATGGGATCAACGTTACGTCTCTGCAAAGAGAAATTCTATGGCAGTGTGCACGCTGGTCTTAGGTGCTGGGTTGCTGCTGCAGTAGATGACGAATGGGAAACTCGAGATGTGAGATGTGGACCATCAGAGCAGAAGCCAAATCCACCTCCACACGGAAAGAGGAAGGAGAAGAAACTGGAAAAAGAAGAAGCACCTCGATTAAGCATAAAGCTAGAGGCTGGAGTCAGCAACGGAGCTGTCATGAAAGAAGTCATACCTAATAATAGTCAAGATGGGTGGCTAGAAGGTTGAGTTGCATTGGTGGAGTTTTTGCTTTATTCGCATGTATCAGGCGTGGAGGATATCTAGGTTGCGACCGTTACGGAAGGGCAGGCGTGCTAAGGGAAGGAGTTGCGATAGTGACCGGCCTTTTCTTTGATTTCGGGGATCACGGCGTCATGTTCCTTTTTTTGTTGTTTCCTTTGTTTGGGTAACCTGCTCTGGCATAGTAACGACCATTATGACTAACGACTATATATTATGATGACATTAAAACAGTTTGTACGACCTGTGATTTTGAACATCGTGAATGCAAGTATCCATTTACTCAGCTGTTCTGGGAATCCCATCTCTTGGAAAGGCGAAGCATCTCAAAAGCCTCACGATCCTTACATAATACAGTTCCACACATTCACTTGTCACATTCACAGTATGACTTTCCTCCTCACATGCATCAAAGAAGACAAAGTATATCAATTTTGATTGGTATGATTAATCTATAATTAATACTGTCTCTAATAGTTTCCCAGTCTTTAATGATACAGTAAAGATATTATTAGACCGACTGGCCAAAAGTTTTTCCCGAAACTCCGACCCAATCATATCTCTCCCTCCCTAGCCTCCTCCGCGTCTATTGGTCGAAGACGATGTCGTCTTCACCACTCCTCCTCGTCCTCCTCGTCCTCCTCTTTCCATTTCCCCCGGAGGAACAATCCCTCTCTCCCCTCCCATGCATCAACCCTCGCCCTGAATTGGGCGGCTCCCTCCTCTTTCTCCTCCCCCTCCAGCCCCGACGCTACCCCCCAGTGGACAGTCTTGTTGCTGTCCGTTTCCTCCTCCTCTTCCTCCTCCTCCTGCTGCTGCTGCTGCTGGAGATCAAGTCGTGACTCGATCCAGCGTTGTCGCTTTGCCGGCGGTAGGTCGTCCATCATTAGCCGCTTTCGGTCGCGACCCGATAGTTCGTCGATGACCCAGCCGGGTCTTGTCGGTGAGGGTACTGCGTACCCGAAGGGTTCCTCCTCTTTCTCCTCCTCCTCCTCATCCATACAGTCCTCATCTTTGAGGCTGTCCCAGTCCCATTCCGACTCCGAGGCAGGCGGCGTGTTTGCTCGAGGCTGCGAGCTCCAGGTGGTGAAATAGACCTCTGGCGCTGAGAGGCCCATGCCGAAGACGAGGTTACCGGTCTTCTTGTCCCGGTAGCATTCCCCGTTGAGAACGGCCCAAGCATTGCTTGGGTGGATGGTGAGGTTGCCGATCTCGGTGGTTAATGCCATCTTTATCTTCTGGATGGCTCTGCGACATAGTTAGCAATGCGAAAGTTAAGGTAGGTGAAGCATGGGTAAGCTAGGAGATTTTTTCTTTTCATTTTATCTGTATTGACATTTACCTTTGATATATATTGAGGTGTATATATAAAGCTTCAAGTTGAAGCTTGAATTTTGATAGTGGCCTATCATGATTGTTAGTATTAATTCATTTAATTATTTTGATTGTTTATTGTTAGAGGTTGCAAACTTACTTGCTCTTTGAACTTTTAAGCCGATGGAGTGAATATCGAAGCCTACTAGGTTAAGTGTTAGCTCATGCTTTTGAGAATAAGTGAATTCGCTAGACGAGTTACTCGGCTCTTGAGGCCTTTGCGCTTTGTTATCGGGGAATAGGTCTTTGTTCTTTGTGGACTTACTCTTAAGAGTGATGAGGCTGAGCTGTCGGTTATCAAAGCTATGAATAGCTATGATATATCTCTTATGGTGTCGGTTATCAGATAAGATATCGTATAAGTCAAGACGTTATGAGTCAAGTGAAGCTTTGAAAGTGACGTAAGTAAAGTAAGTGAAACTCTTTAAGGTACTGCTTCTTGTGCTTGACTATTTTGCTGACAAGGAAGGAAGGAGAGACTGGGGGTGCGGAAGACCTCTTATGTCGGAATTCTGAAATCGACTGCATGTTCTCGCGGTCGTTCCGAAACGGGTCATGCTGAAGTTAACGATGGTAACGATTTGGGCAATACGTCAACGTCCTTTCGAAGGCATTGGAAGTTTGGGCCGCCCAATCTTTCCAACCCCCCCCCCCCCCCCCCCCCCCCCCAGAAACCGACAGGGGTAAGATAGAAACTCTCACTCAACTCTCAGGATGCTCTTTAATGATCTACTAGGTATCTACATTTCTCCTTTACTTCCTCGAATTTTCCCCGTTCTCATAGGTCGCATATTGGGCAAAATACCATGCTACGGGCTTCTGTATCAAATGTTACAAACACACCAGCACCCAAAGATTGGAGCGATGATCTGGGCGCTAGTGATCAGGCACACAACTTGAGACAGGGGTTACAGCCATGGGAAACCAATCGTTTCTGCCAGAGACTCGAGACGTACCAGTTAAATCGAAGTTACGCTGACCAAACTTTGGATACGCTGGAATCAGGTGAATCTCGTGCCCCCGTGCTTTTCCGCAGCGTGTTAGCTGGTGTGGTATGCTGGGCTGCGTGGGTGTGATGATAGCTACGGGGTAGGGACGTTGTCTATCAGGATCGGGAAGGAGTAACCCAAAGGAAGCTTCGGACTTGGTCTCACGTATGTAGAGCAAGGACAGCACCATATGGAGACTGCACATTAGAGGTTATAGGTATAAATAAGGTTTAATATATGTTTAATTCATCAACTATAGAACTACTCGTCTTATTCATTACTCGCTGCTTTTCATCACTTCATATGTCTCAGCACATCTATCAGCTTGGTTCCCGGAGAATCTCAAGCTGAAGAACCATAGAGGGCGGAGACGCAATAGTCTGATACGAGAAGCACCCTTGAGGAAGGTGCCTTTGCCAAATTCCCATATCGCAACCCAACAGCTCCTGCCTCAGAAGTATTGTTCAACCTTAGCCACTTTTACCCGTACCCAACAGCACCAGGTTGGCTACATTCATAACTGCAATGATGATCCAGATAATTATTGCAACTGCGGCCACATACCACTGGTTACGCATCTTCACATCCCTTTCTTCTTCAGTGACTTCCCTCGTAGCATCTTCTTCGTCTCCGAATATATCAGCGTTGGGGTTGGCCTTCACAGTCATGAACTTGTTCCTGCATGTGAAGTATATCAACGGTGCAGAAACAAAAGGGAGAACGACACTCAGGGCAACTTGACTTCCTGTTAGCGCCGCAGACAGGCCATCCCGTCCAACAGCACCAGCGATTATAATACTCGGCGTGATACTGATGCTGCGGGTAAAGAGTCGGCGAACCCATGGGGTTATTGTCCAGTTGAGTGCGCCTTCCGAAACCATCTGTCCAGCAATCGTGCAGACTATGCCGGCACTGATGCCAGATAGTAGGAGTGCTAGAGCAAAGACAGTGCCAGCGGCAGGAGCAATACTCGAAGACAACAGAGAATGGATTCCAAAGAGATCTGCATCAGCTGCTGAATCAATATCAGAAAGAGACGCACCAGATACAATAAGAATTGCACTGTTAACGAAAAGGGCAAATGTGAACAGGGAGATTGCCAGCTCTATCACCGAGTATTTTAGACAGAACTTGATCGCTTTGAGTGAAGGATAATAGGCTTCCTTCATGGTTCCGGTTGCTTCCACGTGACGGTTAGCAGTGCCGTGGGTTTTATCATATTCGAGGAGACGAGGCTGGACAATGCCGCTTCCGAGATAGAGACTGTGCGGCATGACTGTGGCGCCGAGAATGCCGCATGCTTGATACAGACTATAATTGACCAATAAGCAATTACCCCAAACAATAACGGATAAGGCAAGGTAGGATACTTACCCTTGTGATTCGACCAAGGCTGATGAGGGCAAGTAGCCTTTGAAGACTTCTCCCACACCAGTATCTTGAATCAAAGACAGTTGGATTATGAAACAAATTACGACACCTAGCACTAAAGCAGCAACAAACATTTCGAATGTTCGCAATCCTTTCATGCTTCCATTTGGATTGTAGAAGAGAAGGATCAACAGAACATCAACGATGGATATGGCACACCCAGCGACCAGTGGTATTTGGGGTATCAATAGATTGATCGCGATGGCCGTGCCAATTACCTCTGCGATATCCGTAGCTATGATCTTAGTCTCCCTGTTAGCCGAGCTATATTCAGAGCAGTCCATGGTTACTTACAGCAGCTTCTGCCATGAGATATAGGAAATAATTAAGCCAGCGTGGCAAGAAAGCCCTACAGGCTTCTGCGAGATTGAAGCCGGTGACACTACCAAGCTTGATACACAGGCTTTGCAAGAAAATGGCAAATAGATTGGACAAGAGTACGATGAACAGGAGTCTAAATCTATACGATGCCCCAGCAGCTACGTCAGTAGCATAGTTTCCAGGGTCGATATATGCCACAGAAATCTATGTTATCGTGAGTATACCAGGGCAATATTTGATTTGCGCAATCGGGACAAATACATACCATGAAACCAGGCCCCACGAACTTCCCGAACTTCACGACCTTCAAGCATAATTTCATGAATAAACCTTTTAGGGAGCCAGGATCTCCCTCTCCATTTCTCCCTGGAACTTCTTCCTGCACATCAACAACAGGGCTTCCTCTGCCTGCTCTCTCGACCCCTCCTACACTAGCAACCCCAACCGCGACCCCATCACCAACCCCCTTCACCTCATCGCTCGTTTTCTTGGGCACGTCTGGACCGGGTGGATCATCAGGGCCACTAGTCTGTGCGACAAGCTCATCACTGGTGCGTCTCAAAACTCTAATGTTGGCAATGCCATTGAGGTCCTGTCTGGTGGTGAGATCAGCCGCGAGAGGGTTCGGATTCTGGTTGAACCCGTCACCCTCAGGCTCATCTGTACGAGAGGGGCAATTCATTGAGTGACTGTTCAGTTCACGGACATAGGGAGGATATTGAAGAAGACGAGGACGGAGAAGAAGAGAGATATCAAGTGAATATTTGAATCTGGTATTCTAGATCTAGCAGTCCCGATCGTCACACGTAAGCCCCCTCTCCAAGTAGAGGGCTGTGAGAGCAATTTATGTGTCAGAGAAGGGATGAGTGAGTGCGAGCGAGTTAGAGAGGAAATTGGGAAGGTGCAATTCAAGGAGCAAGGTCGAGACGCAAATCGCGGGTCACAGGATATGGAGATATGTCGGAATGTTATAAGGAGATTTACCAGAGAAAGCGTTTAATATATGGAAAAAGGTGTGACTGCCAGATGTGGCTAAAGGGAGCGCTGGGATCCAAGAAGGTTGCTGGGTTGGTGTCCGGGGATGTTTGCTGCGGCCAGCGGGAGTTGTCGGCTGCCCTAGCGGTGACACGCAAAGGAAGGATTCTTCATTCTCACTGTCGACGCATTATTCTACTTTCTCTCCTTGGCTTGCCACTTAAAAGCTACTTTGTGGTCGAATTTTTAGCTCTAGAGCGGTGAGGCATTGGCCCGCGCTCATTGAAAAAAAAAGAAGGATTTTCCAACTGGTACCTCAACCCCAGAGTCCTCTCGAGTCTCTAGCGCTTCAAAGAATTATCATCAAACTCTATCACACAAGCCAAGGAAGCATCCAGGCCCTTCCTTCCCTCCCCGACGCCATGACGAAAGGCGCTTCATGCACCATCAACGCGCCCCGCATTCGCTTTCGGCTTAGATACATCCTCTGTCGGATCAACCAAGTGCCGGCCGACATCTTCCGCAACGGGATGCCCTGCACGTGACAGTATCAGTGAGTATCACCATTTGGACGGGAAAGACCTGCTCAGATACAAAGTGCTCTATCTACTACGACAAATAATATACGGAGTATACCACAGGAGAAACCACGGCTACAGACTTCCGTTGGAATGACCGTGATTGATACTTAATTCTTATGTCGAAGAGAGGAACCTATCACGCACATCACGCTCCATGCAACCAAGCCTCAAGCGGCGTGAGTGAGATTACATTTGACTGCTCATTGATTGGATCTTTGGTCTTTCCTTTTTCCTCATTCATCAAATCTACGTTGCGATCTCTTGGTGCATGATCTCATCCTCTCCTTCCCTACGACCCTCCATCTTCTTTCCCGCCTTTCTTTCCTCCCCAAAAATATAATGCTCAGGATATACCGGTACCGCACAAACTGCTTCAAGTACGCTTCAAGTACCACACGCATTGAAAAGACAAAAATGCGAAGGGAGAAAAATTAATAAAACACTTAAGCAACAAGAAAGTGTATGGTTCTTTTTTCCTCCCTTTCAGCAAAACATAAAAAAAAGGTAAGAAGAAGCAACCCGGGTCCCGTTCCCGCCATTCCCATATGCAACGCCGGTGTAATAGGTTTTTTTGCAGTCAAAAACATAAAAAAGGGAAATATGCGCCATCATCATCTTGTTTTCGAGGACGATAACGTTAGTACAAGGTTGAAAGGAATAACATCCATGCCGTTATCTGTGTCTTGCTGCTTATTCTTGCTCACAAGACCCTGGGCGTTTGGATCTATTTTGGCTCCGATTGATCAAGCCACATGTAAGCCTTCTGCAGCGCCCTCTTTTCTCGGCCGTCATCCTCCAGTACCGAGATCCAGTCGCGGATCTGAATGCCCTGTCCCTTCTCGTGATCTTCTCTCCACGTTCCCAGCCGTCGGACTCCATCAGTCGTCAGCCGCTCTGGGGCAACGGGTGCTACGATTCCGGATGGCGTTCCTGGGAGACCTTGTGTCATGATTCGCCCGGGCGTGCTTGCTCCACTTCCAGGTCCTCCAGGTGCTCCGCCCGTCATCCATGAGTATTTCTTCTTCTTGCCGAAGAGACCACCTCCGCCTCCTAAGAATTGTGCTGTGGTCACGTTCGCCGCTGCATGACTGGCTGCTTCGTTGACCTTTGCTTCAGCCTTCTTCTTCTGCTCCTTCTTCGTGGGAGCCTTTTCTGAGGGTTCTGGTGCAACCGATCCAGGAGTGCCAGGTGCAATCGAGCCTTGACGTGGAGTTCCATCTCCAGTTGTTCGAGCTCGACGCTTCCGAAGTCTTGCTTCTTCATACTCTCTCTCCTTGGCGGCTGAGGTACGCAGTGCTGAGACCACCTCGTTACTGAATTTGACCTCGCCATTAGGCGTCTTTGCACCATCTGAGACTGGGGTAGGCATGGAATTCGCAGGGCCTGTAAAATGTTAGCTCTTATTACAAAAAAGGGGGAAATAGGAAACCAGACGTTTGAGATTGCTCGAAGGGCTCAGTGAACCTTCCCAGCCACTACGTGGAGCATCTTCAGTGGCATGAATACCACTGGTGACATTACTGGGCACCGCAATGTCCGCAAAGTCACCTGTTACAATACCATGGGATCCCGTCTGCCGTCCCTTTGCTAGTTTGGTTGCATCTTCGATCAGACCCCGGAGCCTATGCTTAGTTGCAATTGACAGAAGAGCAAGTTGGTCAACCAATAGAGAGTCGGCTGGAAGGAACATGCCCTGAGTGCCGGTGAGAATTCCATTAGGCCCAACTGCAGTCTGTACATGAACCGTACGATCCTGGAAGTGTTCTGGAAGCTTCATGGTACCCATGCTGCCCTTCATGTCTGTATTTAATCGAAGACCCATCTCCCAGGCTACCTTTTCCATCTTTTTGTGGACAAACACAACGTTCAAGAATGGGTTATCTAACTCTCGCTGTCGTGAAATTGCCAAATTCCGTGCCGCATCATGCCATGCCTTATCTGCTGCTTTCTTACCAAATTCATCTTGTGACTCCTTCGGTACCTCTCCGGGCTGATTTGCAGGTCCAGAACCGTAAAAGGAACTCTCATCCCCAGGAGGAAACTGGGTAAAGCTATGACTGGCAGAAATATTTCCTACTTGTGAGCCCGAAGTCGAAGAGTTGAATGATGCATTGAGTTGAAACGTGTACTGCTCCTCTTCTCGCAGATCAATGCCAGTCCCTCCCAAAACATCCATTGGATCAACCCCATCTTCCTTTTTATCTTTTTCTATCGGTTTCGAAGGCGGACCCATAGAACCGGGCCCCATAGGCATTGAAAAGTTGTTGAAATTCGGATGCTGTCCTGCCTGGTATGGAGCTTGATTTGGGAAGTTAAGGGACCCTTGGACTGGCGGGCTTTGGAGGTTTGGCTGAGTCTGAGGAAGACTCAGACTCGGCGTGGTATTTCCATTAGCATACGGAGTGTTATAAACGCCCTGAGGTAGTTGGATATTCACAAAGTGAGGTGATGCATTCGTAGATCCAGGCGTTGATAAACTGGGCGGCATCGAATATGGTGATTGGACGTAGGGAGACGTAGGTTGGGGGGTCGAAGTCGGTGACAATCTCTGTCTTTTATTCGGAGGAAGACTGAATTGCTGCGGAGTTCCTGGAGATGTCGAGCTCTGCGGTGGAGAGAAGGGCCTCTGAGGCATCGGCAGCTGTTGCTGCTGCTGCTGTGGTTGCGCCATGATGGGCAATTCGACGGCTCAGCGCCGAGAGCCAAATCTTGACAACGCAGGCGCAAAGCCTGCTTTCTGACAAGAATGTCAAACCATGCGTTGCATGGTATGTCTTCAGGCGATGCTATCTGGATGCGCGCCGGCGATTTGCTGCCAGAGGGAGCGGTTGGAGATATCCTTTTCACCTTCGATTCTGATACCGATGACATTTAGTTCGGGAGATTCATTCGCGACGGACTTTCGCGTAGGGACTTTTACGTAAGCAAGGCACGTGATGATGGAGCGAGTTCATTGCGCGTTAATTATTCGTCGTCCATTGACATGCGAAGCTGCGAAGGACCGCAACATCAACTGTGTTTCTCGTCGCTGGCGTGAAACCGTTTCCCGTAGCCCACAATCGATTTGCTGGCATCCATGATGTTATTTTGACAGCGCCTGCAGTCCCTATCTGGAGGATACATCTCTCAACAGAAAGATTTAGAGATTCTTGCATCATGGCTTCCAAACGCAAGGCGTCCGCGATGGGACCTGGAGCCGATGAGCCAGTCGACCCTGCGGATCAGTTGATGTTCCTAGCTCTTGGAGGTGGTAATGAAGTTGGTAGATCTTGCCACATATTGCAATATAAAGGGAAGACGGTCATGGTCAGTACCACAAACGTATCTTGTTGAATCTTGATACTAACTCTTTATTCTGTAGCTTGATGCTGGTATGCATCCAGGATATGACGGTCTTGCTGCGCTTCCATTTTATGATGATTTCGACCTAAGCACTGTAGATGTGCTCCTTATCAGCCAGTAAGCACATTTCATAATATGTCTTTGAATGATCAATTGGGGCGAGCTTTTCTCTCTATCAATGATTTCTTTCCTTTGTCGTGTCATATGGTGTGCAAGGTTTTATTTTCACAGAAGATGCTTCGCGAGAAGTCATTTACTTCTTCATCTATCATGTATACAAGAATCAATACAAACATTATCCCACAGCACCTGCATGTCTCAATTCTGTGAAGATGACCTGCATTCTCCCACTCAGTACTGTACATAGATTCAGCCGGATCCCACTTCCTTTGCAGCCATTCGTCCCGAGCCAAGCATCGTAATTGCTAACATACTTCAAGTTTTCACGTCGATCATGCCGCTTCCTTGCCATATGTCCTAGCAAAAACAAACTTCAAGGGACGTGTCTTCATGACACATCCGACGAAGGCTATTTACAAATGGCTTATTCAAGACAGTATACGGGTTGGAGAAGCTTCAACAAATAGCGCTTCTCAGCCTGTCTATACTGAAGCCGACCATTTATCGACATTCCCTCAAATAGAGGCAATCGATTACTACACCACACACACAATATCATCTATCCGAATTACACCTTATCCTGCAGGTCACGTTCTCGGGGCAGCTATGTTTCTCATAGAGATTGCAGGGCTTAAGATCTTCTTCACCGGAGACTACTCTAGAGAAGATGATCGGCATCTTGTCTCCGCCGAAGTACCTAAGGGCGTCAAGATTGATGTCTTGATCACGGAATCAACTTACGGCATAGCCTCCCATATTCCCCGTCTTGAGAGGGAGCAAGCGCTTATGAAATCTATTACTGGTATTCTAAATCGCGGAGGGCGGGTGCTGATGCCAGTATTTGCCCTTGGACGTGCCCAAGAGCTTCTCCTTATCTTGGACGAATATTGGGGCAGACATCCCGAGATGCAAAAAATACCAATATATTACGCTAGTAATCTTGCACGCAAATGTATGCTGGTTTACCAGACCTACGTTGGCGCTATGAATGATAACATAAAACGTCTATTCCGTGAGCGAATGGCCGAGGCAGAAGCATCAGCTGATGGCATAGGCAAAGGAGGACCTTGGGATTTCAAATACATCAGAGCGCTTAGGAATCTCGACCGCTTTGATGATGTAGGAGGATGTGTTATGCTTGCAAGTCCGGGTATGATGCAGAACGGAGTCAGCAGAGAATTATTGGAGAGATGGGCCCCAAGTGACAAGAACGGGGTCATTATAACCGGTTATAGCGTCGAAGGCACCATGGCTAAACACATAATGCAAGAGCCAGATCAGATCCAAGCTGTCATGTCTCGGAATACAGGAGCTGCGAGACGTGTGCCGGGCGGGGGAGAAGCCGAAAAGGTGATGATACCGCGAAGATGTAGCGTGCAAGAATTCTCATTTGCAGCACATGTTGATGGTACTGAAAATAGAGAGTTTATTGAAGAAGTTGCAGCCCCAGTAGTGGTAAGTTCTAGTAGTCTGTCTCATATCGGCGCAGCTAATAATTATACAGATCCTGGTCCATGGCGAACAGCATAACATGATGAGGCTGAAATCGAAACTACTTTCTCTCAATGCAGACAAAACTACCAAAGTGAAGGTGTTCAGCCCTCGAAACTGCGAGGAGCTGTACATCCCATTCAAGACAGACAAGACTGCGAAGGTGGTTGGTAAACTAGCTTCGATAACACCACCGTCTGCTGAGGACGCCGATGATAATCAAACGCACCTACTCACCGGCGTGCTGGTTCAAAACGATTTCAAGATGTCCCTTATGGCGCCAGAAGATTTGAGAGAGTATGCTGGATTAACCACGACAACAATTGTCTGCAAGCAAAGACTGACTGTCAATGCTGCCGGAATCGATCTGATCAAATGGGCCCTAGAAGGAACATTTGGTCGTGTAGAGGAGTTACCAGAGAGTAGGCCGAGGAGAGAGACGAATGGCGATACACACATGAATGGTATCGAAGAAAAAGCCGATGAGGAGCTCTACACACAGCCTGTGGTTTATCTCGTTATGGGAGCCGTTAAAGTTACATATCAGGAACACAGCAGAGAAGTTGATTTGGAATGGGAAGGAAGCCTGCTTAACGACGGTATTGCAGACGCAGTAATGGCCGTTCTACTTTCCGTCGAGAGCAGTCCCGCTGCAGTCAGAGGTACAGTCAAATAACCCATCACTATACAGTTTCTACGACTAACCCACTTTCCATAGAATCATCAAACAAGCATCCTCACTCACATGACCTTCCCAAAAAGAATCCCCATGCTGGGCTTTCAGCTACGGAAAGATTAGAACGGCTCTTCTTGTTCCTTGAATCACAGTTTGGGTCTGAAGCGCTTCTACCGATTGCGATGCCTAGAATACCACCAAATGCTCTCTCCCAGCATGCAGAGGGTCAAGAGAATGGCGAAAGTGATGGCTCCGATGAAGAAGAGCAGAAGCTCGAAGCTGTCCAGAAGTCAGAGATCGAACGATTACATAAGCTGGGAATCCCCGTTCCTGGAGTACAAGTCAAAGTTGACAAAATGGTTGCAAAAGTCTGGCTGGAAGATCTGGAAGTCGAGTGTCAAAACAAGGTGTTTGGTGATAGGGTTCGCGCGGTAGTTGACAGGGCTGTGGAGGTCACTGCGCCTTTATGGGGCTGATGGAACGTAAACGCAGGAAATGAGCTTCGGATTTAGCAGGTCATCTGCGCCTAAGATAGGCTATCATGTGTAACTATAGCCGGGGAACCTTTCAATAACTGATATGGAGGCAGGCGTCGGAAACATGACGGATATTGGCTAGGCTATCTTTGATTTTTATATTGTAGATTAATGCAATGCTTCTTGGTCACCAGCCACAGTCTAAAGCAGGTGTGGAATCCATGCTGGAAATTGAATCATTCAAAATGCTTATTTTGACTTTGTATCTGCCTTGCCTTTATTTATGCGTATCGTAGCTTAACTATGCTCAAGTTTCAGTCATAAATTCCTATCTAGCATACGTTCACCTATGGAGTAGTAACTGTATTTACACTTCTTAATCATGCTTTAACAGTAATCGCGCTAGCGAATAACAGAAGTCGAATTATCAAACACGTCAATTGAGTAATTCATTATCCGGAAATTATAACTTTCAACATACGGCAATTGTATATACAGTAATACTTCTAGACGCCACCCAGAAGGATACTCACCGGCGTTCTCATACTTGCCATGCGTTCCCTGTTTGAGCTTAAGAATAAAAGAATAAAAACCCCTACATCACACCAGTCATAGATTGATAAAAAATATATAGAAAACTATAATTCCTTTAAGCTCTCCATGCTCTCATATCCTGAGTCAACTCTATCCTCTTTCTTCATCTGAAAGCTCGACCAGGGGCGCGCCATGGCCGCCGTGATATCCGTAGGAGAAGAAGCACCGCTAGTTGAACAGCTTTTAGAATGGCATAAACCGGTAATATGTGTTCGATGTGTTCTATCACGCCTATCCAGTTCCGAAGCATCTGAGAGAGACCTGTGCAAGTTTTGGTGTCTGGAATGCCACTTGATATTGACAAAGTTATTTAGTTGATCTAATTTATGTCTGGCCTTCATCTTGTGCGGATCGTCGTCTTTACTGGTGGCTCTTCTATCTGGTTCCTCGGACTGTGGATCAGAATGTATTTGTAGCAGTTTCTTGACGAAGAGATCGAGATGTTGAGTTTCCGGTGGTAGCTTATGCTTATTGTCACCTATAATCAAGGTTAAGTCTTTTGTATCCAGGTTGAATCTTAGGGCCGGCCTAGATTCATCGGACGAGTTTATGAACTGAATATTCCTCATATAATCCCCATCATCGTCAGTGTACCAGCTACGTATACTTTGACTTCTCTTTATTTGATTGTCTGGCGACCAGGTATTTTCAAATCCATCGGAGGCATCCTCATATTCAGCGTCAGACTCATTAATTGGTGCTAATTGGTGCCCGAGTGGACGCTGCGGAATAAAACCAAGATCCGATGTAACCTCCTTGGTCTCTAATGAACTTCTAGTAAATATTGGATTTCTTGAAGGTGTTTCATCTGATAAGACTATGGGAGGCAACTCGTTCTGTTTGCTGTTTTCTGGTAGGCACAATCCTAAAAGGGTCAATTTAAACCTTAAAATTTACTGTATTTGACTTACGTTTGCGTTCTACATGCTCACTAAGTTCAGAGAGAGGTGACTGAGCCACAAACATAGAGGTAGGTCCTCTTTCTTCCCAGCTATTACGTGGTGACGTCGGGGAGTGAGGACTTAGTCGCGGGTAATGTGCGATTAATTGGATGCTCCCTGGGATTGTATTGCTGTTTGGAATGAGGAGCTTTAATTTTGGTTTTTTAGGTCGAACATCTTGTTGGCTACTAAGCTGGTCATCCACAAAGCAAAAAGGTATGCCGCTATCCTCCCACCAGTGATCTTCCAGCTGGAAATTATGAGTATATTCAGGGTTTAGGACTGGTTCAAATGATCGATATCTTATTGTAGATTTTAGGGGATTCCAGGGGACTGGGTCCTGGTCAATAAAGGCACCAGGAAGCTCTACTACCAAGCTACTATTATTTTCTAGCTCATGAATGGATGTACCTCCAATCTCGTGAGCAAGGATATGAGAAGCCGGGACCCAGGATTCGTTGGCTTTATAGTCGCATAAGCTGTCAAGATCGAGGCCATCAGAGTAGATGCTAGCAGCATATGTCTTTCCCATCTGAGTTGCCCTGAGCCATGTAGTTACCCATCTTGTAGTATCTACAGACATTAATTCACTTGAAGTATCCGTTGTATCAGTCCTATTAAAATTAAATGCCTTCATGAACCCTGTACGCAGTGTTGAGAATGGATTATTTAGAGTTCGCTTAGTTTCCTTATGGAGCCTCGTCCTTGTTTTCTTTGGCATGCTAGGATCAATTCTAGACCAGAAAGCTATACTAAGCTTTCGCCTCAATGGCGATGAAAAGCCTTCCGCATCTGGTGTATTTGGTGGAGTGGAATGATTCTGAGAGTTACGTGGACGCCCCCGCACAGTACCTAAGAACCGAGAAATCCTTTGTGTTAGAGCCCTTTGCGGTCTTGTTATTGCGGGAGATATGGGTTCTTCGGGCCATCTGAAGCTTGGAACATGTGTAATTGTAGGAGAGGCTTCATCATCTGCTTCATCGATCTCAGATGTAACAGTTGGCGCTTTGCTTTTTTGCAAATCACCTACAGACCCTTTAAGAAATGATGCAAGAACCTTTGCTGTATCCTCGTCACCGTTCTCAAACGACACACGGGACTTCTTGGGCCTATTGATATATCTATCGTATGCATCATCTCCTTTATAGAATGGCTTCGCTATTTCACCAGCAGAAAGTTCAGCAGGGATCAAGGTTACTCTGACTGCCCGTAGCTCTTTCAGATTTAAGGTTATGCTCTCGCCAAATACGTCTGGTATTAGAAATGGATGTTTGGCAATGAATTCTACCTCGTCCAGAGGATGCTCGTAGGTAAATTCGGGAGAAATTGTCTGCCGTAGTACCTCCGCATCGATGGGATCTCCTTTGATGTCGTATATAGTAGCTAGAAGCCCGAGGGTCTCGCTACACTCAGTCATGTACCGGGTGCCTAGAGTTCGTTTGAGCCTTCTCTTTCCTTGGAGAGCTTGCTTGCACACAGTGACTGCCCTTTCAAAGCGGAACTCTGAGAGATGAGCAAGAGCTAATGTGTGGAGAAGGTTGCACGTAACCGGATCTAGCTTGGTTCTCGATTTCGCAATACTTGTAACTAGTGGCTCAGCAAGACGCCACTTGCGTTGAAGGAAATAACACATTGCCAGCTGGATCTGCAGCTGCTTGAAATCAGTGTCTCCTGAGCTTGACTCCATGTGCCGCTGAATCGCTTTCTCAAGGAAGGTCTCGGCTTTGCCAAAATTCTGTTTAAGCATGCTTTCCTTGGCAACTTTTTCGAGTCCACTCAGGAACAATAGTTCGTATTCAGTTTCGTTATCTGCTTCATCGAGGTCATCCTCCATCTCTGATATGTCCGAATAATCCTGTTCCTCGTCTGAAGCTTCAGCCACAAGTGGTCCTACCGAAATGACGTGTGCGTTATGTACGCGTTTTGACGGGCTTCTTTTATTGGCATGCTGTGTTCTCCTGAGGTATTGTTGGATCTGCTCTCTTTTATCGGGCGTCAGGCCCAGTCCACCTCTGATACTCATGGCTGTATCTGATTGGTCATTCCCAGGCATTGTTCCATAAGTACCGCGAAGTGTACTTGCCGTTGAGCTTGCGCTGGAATGGAAATTCTGAGCTGCTCGAGCCAAGTTCCTCAGATTGGTGGAGACCCGAGTATCAGATGGATCTACTAAGGTATGTGACAAGCCACTGCCATGGCTAACTGCAGCCCGAAGAGACTCTTCAATTGTGATTTTCAACTTTCCCAGCTCTAAAAGAATTGTATCTTGAGCTGCATTGCCACGTAGTGAAAATGATCTTCTAGGCTGTCAGCAGGGAATCATTTGCGCCATTTGACCTCTGGCGACTCAAGGTTGGACTAACACATTCATCGCGGATAACATCGTCTGCAAAGCCCAATTAGACTTGTTAATCTTTTCTCGAAAGCCCGCGATATTTCTAGAGTACATAGTCAAGTCCCCTGCCACTTTGACCCTTCTAAAGCGACTGGAATTTTTCGATGTTGCCTTTATTTTGTCAATGAAGCCCTCCAGTTCGCCCAAGGTTGTCTGGCAATCTGCCAGTGAAAGCGTGATTTGCCGCCACAAATCCTCATTCATCGAGGCCACTGAGAGTGGCTGCTCACGGCATTCTTTTAAAGCTCGATCAACTACCTCAAGGAATCCGCCGAGTGCTGATATTTCCTTACAAAGTTCTGACACTTTGGTATCGGCATTACGATAGGTTTTAGAGAAGTCGTACAGAGCTGCCGACACCTGTTATTCATGAGTATGGGTTTATATGATTACATTATTAGGACGGTGGATGGTCACTGACAGAACTGGCAGTCTGCATCAACGTGATTGTTGACACTGTGATTGATAGTGGATCCATCTTGGCCAAACCCCTAGAGCAAATCGATATCGCGCGGCGATCCAACAATACATCGTGAAGGACCTCATAAGAGTAGGCTTTTTAGAGGGTCGAAAGGGTGGGAGCACCAGACTCCCATTGAGGTAAGTTTCCGCCTAATCCGCCTCACCGTTGATGCTTTACCTCCACTTGGTGATGGTGTGAAGCCAGCCGCATTTGGTAGGGTGGAAGGGAG
Source organism: Xylogone sp. PMI_703 (assembly GCA_021399445.1). Taxonomy (NCBI): domain Eukaryota; kingdom Fungi; phylum Ascomycota; class Leotiomycetes; genus Xylogone; species Xylogone sp. PMI_703. Next base: position 4,170,994 of record JAJTUQ010000003.1, read on the forward strand.
GAAACATCACCAGTAGCTGCTGGGAGCCTTGCGAGGCTGATTTCGGTGAAGGCGAAAACCCCTGTTCTAGTGGTGAAAAGAAGGCGCATGATTGGCAATTGATAGGTTTCTTCTGCCTTGAGCAGCTTCTACGTGAGTCCCCTGCAGTAGCTTGTAGTTTGTATCGCACGTTCTCTCAGTGTGCTGCACATCTTGCACGTGGATGTGTTTCCACGATCGCAAGTCGGATATCCTTTAGAGGACACAATATTCAAACTAATTGCAAATGAAAAACTCACGGCTAACGGTACCTAGTGGAAGCCATTCCATCGTTTATTTAAACAGTTTTATGAGAAAAACTTGAGACTTGCTGGGCTTTGCAAGAGGAGTCTTCGGATCATTACCCCGCTGCTCAACTAACTTTGCCCCGTCCCATGTCGCCCATCCCTTCTCCCATTCGAATCTTTCCCAATCAATGTATGACAATACCAATGCCAAAGATATTCCTTTTCTTATTCTTAGCCACTCAACGTAGCGACCGAGTGTATGAAACTTCCGTGGCTCCGGCTTGCCGTCATCTCCCGTCGAGCCCATGACGGGGAAGACCGAAAATCCGGCCCTCGACGCCTCTTCAGATTTAGGGCCAGGGTAGTGTATACTTCTGTTAGGTATATATTTCTAGTCAACAGTTCTACTTCACGGTGACTCTGTTAGGTAACTAGATTTGCCTCACTATCTCCTCAAACGCCAGGGGCCACTCGTAGCGTTTGAGGGGATAGAATCTGGGATTGGCATAGCGATTGGGATCAATACTAAGTTAAGCCCGAACGTCTTACTGAAGGGTATTTCAAGCTGTAAGCAGAGCCAATGAACTCGAAAATTTGCGGATAGCCTTGCTTTGACAGATCTTTAAACTGTATGTCTTTGTAGTGGTAAACTAAGCTTAGTCCAACTTGATCCATTTTGGCCATCTAAAACGAGTTAGATATTACAAAGACGATTACGGGAATCTGGATTCCTAGAGGGTATATGAGAGTGTTATGGGCGAATAAGTCTTCTTAATTTGATTTCAAAGAAATAGTACACTGCTTCCGAACAGTATCGAGCAGTAGCTAGCAGTATATTACCTCCCCCCTTTGACGATTGGGATTAGCGCTAGTTACACGTGACCGGGTCCTAACACATATCATAGTTTTACTAATGAATTAATTGAGCCTGTCTCTCTGAAACAATTGAATATCTAATCTTACAAGTTGAAATTTTGGGAAAACACGAAAGAAAGAGAGATCAGCCTAAGAACAATTCCAGCCACCGACAGCATACAAATCATAGCCATAACATAGCCATGTACTTGGTGAGCTGAATAATAGAGACTCAATCATGAGTCATCCGGAAAGGAGACGCTTGAGCCATCCAACTGCTTCCTCAACAGCAGAACGACGAACATATACGATATGTTCGGCTACCTTAAGAGCAAACTTTGGATATATTCCACTGTAGAAAGCGTGGACGCCATTAGTGAGCTCGACGATATGCTTTCCGATACCAATGATGGACTTGAAGGGATTTGGCTTGCTGTATCCACTACCAGAGGTATGAGTATGAGTATGAGCTGTTGTGATGGCCGAGGTAGCAGCAGAACCAGAGAAGACAGTTGTAATCAGACTGAAGTTGTTGGCTGCGGTCTTGGTGATAGTAGGTTGAGCAGACTCCGAAAGATAGATGGTAATAGTTGTTCCGACAGTGGATGTAGTGGTAGTAGTGACATCACCAAATGGAGTAGTTGCGATGTGTATTGATGCTGGTCCACCGATAAAAGGCTTGAGACAAACGGTGGTAGGATCGGAATCTTCAGTGAAAACCATGCAGTGGCTGACGGGATATGGCTTTGGAAGATTTGCAGAGGCTTGATGAGTACCAGTGAGAACAGAAGTTGAAATTTTGGAAGTGACTGTAGTAATCTCGACTGAGTGAACTGTGGTGTTGGCAGCCATCACTGTGGAAGCTCTAACACCCATTCCAGTAATGACTAGATTCGGTCAGTATAAGGCTATGTTATGAGTAACTTTTGAAAAGTAATACATACCGTCACCGAAGAGCAGATCCATGATAAGAAGAATAATAAATGCCTTGAGGTTTTTAGATGCCATAGTTGCAGATGGCACTTGCCTCAAGAGAGACGCGTTGGGTTGGAACCTGTGATAGCCGTGATTTCCAAGTCAGCACTTAGTAGATATTGAAGGAGATTTAGATAGAGGATATGATAGACTATTCTTAATACTGAGAAACTCAAACAACTTACAGATCTTTTCTTCAGGTTTCGAGGATGAAAAATTGTGATGAAGTGAAGAGGATTTGGAATTCGAAAGTAAATAACTAGAGTCAAACACTCACATCTCATGCTCACGCTACGGGATTGAAAGATGAACAACGCTAGAAGGAAGGAGGCAACGGCTAGATAACAACCGTACACGGATGAGATGCACGCTAATAAATATAGAGGGATATGGCATGAATGTATGGATGCATGGAAAGAGCACACTCATGTTAAGATCTGAAATCAACGATGTATGAAATAATAATGATGAAGTGAGTTCCTTTCAAGGTTTCTGATTGATAAGCCTAGGAGTGCATATCCACGAAATTCATCTGCCACCATGAAATGGAATAGTAAAGAGCACAAATCGAAAGAAAATACCTGAATGGAAGTTGAGGGTAAATGGCATAAAGTGTAAAGGATTTGATAAGAATGGAAAGACAGATATTGGAACCCAAGGAGGCAAGTTCAACAGAATTATTGTCTGCCAGTTTGTAACCACTAGGCAGACAATTTGATACGGTGATAGAGAAACTAGGCTATATAATTATGTTAAGGCCAGAAGAACGGGAGTCATATAGCAGATCGGTAGTTAAGGAGGCATGTCGTCTAGCAGCAGCACCGTTCTTCTCTCATAAATTATGCTATTAGTTTCGTTCCAATAGCCTTCACCATTAGTTATAGTATGCAATTTTTCTTTATGAAATTGTGAAAAATAGTGGTGATCTCCCTAGTTGTGCTGCAGATGTTGACATTAAAGCACCTACATACGGATAGGGGGAGGTATATCGGCGATAAGATAAGAAGATACTGTACTGTAGCACTGACAGCTTGACTGAAGAAGGCGGCAATTATGTCATCCTGCAAGCCTACCTCAGGTACCCGACGCCGCCTTTTCTGACTATCTCTGCTAAGTTTTTGTTTCATCAACTCCTGACAAGCAATCCCGGGCAGTACTTGGGCTCACCAAACATAGGTCATGGCGTGGCCTTATCCATGAATATTGTCAAACTTCGCTGCTCCAGAAAGTTCGAGTTTACATAACTCTGATTTTCATAGCATAATACGGAGCTAATTCGGTGGCAAAGGCCATATCATACACCTCTTAGCTGTAAGACAACCAGTCGTTTTCTTCGATGTATATTGCCACTGTTTTCGACCGTTACATTGTTGTACCGCATACAAACGACCATCCAAATGTCGACAGAAACAAGTCAGCCTCTTGCGGAAGGCATGGCTACTCTGCACATAGGAGAGACCACGCATGAGCTTGTTGAAATTAGAGCTACTGGGGATATCATTCTAGAAGTTACGTTTGAAAATACTAGTAACTGTACGAAGTCGATTCCTGGCGATCTCATGCAACAGCTGCGAATTTCAAAGACACCAATCACTTCTACACAAGTGTTCTACCGAGTCCGGCTCGATACCTTAAAGAAACATTCAAAATACTTTCAGCACCTGCTGGGGTCAGATTCCTTTGGAGAAGGCAGACTTATTGCTGCGAAGTTCGCTGAGCTAGCCCAGGCAAATATAAAGCCCTCAGAAGCGGAACCTGACCAGCTACCACGGATTGCGATTGTAGATGAGGATGATGCAACGCGAACAATCGGGAGGGAGACTGTCTTCCGAGACCTGCTTTATATAATACATGGTGCTAGACACATAAGCCCGGGAAAGAATATCACGATTACCTACATGAGTGTGTTGGTTGTCCTAGCTGATAGGTTTGACTGTATGGCTTCAGTTACTCCATATCTCACCGGGACTGGTCCTTTTGCAAAGTTCAAATACCCATCTACATTTGGTACAGAGAAGAGCACCGAAGAGATATTACGCCAAAAGATACTTATTTTCTACTTCACAAATCAAACACCGAAGCTATTAGCGGCAACGAAGGAGTTAATAACCCGGGGGTCCTGTCAATGGACCGAGTATGGTGCCAGTCCTGCTGTTACTTCTGCAACGTGGTGGGATTTACCGGATGGCTTGGAGACTGAGCTCTCATACCGACGTTCCCGCATAATTCAAACAATTGCCTCTCTGCAGACCCATTTTCTTGGCCTATATACCTCACGCACAAGACAGTGTTCCTTGGGATATGATAGCAGTGCCGCATGTGATTCATACCAACTTGGAGAGATGATTAAGTTTTTCACCAACAAGGATATCCTTTCCCTTGTCCCTGTTTCAGCAACCAATCCAGAGGATCCAAACTATGTCTGGCCAGATGCATATTCTGGAGACATTGAAGGCTTAATAGGTATTATGCGGCAATGTCCAGGCTATCAAATTGATAAAAACCATTCGCACTGCGGCCTTAGAACCAGAATACTACCTGCTTTAGACTATATCCAGAACTGCATTGATGCAGGGATCGGAATTCAAGCCTTAAAGTGGAAGACAGATAGGCCTAGCCAGACATGGGTGCGAGAGAAAGTAGCGAAAGGTAATCGTAAAAAGGCATTTGTTGTTGGTGATAAAGCAGTTGGACTAGATAAACAGGTATTTGAATTCAAAGGGCGCAGCGCACGGGGAAATGACCTCAGGTTCAACAGTATGGGTTCGGACAAACTTGCCCGAGAGCTCTTTACTGCGGACAGTTGGAATTGGTCTGCAACAGGAGAAGAAGATCCCATTCGCCTACCTAAAACTTCACCATCTCTTAGGTTCTAAATGCAGTCTATATTTCGGGATATGCACCCTAGGCAACATTATTTAGGCTATAGACTAGAATCTATGATGGTTTATAAGACAGGTATATTGTTCATACATTGCTACAATTAACAGATTAGAAATGGAAACTATAAGGAGTATTATAGTTCACCAAAGATTAAATTTTGGCAGGGGTGTAATAACATGCTAAACGGACCACCCAAACTCATGAGCCTATCCATTATGAATATTTTAATATCCGTAGCCACCACCATACGGAGGCTGTTGTCCATATGGCGGGCCTTGCTGATAACCTCCATGGCCTGGTGGCGGCGGATGTTGATTATAACTGCTTGGGTAAGGGGCTGATCCGCCATAAGGAGGTTGCTGCGGAGCATTCCATTGCTGTGGGGGCATTTGTCCTGGAGCTCCAGCAGCGGGATAATTTTGATACCCGCCGTATGGCTGCTGGTATGGAGGTTGTTGATAGTTGGGGGCAGGTGCGCCACCGTATTGATGAGGGGCAGAATAGGAGCCAGGATAAGCACCTGGCCCACCGGAAGATTCGGGTCGAGGTGGGCCACTATGATAGCCATAGTTAGAGCCCTGAGTTTGCGGCATTGGTGATATGCTTTGTGGATTGCCGTCACGACCCTCCAACGAATTAAGGTCCCGAGATTGGATTTCCGACCACAGTGACCCCGATGTCTTTCCATGACCACCGAATAAAGAACCATGAGATTGATCATCATGAACACCACCTTTGTGATTTCGCCCAGCCTTGACAGAAGCGGAGCTCAGAACATGGTTGATACTAGCACGCTCTGGATGTTCCTCGGCCCATCTTCGTACAGTGTTGAACATATTGCGATGTATTTCGATACGTTCGTCACGGAGTGCTGGATGGTGAAACGCTCTTAGGATGTCGTTCAAAACTTCGTCGATAGGTACTCCTGGGTTTTCCCACGCATAGATTATTCGTCTACCTCTGGTCAGTGGTATAAAACAACTCTTGGAATCCCACTTACGGCGCAACATATTGCAGTATACTGGTAGCGACTTTACCCGCACATCCATTTAAGAAATTTGAAAAATGATCCTTTGACAGCATAGAATGGGTGGGGTTAGTACTATGCGGGTCATTCCAAGGCTCAAACTGCGAGTTAGCACTGGCCTCGACTACCGACGAAGAACCTTGCTTCAACGACTTAGATACAGCATCAATGATCGGTCTGACATATGGAGCGAGTAGAGACAAGATAAAAAGTGTGAGGGTTTCGCTAATCTTTTCAACTAAAGCCTCTAGTCCAGGTATTTTTGCGATAGTGGCACTGATAGCTTTGACAACACGATCTCTGAACTCTAAGATTGGATATATCTGCTTTGCGACCTTGACCGGATCCAGATCTGGGCTCATGCCGGGAATACCTGGTCCAGGTGGTCCGCCAACCGATCCCGGAGGAGCATTAAAGGAGGTTTGAGGATTATCCCTTGTCATAGCATTTCTATGTTCTTGATCAGCAGCCTGTGCCTGTAGACTTCGTGCCGTGTCTGCAAGTCCTCCACCGAGTCCTGGCACTTGACCTAAGAGACCCATAAAATTCTGAGCACCGAAGCCTCGTTGCCCACTATTTTGAGACTGTTCGGCATTTTTCAAAGCGATATCCATTTCTTCAACCTCAGTTTGAGCGAAATGATCAGTTGCTTCTCCGAGTACGGAATGCAAGAAGTCTACGGCGCCGAAAGTACCTGTAACAAGAGGGTAGATCCGCTTGCCTCGCACATTTATCTCTGTTGCAGTTCCAACATGGGGAAATACTTCGTGATAGCCAAGCTCACGTAGGGCAAGTTCGCAGTAGTTGGTGTGAGCTCCAAAATCCTAGATCTATTGTTAGGCTTATATTATTCATCAACGATTTGTGTTATTTACCTCCATACAGTGAAGGCCTTGTCCTAGACACCGAAGAGCCTCACAAAGATCTGCTTCTTTTCCACTGGCTCCAGAGGCACCACTCGTGTATACCCGGCCGAAATGAATGCTTCGCTGGAAGCTGAAACGAATGTACCCTGTACTTGTTGCCCAACCGCCAGCATCATTAGCGATATAATTCTTCATTCCGGTGTTCATATCAACTTCAAGTTCCCGCGGCTGAACTGGACCTCTTAGACGTGGATCAAAAGTCCTTGCATCTATATTGTCGGCATAGTCTTTGGGATTATCGATATGCTCCTCCGGCCTGTAGACTCCCAGACGTTCCTCTGTGACTTCATACTCTCCTGTTGCATAACCAAAGGACAAGAAACTCAAGACCCAAACCTTCAATTGTTAGCATAGAAGTGGGTAATGACTTAGCAGACGGAGGCAATACCAGGATTCGGATTGTAGGAGCAGAGACGCCCTTCAAGCTCCCAACATCAACAGCCTGAGAATAGTCTCGCAACCAGTTACCAAAATACACTCTTTTAATGTTCATGCTTGTCCATTTTTGCCCCTTGATAAACGCAATTGTTTTGAGTAGATCCTCAATATCTAGACACACTTCAGCCAGGACCTCGTGACCGCAGGTTATTTCGTGAACGCACCTCCATGGCGAAAGTTTTTACCTTCAATCTCGGCAATACTGGGAATATTTCCAGCACCAAAGGCAGCTGCAGGTGCTGGAAGAACAAGGAGCAGAACACATATCGCAAGGAACAATGACGTGAATGTGGGGTTGTAACGACCCATGCTGATTGGATTTGCCCGATCAGAGAGTAGTGATATGTAATTTACGTGGCTTCGTTCTAATATGGTGTTTGCAGAAATTGCATATGCAGCATTGGTTATGAGTGGGTGGTGGAAATGGACAAACGTTTGTAAACAGAGGGGCAGAAGCTTTAAGGTTCGCGCCAAGGATTCAGCTATCAGCAGCCATGACGCTGCTGATACTCGAGAGCTGTAAAGCCACACTCATGCGGCATGTGGCTGGGCGGCACGGTCACTAGCCACTCGAGCCACTTTTCAGGGGATGTGGTATGAGCTTTGCGGGTATCGGGCTTTGAACCTTTACCGGCAGTTTCGGGGTCGGAAGATACGACGTGGCAAGTGGTTCGACTCCTAGGGCCTGACGGATCATCCATCTCCTTACCTATTAGTGGCTGACACGGCTTATTACCTTAATTGTAATTTTGCGATTTCTTAAGTAGACTTTGATACTCCACCGCCCTCTCCTTTTCAAAGTGCGTTTTGGTTCTCCGTGCTCTCTTTATATAAACCCCAGGAGAGCTTCAAAACGCATCTGCGCACTCCATTTCATAGTCTTTCCCTACTTCTTATTTCAATCGAGGTTTTCTCAACATGTCGCCATCTAGAACTCTTCCGGCATTCACACAGGCCGATGTTGCTGCCCACACTACCTCCCAAAGCTGCTATGTTACCATGGGAAACCGTGTCTTTGATGTTACTGATTTTGTTGAAGGCCACCCTGGCGGCGGGGAATTGGTAATGGAATATGCGGGCAAGGATGTTACAGAAATTTTGAACGACAAGGACTCGCACTTTCACTCCGAGACGGCATATGAAGTGCTCGAAGAGTCTCTTGTTGGGTTTCTTGTTCAAGACAAGATGGCGAAAGCTAATGGACAGAGCGATGGAGGAAAGCAGAATGGTTCAGTTGATGCAGCCATGGTATATCCGAACACGGGCATGGCATCTGAAGAAGACCTGTCTAAGGAAACTGATCTTGCTGAAGACTTCAAGACCCATAAATTCCTTGATCTAAACAAACCGCTTCTTCTGCAGATCCTTTTTGGTGGATTCAGCAAGGAGTTTTATCTGGACCAGATTCATCGCCCACGTCACTACAAAGGAGGGGCATCTGCACCATTGTTTGGTAACTTTCTCGAGCCATTGTCCAAGACTCCGTGGTATGCTATACCAACAATATGGTTGCCCCCAGTGGCGTATGGTACATACATAGCGAGAGAAGGTCTCTCAAGTGTATTTGAGGAGGCCGCATATTGGTTACTCGGACTTGCTCTTTGGACTCTTGTCGAGTATGTGTTACATAGATTCCTATTCCATCTTGATGGGTGAGTAAATTTTTCCCTCTCATCGGATCTCCTACTGACGAATTATAGATACCTCCCTGATCATCCTGTCGCGCTTACCCTGCATTTCCTGCTTCACGGAATCCACCATTATCTTCCAATGGATAAACTTAGACTTGTCATGCCCCCTACACTCTTTTTAGCTCTTGCTACGCCGTTTTGGAAGCTTGCACATTTTGTGTTCTACTACAACTGGCATGCTGCGACGGCGGTTTTCTGTGGAGGTATATTTGGCTATATCTGTTACGACTTGACCCACTACTTTTTGCACCACCGCACGCTACCAGCTTATATGAGACAGCTGAAGAAACATCATCTTGAACATCACTTCATGGACTACCAGAACGGATTCGGCGTAACAAGCCCCTTCTGGGATTGGGTCTTTGGTACGGAGCTCGTACCACCGCCCATGAAGACGTTGAAGACACTCTGATCCTAGTCAAGGCTATCACTGTATTAATATAATGCAACTCATTATTCCATGCGGACGCAAGTCAAACGATGTAATGCTGAAGAATTATAATGGGTATAATTGGCGTTTATGAGCTCTAATTTCGAGCAAGAATAATGGGATTAACATACTTAACTTGATAATAACTATTCATAGAATTCATATGGGATATACCAAAGTTTCCACTATAAACTGCGTTAATTGATCATCGTCACATTCCAAATTGTTCCATTCCAGGGGAAGCTGTTTTATCACGTGATGTGACAAAATTCTTTGCTGGCCCGTGCTGACTCCTGCATTTCGGCAAATCGCATGCATCATAATAGTCCACCCTGTTTTGTACAACATCTCGTCTGAATTGGCAGAGACATCGATTTCACATCCTTGTTAGTCCTGCGGACAGCCTGGTTATCATCCTTTTCCTGGACACTTATTTACATAAGTTTGTTTGCAATTTAGAAACCCCAACATTTCCACTGGAGGCCCCATCTCATCATGTCGGCCCTCGATGTGGAAGCTCTTCTAGACTCTACTGCCAACGCAGGTCCAGCTGAGCAGAGTGGAACAGATAGATCTAGAGAGAGTGATGATCGTCACAAGGATCGAAATGGCCGAAGAGACCGAGATAGACCGCGTGATGGAAGTAGAGATCGCGACAGAGATCGAAAGCGCCGTGATCGCAGTAGGGACAGACGAAGATCGGATATAGATGAGGGAAGAGGGAGTGCGACACCAAGGAGTGACCATGGAAGCGCTCATGGAAGTCATAAGAGTAGGCGAAGAAGCAGAAGTCGGGATGATGATGAGCATCGTCACTCACGCCGGCACAGAGACACTCCCGACAGAGATAGAGAGAGGGAAAGAGACAGAGACAGAGACGGAGACTATTATAGAGGAAGTCGGCGGCGTTCGCGCTCTAGATCTCCGAACAGGTACTACCGTCCCCGCGGCGATCGCCGTGATCGTGATGACCTAGATAGCAGAAGAGATGATCGCCGCGGCAGATATGACAGGCGCACAAGAAGCCGGAGTCCTAAGAGAGAGAGTACACCACCGTTAACAGAGGACGAACGTGATCGACGCACTGTGTTTGTTCAACAACTTGCTGCCCGTCTTAGGACTAAAGAACTTATAGCTTTTTTTGAGAAGGTTGGTCCTGTCAAAGAAGCCCAGATCGTTAAAGATAGAGTGAGCGGCAGGTCAAAAGGGTATGTATTACTTCCACTGTTAATAATCACGTTTGCTAACGTCAAATAGTGTTGGTTATGTTGAGTTCAAAAACGAAGAGTCAGTGCCTGCTGCTATCCAACTCACAGGACAGAAGCTCTTAGGCATTCCGATTATTGCTCAGCTGACTGAAGCCGAGAAGAATCGCCAAGTCCGAAATCCAGAAGGCTCTGGATCGAATCCAAATCAGATCCCATTCCATAGGCTCTATGTGGGTAATATTCATTTCAGCATCACTGAAAGCGATTTACAGAATGTCTTTGAACCATTCGGTGAGCTTGAGTTTGTACAGCTCCAGAAGGAAGAGCAAGGGCGAAGCCGAGGCTATGGATTTGTTCAGTGAGCATTTACCAACCCTATTATCATTGTACGTATTAATATTTTTTCAGGTTCCGTGATCCAAACCAAGCAAGGGAAGCATTAGAGAAAATGAATGGGTTTGATCTCGCTGGTCGCCCTATCCGAGTTGGTCTTGGTAATGATAAGTTTACCCCTGAGTCCACTGCCACCCTTCTGCAGAGGTTCCAAGGTACAAGCCACCAACAACAGTTCCAGGGTTCTGCATTTTCTGGGGCTGGTGGGCGTGGGCCCTCAGGTGGTGGAAGCACCTTTGATCGTGCAGGGGGCCGTGACAACGACAAAGGTGCCGGAGGTGCAAGCGCTTTAGATGATACTGATGTGGGGGGTGTCAACTTCAACAATTATAGTCGAGATGCATTGATGAGAAAACTCGCTAGAACAGATGAACCAGCAACATCCACCAATGGCCGCGATGATCGGCGCGAGATTTTGAAACCAAAGACCGAACCGAAGACACTTCCCGTAAATGTCAACATGGCAAGTAGATGTGTTGTTCTCAGAAATATGTTCGATCCATCAGAGTAAGTAGTTCCCACTTTTCTGAACTAAGCTTTTGCTAACAGTGAACTTCTAGGGAGGAAGGAGAAAGTTGGGTGAAGGAACTGGAAGATGACGTCCGCGCAGAAGCTGAGGAAAAATATGGACACGTTGTTCACATTGCTCTAGATCCGAACTCACAAGGCGACATTTACTTAAAATTCGACCGGGTTCAGGGAGGCGAGAATGCAATTAAGGGGCTTAACGGCAGATACTTTGGCGGGCGTATGATCAGTGCGCAGCCTGTTGTGGATGCAGTCTACAGCAGTTTGTTTTCACGCACGAAAGCTATTTAGATCACTAATTACTACACCTCCCTGCTTGGACTTTAGGATCGATTCTAGTGGGTCAAGTCAATCATAGATTACATGGATCGTATCCTAAAGGTTTTCCAGATATTTTACTCGCATAGATCTCTCAGCCTTTCGATGGGATTATCATCCCGGTATAATCCTCGGATTCGTCTACCGGAGCTAGCCGCTTAGTGTCTTTTTTGATTTTTGGCAAGAGCTCCCGGTGTCAAGAAATCAAAACCACAGCAGAAAGTGACCATTCAAGAATCCAGCTGATATCTACCTGCAGGACCGGTTACACAAGCACAAGCGTCAACGCCTTTCTGAAGTCTGCGATGTTTACTCCAGTTTGCTGATTGCGCATAGGGTATTTCTTTACGTACACAAGCTTTTTTCGTTTCCATTAATTAATCGCCGGCATTGGGCTCGTTTGTATCTCATGTAGGGAAATGAAAATTTTATGACTGCCACAGTGTGAAACAAACCTTGCTAATTGATCATATGTGTCTTATCGTTATATTGTGTATATTATGCAACCCGCCTTGTCCAACACTGCTTACTCTTCAACTTCTGCAACTATAAACTCTCTCCAGTAAGTTCTGTCCCACTAAACTTCTCCTTATTAACAGACTGAAGATATTCACGCTGTCAAGAAATGATTTTCTCCACATTCGTTTATGCCTCTTTTGTAACGAGTACGCTCTATTTCCCGTTATTATCATTATCACTCATTCTGTAATGGTTAGTTGTTTGTTTTCAGAATGTCTATAACAAGGTCAAAGCTTCAAGTTACAAGTCCTCTATGTATAACAGCTTGTTGGCTACCAAAAGTGCAGTCTCCATCAAGGAATGGAGCGCCAATGAATTATAGAAGCTAGGTCATTGCTTCGAAGTTACTTAGCCTGCATTCGTCCCTCTGAACCCACGTTACCATTGTCAATATTATATGCCTTCCTATTTACCCTAGTTTCCATAGCTTTAACTATTTTACATACCTATTTCTTTGTATTCTTATTCGAAGCATTGGCAAATTCACGTTCGCATTTTCTTTCTCACCTCCTTTTCACACTGGCTACATGTTTGATATCATAGTCACTTTGATTTGGAATACCGCTCAAGGATTTGTTACTGCCAACGGTTTTGACGAGATGATGCTAACTTTATGATTCCTAGAAATTACAAAGCGTATGAACACACCATATCACAGACTGCTCTCACTAACTTCGCCTTTCCGAATACATCTTTTATGCTAAGCTTATGAAGCAAATATAAGCATGTGACAGTTCTCAAATCGCTATTAAGTCGATTGTTAAGCACATTTTTACCCTGTGAGCATTCCAATCCTTTACTGAGAAAGACTGACTGACTCTGGAATGAAGTATTTCTTCACATGATTCAGGGGGAATTCGGCCCGACATTTTATCCGCCCTCAACCATCAATACCTAGGCCGTTCAAGATACAAATATGTTACTGTATGAACTACAGTTAATTGTCCTGAAACATGAGATCAGACAATGTGGCGACTCAGAAAGATAGACAACTAAACCATGTCTTAATTATTTCTATTTTGCTCATATGGATATCCATGGGACGACTACACATATGGACAGGATACCAAAGAAGAGGAACAGAAGCACTATAGCGTTCCTACTTCAAACTCTCGCCTAGTTTAGCGATGTGTGCCTCTTCACAATTGACAAATTCCTACTCCCGATATCTCATAGACGCATCATCTTTTTATTCTTCACTTCAACATTACCATCCAGTCTTTCAACAAGCTCCACATCAAAGTGCCAAGCTCAGCGTAATTTGTGTCTTTATATGCCAACAGGTTTTGGATACCGGCCTTGACACCCATATCCGGATTTCTACTTGTCAATTTCACTTATTACAAAGGGCATTTAATCGCTGTGTTATATGAATTCAGCTTTAATTTTTCTACAGCATATATAATATGTCAGTACCGGCCTACTCAGGAATACCTAGAAGAGGTGCAGGACATAGTGATCCCAGAACTTATGGGAAAAGCACAAGCTCAAGCCCCTCCTTTCAGGATTCCCCATCTCTCCATAGAAGCCTTCGTAGACTGTCTGGGGGAACGGCCATAAACTCTTTAGGCGGGCATGAAAATGGCAAAGTATTCGGCGCAAGTCCCACGGAAGTAGCTAAGTCAAATAAACGAGAGTTAGAGAGTCAATCTCAACCACAGAGTCCTAAAGTAAGTAGTGCAGTTCAAGTTTTAGGTCGTCTGACTCACTATTGCACCAGAGTTCCATTAAGCAGGTTGCTCTACACTTTCAGAAGAGACTGCTTGATTTACAACAAATCATATCACAGAGCCAAGGGATTTCCAATGAATTTCAAGAGACTTTAAAGAGCCAAGTTAGAATAATTGGATTCGAGCTTGCACAGAGCTTACAGCAACTTGACGCAGATACCAGTCAATCGATTTCGGAAAAAGATCGACTTCAAACTGAGGTCAATGACCTTCGAGAAAAGTTTAATGAGATCTCAATGAGTACGAAACTCTCTCAAAATGATTCCAACTCATCTAGACACCAGGTTGATCAAAAGGCACATCCTTTTGAACGGATCTCCCCAGGTGGCCAACCATACAATAGGGGCAATGAGATCATCGCTAAAGCCCCTTCAGAGCTCTCACCGAGTGTCTCTGATCCGTTTTGTTCACCTAATCTGCCGCGTGACCGAGGGCAGCTTCAATTGTATAATTTACCAGGAAGCTTAAAACAGCTTACTCATTCTCCAACTGAAACCCGCCACGAAGAAGCTAGTGAGATACATGGAACTTCGCTTTCGACTGTTCTTAGCGGTGCTCAATCACTTGTGACCAACGAGACATATAACGAGGAAGCTTCTGAAACCCCCAAATCGAGTGGCTACAGTTATCGTGGTCAAATGGGATATCCTAATCTGCCAACTGGGTCGGCAGTTATAGAGAATTCCCCCCAGTCAATTGTTGCTGTTAAACAGCCCGGCGATTCTCCTGTATACTCTACTGCCTTGATCGTTCACCAAGATGTGGACACTCAGTTCGACAAACTTCAAACTTTATTTGCCAAGTTGTTCAGGGTTTCCGAAGGCTGGGTCAGGATATATGCCCACATTCCATATCTACAGGGTGATTTTAGTCTATCTAAGTCCACGGACCTCTTATGGGCGTACTTGACGAAAGCTTTATATCCAGACGAAGTAGAGGAATCCCGCACGCACGCTATTGCACTTCTTGGGGATCCCGTTGCCAGACCATGGTATATAATGAGGATAATCATTACATATTGTTTTGACAATATGCTCAACATCGAGACCTTTTATGGCTTTTCAGATGAGACCGACGATGAGTTGGACAAAGTAGAATTCAAAGCACATGAATCTAGTATGCAAAGCCCAGTTTGTTGATACCTATATATGCTGACTGAAAGACTGATAGCTCATACACGGACGCAGAGCCAGGACGTTATTAATCGACAAAGCAAGTTAATACAAAAAATTGTAGTTTCGGCGAACTACAGCACATTTCGTGCTAGACAATTAAGCCATCATTCTAAGCGCCTAAGAGATTTGCTTGGAACTTTGCTCAATGCTGGCACTAACCGAGGCCAGGCCGGAAAGGATTTGGGCGCAATCGTGGTAGTTGCCTGGGATCTTGCGGTTGAAATGTTCAGTTCTCAGCTTTCATTTCAGATCTATTTTCCCCCAACAACACTGTTTATGGCGAATAATATGGTTGCTCGAAACTCGTCAATAACCGATCCCTACCAACTTCAACTCAAACAAACCGAACTAAAACTGGTCATTACACCTGTCATCACAGTTCGTGATTGTCGTTCGGCTACTGTTAGGACCAAAAACCTGCATTATTCGCATGTGCTCATTAAAGGCTAAATTTATTGGTAGCCATGCAACTTCTGGCATACTGGCTATATCTAATACAATCGCCAAAGAGATTCTTATGGATGCGATATTAAACACCACGTATTTTCCGAAATGAATATTGCGAGCGTCACTTGATATCGGTGGTTCTTCCTTCTAATCGGCGTTACCATTCTCACCTCTCCACACTCCGGGTTCACTGGTTTAGGGATCAGCCTTAGCTATGGCATTTGTTCCTGACCTTCACTGCACCTCCCTATTTCTTTCACAAGTATGTTTTCAAGCTGGAGGTTGAGATACCCTGGGGCTTTGGACTCCCCCACCAGATCTGGTCTGAATGGGCTGCTAATAATGGAACGGATAAGTTCTTTAATACTTCTATTAATGCTCTCTATTTTGTTTTTCTCTTCACAGAATAGATTTTCTTTTCAAAACCCTTCTCCATAATGATCCGTGATTATGAGTAGATGACCAATAGATCCCCATCCCGGTTAAGTTGCCAAAATCACATCATAATTAATCCATGGCTGCTCAGAATACTAATGAAATGACACGAACACATGGCCTGTATTTCCTATTCGAATACGTTTCACAATTATCGATTCATAGTCAGAAGGATAAGTCTATAATGCTCAATTTATAGAAAAGTAGTAGAACGATCTATACTACAAGCAAGATTGCCTCCCGAGTGTCACTTTTTAGAAGATCCACCATAACGCCATCTATGATCTTTTCTGTAATCCTTGGGTCCATGGTCATCCCCAAGTCCTGTAATTTCTCCGCATAAGTTGAGGAACCGGCGAGCAGAAATGAAAATAATAATACAATGTTGTACAAAGAAAAAGAAAAAGCGCCATCAAAGAGCAGAGAGCGGAGTAATGGGCTGCTGAATCAAGCCCTTCTAGCATCTCCACTAAGTCGTCTCCGGTCCAGCCTCTTTATCACACTTCCCAAACAGGCTTTTAGCAGGCCCTCACCTGTCAGTCCCACACTGCCTTCAGAATTGGTACCCGTCCAGCTCACGGTATCGACCATATCTCTTATACCGCCATCAATGCGATTACTGAGGTCATCATCAAGTTCCATCAGCGCCTCACGCGCACCTTCTTCGTTTCCAACTTGGAAAAACTGCACGCCGACCTGGAAAGGGGGCGCATCAAGTCTGTCAAGTTTCTTTGCAGCAGCGACCAGGACACTCTCAATGTCATCGGAAGGAACGCCATCGGTGATAACTATAAGATTGAGTGGTTTCACTTCTTTGCCTAAAGCCATTTCCCTCTCGACTTTGTCAAGGTATGGTTTGAGGATTCTATGGACCCGAGTTCCAGTTGGGGTCCCCCCACCCGGTCTTACCCGCTCAAAGATCTCAGTCACCGTTGCAGCACGTTTGATTCCCCGGTATCCACCAGGAGCAATGCCGTCGGCTGCATCGCCCGGGTCACTGGATTTGTGGTTTAGAAAGTAGATATCCGTGCCATCTTTATCAAACTGGGTAACTATTGGAGCAATCGTAGCAAGAGCTTGAGAGACTTCTCGCCATGAACGACCAGCCATGGACCCACTGTCATCGATCACAAGGGTCGTGTCGAAGGCGCTGAGAAAGGAGTATGGAGATTCTGGATCTATGGCAGCTTCGACCGGCGTATAAGCCGGAGAAGAGCTGGGTAGTGTTGGTCCTGAGGCCACTGTCGGGGATGGTGTGTAAGCTGGCGGTGGTTCATTGGATGGAACAGTAAATGCATTCATGCCTGGACGATCTGGACGTCGAGTTGGTGGAGATGGGTTGGTTAGAGGGCTGGCATTTCTCCTAGATGCTGCGGTGCTTGAGAAGAGACCTCGTGCGCCTCGAGTGTCTGATGTCTCGGAGGCATTCTCCGTAGAACTGGTTGACTTCTGTGAAGTATTGCTCTTTCTATGAGCGAGCTTCCGGATGGAGCCAAACATTGGAGATCTGGAGTGAGCGTGGTTGGTGGAGTGAGGCCACACGACTGTGGCATTAATGGGGAAATGGGTCATTTTATGCGAGGTTTGGGCTTTGTCCCCTCTAGCGTAATTATATCAAACAAAGATTTAGGGAGAAATTAGGGCCGCTCGGATACACGATGCTAAGAGTTTGGTGTCTGGTATGACAGCAACCTTGCGTAATGAAGATAGGACCTACCTGAAGTGAACAAAGAATGGTTTATATATTCATCTCTATCAAGGCAGACATCGAGATACATTCATCAGATGGGCTATGTCTATGCATGACTACTACTTTGATATTGCGGTTTGTGAAGGCGATATTCACCGTGAAGTCACAACTACGAAGGCAAGATGAGGTGGTGCGGTTCAGTGTGCACGAGATGAGAGCTCGAGACTAGGCGCGCCACGGTTCCACAATAGCGCGTGGCTTCGCACGACTGCGGTCGCTTGGCTCCTAGCAAACATGATTCGCCCAAGCGAATCTGCCAGTCTGCCTGCCCTGGGCGTTTCAAGCCTGGCGCTGAGTCTGAGGCGGCAAGGCAGGCGAGGCAGGCAAACCCTTTTGTCTCGTCTAGGCCAAACACCACTTCCGAAACACAGCCCTACAACGTGCGACTATCCATCCCGAGAGCTTTTCAGGATGTGGATCTGGGGAAATTATGATCCTTACTCGTTTTGGATAGCCAACTACAAGGCTGATCTGGGTTCGACACTTCTAAGACTCAAGTCTACAATTCAAATCATGAATCGCCTCGACCAATGTTGTGGCGATGCAGTGATCTCCACCGAGCTTGCAAAGTTAAATTACTATGTCTTCGGATTTTGACTCCGGATAGATTAGTCCTTTGCGATGGTGTATAGGAGACAAGTGCATCGAAGGATCTCGTATCTCGTCAAATTGGACTCCTGGCTAGTTATCTTTATTTCAGCTACAACACCGAACCCTGAAGCGGCTGAAAGTTCAGCCTTGCTCTCCTGTTTATCACGGGATCATTGCTAGGATATCAGTTCTTGGCTCCAAAATCAGAAGCGAGCGTAATCTGCATCTTAGACAGTCCAACGGTATGTCTCACGGGGCGATGTGAGCTTAATTCTTAGAGAATGGGCCATTCAATGCAGCAGGGTTGATGAACTGGGTGAGGCTCTTAACTCCGGGCTTCTGGAGCATCAAACTCTATTAAATTACTGCAGGTGAGAACATTCGAACTATGGAGCAACTCTATAACCCCACAACTAGAAAGCCTCGCAGTGGCTGGGTTCGGTGGAAGAGAGCGTGCCCGTTTGGGTGTAAAAGTGCTATCCTACATTATGCCTTATGTCCCATCTCTCACCGTTCATCCGTTTATCCTAGCCCAGCCTCATGTTCCATCTAGGATTATCCTATAGCTTCTGGTGAGATATCAGACCCCTGTAAAATGTTATACAGTGGAAGTGCCGATGCTAGCCTATATACTTCATGTCTTTTTGCGCATTAGACGGACTTTTCTCCTCTAATGGGAGATATTAACTACCGGTGAAAGATCTCAGCAGATGCTCCTACATTCCTCCTGGTACTGGGCAAATGCATCAGGAGCATGTATCCAGTAATCCAACTCAGTTAGTTCGGCAGATGATTCAATACCATCAGCTCTCCAGACAGGACCCTGAAGATCTAGGCACACCAAATTATCTACCATATGAGATCTTGCTAACGTATCCCGTTCAAAAATTATCGGTATCACAAGTCTATGTAGGCAATGGTTATAAATAACACAAAGAAAGCTCCTCGTATACTGCATATCCCGTCATTTTGTAACAAAAAGATTACCTGCTGGAAGAGACGTTATGGCATTAAATTTCCGAACAAGTTAATTTTTTTTTATCAATACACTCAGGGTAATATCAATCTGACAGCAGTCGCACATGCAATACAAATTTTTTTTGACAGCTGAAGAATTGGGAGAGTTGAAAGATTGGTCGAAGCTCACATTTTGGACGTCATGTGACTACGGGTTTTGCGTTACATAAGCTATGCAACATTGATCTTCCGAATCGGGCTCGGTGATCGTGACGTCCCCTCTCGAGTAGAATGTAGAGATGCTCGACATCCACGAAAATATCTAATCTGCTCTGCTGATTCTTATTATTTGGGATTGAGTACGCAGCAGGATTGCGATTGCGCCGCGTCTCTCGTTGTTTTCTCACCATATCGAACCACTGTTCCCGGACTCCTCCTCGCGCGACAAACCGGAAAATCGTATTAGATGGACACGATATATTGCGCTCATCGATAACCTAGGAGGAAAGTGCACAGGTTAGGTTAAAGGATACTTTTCAAGTGCTTCTGAACGCTCGGCGCGGTCTTGCGAACATGGCGCCTTCTGCCACAACCGTGCAAGCGCTCACCACCAAAGTGAAGCGTCCTATACCTCCTGGCATCCAAACCAACGGTATCAATTCCTCCACCTCCTCTCCATCTCCATCCATGTCCGCAAGAGGCCTACCATCAGGTGGTGCCAAATTTCCACCGAATTCTGCAACCAGCAATGCCAGCAACTCTGCCCCCCGCTCCGCTAATCGAACGAAACGCGAGGCATCTGGACAATTGTTGGGACGAGGCCAGAGAACAACCAGCATAGGGTTGCGCTCTGGCAATACTATTGGAGATAATTCAGTACCGCAGACCGTACAGCCTCAACCATATAGTATGTGATCCGATAGCTGCATTGGAGAATATGCGCGCTAACTGTGGTAGTCCAATCCGATGAGTATATCTTGAAGAAATATCGGGGAAATCCCCCATCCCTGATTATTCACCTACATCCCACACACTTCCGATTTGACCAGCAAGAGGGAAGTTTCTCATATAAGTCACCCATGAGGGTTATGATCGAACACTTAAAGTTGCGCACAATTCCACATGACTTGGTTGAATATTTTGCACAATCAGACGTACCCTTCTATGAGGGTTGCATGATTGTTCAGGTGCATGATCACAAGTCTGCAGCGCCCACCCAGAATGTTAATAAAGCCAAATCTGGAGGGTCAAAAGCGATTCCATTCTCAGTTCATAACTACAACAAGTTTCTAACTCCCTCATCACATGTTCCGTACCCTACCGAAAATGTGTTAACTCCAAAAGAAGAACCAGATGAAGAGCAAAAAGAGTTACAGCTCTCCGACCAGAAAGACAAGGAGAATATGCCTGCACCGTCGTTACCTGGAAAGTCAGAAACTCAAACGAAGAAAGCATCTGTTTCCACCATTGTACTCCATCCAACTGAAATCAGCAAACACATCGAATTGGCTCTGAAGATCATTACTCCCCGATCAACTGATGGACGCTCAGAGTCTGTGGGAGGGTCTCAGTCAGCAATCCTTCCACCCACGCCCATTACTGCTGTACCCTCAACTCCACTAGCTAGCATGCCACCTCCAGCAAAGAAGCAGAAGAAAATGAAAATGGAACTTGATGCTAGTAATTACCATGCAGCTGAAGGACAAATAACTCTAGCCACAACCTCTGAATTAATTCTTGACCCAGTGAGCAGTGCTGCTGACTCTGCTCGACTCTTAGAAGCGCTAGCACACCCAATGCATTCCGAGAAACCACCGTTACCTAAGACTCGGAAGAGAACTGTGGCGGAGATGGCGGCTGATGAAGCCCTGGCGGCTGAAGAGGAGCGATACATGCTTCTTCTTGACGAACGGCTTAGCGCTAATCTCGCCAATAGTAAAGGCGGCGCTAATGTTACTGATGCAGATGGTCAAGCTGGGGGCGCCTCTTTCGAGCCGCGCTTTGAAAGATTCAAAGTTATTGAGAATATCAAAGTACAGCACGCGGAGGCAAAGAAGGCAGAGAAACTTAGACAACAGGAAGCTGAAAGGAAGCAAGCTCAGGATCGTGAAAGAGAGAAGCTTAGGGTTGAAGCTGAAAAGAGAGAACAAGAAAGAGCTCGAGTCTTACAGCTCCAACAGCAGCAAGCTGCAGCCCGTCAACAGCAAGAGGCTCAGCGAAGAGCCTTAGCGGCTCAAGCCCAGCAACAGGCACAGGGGATGTCAGGCATGCCTCAGCAGCCCCAGATGCAGCATGGTCATCCTCAACAGCCTGGCATGATGCCAAACGGAATGCAATCACAACCCCAGAGGTTTCATCAGCAGCAAGTCAGTCAATCCCAGATGTCATCTCCAATTGCCCGAAATGGAACGCCACAGGGCCATTCCTCTCCAACAGTCAACAACATAAACAATGTTCCTATGCAGTCTACCACTTCAAGCATGGGCGGAAGTCCTCCTCGTCCTGGTTCCGTTGTACATCAGAATCATATGCCAACATCTGGCCCCGGAAGTCATGGTATGGTCGCTCAGAGAAGCCAGCAGAGTCATAGTGGAACGCCACGTATGCCAAACGCTACGCCACAGATCCAGAATACACCGCTTAGTCGACAGATGAGCCAAACACCTAGGATCACTCAAGCTAGCCCACTTCAAGCAGTTGCGATGCCACAGATGCCACAACAAATGACACCAATGATGATTAACGGCCAGCCTATGAACCTCAATGCCGCACAGCAAGCCCAGATTAATCAACAGATACTTCAGCAACGGCTAATGCGGCAGAATCAGCAAGCTGCGGCTCAAGGACTGGGTAACATGATGAATGGCCAGCAATTGACTCCTGCGCAACAACAGTTCCTCCAAACTCAACAGATGATGCAGAGGCAGCAGCAGCAGCAGAATCCAATGCAGGCAAACCAATTGGCGCAGAATTATGCCGCACAGATGGCTGCTATGGCTAGAGCACAAAACCAAAATATGCCGCAGAATATGCAGCAGAATTTCATGAATGGTGCTAATGGAATGACAATGCAGCAAATGCAGCAGATGCAACAGATGCAGCAGAATATGCAACAACAGCCCCATATGACTCCAGCTCAAATGCAGCAAGCTGCTCAGCATCAACTATATCAAGCACAGGTGGTGAAGCTTGCTAATACACTTTACCAGCAAGGATTAGGCCAACTCCAGCAACAATATCCAAATGGGATTCCCGAAGACATTGCCAGAAACTTAAGAGTCCAGTGCAATCAAAATGCGGCTATACAAGTGCAAAATACTTTTAAGATGAGACGAATGGCGGCGCAACAGCAGGCAGCTCAACAGATGGCAGCGCAGCAAGGGATGCAACAAAACATGAGTGCCATGCAGAATGGAATGGGTATGGGAATGGGAATGCAGAGGCCTCAGGGTATGTAGTAATCTTCAAAGATACCAGTGGAATAGGGGGTTTACTACGGCGTTGGATGGTCAGGGTCAAAGTGGTTTTGCATTCTAATGATTGGCGTCAATTTTTGGGGCGGCTTCACTCGGCGTCACGATGTGGATGGTTTAAGTCGAGGAATTGTACTGTACATGTTATGGATGCGCAGGAAGACTTCAGGGATGTTTTCATGAATTTGAGTCGGTTTTTGCGCAAACTAAGTATAAATACCAATACCATCATTGTTCGAAAGACTTATGTGTAAGTTAGTGGAGATATTTAAATAAGATCAAACCATAGTAGATGACGTGCAATTGATTTGTCCAACTCCGAACTCCATCCCATGCTCTAGTGTTAAGACGCCTGGATCGATACTCATACATCATTTCATAAGCTCTGTTTCCCTCCTTACTGAATACTCCCATCAACCCGTCCCGCTCTCCGATCTTTCTCTACCTGATTCCATTCCTCATCAGTTCCGTACCACGCTGGTTCCGGAACGTTGAACGCTTCACCCCACTCCAACTTCTTGTCCCTTGATTTCCAGACATCTTCGCTACTCCTTCCAGGCCCCTCTTCCTTTCCATATCGTCTCTTCTCCCTCTCTCGATAATGTTTCCTGATCATCTCCTCCTTGTCCGTACCAGTATACCCTCTAGTCCTCATACAGAACCAGAAATCACTCCAATGCTCTGAGCAGGAGCGGATATTCCCATATCGGTAGAGGTTATTGAATTGACCACCTAATGACTGGCAGTAGAATGCGGCATCGAAGGCTTGCCGACATGACATGGTCGTGGGAAGGATGGATTCTGCTAGAGGGTTTAGTCGCTCTTCCTCAGGGACGGTAGTGGTAGTTTGGTTTGAATTGGTAGGCGGCGGGGGTTGTTTTGGAACATGGTTATATTTGGTGCTGCTGGGCCTCACATCGGCTTCTAGGCCTTGTAGTAATGATTGCAGATCACGCTCTGCTAGTTCGTCTCTTGTTGGCCGTTTAGATGGGGCTGTTGCTTGCTGAGGTATTGCTTGGACTGGTTGAGTTGAAGCATTTGGAGTATTTGGTGTATTTGAGGAGCCAATTGCTTGTGATGACTCTGAAGATGAAGAGCTGGACCAGAGCCAACCCATTGTGAAACCCTTGTCTATTTCTTGAAGACGGAATTCAAAGCACTGACTGTCTCGATGGCTATCAATTACATAGAAAATTCCGGGGTACAATTCCGCGTTCAAGCGCACCGCCACATACCGGGTAAGCACGTGATTGATAGAAGCCTAGGCCAAGATCCTTGTGGCTGAATATGACCTCATTTTAAAATGACTAGGTGGACGTGCTAACATGCCTTGGTCATATCTTAGATTCTCTTCTTGTGGATATTAAAGTCTCTCGTTATATAGTAGAAGTGTAGCTTCTTACGGGCATGCTGTGAGTCCGTTAACGGTAATCTGCAACAATGCAGAGCTCCAGGCGCATCTTCTTCAATCCTACAAGTCTCCCTCACCTGAGGACGTCTAGATATCAGACGCGGGGCATTTTTAATGGAGGTGCCCACATTCCAAGACCCGGGCTGCGAATTGGCTCGTACAACAATGTATACAGTTCTGGGAGAGTCAATGGCGTGAGAAGACAATCCAATCAGACTGGAGAAAATAACACTGGACATATATCAGCTGGCCCTAATGAGGGAATTCTCTTTTTTGATAGTAAGTAAATACAGCTGCCATGCATCATAACGTTCAGAGATCAATTGGGAGCAATCCCTTGACTAAAATGTATCACAGATATTTTCCCCGTGAAGTTCAATTGGATCTTACGGCTACCATGGGTTGGCGAACAGAGTCTTCCCGAGTTAGTTTGGAAGTTCAATCATCAGCGGCTCGCGGCATGGGAACCTCTTACTTATGTGAAACGTGCAATCCCCGAATCTGTGCCCATAAAGGTTACAGAAATTCTTCCTCGACTAAAGGACGGAGGAGCTTTTGTGAAGTTTTCCCATGATGAAGGAATAACTACACAGGAGATTGAAGGTAAATACTATTTCTTTCATTCAGTACGATAATTGCATATCTAATATGGTATTTAGGACTTCTGAAGACATACTTAAGGGAGAAGCCTATTAAGCCTTGGTTCAGTCCATTTCGAAGGATTAGAACGAACTTAGTGATTGGCAAACCATGGCTTGAGGACCTAGCCAGGTTTCCTAGCTCAAGGATCAAAGTAGAATTTGTACCAGTTACCCCTGGAGCAGAAGCAGTTGAACTGTCGCAAGAGACTTTGTATAGTCTATTCAGACGATATGGAAAACTGGCAGAAATCTCAAGCCAGCCATCCGACTCTAAGGTCTTACCAAAGTATGCGTTCATTGACTTCTCTCGCCTTAGAAACTCGGTGATAGCAAGGAACTGTATGCATAACTTCGTGGTCCCCGAGGCTACGGGTGGAGGGAAAGCTGGAACTGTTTTACGACTGACTTACGAACCGAAAATGAAAGCCCATTGGATTCGTGACTGGATTGTAGGACACCCGCGCATTGTTATACCAGCAGTGGCTGCGCTGGTTGCAACTATCACCGTGGCAGTGTTTGATCCAATCCGTACCTTCTTCATCAAAGCTCATATTGATCACACATTCAACTTGAAAAACACCAAGTTCTATAAATGGTTTAAGAATCAAACTACAGATATGTTCCGTCTTAGAAAGTCGGAGGAAGTCAGCCTGCATGCCATCTGGAGCGACAGAAGAGAAGCAATCGACCAGCTACGAAGCTGGCTAATGGAAACTACTAATACGTTTATTGTGATTCAAGGACCTCGGGGTGCGGGAAAGAAAGAACTCGTCATGGACCAGGCATTGAGGGACAGACCCAACACGCTACTGATTGATTGTAAACCAATTGCAGAAGCTCGAGGCGATAGTGCTACAATCAATGCCACTGCAGTGCAAGTTGGTTACCGGCCAGTATTCTCTTGGATGAATAGCATAAGCAGTTTGGCAGACCTGGCAGTTCAAGGAACAATAGGAGTCAAATCTGGATTCTCCGAGACATTGGATACACAGCTTGCCAACATCATGCAAACAACGGCCACAGCGCTACAGGAGATTGCACTGTCACATCGCAAGAAGGATGACGCTGATGCAAATCTTGGGAATGATGAGTGGCTCGAGGCACATCCAGAGTTCCAACCGGTAGTTATCATTGATAACTTCTTACACAAGAATGAGGAACGCGGTGTCGTCTACGATAAATTATCTGAATGGGCTGCTGGACTCACAACGAGCAATGTTGCACATGTGATATTCCTCACAACTGATACGTCATATACTAAATCCTTGAGCAAGGCTTTACCGGACAGGGTTTTTAGACAAATTTCTCTAGGGGATATCTCCCATGAAGTTGCAAAGAAATTTGTGATTACACACTTGCAGCAGGATCCTGAAGGTGACTCGGAAGACACTAAGAAGCTGTCCCAGAGAAAGTTCCAGGAAGATTTGGCTGAGCTGGACGAATGTGTCGCAGTTCTGGGAGGCCGTTTAACTGATTTGGAGTTCTTTGCACGAAGATTGAGAACTGGACAAAACCCTAAGCATGCTATGTCCGAAATTATCGAGCAAAATGCATCTGAAGTCATTAAAATGTATCTGTTGAATACAGATAGTGGACCTGATCGGAAATGGAGCTCCGAGCAGGCATGGTTACTGATCAAATCTTTGGCTAAACAAGAATCACTACGATATAATGAGGTCCTATTATCAAACACATTTTCTTCTTCCCTGACACCTTCGGCAAGCAATGGGGAGGGTGTCCTAGAGGCCCTATCAGCAGCAGAACTCATCACCATTAAAAATTATAAGGGCCGCCCGCAAGAGATCACAGCGGGCAAACCAGTCTATCAAGCGGCATTCAAGGTGCTGACTGAGGATAACGTGCTGAGAAGCCGGCTTGACCTTGCTTTATTGACAGAGCTCACCAAGATAGAGAACAAAAGCATTGACAAGTACGAGACCGAGTTACACATGCTCGGGGAGCTACCCAAGCAGCCACGTGAGATTGCCTCGCGGATCCAATATCTTTTGGGTAAGATCATGGCGAGCCAGGTAAAGGTTGAGGCCTGGGAAAAGGAAATGGGCGTTCTCAAGAAGGTGCTCACGAGCGAGTACTAAGGCTGCTAGGAGGACATGAGAGGGGGAAGAGCAAGAGCTGAGTGGCGATATTTTTTTAAGGCGATACAGGTATATTGAGCGGCATATACCCAGCTCCATCATTGTTGTACAATATAGTACCATAGAGTCATCATTACGAAGTGTACGATACTCTTGAAGCTTTCCGGGCCCCGAGGAGGGGAGATCGAGACCCGAGCTGGGGCCTAGGAAAAGCCAAGTGTTGGCACCTTTGTGACATGTCGGCTGACTGGGTAGGGGCGAGGTAAACGCTGGTGCAGCAGCCCCCTTTTGAGCCCCCTCTGGTGATCAATCAATGGCCGTGATAGCTGTGATGTGTCTTGCAGTTGGGTGTTGGTGTTGGATGGCGGCGCTCAGGGGGCAACGGTTGGCGCTGGCCCGGAATGGCCGTTCGGGGCCCAGAAGGCCTGTGCTCGCATCGTACGAGCAGGCACTCCCAGCATTGGCATTCGCCCAATGGCAAGCTGCAATCCACTGCTAGCTGGCCCCATCGCTTAGAGCATGTGAGCAGTCTCCATCGCCCGTTATCGCACTTCTGCTGTGCAATAATAAATCCGCCCTCAGTGCCCTTCTTCTCCTTTGCCAATTGATTCTCCGAAACCTCCCCAGCTCTCTCCTTCTCTCCCTCGCCCTCGCCCTCCTCACACTCTCCTCACAATGGCGCAGCGGCGTACCGATCATGTCTCCAAACAGTCCTTCTCTGAGCGGGCAAACACCAGCGTCCACCCACTCTCAGCCTACCTCCTTCGACTCATGACTGCCAAAAAATCGAACCTATGTCTCAGCGCAGACGTCTCCACCGCGAGTGCCCTGTTACACCTGGCTGACACCATCGGCCCATCGATTGTGGTTTTGAAGACGCACTACGATTTAATATCAAACTGGGACTACAATCCGAACACAGGAACTGGCGCCAAGCTAGCCAAGTTGGCACGAAAGCATGGCTTCTTGATTTTCGAGGACCGCAAGTTTGGGGATATAGGAAATACAGTGCAGCAGCAGTACACCGAAGGCACGGCACGCATTATTGAGTGGTCCCACATTACCAATGTGAATATGGTGCCCGGCAAGGCAGTGGTGGATGCCATGGCAAGTGCTGCCAAGCGGTGGAGAGAGCGAAAACCATACGAGGTGAAGACGGATATCTCAGTTGGCACGCCAAGGCCCGAGAGTATAGAGTCAGAGGGAGAGGATGAGAATAAGCTAGCGAATCAGGCTAAGGAGAACAGCCTGCACTCGGAACCAGAGAAGACTGCGGGACGAAAAGCCAGTATCGTTTCCATCACCACTGTATCGCAGCGGTATGAGCCCGTGAACTCTCCTCGAATCCCATCAGAAGATGAAGATGAGTTTATATTTGAGGACGTGGAAGACGCGCCTCTGGACCGTGGATTGCTAATTCTCGCACAAATGTCAAGTGAAGGAAACTTCATGACGAAGGAGTACACAGATGCTTGTGTCGAGAGTGCACGCGAGCACAAGGATTACGTCATGGGCTTCATTGCCCAAGAGTCTTTGAACACACAGCTGGAGGACTCGTTCATCAACATGACCCCAGGCTGCCAATTACCACCGGAAGGAGAGGATGAGGATGCAGAAGTAGCGGGCGATGGGAAGGGCCAACAATACAACACGCCACAGAAGCTTGTAGGGCTGATGGGGAACGACATTGTGATTGTAGGAAGGGGAATCATCAAGGCAGTGAATCCGGTAACGGAGGCCGAACGTTACAAAAAGAAGGCATGGGAGGCATATGAGGCGAGACTGAAATGATAGGAAGGAGCAGGGCTCGGATATTATGCACGAACAGGGCGCATGGATGGAATGTTGAAAGAATTAAAGAAACAAAGAAGTTAATCTACTGGAAATTGCACACGGCGGCGAATGGGCGTGGAATACCCCCCGGGATATTTGAAGGAAATGTGTATCATTGGCACTAGCTCAATTTCACTGCATATCGAGCCAGATCCTGTTGGATATGGTTCACGGCGCAAAAAAAAAGAAAAGAGAAAGGAAGTCTGGAACCAATCCGTAATGAAATGTGCAAAAAGAAAAGAAAATCATCCTCCTGGCCAAATGTTTTCCTTAAAAGAGACTCGAAGACAATCAAATTGTCAAGTGCAACGTTACGTGATAGACTATTCGACCGCAAGCAGACAATCTGAATGTCAATCCGCCGCTCTGGCCACAAGTATCTCTCGATTCGAGGAAATCTAATAAAAAAGACCAACTGCCGCAACCGAGCACCGCTTTGATGTTTTTTGTTTACTTAATTAATTTTCCTTTTTTCCTATTGACTCCATTCCGAGGAGATCTCGCAAGCCAATCACGGCAGTGGTCCTATT
This sequence comes from Xylogone sp. PMI_703, assembly GCA_021399445.1. Classification (NCBI taxonomy): domain Eukaryota; kingdom Fungi; phylum Ascomycota; class Leotiomycetes; genus Xylogone; species Xylogone sp. PMI_703. The sequence goes on from JAJTUQ010000003.1 coordinate 4,200,520, forward strand.
CAAGAGCAGGCCTTCTCCAATCCCCGCAGTTGCCGCGGCCTCAGTGCCAAAAGCCGTATCCCACTACTCCAACCCAGAGACACCAAAACGAGCTTCTCTGGCCCCCCTTTTTTCGCCCTACTTCAGCATGCCAGCCTCCACCATCTTTCATCACCTTACACACCGCCTCGCGACCGAACAACCATCTTCCTTGGAGCTGTAAGACGCGATGGTCGACTACATGATGTGGTATGCGATCTCGCCCATAGAACCCTTTCAAACGAGACATTCAGCTGCCATTTTGCCTTGCTGATGGCAGCTGATGCCGTGGCTCGAGGTTGCTACTGCCAGAAGGACGACGTCAAAGTAGGCATCGACATCTACCGGACGAGACTACTGCAGGGTCTCTGAATCGCGCAGCATGCCCCTAGTCACCTGCACGTCCTCGATCCGCTCATCGTTGTCCACGATATGCTTCATCGCAGAAGAATTCCTCCTATTAGCTGTAATCCTGGTACTTATTGCCAGCACAACCTGGACTATCAGCATTGCCGAACAGACTAGTGGCAGGGTTAGTGATGACTGTTTCACACTCTCTCAGACAGATATCACTCGCCCTGCGGTTTGCGACAGAATCTCACCAACGGGAATAAACATTCCAAATATTGCCTACTCTTGAGGCCTTCAGATTGTCCAGCAGACCCGCTGCGAACACATCCTGTACCAGAACCTCAGCATACACGGCATCATTGCCGTATGGCTTCCACTACCGATAGCCTTGTTGAAGAGGATGGAGCTGAATCGAGCGAGAAATGCCGTATTCCAACTAGCAGAGATGGGAGATTTCGGGATTAGTTACCTGCAAAGGGTGATCATCTCGAGAGTAGAATAGGATATTCGCCTACAGTCCACGACTGCTAGACTAAGTAAGAGATACGAATCAGTCCAGGATGCTGTGCTCAGCCTACAGCATCTAGCATTCATGCCAGGTAAATGATGAAAGAGAATGTGGTTGTGCCGTTACCTTCTGATCGACTTGGGATTGAAATTGCATCGGTTATCTGCTGAATAGTTTGCATCTTGCAATGAATCATAGAGTGGAAGCTGGGCACACCAATTCGTCGAGGACAGTGTACTGTTCTTTTTAATAATTGAACGCATTACCACCTTCATACCTATTGTACCCATGAGGAAGCAATAGTATAACCCCGTTCTACCCGATCAACTCTATAGATTGAGCATAGAGGCCCAACTACATTCTAAGCCTTATTCTGAAGATACTTGTAAACTCGAGAGAAGTGTGTTTAAGACCCAAAGATATGCAGTTTGGAGCATTCCATATGATCCATATAATAAACTTGAGAGCGGTATTTAAAGATTTCTATAAAGGAAATATAATGATGTAATGAACACTCACAGGACTCTCCACCAATCATAGGTGTGAGGTTTGTATTTTAACTGGTCTGTAAACTTACTACATTTGATATAGCTCGGGAAAATCTTCTTTATAACCAAATTATGAAACAGTGGTTACGAGAGTTTGTAGTAGGCAATGGTGCTGGGTTCTTAAATACTACGCAGAGCTTTTGCGTGGCATTTTGATGATAGGATATGACTAACACGTGATGATCAACCCTGTCTCGTAGACGAGGTTGAATCCCCAACTGCCAACATCAACAACCGATCGTTATAGAGAAATGGGAGCCCGAACAGATAAGTCACTTTTTACAAGCTATCGCATCACATAGGCAAGTAGGAACAAGAAGATATTATTTTAAGTCATTTTTATTTGTGCTACCTAATTAGGTGCTACCTGAAAACTGCAAATGCTGAACACCAGCTTTTCCATTATATCATCCGGAGACACGATGAAAAAAGCACATAACCGTTAAAAAAGAAAAAAGTCTAGCCATCAAAGGTAAATGAAATACCCCCCAATGTACGATGCAAGCAAGGAGATTCGTAGAATGAAGGAAGGACTTTAGTCAACCATTTAGTCGACTTCCTCGACGTCGATGTCTTCACCACCCGATGGGGCAGCTCCGCCACCTGGCATTCCACCTGGCATACCACCAGCACCACCGGCACCGGCAGCAGCTGCTGCAAGTGGCTGGCAGACCTGCTCGAGCTCCTTGAGGTGCTCCTCGTACTCCTCGATGGATGCTTGCTCGCTGTCCTGGAGCCAGTTGCTGGTCTCCTCGATCTTGGCCTCGATGGTAGTCTTCTGGTCTGGTTGAAGCTTGGCAGCAACCTCTGGCTTTCTCAACTCATTTCGGAAGGCGTTGGTAGTACCCTCGAGGTTGTTCTTGGCAGCGATTCTTCGGGCTTCCTTCTCATCTTCCTCCTTATACTTCTCAGCCTCAGCCAACATGCGCTCGATTTCCTCCTTAGAGAGACGGCCCTTATCGTTGGAGATGACGATCTTGTTGGACTTTCCGGTACCCTTCTCAAGGGCAGAGACGTTCATGATTCCGTTGGCATCAAGATCGAAGGTGACCTCAATTTGAGGAACACCACGTGGAGCAGGTGGGATACCAGTAAGTTCGAACTTGCCAAGCAAGTTGTTGTCCTTGGTTCGGGCACGCTCACCCTCGTAGACTTGGATAAGCACACCAGGCTGGTTATCGGAGAAGGTAGAGAAGACCTCGGACTTCTTTGTTGGGATGGTGGTGTTTCTTGGGATAAGCTTGGTCATCTGGCCACCAGCAGTCTCGATACCGAGGGACAATGGGGCAACATCGAGAAGAAGGATCTCGTTGGTGGACTTGGAGCTGGTGTCACCAGAAAGGATAGCTGCTTGGACGGCAGCACCGTAGGCAACAGCCTCATCGGGGTTGATGGACTTGTTGGGTTCCTTGCCGTTGAAGAAGTCGGTGATGAGTTTTTGGATTCTTGGGATACGGGTAGAGCCACCGACAAGGACGATCTCGTGGACGCTGGACTTGTCGATCTTAGCGTCTTGAAGGACACGCTCGACTGGGTCAAGGGTAGATCGGAAGAGATCCTGGCAGAGTTCTTCAAATCTGGCACGGGTGATGGAGGTGTAGAAGTCAACACCCTCATAGAGGGAGTCGATCTCAATGGAAGTCTGAGCAGCAGAAGAGAGGGTACGCTTGGCACGCTCGCAAGCTGTTCGGAGACGACGAAGAGCACGTGCACTGGAGGAGATATCCTTCTTGTACTTGCGCTTGAATTCGTTGACGAAGTGGTTGACGAGACGGTTGTCGAAGTCCTCACCTCCCAAGTGGGTGTCACCGGCAGTGGACTTGACCTCGAAGATACCTTCCTCGATGGTAAGGAGAGATACATCGAAGGTACCACCACCAAGATCGAAGATGAGCACATTTCGCTCACCCTCAACCTTCTTGTCGAGACCGTAAGCAATAGCAGCTGCGGTGGGCTCGTTGATGATTCTGAGAACGTTCAAACCAGCGATCAAACCAGCATCCTTTGTGGCTTGTCTCTGGGAGTCGTTGAAGTAGGCTGGGACAGTGACGACCGCGTTGTTGACGGTTCCACCGAGGTAGGCCTCAGCAGTCTCACGCATCTTAACCAAGACCATGGACGAGATTTCTTCTGGGGTGAACTGCTTGGTCTCGCCCTTGAATTGGACTTCAATGATGGGCTTGCCTCCCTTGTCGATGACCTTGAAGGGGAAGTGCTTCATATCAGCCTGGACCTCAGCATCATTGAACTTTCGGCCAATCAATCGCTTGGCATCGAAGACAGTGTTTGCTGCGTTCATGGCAACTTGGTTCTTGGCGGCATCACCGATCAGACGCTCGGTGTCTGTGAAGGCAACGAAAGAGGGAGTTGTTCGATTTCCCTGGTCGTTGGCAATGATTTCGATTCTGTCATCTCGAAAGACACCTACACAAGAGTAGGTTGTTCCAAGATCAATACCTATGGAGGTGTTAGCCACTGTTGATGAAGAGACTATGAAAGGTCCACAGGGGTCCTTACCAATGGCGGGTGCCATGTTGAAGAATTATTATGTATGCGTATATGGAAATATGAAAAGAAAAGAAGATATTATCGTGGGTTGCTTCGTTTGAGTCGAAGACTTTGTGGGAATCTTTTTGATGATTTGAAGTGGTCTGAAGGAAAAGGAAATTGTCAGGAGAGGCTGCGGTATTGTTTTTAAATATCAGTTGTGGGTGAGGGTCGGTCACTGTCGCTAGGTCACTTTGGAATCGAATAGAAGAGAAAGGAAGCGAAGGGAACAGGCTACGACCGACCTCAAACGTCCAGCAGTTACCAGTGAATTCTTGCAGGCTCTATCAGATACGCTACAATTCTTCTAGAAACGAAGATCTGCATCTGCGAATTTCGCCGCACAACTCCTGCCCCTAATTCTCGCCATGAAGCTCTGAGTATCTTCCATGTAGTCGTGGATTCCTTATTTTTCAGAGCTTCCACCCCACCATGCCACTCTACCGCCCAATGACGTATCGCTGCTGAACCTTGCAGCAAACTCTTTCCTCTGCAACATCGAAACATCCATACCTCACAGCTCTACAGCATTCTATCAGTGCAGCACTACTTTCTATCAAAGTACAGTAACATCAGGCCATCCTGCTGTCATTGCGATTTCTACCCGCGACCATATCCATCGAATACATTCCTCGCCACCATGGGGTCGTCAGGCTGATTCTAGCCTTGGACCTGACCTGCGGGGCATATTGTCGCTGCACTGGGCAATTCTAGAAGCTACACCGTGAACAGCTGCCTGAACCGGCGTAACCGTGCACGCCAAAGGAGGTTCGATAAAGAACTAGAGAATATGGATCACGTGAGAGATGTAGTTTCCATCCGAAAAGTACCTGTACAAGTATTTTGACGTGCTCAGAGGGGAGTTCTGTGTATTAGCTACCATCCTATACGATCACCATAGATGCCGATTGCCTTTATCCAAGTCCTTCCAAAGTCTCCTGTGAGAAAAATCTTTATACGGTGCATACTTTAGTAGGTGAAGTACAGCAATAGCGCTGAAGCTGGCAATTGCGTAACGACCAAATACAGCACCTGGGGTGAATAACACAGGTGATCAGCAAGAACAGCCCAGCTTATGGCGCGTTAAAAAGTTTATTTGTGACCCTTGTTTCCCATCTTCCCCCTCATATTGAAGCCAGGGGGTGAGGGAGAAAATTCGTAGATGTACTGGTCACGTGCGTTTCCATAAGTTATTCCGTTCCGTGATACATCGCTGTCTTAATGCCTAAGGCTCCAAGGTCGGTTTGAGGGCAAGAGAGCCTCTCGCTAAGCAGTTCCGTGCGCGCACACACGAGTTGATAATTTTCGCGATCACTGACCTCGCACACTCAACGACAATTCTCAACGCCAATCCCTCCGAGCAACCAAACAACCGCAACCATGGGTGGTGTTACCGTTCGCGATGTTGATGTGAGTACTGATGATATTATTCCCGCAAGATGAGGGACGGGAGAGGAGCGACAATCTTTTCGCAGTCCCGAAATTGAGATCGATATTCAACCAATGTCGAAAGTTTCAAATTTCCATGATCCTCACCCGGTCCCTCGAGAAACAATGGGCAAATTGGAGCAGGAGCGAGGGGGTCGGAACGACCTCTGCTGACGGAATAATGCTGATTCGTGGGTGTTCATCAGGCGCAAAAGTTCATCGAGGCATACTCTGCTTTCTTGAAGAGACAGGGAAAGCTCCCAATTCCCGGTATGTTCACCTGGTCGACTGATTCTGCCATAGAAGTTTACCAGATGTGTACTGACTGTTCTGCTGTCAGGTTGGGTCGACACCGTGAAGACCGGTGCTGCAAAGGAGCTTCCACCTCAGAGCATTGACTGGTTCTACGTCCGTGCCGCATCCATCGCCCGTCACGTCTACCTCAGAAAGACCGTCGGTGTTGGTCGTCTACGAAAAGTTCACGGCTCAGCCAAGAACCGAGGCTCTCGTCCCTCTCACCACGTCAATGCCAGTGGAAGCGTAGACCGCAAGGTCATGCAGGCTCTTGAGAAGATTGGTGTTCTCGAGCAGGATGAGGAGAAGGGAGGTCGTCGCATTACACAGAGCGGACAGCGTGATTTGGACCGTAAGCAGTTTGCATATTCATTTTACCAATATCACTTACTAACATAATCCTGTAGGTATCGCTTTAACCACCGTTGAGGCTGATGGAGAGGAAGATGACGAGTAGATTCATTGCATTTAACGTCTGGGCTTGGGTTTCTGCAGCATTGGGCTTGCACGGTGTATTTACCTGGAGAACAAAAAATTGCTTCTAAAAGCTTGCCTCTGCCTTACAGATCTTCTCAAAGTTATTTGTGACCTATCAAAATCTTTCCTCGCTAGCCAAAGGAGGTTGATGCATTGACAATTTCTCTCTTCCCCCCCCCTCTCTCTATTATTGTCTCTCTTTAGCTTATTGTTGAGCCTGATATATCTGTGCCAAGCAACATCTCTTCCTTCTCTTTTGGGGAACTCTTCACCTTCGTCATAAAATCACTAGATTCTCAACCATCTCCTCCCCTTCGCCCACATGTGAAGACCTCTTAATGTCTTTTCCTTGTTAAGTTGAGATACTTCACTTTCTTTTCCTTGATTCCTTCCTTTCCACTTTCTCCTGTCCAACACTGTAGATAAGTGGTTTCTGTTCATCACTTTCGTTGTCAACATCTTGTTCTTGATCTATGAGAGTTTACCTTTCAACAATCAAACAATTTCAATCTGCTTAGATTGAATATACTCTTCATTCAGTCAGGCACCGTTCTGAAGAGTTGCAAAGATTGAATGAGTTGAAATCTTTCCCTTGACCTACGGTTTCTCTTCCATCAAAAGTTCATATATGTATCGCGGATGAGGTCAGTATTTTACGAACTTTACTTTTGACCTGTTGAAATGCTGAAGAATATCAATTTCTATAGATCAACATAAAAGATGGCAAAATCAAGAGTGCAGAGAAACCTAGAGGCAATTCGGCGGATCAATGCTTTCAAGTATAAGTCTCGATGTACGCAAAGCCCGGTAAACAAATGGGAAAAAGAGATGCCAAAAGAGATGCAAACAATCATCATCTCCGATGATGAAGATGATGATGAAGAGGAATGGCTCCATGCAAGACAGCCAGTGGCAAGTTCCGGGACTCCGTGCAGATCCTCAATCTCACGATCAAAAGCCCTCAGGGGTAGAGCCACTAGACGTATCATTGAAGATGAAGAGGAGGAGATTGAGACACACACCACACAACGAATAACCCACCGAAGCCAGGAGAGCCAGCAAAGCAAGAATAAAACGAGCATTCAGATCGTGATAAATCAAAACGTCCTCAAAGATGTTGCTCCTTCCATTGAGTTGAGTTTCCAGAGCTTAACTGAGATCCTAAACTTCTTAAATGATCACAAACTTCAAGTCAGGGAGCTTCAGAATAATTCCGAGTTTCTTAAACTCTTCGAGTTGTGCAAAAATGTCATTCAATACCTTCCCAATAACTCATCTAACGATTTAATCAATCAGATGGGTGAATTGATGTTCTTCAGGAAGGGAAGAACCAAGTTAATGCTCGTTCGAGAAATCACCAGCATGGAGAGTGACCGATATGCTTCCTTCAACTCGAAGGTGTTCGCCTTTTTGAAGGAGAAAGGCTCTGCAGTTCCTATGATGGGAGCTGTTTCTGGATGGACTTCCGTTGCAAAGCCACAAGTTACTCTCCTAGACAATTCTCTATGGACCAACTTAGTGCTTGATTTTCATCAAATCTATAATCACTACGTACGACGAAGTGCTCGAGATGCTACTGCTGGTCGAACCGGGATGTTTTTTGCTTGCCATGTAGAGCCGCGCCTGATGCTTTATTATGCGTGCCAGAAAATTCAACGGTTACTTAGTTGCTCTCTACCTCAAGCATTGAGATCTCTCGAAACTCTGAAAGGGCAACACCATGAGGAAGTAGAGATTTTCATTAGTGATAACCCCTGTGGCACATGCAGGAAGTTCAAAGAAAAAATCGAGGACCTTACTGGTCTGCGCTTCGTGATTAAATCATGCAAGAATCTGGCAGAAATTGGCAGGGTACTAAGATATAATGATAGACATCGTCAGTTTCCCACCAAGGCTGTGGATCCATTCCAGGTCAAGTCGAAGTTCGAAGTTGTCATTCGAAGTAAATCAGTCAAAGAACTAGAAAGAGGTCTAGTCACAGTACGTGAGGAGACAGTTGAAGAAGAGAGATGGAGTGCTTCAGTTGTAGTTGGCGAACAGCGACGTGGAAAACGCAGGAAGTACTCTATGTTGGACAGTGATGATGAGGAAGAATATGAGCCGTCAAAGAAACGCCAAAGCAAGAATCGGAAGAGAGGTCTGCTTTCTCCACGAAAGACACCACAAAAAAAGATTGCATCCAGACCTTCTCAGTCTCCTTTTGTAGGTTCCACGGGACGACGCCTCGAATTCGCCAAGTAGAAGTGCTATAGAACTTCAGGTATGACTGTGTACCTCTTAAAATCGACCGTCACCTTGCAGGAAAGTTCGTTGTTCCATATACAGGTCATAAGCCACAAGAAGAAGCCATAGCTTCGATTTTCGAAAACTATGTTCTTCAATTCAGTTCACCCATTTCGATATGATTCATTTCTCTTCTTTCAATTTTTCTCCTATTCGGCTAGAAAGAGTGATGGAAGCAAATGACGTGATATTTTCTGCGGTCTTCACTCAAAGGGTTAATTTAAGATGGGAAAAAGATATAGGATCCAATTACGGGATTATTTCCTCTCTTTTCACAATAAGGGTTGAAGAGCAGATTTGTTCATCTATAGAACATCTTCTTTATTGTCCTTAAGTTTTTCAGATATTTCTCCCATTCTCCTAAGCTTCACGAGTTTAGAATTGATGTAATTACGGGATTTGCTTCGTTATTCAGTAGATGACTCTATGTCCTGCCTGTAACGTAGTCTTCAAATACAATGGATCATTGTAAAACATTTACAGTTTTTGCTATTGCAGCACTTTGCCTCCGCTTAATGAAAGCCCACCTCGAGCTAGGTGAGGAGTCAGAAAACTCAGGAGTAGTAGCTCCTGTTGATTCCAGCACCGAGCCATAATGAAGCAGGCTGACAGGCTCTCATTGACTCACACTCTAAGAGCTGGCACAAATATTATCACATAACACGGTCCTACTGCCCTTCTCCAATAGGTATCAAGGCAGCCGCAACACTTCCAACCCCGCGCTCCGTAGCCAAAAGATTAAACTGTGCTGCTGCATTCCTCGTATCCTGAACCTCGATCCTAATCCCCAGTTCGTTGATATACTGTCTCGTTCTGGGGCTCAATGGCCTCATCTGCTTCCCAACTCCAATAATTAAGAGATCTATAAACAAGCAAATGAAAGAGTCCATATATCAGCAATGCTTTTTCGAAAACAAAACACAAATGAGACAAAAGTGTCCACAAACCTGGCTTCGGCCATACAAGCGCCAACACTCCCCAAGCCTCATCATCAACTTCAAACTGCCCCTTCTCATTCACAAACCCGCCCTTCTTCCCCGCCTTCCATGGCGTCCATGAAAACGCCTCCCCAGCAATCAATAACGCACCTTTACCACCAACAATCTTCACCCCGCTGTTCAAATGGAATCCATCCCACAGACACGCATCAATTGACGTCGATGGCGCAGGTGTACCGCCCAGAACGTCCAGGGCGCCGAAATCCGTCTGGGTCGTCTCTTTTGAAGGAGGTCCGCGGTCGTGCGATTTGGGCTTTGGAGATGCGGCGTTTTGGTAAGTAGGTGTTGTTGTGAGAAGGCGGGAGAGGCGGGATTGATTGATACTATCGTGGATTCTGCGCGAAGGGACGAGTTGTGGTCTCGCGCTCCTCGTCGCTGTGGTATAAAATGCGCTGGCGTGGGGTTTACGTCCTGCTCGGTGGTATATAGGCGGTTGAGAGGAGAAGAGAGATTTGTAGAGCTCCTTTATTGTGGGGCGAGGGAGAGAGGACGGGTATCTACGAAACTGATGCATTATTATTTTTGATTGGAGCTCTGTGAGCTTTATCTCCCTTGATTTCAGACAATTGATATTCGGTTGAGGTATGAAAAGAGCTCTGGAAAATTGTCCTGCCGAGCTGTGTCGGCCAAAGACGTCATCAAATAATTAACCAATGAATGACCCTGTAATTACAACCTTCTCAATCTCACAGTTTACAACCAGAAGAGGAAACTTTGATTTTATAGTGTAGTTTTTATTTTATTGTGCTATGGAAGTCAAAACTATCTTGGTATTCTCCCGTATTGAGCGCTCCATAAAAGCACATTGTCTCGCTGCTGCAAGCCCTGATTAACTTTCCCACAACGGGAAGTTCAAAAGAGGTCGGTCATAGCACCATGGCTGGCATCACCAACCAAACGGGCATACTTAGCTAGTACACCGCGATTGACGTTCGTCTTGGGGGGTTTCCAGGCTCTTTGTCTCTCGGCAATCTCCTCCTCACTGACATCCATACTGATGGTGTTGGTTTCAGCTGAAATGGTGACCGTGTCTCCGTCTTTGACGAGCGCAATAGGTCCTCCAACAGCAGCTTCGGGAACAACATGGCCAACAATGAATCCATGGCTTGCGCCTGAGTATCGTCCATCAGTTACCAGTGCGACGTTGGTCAAGCCAGCACCCATGATCGCTGCGCTTGCTTTTAGCTGCTCGGGCATTCCGGGACCACCCTTTGGGCCTTCGTATCGGACAATGAGGACGAGATTCTCGCCATGTGGGATTTTGCCCTTGTTAAGCGCTTCATCTAATTCATGCTCCTTGTTGAAGACTCTTGCCTTACCTGTAAAGACAAGACCTTCCTTTCCAGTAATCTTCGCAACGGCTCCACCAGGCGCAAGGTTACCGCGAAGGATTTGAAGATGGCCAGTCTTCTTGATAGGGTTATTAAGAGGACGGATTATGACCTGATCCTGTGGTAGAGATGGGAAGGATTCAATGTTCTCAGCAAGAGTCTTTCCGGTAACGGTTGGAATGTTACCATTGATCAAGCCAGCAGCAACTAGAAGCTTGAGAACGGAAGGAGTACCTCCAATGTTGTAAAGATCCTCCATAAAATACTTTCCACTAGGGGCTAGATCTGCAATGAATGGAACCTTGTTGCTGACTCTTTGGACATCGTCAAGGGTCAAAGGAACTTGAGCAGTGCCTGCCATGGCCAGGAAATGAAGGACACCGTTTGTGGATCCACCCAACGCCATTGTCAAAACAAGAGCATTCTCAAAGGATTCCTTGGTCATGAGATCACGAGGGCGAATGTTCTTCTCCATACAGATCTTAATGTACTCGGCGGCCTTTTCGCACTCACGCATCTTGGCTGGTGATTCGGCTGGGTTGGAAGATGAGCCTGGAAGGCAAAGTCCCATAGCTTCAATAGCCGTTGACATAGTGTTTGCAGTGTACATTCCACCACAGGCACCAGCTCCAGGACAAGAATGCTGTTCAAGGTCATCCTATTAAACAACTATCAGTAACTTCACATACGTTTATTTACGTTTATTTTGCTTGAGCCCCCTTACCATGACATCGCTTGCGCTTGCTCCATCAACAGCAGCTTTGAGCTTGCCATAGACGTAAGCACCTGCGGCTTCATAACAAGTACTAATGTTAACATCCTTGTTCAACAACTTCGAAAACCCCTTCTTGATAGTACCACCATAAATCATGATGAATGGGCGGTTATGACGAGCAGCTGCCATAACAACACCAGGCATGTTCTTGTCACAGCCCGGGATGGAGATGTTGGCGTCATGGTGTTGTGCACACGTGACGGTCTCGATGGAATCGGCGATGATCTCACGAGTCTGAAGAGAAAAGCGCATGCCTTGTTCAATATGTCAGCTTCAAGTTTGCTAGGAATCGAATTTGGATGTATTAAGACCAGTACCTTCTCCACCCATGGTGATGGCATCAGAAACACCAATGGTATTGAACTGCCATGCTAGCATGCCGTTCTTTTTAATAGCATCCTTGACGATCTTTCCAAGGTCATAGACTGGGAGTAAAGTTAATATACATCAATGTAGTTCGTAAACAGCTCTGCTTACGATGAGTACTAGAATATGTGTCAGTCAGATTGTTTTGGTATTGGAAATTATGTGAACTTACTTGCATGGATTTCCCTCCCACCAGACAGTGGAAACTCCAACTTGAGGAGCTTTCTTCATCAAGTCTTTGTTTGGGACACCTGCAGCATACAACATAGCCTGGAGAACTAGTCAGCCAACGCCTGTTGACAAAGTGAAATCACGTTACTGACCTGTGCTCCGGGGAAGTCATGACCATTGGTGATGGTATGGGACCATCTGTTCAAGGCCAACTCTCCATCGAGCTTGGTACCATATTCAAGTTCTGGGAACTTGATGTATATGGGGTCCTCAGAGAGGTGTTCAGCGGATTGTGGATTCGCCATTTTTGAGAGCAAAATGTTGTTTTACAACGTTTCAGAGATGTACGTGTATGTTTCATGAAAGTAGGAAGAACAGGAAGTTGAGATCTAAGAACAGAAATTATATGCTGTGGGTTGGCAGTCCCAGGGAGCTCGCTAGGAACTTTAGTGAAGTTCCTGAGAGAGACCTCGGTGACAGGCTTTCGCTATTCTCCAGCGAGGAAAAGGGGAAAGAGATAGCGAGACAATGGAGATGGCTGCATGAGAGGTCCCTATAAACACTGGGGAAACTCTCGTGAAATGGGGAGCCCGGAGAGGGGAAAGATAGAGAAATTTAAAAAAGAGGGGTGTTATTGTGCGCTTGACCACTGATGGGAGCAATGATGTCGCGCGGTAGAGCAGACTTTGCCCCACCATACATTGGCCTATTCTCACCAAGCGTCTAGCAAGTAGCTAGAAACGAACGTCGCCATGGGGAAAGCTTTCCACTCGAGCCCACTTCGCTCAAGTAGTCCCCGCCGCCGCCAATTGAGGAAGAGCTGATTATTTACAGTGTGACAATGAGCGGCTCCTGGTCCTGGCAGCCTTGGGAATGTCTGGTTCCTCTTGGGCGCTCCGGAATCGGCAGTAGAGGCAATGAACGACGCCTTGGAATACTACCGGGCTTTATCATGATTATCATGATTATCATTAAAGGCTTGTTCTTGTGCTGTCTGTTGAGGTAATAGGAGCCAGTCATTCTGTTTGTGGAACCCACCAATGCTCGCCGTCCATCACACCGAGGACATTTGGAATGATTGAACCCGAGTTCATATCTTGGCTGGGGAAGAATGATTGAGGTACAATAATAGGACTGTACCGGCGAGTTACTGCTAGGTGGAAGGCTGGTCATTCCTTAAGAGGTGTGCCATACAAACAGAGTGGTGCAGGAAGAGGGGCCGCCATCGGTGCCCTTTCTCACGGACTCCTCGGATCCAAACTGGCCGAGACTCCGTGCTGGAGGAGAGCTATTCAGATATTCAGCGAGCAATAAACACAGCGCCACATCCGAACACAGAAGCGAGCGGGTGAAGGCTGAGGCGGGGCTGGGATGCAGAAGTTGAGGCTTATATTCCTCCAGCTACTGCATCCTTTTCATGAGACTGAGCTTTATAGAAAGCCCTTGGAGCTGGCACCGAACAAAATTCCAAAGGAGGCTACTAAACGACCTGAGAACGTAAGGGGTTTGCAGAAGAACTAAGCAATGCGCACTTGATCAACTAGGATCGATGCACCATTTCATATGAGCAACATTGTTAGCAAGCAGCGTTGATACCATCCTGATACCATGTACGACAGAGATAGGAAGCATTTGGCGCAGTACTTCCTCGCAGCCGCACCTGCAGCACTGCATCTCGGAATACTTTCCACATTGCCGCAGCCGCACCCTGATAGCTACATCGGATCACTAGACAGAATTCTCTACGGGGAAATTTTGATCAGGATCACGGCATCGTATGCTTGAGAGTCAATCCATACAGTCATATCCGTATTAACACGAGTTGATTTATCAGCGACTTCCTGCGGCCCCATTGGAACATTGCCCAAACCTCATCTTGGTGGCTCGGTGACCCAGCCTTGTGGTCCACTTCCGTCCATTGTCTGGCCGCTGGAGTTTGTACTTGGGTACTTGGGTACAGTGCTGCGTTTTGCCCTGTGCACGCGGTTGTGTTCCAATGAGGCCGCCGGGGGGAGCCACTCACCCTCCCTCACTCACTGTCAGGGCACCACAGGGCTGCTCCGCTGCAGCTTGGACTCGAGAACTAATGAGTCAACTGGCTACCCGGATTTGTGTGGAAGCCCAATGGCGTCAGTAGGGAGGGCACGAGTATCGCACTGCACAATCGTTGGATAATTTTTGCCCATCTCTCATTCTCCATCCTCTGTTGCGCAATTCTTCCATTCGTAGCAATAATCTCTCATCATCAGCTGCTCCGCTATTCTCGATCATCACAGATGTTCTTTCAACGACAGATTGAGCGTCGCGTACTTTCTACTACTGTCACGGCCCGACAATCTGCCAGTACCCGCCCTAGATCTTAGGTACCCAGCTCCACCAGCGGAGCCCTCGACAGGGCTACCTCGACACCCTACAGCGTCATTGGCTGGCAATCTATATAGCTTTTACTCCTCGTCATTCTTGCTTTTGCTCCATGCAACTTCTTTTCTAATAAATGGCCGCTGTCTTCTCACCGTCAAAATGTCTGCTTCAATTTTTTTTCACTGCTGCAGTCGTCGCTGCAGTCCCCGAAAGCGCCGCTGTGTCCCCGATAAACTCTCTGAATAGAGTGACATCACAGCTACTAGCTCTGCTATCAAATTTCCGCCACATATCGCAGCACGCCTTGCAGGGTAAGGCTGACTTCTGGGAAATGGTGCAGATTGCTGCAGTTTGCAGCATTTTTCCCAGCCTCTGGTATTTGCGTAGGAGGCAATATAACCATAAGCCTACACAATGGAACTCGGGAGAGCCACTATTGAACGGTACCGCAAACCTACGCAAAGGCATTGACCTCCAAGGTGGGTTGACACTAATAAGGATTAAGATGCCGTAGATTTAAGCTAATATAATTTTACTCTAGATGCTGAAACTGTTGATCCTGGACTCCTAAAAAAGCACTCCGAGATCCGATCCTTCACCACAAGTCGTTTCACATATCCTGCGCTCCGAGTCTTCTTTCGCGGGCATCCACAAGCAGATAAGCTACCGATAAGCCCCGCCCCTCCTCCATTGCTCGTATTTGTCCATGGCCTTGGAGGATCCGTTTCTCAATTCAATCCGCTTCTAACAAGCCTGGTCAATATCGCCTCATGTCTATCAGTCGATCTCCCGGGATGTGGGCTGTCTTCTTTCGAACCGAAATCATGGGATGCGTATACTACGGACGCCCTTGCAGAACTCCTTGCAGTGGTGATTGAAACATATAGAGAGAAAGATTCCGGACAGGGAGTGGTATTCATTGGACACAGTATGGGTTGTTCTCTTGCTGCAATGGTGGCGTCGAAAGTTTCGAAAGGTTATTCATTATCCCAATATACTGTTGGGTTTGTAGCAATCTGTCCTCGTGCTGAACCCCCAACCGAGAAAGAGACTGCTACTTTTAGAAAATTACTGCGTATCCCAACACCAATTTTTGATGTCTGGCGTGCATGGGATCGGCGCGGAGGTCCAGAAAGTGCCAGCGTCAAGCGGTTTGTTGGCCCTGACGCGGACGAAGAAAGTAAAAAACTTCAAGAACGGTTTAATCAACAGAGCAAAACGCCTGTCTGGAGACGAATGGCTGCCGGGACACTGCCTATTTATAAGAACGGTGTTCCTCACGGCGGGCTTCCCGGCAAGGAGGTCTGGGCGGGTCTTGATGTCCCAGTCTTCCTTATTGCCGGAGAATGTGATAATGTAACGAAGCCTGTTGAACTTGAGAAAATTGCTGCTGTATTGAGTGAGTCTCATCCTAGAGCCAGCAAGGGCTCATCAAAGAGCTCTCCCAAGAACTCACCCGAGAGCGCACCAATTGTTGACGTGGCTGCACCGATTGATTCTTCAATATCCAATAATGATTCTCCTTCCAGCTCCAGCGACAGAAAGATAGAATCTTTGCAGGAAGATGATTTTCTAGAGCAATCATTGACAAACACAACGGATGTACATGAAGATCCGTCGACACCACACGAGGGCTTATCGCTCATTCCGCCACAGCCATCCAGGCCGAAAAAGATTCTGAAGATGACCATTCTTCCAGCTCCGGCATCACACGCTTTGCTATATATGCCTTCAACAGTGCGGATATTAGCAGGTCTAATATCTGACTTCTTATCTAATCACGTCTCCGGTCGTTTATCGCTAGGATGGCAGCTTCAGTTTCTTTCAACATCGGGAAAATGGGACGTCAAAAACTTAGTCAAATGGCAAGCAGTGAATCCGGTTTCCGAACCAATAGCAGATGTTTTTCGAGCAATGAAAACCTTACGAGAAGTTGACGAATTCCACTCCCCTCGAGTTTTCGTCCAGCAGTGGGGAAACCAAATTAAAGATATCATTGACATCAGCCACGACAATCCTGTTTACGATCCTCAAGGCCTAGAAAAGGGCGGGATTCATTATCATAAATTTCCAACTGTCTCCAAAATTCCCCCTAACGCCGAAGAAGTTCATACTTTCATCTCACTTGTGGACCGATTACGCGAGGAACAGAAGATTAGAGCAGAGAAGGAAGGCTGCAATGACAAATGGTACATTGGTGTGCACTGTCATTATGGATTTAATCGTACCGGATACTTTATTGCTTGTTATTTGATAGAGAGATGTGGGTTTACGGTCCAAGGCGCAATTGACGAGTTTGCTAAGAAGAGACCAAATGGTATTAAACATGCTCATTTCCTGGATCAACTTTTTGTACGATATTGTGTTGGATTAAAGAGGTCGTCGGATTTGGCTCGGTAGGCGTTTGGCTGGTTTATTTTAAGTACACATATGGTGGAGATAGGGATATGCCTGGCGTTCCTTCTTATTATATATATATACCACAGGGACGAGTCGACGACAAGAAAAGTAAAATAATAAACGGAATAGAGTCAATTGCAATCTGCAGATCTACGACGGTCCATCGAAGGATTCTGCTCGCGCAGCAGCAGCTGATAATGGCAATGTAACTGTCAAAGCCATCATGGACTTAAAATAAAGATCTCCATTCAAACTTACATTCTTTCCAGATGTAGTGTTACCTTTCATAATCAAACCACCACAAACAGATGTAAGCTGTCTAATAACTTCACGGAAAAGCCGTGATTAACATTAATCACGGAGTCAATATGGAAAAGCCCGCACATCAGCCACACTTGATTTTCGTAAGCCAACAGTAACTCCGTCTACATTATTACTGGCGAGGATGTACTTCCTGTTTTTGGGTTGGTGAAGACTTGAGCCTCCTGGGACTGTCTTTACAGTATTTCCGATTGATATTCTCCTTTCTCTTCTTCTATGTGATCTTTCTTTCCAGAGCTGGCCCATTGAGCTCCTTTCGCACGTCCATATGTAGATATGACGTCTGAAAATACTACAGAATAACTTGCCTTCTATGCGGGAAATACCACAGTAGAAGGCTGGGGAAATTTTATGATTATGATGCGCTTAATGCCCGTTGATGTACCGTGTACAGTAGGATTATGACGTCGTCGAAACCGAAATTGTCTGATCTTTTTTATAACCGGACGTCCTGACACTGCAGATAAAATTGTGCAGGATGATAGGATCCAATAATGGGCGGGAAATTATGCTTGCTTCCTGAACTTTCCTCATTTGAGCTGCATTTGGGCGGTTATTTCTGTCCTCTATGTTTTTGTTGGGTTTGTAGCTACGGAAGTACAACATTTCGATTGTGCATCTGTATAAGAAATTTTTGTGTTAAATTTGCGGTGTCCGAGCCGTTATTTTGACTCCCCGGCTCTCCCTTTTCTAGCACTACAACTCTACCATTGGGTGATGCAACCATCATATGATGGGTTTGTTGATGTCACGGATGAGCGGCATAGCCGTTTGAGAGTGTTTTTGGGCCGTACAATTATTCCTGTACAAGCTTCGTTGCTTCATGGAATCAGCTCGGCATCTTCGGCGGGACCGCTTCGCAATAATCTGCCAGCGGTTGGATGGAGCAGAGACATAATACTGTAATATACTCTAGCCACATCGTCGAGCACAGCCCAGGCAACGCGCACCGATGAGTAAGGCTACTGCTGGGCCGAAAAGCTGTAGCTTGTGAATGGTCCCACAAAGTCTCCTACCGTTGTACGTAGCTTGTGCTTATTAGTATTCTATTTCAATTGAGTCTCGTGAGCCTTTAACTTTTCCCCAGTAATTACTGTGTACGTATGCCGTAGGTTCCAGTCTAATTTGCTTTCGTATAAGTGTGAGCCTTCTAGATTATTGTCGTATGGGTACCTCGTGGGTGCGGACTTTCTTGTTCTAGACGCATTCTGGGGAAGAATTCTAGAGTGACCCGAAGTACTGGGTAGGGCTGCCAGCTCAACCTCGCAAAATTGCTACTTGTCAGGAAAACTGTGCTGGGTAAGAAGGGACCTGCAGATGTTGACGAATCAAGATAAGCGCCTTGAAGGAATCCACGGGCCTCCAGAGAATTGTCAGCATTACTGCGGTAGAGAAAAGGGGGATATCCACATGGAAAGGGTTATGTGGTTTGAATAATTCCCAGTAAGGCGATGTTCGGCGTCTATATCCCCTGCGTCTGGGCGGACCGACTAGCGTGAGTGATGCGTCGTCATTTTGCCATCAGTTTAAACTCTCCAGACCGACCGCCATAAAATTATCGATAGCACTCTTCCACTTCGGTACGGATTTACGATGATTCTTTCCATCACTTGGCTCCTCTGAATCACAGCGCTGGAGTAGAGTGGCTAATCCTATTCTTCCGGAATACATCTCACCCCTTCCAGCATAGTGCGGGGATAAACTACGCAAGCAGGTAGGCAAGCGACGGGGCTCTCCTGCTACCTGCCACAACATTTCGATAGAGAGACGACGGGCGCGAACTCACCTACAACGATATCGCGCCATCGCAACCACGCGGAATCGCCGTAACATACAGCGCTGGTCTGATCCCGATACTGCCGCTGCATTAATTACATCGACGCATATCTGAGTATAACAGGTGGCTTGAATCCAGAGTCGCCACGATGTCGAAAGTCATACGAAGCGTCAAGAACGTTACGAAGGGGTATTCGAGCGTCCAAGTGAAGGTTCGAAATGGTATGGGATCTCTAGCTGAAACGAGGAACTTGTGCTGATGACTGAAATAGCTACAAGTAACGATCCTTGGGGCCCTACAGGCACTGTACGTCTCCTTTATTTCCTCTATATAGATTCTGTGGCTGACAAAACATCGCAGGAAATGAGCGAGATTGCTCAGTTGACCTTCAATTCGTATGGATTCTGCTGAGGCGACTCGAACAAGACTAACAGATGCAACAGATCAAATGAATTCTATGAGATCATGGACATGCTGGACAAGCGCCTGAATGACAAGGGTAAGAACTGGCGGCATGTGCTCAAGGCTCTTAAAGTTCTAGATTACTGTCTTCATGAGGGGTCCGAGCTTGTTGTTACCTGGGCATATAAAAATGTCTATATCATCAAGACCCTCAGGGAATTCCAGTATATTGATGAAGACGGTAGAGACGTTGGACAGAACGGTAAAGCGCCATATACGTTGAAGCTAATGATCATTACTAACAGTTCTCAGTCCGTGTTTCCGCTAAGGAGCTGACATCTCTGATTTTGGATGAGGAGAGGCTGCGGAATGAACGCAGCGACCGCAGAAACTGGAAGTCAAGAGTTACTGGCATTGAAGAATATGCTCGGCACGACGAGCCATCTCATCGCAACAACAATAACAATAATAATAGACGACCGCATCGTCCTCAGAGAGACGATGAAGAAGATGCCGAATATAGGCTTGCCATCGAGGCTAGCAAGTACCAGGAAGAAGAAGATCGGAAGAAGCGTGAGAGCCGCCAGGAGCCTAACGACGATGACTTGGCGAAGGCTATTAAGTTAAGTAAGGAAGAGGAGGAACTGCGGAGAAGGGAATTGGAGGAAAGCAATGCTGCATCACTGTTCGACGATGATCCGATCCAGGTCGCTCAACCCACTGGTTTTAACCAAGGATACCAGCAACAAGGTGCAGTGGATTGGTCTGGCAATCCAATTGATCCAAATCTGCAAGCCCAGCCTACTGGATATATCAACAATGCTTACACTGGGTTTGGTGCCCAACCAACTGGATACCAACAAAACGGATATCCTAATGGGTTCAATGGTCAGCCAACTGGTTATGACGCCTTTGGTCAACAGCAGCAGGCCCAACCATCTGCTTTTGATGCTTTCGGACACCAACAACAGCCTCAGCCTACTGGTTTTGATGCCTACGGCCAGCAACAGCAACAGCAAGGTTTTCAACCTCAACCAACCGGTTACAATCCATATCTCCAGCAATCCTCTCCTTTCCAAGGCCAGCAGCAACAGCAGCAGCAGCCAGAGCTTCTCGCTCCTCCGGGCTCGAACAATCCTTGGGCAACTCCTAATCAGACCGCTGTTCAGGCCTCGAAGCCATTGCAGACTGGATCTAACAACCCCTTCGCAACATCTTTCAGCCGACCTTCAACTGCTACTCCGACTAAACCAACACTCGCTACTTTGCAAGAGCAGAAGACTCTTAGTGACTTTGGTAACAACTCATTCAATGCGTTGCAACAGCAGAAGCCTCAGTCAGAACACCACGCGAAGCTTAACGCGCTTCTTGCTAGCGGTGAAGGACTGGATACATTCGGCAACACTGGAGATCTCCGTATTCCAGCGCAGCATACTGCTCCAGGGACCTTCGTCAACAGTGCAGGTGCTGGTCTAAACCGTATCAACCAACAGAGGACCGGCAACAACCCTTTCGTACCAAATCAATTTACGGGGATACCGCCGACAACCTATGGAGGAAATCCCAACGGCTTTGGCGGTAGCCCATTTGGAGGTCACCAAGTTCCGGCTGCGACTGGGCCTGCTGGTTTTGGCGGTGGTGGGTTTGGACAGCAGACTAATAACCCTTTTGGCGGTCAACCACAAACCCAGCAGCAAGGCCAAGATCTGATTCAATTTTAAGCAGACTCTTCTCAAAAATCTCCTTTGTCGCATAACAAACCGCGATCTGCATATCGTGATCTTTTTGACCGCTAAATAAAGCACTATTTACTTACTGTCACGGAACTTTTCCAGAATTCCATGGTGTACCTGCTTCTTTTTCCTATGACGAGCGCTTGGAGGCATGACTTCATATTTTTACCCAGGCTCGGGGACTGGAGCCCTCTTGTTTCTTTGCTAGATTGAGATGTGAATCAAATTCACACTTGCACATTCTGTATACTGAGACTATAGACCTTATTTCAATGTGATCCAGTGTCATAGTGTCAGTGCAATCTTGTTTTACGTCTATTCACTGAAGGAACGGTGTGGATCAATGAAGTCCGAGTTGGCCTGTTTGTGAGGCTATCATTAGCCTCTCAACTCTGTTGTAGAACTTTGCACTCCGCTCACATTGACTACTTAAAAGACAGTATTTACATGGCTAGGTTACTTCTGGAGTACGGTGTAGACTCGATGAAGGAAGGCTGGGTAATACCATATCAGCGCTTGATTATTATTACTACGGTTAGTTGAAATCAAGGGGGAGCTTTAAATGTAATTATATCATTGTTGCGGAATAGTTTAAATCTCTTTTTCAATTGTTGACATAAGAATCGTTATTAATTTTATACAGTACCCGACGTCGCTGTGCGTTTTCTTAAATCATATCAAGATGCTAGAGTTAACCCAAGAGTAACAAACCAAACCTCGCTCGTCGAAGCCATACGCCGTAGAACCCCCAGTTTTCAACTACCATCAATAATGCTGCAGCATCATAAACGCACATTTAGATATACCCGAGATCTCACTTTGGTGATCTCCAAACATCTTCACCAAAACTCTTTAGCAGTCATGACATAAACATACCGGTCATGAAAAAATGCTTTATTTACCCCATGCAAATCTGCAAGAATTCCTCCTTTCCCACACCGCCTTTCCCATCCAGATCGAATTCCTCAATCATGGCGACCAGTTCCTCCTCCTCTAGTCCTTCTCCTAGTTCCCTCGCAACCCTTCGCAAGTCCTCTAGACTGATCATTCCCTTGCCATCCGTGTCAAACAGTGCGAAAGCCCTTAGTATTTCATCCCTCGGGTCTCTTTGTGCTATTAACGTGGCTGCGATTGTCTGAAATGCCGGTAACGTTAACACAAGTCGCCCAGGGCTCACTTGCGAAGACTGAGCTTGCTGGCCCTGTCCGGAAGGAGGAATGCCGTGTGCTTGGAGGAGAGAGAGGAGTTCTGGTTTAGGGAGGTCAAAGCCGAGTGCTTTTAAAGCAACTTTGAATTCATGGTAATCTATTCGTTGGTCTTTGTCTAGGTCAAAGAGAGCAAACTGTTCATGGTCGCAAGATTAGCATTTAGATTATTCAGTTCACTTTTCGTTATCTGCTTATTATTTTTTTTTGCTCAAGCTTCTTAGCAAAACTAAGCATATCTTCTTTCGACCTTGCCCTGGCCCAGGAGATTCTACTCACAGCTTCGTTGACCTCCTCCCTCTGTTCGTCGGTAAGGTTATTGAGTGGATTCGACGACGTCGCGCCCGAAACAGCTGCTTGTTCTCTTTGCGCTCGCTCTTGCCTCTCCCGTTCTAATCTCGCAGCTTGCGACGTTGGGTGCGCCGACATCGAGAACCCTCCAGTGGGATGGCTTCGTTCAGGAAGCTTGCCCGCATGAATTGTGCTGCCGTACGGTCTGGAGGGGAAGGAGGACGAAGCCATTGGGTTGGCGCGGTTATTCATTCGGAAGGAGGGGCACACGTTCTATGGAGGAAGGTTATATGGCGACGAAGTTTATTATATCGATTTTTGGGCAGGCTTTGTTGAAGTATTGTATTATTGTTTCTTTCAATATTATCCTTGTAGCTTGGACGACGCGCGCGCGAAGTTCGGACAACGCGGTCTGGGTTCACTAAAGTACTTATGCCTTAGGCATCAATATGTTCCTGTAAGTTTGGCATCGATAGCTCTTATCCTGCACTCAGGTGGAGAGTGCTGCACGTGATTGGAGAAGGACTCCAATTACGAATTGACTAGCGAGCATTTTATTCGGTTTCTGACTAATCGTTTTGTTTCAAGGAGGAACCAATATATACTTGAGTAAGTCTCTACCGTAGAAGCAGTACGAGGAGGAAGGCATTATTGGGAGTCATACAAGGCATACAATGGCGAGAGGCGGTAAATGCGTGCCTAGCCGCTGTGCACTGATAGCCAATGATTTCCTCAGGCAGCAATGCTATTCACATTAACCCGTCACCTGCAGCTTACTCAGGCAGATTTTTTGGGTTTGAAAGTCATAGAACAAGTCAAGACTCAAATGAATCGATGCATTACCTCCGCTACTCGCATTTGAATTGCACATTCCGCACCTAGGCAACGACGGGGTTTTGCTCAGTGACCATTTAGGTATTCCGCCTTTAAGAATCGCTGTCGTAATTGGCCAGAGCTTGATCTCCGTAAGCGAACTTTGCCTCCCTGTTGTCCTAACTTTTGACTTTCTCACTTCAAACCAGCGCGTCACCTCACCTTCGAACTGCTTCGCCGACCACCGCATTCCCTTATTAAATAGGTCGACTACGCATTTGGCTCTACCATTTCTACATACATACACAGCTTGTAATGCTTTCGCAATTCTTTCAATTCTGAGCGCGATCTTCCTTGACAGTCTGCGCGTCTTCGGCGTGTTGCTTGCTGACAAGAGCACTGACGTCCTACTTTTGCGATATCTGAGGTCCTCCGTCTCCTTGAAGGCGAATTCGTAAAATGTCTGGCTTCGGTGGATTTGGAGGCTTCGGCCAGGGTAATACCCAGCAACAAAGCAGTCCTTTTGGTGGTTTCGGGAGTGGTACAAACACAGGTACGGGTAAGTCACGTCTTTTCTTACTCCTCGGGACTCCGTCCTCCATGCGGTTCTAGTCTTTGTCCAGAAGTGCCTCCACTCGAATCCATGACTTACTCGAGTCTTCCTGCATACAGGCTTCGGTTCGACGAACACTGGTTTTGGTGCCTCGAACACAACTGGAGGTGGACTTTTCGGTAGCACTGGAACTTCGGGCTTTGGTTCTGGAGGTATGTGGATGCGCTTTGCGGTTACAGACTATTCTGCGGATTCTGGAGCGATCGTCTCATGATTCGAATGCTGCCTGCCATTTCCTACAGGTTTTGCCAGCCGGCATTACTAGTTGTCCTTCCGCGATCTTGTTCAGTTTTCTTTTATCAATACGGTGGTACAGCGTCCTGTTCAGATTCTGCGATCAGCTGGGACACTGTTGATGCGATCGAGGCCGTATTGAAACGACATGCCACACTTGATAACATTGCTAACGAATGGAAATATAGGCGGCGGCTTCGGCACTAACACTTCCACTGGCTTTGGTGCGCAGAAAACAGGCGCATTTGGTGCGCCGGCTACCACCGGTGGTGGATTGTTCGGAAGCAACACAGCAACAGCTGGGACTGGTACCGGTTTCAGCGGATTTGGTACAAATACGAATACTACTTCTTCGCCATTTGGCAGCACTAATACAGGAGGTGGTTTATTTGGAGCCAATAAGCCTGCTTTTGGCTCAACTGCAACAACTACAACATCAAATCCTTTCGGTGGAGCTGCCACCACTGGTTTCGGTGGAGGTACGACCTCGACATTTGGTGCTCCAGCCAGCACAGCTCTAGGAGGTAATGTAGGAGAGGCTCCTGGCACTGGAAGCGTTCAATTCCAGGCTACCGTGGAAAAGGAACCTGGAGGAGCGACCAACCAACAGAACGCTTACCAGAACATCTGCTTCCAACCAGCTTACCAGAAATGGTCCCCCGAAGAGCTTCGTCTTGTGGATTACGCACAAGGTCGCAGATACGGGAATTCTAGTGCTTTTGGAAATACAAGCTTTGGGGGATTCGGGAGCACAACCGCAACAACTCCTGCTACGACTGGGTTTGGTTCGGGTACTACCGGGACAGGTACAGGACTTTTTGGAAGTGCTGCAACTAGCTCTCCTTTCGGTGGGCAGCCTCAACAGACTACGAATACCTTCGGTTCGAATACTACGGGCTCCTTGTTTGGCCAAAAACCTTCAACTGGTCTGTTTGGAAGTACGACTACCACTCAATCACCATTTGGTGGAACCAACACAAGTACTGCCTTCGGCGGAACAAATACAAATACAGGCTCGGGCCTCTTTGGGAATAATGCCGCTGCCAATAAGCCGCCCTTTAGTTTTTCTACCACCCAACCTGCTGCTACTAGTGGAGGTTTTGGAACTACAGGAACCACAACTGCCTTTGGAGGGGGCAGTAACTTGTTCGGCAACAACCAACAACCCAATACCGCGAGCCCCTTTGGGGGTGCTCAACAGCAGCAACAACAGCCTGCTTCAAACCCATTTGGAGGATTCGGGGCTAACAATACTCAACAAACGCAACAGACAGGAACTTCTCTATTCGGTGGTGCTGCTCAACAGCAAAAACCTGCCGGTAGTCTTTTCGGTGCGGCTCCTGCCGCTGGTGGAGGACTTTTTGGTAGCGCATCACAACCTGCCGCGGGTGGAGGCATCTTTGGAGCCTCACAGCCTGCTGCAAACACCAACCCTTTCGGAGCCGCTTCCAACACACAAAATTCATCCCTTTTCGGTGGCAATAAATTGGCTACGCCTACTACAGGTAACCTTTTTGGTGGTGGTGCTCAAAATACCAATACAGGTCTTTTTGGCAATCTGAACAACCAAAATCAGACGCAACAAAACACAGGTTCTCTTTTTGGAGGAGCTGCTAACCAAGCACAGAAACCAGCCCTATTTGGTGCGCAGAATCCTGGCACAGGCTTGTTTGGAAATACCGGGAATCAGCAACAAGGCACTAGTCTATTCGGAGGACAGCAACAGCAGCCCCAGAACTCTCTCCTTGGTGGAAACTCATTGTTTGGAACCAGTGCACAGCCTCAGCAACAAGTGCCCCAGTCTCTCACCGCCAGTATTAATGACAATGCCGCCTATGGTACCGCGTCCTTGTTCTCAAACTTGGCCGCGACTCAGGTCAATAACCCTGGTCCTATTGCTACTCCGCTTAGCAGTAGTGTGAAGCAGAAGAAAACTCCAGTACTCCCTATGTATAGATTAAATCCAGCATCTGCATCCCGTTCATCAACGCCTCAGAAACGAGGGTTTGGCTTCTCTTACTCTACATACGGTAGCCCTGGTAGTACTTCAAGCACATCCAGTACTCCAGGCAACCTGAGTGGCTCCTTGTTTGGCGGCAGCCTCAGCAAGAGTCTTGGGAAAAGTCTTTCACAAAGTAGCCTTCGTCGGAGTCTAAGCACTGAGGATAGCATACTTGCTCCAGGTGCCTTCTCGGCTACATCGGGCTCTCGGAATTATGGCAGCACTGGAAGCATGAAAAAGCTTGTCATCAATAGGGGCATCCGTAGTGATCTATTTACCCCCCCTACTCCACCACAACAGTCTCCACAAACTGGTATATTGAAAAAGCGTGTCAGTTTTGAATCTAGCTCAATGCAAGGAAATGTAAATGGCTCTCAAAATGGCACCTCTAGTTTGAAACAGGTCCAGAATCATGCGGAACCTAGTTCTGAAGAACTTGGATATCTGAGACCACGAGCCAGCACCAATGGTTCAGACTCGAATGGTACTATATCTCCTCCTGATATGGAACAAGTCAAAGGCAATGAACTTGCTGTAATTGAAGAAGATACATCTTCTCAATCTAAGAATAACCTTGGAAGCTCACTGTCTCGCGAGGACCCGGAGCCAGGCCAGTACTGGATGAAACCAACAAAGGAGGAGATTCAGGGAA
This sequence comes from Xylogone sp. PMI_703, assembly GCA_021399445.1. Lineage (NCBI taxonomy): Eukaryota > Fungi > Ascomycota > Leotiomycetes > Xylogone > Xylogone sp. PMI_703. The sequence continues at coordinate 4,227,419 of JAJTUQ010000003.1, forward strand.
TGAACCGAGTCCAGCGTCAGAAGGTTACCGGATTCACTGTTGGAAGAGATGGGGTGGGACAAGTCACTTTCAATGTTCCAGTTGATCTGACGAACATCAACCTCGACGAGATTTTCGATGACATGGTGGTTTTGCTTCCGCGATCCTGTACTGTCTACCCGAACCCATCTAAGAAACCACCTATGGGCAAGGGTCTTAACGTTCCTTCCACGATCTCTTTGAAAAATTCCTGGCCTCGTGGTAAAGATAAACGCACTCCTACTGGGGAGAAATCTGGTCCTCGAGTTCAAAAACATATAGAACGGCTTAAGAGGGTCGCAGATACTAACTTTGTTGATTACGATGCAGAGACAGGGGTCTGGACCTTTACAGTCGAGCATTTCACTACCTATGGCTTGGATTATGATGAAGAGGAGGATGGCGACGGCGTCAATGAATTGGGGCAAAGCACAGCAAGTATCCTGCCAGGTACTCCTACACCGACGCGACGCACCCCCCGCAATGTACAGTTTGAAGAATCGTTTGCTTCCAGCTCTATGAGTCGTACAGAGTCTGATCCGGATGATACATTCGACTTTAAGAGAAGGAAAATCCTTCCAGGAGCATTTGATGATGAATATGTCGAAGAAGAGGGTATGGAAGATGAGGAACCAGAGGAGCCGTCTTTTTTAGATGATCGCTCCGTGGGTTCGCAGTCTGATAACGCCGTCGAAGAGCCACTGGATCAAGACGATGTTTTCGTAGACGACGAATCTGTCAGCATCGTGGATCAAGATATGGCGGGTGCTTTCCCCGAGGCTGACAATTCCACGGAGCATGAAAATGACTCGCATGATGATGAGATTGATATGGATGAAACACCGGGACCAATCATGAGGGCTAGAATGATGGCAAGTAAGAATTCAGGGTCGCCTACGAAAAAGAAGTTCAAGGCTGGTGATGACTGGACGAGTGCACTGAAAACAACGATCAGTCCGCAGAAACAGGATCGGGCGCAACTAAAAAGCTTGCTGGAAATCCAAGAGAACGAGTTGCGTTCCATTGCGCCTATTTCTCCAGTGAAAAGTAGAGTCGTATCCGATGGACGTGGCTTCGCAACGAGTATTGACTTGATGAATTCACTATTCGGGCAACCGAAGAGCCCAGCAAAAGTCCAAAAGACTCCTGCTAAGCCACAAGGTTTTGAGGTTGGTACTCCTTCTCATGCGTGATAGTGTACTTTTGGAAAGGTGATTAGGGCCGTTTGTTGAGCCAACTCATGTATCTAAATGAAATACTAATTGAAATAGAATGGATTTTTGCTAAAACCTTATTTAGTTTCCTTATGAATTGAAGTCCAAGACCGGTGATGATTTGAGCAAGATGAGCGAATCAGAGCGTGGCTTCCATGATTCGTTGAAACCGAGTTGGAGTTATGATGGGACACTTGTGTATTCCACCTCCCCAGGTACCAACACATTTGGTCGATCGTCCCGCCGTGCAAAGGAGAGGGACGGGTTAGTAATAATTCAGAAAGGAGGCGTCGTGTCTGAATGTCGTGATATACGATTTGCAAAATTTTCCAACGAGGTAATGACCCCTAGAATGAAATCAAGTATCAGTCTAATACCGATATAGTCCTCAGCAAATCTTCTCAAGAAGCAGAAATCTTTCACCAGCATTAATGACTCTAATGGGGTTCCATTGGCAAGCCTGTCGAAGGCCGTTTCATTTTCCAACTTCTTTGACAGCAATGTACGAGATCCAGCAGCTATTCACGAGAGACTCGTTTGGGAGTTAGCCAGCGTTCTGTTTGATGAGATCGCAATTCCTGCAGAATTAGAGCACATTGTCAACGTGGAAAATCGCCTACGAAAAGCCAATCTATCTGATTTCTGGCAGAAGCTTGTCGACCACTCATCCACCCAGCAGGTTGCAATGGCAAGATCCAACGAAGAAAAGGCGATTGCTTGCCTTGCCGGGCGTCGAATTCCGGATGCTTGCTCCTACCTAGCAAATGGGAAAGACTTCCACCTTGCCACTCTTGTAGCTCTTATCGGGTCGAATGATAACATGAGGAAGGATATGCGTGAGCAACTCAACGAATGGCGGAAATCGCGAGTTCTTTCGGAATTCAGTCAACCTATTCGAGCGATCTACGAAATGCTTGCTAGTAATGTGTGCGTATGTGAAGGTTCCAAAGGGCCAGCTGAAGATCGCATTGAGTCATTCGCTATTTCTAAACGCTTTGGTCTGGACTGGAGGGAGGCTTTCGGGTTACGATTATGGTATGCGACTCACACAGATTCAGATATTGAGGCAGCCGTCAAGCTGTTTGGCGAAGATCTTTCGCAAGATAAAGAAGCAGCTAAACCAATAACTTGGTATGTCGAACAGAGGATACCAACTCTATGGGATGATCCACAACTCGAGCAGCGAGAAGATTTATTGTGGGGCCTGTTGAAGATCTATGCTCTCCCAAGCACCGACTTGGAAGCTGTTCTAACTCCGGAGAATTCACAATTGTCTCCACTTGACTACCGTTTATCTTGGCAGCTTAGATGTGTGCTGACTTCATCTGGCATAATTGAGGCTCGCGAGGACACAGTTGATAAAACAGATCAAGCTTCACTTGCATTTGCTGCTCAACTTAGCAACGAAGGTAGCTGGCTTGATGCAACATTTGTACTTCTTCATCTATCTTCCGCTGATGCCAGGAAAACGGCAATCCAAAACCACCTGGCCCACTATGCTGGCCGGATTGGTTCGGGAGATAGTCAGAGCTTTATCACTCTAACACAGGACTTCAAGATCCCTCAAGCTTGGGTTTGGGAAGCAAAGGCGCTTTACATGCGAAGCGTGAAGCAGGATTCAAAGGGAGAAGTTGAATGCCTAATCCAGGCAGGTTCATTTGATGAAGCACATCGCACTTTCGCAAAGAAAGTTGCGCCTACCTTGATAATTGAACAGGATTATGCTACCCTCAGAATATTACTAAACGGCTTCCATGGGAAAGAGGATAGTATATCTGAGTGGCATCTAGGTGGAGAAATTTATCAAGACTTTCTGGTACTACTCGATGCTCAGAAGAGTGGTGCAGTTGATGATCTCGTCCTCGAGAGGCTCTTGAACGGATTACCGGCTGTAGCTGATGAGGCCAACCATCCTGATTTCTTGGAGAAGGTAGCCGTTCAACTTATCAGTGAGGATGTTGCCAAGACGGTGGTTAATAATGGCAAGAGGGGCAATGTGAGTATCCTTAAATAGGAAATAATTGATGGTTGCTAATAAGAGACTACAGAAAGAGAATCTACCTAAAGTGTTGCGCCTACCGCTCACTGAGGATAAATACCTGCAACATACAGTTGAGCTCAGTCTGGAATACTATAGGAACGTTATGGCTGGTGTGAAAGGATAAGGATTGTTTGGACAAAGAGAGCAGGATCATGGTGCTACGGCGCCAAATAGTGAACGTCAAGGTGGCTGTAAGAGAAAAAAGCAAAATACGGCCGCTTCAGAGCGTATGGGTGTAAGCATGGGAAACAAAAATGGGAAGCGAGCAAGGAAAGGGAAGCCTTGGGATCTTAATAAACAGTTTGTAACACCAATTTTGTAGCATAGCGTTGCGTTGCATCGTGGTATTACATACAATGATGCTTTAATGATCATTACATTTTCAATCCTTGGGTCTAAGATTATAACGTTCTTTATGATTGGCACACAAAACATTTAATCGTTACTGGAAGAATCCTCACCTAATTTTAAGTTCATGTTGATACGTGTGGATCATTTTATTTGCAGTAGTCGACCTATCACTCAGGTCTTGAGCTTCTTTGCTTGCCCTTGTATCCTGCATTACCTATCATAATTTTCTCCCGAAAGCAGTTTACCATCTTTTCTATCGCCTGAAGGCCAATAGCACCCGTTGATAGAAGAGTTGAGATGTCATGGGATAATTGAATCTATTGAGAACATACATTACTACCAAAGCACAAAGGACTATCTTTGCCGACTCCCAAGCTCCATCCAAAAGAGCCTGAATTAATGGTTGTACTCCGCCACCTAAAAATAAACGGACCGCATATATCAAGCTTAACTCTAGGTGTTTATTTCAAAAAGACATAATATTTATAACTTCCCCTCCAAAGAACGCCATGCACCTTAGAACCTTCATCCGGTTGTCATTAAACCCATCAAACATCATAGCTCAACCTGCTGTCCAGATATCCTTATGTCTTTAGATTCCGACTTCCCTTTGGCCCAGCCATTAGTAGTCCACTGAACGATGAGTTTTGTAGCTAGTTTAGACATCTCATCATACCCAGGGTTATCCTTAGGGGTAAACATTGCTAAATAAGAAAGAAAGATCATTAGCAGGTTTCCTTAAGAAGTAGACAGAATCAAGGTCCAATGGAAGGCCAAAACTTACATATATGAGCACCAGTCTCATCGCTCGCGGCATCATTAATAGCCTCAATAAAGTAATTCCGCGCCTCCTTCTTCGGCAGATTGCAGAACGTCCTCTGATTCCCGATAACACTCCCAACCAGGCTTCCATCCGTTTTACTCAGTGCCCGTTTACCCAGTCTCGTATACACATTGGTATATCCCACGCCCAATTCCTTATTCAAGGTCACCATCATAGCCACCCGCTTCTTCAGCTCCTCCCCTTTAACCAGGCATCCCACGAATTCAAGGTGCGATCCCACCCAGGTCCAGCCTTCTGTAATCTGCTCCCGGTTGAAATAGGCAGCAGCACCGCCAGCTACAACCGCTGCACCCGCCGCACCGGCATACATCGCGAACTTTCCCCATCGCTGCCAAGATGGCGCGTTGGGATCTACAGCTGGTGGCGCAGGTAACGCAGCTACCGGCTTCTTCTCCTCCTTCTTGGTTGTTGTTTTGGTAGTAGTAGTAGTCGTCGTCGTTGTTTCTGTTGCCTTGGCGCCCCATATCATGCCCGAAAGACTGGTTAGTTGTGTGTAGGCTTCCGTCGCTGTCTGATAGTGGCTTTCTGCGCCATGGGCTACGACGCCCGGAGAGATGCCTAGGTACGGGGTATCGAATGCCAAGACGCCTTGGATATATGGGAACATGAAGGCATTTAGGACAGCAGCATTGGAGCTGGTGATTTCGGGGGTGTTTGAATCAATGGCCTGGTCGGATGTGATTGAGATGACTGTATCAGCTGCCACGATGCCACCCATGCTATGTCCTACCAAGACTGTTCGTACGGAGGGTTCGATTGTCGGAGAGGGAGTCTGGTGCTCGACCTCGATATCAATAACCTTCTCTAAGAGCCTAGAAATCATTGTATGAGCATTTAGTAACTTGAAGCTTTCGTACAGCCCAGTTGAGCGGAATCTGTGCTGCTTCCCAGACTTACCAATCTCGAAACCTGCTCACGCACTCCGCTAAATCGCCTCGAGTCTCGAATTTCGGATACACGATGGTGCGTACGTTGATGTCAGGCAGCCCCTTACTCACCAGGCTACGAAGATGCTCGGGGAAGTTCCCAAACGTATCATCGCCTCCCTGCAGGAACCCGTGTTAGAAACGGCATTTCGTCGATCAATATTTGGTGATTTATGCTTCTAACCTTGAATCCATGTATAAAACATAGCAATAGAGTCTTCTTCATATTGAACTACTCGCATACCGAGGTCATCGCTGGAGAACAAGAGCTGCGGTGGAGGGGCAGGGCTGGGGATATTTCTCGAGGCATGCGGGCGGTGAGTTGTGGCAGATCAAGCTATCTATGTCGCCTCCCGCACATGACTTACAGTACTCTTCATGGTCAACGATACGAGTGGTTAGATGGAAAAGGGCCAGGCCAAATATAATTTCTAGTATAGGTGTCATATCTATCAGTTACAAATAATGAATTGCTTTTGCTATCTTGTGCTATATGATTTTATTCTTAGTACTATTTGAAGCGTGCAGGTACTGTGCCTCCTCGGAAAAGCTTAGCCTTGTGTACAAGGCTGAGTGAATCAGCAGGCCAGTCATGTCAACAGACTTATAATTTACCCTTCATCTTCACCTTTGCCAGAGGTTCGCTTTCGGGGGGGACGTGCGAGAACTTTCCATGTTCTAAAGTTCAGCTTTGGAATTGCTCTGAATCAGTAATAATCAAATGTCACTCACGGTATAAGCACTGCATTGGGAAGAAAGAATTAAGATCATCGATCATATTATTACTATGGGTATAGAGCCGAGACTCTTTTCTATCAGAATCTTCTAAGGGCCAGTCATCTAATTCCGATCCCATACTCCCCGATCATGCCGCCATGAATAGATGTAATCATAACTCAAAGTCATGAAATTCCAGCCCAGCCCCGCCCAGCCCCGCCCAGCCCCGCCCAGCCCATACATATCATCCATTCCAGTGTCACATTTACCGTCCTCTCAAACAGTAGACAATTGCCACCGCTTCATCATATTAGAGAAGCACATATCATGAACGCCAATCCACTCCGAGTAGTATACCCCTTTTTGCGTACCATGCTATGCTTCGTCTTGAAAGTGAAAAACAAACCCCAGATAAACGCCGTCCCAATGCAAGAATTATTAACTGCACCAATTCATGCGATGCATCTAGAACATAGGAAAGTATATAAGTGAAGAAACATTTTTGGACAAGAGAAGTGCCGACCGACCCTGATCTATAGACCTCGGGAATTCAATGGCCAAATGACAGCGATGCTATTGACCTTTGCCACACTCCTGTCTCAGCACGTGCTTTATTCAATGCGGCTGTTAGATAGGACAGTAAGATTGCCTATCAATGGTGATATCGTGCCGGCTGGACTCCGAGAAACCGAGAAAAGATATTGCCTGCCATGCTTCTTGACTTCTTAACTGGGACCTCAGCTTTGAAGTCGTCAATGTTCTCAATCTCATATGGAAGAAGGGTACGACCACCAGAACCAGTGTGTTGATGAGCAATGTGAACTTGAGAATAGGACTCGGGGCTCTTGGAGTAGTGCTCTCGAGATCCGCTAGGAGGAAGGAAGCCTATTTCCTCGAGGAAAGCCATGTTGTCGATGCTACTAGCTGGTGTAGCAGAGCGTGAGAAGGTTGATCGATATGAAGATGCTGAAGACTGTACAGTGTCTGCCGTACCAGAGCGGGAGAGAGGTGGGACATCAGTGGAAGATGGGGTAGAAGCATGATAGTCATCGTATCCTCCAATGACAACACCAGTTGGGTCAACATACTCGCCGTGATAAGACTGATAAGACATGGCTGGAGAAGGGTTGTAACCGGTCTCGTGGTTGGAGTGCCAGTACTCGCTTGCGCGTTGATATTGCAGACAAGCAATCTCCTGCTGAAGTCTGTGTTGCTCGGCCATAGCAATACGGTGCTGCTCCTTGATGCGAGCATGCTCCTCTGCCATCTGAATTTCAGCTCGGATTGGTGCAAGGAATGGATCAAGATGGTAGTAGAGATCTTGTTCGGTGATGATCAGATCCCACTCCAAAAGGTGAAGTAGTTGCTTTTCCATGAGGTTGACCTCAGTTCGAGAGAAGCCAAATGGCTCGTAACCCCGTACGTTGGAGTATTCAGCCCAATGCTTGTTCTTTGGAGAAGAATCATTGAGGAACTTGGCCGCGAGGATGAGAGATGCGAGAAAGATGCGGTGGACAGTGCATCGAAGGCCCTTGGCGACAGGTGGAAGTCGTTGTCTCAATCTGGCGAGGTAGACCAAGGATGTCATGAGAGTAGGGACCTGGACATTTGATCTGCGGACGAGCGAGGTGATGAATTTCTCAAGAGATGGCAACGGGGGTTGCATGGCAGCTTGAGCAGCAGCTTGTTGAGGTGGCTGGATAGGACCTGGAGAGGGAGGCTCACACTGAATAACCTCGGAAGCCTTGGTAGCAAGATATCTGATCATATCAGTGCTAACAGGCATGTAGATGAAGTGCTCGAGAGCAAGCTCATTGAGACGATTGTCGACGTACGCCATTGTGCTGAATTTCAGATGATGTTGAAAGTCAAGTCAAGTGGCTGGGGATGAAGGAATTATAAAAAGTTGAAGGTGGGTGTTGATAAAAAAAGGGAAAGGCGAGGTGGAAAGAAAATATTAAAAAGACAGGAATGGAAATTCGTTGACGTCAACTGCTAATGCCCTAGGGTATTGTGCGACTACCACCCACAATAGGAAATACTGTAGACAATAGGTCGAGGTGATAGCTATTGTCTCCCTCGACGAGGCAGAGCGAGAAGGCTGAGGACAGAAGGCTGTGAGAGGAACAGTCAGTCTACAAGCACAGGCCAAGCGAGGCAGTCAGGCAGCCAGCCAATCAGAGCAGTGGAATGGGGAGACGAGCGAAAAGGGAAAAGGGGACGCTAGTGACTTACCACAAAGAAAGCAACCGCACAAGAGAAAGACAGACTGTCGGTGCGAGGACCTTTTTGCTTTTGTATAAGGAGGGAAGCAAGTAGAAAGGACAAAAGGACAAAGAACCCCCGAGCCAGCGGAAACCCTGTAGATAATAATTACGACTGCAATTGGCGCAGTCGCGGATGGTCAAAGGGGAGGCGGAGGGGCGAGGTTGGGGTGCTGGTGCTGGTCGTTGGGTCGGAGTCGGCGAGGGCGAGGCGAAGGCGAATGGCAGCTCAGCAGCACACAGCACGGCGGGTCTAGCACGGAAGCGAAACTGGCGCCCGGATGATCGCCCTGTCTGGCTGACCTGTCTTTGCTGCTCTTGGGCAGGCGGGTTTTATTTTCGGGCTTGCGGTTCCACTCTCTGCACACACGAGAGCAAAATCCACAGCAGCGTCCACAGAGAGCCACTTGCGAATCCTGGGGCGATGGCGATGGCCTCGATGGGGTCTGGCGATGTTACAGTCCGATGCCTGGGTCGATGCGAGGACAGCACAGGCGGAGCACGATACCGTGTCGTACTCACTTAACTCAACTGCACTATGGCTCGATGCTTCCAAACGCTCGATGCCAAATCGAATCCTAACTGCAGCAACACGGAGTAGCTTTGCGGGCTCTGGTCCAGGGGGATGGGAGATGGCCGCAACAGGCAAGCAGAAAATAAGATGGCAGCCGGTGAGTCTGCAGGAGCGGGAGCTGGGTTTCTGCGAGCTTTTATTACTCTGATTCCTTTTTACCAGGTGCCTGCCGGGTTGTTCGTTCTTGCGTCTCTCGATTTCGCGGGGTGCGCCAGGGGGGTGGTGTATATTTAAGGATTCGAGAGGCTTGGGCTGACGAGATCTGACTGCAACCGTTGCTTCTTTGATCAGTGCTCGATTCCGCCTACCACAGGAAAGGGAAGTTCGTGTCGAGCCTCTTCCGTGTTCGTGTGGGTGTGTGTTCGGGAAAATGAGTGCAAGAAGGTAATGAATCCGGCAACTAAGGTAAGGTACTGCTCACAGAGCAATAATACGGGCTCGGATGGGGGAAAAGGGGATACAAGTATTATTATTAGGAAGAAGGAAGGGAGAAAGGACTGATGCCTGTGGTTCTATGTTCTATGCACAGAAATTAAGAACTAAGACAACAGCGAGATGACGGGTATTATATGCACGACGTTCTTTATTTTTTTTTTTACTGTATTATGATGGCGGTCGACGGCGTCGAGGCCAGAGCAGTTCTATTATTTGCTGCTTGCTGTTTTGGAAACGGGGGTTGAGGTTTCGGGTCTCACGAGGCGCGAGTCGATGATCAACCGTTGACTGGATTTGCCTGGAGATCGCAAAACATCCTGACCTATCCTCCTGACGGCCGCGACCCTCTTCCCAAACCCTTGGGCATGCTGTGCCGGAGCATGCCTATCGCAGGTCGGTCAGATGCGAATTCAGTCGCGCAGGGGCTCCGGATTATTTTGGTGCAGCGTTAGAGAAGCCGCGATAGTTGGGCTAGGCGTAAAGAACCACGGCCTGGGCTGGGCGACGGTTGGCTGAGGGTCGACCTCCAGGCCGTTGCGCCAGATCCCACTACGGCACTGGCAACTGGGGGGGAGCTGCTAGGCGCTATCCAGTCAGCCAGTGCTGCCCGTTGATTGCTCCAGCGTGCTTGACGGACCGCTGCATGCCTCTCGCGCGCCACTGACCGACTGGACCTTCTAAATCGTCTTTCTCTGGACCATCTTGAACCACGACTCCACGACATTCATTTGAGCCCCTGCATTCCTGGTTTCAGCCCAGGCACACTGCGCTGGATCAGAGGGCGACACGAAGGAAAAAGACGACGCTGATGGTTCATCCACCTCACGTTCCGCCCGAAGGCCCCCTTCAGCATTAATGCACGGCACGAGGAAACACGAGGGTACCCGTACCCAATCACCAGGGCTGATGCTGTTTATCGAGCATGAGGCTCCTTTCACTTGATTCGATGCCTGTAGTCTGTCTGTCATGCTGGTCCCTTTGAATTGCTGTTTCTCTCTAGAGCATTATCAAAAAAAGTCTGGGCATGAAACAGCTGAGTCCAGAACCGCCTAGTGGATGAACGGTTTTCCTAGCCTGTCCTCTATACGCTGCCTTTACTATTGCTGGTTACTATCTGCCTCGCTTCATGCATAGTCATTTGTTAACAGGACTCTACTCCCGCGCAATTAATTAAACCCAGCTAAAATACTGTACACAACGGCCGTGAAACAAATGAAATGCCGAGACAGCAAAAGGCTAGGACGTCGTCGGGAACTGCCTTTGAGGATCCCTGAGTCTACCCTAAGGCGAGGTTTGCCTCTAACATGCTATCATTACTCATTTCATGGGTCTTGTCTGCCCATTCTTTGCATGAGAACATTGATATGCCAGGCTAGAGTTGCCCTCAGCTGTGCTCGGCATGGGGAACGCGGGGCGCACTAGCCCACTCATGCTGTGAATATTTTGAGGGATCACCACCAGAACACTATCGCAAGTGGCGGTGCCAAGTACTCCAGAGTTTTACCCTAGATGTTGTTCACGTCGAACATCAACGCACTGTCGCTGATAATCTCTCATTCGTCCTGATTTGAGATGTTGTGCAGCAGGTGGTGATGATGGGCATATCATCTCAGACCAAATGCTTTGATGTGCATCGATGAGTTGTCATGGTACTTCCCCTCCACTACTCTCGATCAACGAATAGCAAAATTCTGCCACCTCCACACTCGTGTTATCGAGTCATAAGGATGCTCAGACTTCCAAGATGAGATGCCACATCGCAAGAGCGGTGAATGATATGGATGATCCAACCAGAAACTGGAGGTGTCCAAGCCAATATTTCTCCCATAACAAGCATTCATGCAGGTTTCACTCGGGCCCGGCTCTTGCTGGCCCTTTGTTCATTCAAGGGGCCAGGATGCCGGCTGTGGCAAACAACAAGACTCTTGCGGATCAGTAAATTCTAGAGCCTCTAATCTCAAGTCACCAGATACAGGGCAGTGGGAAAACTTTTTGCCTTGAAGATAATTGGCAAAGCCGTATTCGATAAAACAAGAGAGGATGAATGGGGCTTTGCTTGGTTGCGTCAACGACAATCCACAGGCCTCGTAATCGGCACGTTGTACTCTGGCCACAATCCAAGATGGACGCGAAGGGGGAGGCCATAACAAGATTTGCATAAGGGGCTCGGTACACAAACGCACAAAAGAAAGGGAATGGATCGGGTGCCGAACATGGATAATTTCCTCTGCTGGACTGCAGGAAAGCATGAAGATCATAACAAAGCATATCTGTACAAGTAGATCGGGAGTGGTCGTTGGTTTCTGGCAACTCGAAGCTGTAGGATCAAGCCACCTCGCAGCCTCCCAACCAAAACCAGCCCCCTAATCGACGATGTCGCGGTGTGGCTCAGCAGGGTGTATATTCAAAACTGCAGCATACCCGAACAGTCGACAGCCAAGCCTGTGTGGCTGAGGCGTCTTTGCATCTCGAACCTCAACGCTGCCCGCGCTCTGATTGGCCCAAGAGATGGTTCTCGCTTCATATGACTGTCGACGGGACTGACGGATTAATTGGACAGAACGGAATTACCTTGAAACAATCCGCATCTTCGGGAGCTACCTCCTTTCCACAAGGCCGCGATGCTTTGCAAGATGAACCCAAAGCTCAGCTGCTGGATCCAACGCAACCCTCTTGCACGTTCCTGCTCCGAAGTGCAGATGCAAGCAACCAACAGCCTTGTAGAATCCAACCTTGGCAAGGCCTCGGTACGAGGTGCTACACCATCTAACGCTCAATGTTCCTGCCAATCATCCACTTCAGCTGTACGCAACTCCATCAATGTCAGCTTTGACGTCACTTTGATATTTTACAGAATTTGTAATCTCAGCTGCTCCTTCTTGATATTGAACAAGCTGATGTCTTCTGTTCGAGTTTGGACATAACTCCGTTGGATGTCCCGCGACCGCCGGAAGGATTCTGTTGTGGTTGTTGCGGAAGCAGATGCGCAAGTGGTGAGGCTGAGGCTGAGCTGACCAAAAACAAGCTCACTTGCTTGCCTATTTTGTCAGCCTTCTATAACAAGCTACAAGCTCGCAATCAATCGACTTTGTCTCTAGTTCAAGTTTAGCCTGAATGCGATCGTACGGTGAGTCTAGATATCTAGGACATTATCCACTGCGTCGTCTGCCTTCGAGGCTCCCGATTTGGTCGCAGCCGGTCATCAGCTATCGCTGTATTTCTCGTCACCGTCTAAGCAACGAGATAAGATGCAACTCAAGGTAAAATCCAGCTATCCACCGTTGCCTTCAGAGTGGCATTTAGATGACGTGGCTCACGAGAAACGGTCAGGTCATTTGATCTGATTGTAAAGGTCGAGTAGCATTGTCTAATTCCGACATGGCAAACTACTCGTATACAAAACTCGTAACAGGTGGATACCTACCCCAGACAGATTGAAGGCAAAAGGCCAGACCCGAAACTGCCGTGGCCCTACGTCCGTAAACATACAGTACCATCTCTCACTCCAGCTTACTGACAAACACAGTGTCTCTTTGCGAATACCATAATTACGTGTTATCCAGCTTCGCACGAAAAAGCAAGCCGTTTCGGAAGCCTGTATCCAAGCGCTTACCGACATCTAATCAAACAACCTTCAGCATCGGTGTCGGATGCCCCATGTTAGCCGCGTGCTACCAGCTGGGATAGAGATTTCAAGCGAGATTAAAAGACCAGCAAGGGGAAGCTCTCGAATACTTTGGTACTGTACCGGTAGGCCAAGCTACCCGCGTCTCCACCACCAGTCGCGCGCTTAAGCCCCTGCAGCGCGGCTGAGCAATCTTCATGCGTCATTCCTATTTACAGGTTGAAAAACAGTTCGGATGACAGGTACGTAGGCGATCATGCGAGGTGGGTATAGTTTCCAATTTCTGTCATTTTGTCTCTCAAGAGCGCGCGTAGCAACGCTTATCGCTACAGGAAACCCGTGCCGCCGCCATCTGGGATGTTGGTTTATGCGGATTCGTTGGTGGATTCTGGCGCATGCTGTGACAAAGGAGGAATCTCAGGCGCTTAACTTAAAGTAAGGATGGCGCCAGTCTTTTGATTCCAAACCGCTTGGACGCCTATACTTGAGGGATCAAGGTTTGGGGTTTGGGGTTCCTGCTCTTTAATTACTTCCTTTTCCTTCTTTATTTTTGGTTTCTTTTGCCTGTCGGCATTTATATTTTCTTTGTTTTGTTCTATTGTTTTGCATTACTCTGCCGCTTCCCTTTTGTGTTCACCTTTTTGCGGGATTGTGAAAATGTTGGGTCAAGGGATTGAATGATTAAACAGTCTACTTCATCCTTCTGTGATCCTCTCCAGGAACCCCGAAGTTCGTATGAATTTCGGACCCCTTTTGGGTATCTTTTCCTTTGCTAGCATTCACATTTTATTCACCTCGTGCATGAAATCCGAATATTTGAGTAGCGCATCATTTCATTCTGATCTTTTTATAGAGTGTGTGTTTTCGGTAGGAGTAGTATAGTACCGTCCTGAACATCTCGCACGTGGTAGGTATTCCAGGTATTCTTATCTGGGCATACGTCAGTCTCCAATTACTTTCTAAACCCAGCTGCAGAGGTTTAATTGGATAGAATTCTAAGATACCCAAAAATTTCGTTCTGTCCATGAACATACTAGGTAGTTTGGATGGATGGCTACAATGGAATATTATCCATCGCCTTTGAGCCCAATCTCATAGATCACTTGGTGGTAAAGCGAGTCAATGTCGCTGCCATTTGTTATCACGAAGCACCTAAGCTGTTTTTGATGATGACTATAACAAGCCTAAATGCATGATATTCCATAATTCGACTGCCTACTTATTGCCAGCAGACCCTTGCTTATTCGAAAATCCTTCCAGCACAGAACGCTTTGGCATTTCTTATTCCAGAATGCTCAGAGCTCTCTTCTACCTCTGTAAGTTCAAGCTTTGTTATGGTTTTAGAACCATGTTTCAGGTTCTCCATTTCCGGTGATACGACCGATAGAGCTGTGCAGGAATAATCGCATCGAATTGAATAGATGGAGGTTCTAACAGAAATTTCAAGTTGTCGTTCGAAATAAGAGTGGAAGACCATATCCCATGTTATCATGCAAAACAGAAAACTACAAATTTCTTAAATAAATGCTTTTACTGGAAATATATATACGCGCGCGCGCGTGTGTGTGTGTGACTGCTTCCATAGGATCACTGTTTCTGCGAGCCACCTTACCTGGATCATTATCTGTCTCCTAAGTCTCAATCTTTACTTAGAAACCTTGCTCTCAATATGAGTGGACGGATATATATATATATATATTGGTTCTTGAGCGTATGCTGGCCGACGGGTTTTTCTCTGATTGCTTTTCTCAAACTCTTTGCTACTTCGCTCCATTTCGTACATCCTCCTATTTCCAGCTGAGAATAGTAAACGTGTGATAGGAAAAGGGCGGGAGTGTGTTGATCTAGTTTGCTTTCGATGGTTTACCTTGAGGAATTGTTGCTACATGATAGAAATAGCACAGCAATTAAAGAGGCTTGAATCAATTTCGATTACGATGAGTGACTAGAATGATCAGGAAATTGGCTGGGAAGAAAAGATGTCTTTGAGCATTTTAACATTTAAGTATCGTATCAACTGCAGTAAGTCAAATGATCGGTGAAATGTCCTCAAAAGATATTATATTCAATCTTATAGAATATATCTTTCATCTTCTCAAAGAAGGAGTATAAATATAAGGTATATAGGGGGTATCCACAATGCTCTATACCGATATGGACTCAAGCATCTCAGAAAGATAAAATAAACAGCTGGCCGGCCGGTTTAGTCCATAAATCCCAGCCCAACTCCTTGAGCACGTTGTATTTCTGCCCTTGGAAGAAAGTAAAAAATTCCTAGCCAATCCAAAAACTCCTTCTTTCGTAAGCAGGTGATAAAGTCTCGTTATATTCATTATCCAGGGTGTCTCTTTCCATGTAGTGCATTTCACTCCTCATCATCACACCATCCACCTCGTTCAACTAGAAATCCCTTGATTCGTTCCATAATGCCCTTGATTTCGCTCCCAAGCCCTTCGCTCCAGAGCTTTTCTACATCTCGGACCTTGTCTTTCAAATCATCGGTAAGTCTCTTTTCTTCATCTCTCTCGACCTCTTTCAGCTCTCCATCGACATCCTCTTCTCTTTCTCCCTGAAGAAGCCGCTGCGCACGCATGAGCCTACAGTTGGCAGCTGTCACACCGCCCTTGACTTCATGCAACAAGCATAACAGATTAATTTGGCTCTCAATAAACTGGTATGTGCTCTTCTCGCAGTGACTGAGAAGGCTATGGAGATACTGTAATGGCCAATCGTAATACCTGGGGTTCTCCTCATACTCAGCCTGTGGGATCTGGATTCGAAATGTCTCTAGATCTTTCCCATCGCGCGGGATCTTTTCCACCAATCTGCTCAAACTCGGTGCAATGTCCCAAAACGCAGATAGCTGTACTTCAACACCCCTGACGACATTTTCCTCAATGATATCCATGAATTCCTCCGTGCGTTTGAGGATTTCCTGTTCGAACGCCACCTTTCTCTTTGCTGCATCATCGGCAAAGAAGGCAACTGCATTCTTGTATTTGTCATCATTACCGGATAGTCGGTAGGGCGTAACGACCACTTCCTTATATCGATCATTGCGGTCACTGAGGAGTTCATATACTTCTCTATGCAGTTGTTCCCTCGCTTCAAATATCCATTTCAGTAGTGTAAGCTTTTCAAGCAATTCGGGTTGCTCGTCTCCTTCCTCCTGCGTTTGGTTAGGATTTTGTTGCTGAGCATCTACGAAAAGTTTTGATCGTAGCTGTGTGAACAGTTCCGTCGCACGGTTTATCCGGTCCATCAAGATATCATTAACTGGCAGGACTACAACAGTTTGGAAGAGGTCGAAATCTGCTTTCGAGGCCTCTTTGGTCTTCTCCTGCTCAGACGCAAGAGCTGTGGCTTCAACCACCGCAGCTTCTGCGTAGGTCATCTTACCAGCTTCTATCTCTCGCTGAATATTGAGTCGCATGGAACTACGTTTCTTCGCCGTTGCTTCTGCGAGCTGATCTCGATTTTCATTGCTTGTTTTCAGGAATCGCTCTTTTGCTGCTTGAACCTCGGTGAAGTCGCTAATCGAGCGGACCACGGTGCGGATGGATGTTAGGTCAGGGTGGTTATTATTCACTGCTGGGTGGTGACGGGGAAATGGAGGAGGTAAAGTTACAAGACGAGAAACATCAAGATGGTTTGGGTTTGGGGTAACCGGGGCTGGAGAGAATGGACTGGACGATTTTCCTGCGGTGTGTAGCGCAGGATGAGAAGCAGGGTTCTCGTGTAGACCAGTCTTTTCTGGTGGGTACTCGTTGGGACCATAGATTTGGCTGTTGCTGGGCCCTGGTGAGGCTTGTCCACTCACATGGCTGAGGCTCTCCCCCTCAAATTGCATGGCTTCTCGCAGTTCCCGAGGCATACCCATATATTTCGATTCACGCTTTGATCGCTCAAGACGGCTCGATGGTGTACCCGTCGATCCGTCCTGGCTTACTTCCCACCATCTACTTGACGGTCTTCCTCGAGAGTCTGACCCATCCGGTGCTTCACTAACGCTCATGCTGGGGATTGGGGATAACGATGGCCTGTATTCCGTCCACCACGTTGCATCAGGTCTCATCTTCGCGGGAGAAGGTCCTGCTGAAGCAGATGTTGGCTCAGAAGACGGCAGAGAGATATCCTGCGGATTGGACACCGAACCGGCATATGATCTTTGGTCAGAGGCAGAATCTGGAGTCCAGCCGCTTGTACGTGAGGCGGCTGACTCTCTGCGGGAGTTAGTGGAGGGCCTGAAGAGATCCCGGGTGAGCTCCAGGATTTCAGAGCCCATGACATCAATTGCTGCAGCATATCGATCTCTCCTCAGACGTGATTCGGCAACAATAAACTCAGCAAATATTCGAACGCGTTCTTCGTCAGTTTTCGCGGCAGCTTCTCTTAAGGCAAATGCTTGGTGGCGTTCATTAGCAGAGCGGGCGAATTGATCTGCTTGAGACTCTTGAGCTGACGGGCCATTCACAGAAGACTGTCGAGACCCTGGCCGTGATGGCATTAGGGGGATTGTGTCGATCGGATCAATATTGGGAGCGTGTAGTATATGGGAGATAGGTCGAGGCGGCGATGCTAGAGAGAGTCGTGATTGAGGTGGAGGAGTAGGAAGTGATTTTGGCGGAATTGCTGGAGAGGCCTCCTTTTGTGGGACTGGAGGTTGGTTCGGCGAAAAGGGTGGTGTAGGTGCTTCGGGACGTCTAGATGAGTTGAGCGGCCGGGGAGTGGATCCTCTAGAGTCAGGATTTGGTGTCACGCCTGGAGTAGAGAGGTTAGCAGAGTGTGGTGTACGCTGACTTGTATCTGCAGTTCTCGGTGTATCTGTCAAGTTGGACCGCCCACTTCTTGGTGTCGACCTCGTAATGGTCGGTCGACGGGTAAGCGTGTTGCTGGCCGGTAGTGTTATATCTGCCGGTGTGATAGCCTCAGCCCAAGGGTTATTGGAAGGACTTTCGGTGGCGACAGCCTTGCCCGTCCTGCTCTCGCTCCTCCTTTCACGGATACTCTTCGGTTCTCCTCTCAACGCACCAGCCCTAATCAAACCAGAGGAACTGGACCCTGAGTTTGACTCGACGGCATTGTTACTCGAGCCAATACTGGAAGTTACGCTGGAAGTATCGATGGTTAAGCCTCTATTTGGGGATCTTCCTCTCACAGATACGGCTTCATCTACCCAGCCGGCAGGTGTTGGAGGAACAGGTCCCAGATTTGAGATTGGCTGTGGCCTTCGTACCAGCGGTGCAGTGACGTATTCGGTTGTCCGATTCATACTCTGCGACCTAGAATGTGGTGGAGGGCCAGGGGGAGGTGGAGGCAAAGGCATGCCAGGCTCCCATCTCGTCACTGATGAGCCACGCGAGCGAGCGGAAGTAGGAGTACCTATAGCTCCAGCCGATGCGGCTCTCCTGGCTGCTGGAGGGACGGGCTCTGGAAATGCCGATCTATCGTCATCGGACGGAGGAGGAGTTGGAGTGTTCGTCTGAATAATCATTGACCGTCGGTAGTTGGCTGCATGGTCCCTGCTTGCTTCCACAGGTGGCTGTTGTGGAGGCTGTTGTGGAGTTTCTGGCGCATTGGACCTTCTAGAGAATGGAGACAGGGAGAAGAAGGGCTGTCTCTCTGTTGAACCTGCTCGACCTCGAGAGTTGCCGGGAGGAGGAGGAAAGATGGGTGTTGCGTTGACCTCAGGTGCAGGTCGATACGCGGTCACCATAGGGGCTCGAGTTGCAGGCGATATGGCAGATGTGGGATCTTCAGATGCTGCGCGCTGGCTCCTAGGTGGAGAATATGGGGGCGGGGCGGGAATGGTTACTAAAGAAGTATGTCAGACCAAGAACAGCGTTGTATATTAATTTCATATCACAAGGCAACACGAGTTTGTGAATAGTACATCACAGGAATTTCGATATGTTCTTGAAAGGAAATATGTATTTACCATCTGGATCCTGGTGCCTTGACGGGTAATGACTGGCCTGCTCGGAGCCTCCAGCTGGTGATGCAATCCATTGTTGCGGGTTGTACTGGCGCACAGCACTTACAGGCGTTGGCGTGTAAGCGGCGGTAGAGTGGTAACCAAACGGCGCGCTCAATGATGAGGCAGAGATTGCGGTGGCCGGCGTACCAGCAAGGTGCTGCTGGTGTTGCTGCTGCTGCACGATCGAGGTGGCTATGGGGTTGAGTTCGAGCCGGCGACGAGCTTGATCCCTCAACGAACTCATTGTACCTGTCGCTACCGTATCACTGTCCTCGGTGGTCGAGTTTGTTCGAGGCGGCTGAGCTTAAAATAGAAACAACACAAGACAGGAACAAGTGACCAGGCACCGCTTAACAGCACCAGCTCCTCAGACCTCGACAGAGAGCTCCCGCAAGAATTGGCGAGGGGACAGGACTGCCCATCTGGAGTGGAGTGAAGATGGAGAGAGGAGGGGAGGTGAGGAGTAGAAGAAGGAAAAGGACGAAGACGGGGAATAATTAAGAATCGGGACTACTGTATATGGGAAGGGGTGTTGAGGCTCGATCAGAAGTCTATTTTCATGGAGCGGCGTGCAGAGGGACCCCCCTTCGTGCTTATCGCCTACCGCCTAATCATTCCTGGAGCGGTGATGCAACCTCGTCTTCGCTCCCTCCTTGCGAGGTGCGTTTGGCCCCAAACGTCCCAGGCGTGCCTTTTCTGCCCGTCACATCGCCTGGTGCCCCTCGAGCCAGAGGGCGGGGCGACCGGGGCCCTGAGTGGTTGCGGGTGCGGGCCTCTCGACCCAGACGTGCAGCTGCACGGGCCCAGGGTCCAAAAATGGCAGCAGACCCGCCAACGCCATTGGCCTGCCCACAGCTGTGGGTTGGCTGGGAGCGCTAGCGCGGAACGGATGTGGCCAATGGTAGCGTGGAGTGGTGCGGCTAGCGCCCAGAGCCTAATGCTAGTGGTTGGTGCTCGGCGCTTAGAATCTTCATGCGACTTGCGGGTTTGCAGGGCACGGGCCCCCTCCCTCGTTTCTCTGCAAGTGATGCTGGTCACCTTTCCTTGGAGACTCTTGCAGTTGTACTGTATCAGCGGTAGTGCGATATCACCGCGACGGGTGTAGTCGGGGTGGATGAGACGCGCTCATAACCTCGGACGCGTTGAGAAGTAGCCCATTCTAAAATCCATGGTAATGGGTGGTTTTAGATTGGTGCTTGAACCTCGAGCATTGAGTACGTTGTCTCACAGGCCGTACGAAGATGAGAGCAATCATGATGCCGATATTGCTGTAAAATCGAATCAGCTGATGCTGAAATAGATACCAGAATCATAGTAGTGCTAATCTGGAAATCCTGTAGGGCTGCTCGACTAAAGCCGTTGCCTTTGTGCAACGCGAAATGGCGGGCACCTGGCTGGACCTTCTGGTACCAGGGCCCTTGGTGCGCAGGGTTCCAGCAACGCCGTGTGTAGCAAATTAGGTGCTTGTATGCAGGGCGAACTGGATGTGATAGAAGTATTCACACCGTATGCTAAGTATATCTCACTTATCATGTCGGTACTTGAGTGCCTGGGACGGGGCGTTGTATTCTCTGCTGAAGAAGCTGGATCCAAGTCGTGAGTAGGTTTGGAATCCAGTGTCGCTTCGTCAGGCTGTCATCTACTGCGCCGGTTTCACGCTGCTCATTACTGACTGCAACCAGTTTTAGCTGCTATCTGCCGTTATGCATTCTCACCGTTCAGCCAAGAACGAACCGTGTGTGTTCTTGAATATTCGAATGGGTACTCCCCAATGGTGCGGAGCGAGGGTATGGTACCGTAGTGTTGTACCCTAGCGCATGCAGGCGTTGGCGTGCATAGCGCCCTCTTTTCCGGTGCGGTGGAGCCATTTTGCAAATCTAATTATAGGCAGTAAAATGTGACTGGAATTGGTGTTATTTCTCTGCTGGTGAAAGGACAATCAGTTGTTGAATGACGATACTCTGCGAGACATTGAAAGATCTAGTAAGATTCCCAATATCGCTCTGACTAATTCGATAGCAAAGTACTCTTATTTCATCCGATAGTTTCTGTGTACACCTTGTCCCACTGTTGATCTAAAATCTTAGTCAAGTTGACCCCTACCACACTCATCAATTGGAGTATATATTTAAGCCTCACTAAAGAGTGTTTCATTTTTGTGAATCGATCTTATCCCGTCACTGGCAAATAGCCGATGTCGTTCCTATGAGCCTGTGTTCCCATGTCGTACATGGCAGTAGCTTTCCGTACGTCCTTCATTGGATCCATCAAGTAATAATTGGTTCTTGATCAAATAACTCCTGCACTGTCATATATGCATGACGCATCTGGGCTTTCCACTTTCTGTTCCTTGATTGTTTCCACTTTTGTGTACTCTCTGGCACTGAGCTTGTGTATCCACATGTCAAGAATCTGATGTGCAATGCAGGGGACGTTCTTTACTCCTTCTTCCCTTGGTTCAGGAATTCTTCGGGCAAGTCCATACCCACTCTTCTAGCCGTCAAGCGAACCTTTTCCTCTTGATCCATACCCATTCCTGGGTTGTACCTCTCTATGAGTGTGGCATACATCCGCTGTGCCTTCACATACTGAAGAAACTGTTCAGCTTCATCAATTGATCTGGTCGATGTGGGCGATTCGATAGTTTCTCGGATCCGTTTCTGGAGAGGTGTGCGGGATCGCTCGGCAAGAGATCGTGGAGGAAGTTCGCGAAGGAATGATCGGTAAATAGAGCGCAGCTTTGTAGGTGTCGTAGTGGACATCTTGAGAGTGGATGGCATGTGGTTGAGTTTGAGTTTGAGTTCGAGATGAAAATGGATTGTGCGATGTTTTTTGAGGGTGGAGCGGAATCGGAATTTAGATGGAATGCGCTAGACTAGCTCTAGCTCCCATGCAGCCTTGCGAGGCGCTATCCATGTTTTGCAGGCACAGCCTCGAAGCTTGAGAAGCTTGAACCATATCTTCATTCTTATTGATGTAGTACTCTTCTTTGGCCTCGATGGCGGACTTCTCCAAGTTACAGCCCTGTCTCCGAGTGAGATCCTTCGAGACTCTAGTTGCACAGCATTCCAGAAGGCCGCTTGCGACGGCTCCTCCAAAGCACGCCTCGTCTAAACTCTTCTCTTCTTCCAAATCACGCCCTCACCTGGACCTTCCTCCAACAGCACTCTCTTGGTACTGGGATACAATTCCTCCGACATCCTTACAATTAAGTCATGCATCCCAATTTTTTGAGTCCCATCCGCCAACATTTCTATGGTCAGCCCCAAAATTTAAAACGATGTCTTTTGGTGACAGTCCTGAAATTTGCTTTCTTGGACGCTCCAATGTGGGGAAGTCTTCATTATTGAATGCATTACTAGGCAAGAAACTAGCTCACACTAGTTCTAAACCAGGGCGAACAAGAGCCATGAATGCGTTTGCAGTTGGTGGAGAAGAGGATAACGGGAAGAATAGACTGGTGGTGCTTGATATGCCGGGTTACGGTAAGGGCGGTAGGGCAGAATGGGGAGAAGAAATATTGAAGTATCTAGAGAAAAGAAAACAACTAAGGAGGGCCTTTCTACTGGTAGACGCAGAACATGGAGTCAAGACCGGGGATGAGCAGATTCTTGCTCTATTCAAGCAGCAGGGTATACCATTTCAGGTTGTTTTAAGCAAGGTTGACAAGGTCCTATTTCACGGCAGTAGGATGCCTAGCCAGGGTGCTCTAGAGGCGAGGCTTGCAGACCTAAGAAGGACCATGGAAACTGTAAAAGATAATATTTTGCCGGAAACCGAAGACGACGAAGGTGGTCTTGGAGAAGTCATTTCATGCAGCTCAGAAAAATGGATTGAAGGTAAACGACTGGGAATTGATGCTGTCAGGTTTGCCATGTTGAGAGCAGCTGGTCTGGAATTAGAGGCTAAACCGAAACCGGTAGAGCAAGTCGAGATTATCTCTCACGAGGATATACAGTACCTGAAGTGACGAATATGGCGGGTCCAGTTGGATGATAAGAATTCAGTATGATATATCTCGCTAGGGTATAGGATGTGTTGGCACGCATGCTGGAAGGCTGCATGATGCCATAGAGACTGACGATCCGTCATAAACAATTGTTAGGAAACAATGATTGCCTCGTGTGCGATAATAGAGGCCCTGTAAATTCCTTCAAGAATGTTTGGCCGGATAACTCTGTTTCCGATATGCTAGAGCAGTCTCGCTAGGATGGAGCATTTTACGGTAGTTCTCACAGTCCGGGCCGATGGTTGACGGGCTTTATGCAAGCAAGGCAATTGAAAACGGGAAAAATCCAGCCGATGCAACAGCTTCTTTTAGTCCGCGTCAGCCTTATCCGGAACTCTTATGATCTGCGCCGCTCTTGACATCACTGTAAGTATATGACTAAGCAATTCATTGGACGAGCCCTTCTTATTGCAGGCCAGTGAGATCTTAATTAAGCCGCCCGTCGCGCTCCATCAGTGTAAATGTTTACTTCTCTAGTAATCTGAGTAAGTATTATTGCTTCACAGTATAGCCCAATGTCATTTAATTTCCCAATAATAACTCTATAAACTCCTCTCCGGTATTCCGGCTATAAGCATTGCATCCCCAATGGCGGAAGACAATCACAATGGCCTGGATTCCAGCCCGAAGACGCGAAACGAAGACGGTCCCTTGGATTCTGAGATTACTGGAGAAAAGAAGGAGAAAATAGCTACAGATTCGGGCGCCAATGGCTCGAACACTCGAGATGACGATGCCAAGCAGAAGAGCGAACCTCCAGCCGCTCCCTCCAAACTCAAGACTTTGTGGAATAGCATAGGACTCGATACGGGCACTGTTTTGCTTATGTTCAAGTATGTGCATAAACCCAGCAGATACACACTAGCTACATGCTGATATCTTCCAAAAGGGGATCCGTTGCACCAACAATAGGCATTGCCTTTTATCAAGCGGACAAGGTCGCCCGGACCTATCAGACAATTGGATATCTGATTCCAATTGTTACCGTTCTTTCAGTTTCGTTTATGCCGCGGGCTAAGTTTATACAGACTGTCTTGCTTAATGCAATTGGTGTTTGTATTGGAGCTGCGTTTGCAATGTTAGGCCTTTGGAGCGGTATAAAAGCGCGAGAGCATACAACCCCACCAGGAGTTAGAGCGTTATATAACTCTTCTCAAGCAGCTGTCTGCGCAATATGGCTGTTTGCGAATATATACTTTGTTAATACGATAAGAGCCAAAGTAGCCGCTTTGCAGTTTCCTGTAATGTATTTGAGATTCTTCATCTTCGTCCCTAATTTATTTTGCTAATCAGAGAGTATAGGCTGTACAGCATTTTTACCAATGTGGCCTTTACGTACGGGCCCATCTTCACGAGTACGGATACGGCAAAGGGATTTGTTAAGCAATTACTGGAAGCATTTTTGACAGCATTCGGCCTCGCCACAGCGGTTAATCTATTCATTATCCCTATAACATCTCGCACCGTAGTTTTCAAAGAAATGACAGGATATATGGCAGGAATCAGGCAGATGATGAAAAACGAGGCTGTATATTTACAGAGCCTCGAGAAAAGTGATATGTTTGCTCCCCTAGAACAGCGGAAGACCAAAGATACTAAGAAGCCTGGATCTTCGTTGAGCCCCGAGGCACAAGCATTGAAGGGCTCTGTTGCTAGTGTGATTGCTCTTCATGGAAAATTGCACGGCGATATCCCATTTGCAAAGAGGGAGATTGCTTGGGGGAAGCTAGGACCGCACGATATCGATTCTATCTATGGCCACTTCCGCGCAATTCTAATCCCACTAGTAGCGATGAGCACAATTGTAGACATATTTGAACGCATTGCGGAGAGACGTGGGTGGAGAGACGTGCCCCAATCAGGGGTTATTGAACCTTGGGAACGCGAGGAAGTATCCCGAAAGGAGGAAGAAAAGAAAATGTGGAATGAAATTATGAAAACCTTACATGAGCCATTTACTGTGGCTTTCGATGCGTTGGACCAAGCGATGGAACATGTAGGCTTTACTTTAGAGCTCATACCCAGGCCAAAAGAGAAGAAGAATACCAGCGAAGAAGATGTTGAAGCAAAGGCTAATGAGTCTAGACCGGGTGAACCTGGATTTGCGAAGTTCTTAGATGGGAAGTTAAAAGACTTCTATGCAGCGCGTGGTTCTATCTTGCGTGCATGGGCTAGATCTAAAGGCTTAACCAGCGGATCATGGGATGCGGCATCGGGAATTCCATCTCCTGGTTCCGACTACACGCCAAATGAGGCCCAACACCGTCGAGATCAGCAACAACTATATCTCCTCCTATATCTAGAACACCTGCTTTACTGCGCAGGAGTTTCAATCCAGCAATTTGTAGAATTTGCAGATAAGAAAGTTGAGGATGGCACGATGAGGAAGAAGCGTTTAATTCGTCCAGGCCAACGGCGCTTGCGGAAGTGGCTCATGAGTATTGGCCGTGAAGACGTTAGTATTGATCATGATTCTCCAGATTCAATGGAAGCAGGAACCCAGAACATCTATATGGGAGCCGGTTTCAACCCCAAGAAAGACCCTGAGCATCTACCACCAACAACTGCTTGGCAACACTTTGGAAATGGAATTAGGACTATTCCTAGATTTTTTGGTAGTCCAGAATCTGCGTTCGGATTTAGATGTGCATGTGCTACACTTAGCATCGGTATGTAATAGTTGAACATTTGGGAATGCTTGTCTAATCGCAAGTCCCGCAGGAATCCTGGCTTATCTAGAGAGTACGATCGATTTCTTCATCAAGCAGCGGCTTGTCTGGGCCATGATCATTGTTGCTATTGGTGAGAATTTCCTCTGGTTTAAGCTCAATACTATATCGTTAATGCTAATATAATTAGGTATGTCGATGACGTCGGGGCAGTCATTCTTTGGACTTTTTGGGCGTCTTGCAGGAACGACGTTAGCTATGGTTTTCTCAATAACAATATGGTATATCCCTGACCGGCACACCGCGGGCGTTATTGTTATACTATGGCTTTTTATCTTTCTTGAGATGTATTTCTTTATCAAGTTTCCTCGTTTCGTTGCCGTATGGATTGTCACCATTGTGACCCAGGTCTTAATTGTTGGGTACGAACTTCAAGTCAACAAAATTGGAACACAGGCTGCTACTGCAAGTGGCCAGCCTTACTATGCGTGAGTTGCCCCTACATTTGCTGTCAGACTTTTAGAAAACAACACTAATGTAACCCAAAGCATCTACCTGCTTGCACCTTACAGATTAGCTACGGTGGCAGCTGGAGCATTTGTTACATTCGTCTGGACAGTCTTCCCGTACCCAATCTCGGATCGTAGCTGGCTCCGTAAAGATCTCGGATCCACTCTCTACCTACTTGCAAACTACTATAACGTCGTGCATTCTACCTTGGCCGCAAGGATGCATAATAGTGAAGGAGATATGGAAGACAAAGCCAGCCCCGGAAGACAACTTGAGAAAGTACGGCACAAGATATTTGGCAAACTGCTTATGCTCTTACCTTCATTGCGTCAGCATGCGGACTGGCAGAAGTGGGAGCCGTCTATCGGAGGGAAGTTTCCTATAGAAACTTACGATGCTATCGTTATGAGAGCTACTAAGTATGCAATCTTTTCTCTCTCTTAAAGATGCACGTGAACTGATTGTTGTGGCCACACAGTATCATGAACTACCTCTCACTGATTTCCTATGCATCTCAAACCTGGGCAGATCACTCCAAACACCTCTTCCCCAACAACGATATCGCCTCCAGACGAGCATGGATTAATGACTTTTCGGCCGTTGTCGATAGTATTAACCCGACAAGCCATCAGATTACCTCCACTCTTTCACTTCTCTCCGCCTCTGTACGACAAGGTTCGCCATTGCCTCCTTATATGCAAATTCCCAAGCCATACCAGCTTAGTCAGCGTCTAGAAGAGCTTGACAAAGGCATTCTGGATGCTAAGCATATGATGGAGCCTGGCTATAGCACCTATGCCGTTTTACAAGTTGCTAGCAGTATGCTCTCAGATGATTTGACTAAGATGGCAGATAGCGTTCGTGAGTTAGTAGGCGAGACAGATTTCTCCTTCAGGGTATCTACGAGCGAGAGTAGCCTCGATAGCTCGAGTGGCTCAGGGGCTCAAAAAGGAAAAACGGATTGATTTTATATTATATGCGATACCAATACAGTTGCTGAAATGATTTGAGAATTTGTATGATTCCAGGAGGACTTTAATCTGTCTCACTGAAAAATTGATACACCTTCGATACACCTTCATCCTTCCGCAATCTATCACTGTGTTCTGTCAAGGTTATGGCGCGGCAACTAGGCTGAAGTGCATACAAATTGTGTGGTATATTGACTATGTTCGTTACTAGTTGTGATGATACATGAGTAACCGCGCCAGAATATAGATATAGGGGGGTATAAACAGCTAGTTTGATTGGAGTTCTCTTTTTGTTCTGGGAAACCCTTGGACCTTTGCCTAGTTAACTTCTTACTGATCACTATATAAGCACCTGTCCGGTAAAGTAACAACTCTTTAGAATACGAGAGAAAGAATCTAAACCAAATCATGTTCTGTTCATACGCTCCAGCTGTTAGGTCCATCTTGCTTTACTGCGAGCATGCCCAGATACCAAAGTGCCAGAAGCGGTGTCAACGCAGGGATTGTTACCGTGCCAGAATTACCCAAAGTAATTGAGTCGGATATTCTCAAGTATCCCTCAGTTACTGTTCTTTGAACTACAACCGGCTTTCTATCTGTAAGAATAAATCCGTATCTGGCTTCATGTTCTATCATATAGAAATTGGCCTGACTTAATACTTGCCTAAAATTCTTTATCCTGGTAACGAGTTCCAGTTTCAAAATTTGCTTGTCATTTCCAACTTGGTTTAAATTCCTCTGGTGCCCTATTAAGGCTCGTTCTGCATTTCCTGCTACGTAGAATGCCATGTCTGGCTCGGATCTATCAATTGCGACTGCAGCTTCACCGGTATAACGGAAATTGCCACCAGACCATTCATTCGGTCTGTGACAGCTATCCTGCCCTGAGACCGCGTCAAACTCACGGTGATATTAATTCACTTATTCGTTGCATAATTCCGTTTTCGGAATTGAGGGGCCCTATTGGTAAAAGAGGGATAGGATCTGCGGGCAGCTGCGTAACGTTGAAAGGGTTTTTATATTTCCTTAAATATCTGACACTCCCCCTTGCGCTGCAATTGCCACTATTCCTAGCCCTGAAGCTCTGCCATATTGTTAGGATATTGGGGAGCTGGAGCTTAAATACGAACGGCGTGGGGATGAGAACGTCAAGGCACTGAGGAGTGGCTGAGCTCTATATCTGTCACGAAGATGAATTGATTTTGAATGAACTTCTGGTATTCTCTCATCATCGTTTGGCAGTTTCGTTAGTTTCTTATTTTGTGACTTTGAAAATTCACTCTCCCTTTTCAGTTTTTCTGGTGGTTTTTAAAGGGTTCTGATTTCAGTTCTTTTGGACGTGCATTATAAACCATTCTTGCTTCGGCCTTTGATTCTTGTATATTGCGGCTCACTATTCCTTTGGGTGAACCAAATTCGTAGAATGCTCCTCACTTGAACATGAGAACACCGAACATGATTGTAAGAATTGCTGCATGTCTTGAAGTTAAAAGATATCAAGATTTAGTGACTTAGTCGAAGACTATAATCATATCAATACAGTAAGATGTAGTGATTGAGAATTGTTGTAGGCTACATACCAATAAACATACTAAATAGTAAACAATAATTTGGATGGTTAGAAACTCTAGAAGCTACGAAGTTCCAATGATTGAACCGAGAGAGTATTATATGACTAGGTTCCGAAATTTCACAGTTTAGTACCGGAAACTTCAATGTTTTCGTATCTTTCGAAGAGCTTTATTTTGAAAACTTCCGGTATGTTAAGGCTTTGGTTATTGTGTTGTTAAAAATGTGAGACATGTTGGTGTGATTCAGCATCATATGGTTCACACAAATCTAATATTCAATTAAGATCACTTTAAGGCTAGTTCATTCGCTCCCTCCATACTACTCATACAATGGTACATTAGGTAATCCAAAGAGTCATTCAAGATTTCCACTTCCTAGAAACGCCATGCCAACCATGCCAGGCTCTTTTCGCTGAAATCAACGTGGAATGGTAAAAAAGTTTTCGATCATGCCCAGTCATATCTTATGTTATGTTAAAGATAGGTCACTCCCCTTTCCATCTCCACCATCAAAAATAAGGATTACCTCTTAAAAGCATTTGAAACATCTGCCTTTGTCCACTCAACAATAATCTCTCCATCATATACATCTCGACTAACTGTTAGAATTCGATCTTCAACCTTCTCATAGTACTTTTCGCAATTCTGTAATACTTTGAGGACTAAGCTTCGACTCAATCCTGGATCATCCGCGTCTCCAAAGTGTTTCTCGACTCTCTTTCTCAACGTTTCAATGCCACGCCTGATTTCCTTGGAATCGTATCCTGCCAAAATCTTCTTGAACGTGGACTTGGAGTGACTTGGCATAGTGGCAATCCTTGCAAAGGAATCGCCAGGCTGGCGTGATTGCATAAGACTTTCTATGCTTTCGAGGAAGTCAAGGAGCTTGCCCAAAGGTCGGCGGATAACCGCACCAAGGTAAAGAGACATATGCTCGTCCATCTCCTGGTTAGCATTCTCCCTCCATTCCTCTAGGACAGGGTTTGATCGAGTATCGACTTCTTCAAGATAATGGTTCATATTCTCAATTAGAAGAATTTGGTAGTTCAATGCTTCTTTATCTTCAGGGTCTGCACCTGCAGTCTGAGCAGCTGGATTCTCTCGGGCGATAACCTTAAGAGATTCAAACATAGTTTTGTTGATTCGAGTATATGCTTGGTTGACTGTTTGCCTAATTTCTAAGTCGACTGACGTTACTAACATTGTCTCTAACGATAGGGAAAATGATGGGAAGATGCGCATAAACGCAATGACTCCTTTGCGTTTATTAATCTTGACTTTAGTCTCTTCTATCGCGCGGATTTGCTCATCCAAGAATTTACTGAATAGGCCAAGTAATCGACTGTGCGCCTTTTGCAATGCGCGCGAGAGGAATTCCTGGTTCGATTCTTGAAGGTCCACTAATTTGCGCTCAATTGCAGCTATGACACCAACACCTTGCCTACAAGTTGTTAGTAGGATTATACAAATGTCTAGGACTCTCAACTTACAGAGGATCGTTTTGAAGAGACCAATCCACAAGAGATTGGATATCCTGAGGAATAAATGTGTAAATTTCATCCATATACTGGACCACTTGCTTGGCTAGGTCTCGATTGGGTTCCATGACCCTGGGCCGTTTTAGATCAGAGCCACGTCGGACCTCTGGAGCTGCAGATCCAACAGCTTCCGTGAAGTCTTGTTGTTCGAGGGAGGATACATGAAAGAATTCTACCAAGAAATTCTGCTCCATACATATTATGGGTACCATTTCGTCGAGAATTCCGCCAAATACTTCGTAGGGCTGTAATCGGCCATCAGAAGTTTTATCGATGCTTATTTTGTTGGAAGAGTCGGGTCTCAAACTCTTTGCAAGTGTTTGGCTTCGCTTAACAGTTAATTTGCGAGCGGTAGTTGCTATGCCCTCAGCCTGTTTTTCGATTTGAGATGTAAATAGCAAGTCGCCCTCGTCTCCAGTAGGTTTCCTTGCTATACGCTTCCACGAGAATATAGCATCTCTAAACTCGTCTTGGTACAGTGGCTTACAAACCATATCGTAAGTCTTGATCAACTCTTCCCATTCAGGGCGGTCAACTTCTCGTGCGAAGAGCATCAAAGGACTGTATCTCCACAAAACGTTGCGAGATAGATCGTGATTGCGTGGGTCAAGCTTAGCCCTGCCAGCACTCCGAGCAAGATTACTACCCTTCTCACGCTCCAACGCCTTCCGTGTTTCATCAATAGCAGCTGCAAATTTGACTTGTAAAAAGGGTTTGAGTCTGCGCAGAAATTGGGCTATCTCATTCATGTAGACACTCTTCTTCTCCTGAAGAACACGCATGCTTCCGATCTCACTATTAGCAAAACCTCCCGATTTTCCATATCCATCTTCACTTGGTCTTGGTGTTCCGGAACCATTAGATGGGTCGATTGTCATCAGTGCTCTGAAAACCTTCACAAGAGCGTTTTCAATATCCTCCAAACCTCGTGGAGATTCCAGTGAGGCTTCACGAAGGCTGCCAAGCTCTGACGAGGGAATAGATACAGTATCAAGTAGTGATTTCAACTCGGCTTGAAGTAGCTTTTGGTTTGCTGCTTGCACTTGAAGACCTTGGGATTGCGCCTCGATATATGCAATATCTTCGGTCAAAGTCTGGATATATATTAGTATGGTAGCTCACGAAGTGCTAGGAACCTGATATGTATACTCACATCGAGCTCAACTAGATAAAGCGTAAACAGGTTATCAAGCTCATCACATTCAGCGATACATTGATCAATGCCTTTCTTGATACCTTCAATTCTCTCATCTTCTTCGTTGAAACGGGTAAGCCATCCACCCGTTTGCGCCTTGTTGAGTTCTCGCTCAATTTCTTCCTTCATCTCGTCTATATTCGTGGTACGGACACGTTCACCAGTATAGCCAAACTCGTCCCAGAAAGTCACAATATCGTCACCTTTACCTTGCAGAACATTGGGTTCTATACCGAGGAAAGCTAATTCCTTTTGCATTATCTCGGCAGCTAACTTAGGACGTTTCACTTCCCTGGGCTTCATTTTCTCCTTTTCTTTTTCCTTTTCCTTCTCTAGTATGGAGGTATCCTGCTGTGGTTTCTCTGGAGGTTCGGAACTGACTGGTCGGGATTGTGGGATAGTAACCTTTACTTCCGGGACATCGTTACCAGTATTGTCTTGCACGCCTTGATCAGAGGCTTTGGTAGTGCTACTATTATCTGATTGTACACGGACAAGAGAAGGTGCCGGCACAACACTTGTGATACCATCCGGTCCTTCCGCTGCCTTTTTCTGAGCCTCTCGGAGCCGTTCGGCCGCTCCTCCTGCACGCGGTTTAAAAGCTGAAGCAGTTTTAGCAGCTTTTAGGAAGGTGCTTGCTATGTCGGCCTTCGATTTCTTCTTAATCATCGGCCCCAGTCCGGGGCGTGTCTCCTCCTCTGGTTCTGGTGGAGAACTAGGAGATGGGACTACGGCAGCAGAAGCGGATGGCGGGATCACAGATGTAGGTTCAGGGGGTAAAATAGGTGCAGCTGCAGTTTCGACTGGCGCAGAATCTCTTGGTGCAACCTTCTCTATAGAATCATCAGTAGCTGGGTTAGACGGTTCAGGCATGGTTTCCGTAGCAGCGCGTCCGTTTTCCTCTCCGTTCAGTTTGTTGGAGAGGCTTTCTCCAAATCGATCAGCATTTCTTGGCTGTGTGCGTTCAACATTCCGCTGTGGCGAACGCATATCGTCTCTTCTCATGCCTGGGCTTGCTAGAGGGGCAGGTATCATAGGGTCCTTATATCCTAGTCCTCGCTGATTTGGATCGTTACCAGGAGGCATTGGGGGCCTGCGTCTCTCAGGTGGAATTGCTAAAGGCGCGGGCAGAGGTGGTGCATCATTTAAAGAGACTTTAGGGCCAGGAAGTCCGCTTTCAGGCGTTGTTGCTCTTTGCGAAGTTGGAGTAGTGCTACGGCCTGGAAACCTCCCGGGTGTACTCGGTGCATCATTATGACCTCCACGTGAACGAGGGGGAAGGCTTGATCCGTCATCCGACCTTGCAAATGAGTCTTGACTCTGATTGTTGTTTGCTATTCTCCGCAAGTTTGCTAAGGGTTGCAATGTGGGTATCGCAGCGGAATCGATGCTACTATTTGGGGATTCGTCGCGCCGAGAACGGGTCGACGGCCGCGAAGTTTGGGGGGTAAAGGGACGAGCACCATTATGCTGGAATTGGCCTTGGGATCTAAAAGGTTCATCACGACCTCGGCTGCCCGGCAGCTGATCTCGCGACGGTGATGGTCTCAAAGCTCTATCGGAAGGTGCATTAGGAGCTTGTAATGATGAAGGGAGGCCAGGTGGTTGTAATGACGAAGGTAAATTCGGAGCCTGAGGACGGGCTGGCGCGGAAGCACCAAGTAGTTGCTCTCTTTCTCTATTATCGAAGCCGATGAGTTCCGGAACCTTACCGCCAGTATACTTTGTATAAATCTTGACCAGACTTGCGATAAAAAACTGCTTTTCTTTCTGCGTATTTGCCTGCCAGTAATAGGGCTTGCCTAGCACAACAACAAATCCAACGCCGCCGGCCCACTCCTTAAACTGTTCTTCTTGCGCATTGGTGGGATTCGAACCATTGTAAGATTGTACAGCTGACAATTCATCCATATTCCAGGTTTTACCAATAGAGAAAGACCCATTCGCATTTTCCCGTGCTTTGTGCAAACGGACCCGGCCTGACTTGCGCACAGCAACGATTATCAACCTAGGCTTCTTTCCTTCGGGACGGGAATTTGGGGGAGGGGGGGATGACGGGTACGCAGCATCTTCGATGATCCTGATATGAGTGATATAAGACTCTGATACTACCCCCAGAGGTTAGTTATATTAAGCAAACCCAACTAGGACGAGCTGCATACATGACCCGTCAGAATCTTTCTTCGAGAAACAGCTCTCCACAATCCTTCGTTTTTCATCCTCGAATTTCTCAGCCCTCGTCGTAGAACCACTACCGTTGATCCCACCAGGTCCACCACCCTGAGCTGTGCGATCCATCTGGGAGAGACGAAGGCGTCGTTAGCGAATTAGGATCTGACTTCTTCGACCATCGGCAAGCTAGATGTTGCTGGTAAGATATTTTCAAGGCCGCTTGCTGTAGGTTATCTAACATACCTCGGGTCGCCCTGCAAGCCCTCAAGCTGAACACTTCGTATATACAGAGAAAGGTATCAAGTCAAGGTTGTTACGAAACCTGGGCACATTGACTGGCCCAAGCACTTGAACGGGACGCTAAGTCTCCCTGCGGCTAACGGTTGCGCGGATAGACCAGACACGCAGACCCGAAGCTCATGGCATCACAGCACCGGGTTGCAGTCCGTGCATTTGAGGTGGGAACGGGTCTTTTGTAGCTTCTCGTGGCCTCAGATGCCCGAGTCTACAGTAGGAGAGTAGTTGTGTGCTAGCATGTCATACAGATAGTTTGATGCTGTAACTATGACACTCTTACTATGCAAACTGAGTAGTCTAAATGACAGCTGGAACGGCATACCGTACGGAGTATACGCGGTCTAGATAGAAAGGCAGTTCAGAGACATTTCACTTTATTCGATGGTTACTATGGGCCTTTCTTCATAGCTGATCGCCTTATATCAGCCAATAATTGTCTCCTGTTTTCGCTCTGGAACTCTCAGGCAAGATCGTATGCGGGGCACTGAGCCCTTAGCAGGGATCTTGACAGGAACATGCACCTAGCGTGATTTGGGTTAGCTCCCGTTCATCGCTTAGCCCGTTTTCACTTATCTCCCTCCAAATTTTTTGATACCCCAGCGCGAGCTTGACATTCTTTTTCAGTCCAACGTCTGGCATTCCCAGACGTAGATGATGGCTGGCAACCCCAATTTCGAGCGCCTGGGAAAAAGAAAGACAAAGTCTACTCCGCCATCGCAACCTGATTGGCTCTTTCCTGCTGCCACAAAACCTTCTGCAGCACCAAACAGCAACCAAGACAATATGGCAAAACGCAAGCAGGAAAAGAGCAAGGAGGCGAAGACAGCTGGAACCGTGGTTGGACCAGCTCCACCTACCCAATTACTCGATCTCGTCGATAGCTTTCTCGTTGAACAGAAATTCCTCAGCGCGCGTGAATCCTTCCAAAGCGACCGCAAGCGTCTGGCCAAAAGTGAGACGAAGCCGACTGAGCAGCTACCGTCACTAAGCACAATCTATAATGAGTGGCTCGAATTAAAAGGAGGTGCAAAGTCATTGAATACTGCAGGAGGAACGGAGAAGCGCAATGTTAAGAAAACGGGGAAGGCTATTACGAGGGCTTCGAGCTCTAGCTCTAGCTCCAGTTCCAGCTCCAGTGATAGTGATAGTGACAGCAGCAGTAGTCCAGACAGCGACAGCGATGTTGAGATGGCCGATGCACCCACTACAAAGAAGGTCGCAAAGAAACCTGTCTCTTCCAATTCATCTGCTTCTTCAAGCAGCTCCGACAGTGACGCGGACGACGAAGAGGAGAAGGCACCCCCAGTCAAAGCTTCATCGCCAAAGCCCAAGGTTAATACACTGAAACGGAAGGCATCTCTGAGCAGTGATTCATCATCTGACTCCGAATCCGCCTCTGATTCAGACTCTAGCAGCTCCAGCTCCAGCTCTGAAGATGAGGCGCCTAAGACAAAGAAGGCCAATGTTGGTAAACCTCCAGCTAAAAAGGTCAAGACGGCTTCTTCGGGCAGTGAATCCTCTTCATCAGACTCAGCTTCAAGCAACGACTCATCCGATTCTGATTCAGACTCCAACAGTGAATCCTCGGAAGATGAGAAGCCATCCAAAAAATCTCCTTCACTACATGAAGACGACGCCGCATCCTCAGACTCCGATTCCAGTTCTGATTCTAGCGATTCCAGCGATTCTGAACTTGAAAAAGCCAAGCAGGTTCCCTTGCCTGAATCCGATTCTTCCTCCGACTCAGACTCTGACAGCGATCTCTCTTCCAAAGATGAGACCAAACTTGCTGCTCAGAACTCGGATACTAGCGCAACACTCTCCGGCAGTCTCAAGAAAAACGCGTCATCATCAGATTCATCCTCAGACTCCTCCAGCGATTCTGATTCTGACTCTGACGCTAAGAAGACCAAGTCTAAAGAAACTTCCGTAACCACCAGCGCAGAACGCAAGCTCTCTCCACCACTTCCTCCCACTCCTGTTCTCAAGCAGCAGAAGGGCAAGAAAGTGAACACCCCATTTTCGCGAATCCCCAAAGACATCAAGATTGATGACCGCCTCAGAAGCAACGCCTTTGTTCCATATGATTACGCGCAGAAAGCACATGAAGACCTAATTATTACCAGAGGAAAGGGCTTTACTAAAGAGAAGAATAAGAAGAAGAGGGGCAGTTACAAGGGAGGACGGATTGATATCGATGGAAAGAAAGGTATCAAGTTTGAGGATTGAGAATTAGCAGTAGCACGTCTCGATTTGGGCGTTGATTAAGGCGTTCCTTAGATAATAAACGGTAGGGAGGGGTTCAGCCAAAAGTTTCTGTAAGATGGTGTTTTGAGTATTCTAGAGTAGATATCCTTCTGAATCAATCCTCTATTTTGCTTGTAAGCATCATGCGAACAAGATAAATATTGGTTTCGTTTTAGTACTGGCTAGAATCAAGATAATATAATCGCTTACGAGTCAAAAGTAGATCTCTTAACAACGTTGTACATGCTCTATTTCTTGCCAGGCTATGCCTTCCATAAGTACATTCTAGAAAGACAACATTGCGAAGAAGAGAGGAGAAGGGATTCCATGATAATTTCCAGTTGGGTAAATTACAAGCATAAATAGGCTGCCCAGGAACTCCTTTTATATAACCCTAAAAATGCCGGTATAGCCAAGTATACAAGTTCATCCAGCCGCCCCAGCACCGTCATAATTAGTTTCGTTTATTTAAGGATTTGAGTAACAATGCCGGTAGCGACAGTTCGGCCACCCTCCTAGAGTGATTGTTAGCATTGGATTTCCATATGGATGCTAGTATGACATACCCGGATGTTAAATCTTTGTCCTGACTCAAGAGCTACAGGGTTATAGAGCTCGCACTTCATCTCTACGTTGTCTCCAGGCATAACCATCTTGGAATCGGCATCCTCAGTTCCATCAGGCCAATCGAAAGTGGCGGATTCATCAGCAGTTCGGATATAGATTTGTGGTCTGTAGTTGCGGTGGAATCCAGTGTGACGACCACCTTCTTCCTTGGTGAGAACATACATGGAGACCAAGAACTCTTTATGAGCCTTTGTGGTGCCTGGGAGAGCAATAACCATTCCTCGGCGGACATCCTCACGCTTAACACCTCTAAGGAGAAGTCCAGAGTTGTCACCGGCTCTTGATTCGTCACAAGCCTTCTTGAATGTCTCGATATCGGTGACTTTGGTCTTGATTGGCTGCTCTCCTTTGCCGACTAGCTCAACTTCGGCATCTCTCTTCAAGACACCCCGCTCCACACGTCCAGATGCGACAGTTCCACGACCAGGAATCGAGAACACATCTTCAACAGACATCAAGAATGGTTTATCGAGGTCACGCTGGGGAGTTGGAATCCAATCATCAACAGCTTTCAGTAGCTCGTCGATCTTAGATTCACCGATTTCCGGTCTCCGTCCTTCAAGAGCGCAAAGAGCAGACCCCATGATGATGGGAGTATCGTCACCTTCAAATCCGTAGGTGTTAAGCAGCTCACGCATCTCCATCTCCACCAATTCCAACATCTCCGGGTCCTCTAGCGCATCGACCTTGTTGACGAATACAACAATCTTTTGCACACCAACTTGACGGGCGAGCAAAAGATGTTCTCTTGTCTGAGGCATCTGTCCATCTGAGGCGGCCACGACGATGACAGCACCATCCATGTTCGCAGCACCAGTAATCATGTTCTTGATGTAATCAGCGTGACCTGGGCAGTCAACGTGGGAGTAATGGCGAGCGTCGGTTTGGTATTCGATATGTGCCGTCGAGATGGTAATACCACGTTTTCGCTCCTCAGGAGCCTTATCAATGGCGCCATACTCAAGGAAGTTTGCCAGACCCTTCTCTGCTTGTCTTTTTGTGATTGCAGCTGTCAATGTTGTCTATGGTATTGTTAGTTTTTTTGGTTTCAGCATGGTGCCATTTTGTCATACCTTTCCATGATCGACGTGACCAATTGTACCTACAAAAAGTCAGTTATCATTCTAAATTGGTCAATTTTTTGAAGTATCTACCAATATTGACATGGGGCTTCGTCCGCTCAAAGACAGTGGCATATGTTCGGTATGCATTTAGTACCGCAGCACCATTTTGTCTTCTCAGAGCATGTTGCAATGGGTTAATCGAGCTACTTCTTTGCAAGCTAGCCCGCAGAAAAGGACTAATTGATCGTGCAAACACCGACATCTTCAAAGGAAATACCTCAATAACACAAAAACAACGAGATGCTGGAGAACTGTGGATGCAATTCTGAGCAGCTCGAGGACAAGTAAATTTCTTAGCGTAAATATTTAGCGTGGTGGGCATATCTCCGACCCACGTGACTGCAAGGGTCCCCCCTTTCTGCCCCTTCTGATCATTCAGATTACCAAATCAGTCACTTAACATTTCAAATTATGGAGGTTCTAAACAATTGAGAAAACAAAATAAATACTGTTGGATTCGTTGTAATATAACTAAGGAACTTATACATCTAGCCCATCACTTCAACCAACTTTCCATGAAATAACTTATTCAGAATTCATTGTGTGAGGTATGTTGTTGAGATCCGATAGTATTCCTTATTTTGGTATCATGAATGTTTGAGCTGGCCCAGAATTGCCAATTCTCGGAATCATCCTGGATCTTCTTCCAGGCGTCCAATACTTCCATTTCTTCCGTTGTAAAATCCTGGGATTGAACGAGTGGTTTCCAGGGCCACTCATCAGGCTCACATCTATCCCATTTGCCACCTTCAAGTTCCTTCCCCTTGCTATCAATTTCTGGAACTGGAGGGACCTTTCCCTCATTTAGATATGCTCTAATCTTGCCAAGTGTGCATCTAGAGGCAGCAGCCAAACTACAATGCCCACCAGATATTTGTTCAATTAACCCTGCACCAACAAATTTCTTGGCCATCTTGACACCAGCATAAAGAGGAGTGACAGGATCCGCACTGTTACTGATAAAGAGCAATGGGAATGCCGTCTTGATAGGCTTAGGTTTATGAGCTGGGTGATCGTCCCATCTCATTGGGGGGTCATGAGTCTCAATAGCCCAGCTATCACAACCAATCATTAAAGTCATCCATATGTCGGCGAAAGATGATATCTTTGCCATCTCTTCAAACATTAACTCAAGGTTATCGATTGTCTCATTGAGCTAAATAAATTATGATTAGAAATACTTCTGTTGATGGATGGAAGGATCCTTACATGATAGCGTTTATCGCTGCACATAATTGCGGCTTGTGCATCAGTTGGGTAGATATGTGCAGGGTATTTAGGTAGACAAGAGTTGGCAAATCCAGGTTGGATATACTGCATCATCTGTGGCATACTTCTTTGGTCGATTGATTTGAGTAACTCCGCCAGAAGTGGAAACATTGTAACTGGAGAATAGAGCGTCTGGAATAAGAACTGCTTAACATCTGTGTGGTATAGGATCACCGGTACCTTTGTTATATGCTCCACGAAATATATTGGAGACTCTTCCAAGTCAGTCATAATATTCCGGTATTTGCCTTCAATGGCTGATATGTTATCTCCGCTTTTATATATAGCGCACTTTTCTCCAGCTTCATAGCAATATTTGAAAAAGGACTCCAGAACTTTGTCTGCATCAAGGAGGCTTTCTTCCCATATAGGTGAGACATAAAGATCAGCGTCAACAACGCCATCAAGGATCACTCGGCCTACACGGTCGGGGAACATTGATGCAAATGTAGCCCCCAAAAAGCTCTGTAAAGGTATTAGACATGAGCCCTGGCAAAATTGGCATGTGACATACCCCGTAGCTGAAGCCCCAGTAAACAAGCTTGCCCTTTGTATCTAATGGATAGGAGTCCGTAGATGCTGATGACAGAGTCTCAGTTTCGCCTGTAACCAAAGGCTCAGCGGCATCATGCAGCTCAAGCCAGTCATCCCATGCATCTATGATGCTCAACATATCTCGAGCAACGTTTGGAGTGCCCGAAAATCTCAAGATACTATTGTCACCATAAATCGCGTCTTTTTCCTCGCAGAGTTTACCCAGGGCTTTTGCTCTAATATCTAGACTTTTCAAAGCGGTGGAGCTGGAATTTACAAGGCCTACCTCCCTTGACATCAGTAGCCACTTAAGTCTCTTATCGAATCCTAGCTGGGAATCTTCGTATCCTGGCTCAGGTTTGTCGCCTGCATCTGGGGGTGGGAAGGCAAAGCAATCGGCTCTTGGAATCGTTGCCCCAATGCCCCTGGGGTCAAATCCAATAATATCTCTCTCGAGGCCAACTACTTGCTGTATTTGACTCCCGAGCCTAAGAACGATACCGAGACCAGATCCTCCTGGTCCGCCAGGATTAACTAGTAAGGGCGATCTAGAGTATTTTCCTAGCGTTGAGCGTATCCCTGGTTTCATTATCAGGGCTATGTGCACTTTGGGATTATCTTGCGATGCATTCAATGGACGACGATAGTCCATCGCAACGGTAAGCCTTGCACACAACATGGTCTCATAGCAAGGGTACCACTCAAGCTTTTCACTTGGTGTAATCTAAATATAAGTCAGTGATGCGGTCGGTCTACAACGTGTCCTATAAATGGTAGGCAAACATCTAAAATATCATCCACATAAGAGTGATGGTTTCGTGGAGATTTAGGTTTGTTGCCAAAGCCATGTAACGAAGTCGTGAATATAAACGCTACAGACAGCCAAAAGAGGATAACAATGGCAACAAGATATCTCCGTTTACCATCTTCTTTACGGATCTGCCGGTGACTCGGCTGCCGTGGTAGCAAGCCTATCTTTTCATCATCCATCAGGACTAAAGAGCTCCTTTGGATTTAAGCCTATCGATAGGCTTAACCTCTCTTATGTCTTAGATCTCGAGTTGACTGATTAATATAGGAGTATCACTGATATATCTATGTAGTAGACACGCTTGAATAATGACATGAAACAAAGCTCAGCGAATAAATGAAGGGGAAAGAGGCCTTAATAGCTTGCGATAAGCTCCAGAAACCGCCGCAGTAGGCATCAATGAGGCGTAAACGGCGCAGCGCGGGTTGGGAGGTTGGCGATCCGGAGAACCGATGGGCGAATACGGGGCTGCTCGCTGATAGTCCGTGGTGCACTGATAGGCTTAAGTTTAGTGCACTGACACTATCCCCAGTTGGTTGCCAGGGACAGGCAGTTAATTAGTGCAATTGGTTAAACGCGTACAGCATGCATCCCTCTTGCCTTTCGCATACTCGCAATCCAACACGTACCTCCAACATGCAACTACTACTCTTGAAGTGAAATTGACAAATTCTGAAAGCGGCCCAGGTTCTGCCAAATCTAATTCTACAGATTTTGGATACACACAATTGGCAAGATGTTCCTCTCCCAGTAGGTTATTAGTAAGTCTCTCACTCGTTCGTCAATGCTTCTCTACCATCAAGCTTCACTAGTCCTTTTTCGATCGTTTTTGTTCTCTAATGTGCTGGATCAAATAATCCATGAATTAATCCAAGGTCATGTTGTTTAAGAAACGATTCTAACTCCTAAAGTCAACCCTGCTCGTCATCGAAGCCGGATCCCGCTTCTCAGCCATAAGGGCGTTGTTAGAGATTAGTCTATCTCCTATTCTACTACTTATAAGATCTTACATTTCTGATATCGACTCATCCCTGTTCTCTCGGTTTTACTCGAGCCTGCGTAGTAGCGATACATCATGGTATCTCCAAGTCTTCCCGTTCAGATGCCTTCGGCATCATTCTTCCAAGGCGTGGTCCACAGAATCCGAATCGGATTTATCAGACTACTCACAGATACCATTATGAATATCCTTGACCTCCCAGGCATTAGGGACCCTTCAACTCAGCCAACTTTCAAAAAGTCATATCCCTGCCAGCCGACCCTAACCCACCGGGTATTTGTTCCCAAAACTTGGAAAAGCGGTGATCCCGCTTTGCCGCTCTATATTGATCTCCATGGTGGTGGTTACGCATTATTCAAACCTCAGGTTGACGACAAGTACTGCTCCTGGCTAGCAAACCAGCATAATGTTTTGGTTATTAGCGTTCAATATCTCCTTGGCCCTACCAATCTATTTCCAAAACCGCTTTACGGTGTCCGCGACGTTATCCTTGCCATAATTGAAGACGATTCTCTTCCGGCCTTTGATAAGTTGAAAGTCTGTGTTGGTGGCTTCAGCGCTGGTGCCGGTTTCTCGCTCACGGTAACGCAGCTGCCGGAGTTGAAGGGGAGAATCCGTGGTGTCGTTGCTTTCTACCCTCC
Source organism: Xylogone sp. PMI_703 (assembly GCA_021399445.1). Lineage (NCBI taxonomy): Eukaryota > Fungi > Ascomycota > Leotiomycetes > Xylogone > Xylogone sp. PMI_703. Next base: position 4,269,590 of record JAJTUQ010000003.1, read on the forward strand.
CACCAATTATGTGACCCCGGTAAAGGAATCTATTGCGGCTAGGCCGGCTCATGCTGGACCAGACGTTCTAGCAAGTCTCGCAGAGTTGTTCAAGTGGGGATACGTCCCCGTAGGACAAGACTTGGCAGATCCTTTGCTTAGTCCCGCGTTTGCCAAGAGAGAAGATTTACCACCCAAAATCTGCATCGTTGGATGTGAGTTTGATTTTCTATGCAAGAATGCTGAGATATTGGCGAATAGGTTAGCAGAATCAGGGACTGGGGAGAGAACTGGTACTGAGACTGCATGGGAGCAGAACGGGATCAGATGGGAAATGATGAGGGGGAAATATCATGGTAAGCCCTCGTAGCCTGAGATTTATATGCTGAAAGCTAATCTGCGCCTTAGCGTTCGATATGCCTCTTGTGCAGCCCAGAAGAGCAGTCAAAAGGGCGATACTGGATGCACGATCAAAGGCAATGTGGAGTGGCGCCAGCAATTGGCTTATGCGTGAAGTATACTCTTAGGAAGTTGCATAAGAAATACGCATGCTATTGAGATTTAACTTAAGAGACTACTTTGTCATGGTGTATAGCGAGAATCTTTGAGAACTGGCTTCTATGCTACCCCTTAGCGATAACAGAGCTCACTATGCTTTGAATGATTTCTAATAGGAACAGATATTTATCAACGAGTTAACTAGAGACCGGGATAACGGACTCGATGATTCTATCTCCGAGTGACTTAGGATGCCAACCTATTTAGCTTTAGATCTCAAATCACCATCATGAAACCCAAGCTTGACTAGGACAACACACAATTTAAGTCGAGTCTTGAATGAGAAGATAATGCATCATCAGAAAACATGGAAAGTGAGCAATACTTCTCGGGCAAAACTACTTGCATATATTTCAACGCTGTGGAACTTGCAGAAAAGGGAGGGTCTATTTAGGTACTGTAAGTAAGTAAGAAGCGAGGATTGTTGTTTTCTAGCCGCGGTTAAGTGACAAGCGGTACTCGAGGTCCATGGATACGTTACTTCGATAAGGCTAGAACGGAGGTTTGGGGTCTGATTGCGTTAGACAGTATGCGTGAAGGATGCATGTTTGACGCGCTTGCTTCTTGGCACTGACTTCCAGATGCAATGCAGAAAAAGCATCACATGAAAACATTTCATAAGGGGCAGAAAAGAAGAAAATAATTGCCAGAACAAATCTATCTATGTTGCACCAAGTGGGTTGTTACTTCCTTTCCTCATATATGGAAAACCTGCCGTTGAGAAAGCAAAGAGGGAAGACAGAAATATTGGAGGAATCTGGCTACACGACGGTAGGCGGCTAAGCAATGCGGGCGGTTGGGCTTGATCAGATGATGGATGATACCATACGGTTGATAAGCTTTGTGTCTAATATAAATGTAAATCCAATCCACCCCACGGAGAACTGGCACCAATATGGGAGAGCGGCGGAGCGCGAAAGTCCAGTCGAGGAGGTGGTTGTTGAAGCTTAACATGCGGCATGCGACACGGGGCATGGGTGATGTGATGTGCATGCACTGCACTGTGGTAGGCTCTGCAGGCGAAGGATTAGTGCTATGGAGTGCCGGAGCTAGGCTTCTAGAAACAGAAGGTGCCCCAAAGTCGCGAGAGCCACTCGCCTTGTGCCAGTCCGCCAGGCACAGCGAATCTGAGGGGATCATCCCCCGGGCGTGCCATCATGATTGGCCTGGACCATGGACTCCCGCCCCGATCCAAGATTAAGTACCGCGTCCGCCATCCCTGAGCTGCCCAACGATGGTGGCTGCTCAGGCTGCTCTACTGCGTCGATGATGTTTCCGGCCCTCGTCCCTCACTCTATGGAGGGGTTATCGAGTGTTCCTCTACCAATGAAGCACTCCACGGAGGCCCTGGGTGTCTGAGACGGCAGGTCTGATAATCATTCCTATGCATATGGAAGTACCGTAGGTACCAGGGGGCAGATTGATTCCAGAATAGAAATTCCTATAATAGGTAGGGCCACCTCTATACGTTCGCTACTCTCTTTCATCTACATCTTGGAGCATTTTGGTTACTGAGTATCATTTCTTGCAATGGCTCCAAGTCTGTCTTCTGTCTCCTTAGCCCTGGTGCTCGGCGCCACAAGCGCTCTCGCCGCTGTGGAGTCTTGTTCCAGTCCCCAGTTGAGTTGTCACAACTCAAGCTCCGTAGCCAATCTCTGTTGTTTCAACGCCCCAGGTGGGCAGCTTGTCCAGACGCAATTCTGGGATACCAGTCCATCCACAGGTTTGTTAGATAAATGAAAATTTCAATGCCATATCTAAGTATTCTTTCCAGGCCCAATCAACTCCTGGACTGTCCACGGTCTCTGGCCAGATCATTGTGATGGCACGTTTGACCAAAATTGTGATTCCAAGCGTGCTTATAAAAATATCTCTGCAATTCTGCAGCAATACGGCAAGACCGATCTGCTATCTTATATGAACACCTTCGTGGGTCAACTCCTGTCATGTTTTGAGTTCTTTAGACGTTTACTTTTTACAGTGGAAAAACGACCCGAATGACGGCTCGGATGAAGAATTCTGGGAGCATGAATGGGCAACACACGGCACGTGTATCAGTACCCTAAACACGAAATGCTACACAGATTACACCCCTCAGGAAGAAGTCCCAGATTTTTTCCAGACCGCCGTCAACCTTTTCAAGAAGCTGGACACATATGCGGTATGCTCAAATATCATCACCATCAAAGATAATCTGGAACTAACATGATGACATATAGTTCCTTGCCAATGCTGGCATTACACCTTCGACAACGGCAACTTATACCAAGTCTCAGATCCTCGCTGCAGTCCAAGCTGCTGGATACCAAGCTACCATTCAGTGTAGCTCCGGTGCTCTTGATGAGATTTGGTACTCTTTTGATGTGTTAGGATCTGTCGTTACTGGCACCTTCCAACCAGCTGCTCCAGGTGAGACATTACATTCAGAATTGGGTCCTAAATTTTCCAATCTGACATATTCGTAGTCGGACAATCGTCTTCCTGCTCATCAAGCGGCATCAAGTATTTACCAAAATCCTCTGGTACTTCAATTACAAGATCTTCCTCCCATACAGCAACAACAACAACGAGAAGATCTTCCACCTCCACCTCACGAGGATCCACTCCAACACCAACCGGTGGTTTCTCTGGTTCCGGGTTCTTGAACGCAATAACTGGTGGTGCTGAGGACGGGTGCTTGATAAGTGCTGGTACATGGTACACAAGTGGTACTTGTGCTACCTATACCGCAATCCCTTCAGGTATGGCCTTCTATGTATTATTTAAGAATAACCCACTTATATATTGTTATAGGCTCGGGATTCACATTGAAGTCATCCAAAGGAAACTGTGCCATCGCAAATTCCGAATTCAGTTGTGCATCTGGCAACTCTGCCACTGTATTTACAGTAAGCGTCTAGCTTTATAGTTTTAAATTTTTTCCCCCTGAACTTGATCATAGCATACTGACTCATGCGTTCTAGGCAATTAACGGACTTTTGGCATATAGCGGAAGCACTGCATTCTATGCTAGCTCGAAACCAAGTGGCCAGACTCAAGCCACAGTCTACACTACCACTAAGAGTGTTAGTGTTCAATTCCAGTGGGAGAGCACTTAGAACTCTGAGATAGCTTGGGATTCTTTATCCTGACAGAAGTCAATACTTTGTACATATTTTAGCCCTTTCCCTCTGTAGTACGACGGTAAGGAGATAGTGCGGGGTTACGAATAAGATATTACGTAGATGGTTTATATGAATACAAAACTCATAGGCTCGTATGACTGAGCCATATTACCACGGTAGCGTAATTGCACTTCTCAGCATAGCAGCTATCAACAATACTCTTGTCTCAGACTTCCCGCGTGTGCCTGGTAACGAGCGCGGGACATTCTTGGTTTCTCAACGCTAGAAAGCCGACGCGGGGAGCTGACCTTTGATTCTTGTGCTACTTCTGTAATGGCAGGGCAACAAGATGTTCGTGCCAAAATCCCTAAATTGCTATACAAACATTGAACCTTTGTGAATCTCAAATCTAAACCTCGAAGTTGGAGCACAATCACCCACAACTCGCAGCCCACCCAAAACCTTATCGCAATCATTTAGCTATCAGCCTATCAGCACCGTGCGCAGCAACAAGTGGATCCCCCACGTCACACAAACACTTGCCATTGTCCGGGCAACCGCGACCTGGCCCCATTCGCGTAAACACTAGCCTTCATGTACCGAGCTTTACAGCTCAGAGCGAGAAACGACGTCTTCAAGATCAAGCAATTGTTAGTCAAAATGGCCTTCGAACCGCGATTGATGTCGCGAATTGCATCCGACATGCGGTCCGTCAGGTCGTCGGCGTCGACGCCTTCATTGCGGGCAAGGGAGGATAGTATTGTTCCTGGGCGGAGTGAAGGGTCTGGAGGGAATGTGAGAGTTGTGGTCCGAGTGAGGGCATTTCTTCCTCGAGGTATGCATATACAATTTTTGGGATTAATCCTTTATTTTTGGTAATTGCATAAGTTGTGAGTGATAATTCTGACTTTTTACTTTCTAGAGATTGAAAGAGGTGCAGAGTGTTTGATTGAGATGGATCCAGAGACGCAGGCTACGACGCTGTTGGTACCTAACGATTCTGATCCTGCCAATGCGAGATCGAAAATGCGCAAAGTCATGGAGGAGAAGAAATTCACTTTTGATAATTCCTTTTGGAGTCATGATCCAGAAGACGAGCACTATGCGACTCAGGAAGAAGTCTATAGCTGCTTGGGAGAGGAATTCTTGGATCATAATTTCGACGGCTACCATACCTGCATTTTTGCGTATGGTCAGACTGGTTCCGGAAAGAGTTATACTATGATGGGTACTCCTGATCAGCCAGGCTTGATTCCAAGAACCTGCGAAGATTTATTCCAAAGAATCGAAGAGGCTCAAGAGGAAACGCCCAACATCTCATATAACGTCCGTGTCTCGTACTTTGAAGTCTACAATGAGCACGTCCGTGATCTCTTGGTTCCATACAACCCAAATCACCCGCCTTACTATCTCAAGATACGAGAGTCACCTACTGAAGGACCCTATATTAAGGATCTTACTGATGCTCCAGTCAAGAGCTTATCGGAGATCATGCGATATATGAGAATGGGGGACTCGAATCGAACGGTGGCTAGTACCAAGATGAACGATACCAGTAGTCGCAGTCACGCAGTTTTTACGATCATGTTGAAGCAGATCCACCATGACATGGAGACGGATGAGACAACTGAGCGAACGGCTCGAATTCGTCTGGTCGATTTGGCTGGTAGTGAACGGGCGAAAGCAACAGAAGCTACTGGTGTACGACTTCGAGAGGGAAGCAATATTAACAAATCCCTTACGACCCTGGGCCGAGTAATTGCTGCTCTGGCAGATCTGAAGCAGGTTCGTCCGGGAAAGAGGAGCAAAGACGTCGTGCCTTATAGAGACTCGATCTTAACCTGGCTTCTCAAGGATTCGCTTGGTGGAAATAGTAAGACTGCAATGATAGCATGTATTGCTCCCTCAGATTATGAAGAGACGCTCTCGACTCTTCGTTATGCTGATCAAGCTAAGAGGATCCGCACCCGTGCCGTTGTCAACCAGGATCATCTCTCTGCCGCAGCAAGAGATGCACAGATTGCCGCAATGGCCGAGGAGATTCGTAAACTACAAATTAGTGTGTCTGATAGTCGAAGACGTGAGAGAGAAGAAAAGGATGAGCAGGAGGAGAAGCTAGAGGAATATCAGAATAGAGTTGTTGTCATGCAACGCATGATGGAAGAAAAGGCTATGGTGGCTGAGGGCAAGATTCGAAGTCTGCAGACTGAGAATGAGGCGTTGAGACTCCACTTAAAGCTTGCGCTTGAAAGTCTGAAGAATCCTATCCACGTCCCAGCACCAAGGAACAATAAAGTACGCATCTCACTAAATGACGAGGAGGAGGACATTGATGAAGCCAATGAAGAGGATGAGGAGGATGATATGGATAGCTCTGTCCACGAGGAGAAAGCGAGTGAGATGCAAGTGTACATGAAGGAGTTGTTGAGCGATTTGGGTATATTCAGGAGGAAAATTGTGGATGATAAGACCAGGTTCGTCTTTCCACAGATGAATTGAAATCAGTGGCACAGGGTGTGGAGAAGCAATTGAAAGGTGTCTATGTTTATGTCGGTATAAGTATGATTAAAGATCAACATGTTAGCGGCGGAGTTAGGAGTAATGAATCACAAAGTTATTCATGATATTACAAGCCCAGAATTCAATTTTCATTCATTAACTTCTCTGTTAGACTTCCTAATTAGAGCCCATTAAGAATTATACCAGACGAAACCATATTGATTCGAGCTGACGCACTTTTATAAATACCTCTTCAGAAAATATCGAATTAATAGACACTAAAAAGCCAGCTTTTAGGTGTCCTTGGTATTTCCCATAAAAGAATCTGAGTTTTGGAAAAAGTAACATCCCTCTGCCCCGTAATTAAACCTCTGTAATTAATTTCTTTCCCTTAGTACCCGTAGCCTTCTTGATAACGCGCTCTCTAGGAACGATCATGATGCTTTCATCTGAACTTGATGTAGAACTAGAGTCATCGTCGTCTGGGCGAAACTTGATATCTGAAGCATCCTTCTTTTCCTCCAAAACGCCAAGGGCAAGGTTCATTTCGATGTATTGACGCTTCTTTCGTCCTCCACTCTTTGCTGAAGAATCTAGTGATGCCTCTTCCTTAGATTGAGAATGTTTGCCATCTTCATTATCATTGGCATCATTGCTGTCGTCATCCTCGCTGGAGTCGTCGGAATCGGCATCGGAATCGCTCTCAGATTCGGATTCGGACTCGGAGCTGATTTCTAAACGGTGGTCTGCCGACTTTCCCGCGTCTATATCTGCTTGAAGTTGAGAATTTGCTGCTGCCATTTTTTCAAGGAAGCCTGGTAGTCGTTGGGAGATTGGTGATTCAAATTTGAAGATGTTAGGTTTTTGGTTTAAGGGGCGGAAGTTCATGATTTCTTCTCTGTGGTGGCGAGAGGGGGATGCGGTAGGGTTTATGACACTAATGCTAGGAAGAGAATGGTGATTTGACTCGTTATCAGAGTCCTCGGATGTACTGGTGCCAGAAGAACTAGTCTCGGATTCTTCGTCATCTTCTCTAGTTGAGCGACTTCTGTTGTAGTTGGCTCCTAGGCTATGGCTTGCTGAGTCGCTTTCATAGCTACGATGAGTAGCGCTGCTGTCGTACAACTCATCTTGGCCCCTCTTTCGGGTGAGACGGTTGGCATACTCCTCTCCTAGTTCGGAGGGAGTGAATTCGTCCATCGCAAAATGGGCTAGGTCAACGTTGTTAGCCACGTCACGTAGAAAGAAGAAAGAAATACAATGATTATATAGTGAAAGGAAATACCCACCATAGCGATTAATACGCCATCCTATCATCTCCTGCCTCTCGTACTCGGAAGAGGCGACTGGCGTCACCCGACGTCTCTTTCTCGATTCCCGGTTATTCAGGAATATCATTGAGTCGCTATCCTCTATCTCTAAAAGCAGTAAATGTTAGCAAATAATCGAGCACACTTATTTTCATGGAAACTTGCGGTCCAGCCAGTCTTCCACCAGGTGCTCTTCATGATGCCCATGGGGCATCTCGAATGGTTCAAAGACGGCATTGGCCGTAAAACATTTCCGCCACAGATCCAGGTTGGCGGCCATATCATTAGTTGTGCCACTGGCACCAGGATCTGGGAACACTGTTCCCGGGAACATCAGAAGAATTACTTTCTTCTGGTACTCGTTAAGTTTTGGAGGCGTTGCCTCCCAGGATGCTCGGGTCAAATCCAGGTTGTCCAGTTGGATTCGACCAGCTCCGTCGGAAAAAAGGTAGCTCATCTTTGATATTTCGTGAAACAAAGGTGTCAAGAGAGGATTTATAATGGGTAACCTTGTGGAAAGAAGTGCAGGAGATGTTCGTGAAGATGAAAGAGATGGCAAAGAGAGAAGTGGAAATTGACAGTGCTTGGACGAACAAAGGATATAAATAAAAAATCTCATACTTACATTTAATGGTTGGTTGGAGGACAATAAAGCTAATACAATAGGATATCCTGCAGTTTGAATGTGAATCCAGTCAAACCATCAATACTCGTCAGAAACTCTTCAATTGAGAACTGGCAGCTCATTAGAATATAAAGGATGTTATTGTAGAATATGAACAATATCAGCCATGAAAAGCAAATAGTTATTGTTGTATATAATAATTATGACTCTATTGTGAGCGAGTTGTCTACTAACATGTCCATATAGAATCACAAGAAAGTTTTCTCATTGACGTCGTTCCCATGAGCGATTGAATCAGGTTAGCCCAAGGCTATTGGTGGCTGGTCCCGCACTTAGCGTCTCCCCAGCCCCTGCTCAGCCTGTGTCTCAAAGGCCGACAGTGCGACCCAAAACCCCTTATCGTGGGGTCCACTCATGTACGGAGGCACTGTTTGACGCCTCGTCTGAAGTGCCGCCTTGACCCTGTGTTCCCTTGCCTTTATATCCTCCGCATGAACTTTTTGTTGTAGACTCCTCATCCCTTGGCCTAAGTGCATCTATCCTACAGCTGTCCCAGATAGACCTACTTTTTGACGCACAAGGCTCCCATATAGAGACCATGGCCATGCGACCGTCCCTCTTCACTCGGAACTTGCCAGCTGCGACAGAGCCCAGTGACTCGGGCTCTCCAGCGGAGCAACGAGATGGTGCAAAGAAGAATATGCTGAAGGCAATGCGGCCTTTACCCACGCAGCATTACTGGAACGTCTATTTTGATAGGTAAGTGTTTCCATCTACCACCGGTTCGTAGGGCCTTAACACCGATTGGGCTGACCACCATATAGATCACAAAAGGAACAGGCGAAAGCGGCAAATGGATCATATACTGCTGCCCTTGAGAAGGTCGGTAACCAGATCGAGTCTGTCCAGGACTTCTGGCGATACAATAATAATATGCCGATCGAGCATATTAAAATGCGCGAGTCCATCTATCTCTTCAAACAGGGTTTCCAACCAATATGGGAAGATCGCAGAAACATCAATGGAGGCAGCTGGACATTCAGAGTGCCCAAGGCCAATGGTCCGGACTTCTGGACGAGAGTACAGCTAATGGCCATTGGAGAGAAGTTACAGGGTTGCCTGGAAGATGGTAAGTGAAGGAACATAGGTCTACAGTCACGATGTGACAAGTATAACATTCAATAATTTAACTGACCAGAGACAGGCGATCAAATATGTGGCGTTGGTCTCTCTGTGCGTTTCAACTCACATCTCATCTCTGTTTGGCATAGAGATGCATCGAAACAGAAATCAATCGATGCCATACTAGCAACAGTACTGGAGGAGTTGCCCGAAGAACTAAGGCCAAAACCGGACAACTACTTTTACAAGAAGCACTCAGACCATGCCGGGTTTAAGGGGCCAGATTCCACAACAACCGAGAGTGGATCGGCCAAAGAATAGGGCGCAGTACAAGGCATTAAAGGACATACCGGTTATTTAGGGAAGGCCGGATTGTCTGCGGTTGCATTTGGGGGGACTTTATCTGGTGTATCTGAAGGGATCTATGCATATTTACCGGCGTTGTTATTGTTATCCAAGAAAGCATGATATTCACTAAGCATAATAGCTACGTATTCAGCCTCCAGAACGCCTCTCCTACGGGGTATGGCCAAAACCCTCGTGTGTAACAGACGCCGTAAACTCCCTTGATATACAAACCAGAATGTGCCATCCAACCCAGGATCTTCATTTTGCCATCAATAGTGTCCTTATCGCCAAACTCCTGCTCTCCTCATGACGCCCTCAAACTCCTCCTTATTTACACCCCTAGCCACTCCGACGCCGCCGTTTGCTTCAAGAATCATATCCCTTAATAGATCTTCTTCTACATCCTCTCTTAACGCTCTTGCAACTCGCTTCAGACTTGCTAGTGTAATCTTCTCCTCTTCCGCGCCACCAGCACCGACAGTTGTAAATAATCGAAATGCTTCGTCGACTTCCCTAGTATGCGACTCAGATGTTCGCGTCCGAGAGTGAAACTTCAAGGCGCAGATCGCAAGGAAGGAGCTATAGATGGCATAACCTTCACCATCAGGGTCAAGGATGGAGATAAATTCTGCTAGTTCGGAAGGAGACGGGTGAATATCTAGAGCGCTATTTCAAGTCAGAAAATTACTCGCAGCTGATTCTCGTGGCGAAGCTCTCCTCAAGACTAGTTTGCGCTCAGGAGGCAGACACAACATACATCATAGCCCTTCTTACATCTTGAATAGGTATAACCCCGTCTTTCTCTCCTGACATCGGTATTGAGAATAAGCCAAATGCCTCTTTGATTTCATTTTCTTCCGCTGCCGTTATATTGTGTTCTTTCGCGAGCTTAGATTGTCTAGCTTTCGGCGCGCCTGGGTCTGCTGAGCTTTGAGCTCGGCGTTTAGGTGGCTAGATTCTCAAGGTTAGGTCAGTTGTAGAGGGCCGGCTACTTTAGTCTCAATACATACCATTTGGAGAGCCAGAACCGAGATATTCCAACACTACTACTTCATAGTGATCTGGAGGGGCATATCTTTCTTTAAGTGACGAATGTTTGTTTGTACGAGATATCCGTTCCTGCATCAGTGACTTGGATATGAGGCATCAATACTGTAGTAGTCTTGGCTGTGGGTCTCAGCGGAAGGACATCCAGAAATTTTCTTAGTCGAGGGACCTCTTTCCTTCTTTTCAATACCTTGAGATGCGAAGGTCCAAAAACACAACTTTTCTATGGCATTGGGCGCGAATGTAATATATATGAGCATAAGACCTAATGTGATAGCTAGTAGGTATATTTTACATCAAATCATGTAGTCTTGAACCAGGCTTGGGCGCCAGGAAAGAATCGCTTCAAAAATATGCTAGAGCTCGTCGTAGTCTCATCCCAGAACGTTCGAGTGTGGACAGTGAAGCAATATTAAAAAACAGGTTGAGATGTTGATTCTTCTCTTACCTTCCTCCTATGTACTTGATCACTTGGCTGTTCAAATGAGCCACGTATCGTATCTTGGGAGGGAACAAATTTTGGCAAAACTGTTTTCCCCTTTTCACAAATTATGCGCAGTTAGATACACCAATCTCATATTATGAATCATGATATTTCTAAATCCGTGTTTGAATATTTGTAGCGGATCTCGATTAGTATCAAAATTTTGATTCAACTTTTGGTCTACTTGAACTTAATTTTCCATAGCACACCCGGCCACCCAACTACGTACTCACTTAAAGTTGTTCTTCATTTCCCGAAGCTTGTGCATGACTTCCACATCATTAGTCGTACCGGTGACTTTATGTATTTCGGGATCCTTGAATAAGTCAGTTGGTATTCTAGATTAATATTAACAGCAGAACGCACATTTGTTCTCATAAAAGGGTTATGTTCCTTGCATTTGTTAGTAAATGATCATAATACAGTTGTCTGGCTTCATAATAGCATACTTTTTCATCACCAATGGTAAACTTTCCCTGTGTTTCCTTGTTGTTCTCCGCAAAAGCCTGCAATTTCTTTACTGCTTCGCTTGGAAGAACTGAGAGTGCAAACTTAACGTTGGATTTTGTATATTCGTGACCAGGCTGTTCTATTAGCATAACTCAAATACCTTGAGACATGGTGGCATACATAAACTTTAGTATCATTGGGAAGAGACGCCAGAGTTTTGTTCAGAGCTTTATGCATCTGTTCGGCGCTACCTTCAAAAAACTTTCCGCATCCTGTTATGTGTTAACGGCATCTTGCAGTGTTGAGAATACATATGGACAGGTCTAACCAGCATGGAATAATGTGTCACCGGTGAACACCGCTTTCTGATCGCCATCTTCCATGAAATAACAGATGCTGTCTTGGGTATGACAGGGAGTATAAAGTGCTTTAACTGATATGTTGCCAATCTTGAAGACTTCACCATCCTGTGGCGTCTTCGAGACAGCTTCACAGTCTTTGCCACCAATTACTGGCATGCCCTGGAATTCTGGATGATCAAGCTACACGGGATCAGTTGGTATAATATAGAGAGCATTCTAAATCAAAATACCATTCTTTTGTTGCCTCCAGCATGATCGTGATGGCTGGTTATGTGAGTAGATAGTCTATTAGCCGTTTGAATATATCCACTCACTGATGTGTATTGAGGATAGCTGTAAAATTTATCTTTCCATCTTTTACCTGTTGCTTCAACACTGGTGCTACCCTAGAGGCAATTAGGATATAGAATGTTAAATTTGACAATCTCATACATACTCATCGGGACTTGCAGGATCAATGACTACGGCATCCTTAGTTGCGTCATCAGTAACGAGGTAGGCGTAGTTGTCACTCGTCCCCGTCCCTGGGCGGCAATTGTTTCTCAGCACGGTGTTCTTTGAGGTAGACTCATAGAAATATAGTGGAACTTACACATAGGTATCGATTGGATATGCATGGCGCGAGTTAGAACAAGCTACCTATCAGTTAGTTTGTATCGAAATGATAAGCATTAATCTACACTAACACTGCTAGTGAGTGTATGTAGAGGTCTGGATAGTATTCGTCTAGGGAAGAGGCTGGCGAAGCTCATTAGTCTGGCTTTATTTGTAAAAAGAATTTGGAATAAAGACGGAATGTGGGAATGATATAATACCGTCCGTCAAGTCTTCAGTGTAAGAGGGAATACGACTAGCCTAGTGTAGTAAGGTGACGGTGGCCAACCACTAGAGAGGGATTTACAACGTCTTGATTTCTAAACTGCGGGCACAAAGTTGCTCATTCCGCACTAGGACCCAGCCAGCATAATTCCCCTTAATCATAAGACTTTACGACAGGTGGATAGCATCATAGCGGCGGGATAGCGGCGGGGTAGCTCACCCCGCACGATTAGCTATCTTATCGGCTGTGCTGACAAGTTTGAAAGTCTCTTCAACTAATATTACGGAGATTATGTCTCACCTCTTCGGACCTCAACTCCATTTGGCTGAAAAACAATGAGAGATATAAGATCCTCAGGCTCATATGGTGGAATACAACTGAAAGCTCTTTGTTGAAAATGAGCCTTCTTAATCTGGCACTTATGCCGGTAAGATTAGCACCTGGAAAATTCGTGTTTGCTCCAAAATTGCAAAGCATTATAATGGTTCAAATTATCTTCAGATTTCAGCACTTTTCTTGTTGCATTTATTCATGGTATGGCAATGCACAACTGCCTGTTATAGAATTCTGTATTGCTCGGTATAAAATGCAGACTCGCATGGCCATTAAACTCACAAATGAGTCGCAATTGCAGCGTTGGCAGACGCTTAGCCAAGTTCCAATCATGGAAGCATCATACCATTAGCACAGGCAGCAAGTATTCATATATTGACCAAGTACCAAAAGTACCTTACATTTTCTTACAAGTCTTATATCTATACCGCTAGATATCTTGTCAGATTTCTAAAGTTCATCCATCGAACTTCACTGCTCAAAGTTCTCATATTTACTTCCATATTTAGATTTTACGAGCCACGAAATTCCAGACAAAGAGACTTGATTCATTAAGAATTGCCTGAAAAGGCATAAGTTAACGACTGCATATATGGGAACATGGTTGTTTGTGAAAGTGTGGTATTCTTAGTATAGCAAGTGCATAGCAAGGTGTCTCTATAGAAGCCGATACTTTATCTGACGTGTTAGGACGAAAGATGAACTTTATCAAACGTGTTAAGACGAAAGATGAACTTCCCTGGACTACAGGAGAAATATGGAACGCACACTGTTGAACTATTTCGTCAACAGACTAGCTTTTGGTATTTGAGACCTGAAGCTCAGAAAAGCAAGTTAGTGGTCTAGGCTCTCATGCCCGTTTTGGAGTCATAAACGAAGAGATATAGTCCAACTCTCCAGGAATATAGCCCTTGGACAGCGAGTTAGAAGGCAGAATCTGCCAAGAGCATCCAGGAGACGATTGAGAAGCACCTCCTCATTTTCGCAAACCGTCGGATCATCAACAACAAGGCTTCCATCTTTGTCACTAATAGTCATAAGCGCCTGGAATCCAAAAGGTGCTGGCATGAGAATATCTGGGAAATATCCCGCGACACCCGACTCCGGAATCTCATAGAGAAATCTGAAAAAATTGCACACTGGATAGTGGAAACCCTCAGTATACTCGCGATTTCTGAGCTCAATAACATCCAAGGCGGCGAAGGACTCAATACCTTCAAGAAGCCAATCTTGATACCGAAGAAGCAATGTAGCCTCCATGCTAATGTACTTGATACAGCTGAGATCTTCCTTCAGCTTCAGATATTTTGGCAATTTAGGCGGACGATGTGTCGAGCGGCACAAAGAGACAGATCAAATTCGACCTTATCATATCCGGGATGGAAATAATGGACCTTATTAGATCCGGGGGATTTAAAGAGAGGTTTGTACACCATTTCTTTTAAGAAGAATTCCTCGTATTTACTGACCTTTGCAAGATTAGGCCTTGGAGCTCCATAGAATTCGAACTTGACGACATTTTCGAACTCGAAAGTGGATGTTGAACTGCTTTCCGATATCCGAGATAGGCTAAGGCGCTTTACCATAACTACCCTTGCGATAATGGTGCGTGGATAGAGGCAAAGCTCATATATCTTCTTTTTGATTTCCGCGGGAAGACCTGCAAGTGTGAGCTTGGAGGGCTCCGGGTTATAGTATGGAATGACAACATATTCACGTGGTGCTGGTGCCGTGGCCGCAAGCATTGAATTACGAGTAGTCTCCGCTGCTTTAATTCTGGGAACACTCTCGCTATCTGCCTTAGAACTAGCAATATGGACAAATTCAGCATCGTTGGAAGGTCCAGAATGCCATATAGCATATGGGAGCTTGGTGTCGGTTGTAGCAAGATCCAGCGCATGAATCTTGTAGGCCAGCAAGATGTCAGGGATCTCGGTGTAAACCGTTGTATCCATATTGGATCAGGTAGACGAAACCTCTTTATTTGGCAGTTACCTTTAAAGGGGAATTAGTTTGGCACGGCTGATATTGACAGCGTTGCTTGCTCCGAAAAACCACAAGAATAATATCTTTAAGATGCATCCACAATAATTCAGCAAAGCTCTGAAGATGTCATTCAAGTCGGCCAGAGCAAAGTCTCGAGGCGTAATATAAAGCAGGCTTCGTACCGAATATCAGAATTATTAATGGAAACCTTATCCACCAAATCCGAGAAGCAATGTATCTCGAAGCTACTTATGGGAATTGCCAGATATATCGATGTTTTGAGAGCTCACCAGCAAATTAGACCTATTACACTGAGTTAGATTAATATAAAGGGACCCTGGGAATACCGGTGTTGGCTACTATTCGCAATACACAAAAAGCAAATGCTAATAGCAAATCACGTATACAGAGTGAGAACAAATCATGATGAAGCGGAATCCTCGAAGAGAAAAGTACTAATGAATATGGAAAACACTTACAGTTGGTGGAACTGTATACCGCCTTGTTTAGTATAGACTTTGGCCAAGGCTTGATGACCAGCTATTCAGATATTTTCAGTCTGGCCTTCTTTATGCTTGAAGGCCTGTAGGTGAATTTTCTTCAAGGTAGCAGATCCCGAAGCTCTCGATATGTCGAGGGAAATGAGAGAGCATGCAGAATCAGACAGCCTAACTGCAAGTCACGAGGCAGCAATATCTATGGCAATATGACTGTTAATATAATTTCAATCTCACGGATTGCGGATATGTGGAAGAAAGATGCTAGCTTACCGCTGGGTGACCACCTTATCTATCAAAAGATCGGAGATGATCTGCTTTAATGCTCCTAGCTCAGAAGCTACGTTCACCAGACCTTGTTGTTAGAGGTGGAAGAAAGAGAAAGTGTTATTGAAATCGAGGAGTCTTAAAAGGCGCAAAATTTGAAATCCCATGGGGCGCTATTAGGATATAGCGGTTACAGCAAGTGAGATAACGGCCATTGGGATAGCGTTCAAATTATACATCTAGTTTAGCCGTCCAGAGCGACGCTTCTGATTCTCAATTTTCGATCGAGCTTGCCAGATGTGGAAGCGTTTTCCTAATTACCTCTGTGGCAAATCGTGCGGCTATAGTATTGCCAAATTTGGACCAAGGGAGGAAGCCGCTGTGATCGAGAGCTGACGGTTACCCTCGAGATACAGTCTGATAACTAACGGAGCTCAGCATAATCCGCAATGTGCATAGATCCAATGCATATTTGCTTATATATTAACTAGAAGGACCCCATTTGCCCATGAACGATAGAAGTAACTAAGCATGGCAGTTGGCAGGAATACCGGTAAGTTATGGGAGACTAGTCCTGTCGTTCTTTCCATATTATACCACAAAGTAGCTGCGACAATCATCTGGCATAAAATTTTAGCTCGCAGGCAAACTATCAATGGATCCTAGTTGTAAGTCTTATGATTAATCAGAGGGCCTAACCCATTGGAAATGGGCTAGAGGCTTCTCTCAATTTCACTTGTCTGGATCTGTCCTTCCAATTGAATGGAATATTAACAATACAGGCAGCATCCAGGCTTGAAGCAGCATGTTTATATCTAGCTAACAATCAATTTATATCTATGATTGATGATATTCTATAACCCTTTCCCAAGTAACTCCTGGCCAATCTCCTTCAGTAGGGGCTCTTTAGGAAATGCCTTGGTTTTACCCATAACGACACTTTGAGCATCCATAGTCTTTAGCAGGTCTATCAGTTCGCTATTCTTTGGACAACAATATACCAAGTAGCCTAATGCAAGTATAAACCCTCTTATTGCTTCTGATGATTCTTCTTCCACGCTTATTGCTTCCAAAAGAGAGGCCGCCAGCTCTACTTGTTCTCCTTCTGG
This sequence comes from Xylogone sp. PMI_703, assembly GCA_021399445.1. Classification (NCBI taxonomy): domain Eukaryota; kingdom Fungi; phylum Ascomycota; class Leotiomycetes; genus Xylogone; species Xylogone sp. PMI_703. The sequence goes on from JAJTUQ010000003.1 coordinate 4,286,490, forward strand.
CAAGAGGTCCATCTGGTCTTCTAACCGAATTTTATAATTGGTAGACGCTATATTGAAAGACAGACTAGCGGCTGCAACCCTGAGATTGTGATGTTTGTCGTCTAATAAACTAGTGGTGATCAGTTGTATAATTGGCGTGGCTAGCACTTGACAGCTTAGAATATGCCGTGGATAGAGAGGACTGGAATAAAGATTGCAAGCCATCTGAATAGTTACTAGCCGTAACGAGTAGGGACAATTTTCTAGAGAGTTGACATATGTAATGAGAGTTGAAACTGTTTTATGGTCCTTTTCTTCTGCATAATAACCACTTAATCGAGGATCAACAAGTGCAACACGGAGTAGATCCACAACTGTAAACATTATTTCTTGCGGTAGTTGAGAGAATGACGTATGAATGAAGTTGGTTAGTAACCCTAAGTTAGGGAGAGTTGCCTCAGCTGCTCCTTCGTTTGATCGAGCGGAAACAAAGCCCATAAGTCCTACTATCGCTGGATTACTTGCAGACGGGCCCATCTTCGCTTTGAGTTTGTCGAGAGGTGGAATTTTGCTGTAAAAAATTGGATCCAAGGTCGTTCGGCGCAGTTCAGGAAGATATAAGGAATCATGTGGATGCGGTGGCCATGCCATTTGAAGAAGCATCTGTACATTCCCCCGAAGTGTGCTTGGATCCGCACCGGACCAACGATTCTCTTGCTCGCCATGAATAAAAGTTATGAATGTTGGAGTGCCGCTAATAGAATATTTAGTGCCAACATCATAGGCCTTGGACACATCAACCTTTATAAAAACTCCCTTATTTCCGGCTTGAGCTGCCAAGTCATCAAACAGGGGATATAGAGTGAGACACGGCCTGCAAGTTGGCGAAGTAAAAAAGATTACCGCGCAAGTCTTTGCGGCTCCTTCCAGTACTTCTTCAAGTTCTAGCATACTTGATACATGCTTAACTTCTGCCTTTTTCGGATGAGTAGCCGGCAAAGCAGTATTATTATCGCTTTGAAGCCCTAAAATGCCACCATGTCTCTCCTTCTTTTCTCTAACCATATTGTTGATCTGTGGCTGCAGCATTTGTCCGAACGGTGTGTTCAAAACGGTCTCTGGTAGATTGGTGATATGATCAGGTATTCCTTTCCCAAGCAAGAACGTGGCGAAATCATTCGAAAAGTTATTGCAGTTGTGAGTCCATAAGTCATATGCCTAAGTAAGTTAGTTTATATCTAGATGTTGAAAATTGGCAAAATAGTACTTCAGCTGTAAATATCTCCTTTAGTGAATCCAGGTATTCTAATATCACATCCATTGGCAAGTCAGTCTTGCCTAGACGGATTATTTGCATAGGCCGGCCGAGATGGCTGCTTCCAGGAGCGATCGTCTTAATTCCTCCGTCATATACATATTCGATACCTTCCATTACAATAGAAGTATGATATACCGCATCTATTTGAATTCCAAGTAAAGAGGCGGACGCTACCCTGGCAATGCCGCCGGAGAGGTCGTACACATATAATTGGACCTCCATCTTGAACGTGGAAGATGATTTTAGGAGTAGGTAAGGCCAGGGTTCTTATCTTAGACGCGTAGGATTTAAAGCCATCATTTAAAGATGCTATTCGTGCTATAAGTATTCTTAGATTTCTAACACTCCTGCCACAGAAGTCTACAACAGCCTCGGAAGGCAACTGGAGTGACGCAAATCAGATGTGGCTTGGTCCTTATCAGCGCTGCTGATTGTAATCTAAAGGTGTGGCGTAAATGCTGGGGCGTTTCGCTACTGTTTTTGGTACGCCACCCAGGGGGTTGACCAGCGAAAGTTGCACCTTTTGTCCAACCCCTTATCACAACCCATTCTTTATGTATTCTTCTGCATAACAGATTTAATTGTACACTTTTCCCTCTGGAAGGTTTTTTTAGTTGTAGAACCTTTAGCCTGGAGACAGGCAAAGTAGTTCTTTGTCGCTCTTTACCTCCTTATGCGACGAACTTCGGTTTCGTTGCCGACCAAACATACAGTAGCACACGATCCATACGAAAAGCTGGCTAGATACGAGTCAAAGGGCGCGAACGTTCGCGAATTGGGCTTATCTGGGAATTCAAAAACCGCCTGGATGACTCAAAGCCAGCGTTCCCGCTATGTGAAGACGGGGGGCATCCTCCTCTTTATCGTCTTCCTGTTCTACTATTTCTCACCGTCAGGAATCGATGTCCAAGGGCGAGGTACGTAGCGTGGAATCTCTTAAGTCTTTTATAGTCTAATAAGCAAAAGGAAGTGATCCCATAGACCCAGCAGCTGGGACAACGAGATGCTCAAAGCCCCATGATTCGTCCAAACCGCTTGTCCAATATGCCCTTATGATTGATGCAGGCAGTACTGGTTCGCGTATCCATGTCTACAAATTCAATAATTGCGGCCCTACACCGGAGCTTGAAAACGAAGAGTTTAAAATGACAGAGAAGAAGCCAGAGGGTTCCGGTTTGAGTTCATACAAATCTGATGCCGAAGGCGCAGCGAAGAGTCTAGATGTGTTGATGGATGTTGCGATGAACACTGTTCCAGACAAATTCAAAGCATGTACTCCAGTTGCAGTGAAAGCTACCGCTGGACTACGACTACTTGGCCCAGAGATGAGCGACAAGATCCTCGAGGCTGTACGGCATAGATTGGAGACAGTATACCCGTTTCCAGTTGTATCAAGAGAGAACAAAGGTGTTGCAATTATGGATGGGAGCGACGAGGGTGTATATGCATGGATTACTACCAATTACTTGCTTGGCAAGATTGGCACTCCTGATGATTCTCCAACTGCTGCAGTGTTCGACCTCGGTGGTGGATCGACCCAAATCGTCTTTGAGCCCACATTTAAAGGTGCCAGCCATGGCGGAATGCCTGAGAAACTTGCGGAGGGTGACCATAGGTATGAACTTAACTTTGGAGGACGGAAATTTGAACTATATCAACACTCTCATCTCGGCTACGGGTTGATGTCCGCACGCGAAGCTATTCATCGACAATTCTTCCAGGACATTGAATCAATGCATGAGGATGACTACAGCTGGACCAAGAGTGCGGTTGTTAATCCTTGTATTGCTCCCGGTATGACTCGGGCCGTAAATGTGACGCTTCCTAAAGATCACCCATATGGGAAGGTCGCCCTCTTGAACATGACTGGACCATCTTCACCATCTCCAGCTCAGTGTCGAAAACTTGCTGAAAAGATTCTTTACAAAGATGCGGAGTGTAAGCTTGCCCCTTGCTCCTTTAACGGTATCCACCAGCCATCTATAGAAAGAACCTTCGCTACAGAGGATATTTATATCTTCTCTTACTTTTACGACCGCACCGATCCCCTAGGGATGCCAGAATCGTTCACCTTAAAAGAGCTACATGACCTCACTGATCAAGTCTGTGGTGGTCCATCTCGTTGGGATGCTTTCGAAAACGTGCCGGATGCGATAAAGGAGCTGGAAGATCGGCCAGAATGGTGTCTGGATCTTAACTTCATGATGGCTCTTCTACATACTGGCTATGAAATACCCATTGAAAGAGAAGTTAAAATTGCGAAGAAAATAAAAGGTAATGAACTTGGGTGGTGTCTTGGTGCTAGGTATGTTGTCTATTCTATCCCTATTTAACGGACCTTAACTAACCCCGTATGCAGTCTTCCCTTACTTTCTCAGGAGTCTGGATGGACATGTCGTATTAAGGAGATTTCTTAAGGGGTACTAAACGCTCGCATGACGGTATGGGGTCAGGTAACAAGCATGTTATAGATATTACTAATAAATATTAACGTTGTACAACATATGCTCTATTTTTGCCTTCTTTGACTGTGGTATCTGTAATAGTTGTGTGCATGCCATCAGAGAGGCACTTCAGGGCCGGCCAACCCCAAGACATCCTCTATCACATCTTCAGGGCAAACGCCCTCTAATACTTCTCTGACTACCTCAAGGTTGCTACCCCATTGCATACTCCTATCGTGTTCGGGTCGAACTATCTGGATTCGATGCAAATATACTTTCCTAGCAGCTAGAGCAACCAAAGATGGTGTAACAAATGTCAAGCCATGAAGCGATGCAAGTAGCCTGACTTGTTAGGATTAAGTCAATCATATTGGTAACAGGGAACGTACTTGGCAAGCTTTTCAAAATGTTGAGTTGCAGCAGGGGTTATACCACCGCCGACAGCACGATGAAGTCGTAAGAAGGAGATGATGTTTATCATATATTGCTTAACTTCTATACTAAATATAATTCGTTCGCTGAGATGGATTAATTGATCAATATCCTGCTAATATATTAGTTAAATTATAGCGAATCTTTTGCGTTAATTGTACTAACCTCTGGGGAGATTGCGGGTAACGATAGCATATCCTTTGTGTAGCTCTTCTTCACCACCGAAGAACTCGATTCAGTATCACTGTCTGCCTCATCGATATTTGGAAATCCATCTTCCGGGTCATGGAAATGTGAAATAAACATATGCTCATTTAAGTGCTTAGTCAAGCTCGGCCCATTGCGTTCTGTCAAGAGGGCGATGATCATAAACCGTTTCGGTGCTGCATGGACGGATGTCCGTGTAAACAAACGTTTCGTGCGTATCAATTCGAGGGTCTGAAGCTGAACTTGGCGAGGGGCTTCATCGAGGTTCTTGAGAATGAGAATGGATGCTATGGACTTATTGTCAAAGGCAAAGCTGTCGGGAGCTGGCGATCGTGTGATAGAACGAAACGTGGAGTTATGGTGTAAAAAGGAATCTTGCCTTGTTCGGATTGGACTGGTTGAGCGACTCGAGCTCTCATCGACGGATAAGATTGCGTGGGCGAATTCGTCAAGACTCGTATGCTCAGTGAAGTTAACCACTGCGTGGGTTAGACCAAAAACTTTAGCTGCTATCTAGAGACAATCAGTAATACTCTCTATATTAGGGTCATTTATCCTACCAGCTGGAGTTCCTGGGCTACATCATCGATAGCATCAGTATCTGTGGTAATGACGCAGTGTTCTTGCGCTACTAGGCAGATTAGAGTAGCAAGTTCCAGATCGCTCAAGTCATGGATTTTTGTAAGAAGAATATCGTCTGCCATTAATCTATAAACGGCATTCCAATTTGATTATCCATAATCCACTAGCCTACACTCGTCGGCTTATAGACACCGGGTGGAATTTGGAAGTTGATTAGCTGGTTGAAGTTCGGTGAGCACCCCCCTCTAGAAGCCTAGTGTATTAATATCTAGGTAGGGAGCTCGGGCCACACCTTAATTCAGGAGTGCCTTCCCAGTACAACTGCCACACTCTTCAGCACCTTTCAATGAGAAGCATTCATTCCTTATCACGATAGAAAAGAAGGTAACGCAACATGTCATGAGGCTATTCTTATAAAGATGTCGAATCCTACCGCAGACTGGGAGAAAGTTGGAGACAAATTCTATCGGAAGATACAGTTGTATACCGCTGTGTTTGATCAGGACCTGGAGCTTGAAAATTATATCGTTACCGGCTGTTCCTATGGAGGAGCTATTGGTATGTTTAATACTGATTAATTTCTCTATGTTTTAAACTATGTTCGGTCGTTGCTGCTCCTCACTTTCTACGTGTTTTTGGTGTTTGCCGAGGTTCATAACTGGGAGAATAATATCATAAGTCACTCTCATTTATAAGACTTTCTATTTCTTTACTCACACTTCCCATTCAATCTATTTCCAATGTAGATATGGATGGAAAGTATTTAATCGATCACGTGACCTCATATTTCCTTCTCAGCTCGAACTAATATAGTCGAAGCCGCCATATACACGTACAGACTGTATTGACATCTTTCTTAGCTCTACACCGTGATTCGACGAAGCTTCATTCATTTCGTGGATCACAGACCGCCAAGTCCACTATTGATCTCTATAGTTGTTCAGGGAAGCTGATTCGAAGCATTAACTGGGATAGAGGTACAATAAAAGGACTTGGCTGGTCAGAGGATGAGAAGCTCCTAGTCGTTACCGCAGATGGCACCGTTCGGTACTATTATGACCTGCAGGGAGATTTTACTCAGTTCTCTTTAGGCAATGGTGCGGAGGAATATGGAGTTGCGTCTTGCAAGTCTGTCTCACTTACATCCTCGTTGTTACACAAACTAACTATCCACGCAGATTCTATAATACTGGGTTTGTGGCTTTACTATCAAATAACCACATTATATCTGTCTCCAAATACGAGGAGCCTCGGCCGAGGTTACTCGCTGCTCCGCCAGAAGGAGAGGTTTACTCGTGGTCCATTATACCACCCGCGTACACACTCTCACGGTCAGTTGAGGTTTTGTTAAGTATTGGGCAAACTATTTATGTTGTTGATGCTACTGAATCAGAGGATCGATTACTCGATATTGGTCCGTTCTCGCATATCAGCGTCTCACCTAACGGTAAATTTGCTGCGTTATATACTGATGAAGGGAGAGCATATGTGATCACAAGCGACTTTCAAAATAGACTAAGTGAATATGATTCAAAGTCGAAAATAGTACCAAAAGATCTTCAATGGTGTGGAAATGACGCAGTAGCCATTGCTTGGGAGGATGAGGTCCATATTATCGGGCCTAATAACGCTGCTGCGAAGTATTTTTATAATGGTCGTGTGCATTTAATTGCCGGTTTGTTCAGACTTATTTAAATATCTTTCTTAGTTCTAATACTTGACAGATTATGATGGCTTACGTTTGGTTACAAATGATGTTTGCGACTTCATTCAGAAAGTACCAGATGTCACTGATGAGATATTCCGATTCGAGACACAATCCCCTGCTTCAATCCTTCTAGATGCTGTTGAACAGCTTGAAAACCATTCTCCAAAGGCAGACGATAATATTCAGCTGATCCGGCCAAACTTAGTTGAGGCTGTGGATACATGTGTATGACAGCCTTTATAGCCAGAAGTTGCGTCACTAATAAGCTAACAACCTTTCAGGTAAAAGCTGCCGGTTATGAATTCAGTATTCACTGGCAAAAGCAGCTTCTCAAAGCTGCATCATTTGGCAAATCCGTTCTTGATATATATAATAGTGACGATTTCGTTGACATGTGCGAGACCCTCCGAGTGTTAAATGCTGTCCGATACTATGAGATAGGCATGCCCTTATCGTATGAGCAATTTTTACGGCTCTCCCCAGAAAAGCTGGTTGAACGTCTGATTAATCGTCGAGAGTATCTTTTGGCGTTGCGGATCTCATCTTACCTTCGCCTTCCTACCGATAGAATATACGTGCACTGGGCTTCTCAAAAGGTCCGTGTAGGTTCTGAAGATGAAGATACTATCTGCCGGTTGATAGTAGAAAAGCTCGATGGTAAGCAGGGTATTTCATTCGAGGAGATAGCTCGAGCTGCCTATGACGAAGGGCGAGGCCGATTAGCGACTGCACTATTACACCATGAACCAAGAGCCGGCAAGCAAGTCCCACTGTTGCTTAGTATGGAGGAAGATGAGATAGCTCTGGATAAAGCAATAGAGAGTGGAGATTCTGATTTGATGTACTTTGTTCTACTGCATCTCAAATCTAAGTTGCCGCTGGCATCCTTTTTCAGGCTTATCAACACTCGGCCTGTGGCCACAGCACTTGTTGAATCTGCAGCTCAGATAGACGATCCTGAACTACTGAAAGATCTTTATTATCAAGATGATCGTCGAGCGGATGGGGCTAATATTTTTGTTCGCGAAGCTCTCGAGCAACCCGATGTAAAAGCTACATCAGACAAGCTCGCTCTAGCAGCAAAACTTCTTGCTGATTTCAAAGATAATGCATTTGAGCTTAAGGCTATTCACGAAGCTACTGCGTTATTGAAAATGCAGGAAGCTCTTGATCATGATTTAGCAGATACGTTTACCGGTTTAAGCGTAAACGAAACTATGTTCAAACTTATCCGATTAGGATATTCAAATAGAGCGAAAAAGGTTCAAAGCGATTTCAAAATACCAGAAAAAACGGCATGGTGGATTAGGTTAGTCCAACAGCTCTGTTCACTGGGTAGCAAAGCTAACATGGCAATAGACTCAGAGCATTAGTATCAAAACGTGACTGGAGTGAATTGGAAGAATGGTCTAAGACAAGAAAATCACCTATCGGCTGGGAGGTAAGTGATTTCTCCAATGCTGCTCTAGGGACACAGACGCTGACCAATACCAACCAGCCATTCTTCTCACTTATTCTCTCGGCTGGCAATCCAAAGCTTGCTGCTGTTTTCATTCCCAAGGCAGCTCCAGGTCTTCCTGCAGCAACTGTGATATCTATGTACGAGAAATGTGGTATGCGCGTTAAAGCTGCCGAAGAAGCCGTTAAAGCCAAGGATATAGAGGCTTTAGATCGATTAAAGAATGCAGCTGGCGTAGGGACAGCGGAAGCAAGGGATATTGAGCGGATAGCATCTACCCTGAAGAGATGAATGAAGATGCATCCAGAGCAGATGTCACAAGGGGTACCATACTACACAGATTGATGAATAGACTATTTAAATCTCTTTGCAGCAGCATATTACCAACTATTCCAGTATGGACGCCAATGCATGATAATATCCAGAGTAGTAATAATATGTGCAAGCTCGTAAGCTGGCGAACTATGACATAAATACCCTTAATCTTTATCCAACCAAAGTTCCTACTTAAAAAGGTCGTATTAATTGTAGTTCCTACGATGCATCATATGCAAATCGTGCGCTTACCAACATGGCGATGGTAGCGGCAAATTCAATAGATCAAATCCTCCAAAACGCCAGATAGTCTAACTTCAGACCATGACCTAAGTATCGCATGCCCTCGGGGAAAAAGAAAGAAATATATGCGCCCACAACCCTAACTCCATTATCCTTTACTATGATCATGATGAAGCCTGTGGTTGCGATCCATTCTCTTCAGTATCAAGCTCTAGGCTTGCGAGCGAAGTAATTCTAACACCGGAGGCTTCGCCAGCACCACCATCCAAGACAAATGGACCCGCGTTATTTCTCGGGGTCATGGGCCCTTCGCCTGCGATTATCGCCTCAGCGATCGAAGTGGGAAGAGCGTCATTTGGGCTAGGAGTCCGGTCTAAATTTGCCGCCACTTTTCTGTTTGCTATATTTACCGGATTAACTGTTGAATTATTCTGCGACGATGGTGGCTCGGAAATCTGGATAGATGCTACAGCATGTGACACGAGATCGACATTCTCCTCGTCGCTGCGATTATCGCTCTGCGCGTCCTGGCCTCCATGATGCTCATCCTCTTGAGGACTGTCTGAATTTTCGGTATTTTGCGCTTGACGGTCAGGCTGATCACGGGAGGGGCCTTGTACACCATTGGTCAATGGGGCATTGGCGTTTACGTCTGTGCCTTCAAACTCTTCCCACTCCCCATCGGCATACGGGTCCTCCAACTCTGCTTCTAAATCTGCCACCGTCCTACAATTTGGGCATATAAAGTGAGGCCAATGTGGGCCATTTATAATGACACGGATGCACTTATAGTGCCATGTATGTGAGCAGGGAGCAACAAAAAGAGATTGACAGGGCTAATAACAGTCAGTAATCAAGGCTTAGTACAAATACCGCTACACGGATGTTTCTTACTGCTATTGGCCCTAGACAAATCGAACAATCCTGAGAAGGGCCAGAAGATGCCTTGCCCTGATTTGTCATATCTCTTAACCGCTTGTGGGATTGTACGCTTCACAACATTAGTCTAGACCCAAAACATTTGGGGCATACTCACTTGAAGCTACTGGGTCCCGTTTGCCATCCTTTGTTAAGCTCGATTCTAATCTTTACACATCGGAATATCATTTCTTCTCCGCCTTTGAAATCGATCCCCAACTGCACGATGTCACCATCATTGACGGGAAAGGGTCTTGATTCGGTCCCTGGAGAGCTTAACCGAATATGGTTCAGAAATGTGCCTGATGAACTCTTGACATCTTTGATGAACCACCGTCCGCCTTGGTACCAAAATTCACAATGCCGTCGACTGACAACTTTGGATTTAAACCCAACGGGAGCCGCAGATGGGACATTTATCGCCTGTGGTGTCTGATTATCTCTTTCTGAGTATCTTCCTACTTTTATGACCTCTTTTCCTGTGGGTAAAATGCGAGACATAGGACTGAATACCAAAGAAGGTCTCTGAGCTCTTGGGTCCTGGTGTGCGGAAAACCTAATAGAGGGTAGTTGGTGAACGCCATTTGGCGTGCTAACTTTTTCCGCAGTGTTTGGAGTTGGCGTACTATTTCCAATGCCTCCGTCTCCTACATCATTCTGCGGCATATCTGCTGAGTTCGTTCTCGCTATAGGATCGGCACTCGAGTTAGATAGTCCGATAACTTGTGGCTCTGAAGAGATTCGTGAGACTCCGCTTCCCCCTACGGATGGGAACCAGCCGCTCGTGGCCCCAGTATTGTCCTGGCTTTGCTGGCTAGCCGTAACTGACTCTGCTGGGGTTTGTGTGATCGAGGAAGCCGGCAATGTATTAACCCCAGGAGACGCAGGGCTAGTAGGAGAAGGGTGGCTCGTGGTTCGCGTAAGAGTATCCGTCCGTGAATTATGAGAGTTATGGTTATCTCGCGACAAGATATGATTGTGTGTATAAGTTCGCAGATAGCTGAGTCCTCGCAGCCGTCCACCTCGTGTTGGGGAGGCCGGCGAAGCTCCTGTCGGCGCGGGGGGAGAAGTTGACCTTATCCTTAGTGACGGTAAGTTGGCAGTCCAAGGTGGTGATGGGACAGTTGATGAATACATTGAGTCAACTCTAAGTCTATCTCTTAATGTTCTTGGGTCTGCACGTAAGTGCGAACTCTATTGATGTCTGTTGGTAGGTCGGGAATTGCTTCGGATCCTTGCCTCAGCCTGCTCAGGCGCATTTCACACAGTTTAGACAACTAGTGATAATTTTTATGGTTGGGATATTATATACTAGAGATGAAAGCGAGACATCGCGTGATATGTTTGAAGTATAATATAAATCCCTCTCTCCAAAGACTGGAACGGGGGAGGAGACAGCCCAGAGCTTGGTCTCGGCTGTCAATGCTGAAACTAAGATGCTTTCGTCGAACTCCGGCAGAAGTTGCCACAAAACGCCACCGTCGAGAGGAGGTGGACAAGACAAAAGAGGAGATGGAGAATTTTTCATATGTTCATGTATGAGGATGAAGGATACTCAACTCTCTGTATAACATTTGTAGTCATCTCCTTCCGAGATGTATTCTTACTCAGACCCCGCTATAAAAGGAAGCTAAGCCTTCCCACTCCTTCAGATGATCATGATACCAGCAAAACCATGCGCACGTGACTAGTGTAGCGTCCCCTGGTATTAATCAGTGGACGGAACTAGCCGAGGTCGACTTTACTGGGACACTGATATAACTTTTCTGATTAATGATAGAAGGTGGAGTTCAGTCGACTCCAAATTTCTTCATGATGTTAAGATATACGACCTCAAGGTCTCTTAGACGTGGTTTATTGACAGCAAGATTTGCTAGTGACAAAACTTCGTCAAGATGTATGGCAACTGTAGTGGAACCCATTCAAAAGGTTTGTGATTATCTCTTTTCCATAGATATAGCGGATGCTAAGCCTACGCTTAGGATCCATCAGAACTTGACCAGATATCTACTTTGCCAAATGGAGTGCGAGTTGCAACGGAAGCTTTGCCTGGCCACTTCTCTGGAATTGGTGTGTATATTGATGCGGGGTCGCGATATGAGAATGACTATCTCAGAGGAGTGAGCCACATTATGGATAGATTGGCCTTCAAGTCTACGAAATATCGAACGAGTGATGAAATGTTAGAATCATTAGAGTCCCTAGGAGGAAATATACAATGCGCGTCCTCAAGAGAATCCCTTATGTACCAGTCCGCGACTTTCAACTCCGCTGTTCCCACGACTGTAGCCCTCTTGGCTGAGACAATACGAGACCCTCTTATCACCGGGGAAGAGGTTGAGCAGCAACTGGAGACTGCTGCATATGAGATAGGAGAAATCTGGTCCAAGCCAGAATTAATTCTGCCGGAATTGGTGCACATGGCAGCATATAAAGACAATACCTTGGGGAATCCATTATTATGCCCGAAGGACAGGCTTCCATATATTAACAAAAGCGTTGTGGAAGCGTATCGAGATACATTTTTTCGACCAGAGAGGATAGTTCTTGCTTTTGCCGGGGTGCAGCATAATGAAGCGCTGAGGTTAGCAGAACAATACTTCGGAGATATGAAGAGAACGGATATGCCTGCTCTATCAACGGAAAATGTTGAAACTTCGGACGCATCTCCTCATTCCGACTCCACATCATCAATAACATCAATCTCTCATCCACCTTCGCCATCTCAGCAACCGTCCAAATTACTCTCAAGACTTCCTTTCCTGAAGAACCTTTCGACCTCAGCATCTAGCAACGCTGCAGTTCAGTCAGAACGCAGCCTTCCGCCGTCTCCTCTTGAGCTCTTGCAGTCGTCCTACTATACGGGTGGTTTTCTCTCCTTACCAAACTTGCCACCTCCTCTTAACCCCTCGATGCCACCACTAACCCACATTCACCTTGCTTTTGAAGCACTGCCCATATCGTCCGAAGACATTTACGCACTTGCAACCCTACAAACTCTTCTTGGTGGTGGTGGTTCTTTCTCTGCTGGTGGGCCTGGAAAGGGAATGTATTCGCGTCTTTACACTAACGTGCTTAATCAGCATGGCTGGGTTGAATCTTGCGTAGCATTTAACCATTCATATACTGATTCAGGCCTTTTTGGTATATCCTCTAGCTGCTCTCCTGGAAAGGTCACCAGTATGCTCGATGTCATGTGTCGTGAATTACAAGCTCTGACTCTAGATACCGGATTCTCAGCCCTGCAGATTGCAGAGGTCAACAGGGCCAAAAATCAACTGAGATCAAGCCTGTTGATGAACCTTGAGAGTAGAATGGTTGAGCTTGAAGACTTGGGGAGGCAAGTGCAAGTCCACGGTCGAAAAGTAGGCGTTAGAGAGATGTGCAAGAAGATTGAGGAGTTGACAGTACAGGACCTTCGAAGGGTCGCGAGAATGGTTGTCGGAGGAATGGTTAATAACCCCGGAAACGGAACAGGTGCACCCACTGTCGTACTCCAGGAGGGAGAAGAAGAAGGCGTTACGAGGAAACAGTTCAAGTGGGATGAGATCCAGGATAGGATTGAGAGATGGAAGCTGGGAAGGAGGTAGTAGACGGCTAAACGAGGTTTGGATAAAAACTGAAAAATGATTGTTATGCATGATTGTAACACTACTGTATCATAGACTCGCCGGGATTGAAAACGGGGCAGGTGTAAGTCCATCTGATAGCATATCTCACATTTGAAAGAATTCTAAGATCAATGATTGGAACGTATTTGCGTCATAAAGAACGATAGGTTCCTTTGAGATGAGAGAATAAAAATACAACACAGGGTTTGCATGAACCCTTTAAATGCCAAATCCATACAGCCATTCAAAATTTTCAGTTATACATTAACATAAACAATGCACCTTGGTCATCCGTAGAACCTATCCAACCCAGAGCGCCTGCCTACAAAGCTGGCTGGCTTGGTTGAAGCTGTGCGTTCAACGCACCAGCTGTGTTAGGGTTAGAAAGCAGCTAGTGAATGTCAGTAGGCGCTTAGATATAGTTAAATAGCATGAGCCGAAAAGAATTATTGTGGCATGGCCCAAATACATACCTCGCCACCCATTTCTCTCATTCTCATCTCTTTCTCCATCTCAACCATTTGCTGCTCTTCCGCAAATGCCAATGCCCACGGTACTCCAAGGAGCAAGGCGCTAGTGCTGACAACCCATAAAGCCTTGCCGCCAAACCAAAAACTTGATTTCACCCAGCTGGTTGTGGTATCGACTTTGTTGGAAATGTAGGATCTTGTTGAAGGTGGGATCATATCTTTTAGTGCTAATATCCGTTCTGCAAATGTTTCTTCTGCGGGTATATCATCTTCGTCGTCCGTGGAGATTTCAGAGTCTTGAAAAAATGTTAGTAACTGAGATTATCAGGAGATAAAACCAGCTTGTGAGAGAATAGATCAATCATATAATTGAACTTGCCTGTGTCTGTATAATAATCATCGTCATTCTCGGGACCAGGCTGCTTAGTCTCAAAGGACTCATCCTCGACTTCAACGAGTTCAACCATTATGATATACGGCTAGTCTATGTTGGGGTGAAACGTTAGGCTCAATTGCGTTGCAAAAGGAAATATAAACTGTTGTAGAATTTAAGGCTTAAGAATCTTGATGTGTGAACTCAAGATCCCGCAATATTTTCCGGATGACGAACGCAGTTAGCGGTGGGTCCGTGCGCTACTTCCAATGGCCACAAGGCTGAGAATTTGCCTTGACAGTCTCTTACATCTCACATAAGGCTGAGGGGATTTAAGGAGCAATCCTTATCAGAAAGTATATAGCACATTCTCGAATACTTTCAATGATAGACTAGAAACCATGTTTTATTTATGTTCGGACGACAAAAATTAATGCCCGGATTTTGACGTGAGTTTTAAGGAAGCCTTCCCCCGCCAGCATCATGACATAGCTGAATCAGTTTGTACTTATAACCAAAAGCCGTCGAGGTATGATAGTGGGGCTCATTCCATATATCCTGTTCAGATGCGGAGAACTCTGGAAAGACCCCACCTAGAGAGATTATACCATCTAACTGATAGCTGATAGCTAGGCTCAGATCAAAGCTGAAAAACTGAAGACATAAACCTGTCAAGGATGTGAAAATATGTCAAGTGATATTGGAAAGCGAGTCCAACTCCTAGGATTAGCTTCTACCTCAATTGGGCATGGATGCGCGTATATGAAAATGGCGCTCTTCAATTTCTCAAACTTGGCATTCTTTATCACTCAGAGACAAGCATAGTCTGTGAGCACCGCAAGACGGATAGAGACAACAAAACATAATACCTCTTTACAGTCTTCCAGGGGGTGTTTTCGAGTCAGAGTAGCACCGCAGCTCGGACAGGTACTCATTTGGTAGAAGTTCAAGAGCCCTTCCGACGTCCCCTCGAAAACCCCTGTCAATGCGGGTGCATAGTGCATTGATGCAGATAAGTATCTTTGATACAGCTTCTAATCGAGCGGCGAAGGGATTTACTGCACAAAAGCTACTTAATGTCGTTGCATCTAGCATAGATGCAGTGGATTGATAAAACGGTTTGAGGGGCATCTATTTGAGGCGTTGGAGCACCGTACCCAAATCTGGACCCGAGGGGTGAAATAACAAAGGTTTGATCAGCGGCTAAAATACCGAGCCAGTCGCGTCAGGAGCGCTATTTCACCACCCACCCACCGCTACGGATCCCAAAAGTAATTTCTGAAGCAGCAACTGCTGCGACACGCTCTTCAATTCAATTCACTTCTTCACTCCTTTATTATAAAACTCTCATTTTTTATGGTCGCTCCTTTTCTTCGGGTATCCGAAGCGTGTCCACTATCGTTTCCCCCCTCCGATGAGCTGCCGCCCCAGTTTCCCTATCAATGCGCTCGGTCTCGTCGTTACCCCTGAAATCGACATTTGTAGAAGTTCTTAGCGATAGTTGACTCAAAAATAACACTTGAACACTCAATTTAAAAAGGACCTTCAGGCAATGTCGTTGAATGGACTAGATGATGAGAAGGTTAAAGAGGCATATGATGCCGCGATCCTAGAACCAGGAGGATGGTGAGTCCAATCTCCACGTCTGGATCTGCTCAATTGCGGTACAGCTAATGAACTTTCAGGTTCCTCCTCAACTACGTGTCTCGGGATGAAATCGCATTGCTAGGGAAAGGGACTGGAGGCATTGTGGAAATTCGAAATGAAATATCGAAGTACGAGGAACCGTCGCCTCTGTACGGATTCTTGCGCTACAGGAGAAGGAATGTCCTCATCAAATATATCCCAGAGGATTGCTCGAGACTTATACAAGGTAGGATATCAAGGCGGATAAATTTTGGCGTAGCAATTCTGACGCGGTGAAGCTCGAGTAACCGTACACTTTACTTCAGTAGAAGAGCGATTTTCTCCTCACGATACGGTGTTCTCCATATCAACATCTAAGGAGCTCAAGGACACAGCACTTTCCACTGCATGCTCATTACATACTGCGTCGGGCTCCACTTCTTCATCAACTAGCTCGCTCCGCAGGCGACGGCTTATGGAGATTGCCGAAGAGGAAGAAGAAAACCGGGCCAAACGGCAATCCACTGTACCTGAAGAAGCTGTTACTGGTAAGGCACCATCAATCATTGGCTCAGAATCTGCAGACATCCAGGCACCACCACCACAGCCTAGTGATCCGATCTCTGCAGGTCAGCACTCTGAAGCTTTGGAAGTGTCCGATTTTCCGCTTCCCCCTAAGTCAGAACGAGCCTCAGTTGATGAACCAAGGTGGTCTTTGCAATCTTCACGTCCGGGACTGTATGAATCACACAGTGCGTATGGGTATGCTTCGTATGGGAAACCAAAGATTAAGCTTGGCCCACGTCCCTCACTTGATGTGGGTGGCAGGCCGCATACCTCTGGAGATGGGGAACATCGCCCTGTAGCTACTCTCCCGGCGGGTATGAAAATGCATTCGAAGTCGTCCAAGAAGGACAAGTCAAGACCAAAATCACACATCTCGACGGAAACCCCCAGTATGACCTTATCGCCTCCTATTCCCGATATGGCAAGTCTGAATACGCACGGAATACCCGTTCGGCCCCATACTAGCGGCGGCACGTCCACAACTACCATATCGACGATGAAACCCTTGCTTTCTCCGACACCTAGTACTTTGAAAGGACCTTCAATTACCCCTGAGAAGGCTCGATTGATGAAAGCTCTCGAACTTCGAAAGAAACAGATGAACCAAACGGTCGATGCGCCTACATCCCCGTCGCCAGAAAAGGGGTTTCGAAGCCCCACATCTACGAGCTTTGACGAGCAAATTCAGGGGCAACCACTTGCGGTCAACGAAGTCGAGTCAACATCTACACCTGCAGAATCTGGGGTCGGTATAACGGAAGGCTTGCGAGAAAACTCATTGGATATACTGGGTGACGTGGTAAAGACTGAGGATTCTGGAATAGCTCTCGACTCTAGTTCCACACTCAGAACTGATGTATCTGATCTGACTAGGTCTGATTCTTATCCAGTATCTCCAGTCGCGCCTTCGGACAAAGTAGATTCCACCAAAGCCTCCTCCATTTCGGAATCGACAGATGAAACTGTACAAGGAGCGCTTCGTGTTGAGGGAATAATGAATGAGGGAGACGACTCGCGACCGAATTCCATTTCCGTGTTAGACACCGAATCCCAACCTACACCAAAGCAAGAAGTCACCACGGAGCCAGAGCCCACAATCAATATAGTTGTTGCAGACGAATTACCTCAGCTCCAACCAGTCACATACAACCCTGATACTCCAGTTGTGGTGGTCAAAGAAGGGCCTCAAGTTCTCACTACATCTCTCGACTCTACAGGTGGAGAACCGCCAGTAGAACTTACATCACCAACAGCCGAAGCCCGCGAATGGAAGATTCCAAAGTCAAAGTTCAGTACTCAAGATCTGAAAGAATCGGCATCGTCTATTACGATTGATGTCCCTCTCTCAAAATTTAGTACTGGGGAAGTACTAGATCCAAGTGGCTCACAAGAGGGCCTTATGTCCAAGTTTAATACCAAAGAATCTGAAGAGGTGGAGAAGTCGACATTAACCCCAGGAGATGAGAAGCCTCAGATTCAACTTGAGGAGCCTCAAAATGCAAAACCTTCTCAGCCGTCTTCTACAGATCACTTGACAGCTGATTCCAGTCTACGATCGCCTACAGATAGCACCTTCTCTATTGATAACAAAATAGGAGGTGATGAAGCCGTGCAATCTCAACCCAAACTAAGAAAACGCCCGGGTTTCATTGATCCAATACGGACTGATGTCGATAGCAACGAGATTAGTGTTGCACATTCCGATGCTAATTCCTCTTGGGATGATGATCTTATCGATGAGTTGCACTCCGCAGTTGTTGAGGAAGCCAAGCCTATGTCTGTATCAAGGTCACCGATGAGCCCTGTATTCCCAAACCCTAAAAATGACTCCGGTGGTGGATTTCAAAGACTTTCTAGGGCATTTTCCAGTCCAACCCAGGATACACCTTCTGGCTCTTCACAACTTCTCTCACCACAAGATGCCTCACAACCTGAAAAGCCCCGCTCTGTCTCTGCTTCTGCTGCTTACCTAAGTCGTCTCAGCCAACAGCAATCCAAGCCTATAGCAAAGAAGGTTAATCTTGGCTCTGGTATATCGCAGAGAATTAAAGCACTAGAGAAACTTTCTAGTATAGAAGGTGCAGCTGCACAGAGTATAGGCACCACTGCCCCTAAATCAACTGCCTTTTTTGCGGTAGGAAAGGGCTCAATCCGTGGCTCTGCAAAATCTCCATCAGTCATTGAACGCGCAAGTTCTTTCACTCATCCAATTATGCCAGCACCGCCATCCCGCGATGGATCACAACCAGATACTACGAAACTAAGAGATCGGTCTCCATCTATTCGGAGTAGATTGGACACGTTCGGTACTTCCCCAGCACCAGGACCTGGCCACACTAAGCCACGTCCTCAATCTATTTCTGTGACTGCACGAATAATCCGGGACCCAAATCAGCCATTTCCTCAGAGACCTAAAACTGGAAAAGACGGGTCCAATTTCTTCCCATTGAATCTTCAAGAATCCCTTTTGGAGATTAACCATCAAAAGCCTACCGCACCGCCCCTAATGGAAACGCAGGAGAAACGACCCGCAAGTCCAGAAAAGATGGACGAGAAGCAGCGGCGGAGATCATCCGTTACAATTGTTAAAGATTTCATTGAAGACCGGAGAAACTCGATTTCCGACCGCGGGCGCTCAATGACTGGTGACAGTTCATTATCTTCATCAGTTCTGCTATCACCATCCCAACCACCTTCAGCTCATACTAGCCGGTTCTCAATTGGCAGTCCACTCTCCCCATCATCTACCTCTAACTCGGGATCGCCCACAGATGAGAGGTCTGAAAAGAAATCCAATCGAGCAAGTAGGATGCTCCGGCGTATGTCATCCTCGCTCTCTGCCGCAGGTCGTAAGACAATAAGTCATGCCATCTCACCAACAGTCCGCGAAGAATCCGAACAACTAGGTAGCCCTGATGCACAGTCTCTTGCACCGTCCCAGTCCTCAAACCAATCTGTATCTCCCGTTACCATCAATGTTGGGGACGTCAACGTTCAGTTCCCAGATAACCTCCTCTGGAAGAGACGCTCCATGGTTCTCGATTCTCAAGGATATCTGATTCTTTCTCCTGCTCTCACCTCAAGCGGCGGTGGAGACAAGGGCCTCGTTGGAGGGATGAGAAGATATCATCTAGGCGAATTTAAGTTACCAATCATACCCGATGTGGAGATGCAAGAGATGCCCAACAGCGTCGTATTGAACTTTGTCGAAGGAGGTGAATTACAGATCGCTTGTGAGGATCGAGCTGGTCAACTCAATGTTCTCAAAGGTATGTCCTCCCAGTTACCCCTTCTAGGACCAACCTACTAACTGAGTCCCCCAGTCCTCCAGGATGCTCATCGATCTTGTACCTCTAACTAATATCACGATTAAGCCGGCTTCAAAATTCTTCTTCCCTAATCATTACTTCCAACACCCCCCACGGTCTTTGAGCCTCAATCTCAAATTCTTTGCTCGTCTTTACGATCCCTACCATACTTATTTCGTTTACAAAAATCAGCAGAAGAAGAAGCGTGATAACGCCCTGTTACGATTTATATATACAGTGTATATTTAGGTAGCTTTTACCAAATTCTCGAGACAAATAGGTCTCCATACGGAAGATACCACATCTCTTTTTTGGATATTGTGTCATTAATTCGATCTGAATAACCTGTTATTCTTATTAAAATTTACATTATCGGATATATTGGTGGTATTTTCGAGAGATTTAGGGGTAAAATAAAAATACCTTAGCTTGCCTTCAGGTTAATAGCCCTTTCATTAGCTCTATGGTGAAAACATAGGCAATGTGAAAGAAGAAAAATAGTAACAAGGGTCTAATCACTTCTAATTATGTACAATTAAATAACAAAATAATGTCTTTTATCAATGTCCCAAAAACCTTCTGGCCCCATAGACTCAGCACGGGTAACAGTGTGGTACGATTGACCCTTAATACTGAGACTTGACCTTTTCCTCCATCATTTCAACCATGATACTTCTCGCCATCTCCGCCTGCTCCGGGATATCGACATCCCACAACCATTGATATCTCTCATTCCAAGTCTCCTTCAACCTCTCCTCGTCATCGCCAACACCTTCATAGCACAGGCAAAGTAGATCCGCATTCTCCTTGCTGCTTGTCACAACTCTCTGGCTCCGTGGTCGACGCACCCTATCATACGCTTGGAATGCCGCAGCAACATGTTCAGCAGTTGCAACACGGGAATCTGCTAGGAGTTCTGCTAGGACGTGGGCATCCTCGATTGCTTGACCGGCACCTGCTCCTTGATGAGGTGTCGAAGCGTGGGCAGCGTCTCCCAGAATGGCAACTCGAGATCTTGCAAAGGTGGAGATAAGGGGGTGCTCAAATATGGCCCATTGAGAAGGGTCGGGCATGTACTGGGAAGAGGTTGGCTCAAGTCCCGCTATGAAACCTGTGTTTTACACTCACCTGGATGAGTGAGTTTACATACTCGCCCATATGACCGAGGTCTTTCTGCATTTCCTCTCTATCCGCCGGTCGAATCCAGGCTTCGCTGTTCCACTTCTCACTCAGCTTGTAAAGGCCAACGTTCACCTTCTTCGCACGCATAATCGGATACGATATACCATAGCATCCTCGGCCGATATACATCGTGGATACTCTTGCACGCCGTTCACCTACAGCAGCCACCATGGTCTCCATGTCAAGCACAGCGCGGTAGCCGTACATGCCACTGAACCGTGGCTTTGTGCTTTCAACTTCGTCCGGAAGCATGGACTCCTTGACTTTGGAATGGATGCCATCACACCCGACAACCACGTCTGCTATGACCGTCGTGCCATCTTCAAAGTAAAGATGAACACCATCTGAAAGTTCCTCAAGGCGCTCAAGGCGTTTACCAAAGTGGGTGCATTCTTTAGGCACGAGACTCACCAATGCATCTAAGAAATCGGCGCGGCGCACCGTCGTCTGGCCGGATGGCAAGGCCTTGAGATCCATTAGAACCTGGCCGGTCTTGCTGCCAGTTGCCCAGACAATCTCGAACCATGTCTGACGAAGATGCTCATACCCAGGACTATCAGCGTGCGTTGTAACGAGGGCATTATAGAAGTCACGAATCTTGGGATCGATAAGCGGCAGGGCACGATGCGCAGCTGGGCCAATTGATAGACCTAGCCCGATGTCTCCAAAGGCCGCGGTGGCTTCATATATCTGGACGGAAACGTTGCGTCTGAGAAGGCCAATGGCTAAAGTGAGGCCGCCGATGCCACCGCCGATGATGGCGACGGTAAATTGCTTTGTAGGGGGGTTAGTACTGCCCATTGTGCTGACAGGTCCCAATTAGAACATAAATGACAGCAGCACTCTACCTCCTGTCAGTACAGCAATGAAGAATTAATCCGTAATATCTTGAGTATCCATGAACTGAAGGGTGGAACCCATCATAAGTTGTGATATGAATGCCCAGACAGCATTACCTCCATATTATGCCATCAACCCCTCCGGTTCAGAACCTTATTAACAGATACTGCAGCTGCACTCGAGTTGGTGTGATGGAAAACATACGACCACGGGGTATAATCCACCGTGGTATCTCCCCGGATTACCGATCCAGGTACATTGACTGCGCCCCTTTCGTGCTGTATGCTACCTTAGCCATGTTGTTGCTCTAGATAAGATGCAGTTGGATTAATCGGGGTGTACGATTCCATATTGGAAATGACCCCGCTAATAGCTTTGAGATTACCCCGCTAGGGATTCATTAAGAGAAGATCATATCAGCAAGGGGACAGTCAGATCCTTAAGTTCCTTCATAAGTTAATGCGCTAATATCATTACGCTAGAAACCACCTATTAATTGACGACACTTGGGTATATTTGGACAGTCCATTAAAGGTTCCTGGTATCTAACACCACCTAATATATCCTTTATACTCTATGAATTTAATTAAGAGCTTAAATCCTCGTCCATTAATCAATATAAAAGTTTAGTTCTCAACCACCACGATTATACAACTGTTCATGAGTCGATTCCAAAAGTTGCGGGATACGGTACCACACAGCCTCCACAGCCAAACAAGGTCTCTGGTTGTGGATTTGTTGCCTCAGGCACAAATATGGATAAATCAATTTATTTTCAGTCACATGATCACGCGTTCATCCACTGGCGCGACGTCAATCGCAAATTGTAACAAACTCCAAAGCGTCCGTTGAAATTTCTTAAACGTGCAAGGACAAATCTTATATGGATGACGAGTCTATTGCAAAAAGTTTCTATTATTAGCCCGTCTTACATAGCCGACATCACGAAATGAGTTTGTAGCTTGCTGGTTCTTTGTCTTTTCACTCAACGTATCAACTACATTCGCCCCGCGCCTTTTGTTTCAACACACGGACGAGTACCCCTCCTATTATTTAAACGGCAACACAACTTCTGCATTGGCTAGCTCTTATATCAATATGCCAGTAAATACAAAATCTAAGACACAACGGAAAAAGCAAACCAAAAAGCAAACGCAACTTACGTTTGATCCGGTGCAGGTGGACTCATCTTCTTCTAGCTCAGCGTTTCCCACCGCAAGGGTACGCTATTCAGCTCCGGGTCTAGGAAAGACGAGATCTGCACATACCCAGTATGCTAAGGAGTTGAGCTCTGTTGATGGCCCGAGCAAACAATACCCAGCTGTTGTTTCTAGCCCTCCGGATAGACAAAATAATGCGAAACTCCCTTTCAAACCGCTTCCTACCCCAGTTAAGTCGTCTCAAATAGAAGATGTCTCCATAACACCAGTTGGTCCGTTATAACCATGTAATAAACGTCTCAATGCTAACTACCCTAGTACAAATTGATAGTAGTGACGATAGCGACACTGATATAAAGCCGAACGTACCCTCACATAGATCGCTTAACGGATCACTTTCTAGTCATACTAAAAAGATGGTGAAGCGTCATCCATCTGCAATGTTCGCTGGTCCAGATGGATCCAAGCGGGCGACGGCCACGAGCTCTAATGTACAACTTAGCGACTCAGACGGCTCGCCGGGAGAAGATGAGGTTGCGCAGTTACATGGGAGAAAGAGCAGCAACCAACTTCCTCATAACACGGCAAATAATTCCACTTCAATAGACTTGTACGAATCCAGTGACAGTTCAACAGCCCAAAGTGATCATCAGACCCCATCAAAAAATCCCAATCCAGGCATGTTCAACACTCCGCTGAGCGCTTCGAAAGCGCAAACCTCGGCGTCATCACCCAATTCATCAAAGAGATCTAAGCCAATAAAACAGCAAAAATCTCCTAGCTCTTCAAAACTCCGTGGAATGTCTACAGAGACTATCAGCTCTGAAGATAGTATAGAACTAAGCCCTCGAAAATCTCAACGCCGTCGGCAGGTAGGATTATCAGCAAAACCGTCAATAGCGAGTGAAGATGACAGTCAACCTGTACTAGCAAGTACACAGAGACGCCGGAGAGATAATATTGTCTTAGACGATAGTGATAGTGATGCAATACCTTTAAACACCACGCCGAGACTAAAATCAAAACAGGAAAGGCTAAATACAACAGCTTCAATTCAAGTCGATGATGATTCTGCTGCCACTTCTTCCAAGCATAGACCGGTTTCGTTGTCAAGTGAAGATGAGGATGAGGACGAAGATGACCAGCCGATCATTTCGCCGTTGAAGAGACGACGAAATGCAACACAGTATTCACCTCATACGTCTCCAGCAAAACGAAATAGGAGGCCTATCCCAGTGACTGATGACGGGGATGATGATGATCTCACACCTCCGACATCAAGAATGAAGTCGTTGCGGAGAGATAAGGGAAAGGGAAGGGCTGAAGAAGAAACGCCAACCCGCCTTACCCGGCAAAAGGCAACGTTTCGAAGACATCGAACAGAAAAAGAAAAGAAATTAGAGCTGCTCAAGCGTAGACGCGCTGGAGAAAAGATCGATCAGTTGACAGATTCCGATTCCTCGGAGGAAGAAAAGGCCGCGCTGTACGATAGTGGAGCAGGAAATGAATTCCTCTCTGACTTCCCTGACGAGTCCGAGAATGAGATTATTGAAAAGGCTCCGGAACCTAGTCGCCGCAGAACCTCTAGCCGCCGGGATAAGGAGAATGATGAGGACGACGACGACGGATTTATAGTTGACGATGATGAAGAGATGCTGGGAGTGCCTCCAGTTAGCCTACAAGACATCCCATTAGAGTTCACGCATGCTGCTCATAAACCCCTGAAAGAACACTTCCGGGACGCCGTTGAGTGGATGGTCCATATGAAGATCAATCCGGGCTTCAAACGGGATGACCCAATCTATGTCAATGCCTTCAAAAAGTTGGATGATGAAGTGTCTGGATACGCAAGGAGCAAGTTCTTGTCGGCAGCTTGGAACGAAGATTTCTCCAAGGCCATCACATCCCGTCCCACAATCGAAGTGGCAGAGCTTCCAGTCGCTGACCATCTTCGCAAATGCTCTGCTTGCAATCGCAGTGGACACCCATCTACATATATCATTACGCTTAGTGGACACCCGTATCACAAGGAGACACTAGAGGAAGTAGACCAGGATGACAGCGAGGAAGATGACAGCCGTGTGAGCATTAACAGTCAGGGTCAGGATCTCCCTCCAGATGGCAAGGAGTGGTACGTGGGCAGGTACGATACATATAACTTCTTACTGTTGTGCACTCTCTAACTTGTTATGCAGCACCTGTGCATCGAACGCAGAGTGGGCCCATCGCCTTAGCCACTGGAAATACGAGCTCAACGAGTGGGTTGTGGACAACCTCAGAGGGGAGGGCTATCTCTCCGGAGAGGAGCTGGCCAAGAAGGAGAGGCTGAAGTCGCGAGAGAAGCGAGAGTACGCCAATGCCATCGTGGATAAATGGGAGAATGAGGGTACTATCAGGAGCCTGTATACGGATTTCAAGAGGAACATGGAGGCCGCGCGCGCAACCAAGACGCAGAGGTACGGTCGCAGATAAATGTCCTTTGAAGCACGGGATGATACCAATACCTCTACTTGTAACTCTTTTTTAATGTTTTGCTTGTCGATTTACAGAGGGCGAGCGTTGAGGATGGCGGAGAAGTGTCAATTGTATTACAAGTGTGTAATGTTAGGGACCGGTTGGTGATGATGCAGCTCATTGGTCAATTGTCTGGATTAGGATAAGTAGATACTAACTGAAATGTGCAAGTCATGTTGCAGACCTTGCAGCAAAGTGTCAAGCGGGAAAGAAGTGTTGAAATCGGCGATGACTGAACGAGATGAGCAGTAGTGTACTGTATACTTGCACAGTGACTTCAAGTAACTAGTTACTATACTGATTAGAGGCAGAGTGCTTGTGGTATGAAACACAGTAAAAGGAGAAGAGCAGACGAGCAAGACGATCGGACGACGTCAGATTGTTACAGGCACAGCTGGACGGGGCGAGAACGCGGAGATGCGACCGGGGGAGCATAACGTCACAGACATTGGAAAGGCGAAATGCCATGACGAAATCGGGGTGCGGGAAGCGAGACGCACAACCAGCGCAGGAGCCATGTGATTTGCAGCTTGGGAGATAAACCGGAGATTGCCATGGCAACGATGGGCATTGTGTCATTGTGGTTGATGTTTCTGTCACAGTTACTTTGGTACTTGTAAGCTCTATGTTGATGAAGATGAGGTGAGATGGGGATGAAGAAGAAAAGAAGAACACGGACTATTCTCGTACGTACTGTATCCGAGAGATGCACGAGGGAAGACATGCTCCCAGGGGCATCTCTGTCCATGGGAGCTTAGAGCTTACCCTGGACTTGTACCGTATTATTTATTACGGTGTTATTGCCCTACAGGACAGCACGCAACCAGGCAAAACCAGCAAACAAGCAAAAGTGATCCACAGGGCGTTTTAAGGTTTGGGAGGGTGAAGGAGTCTCGATCGGGCCCTGTAGCGCCACACGCTAGCCTGCTTTGGGCCCCCCTTCCCCCTATGAGCTTGAAACCGGCATTTCGCAGAGGTTCCATGGGTGGGTGACTAACTGGCCACGACCACGACCACTGGTCCAAGCCAACCTCAACCCTCTGACACTACTGGGGCTTGACTTCCAAATAGTGTAAACAGCCACATTGGGGCTGGATCAACAGTGTGGTGTGCCCGTCCTGGGTGGCGAGACACTGGAACTGGACCGTGCAGCGGGTTGTTGCTTGTGCTGTACCTTGATGTGCGCTGGTGCAGGTGCTGACGGTGACGTGAATGTCTCCTGTCTTGAATCATCGCCCAGCCAGGAGCCATTGGGAGCCATTGAGAGCCATGGAGCCGCTCAAGCTGTTTCTTTGACTTGGCTGGAGCTGGTTTGATGACGCCCGTGGTTGCCTCTTACGCACCAGCGAGCTACATGTGCCCGCTCAACAAGGTAAGAGAGCTCTCCGCTCTGGTCTTCCCTTCCTTCCCCCGATGACGAAGGTGCCGATCTGGCTATGCGTAACCATCGCGCAGGAGAACAAATACCTCGCGCTCCTCCTCGTTTCTGTCTTCTTCCATCATATCATCGATTCCCAAATACCCAAATACCCAAGAACACGCGATTTTAATACCCAAGCGCTCTATATACCCCAAAATCTCATCAATTCGTGCTCGCTCTAACTGATTCAATCAACACACATCATCCTCGAGCTTGTATCAACAACCAACTTTCTCCGAGTGCTCCAGTTCCTTTTTTCTTTTTTCCTCTTTTCCTTACTATTGTCGTGATACCCCCAGGTTTACGTTTAATAAATCCATATCATCATCATGTCTGCCTCAGCTCAAGTGAATCGGCCTGTCGATGTCAGGCTCAAGCAGGAAGATGTCAACCGAAAGTTGCAGCTCTATGGAATCCTCTCGGGTATGATTTCTACCCCAATGGTGCAATTACCAACCCAAACATCAACAGCAAAACTAACCAATTGAATAGCTTTCCAAGCTGGCAAGATGCCATCCGTAAGTAATCTCGTTTTGACAGATTCAATCATCAAACTCGCGTCATCTAACTCCACCACAGAATGAGCAAATCGATATTGCCCTCAACAGCTTCCTCAACTCACGTGCTCTCTCCAACCCTTCTAACAAGCTCTCCGAGGAAGGCCGTGACCTAGTCGCTGATTTCCGCAACGTCGTTGAGCAAGCAAAGCTTCTGCTCCTAACCAAGAACGAGGGCAATCTGTTCCAGGACTTTGTCTGGCAATGCCAGCAGGTCAATGCCGAGAACGCCAACCTCCCCAAGGGCCAGATTGAGAAGAACCAAGCCAAGCAAGATGGCCAGCAAGTCTTGGAGGGTCTTCGCACCCTAGGCACACTAATCATCACCAATGGCCAGTTCCGCAAGCTTTGTAAGTAACTCTGAAAGTCCTCGAGCAGTATCAAATCTTTCTAACACCTCCCAAGTGAATGATGCCGTTGTCCTACTCCGTGATATGGCTGGCGACGCAGCAACCAATGCTGCCTCAAGGGTCAAGCCTTCAGAGGACGAACTGCGCCAGATTGATGAGCCAGCTCCCGAGAATACCTGGCATGACGCTCCAGACTTTTCGCGAGAGAACATCAAGAACCAAATGTCTCAGCGCACTAACAGGCAGGCCAATGCTCGTGACTCTGGATACCATGGTGACGTAGCACTTGAGGACCATCAACAACAGCAGATCCGAGATCAGACCGGTGTCGACCCTAACGAGGCGACCGGTGCAGCCAAGAGCAGAGCTCGTGAGGCTCGAGAGCGCTCCAAGGCTTACCTCTCTAAGGCTGTCCCTCAGGAGCGACGCGAACGCACTATCTGGAGACTGAAGAAGATGATTATCGAGATTCAAGGTCACAAAGATTGTAAGTGCTATATATATACTATTAATGAGTATGATTCACTAACAATTATCTTAGACAATGAAGCAGTCAACACCATCCTCAATCTGGCAGAGAACTATGGTGGCCATGCCAATACCATCGGCCAACAATCAGCAACCAGTGCCAAGACCTTCCATGAGGATGAGGCTGTTCAGACGGCTAAGCATGACTTGAAGGTTTGTGTCCCATACTAAGCTACATTTTGTAAAAACACAGATCTGACCTAGTATACAGAGACTCATTGAGCGCTTCGCCAACAACACATCGACCGATGACCTTTTCGATTCTATCAACCTCATCTATCGCGATGCTGATGCTGACCCAGAATTGAAGGGCTTCTTCAAGGACGTTGATTCATACATTCGCAAGTGCCTTCAACAGCAGGGATACATCACCGACGAGCGCGCCAACCAGGAGTGGAATCAGCTCTATGACCGCGGCGACTTCCTCCTTCGCCACCGCTACCGCTCTCACACCGATCGTCTCGCAGATGAGCTCAAGTTCCTGGGTGATCAATTCAATGCCGACCCACGCAACAGATCATTTGCTGAGGCATTGAACAAGCTTTTCCAGGATCTCGGAAACGACGAGAACGGAAAGCCAACCTTCAAGCCTCATCTTATCAAGGATCTCACGAATGTTATTCTCCCAGCTGCATTCGAGAACGTCCGCTATGTGCCCATCCCTAGAATTGAATATAGCGACCCACAAATGGACTGCGTCATTGAGAACCTCGTAATCGAGGGAGACAATTTGATGCCCAACATGTTCGAGTTTGCGAGCGGTAAGTAACTAGTAATAGAGAAATAATATGATCTGAATTCTAACTTATCCTAGACAACTATTTCCGCTGGGGTCGTAAGAGCCTTGCCAACAAGAACGCAAACTCCGTTACCATGTCCGTTTCTGGTGTACAGATGGACTTGCGAGACGTCTCCTACTATATCAAGAAGAAGCAGGGATTCCCAAGCCTCACAGATCTTGGTGTCATGGACATCTTCCTTGGTGGATCTGGCTTTAGCTTCAAGATGAAGATGTCTACTGCCAATAAGACTGATCGGGCACACTTCTTCAAAGTTGACAACGTCCATGTCGATGTTAAGAACTTCAAGATCAAGGTGAAGCAATCGAAGCACAAGTTGTTGCTTACTTTCGCGAAGCCCGTGGTCATGAAAGTCATCCGCCCTGCCCTCCAGAAGGTTTTGGAGAAGCAGATCAAGGAGAATTTCAACAAGCTTGACCAATTCTGTTACCAGATCAAGCAAGAAGCAGACAAGGCGCAGCAGGAGGCATTGGAGGATCCGGAGAATGCCCCTAACGTCTACAGACGATACTGGTCTGCCTCTCAGAACCGATTTATGCAACGCAAGGAGCAGAAGATTCAACAGGCCAAGGAGAAGGTTTCCGATACAAAGATGAACACTACGATGACGGATGAAGATTCCATCTTCCCTTCAGTTAAACTTCCAGGAGGAATTTCAACCAAGGCCACTGAGTACAAGGAGCTTGCCCGGAAGGGTAACAAGTGGGAATCTCCCGTCTTCAAGATTGGTTCTGCAGCCCCAACAAGCAACCTACCCAGGGCTGGAGAGATCACTCGCAAGAAGCACGATGTTACTGAGACGCGCCTCAAGGACAGAAGCGAAGTTGGACCAAAGGGTGCCTCTAACATCCCTGGTACCCCAGGATTTGCAGGCGATATTAACCAGATGGCTCCTGGCACAGCAGGTTACTCAACTGGAGGATACGACTCAACACATGTTCCTGGAACCGCTGGCTACTCTAATGGCTCTGCTGCAGCTCACGTACCTGGAACCGCTGGTTACTCTAACGGAGCTGCTGCAACAACCCATGTACCTGGAACAACCGGAGTTCCCAACAAAGGTACCGACCCCTTCTATCACCAGGTCGACCAAGCTCTCGGCACTGGAGCCCAGACACGTCTTGGTCAGACTGACGCCGGCCACACGATGCTCGGTGCCAGCAACCCTGTTATCAACGGCAACACCGTCTAAAGGAGAATGAAATGAGAGAAGGCAGTCGTAATAGGTTTTAATCATTTGTGATTCTGTTTTCGTGGATGGCGCTTTTACACATTTCTAATACCACTACAGTAGTGTTGAGAGTGATCAAAGATACTCACCATTGTCTAATTGTCTTTTCCCTTTGTTATGAATGATGTCTCGCTGTAGTTTTAGTCTTAAAATATACGTGTCGAAATAATTCAGAGTATTGTCTCGTAAGAATGGTGATATGAGTGATGTAATTGATGTATCTACGCCGCTATAAGATGGAGAGCTCATCACTTCTCGGGGACGTGGCGGAATAGGTTCCGGACAGAGCCGAGTATCAGACAGCAAGATCCTGAAACCTGACGTAGCAGGGAATCTTCTTTTGGTATAGTTGATTTGTTGGAGAAGTGTGCTGTGGGCGTTTTCTACTGTGTAGTGACGTGTATGGGCTGAAGGGGGTTATGAAATCAACTACGTCATCATGTTTGTTTCATCACGGGGTAATAGGGGTTTTTGATTTCCTAAATGCTGTGGTCCTGCTGATTGGCTGCGTGATGAGAATTCTCTGGGCCGTTTTTATGGCATTTTTTATTTCTCATTTTGTTATTTTATTATTTAGTACTGTATGAGTGAGGGAGTAGGTGAGTGCCTCTTTGTGTTGTCAAGTCAGATAGGAACTTTTATGGGTGAGAAAAGGAGTATGATCATGTATTCTACAAAGCTTTCTGCATTGGAGATATAAGTGAAAGATCGGAAATGATAGTTCTAAGGCTTTGTAAAAAAAAGCTGGTAAGTAAATAGACCAAGTGAGTCAGTGAGTGAACAAGGAGAGGAAGAGGTGAATAGCTTCCTTCTTCCCTCCCTCTACATTAGGCCAGTCATATACTCATAGCCATGGTTATTTACACTGCTATTTTCATCCAAATATCATTCTACTAAAAGCCACAAGATGAATTTCCTAACCTATTTTTAAATAAAAAAACATCTCATACAAACCATCACTATCATAGTCATTCTACAGATAGCGCTCTCTCTCTCTCTCTTTGCACTCGTGATGAAAATATACAAGCAAAAAACAAAAAGTCTCAAACAAACCCCTCTATACGTATCACATAAGAACAGATACATCGCCAAAAAGCCCCTATCCTCTTATCTAAATTCATACCTAAGCTCTATATCCACAAATTTTCTCCTCCATGAATTCAAGGAAGCAGAAAATTTTGTAACCTGGCCAACTACAGTAACTCAATATATCACTGTGATCACTTATACGCACATGGAAAACCCAAAGAGCGCACCTCAAGGATTGGCTACAAGAAAATGAAGGAACAATAAGCTCTTAGAGTAAAAGTCGCAAGAACGTGTGTAATGGTATGTGTGTATGTTATGTAAAACGTTTATATAACTCCTTATATTTCACCCTTCTTTTCATTCCATACCATATTGCTCCAACTCTGTACTCTACCATATACTCGCAAATGAAGCGAAGTAAAATAAATTAAAGTGCAATGAAGATTGTAACGAACAGTGAACCCTCCATTCATCTTCTTGAAAGTGTTTCCCTACTAAGAAGGGAAATGAAAATGATATTTCCTTCTTCCCTTTCTTGCTATCAAACGTACAGACACGTCTCTTCTCTTGTCTTCTTGGAAACTAAGCTACAATACACACACGCACACACACACATAAATACATGAAAAAAGAGATCAAGATGCAACGTATAATGCCCCGACTCATTCCTGGAGAACACGCACACACACACATGACAAAGCAGACACTTTTCGTAGGCCAAACAGAGGGAAATGCCCCCAATAGTTTCTTGTTTCTACTTCTTCACACCTTCAGGTAAGTGCAGCTTTTCCCGTATGTCCGGGGCCACAGCCATAGCTCCGTCCATGTCCACCTCCGGCTCAGCCGGTTCCCCCTCCACCAACCCCGGCTCCTCCTCGACCACCTTCTCCAAGCTTACGTTCTCGTCGCTCTCTGTGATGATGGCCTCTGAGGAGTCGTGCCCCTTTCCGCTGTTGGTACCCGAAACACCGATGGCATTCCCGCCCTCCTCCTCTGCTTTTCGCTTGGCGTCGCCCACGATCTTCTCCGCTTCGCTGATTTTGCCTAGCTGACTGGCGGGGTCCCCTTCTACACCGATGGCAGCGGCCGAGTCGTTGACGGCGGAAAGATGCGCCGATTTGTTGAGTCGGACAATCATGCAGGAGAGGTTATCTGTGCTGAAGCGGGAGAGCGCGTGGTCTACGAGCTGCTTTGCTGCCGCAACGGGGTCTTGGATGTGGCGTACCAGGTCTACCGCCTCCTGATCAGAGCAGACGTCCCAGACCTATGGCAATTAGTTAGTAAAAAGAGTAATAAAAAGCAGTCTAACAAGATATCACTTACCCCATCGCATGCCAAGATAATAAACTCGTCAATGTCGGGCTGGATAACGGTCTCCGTGGTGTAGGGGTGTCCTGTTACCAGATCCTTGATATATGTATCTCCCAACGCTCGGGTCACAGCCAAAACACCATTGACGCGGTTGTTAAGGATAAGACCTCCAGCATTGGCAATACGCTTGCCCTCGTTCTCATCGCTCCCCTTATGATCGTAGGATAACCTCAGACCCTTGCCATTTCGACATAATACAATGCGAGCATCGCCTACATTCGCCGTATATAATACTCGTTGGCGGGAGGCTTGCGTTTTTAACCTCGCGTGCGTAGCTTCGGTGGCATTTACTAGTGAGGAAGTTTTGCTCTTCTCTGAGGCGGCCTCGTCTGTCTTTGTCGCGGCCTCTTCTGCGGCCTTGACAGCTGCCACGGTTGCAGGTGCTATAGCTGTTGATCCCGTTACTGAACTGGTACTTGGTATCCTGTCCTCCCAGCGAAGTACTGCAGTAACGGCCGTGCAGCCACTGTTCTTCAGCGGTAATCTCTCAAGTTGTGCGTCGACGCTCATGAACGTTTGATCCAGTAATTCCGGGATAGGTGTGTTGGGATTTTTACGTATCATATCTTCCAAGATCAAATGCAGCTTCTTTCCGCACCAATCTGCAGCGAAAGTACCTGCGTGACCGTCAAAGATAGCAAAGTAACCGTTATCCGTTTCCATCATGTCATTCGAGGACGATAGCGAAGAGTCTGTTTTGGCAGCCTCGTCGCTGGATCGCTGAGACGAGGAGTCGACCAGAGAAGGCGCTGGGGTATGCAGAAAGTTGTAGAGGAAAGCATGGGTATCTTCCATCGTCCTACGGCATTTCTTGTTCTTGTCTTCCCAGACGCCGACTCTGAACGTCGATCTTGGGCCCGGATGCGACTCGCCAGCAGAGTTGTTATGTTGACCTTGGGGAACGCTCAACGCCGGATCATTCTTTCCCAGTTTCTGCAGGGGCGTCTGATTACTGGAGTCGCTGCGCATGAAGTTGCTTGAGTTCGGACTCTGACTGAAATGTAGAGAGTTTTTGGCGCTCGCCAGGAACGAGCTAGCCTTGCTGCCCACACCACTGCTGCTCCTCCTCTTCTTCTCGGTCTTGCCTCCGTTATCTGAACCGGTGCGACCTGGCGGGCTGCCATTCCCACTGCGCTTCTCTCCGACGTCTTCGACCTTGGTAGCCTCGCTGGATACCGAACCCTTTGCTCCGGGAGATCCAGACCTGCCGGACCCGGGATCAGTGATGGACTCCTTTGGAGGTGAATTGCCAAACATCCTGTTCAGCAGGCCTCCTTGGGAGGAAAAACTCCTCCGCTTGTTCCCTGCCACTTTGCTGACTTGTGTGGTGAACGCCCACGAGAAGAGGAAGATAGAGAGAGAGAGAGAGTTGGGTGTGTGTACAGCCGAGTTGCGAGATGGAGTTAAGAAGGCTGCGTAATTAACTAACCAGTAAGCGCGGAGAGTAATTGAGAGCTAGACCGTGAGTGGTAGTGATTTAATAGAAAGAGGTATGAATTGTAGCGAAGAATAAAATCAGATCTGCTTTCGTAATCCAGGGAAGGTAGGGAGAAAGAAAGGCAGGCGAGCGCGAGATGTTTGAAGTATGTATGATGCGTGTTGCCTCGTTGTGGACGGATTGCCTAAACGGTGTTCACAATTAGCAGCTTTGGTCTTGTCTGGGGGAAAGGCCTTTTGCCGCGCGATGACGAGGTGGGGTTCTATTCTTGTCCACCAAGCACCGCGCACCGCATCAAGCACGTACCAACGTAGGATTCAGGTGGAATACACGGTAATTGAGAATATATAATAAACAATGTGTGTTGTTTCGGAAAACAAAACAGATGATTGTTGTGTGTGTACAAAATAAAAGACTGAAGTTACGTATGTCTCTGTGCCTTGGGACAGCAAAAAAGGCACTGATCTGGGGGTGCGTAGTTCTCGGCGCTCTGGCTCTCTGATCCGGCACGACCTGGAACGTTCTTCTCTTGGAAGGCCAGAGTCGCGTGTGAGATATCCTCTTGCGGTTTGTTTATGCAGAAGGATCTCTTTAAAACAAAGTTGTTTGTACTCTCTTGTTCTTTTCTTTATCTCCTGAAGAATGACCTTTCTTTCAATAATTGCAGTGTGCGGATGTGTGCGCGCGGCAGGCGCAGCGCCAAAGAAAGAACAAGCCCCCAGAGAAGGCCTACAGAAGCTGGGAAATTGGGATCCTACAGCAACACTGGTCCATGGAGATAGAGAGAAAGTCCGGGGGCGCGCACGCGGATCGGCAGGCTGCGCACGGTGTAGAGCACGCTGGAGAGTTGCACCTGAAAGAGTAATTGAAGGTATATTTAATTATTCACCAGCAAACTCTCGTTTCTAGACATGGCAAGTCGAAGAGAGAGAAACAAGGCACAGAACCAGCACGGAGACCGAGAGAGTCAAGCTTCTCTCAACCCGCCTGGGATTGTCGCCGTCATAGAAGCAAGCTCGCAAGCAAGAGGCTGTGCTGGACTTTAGACGGGCTGGGCTGGACTGGACTGTGGCAGGGGACGGGTGTGGAGAAGTTCCGCCGGCTCCGAACCTTTTCTCTCGTCTCGTCTGTTCTCTCCACAGAAGAAAGTCGTCACGAGTTGTATGCCTGTTCTAGATTCTCTGGGGGGATGCGATGTACTCATGTACTGTACTGCGTCTCTGATGTGCAGGTTTGCTGCAATGCCAATTGTACAAGCATATGTACGTACTTAGGCAAGGGTTAGAATTGGGTAAAGTATCAGAACCCAACTTTAACTCTTAGAGCAGAAAAGGAGAAAGAAGATACAAGTGTTATGTGCACAGAAAAAGAACCAAGATATCTTCTATCTCTTTGCAATATATGTTGAATAGTCTCTTCGCATGTTCACGCGGCACAACTACATACTACCCAGGTAACATTCTCTTTCTATAAACAAGAAGAATAGGAAGCGGGCTTGGGTTTGCTGCCATCACTCGCATCACCACGAAGCTTTTCCCCCTTGCAACAGTCAGTTCTCCTCCCTTTTTCCATTCCACCGACCTTCCACCCTTCCATCCTTCATGCAATATCATGCGCCCGATCGTGAAATCCATACCCTTCTTTTTGTCCGCGCATCAAAACCAAACATACCACGCATAAAACTCCAGAGAAGCGACCGAGGGAAAAGAGTAAGTTGAGTGTGTGTGAAGCGAGTGAGCGGGCGAATTGACGAGAGAAAATATTCGAGGCAAATTTTATAGGGGGTGATTGGGGAGAGAAATCGAAGCAGTCAAACTGGGGGGTATAGGTAAAATAACGTTTGTTTTAAAACTTTAAGAATCAAAGCTCGCCGCCACTCCCGGCGCTGGGCTCTCCAGATCAATCGCCTCCACCGTGCTCCGAATCCGCGCACTCTCGTTGACCAGGTTCCCGAAATACTTCCTCGCGACCTCGCTCTCCCCGCGCACTTTGCGTGTCTCTTCCTGCTTGGCACCCAGCTTCTCGACCGAGCGCTGCAGTCCCACGCGGAGATTGTCGGCAGGGAAGCGCAGGACTTTGCGTACCGAGGAGGATATCCGGTCGCTGTTGGAGTGGACATAGTCAATGGCCTCGAGCTGCGCTGCTATCTTGCTCGAGAGACGGTGTGGGAGGGAGTTGGGAATCTGGCTCAGGATGTAGTATGCTGCGGCAATAGCTGATGGAACGTTAGAAACAGCCTCAGTTTATGTATAAAAATTGACAATTACTCACCTGATAGAAGGATTCCCGGCAAAATCAACTTCCTCATGTTATTATTGCCAACGAGTTTCATTGCGCTTAAAGCACCATCCACCCAGCTGACTCCTCCCATAGCCTTGCCTCCCACAATCGTTGCAACAGTCATGGCCATACCGGTGCTCGCGAGCTTCTCCTGCTTCTGCATAATCGTAGACCAGTCAAAGAAGTCCAACAGCTCAGTCTCAACATCGACCGTTTTGGCGAGAATGTCCCGCTTTCTCTTGAACATGATGTCACTCCTGAAGCTCAGATCTGTATACTCGTCTCCCAGGTGCAGAATACCTAGCTTCTTGATGGCGTTAACTCCCTGAACGGTTCGTACCCTAGCATTCTCCTCGCTTTGTGAAACGGCGGCCGCAATCTGTGATAGCATGGCATCCTTCAAATCTTCTGCATACCCGAAAGCACCTAGTAAACCTGGGTAAGGAACACCGAGATCGTCCTCCGCTGCGTGAGTGATAGCTGCTTGAAGTGTAGATCGGGTATGTTCGTAGATGTCTTTGCAAGTAGCCTCGATGGTACGATCGATATCGTCACTGACTTCAGCCTTGGCCTTCTTGGATGCTTCGAGTAAGGGTTCCAGCTCCTCCAGCTCCTTCCCTACACGGTCGAGTTCTGATTGAGCAACTTCCAGGTTGACTTGAGCCAGAGTATTGACATCTCCTAAGACATTGAGTAGGTAGGTCTTTGCTGGGGCTAGTTTAGATCGAGCTCGCTTCTCCAGAACAAATCGTCTCAGAGATTGCTCGAGATTTTCAAAGTCTCTGATTTTCTCCTTATCCTTTCCTTTCCCCTTACCCTTGCCCTTGCCTTTGCCGGCATCATCGTCGTCAAAATCCGGTCCATCACCTCCACCTCCGCTAGCACTACCACTACCACCGCCACCAGGGCCTCCAGGATATGGCACTGGTGGAATAGCATTGCTGGATACAAAGTGCACCAATTCCGAGGATTCCTTGAACGTTCGAGGGCTAAGAGCAGCGACTTGGTTTAAAATCATTTTCTGACATCTCTTCTTGTCTCTGATATTGTCATATCCGTTGACCACGAAGAAGATATATGCCTTCTCAGCAGCAGCAGTAGAGATGAATTGTTCTGCCGTCATCGTAAAATGATTTGCTGCTGACACGACGAATACCACTACATCGATTTCCTCCTGTCTGGCGAAAACAGCGGTGGTCTTTGTAGTGTCAGAATTGAGACCAGGGGAATCAATGATAGAAATGTCCACAACTCCATTGTTGAGCAGAGACTCGTCAATTGATCGCACGTCTTTGATATATATCTTGCACTGAGTGTATGTCTCGTTATCAGTAACAATCTTCTCCAGTTCCTTCAAAGGGAAGACATCATAGGTGCTCTCATCATGGCGGTCGTATTCCACGTCTTTATGCACGGCATGTACCTCCTCAATGCCACCATTCTCTCTCGCATCCAAAACTTCACAGAATATGCTTGTGCACGGTTGCTGATCCTCCGGCAAGATCTTCCTTCGCAGCAGAGCATTGCAAAAGGTCGATTTACCAGCATTCAAATCACCCGTCACCAGGACCTTGCTTGAAGTATCCTCTATCCGCTCCCGGAGGGATAGAAGATGCTTGATACTCGTGCTGATCTTACCGTCCAACAACGACGCAATTGAGTTTTTCTCCAGGGAATGCACCAATTCAGTCTGATGTAATGCGCCCAACTTGAGGTCCAGCTTCAGGATCGAGAACTCCTGCGCGATCTGAGGAGTGATTAACCGCGGGGGTTCCTGCGAAGCCCTTTCCTCAACGGCCCTACTCGATTCCGCATAGCTACTTTCACCCATCGAAGTCTGCGCTCGTCGAAGGCTTCCTGGGATCGGGGATTGCGGCGGCGACATAATCCTCCCCAGAGACGTCTGGCTGTGCGACAGCATCCGTCTCTGCTCCCTCTTCGGTGGCAATGGAATCTCCGGGGTCTGGACAGAGGGGTAGATACACGGCCATGTCACATTCATCTCCTGTAGGGTCTTCAATGTCTCGACGACTCTGTTGATCGATCGAGCCAGCGCTACCCGGTGCTGGTTGTACCATAGCTGGTGAATGGCGCTGGCTTGGGCCCGTCTGCCATGATCAGCAGATTCGTCTGAATCCCCGAGAAAGGACGGTGTGTTGGATGCGGGACTGTCGGCAGTCATTCTGGGATTCCAAGCACCGGTAGTGCTATTCTGAACGTCACTGGCAGCACTGCTTCCTTCGTATCCAGAATCGTTATCCAGAAGAGCTTGGAGTCGAGCTGCGCTTTGTGAGGTCGAACCGGAACCGATGGTCACATATTGAGGTCGAGTCGGTGGAGCTCGGGTAGCGTTTGGTGAGTTGGCGTCACCCCTCTCTGCAGCTGACTTGCCCTTGCCTTTGCCTGTGAAATATTCCTGGCTCATGATGGGCGTTGGGGTTGCACCATTCACGGTGATGCTTTCGCGGGGCTGGGGGGAATACACAGAGCTTCTTTAATGTTGACGCAATAAAAAAGATTTGAGTGAAGAGACCATATTCCGACCTTTAGCGCGTGTGGCGAGATCAGACAGGGGGGTTCATTATCACGTTCCAAAATGTCTCGTCTGTCAAACACCGAGTGTCCGATAGAGCTAGCGTTACTAAGCTCAACTTCAACTTCGCATGGAATTATTAGGTTTTTCTAGAAGCCTTTCCGTTCAGATTTGGCAGCCTTTTCCATTATTTGCCACTATAAATATCTGGGATAGACTTGTTTCTAGCCTGCAAAGTATCCCTGAGCAAAGCTAACTGGCTTACGTGCAGAAACTCCTCGGCTTGGCGAATTGACCCAGAACACAGTACAAATGCCTGTTGCCTTAGCTTTTCCAAACCATTAAGTAGTGCCGTGTGTACAAAGCTTTAAGGAAATAATCTTCATTCCCTCACTTCCAGAATAGACATTTAATCTCTCTATATCGTCTTGCTTTTGCATGAAAACCATCTTCAACACTGAGCGATAACGCTACAGTTCTTGAAGCCTGATATCGCAGGCCACGACAAGCTTTCCACGATAGGTGGGCAAGTTACATCACACCTCACCATCAAACCGCAGCTGTCTCCCATCACCCACCACCTTTTCTAGAGATATCCCCCACAAAAAGAAGCTCCTGAAAACATGAATGTACAAAACCTCCTTTCCACAAAACGAAACCACTACAGGAAATTTACTAACACTGGAATTGCAATGCGTAGATCGTAGAATGGGCCTTCGGTAAGCGCATGACGCCCGCAGAGCGTCTCCGCAAGCATCAGCGGTCGCTGGAGAAGACGCAGCGGGAGTTGGATCGCGAGCGGGTTAAGCTAGAGAACCAGGAGAAGAAGCTGATTCAGGAGATCAAGAAGAGCGCGAAGAATGGGCAGATGGGAGCGTGCAAGATCCAGGCCAAGGACTTGGTTCGTACGAGGCGGTATATTGAGAAGTTTTATTCGATGAGAACGCAGTTGCAAGCGATTTCTTTGAGAATACAGGTGAGTTTTTCTTTTTACTTATTTTTAAAGCCTTGGTGTCTTGGTAATGGCTCGAACTATGAAGGGAAGGAGAGGGAAGGCGTGTATGGAGGGTGGGCTTGAACTTTGGTTGCAGGGGGATTTACGCATGACAAAGGAAGAGAGCTAACTCGTTGCGTGATGATGAGTACAGACTGTGAGAACGAATGAGCAGATGACACAGGCGATGAAGGGCGCTACTGGTGTTCTAGGCAGCATGAATCGCAGCATGAATCTCCCTGCCTTACAGCGAATAGCCATGGAATTCGAGCGAGAAAACGACATCATGGATCAGAGACAGGAGATGATGGATGATGCTATTGACGATGTTACTGGCTTGGAAGACGAGGCCGAGGGAGAGGAAGTGGTCGAGCAGGTGCTGGAAGAGATCGGTGTCGATTTAAAACAAACAGTAAGTTTGAGGTTCTCATTGGTCGTTGCCTTGACTTTCGGTGAGTGTGTTTTACTGATGACCTCTTTTCTTCAAAGTTGGGCGAGACACCGCAAGGGCTTCAAGGAACGGCGATTGCGGAGGGCAAGGTTGCGCAGGCTATTGGCGGTGGAGACGACGACGACGACGATCTCCAGGCCAGGCTGAATAGTTTAAGAAGATAGATTTTCCAGAAAGGACTATGGATGATGGCGTTTTGTTGGCTCTGATATGGTGGCATATCAGCAAATTAATGAGTTTTCTCGGTAATTTTCATGATTGTACGGTAGCAGATTTCCTATGTATATTGTGGTTAGAATTCAAACCCGGTATATGCAAGCCCGACTCGATTGTTCACAAGTTCCTGACCGCCTGGTAACGAATCTGGTCGGAGTATTGAACAAAGCCGGCATGATGGTAGGTAGGAGCGAGATCGGTGGTTGTGGTCCGAATAAGGTGCAACATAAAGGATTCTGATGGATTGGTATGCCAGCTTGGACCAATGCTGCAACGTACGCCTTCGGATTTCCTCAATGCGCTCTGACCATCGTGCCATTGTGACTCTTACTCGGTACACAAAGAGTTGACACGATACAAACGGAAAACGGTGGATCAGAGTGTAATAGGTGAATACGGTCATGGATATTCAGCTTCCGGCAGCTTCGTGGTTGGTGTTCCACCGCTACATAGATGCAAGTGGTCATGTGCTCTCCGCCCATGCTACTTCTTGTTGCGACGGGAAAAGGGGAAAAGCAACATCGCCACGCCTTATTGTCTACACATGCAAGCTGCGAGATCCGTTGACCGATGATAGAATCCCATTGCCCCACGTGCCTGTAGCGTAGCTGCAAGTATCCCAGGGGTGAAGAGGCCTGAACAATGTCCGGAACGTATTGATCTGAGAAGAAGCAATAATAGAGTAACAGCGAAAGGAAGAAGAGGTATGAATTCCGGTCAGAGTTAATTTAAGAAAAAGAAAGGAAATAAAGAAGCCGAAAAAGCTTCACTCCTTGAGGAAAATTTTCTATCAAATTTCAAAAATTTATGCATTGATGAGACATCAGTTGAGGAGGGCTCATCAGAAGTCTCGTGCTTCGTAAGCCCTACCTGGAATTTTTCTTAACTTACCTCATTTGTACAACTCTTTAATGCGACAAAATGAAACGTTTGCAACGCATTTAGAAGAAAATAAAGTATCCCGAGATACAATACGGAGGTACAGCAGTATTGGCTGTTCCTTCGCATCAGCCGGAAGTACCACAGTACTGTAGCATGCATGCTTATGTGGAGTACAGGAGCGGCGGAAGGTCAGACAGACATTCTGGGGATCGGCAGTCGTGACCCGCAGCGAATCAGCGCATCGCCTGGACGCCTCATCCCACACAAACGGCGGGCCTGGGAGCTCAACCTCCAACCTCTGCCATTTTCCGTGTGTCAAGTCTCGATGGGAGAAATGTAACTACGGCTTCACCGAGCATTTGTGCCGGGCTGCCAGGACTTCTCTTGGAAGCTGCAACGATATGTGAAGAAAGGAACTGCTGGGGCTCTTTCTGTAGCGTTGTATGGTGGAGACGTGGTCCGGTGGGTGACAGCTGAACTTCTAGGGAAATATTGAACTGTGCGGTTGCAATATTCCTGTGGTTAATTTGGTCGCGTGCGCTGGAGCTTCGCAATCCCATCTTCGAGTCTTGCAGTAGTGGTTTGTCGCACCAAGGAAAGAGAGAAGATATGCACGGCGTGGGAGGAATGAAGAAAAGTCCTGCTCCCTCACTTGATGAGCTCGATTGATCCTGGTTGGCGCAGATTGGCAGATTGGCAGAACTGGGCATTTCTTCCTTGGGGCTTCTTGGCCTCTTGGATGTCGGATGTCGTGGATGTCGTAGATGTCACCATTTCTGTTTTTCTTTTCCGCGTGGATCTGGGAGCAGCCGAGGAAAATACCCCGTTGCGCCTTGATCGGCTAGCCGTGTGATCGTTTGTTGTCTATCTAATCTGTGCTGATCTCTGTCTCGCAAGACGCAATTCGGTTCTGTCTTGGGAATTGCTTGGGAGGTGCGGGGCAGACCGTAGGATTTGCTTAGATTTCCGACTGCGTTGTGCTTGTACAAGTAAATTGAAGCCCAAGTTCCATCGAATCCAGAGTATCCAGGGACGATAATCAAATCCTGCAGCGGTACAAGAGTAAATCATCACGGGAAGTTCTTCCAGCGCCTTCTCCAAGCAGCAAAAGAGCACTACAAGAGATCCATCTGCCAATGACATCAGCCTGGAACGTTTGGCGAGGGAGTGGCGCCAAGGAGGTGTGGCTTGGCAGAATCCCCAAAGCGACCAGTTAGCGCGCGCATTGCCGACCTGGATCCATGCCGGGCAGCCGCCACGCCAAGACGCAGTATCAGCCTCGCCGAGCGTCGCTTTCTGTCGGTACCGATTGTTTCCCGGATGAAGAGTCCGTTGGGAGAAGGACAAAACTGCTGGATGCAGCCAAAGGTGGGTTGTAGTCTATCAGACGTAAAATATATATCGAGATATGTAGATGTGTTGTGCGCCAGATTCAAGCCAAAGGGAGTACCTACTATATCGCAATTGAGCTGTAAGCTACCTGCTCTAGGCGCGGTACACTAATCAGCGACTGTGGAGCGTGACGTCCCACGAATGTTCGTATCCGCGGAGGGCCGCTATCTAGTTGGAAACCACATAACTTATTACTCTGCACGCCTTCTCGAAGCACCAGACGAGGTGCATTGGCAAAGCTCTTGGGGCACAGAAAAAGAGGCGTCCAGACTCTTCCGAATCGGACTGGTTGCCGTG
This sequence comes from Xylogone sp. PMI_703, assembly GCA_021399445.1. Lineage (NCBI taxonomy): Eukaryota > Fungi > Ascomycota > Leotiomycetes > Xylogone > Xylogone sp. PMI_703. The sequence continues at coordinate 4,329,515 of JAJTUQ010000003.1, forward strand.
GTCCAAGTTGCGCTCAAGTAAGCGTCAGTGCATCTTTTTTTTCCTCCTGCAGACGCAGCTAAAGGGTCTTCCCCCATTTGTACAAAACCACACGCCCTGCCCTTCCGCGCGTCCATTGCTCCCTAGTTTTGGAGACAACTGATCCTTCAAACTCCTTTTCTTCCATATCTGCTCTAGAAAATACGTTTTGTTGTGTCTAGGGCGCCAACATTCTCTTCTGTGCATGCTTGAGCAAAACCTTGGTTCCTCGGCACTCCACCTCTCGTAGCTTGCTGTTGCGTGGCGAGCTCAATCACAAGTAACTAGTCGCGTAGGCAAGTGTGTGCACCCGAAAGGCAGTGCAGATAGAAAAGGCTTGGCCCAGTGTCTTGGAAGAATATATTCTCTGACTGTCTGACTTTGCGTCTCCACAGAGCGGGCGAACAAACTACCACTACTTTCTCTCTTGTTCCACCACTACCTCCACCCGTTCGCTTCTCGTCACCAGCTCCTTTCGACAACGCGACCTGCGAAAGAGAAGGACGAGGGGGGAGAAGAGCGTCTCGTGTCCGAGCGAAACCTATTCCATGAGTATCAGGGAGCGGCGACTGGGCGCACCCTTCTGAATGAATTCGTATTTCACCGGCCTCTTGATCGAATCGACCGATTGGGGGCTTGAGAACGGATAAGGCCCGTTTACAACATCTACCCGTCCAAGGATTCGAAAAAAATCCTCAGCCAAACAGAAATATTAGAAGAGAAGGAAAAACGAATACAAAGGGCAGGTCTCGTAGCGCGAACTGCCAACCATGGCCTGGGAACACCTCGCCATCAACCGACCACATTTGGTCTACATCATTCTTGGTGGCTTCACCTCGCTTTTTATGCTTTGCTCCTCCTTCATCAAGGAGAGACTCTATATCGGCGAAGCTACCGTCGCTACCATCTGCGGTATCATCTTCGGACCCCATGCTGCCAACCTTATCAACCCACTATCATGGGGCAATACGGATCAGATAACGCTCGAGTTCAGCCGGATCGTCCTGGTCGTGCAATGTTTCGCCGTCGGTGTCGAATTGCCCAAGTACTATATGGAGAAGCATTGGCGCAGCGTTGTGTTCCTGCTCATCCCCGTTATGACGTACGGCTGGTTGGTTACGAGCTTATTTATCTGGTGGATGATTACGCCTCTGAGCTGGCTGGAGAGTCTGTGTTGTGCTGCTTGCGTCACGGCCACCGATCCCGTTCTTGCGTCGTCCGTGGTAGGAAAGGGCAAGTTTGCAAAGCGGGTGCCGAAGCATTTGAGAGATTTGCTCTCAGCTGAGTCCGGGTGCAACGACGGCATGGCTTTCCCCTTCATTTACCTGGCATTGTATCTCATCCACTATAACTTGAAAGCTAAGGAGGTAACATATCACTGGATTGTCTACACTATTCTGTACGAGTGTATTTTCGGAGCTGTTTATGGGTTTATAATTGGATATATTGGGCGCCATGGAATCAAGTACGCAGAGAAGCACGATCTAGTGGATAGAGAGAGTTTTCTTGTGTTTTACTTTGTGTTGGCCTTGTTCTGCGCTGGCTCGGGCAGTATTCTAGGTGTTGATGATCTTCTTGTTGGCTTTACCGCCGGAGTAGGTTTCTCGAACGATGGATGGTTCACTCAAAAGACCGAAGAGTCCCACGTCTCCAACGTTATTGATCTTCTTCTCAACTTGGCATACTTTGTTTATCTTGGTACCATCATTCCCTGGGAACAATACAACAACACCAGCATTGGTATCTCACCATGGAGACTCGTCGTCATTGCCATCTTCGTCATTTTCTTCCGTCGGATACCTATCATGATGTTACTGAAACCGCTTATACCGGACATCAAATCCTGGCGAGAGGCACTTTTTGCCGGTCATTTTGGCCCAATTGGTGTCGGCGCTATCTTTGTTGCAATCCTGGCTCGAGCAGACCTCGAGACCGACGGTGGGCCTACCCCGTTGGCATCGTATCCCAATCCGAACGCCCCAAATTTCACCCTCGTCGCCCTGATCTGGCCCATTACGACGTTTCTTGTAATTTCTTCCATTGTCGTCCATGGCTCTTCAATTGCTGTTTTCACTCTCGGAAAGCACATCAACACGCTCACCTTGACCATGTCCTACACTACAGCAGGAGAAGAAGGCCCATCATGGATGAACAGACTACCACGTATATCTTCGCAATCAAGGTCTCAAGCTAAGTCGGTAACCTCCGAGACTGATGCAGATGACCTGAAAAACCTACCCCCGGGAGTGCTGCCACCAATTGGAATCCCTGGGAACTTTTTGCGTAGGCAAAGGGAAGAAGATACCCAACCTCGTAATGGTAGTCGACCTTCGTCCATACATGCTCGGAGACGCAAGAAGAGATGGGATAGTGGTCTTGGTCCCGGTGGGCCCATTTCTGAGTCTGCGATCTACCCTCAACGCCGTACAAACAGCGAGCTTACATCGGACACTCTTACCCCTGGCGAAAGTTCTCCCGAAGATGAGAAGGAAACGGAGGATCACCCCCATGAGCGACCCATTGGTGAGGTTCAGGATGATAGGGAGATGCGCAAGATATTGCACCAAAGGGATGCAGCTGAGCGACCGCAGCAACACATGTCAGATGCAGAACGCAGTCCTGGACGTGTGGAGGTTTACGAAGAGGGTGATGATATCGTTATAGAAGACGAGGATGGTGACGTCTTAGCTACGGAGAAGACGCCTGAGGGAGAACAAAGACAAAAGGAGATTGAAAAACTTCGACATGAGCTCAAGGAGGATCTGGAGAACCCAGGTCTCGGCTACAAGCACTTGAGGAAGAAAGTTAGTGCCTGGAGGCATAGAGATGAGGGCGCTGAAGCACCGTCAAGCAAGGCCAAGGAGAAGAAGCGTGGACCGGCACTGGCTTATCAATTTGGAAATACGGTAAGTCTAACCATGCTATATGATTACTCAATTCATGTATGCTAATTCCTCTGTTTTAGATCATTGTTGAAGATGAAGATGGTGAAGTGGTCAAGAAATACGAGCTTCCATCTAGATCTGCTGCTGCTAAAGCCGTTAAAGAAGGAACTGAGGAACAGCCTGCTGAAGGAAGACCAATGTGGGTTGGCCTGCGCTCCAAGTCGCAGCAGCAGCAGCAGCAGCCTCAAGCTGAATCGTCCCAGAAACCGGAGGAGTCAGGTATCGAAGCGGCAGTTATCCAAGGCATTAAGCGCATGGGAACCTGGTCTGGCTTCGGTCTTGGCCGCACAGGCGGGCAAGCCGATAGCAATCCTAAAGAAAATGAGGAAGATGATGATAGGCGCATTCGCTTCATGATAGGAGGTGGTGGCAGACGTCTCACGAAGGATGACTTTTTGAAAGAAATCCAGAACCTTGATCCAAAGGCTAGGTCCGAGCTGTTACAGAAGAACGAAGATGCGAGTATGAGTCGACCACCTATGGGTCGTCAAACTTCAAGCCGCTACCAATCCCAGACCCAGACTCAGACCCAGACTAGAGCTCAGGACGACACTGCTGGTACCGGGGAAGAAGATGATGACACAAAAGTGGACAAACCCAGCAGTAGCAGCAGCAGTGAGGAACGCGGAAGACGTCGAGACTCCATTACAGCCGTGCACGTGGTGGACCGAGATCCCCAAACGCGGAAAACTCGACTCCAGCCAATCGCCACGTCCGAAGCCACTTCCATACAAGAAACCCCAGCTGAAAGACGACGAAGAGAGCTTGCTCTTAAAGGAGTCGACGATCCCACCAGCCCAGATTCCGAACCACGCGGCCGAAGCCTGTTCAAAGAGGAGAGTACAACCAGCGGAGAAGAAAAGGAGACCGCAGCAGAGAAGAGACGCCGCGAGGCAGCGCTTGGGATGGGGGGCGCCACGCAAGATGACAGCGATGACGATGATACGCCGAGAGTACCTCCACCCGTTGTGAAGAGTCGGGGAATTAGATTTGCACAGAGCCCTGTTAGAAGAAAGTAGGAAAGTCCTAGTTTGTTTAGGAGGGGCGCCTATTTCAGTGCATAGCGCTTGGCGTTGGGAATTTTTTTTCTAGAGCTTTGCAGAAAGGGTTTCTTTTTTCTTTCTCTTTTCCTATGCATTATATAAGGGGGGTTAGCATCTGATTTTCCATGTATATACATACATGCCCGTGATGAGACGAGGAGGATAGGATGGGACTTGCATATGTCTAATGTTGGTAATGTCAAGTAATGTTTTTCTGATGTGGATTCCTTGTCACCTTTTTTGCTCTCTTAACTGAGGCTGTGACTGCGTAATTTAACCCTTTAATGCTATCTGTATCATGTATCTTGGGCGGAACTGACGTACGTATGTACTTCAAGAACTTAGTATATTCTACCTTTCTCTGTGCCTAAAATCGGAGTTCTATCAAGAAATGCATCCTATGCTACCGTGCCCCTTACCCATTCCCGTTTATATGCATCCCAATATGATATATAATGTCATCCTACTCATTGCTTGCTCCACCGCCTTCCGAAAGCTCATCTACCACACTGCTCCCCTCCGTGATACTAGATCTCCGGCTCCCCATCTTCTTCTCCTGAGTCTTCATCTCTAACAGAGCAGCGTCCATCCAGCTCTGCTCTCCTGTCTTCATGACTAAGTGTGGGTTTAGATCCGGACTGAAGTACTTCTCTCGCCGTGTTGTGCTTCTGGATCCTCCTTCCAGAGCTGACATTGCGGCCCTGGTGGTCCTCATTCTTTTGCTACGTGCTCCGCTTTCGCTCAGGAGGCCGCTTAGACGGTGACGTTCGCGTTGGAGTCGCATGTCGTAGGAGACGATTGAGCGGACGTAGGGAGCTAGGTCTAAAGTGATGACGTTCAGTGGACGGTCGAATGCCGATGCTTCCAGATTGCCTGTTGTGTGAAGGGTGGATTTTTCTGGTTCGGAGATAGGGTCGAAGGCTATGCTAAAGTCGCGGCGGTTGAGGGACGGGTCTATAGTTTGAGGGTTGGATTTGGATTTGATGAGTTGTGTGATTTTTTCGTCGTTCATGACTTTAAGGGGCCGAGAAATAGCATCGCCATTTAAAGTAGTTTGTTTTGCTGCAAGGCATTCTCGAGCTTCGGATTTGAGCCATATACTTATGTCAACGCGTATGTCATTATAGAATACTTGAGGCGAAGCTTCCAGTAACTCATATCCTAATATGTAATCTTCTCGAGCCTTGCCAGATAGAGGAGGCAAACTGACATCCACGGGTTCCTGTTGGAAGGTTAGCGGATTATTCATATTTCACCATATATAGCATAGCGTACCTTCTCATCTGGCGCGAAATAAGGACCAGACAGAATGTTGGAATCGCTCATAGTGCGAGTAAACTCCTCATACATATATAAGTCAGATAAGGTATTTGCATGCTGCCGAGATTGAACGGCATCAGCCCAAGAAGCGAAGTCCAAATTCTCATGCCAATCCCCAACATCTAGGTCCCAGCCGTCAAGTGTTTCTCGCATTCTCTCGCATTCTGACTCATGCCCGCTGTGAAGGAAATCGTTGCACAGCCAACCCACACCAGTTTGATAACTGTCTTCACTGACTACACGGACAGTGTCCCCATGATTGTCAACATCGCTACCTCGAGGCCAGCGAGGGTAGAACCAATCCAACCCTCCTTTCCGATCCCCAATAGCAAACTGACACCAGAAGTTCAGCTCCATAACTGAAGCTCGAAGGTCCATATGCCGACTCTCGTAGAGAGCTTCCACCGCCTTTCTATGGATCAAATGGCCCTCATTAGCAGCAACTAAGAGCAAGTAGTCAACTGCTAGGCTGGTCGGAGGTGGGTTGAAGCGGATTATGGCATGCAACGCCAACGCTTGAAGAGGTATAGCTGATTCGTTATTACATGTCATGATTATAGGACGCTTTGATTGAGACATCATTGACACAATTGTTGCCCAAAACTGCTTATCTTCTTCGTAAAGGATGTCGACTTCTTCCAGAAGTATCAGAGATTGCTTTTGTTGTTTCTGTTGTTTCGATGTACCCTTTGCCTTATCATCTCCCTTGTTTGTAACATTTTTCACTGATTTCCGCTCTGGTGCTGTAGGTTCTTTCTTCTTAAAGAACGAGTTCATTGTTCCTTGACGGCCAGTCCTGAGGTCTTCTGCCAAGGCATCGGAGATTCGTTTGGAATCATCGTCTTCCACAAATTTCTGTAATCCATCGCGGGACTGCTGGACAAGATGGTTACGGGTCATATCTCCGACTTTTTCTAAAACATCCTTTCCACTGCGCCTGCTATTTGGACTAATTTCAAAAACTTCAAACCCGAGTTCTTTAGCTACAGCATATACTGCGGCCGTTTTGCCACAGCCTGATGGACCACTTATTACAACTGTATTAGTTAGCCTTGCTGGGTCTTTGGAGCCTTTAGCTAAAGCATCCCCCGTCCTGATTAAAGACTTCTTATATAAACTATCACTCCCATGTGGTATATCCGAGTCTTCAGGATCTGAAATTTCATCCATATAGCTGTTTTCCTCGTCACTTGATACAACAAAGCCCTCAAGGTCTTTACATTTCCGTTTTCGCTTTCCAGACTTCTCAGGTTTTGCAGCTCCAGAGCGTTTCGAAGATGAGCTTGACTGGCGCGATTGCTTGTCTCCAGTATCAACAGATGTCACTGTTAGTCTTTGGAGCCATTCCTTCAGTAATAAAGCCTCTCTTCCGCTTTGAAGTACATCATCTGCACATTTTGGAGCGTACTTCTGCGCCCAGCACTGTGTCTCACACTCGCACCTATCAAACGCAGACAGCGAAGTAGCAATAGATTCAAACGTTTTGGATAGTGCTGGATGCACTTTCGAGCGTATAGGAATATCTTGCTGTAATTCGTCCTCACTCAGGCTGTTATATGCGGCTTTGGTAGTAGGGATCTTTGTATGAAGTTGTTTGCGTACACGAGGCTGAAGAGCACGGCCTGATTCGAAGTGTTTCTGTGGCATACGAAGGCAAGCTGGCGGTGGAGTGAAGGTATCCGTGTCGATAGATTTTGTGCCTTCAATTAACGCATGTAATCTCGTCTTGCTAGAAACACGATTCAGAACATTTTCAGTTTCTAAAACTTCCACAGTTGGGTACTTGGATTTCTTGGTATCTGATGGAGCTGCGCCAGGGTCACTAGCACAGGAGGGTCGCTCCACAGATTCATGACCATGAATGTGTACCATATCTCGCCATGGCCAGGCAGGTTCAATAGCACCAGGGAATTTCATTGTTTTATTTGTATTTCCAAAGACTAGGAATGGGCCGGTAGGCTTGGTGATAGGCTTCTGAGGTGCTATGCTTTTATTCAGTGTTGGTGTCGCTGTGGTTTGCTGCTTAGATGGCTCGTCGTTTTTAGGAGGGGCAGATTCCTTCCCAGCTTTCTTACCCAAGAAGAATGGATGAGTAGTTCTTGGTGCCGCAGTTGACGAGGCGGCCTTCGAAGGTAGCTTCATCTGAGATTCCATCACCTCTGGTGGTGACTCTATCTTAACATCCTTCAAAATCTGATCTATTCGTGTTCCTAGCGTGTCGGCGAATCTCTGACCTTCGCCATACCGAATAGTAATAATGAATGACTTCAACTTCCTATTACGGGGCGTAGATTTCTTAACAATACTAAATGGTTGGGCAAGCTTCTTAGGAGGCGAGCCAATAGTGCCCGTTTTGGTATTGAGAAGGAGAATCTTTCTTGGTTTAGTCGAGGCAGTCACTGCGTCTGAGATTTCACGGTCTTTATCATCATTCGACTCGCCTGGTTCCAAAGTTTTCGCTTTTGTGGCGGCGACTTGATCTTCTACCACCTTTAGGCTTTGAGGTGAAGACAATCTTTCTTCTTCCACTGCGCTTGGCGCTGCCTGCTCCGTGGGAACGTCTTTCAATGTGTGCAGCATCCCTGGATCATTGGAAACAACAGGAGGTAATTCTACGGCCCCAGCGCCTGGCGAATCGGTCTTCTGTCTTTTCCTACGCCCGTCATTTGGATCCACCTCGAGATATTGTGCTTCCGGTCCATTGGAGGCAGCTATATTTGAGTTTGAGGCCAAAATTTCAGCACCTGACTCTGTATTCCTATTGTGGACGGGTGTGATATTTGTCGTCTCTGCGTCTCGGGGGGTTTCTTTCTTCAGTCGTCCCAGTGTCCCTAGCTATGTCAATTGCTGTCTGGTTTCGTAAGCCAGTATACTTTGGAGGGAAAGTCTTACTAGATGATCTATCGAAGAACGGGTGAACCGGCTTTCTCTCCTCGTTCAACTCCCCCATGGTTTTGGAAACAAGAACAGCCATGTGTAGTGACGCTGGGCGGTCTTGCTTCCACTAAACGCGAGCCTCACGCGTTCCAAAATGTCATAACCACCTATTGAGAAGGCCTAGCTGATAATTTTGGATTTTGTTTTGGTCAAATTATTGATTACAATGAATAATCGACATATTCATACAACAATATCCAAAAAATTATCCATATTTCATAGAGTATGAGTGGTTATGTGAATTTTGGACCATAGGCTCGTGCCTTTGGGGACCGCGTTTGTCGCGATTTGAGCTTAATGACGACGGTTGCCGTAGTTAGCGTCTTCACCCCTGCTCTTGAACTTTTCTGATAGGAAATATTTTTGGTGGCTCGCAAGATCAACCTTCAAAGTGGTCGGCCAAAAATTGAGAGAGTCGCGACTCCTGTAAGATAAACTTGCAAGATGTCTTCTCGATTGACTCTACAGAAGCCTTACGTAGTGGCTACCCTGCCACGCCCAGTCGATTCCAATGGGAGATATGTGGTCGGAGAAGTGTATGGCTGTGCGCCAGGGTCGAAAAAGAGAAAAAGGTCCGAGCTAGCTGTAGGAGTAGACGGAGAGGGGGTTTTTTTATATGATGTGAGTCCTATGAGAAATAATATTGAATTGGCCTAATAAGGTCATAGATACCTACATCAAGGATGATTACTTCATATGCGCTACCGCCGCAATCTTCGTTTACCTGTTCTCCGTGTTCAGTCAGGTCAAGGGTGAGCAAGAACAAGATTGATCGAAGAACATACGTCTCGACAAAAGCGGCAGACTCTCAGATTACACTATTCCGCGATTTCACCCAAGGTTCAAGCACTACGGAGCCTTCGACCGTGGTTCGCAGACTAGCAAAGTCACAAGAGACTGTGGTCTTCATAGGCTCTGTCGCTGCATCTTTCCCAGACCACGAGGGCCAGGATCTAATCCTAGTAAAAGAAGACGGAGAGATACAATGCCTAGATGGTGATGAGCTACAAGATAAATGGGTGTCTCCACCTAATGCTCTCTATAGCCAGATTCAAGGTTCGAAAAGCGTTCAGGTCGAATATGCGTACCTTACAAATGCCGTCACGGCAAGTCGCGGGGTCTTGAAAAGTCGCAATGATGTCTTCTCCGCATTTCCACAAGAGATATCGGAAGCCGGTTATAATCCAGATCTTCTTATCATAGTTACGAAGTCCCTCAGAAAAACCACAGTAGTTTGGACACTGCATGTAGTCTCTTTTCCCAGAAAAACTACAACTCATCTAAACGGATTAACACATTCCGTGGAATCTTTAGTTACTATAAATCTGCCTGGAGATGTGTCGCACGGTGGGAAGAGCTTATCTTTCAACATCCATCCCTCTGCAGGATTAATTCAGATTCTTTCTAGTGATACACTGACTACATTTGACCTTACCGAAAGTCTACCAAAGGAGCAATCTCGAATTTTTTCACCAGATGCAAATTCATTTCTACGTCTATCCAATGCCTCCGTCATGTTCTCATCAGAAAATTCAATAACCGTTTGCAACCCCAAATTTCAGTCAATCCTCACCAGTGTCGAATTAGATTCTGTCATTACTTCCGAAGTTACCACCAAAAAACGAAAGTCACTAGATGCAAAGGAATTGCATTCGAAATGTAGTCTCTCAAGTTACTTTCCTAAGCTAGGGATTGCAGCGGGAATAACTGGGAATGATCTTATTGCAATACAGCTTGAGGTGTCCGACGAAAATAAACACAGAGCGTTGGCAGGAAGTTTATTAATCGATTCCTTAGGCTGCGCAGCTCCTCAATTAGCGCAGCAGGAAAGGAAGGCTGCAAAGGACCTCATTACTACTATCCAATCAAAGTCGATAGGACCGTATATCGAGGCCCTTTCTGATAGAGAGGGCGGTTGGGAAGAGAAGATAAAAGAGACTGAAAAGTTTTTTAAAGAGCAGGATACTGTGGGGTTTGAAGAAGCTATTGCCAAGAAATTGGGTATCGCTGCTTTGATTAATGGCAATGTTGCGCCCGGGAACAGCTTCACTGCTAATGCTGTCAACCCACACTGGATTTCATATGCTTTGAGTAGAATATTTACGTGGGACCGGAGTGACACTGGACAGTACCACCTTAACGTCTCATTCTATCCTGAACGTGTTTTCTTCTGGCTTCTAGATACGGGAAGCATGACTGTAGCTAATGTTGAAGCAGCATTGAGACAGGAGATTAGGTCATCTCATTTGGGCTCGATACCACCAGGAGAGCTTGTGCGCGCCCTCGCAGAGATTGATCCTGAGCTAGATCTTCTCCTCGGGCTTATTGTGAAGAATTATCTTGGGGCCGCAGAACTCCTTCATGCCATCAAACGATTGATGAACAACCTAGGATTGCTTGGGGAAGAGCGTATACTAAAGCTCTTAACAAATGGGGTCCAGCCAGAAATAGAAGAAGGCAGGCTAGATGTAGAGGTAGAAAGACTGGAGGCAGAAGCAGAAGAGGACTTGCGAATGGCAGAATACCAGCTGGGTCCTGGATCAAGCATCCGAGAGAATGCTTTAGGAGTGGCTCTAGCCAAACTCCACAAGTGTCCACCAAGCGATATTATCAACGCGCTCCAAACCATGATGACAAGCCAAGAGATCGTTTCTTTAATCATTTTATTAAGATCTGAGCTGGCAAGAGGGGCGTGGACGTCGAGATATTTTGACGACGATGAATCTGTCCTCATCAGCGATGACTCCGATCTATCAGATAACTCCATAGTCCTCATCTCAGGCCTGCTCAATAATTGTGTCGATGCTATTGGCGCCGGAGGATGGTTGACCGGGGATGTCGGGCTCCAAGGTGATCATTTTGAAGCAGAAGACCTAATAGCAGGGTTGAAACTTGAGGTCAACGCAGCTCTGGAAGGCCTTCAGGAGGCAGCTACGTTGAAGAGCCTAACTTCAGAGATGGTGCGATACGGAGTGGAAGTTCAGAAAGCCGTGCCTCAATACATTAATGACTCAGATGGCTCAAAGAGACGCAAGACCAAGCAGCCAATAACTCTGCCGTCCAATACAGACTTGTCGATGCTACCTATCGGATTGAAGGCAGAACGACAGGTCTCGCTCATCAAAATTGCCAGCGGAGGGGAAATGGTGAAACGGACAGCAAGAGATATCGGGCAGCTTAAGAGTAAGAAGGTTGGGAAGTATTCTCGGGAGCGCATTATTCTATAGGACCAATAGAGTTCGCAAGCCTTCATTCATGGCTGCTAGACGATAATCGATAATTAGTTTCATGCATATGCAATCGAATGACTACCATAAGTGTTGTACAGCCTCGCGTCTCGTCTTCCTTGCAATCCGCTCCTATAGAAATCATTGTCCAGACCTCATGCGTGAAGGGTAGAGTGAGGCTCTACCAATGGCTCAGTAGTATGGTAGCTGCTGGAGACGCCGAATGGGATCCTAGAGGATGCATTTGCTGCGCCACAAGGGGAAAGGTGCGTGGCGTCTGAAGGCCGAGCTGGCAGCACTCGAAGCGCCCAGGCCGTTGGCGGGGGACACTGGATTCCCCACCTGCCCGCTGCAGACGTCACGAAAGCAAGTTCCCATTCACTTAAGAGGTATTGATACCTGATTCAGCTCGACAGCCTTCTCTTTCTCCTATCTGCAAAAGCTAGATAACCCTCTCTGATCCTCATTATCTTCCTGCCATTTTCATCTTCATTAACTTCTCAAAGTGACTAACCCTCTGTGACGTCAATCCAGCGTTTAGGCGCCATGCGTCAAGGATTTTAACACAGCAATTGCTGGACACGTGTACATCAACAGCTACAAGATATGAATTTCGGTGCAAGCGATATCATAATAGTCATCACCTTCGCGCGAACACTCTACCGTAGCTGCAGAGATGCCGGCGGGGAGTATGACGAGATCAGCAGGGAGGTTCGAGGCCTTCACACAGTGCTTCGACATCTGAAATACGAAATCGAAGCCCCCGAGTCTCCCTTGAATCGTGACCGATCAAAATGGACCCGCCAACTTGCTCCAATAATCGCCGATTGTGATCATACGTTGAGACAATTGGACCAGCTGATCCAGAAATATGGCCGGCTAGCTCATAGCGACAGGTCTCCAACATCGCCGAGGGTCTTGTGGGAGAAGGTGCGATTCGGAAGCAATGAGATGGATCAATTAGGTGCAATTCGAGTTAAATTGATATCACATAAGACGAGCTTGACGTTACTCCTGGATACAATACAACTGCGGCAGTGTGGAGACATGTCGAATGTTTTAGAGAGTCACGGAGACCAGCTGGACGTTATCCTAGATAAAGTTGATAACATTGCGGCACGCATGGGCCAAAGGTCTCGATCAACCTTTACGACATATGAAGATGACGACAAGGAAGTCTGGAAGCAGTTTCGTCGGGAACTGATTGCCGAAGGATTTTCAAGTGATGTATTACAACAACATAAGGTATTATAGTCGCTCACAATGGAATTGGCGGTTGCTAACCCCCATAGGATGTCCTTCGAGCTTATATTCGTGAAATCGATCAGGAAGGCCTGCTAGATGAAATATCACCCAGTGCCAAACCAGCCACTGCAGTGAACGCTGAGAGGTGGTTAGAAGGTGTTAGTACTGCCCAGTCCGAGGTACCGCCCCCGCCATTCAGTCCATCAAATACCGGTTCAGACGATTCTGGAAAAGAAATGCTTGCACGTGAGGAGAACATGAAATTTCCTCAGTCGATCAAGGATGAGAGGAGAAGACCAGATCTGTAAGTCAACACTATTGCGAGAGTCGCACAAAAATAGAAGATGTCTAACCTGGCAAAAGTGGGCCTCCAATGGAAAATAGTACTTCAAGGCAGCCTTCGCCTATACCTAAACTTATTACATCGATGGAGAAGATGCCATATTACCTAAATACAGACGGTTCAGATAGCGAATATTCCGACGATGAGTCCTTTGGTTCGTCAGCAACGATCATCAAAACCACCGACCTTGTCAAGGCAAGTCAAGCACTTCCCATAATGCCTTCCGGATCTCCAGTAAGCTATAAGGGCCAAGGATACTTAGATGAAGGGCCTCCAAAACCCATCGTGTATCAGCCAAGGCAGCAGCTAGAAGTAGACTCACCTTCCCTTCAACCTGGGGGTATCCCTATTCCCGGGCGGAGCCCTGGAGCAAGCCCTAGACTAGAGCCTAGGAAACTGGCCCCTGATCAATATGGAAATGAGGTACCTCCAGATGCAAAATGGACACAAATAAAGCGTAGTTTAATATCCCCAGAAGTTCTCGAACAAGATGGGCTACGATATGAAGCGTTAGTACATTGAAGCTATTCAAAACCAGCTCCACGCTAACAATTACTTAGTTATCCAGAATTTGTGGCCATACTGGGTGTGTTGAGTCGTAAGGAGATAGAACGTCTCGCAGCACGGTCCAAAGTCATCCGACAGTCACGAGCCAGACTCACCTATCGACCACCACCACTAAAGCCGCCGCGGCCAGCCTTACAACAACATCTAAGGCCAGACACACCATCAACCTCGGAAAGCGAATCTTCTGGAGACGATCGTCGCCGTCATCTTAAGCACTCCCAGTCTTATAACGAGCCTAGGACCGGATCTCGTGGCTTTCGCTCGGGGTATCCTAACCCATATGGCGTTCCACCGGAAGATGATGAAGAAGAGGATGAACCTTCATACCATTCGTATGATGAGAGAGAGAGCTCCCGAAAGAGGCACTCAAAATCCCGGTCTAGGGAGAAGGACAGAGACTCAAAGCATAAGGAGACTACAAGGAAAAGGTGGAGGGATGGCCTCACTGCAGCAGGCATTGGAGGAGCTGCTGCAAGTTTGTTGAATGTTTTAGTTGAGGCTGCGGAAGGGCTCTAATTAGACACCGCTTTGGCCTATTATTGGACCTAGTATTTTACGGGCTTCGGGCATATGAGTTATGGATATTTACGATAGCGTCCATCAGTTTGAATTATTTTTTTAAAATGTGCGACGGTTCTTCATGCATTCTAGCACGGTTTTAAGGTTCGTTCATTACTATTAAGTAATGTTCCTTAGCATTATGGCGGCATACTGTTGTACGATTTAAAGATTGTAACTAGTTTCTTGGGACTTACTCTATTAAGAATTCAAATATGTACATACTCGAAAGTATGAGTGATTTTTTCAGCGATAATATACACAGCATAGCTCGGATAAATCACAAATCATGGGTCAGGACTCCGTACGCCCGATTAAACTGGTGAAGTTACACAGCTGCCAGCCTCGCCAGCCTTATCCTCACGATCAATCAACACTCCCACAGCAATCCAGTCTGCAAACCATGGCATCACATTCACCGTCTTCGTCAGCTCTGGTACAGGCTGTCCCTAGTGATTCATTACAAGATGCAATTTTAGCTTTCCAATGTATCCTCACAGATGACCAACGTCGGGAACTGCAACAGATCAAAGCTGTTCCTGACGCCAATGCTGTCCTCCTCTTCACTGCTGAACTTGACCGTAGCAATAGCAAGCGTAAGGGTCGCTGTATTTCCAGCAGACTTTGCTCTATGTTGCAAGGCGTTCGCGACTTCTCCACTGTTGTTGACGCTTTCGTCTCATCGCATCCAGATATCGCGGCTCTCGTCTGGGGAAGCGTCAAGTTGACTATGCTTGTAAGGCCCTGTTCTGATACTTGCATCAGGGAATTGTACAATTCATAATGCCGGTCAGGTTCTCTTCAACTTTGCCTCATATTACGAAGCATTTTCTGAGCTCTTCATGAACTTGGGGAAGTTTTGCCCACGATTCGCAGAATACCAGGCATTGTATCCAGGCTCAGCCAGGCTTCAGAAGGCGCTTTGTGATTTCCATGCAGCTAGTATTCGTTGCTGTAAACATGTAGTGGAGACTATCCGACGTCCCTGTATGTAAACTGTACCTACCTCTCTTTCTTGCGTACTAAGTCACGATTAACAATGACAGGGCAAACACATATTTTGAAATCCTTTTGGACATCATTTGAGCAGGAGTTTAAGCCGGTTATAAATGACATCCAGAGATGTAGCACAGATGTCAAGGAAGAGTTAGCTCTCGCCAAAGCACAAGCTGATGTCCGAGATCAACAACTGCAGATCATAGAGCGAAAAGAAGCCTCAGAAAGTAGGCAAAGATTGAATGGATTTTTGTCACGAAGGGATAAGGAGCTTGAGAAAATCAAAGAATGGAAGCTCCAAAGGGATGAGCAGAGAGCTAGTAAGTGTACTTAATGACCAATGGAGACGATGCTTACTACCTATTCAGGAGAGAAAAGACGGCAGCTGCTAGAGTCGCTATCTAGCTATGATTACTTGGCCGCATTTAAACAAAACCGTCGGAAAAAGTATAGGGCCACTGCAGAATGGCTATTTGGGACACCAGAGTTTGAACGATGGATTAACGGCACCGGCCACCCTTTATTCTGGTGCTCCGGCAAGAGTAAGTCTTGAAACCACCAGTTTCTGGTTAACATTCTAAACTTTTGTAGTGGGCTCGGGCAAGACAATTCTTACGTTAGTATATGTATGACCATTCTAGATAACTGGACAATATACTAATCCGACTATACTTATAGAACGAGCGTTGTCGATTATATCATAATGGAAAAGTGTAAACCGGATATTCCTGTTGCCTATTTCTTTTCAAGATTTGATGACCAGGAGTCATTGAATGCTGAGGCCATTGTAAGGTGCATTATTAAACAATTACTAGGATCAGCCGATCTTCCAAAAGAGATTGAATCTCAGTTAGAAAGGCTAAACTCATTATCAGGATGCGGTGCACTTTCAGAGCTTCTTCGAACAACGACAAGGCAGTTTAAGGCACTTTATATCGTTATTGATGGAGTGGATGAGTGCGAGAAGCAAGAGCGCGATGAACTTTTCTGGATCCTATCTTCTCTCATTTCTATTGACAATGTTGCACGGATTTTTATAGCTAGTCGAGACAGCCTATTCGGAGAAATACAGAAGAGATTCGATGTATTCGAGCAATGTTCTATGGGTAACGTCTTGGCCCAAGGTGATATCACTACTTTTATTGAGGGTACAATTCAGGATAGAATAGAGAACCAGGATCTCAACGTTGGAGACAATGGTCTCATTGAAGAGATAAAACAAGCACTTGTTTGTGGTGCAGAAGGCATGTGAGTAGTCATAACCCATTTCAATCTCATTCTGTCATCAGCTCACTCTTTTAGGCTTCTATGGGTTACATTTCAGATCGAGGAAATCTGTGCTCAACACTGCGATGAAGATATTCGAAGAGCTATTAAACACCTTCCCATGAGCCTGGCGGAGACGTTCAACCGAATTCTTGTCCGTATTGCATCTCGAGGGAATATTAGGGTAGCTCAAAAGGCCTTTCCATGGGCCATTGCTACAAGGCGTCCACTGTCTCTCAATGAGCTTCGCGAATGCATATTCATAGAAGCAGGCCAGCAATACTCAAAACCCGATCGATTCCTTAACAACATCAATCGCATCGCTTCCTGGTGCGGAAACCTTGTGCAAATCAATGAAGAAGAGCAGACTATCCAATTTGTACATCATACGGTTAAGCAATTCTTCTTGGACAGATCCAACGGTCCTCGATGGAAAGATTCCAGTTTAAACTAGAGGACTGTGATCACTACATTGGCGAGATATGTGTCACTTATTTGAACTTTAATGATTTTAAAACAACTCTAGCCCGGCGACAAAAGCCACTATTACCTCGCTCGCCGATACATATCGCCCAAACAGCTCTAAAACATCAATGGAAATTAACTAGTTCCATTCCTCTAGCTAGGCAATTGAGCCCAAAAGTCCAGACGAAGCCGATATCAGTTGATATTATGACGAATCTCGCAGGCTATAAACGCGATAATAATAGCACAACAATTGAAACGCAACAACTAGAACATCCATTCCTTGGATATGCGTCTATGAATTGGATATTACATACCAGGAACTTCCAGAGTGGTAAATCAGCTACATGGAATTTGTGGATACAAATGATAGTACTCGGACATGAACTCGCTCTGACACCATGGGGAAATGGTTCCTTTAAGTCCAATTGCTCTGTAACATTGGAATGGAGTCTCAAAAATCAGCATTATCCTCTGATATTGCTAATTGGTGACCTGTCAAAAGAGTATCGAGACAAGATATTACGTGTTGTGGTAGAGGATGGTGAAATCGAGCTCCTTAACGTTATTTTACAAAGAACCACGTACTTCGATGTGGATCTTACATTCTCTCTAGCCGCTAAATATGGGCACTTGGAAATTGTTCAGGCCTTACTCACTGCAGGTGCTGACGTGAATTATTGTAACGGAATAGCATTAATGGATGCTAGTAGGTATGGCCATTTAGGGATTGTGAATGCTCTTATTGCTGCGGGTGCTGATGTGAATTCTGATGGTGGAATAGCATTACTAACAGCCATTAGGCACGGCCATTTAGAGATTGTGAATTCTCTCATTGCTGCAGGTGCTGATGTGAATCTTGAAATTTATAATATTACACCATTACAGTGTGCTACTGGGAAAGGCTATTTGGATATTGTGAATTTTCTTATTGCTGCAGGTGCTGTTGTAGATCTCAGAGATTCAGATAGGACAGCATTACAAGAAGCCGCCGCGGATAGGCAATTGCAAGGGTGAGTACTCCCATTTCAAGCGGGTACTATATTGGATACTACAGATCTTCCCATGCGGCGTAAGCTAAAAAGAAATTGACGCTGGAGGCAAAATGAACTAGATCATGTAAATAGATAATGTAGAATAGTTTCAGCTTCCACTTCTTTCTTTCGCTTGCTTTTTCAGCATAATTCATCTTCATTTTATATCTAAGGCTACCTGGAGACTTCTGTTATATATTGCTGATATCTTGCCGCATTATACCGTATACCGTTGCAAGATGTACGGTAAGTCAGTCCAGTAAATAAGTGTACAGCAACTCAACTGCTGATCCTCTCATTTTTAAAATGAGATTCTCAATCCCGTGCAAACCCCTGTGTCAATTTGATCTTTCAGTACTTGGCCCAGAACTATAGTACGTCTTCCTCCGGAGCGCTTATCATCACGGCGGAAACGCCTCAGCTGAAGTTCTTGTATTAAGTAGCTTTCACAAAACGCCAATAGCATTACAATTCAGCTCTACGCTGATTTGAAATGCAAGACTGAAAGCCCCAATCATATTTTAATATCATAATGTTACAACACAATCGTAGTTGCTGCTTTCTTGAAGAAATACTAGTATATTCCTTGCAGTCTCCAAAGGTGGTACATGTGTTGAGTCGATAGTAAGGCCAGTGCGGTCGTCAAAGCAGAACAACTCACATCTCGAACACATATCTTTGAGTACTCGGATATCTGTCAGTTTTGTTGTCCCGCTGTTGACCCGGTCAAGAGTACCAATACGCTCGAGATTCACGTCGATGTCACAGGTCAGATATATAGGGACGAATACACGACCAGCTTTGTCAGCAGCGGCCTCGTACTCCATGGCCACGCTCCGGCCTAGTTCATTGCTGGATTGGAAGTCTATTACGGTTACCCTGGGTCTTTTGATATGTCTGTAAAGAAATGGATATTTTACCTGTGCATATCACTAGCTTTGAGAGCATGGCCGCATCGCATACATATTCGTCTAAAACCGCCTGACGATATCGCCGTCGTTCCTTTTGATAATCAGGATGAGTTCGAGAAAATCTTGCCTCGACAGGATCGATCAATTTATGATTATCCAACACAATCGTGTTATGATGCAACGTAGCTATTGCTTTGGCCACAGTGAGCTTTCCGGATCCTGGAAAACCGTTGATCCACACTAAGGGGGCTGCTTTTGCAGTTCCCATATTGCTTCCTTGTAACTAGTGTAATTATTGTAATAGCTGAGGTCGAATAGAATGCACCTATTTTATATATAGGAAAAGAAAGGAAATATGACAGGTTGTCTTTAGTTATTCAAAGGCGAAGAAACTAAGCTTTTCAAGTCAGGCGAAATCGTAATACGCTTGATTATTAGCTGGAATTCCGTCTGCCGAAGTTCTTGAACGTCAGGTACATGGAATTGCTTTATAAACAATACTAATAGCACTGGAGTATGGCTTCAAACCAACTCAGAGCCCGCCTCTGGAAATGGCGATGGTATGACTCATCTCACTCAGGGAATAATAACTAGGCTCCAGTGTAGCTGTTTCAATAATGCTCCAACTAAACAGTTAGATATCAGTGACACCACTGAGCGGTAATTCACTCGTTATGCTAAGCAGATCCAATATTTTTGCATCTGGTGAATTAAAACCAGGATCTTTATGAATGCTCATCTGGTATCAAAGTACTGAAGTGAATGAAGTACGGATCCAGATATACTCTTTTGATTTCTCAATTATAAATGGTTATACCAGACACAGAAATCATACAGATATATATCGATACTATTCATGGCGCTGGGCGCCTAGATTATAAGATGGTTCTGCTTAGAATTCGTATCTACCGTCGCCAGCCTTGATCCGGCTATCTGTGTAGTTGAATCGGTCCGTCAATCACCTCAACCCCAGATCGTGCGAGTCATACCATTGCCCAATAGAAACTCGTCTCTTACGAAAATTTTACTTGAAATGAAGTGAACCAATGTATATATGGAATCGCTGGACGTCGGAAGATGTCATTGGGCGGCAGGAGTATTATCGGAATATTGATGTAGCTCGCCGTAATATCTCGAAAGATATCTAGCACTGGATCTATCAATCACCCCCACTTCTGCAATAATGAAAGCTCATATTGCGAGAAATACTTTTATGAAAGAAATGAGAAAGAAGACAAGCACGTCGGGGGGCTCATGATTGCCCGGTTCCTAAAGCCCGAGGCACAGCCCGTTGAGTATTATCTAGAGAATAATCTCCTGGTCTGGTTAGAAACGGAAATTTTACGCTATGGTTCGGATTATAGCTTTGGATCGTTAATGCCAGCTATGATTCGATACTATCACTACCAATCTCTGCTTCAATGCATGTTGATAGGAAGAGAGAGCAGTTGGGAAAGACAGAGGATGTGGATTGAAAAGCGGAGGCGAGGCTGCTTCTCTTGCGATTGAGTTGCAATTGGCACTTTTGTTAAAAATCAAAGGGGACTGCGAAGGTCTACGACCGGGGATTATGATTCAGGCAGCCAAAAGCATAAAAAACCGTGTAGGAATGCAACAGCCTAATACAAACCAACCAACAGTAGTCGTCGATCTGCAAGGAGTAATTGTGGACATTGCTTCAATCAGATCAGATTTGGCCGAAATTAAATCAGTTTGCTCGGTGATTTATTTACCATTCTTCTAGAATAGAATTGAGCTTCTAGATTAGAGGAGCATTGTACTCGCGAGACTGAACAGGCATTCCCTCTAAGTCTAGACTTCAATATGATTTATTCTCCCACTGCACTCATACTGTTCGGTTGTAGCTTCTCTAACTCAAGGATAATAGCCAGTTTTGTAGATATAGAACAATAAACTAAAGGCTGTTGCTCTTAGAGCTATAGTTTTCTCCCGAACTCCCCACTATAGAAATGCATTTACGAGACTATCAATTTAAGATGGTCACGTTTTCAAAACGTATATATCCTTGTCGAAGGTGTCGTGTGGGTACCGAGTCCAGGTTTGCTCTTTGCAGTTTTCTAGACCACCATTAAGCCAATTTCCACGATGTACCAACCGGATTATCCGCAGCCATAGAGTATTCAATTAAGACTGAAGGCATGTACTATACAGTAGTTGTTGAGTTTGGGCTTCACCGTAACAAAGCACTTATATCGAAAAAAAACGCAGAAAAAGCAACGAAGTCAGTCTTCCCAGGCCATCCAGGCAGTGAACACTGGTTCGGGCCGTTGACGTCTATGCTATGACCGCTACTCTGCAAGTCGGTATCTTGGAGATTGGGGTGGTCAAAGGGGGAAAAAGGAGCAGCCCGCGGCGACGGAAACAAATGCTATTACTATGAGAGATCGAGGGGCTAGAACTGCGAGGCCCAGAAGCGAGCAGGGGGCCATGCGCGGGTAACCCACAATGGACCTGTGCATAGGAAGTGCAGTTACAGAGCACACTGGGGACTTGCTCCTCCTTAACGTTTTGTCTTTGTCCGGCTCTAATAATATCTGTTTCCACTGGGGAAATGGCAAGAGTAAGCGGGTATAAGAAAAGAAAAAGAGCTAATAGTTGCTTTTTCTAATAACTGTAGCTACCTACCCCGTTAGCGGGGAAGTTACGTAGTACAGGACTGCTGCACGCCTTATTACATGCAGCACGCCCGGCGAGTCAAAGCCGAGGGGTCAATTTGTCTGATTTGGGATTGTTGACAAAATATGCCGCTTTTGGTAGTTAAACGTTCGGGCCTGCTTCTTTGGAGTGATTTGCAGACCCAGAGGTTCGGTTCGTCGTGGTTGGCTTGCTTACCTATTCTGCTTACATGCTTTGGCTCGACATGTTTGGGGAGCACTGCTTTCTTTTCATGCACTGTAAGATTTTCACTATGCAATAATAGCATAATATCATAATAATATAAGAATATCGAAGAAAACTCGGGAGCATAGACATCCACTCACTCACTTTACTCAAGGATCTCAATGTCTCCTCGAGGGGTTCAGAAACGTTGATGCTACAGTCGAGCACGCGCCCTCTACTGTTACTGTGACAGAGGGAAAATGTTTGATAGCCTCGTGCAACGGTTGCGGATCGAAGTTCTCATGATTTAGATGGGTTTTGGCGTGACGACTGCGTTTTCTGATACTCCTACTTGTCCCAGTGCACTCCGGGAGTTTCCTCGGTCGTGCGATTAATGGTCTCTGATTATGAAGTAGCATTTGCTCCAGCCCTATTGGACCGCTTGGCAATTCCGAGCGAGTAACTGTTAAGAGTTTTGCCTTAGGAAATACTTCCGCATCGTACTCGTAATTGCGAGAAGAAATTTGTGCGTGGTTGGTTGGTTTTTCTGAGGCAGAGAAGGGCGCCTGCAGTTGAACTGTTACTGTTGTTGACTATGTGCGTTGTGGTGGTTGGATAATCCTTCAGCCGGCGACCTCGCTTAGGGTGACTTCCTCGGGGATTGAAGTCTTTCCGCGGGAGCATTTTCCTGCGCCTGCCTCAACTCTTCTTCTTTGCTCTTCTCTCGTTTTCGGTTCTGGACTCCATGTGGACGACAGAGAACCTTTTCTCTCTCGTCGAGGATAATCCTGTGGTCTTTATTTGTGCGCGCCGTTTCGCGAGGTACATAAGTGTGTGTACATGTAATGTTTGTGCAGGACGTTAGCATTAGAACACCGTGACGCCCAATGAGGAAATTCCATGCGGAGCGTCTCCCCGTAGACCATAACGGGCCTAGACCACTCCTAGGTCCGGGGTCCCATGGCGACTAATAAGCTTCCTCGGGTTCTGGATGTCTTGCCGGGCGGTGCTAGAGCAGAAGTGGCCTAGTGGCTTCGGGTACATCTGGGCACTGGTCGGAGGCCGCCAGAGATTTCACACTGAGGCAAGCTCGCACAGAACTGCCGCGCAGGGCTGGACGCTGAGATTTTGTCGTTGCAGCCGTGCTCCTAAAGCTTCCTTGGACTCGTGCGTTTTGTACCTGAAGTGGTCTGATATGTGGCGAGTGGACGTTCGCTAGCAACCCGTGACGGGGCTGCCAGTGCTCTCGGAGGGCTCCGACAGCTGCAGAAATCATGTGCAGCCAGCCCAGTAGTGGCCGAGACGCCTCTTCCCTCCATCCGCGGGGCCGTTTGGGAAACGTCTCAAAGGAGAGCAACCTCTTACATCATGGCCGAGGGTTGGGGGATTGTGATGCTGGGCGAGGGATTGCTGTCTCCGCATTCTCACTTGCCGATATTGAGCGCCTTCGAGATTATACCGGGAGCACACCTTTCACAGGATCCAGACATTCTACAAATATGTGATGCACGCCGGCTGGTCGGGTTGCTCTATCCCACAGACACACCAAAGCAAAAAGGCAAAAAGGCAACAGCCTCAGAAACAACCAAATCTTATTAGACACTTGCCCTACGCAGGCGAGCAAGATAACAAGTCGCCGAACTACCTTCAAACCCCGGCCAACACCCACCTAGGCTATATCTGCTCTTTGATCCCCGATCACAATACCCGGCCAACACAAAAATCTTTTTTGTGATAGCAATGAGCATCCGTCCTTCTCAGCCAGTATCCAGATACACACAGGTCAGTTTCCTTATTTATCCAATAAGCAATGTTAGCATGTGCTGACATAATCCTCCTCCATAGCCCACCATGTCTGAAAGCCCCGTCCTCCCAAGTTACGCCACGGACCAGTGGAACGACTTCAAGTTCGATCTTGAGGACCGTGATCTCTCCCCAGAGACCAGTCTTTCCAGCTTCGAAGGCAGCCCCGCCGAGGCTTCCTGGGACTACTTCCCTTACGATGGCTTCCACGATACCAACTTCTCCGACCCCCTTTTTGGAAAGGAGGCAGTCGCATCTGAAGACTTCAACATTACCCGGGAGGTAAAGAAGGAACCGTGCCTTTCTCCATCGGCCCTCCTTGACCTGTCTTGGTCTCAAGACGTAGCCTTACCCAGTGCCGAAGCGGCAAACGACTTCGCCCTTCCCCTATCCAACGAAGAACAAGCAAACCTCCTCGCTATCGCCATGGGCCGCAACAACGATTTTACTCTCCCACTCTCACCCATGAGCTCATATCCCACAGCTGGTTCGGTCTCCTCCATCTCTTCACGATCACCATCCCCACAGCCAAGAGCCAAGCCAGTAGCAGCTGCAGCTACTCAGCCAGCGAAACGCCCCGCAACAAGAGACGGGCCTCCAGCTCCTAAGACGAGGAAGTGCAGCCACAACGCCATTGAGAAGCGTTACCGGATGAATCTCAACGAGCGAATCCTCGCCCTCCAGAACAGCTTACCAGCACTCCGAACATCACCACTATCTTCATCCGAGGAAGAGATGGGCGTCTGCCGAAGAAAGCGGAGCAAGGCTGCCATCTTGACCGGAGCCATCGAGTACATTGCGCAGTTAGAGAAGAAGAACAAGAGACTCTCTCAACAGCTAAGCATGATGCAAACACAATGGAAGCCAAGGGTTTAAAAATAAGAAGAAGAAAAAAGCAACGAAGAAGAATAATACCCTAATTTCTGTAGAAGTCTACTTGATGAAAAGCCATTTTTACTGGGAGGTTTCTGATCGTCGGGCATGGGAGGATATGTTTTGCATGAGAAAGTCTTAAACGGGAACAAGACTTTTAACCCAACAGGAGCAAAGGGATAAGGGGGGAACTCGGAGTTTTAGGAGTTTCTTATTTTATGGTCTTTCCGATGTTTTTCCATAAAGGAAAACTTACTCCAAGGGAGGGATGGGCCATTTTTTTGCGGGAATTGAAATGACACGGCTATTTCGGGCTTTGGCTTCATGAAAAGAGCGCGCCCCCACAATTTTTTTTCTTTTTCTTGAGCTATTATTACCTCTCTCCATTCAGATATCCTAGGCAAGAATTTTTCAATTCTTTCGCCTTGAAAAAGAATTACCTTAATATAACGAGTTTTTCTGGGCCTTGCTTTTTTGAAAAGCTGGCTGATGGAAACTGTTCCGAAACAACTTCGGCTTTTTCTCGGTGTGTGAATTCTGAGTGATATGTGAATAAAAATAGTGAGCCTTGAATACAGTACGGAGTAAGCCTGCTATGTAAACGGGCGGTTCCTATTGGTCTGAGAGCCACATTTTGTCACTCATTCATCCTTCCGATGTCAGAGCAGCAGCTGCCACCGTGATGACTGCAATGCTCTAGCTATGCTCGTTTAGCTTCACTCAATTTTTGAAGATATAGATCCTGCGGTGTATAGTTGGGGAATACTACAATATTCTACCCCCTGCTTTTGCCTGGTCTGACTTTAGTTTCGACAAAAAATACATTAATTCCAATAAGTACTGATTTATCTCGAAGTACTCCCGCCATCACTATCATTCATGTCTACAGCAATCCCGAAAGTGAGTATTATCCCTATGCAGTGATCTCGTTTCCCTTTTAAAAACCCTCCCTGAGAAGAAGAGAGAGTAAAAAATATAACAAAAAAATGGGTCGAACCGGGATCGAACCGGTGACCTTCAGATATTCCAGATGGAATTCATGAAACTTGAAGTTTTACTTCAGTCTGACGCTCTCCCAGCTGAGCTATCGACCCATTTGATTGGTGGGTTGGTTACCATATGTGAGTTATATACGGAAGGGCTTTTGTGTGTGTTAGTGGTGCTTTTCGTTTAAGAAATAGGAGGGCTTTAGCCAAAAAAGTGGGACTTCGGAAGGAAAGGTTTTGGGAAAGGGCTCTGTCAAGCGAGGTCTCAATTGCTGTTCTAACGCGTCTTTGGCGATGGGTCGGGGTCTAGCAGAGGATGTTGCACGGGGAAGGTTCTCTGATGTATGAATTGTACTAAGACTGAGGTACGCTTTACGCATGAGTTGGAGGAGTGGTTCACTACGAAACACTTTGAAAAGGGGTGTCTTTTTTTGTAGGATTGACCAGCTGGCTATGTGCCATATGGGCTTGAATCTAGTGAAATATGATGCTTGAGCATATTGCCAGTAGACCTTTCTTTCTGGATTGGGTATACACGGCTGCTATCCACTGGAGCTTTCGGAAGCCTTTCCTTCTCTACGAAACCAGCTATTTCTTGGAAAGCGCCAAATACACCAGAGAAAGCAAGGAAGACCCAGAAGACATCGTAGCGAGAGAACGGAGACGTTCTTAATTCTTGAATTGCCATTTTGGTGGCTTACCTGGTAAGTACTGTACAATAACACAGCAAAAAAAAAGCGAAAGAAGTCAGAGATGAAAGAGCCAATCATATCAGCCAATTCCACGGCTCTTCGGTACCGGATAATCATTAATCCTCACCGAACCATCGTCAGACCCGCTAAGACCCGCAACTCGTCATCCGAGCCATCCTTGCGCATCAGCACTTCCAGTGTTATCGAAAGCTACTGTTTCAACATCCGCAATTCAGCCGTAATCATGGGCAGTAACGGCGAGAATATGAAAATTACGATCGATCCCCTAAGAGCGAAGGCCTTGGTGGCCAATGTGCAAGCTGTGTCCAAGCAGGTTGCGAAGGTGGCGGGTGGAAGGAATGTGAGTGAGATCTTTATCTCTACTGCAACCTTAACGAACGGTGGTGTTTGTATGAATGTGGTGTTACCGGTACATCTCTTGAGGAACAGGGGGAGACGTACAAGCAGAGATGGAGCGTGAAATCTAGATTTTCAGGGCTTTTCAGACATATTTAGCAGGGATAGGGAATATTAACGTGCTCTTTCTAGGTCCGCCTGGTCGCGGTGTCCAAGCTGAAGCCCGCGTCCGATATCCTGGCTCTATACCAATCACCTCTGGGCATCACGCACTTCGGGGAGAATTATGCACAAGAGTTGGTCGAGAAGGCATCTCTCCTGCCAGATGGCATCAACTGGCATTTCATTGGTGGACTGCAGACGAGTAAAACACGGCCCCTCCCCCCCTTCCTTCCTGCACATCATGAACCTACCGTTTTTACTGATCCGCTGAAACGTATTCACTAGATAAATGCAAGCCCTTGGCAAGCACGATCCCAAACCTCTTCTGCGTCTCCTCAGTCGACACCCTCAAGAAGGCCCAAGCGCTCGACGCTGGTCGGGCTATCATCCGTGCAAAACAGCCTTGGCTCCCGCCCTTGAACATTCATGTACAGGTCAATACATCAGGCGAAGAATCTAAATCAGGGATTACCCCTGGCGACGAGACTACAAGGCTCTGCAGAGAGATCGTCTCTACCTGCCCGAATCTCAGATTAGCCGGGTTGATGACGATTGGGGATATTGGGAGGTCGCAGGCTACGGGACAAGGGCTGGGGAATGAGGATTTTCAGACGCTGAAGAAGGAGAAGAATAGGCTGGTTGAGGAGCTGGGTGTTGAAGGCTTGGAGTTGAGTATGGGAATGAGTGCAGACTTTATGGGTGCGATTGTGGCGGGGAGTGATGAGGTGAGAGTTGGGAGTAATATATTTGGGACAAGACCACCTAAGTCAGAGGCCGTTATTGTGTAGGACGTGGGGATTTTCTTTCCAGTATTGGCTGTTGATGAGGGTGTTTATGTCTACTGGCGTCTGGAGGAAATTTGCTTAATAACGAACAGGTTGATGGGAGTCGGCAGGGTCGGAGGATTTAACGGAAGGCTGATTGTGCCAAGTGGATAGGTAGGATTCCTGTTCTTGTCCTGTATCCACATCTACAACTCGTGCTAACTTTTCTCGTCTCGGAAGCTTTCTGGTCTCACCTCAGATATGCATTGCAACCGACACGTAGATCCATATCTTAATTCAACCGATGTCTATTTTCATCCGTTGTCCTTTAGACTTTAGCCCCCAATGCCGACGGCAATTAATGTCAACAGAGCTTTCGGCCGAATTAGCCATTAGAGCAGTGATCCAATGGCTCTTGAATCTCTTATTAAACCTTCTACTAACTCTCCAGCAATTCTACTTCACCGACTTCATCCATTCACCCGGTCCTATCACGCATGCAGTATGATCCCTCTAGCATCACGTACTGCACTGCACTGTGCTGTTCTATGTGCCGCACAACGAGGCCCACAATCATATGCATACTCGCCCCTCCATACTATACCACAGACTCTATGAACAAAACAATGCAAAACCATGCAAGGAAACCCTTCTCCCAATGCAAGAAACCAAGGTCTAGATCGCCTCTATATTTGCTCCAAAATCATGCATTATGGTAATTGGTCCCAACCCGAACCCCAAACTGCACAAAGGTGGCTTGTCTAGGTACACCACACCATAACAGAAAAAACAGCACAGTACATCAAAAACACACACACAAGATAGAATATGCCATACTCTCACCGACTTTTAATCAAGAATAGCAACAAAAGTAAGAAAGAGAACATACCAAGACATACGGAGAACGTGCATATTAAGTTTTGCGCAGTATATCCCACCAAAACCCAACACGGGAAGCTAACCGCGGGCCCAATCAGGACTCCCCACAAGACCTTACATAAAACGCACCTGCACCCACACACAGCACAAAACTCCCCACATGCAAAACCCGATCCAATCACCTCGTCTTATCGGCATCTGAGATTGGCTGTATTTGTGAAGTGTGGAATCGACGCCCCGTCTGTTAGCGCTCGAAACACCCACTCATCCACATACTCGTGCCGCTAGACGCAGATGCGGGAAAAGATGAAATTCTCGGGTCTGCACTCAGACGTGCAACAAAACAATCGAGGAGCTGGTCCGGCAGTTAAAACCTTGGCAGTTGAGTGGTATGAAAAGGTGAGTGTGTGATGGGATGCCGAGACGGGTGCTGCCGTCGTGGTGGTTGGTCGGGCGTGGCTGCGCTATGCCTAATTCGGACACTGATCTCGATTGGGGATCTGCGCGGGCGTGGTGGTGCCATTCCACTGCATACCGGGTACAAGTATAAAAAGTGGAGATGGCAGGCACGGAAAGTAAATGCGGTTTGGGGTTACATTGGAACTTTAGTCATCGAGGTCATCTTCAAAGCAACGGTTAGACATTTACAAACCCTTTATACTACTGTATCTAAGGTATTTTCTTTAACAAATAGCATGGGTCTTACCAGTCTTGCCCTGCAAACTGTGCTGCTCCTTCTTGAACTTGGAGTGACTGTGGCTAGCCTTATGTGAGTGTGAGATGTGGCTCTTGACAAACTCCTCCTGCTTCTTGATGGCCTCTCGGTCCATCGTATCAAGCAACTCCATGCAGAGCTTGATGTCGCAGATCAGGGAATCGCATCGGGACTTGGTGAAATCTTCTCGAACAACGACTCTCAACATCTTCATGCCCTCGGTGTTTGGAGCCATGGTGTACGCTGGCACGACCCATCCTCGGGATCGGAGGTGGTGGGCCAGGTTGAACTCATCATAGTTCCTGTTGTCACTTTTCTTGAGACGGAAGGCTACGAGTGGGAGACCGCTTCCATTTTTCTCAGACATCAAAGTGAAGCCGAGGTCTTCGAGCGACTCAGCGAGGTAATCTGCGGTTCGGGTGAGGTTAGTCATGATCGAGCGGTATCCTCGCTTGCCAAGACGAATGAGCTGGTAGTACTGTCCAATGACTTGAGAAGCACCCTTGGAGAAGTTGAGAGTGAAAGAAGATTGGTTAGCACCCAGGTAGTTGATATTGAAAACTAGTTCCTCTGGGAGATACTCTGGGGCTCTCCAGACAACCCATCCTACACCAGGGTATACAAGTCCGTACCTACAAGGTGTGCATTAGCATGATTAGGGATAGCTAGGAAGTATCGCAATAGAGAGGTACGCACTTGTGACCGCTAACGTTAATGGAAACCACCTTCTCTAATCTGAAGTCCCATTCTAGATCTGGAACCACAAATGGTGCTACGAAACCGCCGCTAGCGGCGTCGACGTGAATGACGGTGTCAATGTTCTTCTCGATCAAGAGATCGTTGATAGCCTTAACGTCCTCATATTGTCCGGTGTATGTTGTGCCGAGGATGGCACAGATACCAATGGTGTTCTCGTCGACTAGGTTCACAGCCTCCTGGGGATCGATGACATATCGGTCAGGCGTGCAGTAGACGAACTTCTCCTCGACTTCAAAGTATCTGGCCGCTTTTTCCCAGCAGACCTGCACTGCAGAAGACATGATAATGTTTGGCTTATCAAATGGCTTTCCGGCCGCCTTACGAGCGTTCTGCCAACGTTTCTTCATGGCGAGAACGGCAAGCATAATAGCCTCCGAGGAACCAATAGTGGAAGTACCCATGGGATTGTCGCCTTCAGTCTCAGTGGGCGCATTGAGGAGACGGCCAATCATTGATACACATCGGTTCTGTATATCGGCACTCTGGGGGTATTCTTCATAATCGATGAAGTTCTTGGCGAACGACTCTGTCATGAGGTCCTCGGCTTCTTTTTCCTGCTTGTTTATCAGCTTCGACGTTCTATGCAGAAAATTGGCTTTTATTTGCGCCCGTGCTACCGGAGTAGCAATTCACATCGGCTTGGCCTAGATTAGGCGGAAGAGACGAAGACGAAGCTAGAACGCACCATATACGTTGTGACAAAGGAAGCGAGGCTAAAAATTGGTGGATCAGCAACACGAAGCCGCCATGGGGTTTCAAAGCATGATATCATACTTGAGCATTGGATTTCCATCCAGAGAAAGGTCGTCTTTGATCATTCGGTAGGCCACCTCCTTGGGCATTTCATGCTCAGGCATCTCATGTTTAGGGAGGTCCTGAAGAGCGTACTTGGAGCCGTAGACGCTGGCCGTGAAGGTGTCGGTGTTGAGAGAGAATCTTCGGACGCCCGAGGTGATTGGGGCCGTGACCTCCTCGTCACTAGGAATGGAAGCAAGATGAACCATGGTTGTGTTATGCAAGGGGAGCTGTCGGTGTGGTCGTTGTTCGGGTGCAGCGGCTGTCTTGGGACACAGAAGCTTGGCGAGGATGCAAGAAAAGAAGATGAAATGATGGCAGACGTAGGAAAGCGAAGATGCTGAGAGCTAAGTCTAGAAGGCTGAACGAGACGTGTGCAGACTGGTGGACGAAGAATGAAGAGCGAGATGCAGTGCAGGAGGTCATGAAGGAGGGGGGAAGATATACTAAAGCACCAGTTTACCAGAAGGGACATGTTGACGTGGAGGGGCAGGATACCCCTCCCTGAGGCCGAAGGCTGCAGCTGCCCTGACTGGCCCAAGAGAGACTTCAGGCCCTGGGCCCGTTTCGTATCTTGGCACGAAAGCTTCGCGGTGCAGGGGGCTCATTGGCGCCGCTCGTTAGCGCTGCCCGCTACTGCAGCGGCCCCAGCCAATCGATCGCAGCTGAGATCGATGAATAGGGCAGACCCCTCCGACGTCATCCAGGACTGGCTAGTCAGAGCAAGCCCGGCGTGTTGGGGGAAGAGAAAAAGCAAAGGCACTTCAGACCATTTATCACTCTTCACTTCAGCACACCACCCGAAGTCGTCTCTCTAAGCACGTTGTCTGCTTTGTTTTTCCAGCGCTCGCGTTGCTCTCGTCCCTGTTTCAGCTCTAACAATCCCCAATCCGGCACTGTGGCTTGGGTGAGATGGGCTGCCCGGGGAAGATAAGCTTGCCCCTCCTTGCCAGAAGCGTGTGCAGAGTTCGAGGAGAGTGATTCGTCCGGACGACATGCAGGATCCCCTTTGCTGACATAAGTGGATGCGGTGTCCCTCAGAATCTGACCACACCCGGTCAGGGAAGCACAAAGGACAAATGACGTACATTGGCTGGAATTCCTTGAGGGGGGCATTTCATGTAACTTCCCATAAAACCCCATCCCCCTTCTCAGCCCCTTTTCCTAAGCCACGGAGAAGGACAAGCCCCGGGACGCTCCCGGCCTGGGCAGTCGGATGCAGCCAATGGCAGGCGGCCTCGCTTTCACTCGTCTCCTGCTGAGTGGCTGTTGAACCCATCGGTGTCTCCCAGAGTCGGGTGCTTTTAAGTCTCGTTTTGTACATCCATTCATTTTGATTCTGTCTCTTTGTTCTACCGTAGGAACTCGCCATCGAGTAGCACGAAATCAATGCATGCAAGACCTCATAAATCCATGTATGTGATATACAGTAATCGACTAAGCTGACTCCGTAATCAAGTACAGTAATGCTCTGGGCATTTTCTTTAACAAGTATATGGAGATATGATCAGCAAAATCTTACTACACTGATGGCAGGTTGAGTTAGTTTTCTGCTCGTTAAATGTGAGATACTACCTACGGTATGCTGTACACGAGTCGTAAGCAATCAGTTTCAGGGAATTTGCCTGAAGTAGTTTGAGGGATTTTCCATTCTGCTGAGAATGCATCACCCTACATCGAGCCAGCACTGCCTCAGACAGACGAAACAGTATATTCGGGTCCGGCCAACTCGAACACTTCGTATCTGTATGTCTGCCGCGTATCTCTCTAAGCCGCCAAGACGAGTTGGCAAAAACTAACTACTCTATTATAAGTAGTCAGTGGGGGCACTTGATGTGCCGTTGGCATTAGAAAGCATCTGAGAAGCTGTTTGCGGTGAAGAGTTCCTTGTAGATCGGCAGCTTATAGGAGTCGTGAAACCCCGAGGTTGCGTTCCAGTATCTGTCTATTCCTTTTGTCAGCTATACTCTGGAAGCAATCGGATTAATAAGATCTAAGCAACTTGTTATGAGGTTTCCATGACACACGCCTTGCAAGGATGCTAACTTACTCTCAGACGAATAACCTTATAGAGATCCCAACATACGGCACATACCCGATGGGGTACCTGTACCTTCACTTTCCAGCCCCAAACTACAGTACAAACAGCAAACCAAAAAAATCCAGAAGAGTTGAAATAAGGTCCTGGAAATACCAGCAAGCCCCCACGAGTTTACACGTGTAATTAATTCCGGGCAGCATTCCCCGTCTCATGCACCGCGGCCCTTTCCCCCTGGCCCAGTGTTTGCCGCCCATCCGCGCCACTATCTCGTGCTTCTTAGATATGCCTCCGCTGATGTCTCGTGGTACTCACGTGTGCAACCCAAATTCACCTTCGAAAAGCATCACATTATTTACTTTCAGTAGATGGCTTAAGATGTAAAGAAAAGGTTGAGAATAGGAAGAGACCAACGTGTCCTATCGAGATAAATTATCCAGCAATGAGGTTGTTCGTTGAATGGCAATTGTATCATTCTTGAATTTATTAAATATCAATTTTTAACATTCTTTTTTACTCTTCCAAATCATGAGTTTCTGTTACATGTCAATAGAGCAGAACTGCGGTAAGCTAGGAATGCAGCAGTTTCGTTCTTCGCTCCTATCTTTGTGGATATCCTTTAGTCCATCGCTCTATGTATGTACTTACGTGTATATACATTCTGCCTAGAGTGTTATTCATCATCATCATCATCTCTATCTTATCCAGCTCGCCGTGTCTCTAGTTGCCACGGTGAGTAACTTCCTTGGGTAGCGAATGTAAGTCGTTGATCAAGGGTGAGAAGTATATACCATCATCAATCAGGAAGTTTCAAGGTCTGGAGCAAGCACCTTGATTAATGACCAAAGGCATAGGACATTTTTCAGCTTTGACTTGCATCGTACAAGAAAGACAGTAATTGGTTGAGCAAAAGAAAGATGATCATATTGATTTAGTGGTATGGCAAGAGCTATAAGAAGTTGGATAGTCTGCGGAGGTGGGTTACACAAGTGGTTAGTTCCCGCACAATATGAATTCCTAAAACCAGTAAGACTGACGTCCTTCTTTTAGTCCTCTATGCAGAGACTGGATCTGAGTTAGATATCATATTGGTTACTGGATTATGTATCTGGTGACTACAATAACAGCTCTGCTGATCACTAGATTGTGTCGATGAAGTTCAGGCTGCGCATATATCGGATTTAGATTGTATCTGAAGTGCAACCTACTCTAACATAAACATTGTTTCACTTATAGCTGTGTCTGGGTTGTATTTCACCTTTATTCAGATTACAATTACAGAATGGAGGTCAAAGAAAGAGTAAGTATTTCCTTACATCAAATTCCTTGCGTTGACAAATATATTAAAGAGAAAAGGGCAGACCAACATACTATACCCTAGACGGAAAACTGTATGAGATGCCGCGAGCCAAACATTCCGGCCATAAGCAGTACATGATCAAACTGTTAAAAGACACAGTCGGAAAAGGCAAAGACCCACATCCCTCCCTGATACCATTCCGGTTTAGAGAGAGCTTCAACCCCAAATGGGTGACTGAACCTACTCGATCACGGCACGCTGACCAAAGACGACGTGAGCGAGACTATCATAGTCCAGATGGCCATTATCGTCGAGAAGAACCATTCCATCGGAATGACTATCACCAGAAAGCTGAGAGATATCACCAAGATGATCAGAACCGCCGAGGCGGCCAATATAGTCGAAACGAGCCTTCTTCTCCAGACAGGC
This sequence comes from Xylogone sp. PMI_703, assembly GCA_021399445.1. Lineage (NCBI taxonomy): Eukaryota > Fungi > Ascomycota > Leotiomycetes > Xylogone > Xylogone sp. PMI_703. The sequence continues at coordinate 4,363,783 of JAJTUQ010000003.1, forward strand.
CAAACCACAGAGATAGTTACTACGAAAGAGATAGTTATGATTCCAAAAGAGAAAGAGAAAGAGAAAGGTATTACGACAGTAATACTCATTATGGCAGAGACGGTAGTTACCACAAGACAGTCACTACCACGGAGACAGTCAAGACTACCACAGTCATTACCACGACAACAAGTCATATCTTTACGAGGGATAAATGAGGTTGGAGGATGTAAGACAAGATCGAAATAATCGGCACAGAATTGACCCTTTTGATATCTAATTCCTAGAAGATGATATAATGCTTTGCAGGCGCTGTTGCAACGGGATGGAGCTCTCAAGAGATACAGTGCAGCTAGATAGAGAAATCTGAGGAAATTTGAAAGGCACCTAGTGTCATTCCGAATTGATAGTCTCAGGAATTAAGCCAGAAGCCGTCAAGTGACTGATGTTTACTCTTATGTGATCCATTCTTGAAAAATGGTTCTCTGTCACCAGTGCACCACGAACATTTCCAACGCAGAACTTCGTGTGGAATCAGCAAATCGGACAATTAGAACTCTATTGATGTCAAGTCTTTAAAATAGGGGATAATAAAATAAAAAGGTAAAACCTTACGACACAATTAAGAGCAGTCTCCTTTTCCTCTCAATAAAAAAAATTCATACCAAATATCAAAAGAGTTCGTGCTGCTAAGGCTCTACGTCTCTCCCAGTAATGCGGTGGCATGAAACCCACCATTACCAGGCCAACAACCCCTTTTCCTTTCTAGACCTGCTCAAGTTGACCTGACCGTGTTACCATTACGGCGCTCCCGAGGTCGTTATCTGTCATCGTTTTATTTTGGGTTATATTCAGAGAACTTGCAACAGGAGACATACCTTCAAACCTGGCCCGACACCAAGTAAAGGAGTAATCCCCCTACTGCTCAATGCCAAGAATTTTAGCTTCATTCTGAAGACCCCAGATGTGCAACAAAACTTCTGTCCATGGACACAAGTTCACTAGCCAACATAACCATATATAGTTAGTTAGCCTTCAGTCTTTAAAAAGTTAGACCTTTATATTAGCGTGGCGTATAGGAAGGAACTATAGTGAAGAACGTCTCTCCATTTTGTTGCACATCGCAGTCAGGGATCAAGGGGGTCATATTCACACAGTGGCTAAGCTCTCTGGATAGATGTGTTTCCTGCCCTTTTATGTTACACATCGGTGTGGGTGCCAAGTTATTTAGTGAAAATATAATAATATCTAGCTGCTTTTTGTTACGCAGCGTTAGTGAAAGACCAAGCGCTCAAACCGGGCTGGGGGTTATCTGATTGCTTTGTTCAGATGTTTGTTCAGCCATTTTGTTGCATATCGCAGTAATGCCAAGAATATCTAGTGATAGTATATGAATGTTTTATCGCTTGCTCTTTTCGTCTTGGAGTGAGACTTGCTGTATAAAGTGAGGTATTCATGCTTTGAGGGAGCCAAAGGCTGATGGAAGCTTGTGTTTCGTATGATGGAGAAGGCTATTGCTATCACTACTGAGAAGGAACATTCTATCGTCACCGGCGACAGCTTGATGTTCCCAAATATGACGTCATAGGATCCATTATCATCATGTCAAAATATTTTAGTGATAGAACGTACCATCGCTACTTTATATGGCGTGATGTGCTGCAGCTTCCAGAAAGAACACGAGGAAAACACAAGTCCCGAAACTTGTCACAAGACAATATATACCAACAACAATGGAAAATAATTTATGCGGTGACTGCCAATAATGTAAAGGGAAGAACAGGTTGCATCCCGATGGGATAGATAGGGGGAACAGTTCTCCGTGGACGCGGAAGTTCCAAGCGTCCTCGGCATTTACGATTTAGGAAAACTAGAGATCCCGCACCCCTCCGTTTACGATGCCGAAAAATGAAAGTATTGGAACGGGATGACGACTATTCTAGAAATCAGGATAGCAGGGATCGGAGCATAGTTATCAGATACACAGCAGAGAAAGGATGCCTTTGCTCCTGTCCTCGGGGTGCAATCGAGGCCGGATTTTGAGGGAAATTTGCATTTCTAAGGAGAAAGGAGTAACATTGAGAAACTAGGAGCTCATTCCACTGAAGTCCTGGCTGAGATCATTTCAAAATGAAACTTGTCAAGAAAAACTACTGAATTCTTTGAAGCTGCGCCAACGGCAGGGTTGGCTCCTGTTACTTTCTGTTGGCGTGCAAGACGACGAGTTTGAAGACAAGACCGCATGACTTGAACAGAACTCTCCGTCTTTTGCATCCTTAGGAAGGTGGAGAAGATAAGGTAGTGGCGACATGCTTGAGGTTATTGTCTGATCGAAGAGACCGTCCTGGTAATGCTCCACGTCAAATGTGGAGGTGATTCTTTCTACTCAAATTTCTCTTTTCCCACAAATATAGTTTGATGTAATGTGTGGCCATAGGCGCCATTGATGTGGATTGTAGAGAGAATAGAGGCTGCAGGAAGAGTATATAAAGAGACTGACTGGATAGCTACATGTTGCCTGATCCCACAATTGATAATGAGTTACAGTCCCGAACCTAAACTTAGATAGGGGGATAGATTGATACTGTTGATCCTGTGTATACTAAGGATTGTGGGATAGTCTGGCTATGATTGTGTACTTTTCTACTCAAAAGCTACTACCACAGGCCAGAATTTTGTCGCCGTTAAATCATAAATTTATTTTCTTGACCAAAGCCGCATGTCTGCTACCAGTGGTTAAGCCACCCTCGGGTGAGTGTACTGTGTATATCAGACCACCTGGATTATGTAACAAAGTGTCTTGCATACAGTGATAGTTCTCATTACCGTACTTCGTCAACGTCGCTCCACGACAACAGGTGATATCCCCCTCATGGAATTTGGCACACGACCCCTCATGCCGAGAGCGAATCAAAGATGGAACATGATTTCTGGTGACGAAATGCGGTGGTGAGAGAGAGGAGAATATATATGAGAAGCTCTCTTCTCATGAGGATGGGGTAGCAATTTCAATATTGAGTTCTCACAGAACATAGTTGAATTCCAAAAGAGAGAGAGAGAGAGCAAAGGAAAAAAAGACTTACCAACTCAACCTAATCCGCATCAATCTCACCTTACCTACAATGGCATCTAAAGAAGAGACCACCACCTCCGACGTGCTGTACAATGTAAAACGGACGATCATCGACTACATGACCGATCCCTCGGGCGCCACGCAGATCACCGACGTGCTCGCAACATTCACCCTGCTGCCGCCCGCGAAGGAGTTCGCATACAAGTGCCTGGACAAATCCGGGTACAAGCAAGACGACTTCGACGTGTGGGAGGAGAAGGACAAGGCCCAAAACTGGAGGTACCCGGACGGGGTGCTGGTGCACGCCAAGGGAGCATCAGGCGTGGAGATCTACGTAGCCATCGACACGACGCCGAACACCAACAACTTCAAAGGCAACGCCTCAGGCCTCGTCGAGACGCACCTGCAGTACGTGGTGCAGACGACGATAGACTACGAGGCCGACCGGTCAGGAGAGCGGCAGAGCACGAGCATCGAGGGCGTGTTCGGGACACGTGATGCGGCGAGGAAGGCGGCGAAGAGTATTTTGTTGGACAAAGAGGACGATGTGACGAAGGAGAGCTTCGCGGAGTATGATGAGCGTGACGAGAAGGATGCGCAGTGGGCGTATGGGGAGAATAGCTGGGTGCATGCGGTGGGAGCGAATGGGGTCAATTATCTGGTGCAGGTCCTCACGCAGCCGGGCACGAAGGGGGGGACGCATAGCGCGCAGTAGTTCAACTAATGGGTTGAATTGAAGACTTCAAAATGTACAAAAAGGTGAATTGCAATTGACTGATTACTGAACAACAAAAGAAACGAAAAAAAGGAGAGTACGGGGTAACAAAAGGATGGGGGAGCATTCGTTTTTGGATATTGGTTTGAAAGAGAATACTGCATTGGGCAGTTGTGTTGGATTTCGGGGGAAGCAATCGAGAGTGAAGCATCTTCTCTCCCTTCGCAAGAGTTTTCTATTTCTGTGCATAGGGCGTGCTGATCATCGGCGTCATTGGGTGGGACCCTCCTTTGATGTCTGTTCTGTACTTTACTTCTTTTGTAATACGGTGCAATCAACTGTAAGGGTCTGTCGATGTTGCTTTTGGTGGCTGTGTGGTGGTGAAGCTTGGAGAGACATTTTGTGGGTACGCGGGAACAAGCTTAATAAGGCAAATCGAATCGGTGCTCTTGCGGCGGGAAAATCCTTTTTCGTTTGATTCTTTCTTTTCTTTCTTTGCCTCGCCTTTGCTGAAAATAGCAGCTATTTTCTCGGTCTTTCTGGGAGGTTCTCTTGCTGCCAAGTTATACAAAGAAAAACGGCCTTTTTTAATTAATTCAGATCCAACCAGTTACCTCATTGAAGCCCAATCCGCAGTTGTGTATATACAAGTACAGTGTGGTATATCGTAATCCTGCATCTGCAGAGAAATGGATCGAAGGAGAAGAAGATGAACAAAAACTGCGTCTGGCAGGCTCCGAGTTCGCCGGAGTCGTGCAGCCGTCCACTCGCGCAGATCTGTCTCGGGTGACTAGCGAATCACAGCGCGCCAATTGCTGCTTCTTTTTCAGCCTTCTAGACGGGTCCGTCGATCGATCGATGATCCTCTCTCTTATCGCGTTCCATCGGCTTCATATGAACACGCTCTGTGCTGAGGCGCTGACCTCGCTGACCTGGGGTCAATGCCGTGAATACGAAGTAATTTCAGGCATACGGGAGGGCCAGAGGCCCAGCAAAGAGAGTACCACTGTTGCTGTGCTACAATTCCTGACGGTCTAGACCTGCTTGTATACAGCCCATTCCTTACCGTTACAGTGCTGTGACTCTCTCTCAGCTGTTCTCTCTGTGTGAGCCCTGTACCGTACTGCCTAGACTTTTCATTGCCCAGGATCCCGTGACCTCGAGAAGGTGAAATCTTACTGTTTTTTCTCGACGTTGACAGAGGATGAAACATCCGGCCAGCAAATTGATGGGCGCACACCACCAAACCCGATCCCGCAATCCCCATTGGTGGGTATGGAAGCTAATTGGTGGCGTCTGGTTGGCGTTGAGCGCTGTGCCTGACACGGGTGGCGTGCGCTAAGAACACTCTCTGACAACGGACCAGGGGCGGGGGAGCAGTACCAAGAACCGCACGGAAGGGTGCAAGTCCTGGGACGGGCTGCTTTTGGTCCTGGTCCCCTTCTCCCTCTTTTTTCCTTTGTAATGCCCCCCCGTCTTCACTTGTTCTCCTTCTTGTGATCCTCAATTGCCTTGCCTGTCCTTTTCCCTGTCATCTCCTCATCTCCTTCTTCATCACACGCTCGTTTGCCTATATTAATCTTCGTTGTTCCTCCTCTCGCCAAAAGTCGATCCTGTTCGCATCTCTTTTTTTTCGCGATCCTGCGCAGAATACGTCATTGCGGATCAGTTCGTGCCCTTGTGGATAACCTCGATTTTCCCCAAACCCAGCTGCTCATCACTTCACTCGCTCTGGCAGCTGGTCAATCTCTACGCAACCCGTGGCATAACTCTCGTTCAGCTTCCCCACTGGAGTCCCGGCGACTCAATCCATTCCTTCATAAACCCAACCCTCGCGCATCTGCTCGCCTCGGCTCCTTGAGAAGATGTCCTTGCGGTCTCCCAGAGGCTACAATAAAATGAGCCACGAGATGGATATTCCCCTCACCCAAGTCCGAACTGGTGGCTCGACTGGAGCACGGAAGCAGGGCGAGGGCGTCATGAATTCCGGCGACATGGAAACCCAGAATACCTTCCACGAGAAGGCGGAGCACGACCACCACTTCCATCACCATGGCGGCAGACGGAAATTGCAGAGACTCAACTCCAAGGGCAGAGTCGACAGCGACGTCGAAGTCAATGCCATGGGCCGGATCTACAACAAAATTGTCGGGTTCTCGGTCATCACGCGATACATGCTGTACGTTGCTCCCCTCGCCATCATGATTGCCGCGCCCATTGTCGTCTACGCCATCATCAATCCCGATGCCAAAATTGCCGGCGTAAAAGTGTACCTGTTCTTCACCTGGATTGAGATCGTCTGGCTCAGTCTCTGGATATCGAAGTTGATAGCCAAGGCTTTGCCATATGTCTTCATGTTCCTCTGCGGTGTGGTCAGCTCCGGAACCAGGAAATATGCCAAGGTTATCGAGGCTCTGGAAATCCCTATTTCCCTCGTTGGATGGGCCATCACTTCACTCGTCACCTTCACAGCACTGACAAGCGCTAAGCTCAATAATGAGGCTCAGCATCGTTGGATTACGGTTATGAAAAACGTCCTGGGCCCAGCCCTTATCGCTACTCTGCTCTACCTCGCTGAAAAGACCCTCATTCAGCTGATTAGTATCAGCTATCATGCGCGGTCTTTTGATCAAAGAATCAAGGAATCCAAGCACAATATCTACCTCCTCGGCCTCCTTTTTGATGCTTCCAGGGCATTGTTCCCCATGTATTGCAAGGAATTCGAGGAAGAGGATATCCTCATCAATGACAGCATCGAAGCGATGCTCGCAAAGACCACCCGTGGGCACAAGAGATCGGGATCGGCGACTCCACTCAAGCTGATCGGTGATATCAGCAGAGTTGGCGATAAAGTAACATCGCTCTTCGGTCACGTGGCTGCTGAAATCACAGGAAAGCAAGTATTCAACCCTACCTCAGCCCACTCAATCATCGTGGAGGCGCTAGAGAAAACCAAGAGCTCCGAAGCTTTGGCAAAGAGATTGTGGATGTCCTTCGTCGTGGAAGGTAAGGAAGCCCTGTTCATCGACGATATTCATGAAGTCCTTGGCTATGCCCGCAAGGAGGAGGCTGATGAAGCCTTTGCCATGTTGGACAGTGATGGTAATGGCGATGTCAGTCTTGATGAAATGATCATGAAGGTTGTCGATATCGGTCGAGACAGAAAGGCCATTGCCAACAGTGTTCGTGATGTTGGCCAAGCCATTGGTGTTCTTGATCAGGTGTTTGTCACCATCCTCACTGTCATCATTGTCTTCATATTCGGTAAGTTCTATTGTCCGATTACTTCATCGTAGCACGTAGTTAACAATTGCCAGTTGCTTTCCAGGATACCAACTTTGTCACCACATTGGCCACTGCCGGAACCACCCTTCTGTCTCTTTCATTTGTCTTCGCTGTTACAACGCAAGAATTCCTTGGATCTTGTATCTTCTTGTTTGTTAAGCATCCATACGATGTCGGTGATAGAGTTGACATCGTTGGACCTGAGAAAGAATCCCTTGTTGTTGACAAGATCTCTCTTCTTTACACTATATTCAGACGCATTGACAATATGAAGATTGTTCAAGTCCCGAACATCGTTCTTAACACTGTCTGGATTGAAAATATCACCCGAAGTGGAGCAATGAAAGAACAACTCGATATGTTCATCTCTTTTGATACCTCTCTGGAAGATATTGAGCTCCTGCGAAAGGAGATGGAGAACTTTGTCCGATCTCCCGAGAACAGCCGTGACTTCCAGCCTGATATCATCCTTGAAGCAACAGGAATTGGTAACATGGACAAATTACAGCTGAAGATCGAGATCCGTCATAAGTCTAACTGGCATAACGAGACCGTCCGGGCTGCAAGAAGATCGAAGTTCATGTGCGCGCTTGTCCTTGCGCTCCGCAAGATTCCTATTTATGCACCTGGTGGAGGTGGTGAGCCACTTGGTGGACCAACCAATCCAAGTTACTCCGTTGCCGTTCCTGATGAATATGCTATTGCGGCAAGAGACAAAGCTGCTAAAGCCAAAGAAGAAAAGCGTCTTGTTCCTTCGGCTCCAGCAGCTCCAGCAGCCGTCCAAGAGCACGAAGAAGACGTTCTCCAGAACTTGAATGCAAGGAACCCAGCTCAAGATGTAGCCCACAGAATCGAGGATCTTGATATTGGCCGAGATGACAATTCCATCAGCAGCGGTCACACAGCCTTTGATCGGCAGAGAAACCAGGACATAGAAGAGGTCCGCAGCGGTCTAGTAAAGAGGATGAGCACGAGCGGCAAACGCAGACCAGGAGAGCCCATGCCTCAAGCACTGCAATCGCCCAGCTCCAACAGCACCAATCCCGGCATAACTTTCACAAGCCCCAGTCCTCGAAATGACTTTGCTCGACTGGAGGAGGAGGAAGCTGAGATGGAGAACGTGAACTTGGGCGATAATGGTTATCCAGGTCCCGGATACCGATTACCGGACGTCGGAAGCTCTTCTCCATATTCGTCGCAGCGACCGGGTCCACCTCCGCCTCAGGGGCCACCTCAGGGACCAGCAGGCCACCCACGATGAGTAGGTGAACATGAGACGTCTATAAGTGATATAACGCTGTGACTTGCAAAAAGTTTATACTAAAAGGTCTTTCATTTTCTTTGTAATTCGGGGGAGAGGGTTGGTGATGCATCATTTTTTTCGGTGACAGAAAGAGGCACTTTGACATATATCAGGCGTTCTGTTTTATGGTGACGAATTGGCATTAGATCAAGGGAAGATAGGGTAGAAGATAAAACTGCATTCTGATGATGACTGCTTAGATGATATTCAATAGAGTTGATTATCTTAATATAAAAAGAATCGTTCTCAAAGGTTACTCTCTACTTCATTTGCTGTTAAAACAGAAATAAATTGTCCTCATCACATATCAAACCACCAGTTAACTGTCAAGGAACTGAATCCCAACATGGCAACCATGGAGTGCGATTTCCAATGAATCTCTTTGCACAGGGATCTGAAAGCACGGTAGGTAACTGGAATTGTAGTGGAGACTTCTTTTTTAAACCTTTTCGGTTCCTATTGGGATGCTTTTTTAATGCTTTTGATTTATGAACGAATAGATGTACGGGTGTAAGGGAAGTCTTGTGGATGTGTAAAATGGGAAGGTGATACTATCGGGTATCCCGAGCTGTTGGGATGACATTTACAGACGGTAACAGACCATTCCATCTGTTCTAGAATCACCACAGAGAGAGTGTTCTAATCCAGGCTAGAATATATGTATGAGCTTATTAAACATTCTTTGGCCAAAAGTTTGTTGCATGTCTGCGACGGCGGAGAATTCCAGTACGATTGGTTACAAAGTTGCTTTGGTTAAAGTTTTGTTGCATGTCTGAGTTGGCTCAGGGTTTTAATCTACGAGGAGTTGTTCTGTCTGCTTCTAGCTAATGGTCTAGGAAACCTTCCGTTAAATCCTATCCCCCGGAGCCTCAGATCAGATCAGGTATCTATTATTACATAATAATTATATAATGGAGTCGTCCAATGAGAAGCATTCATTTTAGCCATAGTACCCCTATTTTGAGGTTATTGATAATTTACAGGTTATACTCTTTATGGTATTGCACAAAGCAAGCCCCTTCTTTACATAAGTGAACCTGGCAAGCCTGACAGCCATAATTCGAGCGTTTTCGAACTGAATTATGACTTAGCTCGCCCATAACCTTTCGTCTCTTACCGGAGCAACTCTTACAGTCTCCTTGTTTCCCAAAAGCTTGTAAGCTATGGTCTGAGCCAGTCACTGGACCCCCAATTTTTGGTGCAATTGGCTCTAAAACAGGCCTTTTCCGTTTACCCAGTGACAGCTCTTCTCCTTGCTCAAGTAAAGCTTTATATAAAGCTTCGCGAAATGCAGTATGGCCCTGATGTCCGGCAAACTTAATACCACTATACTTCGAAATAAGCCAACAATTGACTATAACTGTATTCAATAAGAACTGAAATAAAGCTTTCCAGCTACCACGTCGTACAAGACGTAATCCTGAATAAGAAGCTTTTAATTAGTCACCGATATCAACGCTATTCATGTTGTGATTATACATATCAACGACAGTTGGGATTCTAAGGTCTTTATAAGGCTTGTCCCCAAAAACCTTTTGTGCTGTTTTTGCTGAAGTAAATATAGTTGATGGCCGTTTTCTAGTCCTATGTCACGACCCCGCAGGGTTGTGACAAGCGACCTAAAGTATAAGGCCTCTATAGCCGTCGCCTTAGTTAAATAAGTATAAGTTAAGACGGCTATCCGGGACTTGGTTATGGTATCGCTAGTACTATCGCATTACTAGTACTAGCGAAAGGATAGTACAAGTTCAACACTAGTACTATAAAAAGGGTTGTACAAGCTAAAGGATAGTACTATCGGAATTATAGTACTAACCCTTTGGTTGTACTAGCTAAGTGGTAGTACTATCGGAGAAATAGTACTACCTTTCCGCTTGTGCTAGCGATTTGCTCGTACGTGTAAAAAGCTAGTACTAGCGATTAAGCGAGCACCTGGATTAGATAAGCGGATCCCATGGATCCCATGGATCCCCAGGGGGATCGATGGGATCAATGGGACTCGAAGGAAATTCACTCTCTATATAAGTAGATAGAACTCACAGTAGATAGGAGCTTCGTGCTCAACTCAATTGATTTACAGCATACCTGCATTTCATAGTAACTACCCTAAGCTTTGTGAAGTTATTCTCTTGCCCTTTACCTTCATCTATCATTTGAGTGATAGATAACCCCATACCCTAGTAGGAACGTTACATCCTAATGATAGTTTCCCCAGCCAAAGTATGAGTAGTACTGATCATAAGGACCAGAGCATTGTCTTTCCAAGACATCATATTAACTTTCCCATCCTCTGTAAACTTTTCCTTTATAGTTCCCCACTCAATATAGTCCTTTTTTTCGTCTTCTTTCTTGTCTTTAACTAGTTCTGACCATATACCGGAGTCTTTTCTGACTGTACCTGTACAGCCAGCTCCAATACTTGCAAGATATTGAGCTAATTTAACGCTCATAAACAAGTTATCAAGCCAAAGAATATGCCTGTATATGATGCCTGGGCCTGGGGGTCGCTGCACCTTTTGTAGCAAATATGGTACTACAGCGGCAGTTGGATTTAAACCCACTCCTTTAGGAGGTTTATACCCAGGGTGAAAGTGAGGGCCTTTTTTACAACCTTTACTGTGCCAAATCCAGCTCAAAAAGTAGCCCTTTTGAGCAATCACCCATACCTTATAGCCCATAGGGATTGGCTTATTTGGAATCTTTAAAGTGTCATAGGATCTCTCCTGAAATCGTACCATACATTCGTCTACAGCAAGATCCCGGCCTGGGATCCAAAGATTTTTAGCCATAAACTGAATATGGTCATTCAAAGAATCGAGCTAGAGAAAAAGTAAGTCACTTACTATATTAAATATAAAGGGAAATACATATACTCTCTCAAACACTATAAGTTCTGATATAGCCAGTGAAATCTGGAACCAGCGAGAAATAGCCTCAAACCTCTTTTTACTCATATACAATATAACAGGTCTATACGTAAAGCCCTTGCTAGAGTCCGTATTCCAGTAATCACATAATTGTTTTGTCTCAACTACTGTCATATATATTCGAATCCCCAAATATACATATAACTCTTCCACAGTCACGGAAGTCCATTTAGGATAGGACTCTTTAGTTTTACCCTGCTCTAATGCCCGTTGATGGTTTTTATTAGTATTCTGTACTAACAATTCAACAATAGGACGTGAAAAGAACAGTGTAAAAAGAGCCAAAGGGTTATCAGGATCGATATGTGATGGAAGGTTGATTTTGTGCTTGAATTGAGGGCATTCCAGTGGAGTAAACGTAGTGCCGACTTTTTTCACTGGCTCAAAATGGGGCCTTAAGGTTCCTGGGTCTGTAGAATCCGGTACCACGTTCTTAGGTTGTGCCATAGTAAATTTCTATACAAGTAGCTACAATTAAAGTATTTGTTTACATTCGGATAACTGATTGTTTACTTTTGATGGTCCTGATTTATGGTTTTGTGGCCTGAGGCATCGCGCTAAATAAGGCAAGAAATAGTCATCTGAGGCTCCGGGGGATAGGATTTAAGACACTTACTTGCACATGCCTTCTTGGTTGTTTCTACTCATATCCAAATTCCGAGCCAACACAGACCTGCAACAACACTTTTTGGCCAGAGCAGGCTTAACACTGTGTCTACCTACTCGTGAAGCAATTCAGACTCCCTCACAGACTTGCAACAAAACTTTTGCCTAAAGAAAGACTGCTCAGGAAGCCCACAGTACCGGTGCTCGTGAAGCAGTTTGGAAAGCTCCTTAGACTTGCAACAAAACCTGTGGTCATATCTGTTTCTGTCCAATCGTATTGAGATTTTGAGCTACTACAGACATGCAACAAAACAGTTGACCACAGAAAGCTCGGGCTTGCTGTGTGCAGTCAGTACTCACTCACATCAGATTTCAGAGATTATAGACATGCAACAACTTTTGACTGATGAAAGCTCAATCAGGCCTACTTTGTGGTTGTACTGTAGTTCCAAACTACCTCAGATATGCAACAAAACTTTTGGTCAAAGAAGTACAGTAGTGATAACTCGTATTAGAATTCAAAACCATTATAGATGTGCAACAAAACCTTTAGCCAAAACAAGCTCAAGCCACAAAGCCTGATTCTGAATGGACGAAAAGGAACCTATAAGTTACATAGTATGGTATGATGGGTCGCAGTCCTCACGATTTGTGAGATAGCAGTCAATCCAACGCACCCAAGTATAAGAATTACTCACCCTGCTGCTCAATGCCAAGACTTTTAGTTCCATTCTGAGGACCCCAGATGTGCAACAAAACTCCTGTCCATAGACAAACGCAGTGGCCTGGGTACCAGTATAATATATCACTAAAACGGATTCCATCTATATAACTCAAAATAAGTCAGTCTTCTCTCAACAAACACAACAGGCGCCGTAATGTAACATGTCAGGTCAAATTGTGGTTGTTGGAGGATCTCCGAGGGTTCGACACATCACCAAAGACGTAGGCTAAGCCGGGCTTGAGCTGGACTTTTTGCATTTTTATTATTATAGTTGGATTCTTTAAGGGGATGGATACCCAAAATGACTGTGCTTGAGATTGAGCTGGCATGTGAGGCTAAGGGACGTGAGCGAGGGACTTCCTTCCTGTCAATCATCTTTTAACCTCAAGACGAATGATTTAAATCTTTCATTAACCTTAGAATCAGGCCGACTAAGATCTTAATCAAAAACACATATAGAATATACTAGACTAACTAGATAGACAAGAATATGATATCCAAAGTGAACTCCAAATTCGACATCCCTCCGTTTTCGATGTCAAATCCCCCCCAAAGACCTTCCTGCCCCATTCCCATCCCGTGGTATATATTTGATCTTCCGATAACGCCTTGCTTACAAGAGCAACAAAAGACATTTACACCAAAATAGCCCTATTTCAATCCAAAAAGGGGCCTTTCCATATAACATGAAGGAACTAAAGAATAATCTTGTATAATGCATATTCAAGAAGTCAAATCCCCATCAGATGTCCCAGACTTAAACCTCACTGGTCGGGACTCCAGCGCCATTCGTCTCAACTCCGCATTAGACAATCCGTGATGATGTCCGCGGCGCTCGTCATTTTCATCATGCCTGTCTTGCTGATTATCCCTCCCAGGTTCATTGTGTTGATGCTCATCATGATATTGTTCCGCGGTGTCGGTAGGGGTCGTTTCCGTCAGTTCAGGGATATGATCTAACCGCTCTGGAGATATCGGAGCCCATTCGGGTTGCCCAGGACTAGATACGCTACCAGCAGAACTCTTTCGTCGACTCAGCACTCTGGACAATCCCAGCCCACTCAATGCCCTCTGGATGGTCGTGGCTGCTGTTGGAGACGCGCCACCAGCACTGCCGTCTCTTCCAGCATCTAGTTCGGCGCTTTGTTGACTGTAATCGCTGGCATCACTCATGTTTCTACCGTGATGACTGGAGTTGTGGGGTGAGGGCGGTGAGATATGACCGAATTGGAAGTTCTGGTCTCTTAGATCAGGCGAAATATCAAAGTACCCCTGAAGAGGCTGATGCCTGGGTGATGGGTCTGTCGAACTGTAATCGTAATTTGGGACGGCCCTGTACCCTCTCTGATAATCATTTGGTGAAAATGGGACTCCTATACTCTCTGGGGAGAAAGGGGTGGTTAGAGGAGGTGACACCTGATGATTTCCTAGCTGCGCGGGGTCGTATGCGGCAGTTGGATGAACAGGGTGAGTGGGGCGGCGGAGGCTGGGAGTGGAGTCAGATCCCATTATCATTAACGGATCAAAAGACATAGCGTCGATTTCTGAGCTATAACTTGGCTTTTCATGCCTCTGTTTCGATCTGCTGCCGCTCGGTGTCTTTGTATTTCCGTTACTCTCCATAACCTGATTGAGTCGGCGAAGTATAAAAAACGTTGCCACTATAACCCCAACAAGCACGATTCCTGCTGCCGCAATTATTCCCCCAATAGCACCCTTGGAGAGGCCACCTGACGAGGAGGAATCGCCCGTTGCTTTCGTCTTGACAATAGGCGGAGGCGTTATAAGCATTTGAGAGACCGTAGAAGCCGCGTTTAAGAATGTAGCCGTTGCCGTAGGTGGCTGAGGTGTCGTGGCAGTAACTATGGTGGTGGTAATAGTGTGTATGCGATTCGTAGCATCGGTTGTAGTCAGTGTCTCTGTCAGCGTGAAGGTGGTTGGATCTGTAGAATAGCAATTATTTAGCCCGCAAGCCATCCCGTTCTTGCAGCAACCATATCCAAGAGAAGCAGGACACAGATATGAGTTGACTCCACATGTTTCAGTAAATACGACGCCGGGTAGAGGACTGCATCCATTTGGGAAGCAGGAGTAGCTCTGGGGACAGCATCCACCTATGTTCATCAGTACCTCAAATACGTAAGTTATGAATTCTGTGATTCTTACCTCCATCCTCGATTGCGCATGGAGAGTATCCCGCGATCCCGCAGGCCGTCTGCACAGCAGCAGTGGTCGCATAGCAACTGCTTATTCCACATGAGCGATCTGCTGGGCAACATCCTCCCTTCAGCGACGGCGGGCACAGCTGGTAGCCTTGTGGACACTCCGTCGCATCGCGTTTTTGCGCCTGAATGGCCTCATGGACCTGATCCCAATGGTTTGAACCCAGCTTCCTCTTCAAGTTTGACTTTGTCTCTACTCCCAGAAAGCTCGCTGCCAGAACGAGGCAGCAGCTCCAGATGCCGCGCATCTTTATGACCGGGTCACAGCTCGTGAGACGGATTGGACAAAGCTCCTAGGGCTCCAGACTATCGCCATTTATCGCTGCTAAACGAGTCGCGATTCTGACAGAGAGGTAAAGACGTGAAGAAGGAGGAGACGGAAGAGCTCCTCCTTTGGTGGAGGGACACAGCGCCTGAGAAAGTCAATCTCGAGCAGTCCACTGGCGTCGAGCGAATTGCGGCGCAGAATACGGTATGCGGGAGCGAGAGGCTGAGCGGGGCAACACGTATATTCGCAACTCACCTACGAAGAGATGATATCGGACAGGGCAACAGAAGTGTTTTGGACTCCAAGGCTGAAAAAAGTTGTGAAAGAGAAGGTGAACGAGAAAACATCACTTGCATTCGCAGGGTGTTAGGCTACTCACCAAAGCCATAACATCTAGCCCCATGGGCCAAGAGCTTGCGCAACTGGAAATTTCGTTGGAGGACAGAAGGAAGCTCCTCAGCCTCAAACCACCTGGTGCCAAATTTGGTGGCTTGCAAATCCAAGACAAGTCCTGTCGATTGGCGGGCCAGTACGAGAGGTTTCTTTGTTGACCAATGCCTGGCACTGGAACGCGCAATAATGGCCGGGATGACCACCGCCTTCTCGAAGGTGAAGGATGCATCTCAGCTTTCTGTGGCTGGGGCCTGGGTCACCTCAGCGTGTGCTGGGAGTCGGTGGTGGTATTGGCGTGGTTATTATTACTTTCGGGGCGACCTGGGGGACTTGGGGGAGGGATGCCAGGGCTGGCGGTTGTTTGCTGCGCTGCGCAGTCAGCCGTCGGCAATCCGCCTGGGCAACGCCCGCCAGATAACTTCCC
This sequence comes from Xylogone sp. PMI_703, assembly GCA_021399445.1. Lineage (NCBI taxonomy): Eukaryota > Fungi > Ascomycota > Leotiomycetes > Xylogone > Xylogone sp. PMI_703. Next base: position 4,379,702 of record JAJTUQ010000003.1, read on the forward strand.
TCCTCCAACCCTTCATGCTTGTTTGCTCTTGTACCGCGTCAGGGAAGGCCGATATGACAAAGTCGGCAAAGACTAATGAGTGCAGAGTTTAAGTTGGTTATCCACTATTCTGAGTACGGTACTAAGGGCCCCTCTAAGCAGACTACGTATTAGATAAGACCCAACACTGGCAGTCAAGCTCACTCATTTTCAGCGCCTTTCGCTGACAACCTGTATCTTCCCAAAGCCGATGGGTGGAAGTATCGGTACTGGGAAGTGCGTTACCGTACTATTTTTGGCCTAAGCTTAAAGGTTGCTTTTGACGATTCTGCCGATGATTACAGTCTCCATTCCCGTACGTATGTTTCTATTCTAAGTACTGTACAATTGATACCATCGCAACTTGGACAACTATCTTAAGATTGAGATTGTACCCTTTGCAAAAGCCCTTTTGTCGTCGTAAATTAACGAGTAACGAATGAGTTGCTACAGTATCAATGCTACGGTGCGGGGTACGAGATTGAGGGGCTCGTATCCCCACTACGATAATCAAATACATGTAGTTAGGATGAATGTCCCTGGACAACTAGAAAACCTCAATAGCATGCTTTACTGATAATCATCTTAGGGGATCCTCCTCCCAAAGAAAGTACCCTTGCTCAAGCTTAAAATGGGGGCGAAGTTGGCTTATTCGTTGTACTGTCATAGCTCACATATCTTGGGAAAACCAAAGTGTGATGTCAGACCCTCCAAGATATGCCCATTCAAGCAAGGCTTCCTCGCTGGGTCTTCCACTTAAGTCCTGCGGAGTGAGCTATCATGAGGTTTGGCTATCCGTATTCGTTACCGCAAAGTCATACGCCTGTACTAGCTCACGACTTCAATACGAGTACGGCGGGACATAGGCTCAAGCTTGCTTGCTATGACCAAAAATTTTGTTGCATGTCTATTCAGTATTCAGTAACGGTACTCGTATTGAAATTGTGGGATTAAGCCTGCTGTGACCAAAAGTTTTTTGTTGCACGTCTGTGTTGGCTCAGAATTTCGATACGAGTAGACGCAAGCAGGTAGAAGCAAGCAGAAGGAGACAGAATAACTCCTCGTGAATATGTTTTCACGTCCTCCTAGACATGCAACAAAACTTTTGGTCAGACAGGCGGCGAGTGCATGCAAACACATTCATACTAACCACTACCCATAACGGTGAACCCCGGCCTCACAGCCTAAGAGTTCATTTACAGCTTGAGAAAACCATAAATGGCTAAGGCAAGTCCTAGTCTATAGCCGATGGAGCGCCAGTATGGTCAGTTTCTGCCACATTAAGCTTCGATTGGCGTTGTTCTGGGCCGTCTCAATGCTGCTGGAACTACAATCAGTAACTTTTCATGAAGATTACGGAAAGGATGCTACGAGTTGAATTGAGAAATCTTATATCTCGTTCCTCACTAACGAAGGGATTGGAGCCATAACTAATGCTAAAGGCAAACTTAACAGAAGAGATATAGACTTCAAGTTATCCTTCCGCTGGTGGAATCTTCCCGCTCTTATGAAAATGTGTAAACAGATCTTCTTTGGTGATAAAGGTCCCTCTGAATCTCTGTGGCTGGGTTACACCTAGTGAGATTGTTAGTGAAATATCCAATGAGGTGTAATGAGCCTCTTGTAAATGGCTGTACATTTTAGCACAAGAGTGAGCTGTTTCACTAATGTATTTATGTCTACAAGGAAAGCAGTGTTTTGTATAGATACTACGAATACTTGTGGTACATGGGACCCACTGGCTATTATCTTGAATAGAGGTACTATTAGGTCTGATATTTTATGGCACTGTAGCCCAATACGTGGCTAAGTTGTATTATAGGGCAGACAGAACAGGCTCGTTTTCTGTGTGTATGATATACCACGGGATTCACTATGGTTTTGAAAAATGCAACTTGGCCTTAATACTCCTAAAGGAGCCCTATTAGTACGTTCAACTCATGGAATAAGTGGCATACGCTTGGGAATCCAGGACCTTCTTTCTCTTCGAGATCAACAACCAAAGCGCAGCCTCATACTTTATACAGTTCCACATACTACGTAGGGCACTGAAGACGGACTTGGATTTAATCCGGGACTTTCTCGAAGAATCCATCCAGCGTGTAGCTATGCACGGCGGGGTACCTTGGTGCGTTAGAGATTAATAAACGTTGCAAGCTGCATTCTATGGAGGGAGAGGTGGACAAATCCCGCCCTCCTGATTCCTCCAACAAGATTCGGCCGGAGCAATTCTTGCATCTTTGAGCGACCCAAAAAATCTTCATGGCATGGATCTAAATCCTTGACGTGCATGTGCTGGAAGCTTCCTGAACTTTAATTTCAGGATAAGCAATTGTCTGAGGGTTTGGGTGTGGTCTGGGGAAAGCAGGTTCCAAACTGTCGGACTTGGGGATCTGCAGGGTTCGGGGGAAGTGGCGGCACCATCCGAGAATACCACATGGCTTAAGGAGACTAAGGGCTAGCAACTTGGATGCACTAGACTCACGGCATTATTGGATTGAGAAGGGATGGGCATAGTAACCCGGGAATAGAAGCTTGCTGGGCCGCGAACTGAACTGGTGGATTCCTTATTGGGTGCCGATGCATCGGAAGATGAGACGGAAGTAACGGTTTTTTCTATTTGATACAAGCCGATCGAGATGCAAATGCGGTCACGCTATTTGAATGAAACGGTCAGGAAAAAAAGGCGCACAGCTAGGATTCCAACATATGGGTCTGTAATACCCGTATCCTACGGATGCTTACCGCCCGACGCATATTTCGGGAACAAATGGATTTGAGGGCTGCCGTGAAGCTACCAGGACTCAACACCGACATTGTCCAATCGGGAGGAAAGCCCCTGCATAAGAAAGGTGAGCTGTAGAAGTAAAACCGGTGGACTGGATGGACACAAAGATGATCAGCGTATCCGGAGATTTGGACAGCCCTGATCATCCAGGAGAAATGTTAAGACACAAACGGAAGGCAGAAATCAGCCAGCCCTCGGCAACAAACCCATGAAGCTGCTGGAGGAAATACTGCAGCCGGATTATCAACAGCGTGCGGAGAAAACAGCGGGGAAAAAGAACACACCACTTCAGCCAGAAGATGGACACGGATCACAAAAAATGTTCGATAGCAGTTGTTCCGGTACCGTTACAGGGGCATCTGCGCGATTTTCCTAAGCTTCATCAGGTGAAAGCACCGGTAGGGTCCTTGCAGACTGACAGCGACAAAGTGACGGTGACTGTCAAAGACGCTGAAGCCATGTGGGTTCGGTTCCTGTAAGCGGTTGAGGGCCTTAGTTGCCGGTACCGTGTATGGAGCGCCTCCGGGCCCAGGCCTGAGGAAAGAACTTCCCAGTTCCAGCAGCTTTGACGTTGCAGTCGCGCGCTACCCCGCATACGGGAGGCAGGTGAGAACTGATCGAATCTGGGGTATAAGACGGCATAAGGCCATTGCCTCGACCTATGAGCGTGATATGCTGATGGGCCTACTTGGTTACTTGGTGCTGTCCAGACTTTCAAAGACCTACCTACTACTGACATAGATGTTGTCGCCCTCAATGGCTCCAGTCGTATGGCCGACCGCAATGGACCAGCTCGATCATACCGAAGGCAGAATGCTTCTCTTCACGAGAAAGGCGCTACCTAAGCCTCCAAAGCGAAGATCTCGTGCTGGATGCGTCCACTGGTAAGTTGATGAAGTTCCAACTTCTTTCGCCACGCTAACCAGAGCAGCAAGGAGAAGGTACCTTTTCAATCCCTCCGCAGGCTGAAACGACTAACTCACCGACTGCTGAACTAGAAGAAGAAATGTAATGAAAAGCGCCCCCAATGTGATCGCTGCACCGAGAAGGGCATCAAGTGTGAATATGAAGCCGTGAAGCCTCGCAAACGTAGACGCACCTTGACCGCAACGTCACCGCTCTCACCGATTGCCCATGGCTCCCCTATGTTTTTCAACGGCCAGTGGCAACATCAATACGACCACTCGAGTATCCAGGACGATGATATACATGAGTTCGATGAATGGAACAGTACCCCAGCATACCAGCAGTACTCACCTTCGGATATCGAAGGAGCCCACTGGCAAGATAGCTTTGCCGACGATGACGAGAACGTGGAAGAGATTATTCGAGATGAGTGTGCAGATGCTTCCACAGGACATCTCGTTCGGTCACGAAATCAATACCCTGACCTAGCCATGATTGCCCCTTCACCAGTCGCTTCTCCTCTGCTGGAGTTTTGCGCACCAGTGTTTGTCGAATTTTCAGACAAGAGAAGCCGCCGAGTGTTAATAGACCATTTCTGCAATGTCCTGTCGCATTTGATAGTCTTCAAGGAGGATACAGGGAATCCATTTCGGCAGCTGGTCCTGCCATTATCACATACAAGCTCCCCGGTCATGAATGCTATATTTGCGTTGTCAAGTGCACATCTGGAGTATAAGGGAATTGAAAATGAGGAGAAGTCGCTGGATTTCCATAACAGAGCCCTTCAGGGATTGGCACAGCTCATTGAACTAAACGATATGAATCATCGAGAGGAGGTACTGGGAGCAATTATGCTGTTAGTATATTACGAAGTTGTGAGTATTAGCTAGAGATCCGTTTCTGATTCTTGCTGACGTTCCCTAGCTTGTCCAACGCGGCAGCTCCAATATTGTTAATGGGCACCTCAAAGGAGCAATGACAATTATGAAATCTGGCCCTCAGGTGACAAGCCCTGCTGGACTGTTCCTCGAACGCGTATGTTTCTCTATCACTCATTTCTGTAACGTCCCTAATCTTCCCTAGGCCTTCCGTTTCTATGATGTGATCGCAGCTCTGTCATACGGTACACCGCCAAACACAAGCTCACAACCATCAACTACTCCATTTGCATATTCGACACCATTTGGATCGGCTCCAAACTCCCCTCTCAATGCTGTGGACACTCTTCTCGGCCTTTCCACAGATCTATGGCCCATAATCCACAGACTATCCCATCTCCTATCATTCAAACAATCTCTTGAAGCAGCAGTCGCCGCATGTGAAACAAGTAAGGCCACGGTCCTCCGAACAGAGCTCGAAAGCACATGCCAAGCCATCGAATTCGCTCTTCAAAACTGGAAACCTATGAAATCAACTTCATCCTCACCGAAAGACCTGGAAAACCTCATAGAGAACTCTGATCAAGCCGAAACGACTCGCATTCAAAGCATCCTCAATAACGCAGAAGCGTACAGACACTCTGCATTCGTATACCTCTATCGTACCATAAAAGACTACCCGCGCTCGCACTTCTTGGTCCAGAAACATGCCCACCTCTCACTCATTGCTTGTACTAACGTTGTGGATCTTGCAGCTGCGTGTGATAACGGGCCCATGTCAGCGCTGCTGTGGCCATTATTTGCTGCTGCCTGTGAGGCCCTGACGGAAGAGGACCGGGCCTTAGCAACCAAGGCATTTAGCGGAGTTGAGAAGAGGCAAGGCATGAATAACATCATGCGAGCCTGGGAGGTGGTACAAGAAGTCTGGAGAAGGGTAGATTATGAAGCCTTTGAAGGGAGAGCAGGGGATGATGTATATTGGAGGAATATATGTGGTGAAATGGGATTAAATATTGTTTTTGGTTAAGGTGAAGAAGTGTTTCTTTCATGGCGAATTAGGGGCGAATTAGGACGAGAAGTGCAATGGGGACTGGGGATTTTGGTAGTTAAGGAGTGTATGTGGGAACTATTCTATCTGGTGCTCGTTGAACTTGAATCACCTTATCAAGAAATGCATCGCGGGGGCTGGGAATATTAATATGAAATAAGGCGTCAATACTACTGTTCAGGTTTTGATATGTATATATCTGATCTGGTATATATTCTCACATTTCAATTATGAGATTTCTTCTGATGCTAGAATTAAGTGGCTATGCTTTCCAGTGAGAGCACTTCTTGCCAACGATGTAAGCCATAGTGTCGTGAGCCTCTAGATTCTTACTGATACCTCCATCAACACAGCCCAAGCTCTTTCCACTCCATACATCAGTCACCTCAAAGGCACTAGCGCCCTTCTCAAGATGTGGAACCTCGCGCCAGTTGATTGCTCTCTTCGCAGTAGCATTCAGGCTGTTGAATCCCATTACTAAAGTGCCACTCGTGCTCTGCCCACTCCAGTATTCAGCAGGATTGGTCATGTTGAACGTCCAGTCGGGGTTTACTCCCCACTTATACGGCGTAGCTGGACCTCCGTACTTCGTGTCCTGGCTGAAAGCAAGCAGATACTTATTCGCAAGAATAGCGACATGGTCACTTGGCAAGACATCCAATGCCGTGCCAATGATAAGAGGACTCTTCATCGCAGCCCAAAACGCGAAGTGAGTTCTGGACTCAGCAAGAGTAAGGTCACCGTTGCCAACCTCGAGCATATCAGCATCGTTGTGGCCCCAGAAGTCAACGCTACCCAACTGAAAGCTATTCTCATTCAGGATCTGTGATACGCGATGCCAGTCTGGTGAGATGTCTCCAGACATTCTCCATGAGTTGCCCATTTCTGCTCCCCAGGAATCGACGTCTGCTTGACCCCACTCGCAGAGACTGAAGAGGATAGTCCTATTCTGAGCCAGTAGTGCGTCTCGCATGATCTGATATCGACGGGCAGTGTTGCTCTTTGACCAATCGTATCCGGGAGGAGCTGAAGTGGGTGTTGTAGGACATGTGCCGTTAACATATGAATCATCATCTGGTACGCAAGCAGTGTATTGGTCTGTCCAGTTTGCTGGGACGTTGCAATTGTCATACTTCAGGTAGTCAATCCCCCAAGCGGCGAAAGTAGCTGCGTCAATGGATTCATATCCAATGGATGCTGGGTAGCCAGCGCAAGTTTGAGTGCCGGCACTGCTGTAGATTCCAATCTTAAGACCCAAGGCATGGATTTTGTCCGCAAGGCCACTGATGCCATCTGGGAATTTGGCAGGATCAGGAATGATCTGGTTGGTAGTGTTATCTCGGCCAGATTGGATGGACCAGCAGTCGTCAACTATTGAATTGGTTAGGCCCATGGAACAACTAGTTGATTGCGGCGTTTCTTACTATTGACATATTCGTAACCTGCTTTGTCAAGACCCAGACTGACAATTTGGTTTGCTGCCGTCATAATCTTATCCTCATCAACATCGCAATGAAAGGCATTCCATGAGTTCCACCCTAAAGCTGGGAGTCTCCCCTACACGAATATGAGTACAATTGAACAGTTCAGGTAAGGTTTCAAAGATATACATACCACTCCACCCTTAAGTACTAATGCCTGAGCTACAGGAAAGGCCAACACCGTGGCAAGAGCGATTGAATACATGCTGTATTTCTCTAAGAGTGGCTCCTGATAGATCGGTCCAAATTGAAGTCTCTGGAAGATATGAACCTAACCACTCCATCATATGTCCACCGCAGTCTTCTTTTATACTCCTCCTTCCCGGGAAGAAACTCGGAAATAATGCTCCAAGCTTCAGTAACCCCGCGCATGTTTGAGGCCATACCGCCCTTGCCGTTCTCCAGATCCTCGTTCTTTGCCCCTCATTTCATCTAACCACCTGCCCAGTAAACCCAACAGTCCATAGATGCATCATCATTCGTTGAGGTACAGACGCTTCAAAGTCCGAGAACCCAAAAGCTTTAGCCAATTTGTGAGCATTGAAACAAACTTGTATTGCATTCGCAGTGAAGCGCCGGGATGCTGATCAGGTCAGGAGCACCCTATCCCAGGGAATATGCAAGGCTTTTGAAGTTGTGTTGCCCTCCGAGGCAAATGATCTTCTTTTCTCCGCAATTAAGCATACAGGCGGATACAGACGGCTCCGTTGATTTTCCACGAAAGGTTTACAGGCTCGCCATTTGGTGCGGTTGACTAATCTGACACTCCCCTCAAAACCCCCGCCAATTTCGAATTTAATAATTTCGCATTTAACAAACCTTCGAATATCTAACTTTTTCTTTACACATTTAGTTACCTTATGATGATCAGACTGTATAGTAATTTATTCAAATATAACTAGCTGAAAACCAGGAAATAAATGATGATCAAAGGTCGTCGGCCTGTGTGCCTCAGGCCTTATAGGCTTAGGCTTCGGTACGGTATGGCTGTAGCGTCTGAGCCTGTAACTACCGACTTCGGTCGCTATGAGTAGATTTAGCTTCTTTATGATTAGATACTTCTCAAGCTTTATAATACATTGATAGATTAACAGTAAGAGAGGTACATGTGTCCTTCTCACCAAAATTTTGCTTGTATGGGTGCTTAAGGCGCTTATGGCAATAACTTGAAAATGCGAAATTATTGAAGCGAGGTCACGAGCTTCTATTTAGGTAGTTTTGGGGCCTCAAATCGTCGTTCGTTTTGACCGCCTGACAGACCGTTTTTGTACTCACCGCTCTGAGTAATAGCACCTTTTTTTGCCGAGTACATGAATTTTGCTGTCTTTTGCTAACAAATAAAAGTACCTGGCAGAAAATAAGGTTTTTACTATTCTCACTTAGGCATGGCTAAATACAGTTTTCTGCCATTTCTTGATTCAGTACAGCTTTCTTTACTCTATATAATCCTCTTTTACTCTATACACCTTCTCTCTATACAATATACTTTGACCTCTTTTCACTTGATTAATAAAAAAGCCAACGCCTTACGGCCGTTAGTTTTTCGGTACAGCCTATTTTGGAAGATTTGCAGAATATATAGTTTATGATTACTTTTTATTCAATTTCTATACAATTCTCTATACATGTAACAGGTTATACAAAAAGCCACGTAACTAAAAGATTAGCCTCCATAACCCCCGGGGGGCCTGCGGAGCATATAACATTGATTGCTCTTCTCGCTCGACTACTCTTTACTTAATTATTGAAAAGAAGCTAACGACCGTAGAGTGTTGGTAATCGTATAGCTTATACTGTACGGTAGTTGTACAGTGGAGTGATGGTGGCTATACAATCTTAAGTAAACACCTTTACTTATTTGTCTCCGTTTAATTCGAAATTGGCGGAGGTTTTGAGGGGAGTGTCAGATTAGTCAACCGTATTTGGGCCTCGTCTTGCGCCTAAACCAACCCGCCCCTTCGGCACGCCGGCGGCGGCAAAATAATCAATTCAGTTTGTGCAGTTTGTGCAGTTTGTACTTACCGCTAGTCTTTTTATGTCTTGCATTGCATTTACATTACATTTGCATTAATCATATCCAAGAGCTTCTTCTCTCTCCTCCTTCTTACTCAAAATCCACTCAATATTATTCTCTTCACCGTTTCCAGCCAAGAGCTGCCCAAGCCGCCGGCGGTAACGAGAGCCCCTAGGACCATCGCGGCTTTGCCCTGGAAGCCCTCGCCTGCGGCCGGCGCTCCTAACGGGGGGCGGGGGGAAGGGAGCTGCAGGATCGAGGGACAGCACAGTAAGTACCGGAGCAGCACGGCATCATACATTTGCAGCACACTACAGCTCCGTGCAGTAAATACAGTCCAGCACAGTAACAGCACCACTGGGTTACATTGAAGCACTCTGCCCTACGCCCAAGTCCCAACGCCCCGCCTACGTCCCGCCGGCTGCAGAAGTGGGAGATAGGGGGCGGAAGCTGGTGTCCTCCGCTGCCCCCGCTATCCCTGGACTCTCCACTCCTCCACTGCTGGGCTTCGTCGAGTGACAGCTTAGAACACCGGCGGCTTTCTTTCTTCCATATCTCCAGCCTCTATCTTCTGGTCTCTCTCCTCTTATCTCTTCGCTCCTCTCTTCTTTCCTTTCCCTCCTGCAGGGCTGGTCTTGGATGAAGCTTCACTTGTTCGTCCTTACTGGTCAGAGGTTATCTTCATAAACTCTACTTCTTCACCTCTCTCGTCTTATTCTTGCTCTTGCTCATTATTTCCGCTATATCCCTCCATCATCTTAGTAATGAGTTATTAGCTATTGACGGTCAAGTCAGTTCAGTCTCCAAAAAACCTCCTGGACTACTTCCCATCAGCTTGCCTAGCTCGATTCTCTCAGGCAGATTACCCTAATAAAACACACACATCTCGTCTCCAAAAGCTCATTCAGAAGGTTTATACCGGCCTCAGCTAGGCTGCTCTCGTAGCAATGCCGCAAACAAATTGGTGGAGTCTGCCAAATGCACGCCCTTATGCCTTCAGGTTCCCGCCCTCCAGAACCGCCTTCATCATTATTGACATGCAGCGGGACTTTGTCGACCCTGGCGGTTTTGGGTACATTCAATGTGGCAATCCCGACATCTTCGCCGCTGTGCGAAGCATTGTCCCTACCGTACAAAAGACACTCGAGGTGTTTCGTTCCATGGGCATGCACGTCATCCACACCCGCGAAGGTCACCGCCCTGATCTCGCTGACCTCCCTCGCTCGAAAAAGGTGCGACAGATCAGTGCGCCGCATGGACACCATACGATGGGCATTGGTGATCAGGGTCCCATGGGCAGACTACTGGTTCGAGGAGAATGGGGTCACGACATCATTGACGAGTTGACACCACTTCCGGGAGAGCCTGTCATTGATAAACCTGGAAAGGGGAGTTACTGGGGCACAGGTCTGCATAGGGTGCTGCTGGCTAGAGGCATCACGCATCTCATCTTTGCCGGAGTAACTACCGAGTCAGTATTCTACACTCACCATAGACATAGTAGCTGATGTGACCAATTGCTAAACGTGAATGCAGATGCTGCGTTACCACTACTCTTCGAGAGTGCAATGACCGAGGATTCGAGTGTTGCATTCTCTCGGACTGCACCGGCGGATTCGACGCTCAGCAAGTGGCCGTCTCCATGGACACCATCTGTGGCCAGGACGGCCTTTTTGGCTACATCGGCCACAGCTCAGATTTCTTCGCCCAGGCTTCCAAATCTCAGGATCTCACCCCTCCGTCTACACCACTTACGTCCGAAGACTCTTTCCTCCGTATCTCAGAACTTCAGCTACGCTACAAGAGTGGCCTTGCTTCTCCAGAAAACGTCATCAACACTATCTACGACCGTATCGAGAAATACAAGTCTGTTGATCCGTTTGTCTGGGTCCATCTTCAGACTCGTGAACAATGCCTTGCAGCTGCGAAAGCACAAGCCGACAAGTACACTGGTAAGCCACTGCCACCGCTCTATGGCATTCCTTTTGGCCTCAAGGACAACATTGATATTGCCGGCGTTCCTACAACTGCAGGCTTGGAGTGTTACGCATATACCCCCACTACCACTGCCCCAGCAGTTCAACTTCTTCTGGATGCCGGAGCTCTTTATATTGGTAAACTGAATATGGATCAGCTGGCCACTGGTCTCTCGGGATGTCGTTCTCCTTTTGGTACCCCACACAGCTTCTACAGTGCCTCTCATATTTCGGGCGGCTCATCGTCCGGTTCTGGGGTAGCTGTAGCCGCTGGACTCGTATCATTTACCTTAGGTACTGACACGGCAGGTAGTGGTCGCATTCCAGCAGCTCTTAACGGGGTTGTTGGTCTCAAACCAACAAAGGGCACAATCTCAGCTCGGGGAGTCGTACCCGCTTGCAGGTCATTAGATACCCTGAGTATAATGGCCAGCGATATATCAGATGCCAGGAAAGTATGGTACATCATGGATAAGCATGATCCATTGGATTCCTTTGCAAAATCTCCTCTTGGTCTAAGTGTCTGGACGACCGATTTCCGTGGCTACAGGGAAGGGGGGTTTAGATTCGCTATTCCTCCCCTGTCTCTGCTATCGAGCGTGTGCTCAAAAGAATACCAAGAAGCCTTTTCTGCTGCCGTACAGAAACTGCGTTCCTGTGGTGGCCGATTAGTGGAAATTGATTACTCGCCTTTTCAAAATGCCGGTGACCTCCTTTACGGAGCTAGTCTTGTGCATGAACGCATCGCATGTGTTGGAAACAAGTTTCTGCTTGACAACATGTCGAAGTTGCATCCAACTACCCGAACGCTCTTCCAGGCTGCATTTGATAGTAAAACCGAGGCATGGCAAGTCTTCAGTGATAAGATTGCGCAAGAAGAATATACACGACAGGCCCAGCAGGTATTTGACCCTCTGAGTAACCTCCCTGAAGGACCTATTGATGTTCTACTCGTCCCCTCAGCACCGTTCCATCCGACCATCAAGGAGATGGATGAGAGGCCAATAGAGCTCAATCGCGAGCTGGGCGTGTTCACCCACCCTGGCAATGTGGTTGATCTCTGTGGTGTTAGTGTTAATGCTGGATGGATCCAGAAAGGTGAGGATGAGAGAGTGAGACTCCCATTCGGGGTTACGTTTGTTAGTGGCAGCGGCTTTGATGGTCGGATTTTAGATATTGCAGGCATTTTCGAGGAGGCGCTTAAGGAGGGGGAAACGAAGGCGCTTTGAAAGCCCTTTCATGGACTTCTATGTTCTTGACATTTTCTTCTAGATTTCATGATGATAGCGCTGTCTTGATACCTCTCCTTTTGAATATTCTGCATGAACACCAAGTTACTGGTGGTTTTCGTCATCAGAGGCGTTTTTAGAGCAACAGGGTTGCATTCGACTATGTTCAGGAGCCTTTTAGCACAGCAAGCATATTCACACACATTCACATTTTCAAGTAATTCCTTCTCTTTTGTGATCACATTCAGTTAGTAAGCTTGCTGCTCCTGCTCAAGCGCAGATCTTCACCTAGGTAAGCTAAGCATTACCTTAAGTGCCGATATTCTTTCAATGATTAAATAAGTAGTGTGAGAAACACTGCAAACTTCAAGACGGAAATATTCGTATTGTATGTTATTCCCCGCACTATCAACTCTGGGTTAGCTTCATTCATATTCTCCTACGCTAGGCCACCTACACAGGGGCTGGTCGAAGGCACCATGGTCCGGACCCTAGTTAAAGACAGCTAACTATCTTATTACTTTAAATAGTACAAATTGTCCATAGGAAGGATCTACGGCAAGAGGATAGAAGAAAGGGATGAGCTCATGAGGATGCCAAGGCAGGGATTGCGAAGCAACACAACACACAAAAATGACAATGATAATAACTTCATGGTAAATTGATTTAGCTCAAGAGTGTTCTAGATTGTGCTTGCACGATTGGATCTTGTGTGAGAAAAAGCTCATATTCATAGGTGAGTGTCAATAGGAGAGGATTTACCCGTGATTGGTCCCAACGGCCAGCCATTCAAAACTCAATTTCACTACAACAGCGCTAGAAATAAAGCAAATAAGTTCCATTCACGATCTACACCCAACTTATAGCCATACCTGGGGTTCTAAGCATTTCCAAAGGCTTGAAAGCTGTTGATTCCCCTTGGTGTATTTCAGGTTCCATCCCTTCAGCCAAAATCCTCTTTCTGATCATTTGCGCTTCTACGTGTATACTTCTACGCGAAAGAAAAATAGTTAGAAAAGCCAGTCAACTCTCTGGTTAAACCTGCAGAATCCGGCGTGGTAATCATATACAGCATTACCTCATTCTCTTCAAGGTACATGTGGACATCGAAAGCACAGGAGCGTAGCAGATACATTCAGTATGTGCGGGTTAGGAAGACTGTCTGATGAAGGCCCCTATTGCTGTCGGTAGGATACATGTTGAGGTCGCACAAGACACGTCACAAAATTCTGCTACTTAGAAGGTCCCGGTAAAAGCCAATGAAACTCTCATATCAATTAGAATCCAACTTTTGTTCTGAACGATCCTATTAGTGGCTTTGACCTCGGAAGGAGGTGTGTATACAGACATAGAGTCCATATTTCCCACATAGCTCCACTGCGCAGACGATTCAGATGGAGAGGGTAATCGCACTGTAATTTTGCCAAGATATACTCTAATCTTTTGACTACAACCTTGCTCCAGAGTTTCGAGATAGAAGTGAGGTTTGAATATTACCCAACTAGCGCTGCGAACAGTGGACGGCCTCCTTATAACGCAAATTGAGATCATGACATTAGCATATGTAGTCTGTAGCATTGTTATATATGTAATGGAATGGAACAAACCGCAAGACGTCATGACGCGTGTCGAGGTGACTGTAGCTCGTTCTCCGACCATAAATGAAATCAAAGAACTTGGGCGTCTCGGACCCATCATGATGTGGTATGATCGGCGGGCCGCATTCATTGTGGATGATGCTGCCCACTATTTAGACAATGGATGGTCACCAGTACTCTGGCGGCCCAAGGATTTGGCCTAATCCACTTCTTCGCCTGGAACTACCAATTCCCGACGCAAGGAGAACAGCTGGGTTAGAGACTGGCTTGTATACTATATATAGAGATACCGGTTATTATATGTTTACTGAAATTTCATGTTTTAAAGCTAGAAGAGCATTGCAAAAGATGGAATACTGTAATCGAAATTGAATTAGGGGCCACAACAGTGTTGTACATTTGCTACACACTGGCTCGAGGTTTCATCTTTATTGAAGCGGCGCGGACACTGTGGTTTTCTCTGCCAGAAGCATTTATATCAACAGAATTTGTGAATATTTACACATAGGGTAATCTTACTAGAATGGTTGGTTTATAAGCATTTAGATATCTTATAGTTTGCATAGTTGAATTGCCGCGCAGTTCTTGACTTTTAATCTTCGTTTACAGGCCCTGAGAAAACAACGTCAATACAATAAGTGCTGGTACGTCTATATGTGTATACACAGTGCCTTCTGGAATTCACTGATAATAGTCTATTGTATTCATTTCAGACACTATATATTCTAAACTTCATCTAACCGCAAAGTTACAATACCTTTCTCGATAGATACCATAGCTCGTCACAACGTCACAACCATTGAATCATTTTAGAAAACTTTCGCTGACAATTAGCTACCCTGTTAGGATAAGCTTTGACTTGGAATTAAGCCAAGTCTTGTGGGTTGCCTAATAAGTATATATTGGCGCCCAGATGGTAATTGAGATGGCTCGGCAATTGAGAGGTACACCTTGTACTTGCCACCCTTACAGCATTCACCACGATAGGTGGGGTGCATGGTGGCGAGCCGAATAATGTGGACAAACTTCTGGTAGCACTGCAAACACTCATTGTATGAACCCCAAAGTCCCCATGTGCCCCACGTGAAGATGGGGATGCAATAACCCGCTGTTGCCTTCTTCTTTTGGGGCTTCTTGAGCCTACAAAGTGCTGTGTCTTGCTCCTGTGGTCGGCAGTTGAGCGAGGACCATTTGCCGGGACGCAGGGTCTAGAGCGGACTTAGACGTCTTAGCACGCCCAGAATCTCAATAGATGGAACAACTAAAGGGACAGAAATATAGAAAGCCAATAAAACCGTTCTCAGAGGTCTATGACTGGTGCCGCACATCCGAAGGTCCCTTAAAATCTTTCGGATGCATCCGTCTTGGGGTCAAAGGGCCTGATGGGATTTCGGAGTACTTGCCTGTCCCTCCACTCAAATCTTGCGTAAGAGCAGCATTATCGTACAAAGCACAACACTAAAGAGCTACAGTACTGCTCTACACGTGGTCAACCGGTCACTCGGTGCCAATGCGGGGCGCGACCAGGCGGGAATTGCCCACGTATTCTATACTCCGTACTCTCTTGTACTTCCTGTGCTCCGTATGCCTTTTCCTAACTCCCCGCCCACTTGGTGAGACCCGGTTGAAATAGAGAAGCCACCAAACACTGAAGAGATATATGTAATGCGCTTAGGCGAATTGGTATTCATAGCTTCAGCTTTAACCTGGATTAATTCACATCCACTCTGCTCTCTGGATCTATAAGTTGGTAATCCTCTATCCGTGGCTGCCCCTCATCTACTCCATCCCTCCCTCCTCTCCACCTACATCTCCTCTAAACCACATCGAACAGGAGATTATAGCATACATAATGGCAACAGAAACTCAGCCTAGCAGGCCGCTCACGGTCTGCGAGAAGATCCTCGTCCAACATGCAATCGGCCTCCAGTCTCCCACCGTCCAACCGGGAGATGTCATTCGCATCGCGCCCAGCTGGCTCCTCTCCTCCGAAGCAGCATGGTATGGCATGGAAAGAATGTATAACCGTCTCGGTCGCCCTGGTTTCAAGCGTAAGGACCGCTTCTGGCTTGCACCCGATCATATTGTTGACCCCCGAGTCAACGACAGGCCCAAGGAGCGCGCCGTTATCGAGTCCTGCGAGAAGATCGCCGAGGAGATGGATCTGGGCGATAACTACAATCCACCAAACGTGACTATCATGCACACTGAGTTCTACCGCGCCAGATGCCAACCTGGTATGCTTGTGATTGGCGCCGACTCGCATACGGGTTCGGCGGGTGCATTGGGTGCCCTGGCGATTGGAATGGGCCCAACAGATCTGGTCATTCAGGTCATTACGGGGGAGACGTACCTTGAGGTCCCTGAGGTTGTGAGAATTAACTTCACGGGTGTTCCTCCAGTGGGATTGAGTGGGAAAGATGTCATCTTGGGTGTTATGAAGGAGTTGAAGCGCAACACTGTCGCTGCTGGACGATTGGTTGAGTACACAGGCGAGGGACTGAAGTACCTTTCTTGCGATGCTCGTTTCGCCATTGCCAACATGACGACCGAGTTTGGTGGTATTGGAGCTTGTGTTGTGCCAGATGCTGTGACATTGCAATATATGGAGAAGCGGCCAGTGAAGAAGCACAAGAGCAGCAGTATCTACTTCCAACCAGACGAAGGAGCACAGTACGCTGGATCTTATGACATTGACCTCTCCAAGCTAAACCACTTCATTGCGTTATATCCCTCCCCTGACAATGTCGTACCTGTGACAGAGGCAACGCTTCCTCCGCTCCAGGGCTGTTTCATTGGTGCATGCACTACAACTGAAGAAGATCTCATTCTTGGCGCTCTTGTTCTAAGAGAGGCAATGAAGATGGGGATGACCCCATCCGCTCCGGGATTAAGGCGTGTAACACCCGGCTCAACCAAGATCATTAACAGACTCAAGGAGGTTGGCGTATTAGAGGAGTATGAGAAAGCAGGCTTTGTCATTGGGGCACCGGGATGCAGCTACTGTGTGGGCATGGGAATTGATCAGGCATCCAAGGGAGAGGTGTGGCTGTCCTCTCAGAACAGGAACTTCCGTGATAGAATGGGCCCTGGTATGTTTATCCCCTTCAATATTCTCTTTACCATCAGTTTATCCTTGACACTTATAACTGATTAATACTAACTTGCAAAAAGGCTCCATTGCAAATATCGCCTCGGCCGCAACTGTAGCAGCTTCCAGCTTCTCCATGTCTTTACAAGACCCTCAGCCAATTCTGGATAGAATAAATTTAGATGAATACGACGAAATGCGTGCTTACTGGAAGAATGAAGAAATGAAATCACCAGAGTACTCCGAACCCACTTTACTCCCTGCCGCGCAGTCTGAATTCGCAAAGGACGACGCATCCTCCACTGAATCTAAGTCTCACCTCCCTGAAATCATCTCCGGCAAAATCCAGCGATTCGGTGATAATGTTGACACCGACAGCCTCATCCCGACAGACAAGTGCATGCTCACAGACCGAGAAGCTCTCGGCCGAGGTGCGTTCTGCTACACCCGCCCCGAATTCTACGACAGAGCACAAGCCGGTGCGAAAGTCCTCGTGGCCGAAAAGTCGTTCGGAACAGGTTCCTCTCGAGAACAAGCACCCAAGGCCCTCCAGGCAGCAGGTATAGAAGCTGTGATCGCGAAATCCTACGCCTTCATCTACCGGAGGAACCAAGCTAATAACGGGCTCTTGGGCATCAAGCTCGAAGACGAGGAGTTCTACAAGCTTGCGCAGGAAGGAGCAGAGATTACGATAAATGTGAAAGAGAGGGAGATCACATGCGGTGGAAAGGTGTTCCCATTCCGGTTGGATCAGATCGAGGAGGAGCTGCTTTCTTCGGGAGGGCTGCTACAGGTGTATGATAAGTTTGGGACGCAGCTGTTTAAGAAGCTCCAGGAGGCGAGTAGCAAGATCTCGAAGAAAATACCGATACCTAGTAGCAGCAGCGGGACAAAGCCTTTGGATTGGTAGGCTGTAAGCTGTAGTGTAGACCCTAAGCCCTCCTTATTTTCAGAGGCATTTCTTGTATATACAATGTTAGGCATAAAATGGAATTCGATGTATAATTTGAGAAATTTTCCTAATCAATACAGCTTGATTAGCCATTATGTAAATGAAAGTCTACTCTAATGGGGCTTTTTAAACTTTAATAGCAGAGTTATAGTAGAGTTTTTATACTGCGCGTATTAGCAAGCTATTAGGTGCAATCACTCTGATTTGCTAATCTATCGTGGTCACTAGCAGCGGACATAGAGTGGCTCTTAGAAGCTGTTGATGTAGCTTTGGTCAACAGCCTAGCGCGGAGGCCAGGAAGGGAAGGAACGTGGATCCAATTGTACTAAGTCTATGGGGCTAATACATTTGAGAAGGAAATAGCGGTAGTACTGATTTGGACTGTGCTATGGTTTAGGATTATTTTCTAGAAGCTAGAATATATGAATAGTCTCCCACCTCATCGACAAGTTTATTACTTTGAGTCAGATGAGAACTCAATCAAACAGAAGTAGAATTCTCGAAAGAAATAGCCTTCAACAAATTTACATAGACCTAAATAAAAAGTTTATAAGCCATAGAAATTGATCAGTACCAAAGGCAGCTAAAGCGTTTAACAATTTAAGTTGCTTGTTAAATTAATTTTGGTAGTACAATACAATATATTCAAGATTGTAAGGCCCTTAGCAGAGATAGAACTACTACCTACGTTTAGCAAGGTATATATTGCTTCATCTTGTTCACATTATGTACACTAGTGATATAATAGATGCACTTTTATCATCTAAGATAGATTTTCTACATCACTATTTTTATAACGTTGTTAAAAAAGCATGGCTGCCCAAACAACTAATAACACTGATAGTAATCATTGCAAAGATAACGAGCCTGAAATCCCATGCTCTGCACTTTTAAAAGCCCTCCAGTGCGTGACTCTAGTCACAAATACGCCAGGTGATGAGGTGAAGCCCCTCCTCCAATGGATCTCCTCCCGAGAAATCGATTCGAGCAGCGTCATCGCAAGTAATCATAATGATGATGACAACTCTAGAAGCCCTGCAATCCAGTTTTCTCTCAGTGGTTATCTTGTAGCTGTTAACCAATCTTTCTCTGATGAGCTACCGCGGCAGCTTGCCGCTCTCACCTTCAGAGTTACATTTCTCCGAGAAAAATGTAGGCAGGGACAGAGTACCACCAGCGAGGATCTCACGCTCATCTGGAACTTGATATATGGTGCATTAACTAGCCCTCGCTTGAGCCGGCCACTAGGAACTGTATCTTGCAGTGCCTGTGGCTTCATGTATATTCCGCTATGCAGCTTAGTGAAGGAAGAGAACATTGAAGAGTTTTTCCGGCTCTACATTTGGCTACCAGATGAGTGACGGAAGAACCACCATTCCACAATTCATTCCCACCAAGCCTTTGGACAGAGTTGGATTCTCACTGGTGAGGGTACAGACTATTAATATAAGGTCGAACTTGCTTCGGAGCCATCAGTGGCCACGCATTCCGAGTATGCTGTTGTTTGGGATAACGGGAAGACAATCAGCTCAACGTACAATTCGCACCAAGTATCTTCTACGGTCATCAATACTCAAAGATTCGTGACTGTTACGAGACAAAGTCAGAAGTCCATGTTTGAGATATGAGCTACTCAATCCCAGAGGGTGCGTACCACAGATCAGAAGTCTCACCCAATATTATGCATGCTACTCTCTTCTTTTTGACTCCCATCGCGGATTTGAAAGAAACGCCCATGTGTTAAGTGCTAAAGATGGGGTGTCTAGTACTCAAAGGCATGATCCTGCTGACAAGACAGCCAAAGAATTGGCAGGAATGGTTGATGTTCTACGTTCGTGGGAAGAGTTTATGGAGCAAGCACAGCATCATGCACAACACTCCGAATGGCAGGAAGCACTACAAGCTAACTTAAGAAGCCCGAAAACTTTACAAGTTGAAGCCTTCAAAGAAACAAAATAGCTTAGTATACCAAGTAGCGAATTAGCAGCGAGCATCGAAAACTGTGATGTAGTATCTAACCACGGACTTCTATCAAGAAACAGTTTATTTGCCTCTGATTGGATGCGAAGTGCCCTACCACCTCGAAAAATTAAATAGGGTAACCAAAATTATTCTTAGAGGTGATTCTACATCTTTACGAACGTACTGGAGGTAGATGTACTGAAGGGGCCTTATATAACAAGAGTGATAATTTGAAGTTGAGTTCATTAGAGAACGAATTATTCAAATATTACTATTATGGATAAGAAGTATCTAAGGTGTTTAGCTTACAGATATTACAATGTTGATTATAATTTATATATGCCATATTTGTATCAGACAGTTCTTAATTACTCAAATATCAGTATAGTTATATTGAAACTTAGCCAGCATGTCAACCTCACTGGCTCAGTACATTATGCACTATCACGAGCGTAACATACCCTATTCATTCACATATTAACTATATCAGCAATCAAAGCGATTCCGTTGAATCAGGTGATCAGATTATATCGCACATATGAGATTTGCTAAATATTGGCAGGAATACCATACCATATCATATCACAGAATGACAAACCGGGGTGATAACTAGTCCAAATATTGATTACTTGTAGAAGCTAGTTGACCTAGCTTGGGAAAATGTATTTGTAAGCATGCGGTATTATCTAAGCACATATACGTGGCTAACGTTAACGAAATCGTATTGTCTAAAAATTCGTTTCAGCGTTTTAACCTTCACACAGTGAAAACTCCAAGTTGATTGGAAGATAACGCTCATGAGCTTCAAATTTACATTCATTTCCACAACAGGATCCGGTTTGGACGCCAAAGATGCTAGGTCGATACGAGCCCACGTAAATAAACGTAACTTTGCCAATAAACGACTACAGAGGGCTCAACTCCATTCTTCACGGCATCTACAACCTCATAAACGATCGGATTCGGAGCCCCTCAACATTCCTTCGTCTCTATTGGTTTATAAAGCACATCCGTTAACTTCATCGCTTTCGAAAGATAGCATAATCTTGGTGGAATACAGTGCGTGATATCTATCCCTGCTTAGAGATTTCTTACGTTTCTTATTCGCCTCTGTCATAGTTATATCTACTTTCCGGTCAATCACATTTCGTCCACACGTTGAACCTGGGTCTACCGTGTCTGATGCAAAGTCTAAAAGTATTGAAAATGAGCCTGGTCTCCTTGATGTTTTATTTTCAGACACTGCGATGATGGAGGCTACTATCTACCTTGCAGCCCAGACTTGTTATAACAAAACAAAGAGTGGGGCTAGTCTCCTGCTTGGTTATCATCATAAATCTAAAGCTATTCGAATAATCAGTGAGTGTTTAAGTGACGTGTCAATAGTGCCAAGCGATGGTATCTTGACCGCTGTATTTTCTCTTGCGCATAGTAGTGTTCGTCATACCTTCTTCCAGTTATCTTTACATAGAACAGCAGATTTTCTAACGCCGTCGTAGGATATAGATGGTGATTTTCAGACATGGGAAGTCCATATGTCTGGCCTTGCACGGATGTTGAGTGTCAGACTAACCAAATCGCAACATCCACCTCCTTTTTGGTTTCTGAGCCTTTTATCTAGGTATGAAGGACATGCACCAGGCATGAAGTGTCTGATATTAACACACGAGGATTTACTAGTGCAATTACAAGATATATCGTTCTCTCAGCTAAACGGATTCATATCTATGAAGAGCTTTCTTCCTCAGATCCTACGTCTAATTTAATATTCTTAACTTTGGACAAAAATACCGCTGAGTTGCTATTCACAATAGCACGGGATATATACCTCATGCAAGATTTAGATAATTATACTCTTATACAGCACTTCAAAATAATTGATATTCTGGAGAATATCGAGAATTTACTAACATCACCAATCGAAGATTCCGTTGTTCATAAACAGATATCCACAAAGGCTCTAAGTATTGCAATGAAGATTTTTCTTCAGTTTCTACTGCAACGCAGTTCAGACACGGATAAGCGTCTCAATATCTATGCTACTGAGCTTCGGACTGTTCTACAAGGACCTCACATTCGATTATGTCCATCTATTGATTTAGTGTTTTGGGAG
This sequence comes from Xylogone sp. PMI_703, assembly GCA_021399445.1. Classification (NCBI taxonomy): domain Eukaryota; kingdom Fungi; phylum Ascomycota; class Leotiomycetes; genus Xylogone; species Xylogone sp. PMI_703. The sequence goes on from JAJTUQ010000003.1 coordinate 4,401,756, forward strand.
CTAATGATGGGATGGATTGCTACTACTGATTCCCTATCCAAAGACTGGTTTTTATCTATGCTTGAGAAGACATCGCGCGCTCTTCAAGTCAATTCTTGGGATCAAGCGCTGTTGTTTTTGTCCAAATTTTTCTGGATTGAATCCGTATTCCAGAATCCTTGTCGGTCTGCTTGGATAGAAGTTGAATCGCGGCTATCAACCAGGTAATGTGGAATTTTGTAGATTATCTAGAATATGGTAAGTAATTCTTAACCATTGGGCTGTTCATTGTAGAATCACAAAGATTTCTATATTCAAGATGTGTATAAACCAGCAGTCTAAGTTGTTGAGACTTATAACAGTAGTGAACAAGTCTAGGGTATATCCATGGCAGCTAGTTCTTGTGGAGTAAATAAATACCTGTTGGTTTATCCCATCACGTGAATATCACATGTACGCTAGACCTAATTGGGCGGGAGCTATAGCTAAGCCGTAGGCTTTACTATATCTCCTACCTCTGTACGGAGAGAGAGAGAGAATTAACTTCCATATAACGCAATTAGCATACCCGTAACTAAAGGTTTACGATCGTGCTACGCGCTATCGGAGCATACTGACAATACCATTAAAATTGAATAAGAGGGTTTATACTCCAACAATAGACGGGAACTTGGTATCGCCTTTCATAGCTCAATAACAACTTTTCCGAACACGCTTCCGCTTACTAAATACTTGAAAGCCTCTTCAGAGTCTTCAAACTTGAAGAGACGATCAATAACAGGCGTTAGCGGTAATTGACTTATTCGAAGAAAATCCATGAGCTCCTCTAAATCTCTCTTCGTTCCCACTTGGATCCCACTGGAAAACTGTTAATATAATTTGTGCGACTCTCCAGGGAGTTCGTAACTCACACTATCCTAAGTTCTTTCATGATTAACAACTGAACGAGTGTGGTAAAATCTCCTTTGCTCTCTGTAGTAAGTAGTCCAACCTGAGAAAGGCGTCCTCCTCTTCTAATAGTCTTGACACTCTGCATGAATGTTGACGCCCCTCCCTGCTCGACCACAAGATCAACACCAACACCGTCTGTGAGAGCTAGGACATCTTTCTCCCACTCTGGATTGGATTTGTAGTTGATCGTGTGGGTTGCTCCCAAAGCTTTCACCCGCTGCAACTTGTCATCAGAAGAAGAGGTAACAATCGTTTTAGCACCAAGTTTGACAGCAAAGAACAAAGCTACAAGACTGACACCGCCAGTACCTATGACAGAATCAGTAAGGTGCTTAGCGGGCGATTGAGATTGATAATTAACCTTCAATAAGTATTGTTTTCCCGGCAATTCTGGAGACCATATCTAACGCAGACCAAGCTGTCAGACCGGCGCATGGAAGTATAGTAGCCTAATACAACGATGCATAGTCAGCTCAACGGCGATATTGTGACCGATTCACAGAGGATCATTTACCTCGACCCATGACAGATAGTCTGGGAATTTGACCAATTCTAATTCAGCAAATATTAGATGACTAGCCAGTGTTCCCTCGACTTGTTGGCCAAGTCCTGCATTAATGTCAATATAATATTGGTCAACTACCCAAAAGCAAGAAGAAAAGTCTAACCTCTCGCTATCGTCTCTCTCCCGGTTATATTTTCAAGATCATGCAGGGCTACAACTCGATCTCCTTTCTAGAAAAAATTAATAGAAAAATTTTTCGGTCCCGAACTTTTATGTACTTACCTTGAGCCGTGTCACCTTCTCGCCTACACTCACTACCTCGCCAGAAGCATCAGCACATGGGATTCCATTCTCCACAACGCGCCATGGGTATTTTGCATATAGAATTGCCGCATCCTTCCAGTTCAGTGATACAGCATGCACTTTTATAAGCACATCAGATGTGCCAAGTGTGGGAATAGGCTCCTCAGACAACCGAAGGTTATTGCCGACTCTTCGGTAGACTTTTCTGACAGATTGAGAGTTTTCCATGACGTCAACTACAGGTGGTTTGGCAATATCCATATAATTGCTCCAGTTTATTGATATATTCTGAAGGCATACCGCATCACAGGGAATTCTCACTATTAATACTTATCTCCTTGAACAAGAAAAGTGCACACCATGAAGCTTGCTTTGAAATCACCAACGTCACATTAATAGAGAATCTTCACTAAACACCTAACCCCGTCTCCTCAAAATGAGATCTAGTCCCTGGCTCAGATGCAGTTGTTAGGTTCCACTTACAAATCAGCGACGATGCGTACCCTCTATGAAACTCTAAATTTCCTAATCGGGTTATTTGGATGTCTTGGCACTCACGTGATGCTATAGCTCATCCATCTTCCATTGATAAATCTGCCGAGCATATCGGTGGAATTTGTAATCCATACTATCATAGATGAGATGTATGGTACGCTATTCAGTTACCACTAATGGATGTATCAAAATCTATATAATGGTGCAAGCTTTCGAACCAAAGCAATTTCAAACACGCACATCATCTGTATCTGAAGTCGCTCGCAACATCTCACATTTAGAAATCATAATGCATAAAGCGCTGCTGCAGGAAACCAAACTAGGTCCTCTTGTATGGAGGGACGTTCAGACACCGAGTCCGGGAGAAGGAGAGATTTTGATTAGGGTGGAAGCTGCAACTGTGCAAACTGGCGACCATAAGCTTCTTGAGACAGGGTTATTTATATCGCAATGGCCTTACATAGGTGGGTCTGAGGTTGCTGGGGTAGTCCAGGAAATTGGGCCCGGCGTCAACAACCTGCAAGTGAATGACAGAGTATTTGGTCATACGACCGCAGTCCTACCATTTCTCGGTGCACGAGCGGGTGCATGGCAGCAGTATTCCATTCTCAAAGCCGACTTTCTAGCCAAAATCCCGGACATGGTATCATTCGAGGAAGCGATCACGGTTCCGGTTGGATTTTTAACGGCATTAGATGCAATTCTTAAATTAAACCTCAAGTGGCCAGGGGACTCCAAGCATGTGGGCTCTGAGGAGCCTATCTTGGTATGGGGCGGTTCGTCGTGCGTTGGGAGAAATGCTATCTGGCTATTAAAGCAGGCTGGATACAACAATATCTCTGCAACGGCATCTAAGTCGCGCACGGAGATGGTACATAATCTGGGCGCTGCTCATGTATTCGACTACAACGATGAGGATATTGTGTCCAATATTCTGGAAGCCTTCCATGGAAGCCGCTTCTCGAAGGTCCTTGACGCTATCAGTCTCCCAGAAAGTGTAGCCTTCACTAGCAAGCTTGTTCAAGATGACGGATATGTAGCTGAGACTTTTCCTGGAATATTCAATAACCTGCTACCTGCCACGGTAAACTTATTGTCAGTCAGCTGCACTATATTTCAACTTGACCAAAGACAATTCGCGGTAGAGAAAGTTTGGCCTTGGTGAGCATACCCTGAGCATGATAATAGTTCTGTATCTAACAGCATTTAGGATTCAAAAAGCGTTGGAAGCTAGAAAGTATCCCTTCCAGCCTTATGAGGTTATCGGAGGTCGTTTCATCGAGGCGGTTGAGCAAGCAAACCAGATATTCAAAAGCGGCAGAGTGGGTGGAAAGAAGTGGATTGTGAAACCAAATGCTTAGCTTCAACTTCTAACTCTAACGTATCACTTAATGTAGACCTTTAAGACTCTTTATAACAGCAGCTGACATTTTCTTAATTAAATCAAGTGACTACTCCATAACACATACTCGTTGAGCTATGTATGATTGCATCACTTATGTGACTGAAGACAACTATTCTATTCTACATATATTCTCTATGTAGAGTCTAGAATAGGAACGCGATTAGTATCGAAAATGTAAGCTGACAGCAAGTCAGAAGGAGACGGAGACGGAGGTGGAGACGGAAGCACAGCTGACCAGCTGGATTGTTTTGTCTTAAAATTCTCTTTCTGGCCTTCAAACATCAACATTAATTTGAAATATTTTGCTCTCACGTCAGCTTTGCTGGGGTCATTCAAGATTCCTACACTGATGGACGGCACAGATGGTTTACTGTATAAGAGATGAACTAACGCATATCGAAGCCAAAATTACCCAGCTTTTATCTGTTAAAAAATAAAAATGCAAACTCAAAGTCTTACTCTTCTCCTTATATCCACTATTCTTGAGACTGTTCTTGCAAATGACTGGCTTGAAACTGATAGGGTCGGGTGGTCTGGGTGGGGTGGCAATATATTTAACAACCGTTGGGCATCCGCAAACACCCATATTTCTTCTCACAATATCGGACTTCTAAAGCACCAATGTCAGTTTGATTATCAACTTGGTATCAGCGCAACCCCGGTCATTCTGGATGAAATGGTGTATTTCCCAACTTGGTCCGGCGAATTTGTAGCGGTCAATTATCTGAGTTGCTCGATACATTGGCGGATTAACGTTACACAATTGGTCTATGACTATGCCCCTATAACAGGGCCTACGGCAATCACAAAACATGTTTCCAGGTCAAGTCCTCAGATAGATGGCGATATTCTATTCTTTGGAACTATCACTCATGCTCTTGTCATCGCTGTCAACAGATACAATGGGAAGATCCTGGGGCAGATACAAGTGAATCAACATCCGCTGGCTTTGCTCACAATGAGCCCAACATTTTACGATAATAAACTCTTCATTGGAAGCTCGAGCCTGGAGGAAACCGGAGCAGATCACATTCTGGACTACCCCTGCTGCTCTTTTGTTGGTAACATGGTGGCACTGAGCTTCGACAAGTCTAACGGTCATTTCCATGTAGAATGGAATGTTACCATGCTACCTTTACAGAGTAGCTGGTCAGGAGCTGCAATATGGGGTAGCCAGCCTGCAGTTGACCCAGTGCGAAAACAAATCTTCATCGCCACTGGAAATGTGTACTCCTTTCCTAAAGAGTATGAGAAGTGCGAGAACCAAACGGCCTCCTGTCTTCCCTTGGATGTCTGGCAGGAGTCAGTTCTAGCTCTCGATATTGAATCAGGAAAAGTCAACTGGATACAGCGTCTCGCGCCTCTCGATGCTTGGACTGTTTCATGTGGGGGTGCTCTTTTGCCTCCAGTAAATCCGCAGAACTGCCCCCCTGAGCCAGGAACTGATGCCGACTTTGGCATGGCTCCTACATTTGTTCCTCGTGGAACCCACAATCAAGATACCATTGTAGTGGGCCAGAAGAATGGTGTTTTATATTCGATGTCAGCTGAAACGGGTAAAATCTTCTGGTCAACTATGACCTCTCCAGGCGGGGCGGGCGGCGGCTTGAGTTGGGGTGTTGCGGTCGATAATGAACGAGTGTACTTCACTGCCATAAATTCAGCTTCAAAAACATGGCGCAGTCCATCCTCAGGCCAGACTATCAGTAACAGTGCCTACGGAGCTATCTCCCTACACTCGGGGGTGATCTTGTGGGAAACACCAGCACCGAAATCCGCAGTCGCGTATGGTCCTCCCACAGCAGTCGGAGATCTCATACTTGTGGCAAGAACTGGAGATAATATTGCTGATTACGAGAACACGGCTGGAGGACTGGTTGCTCTTTCGCAGAATGATGGATCGATTGTTGCCGATTTCGACCTTCCGACTAATTTCCACGGCGGCATTGCAGTTGCGAGTAAGTACCTCGCATTTGGGACAGGTTATGATTTGGGGTACAGCGGGACTGGCTCACTGTATATCATGAGAATAACTTAAACTATCTGTGAAGATCTGTTGGAGCATAATTCGGAGATTATTATCAGTACACATACTCTGAATCGAGAGTCTTCCATGATTTAAATACCGAGGTATAAGGTTAACGTGTATATACGGATAAACGACACGCACATAGATATATAATGGAGTGATTCCACAAATATTTTATGATCATAAGATAGGGAGATGGAGACAGCAGCAATACAGTAATGAGATTGCCGGATGTATAACCGGGTTGTTGCTGAGAGGAACACTGCGGGAACTACCAGATTGGTCATCGCCGGTGGGATTTGAAGTTGTTAAAGATTCACCTGGCCGTCGTAAGACATGGATAGTATATCGTGATTTATTTATGAATAGGTTAAAAATAACGGAGATGGCCAAACTTGATATATAGAATGCTTCTGGCACATATCCATCACCTTATGATAGTCTAGTATCTGTATGTATTGCCCTTTACCAGATATACATTTTCAATGAGCTTTTCCACGTTTACAGGCCGATCTTTACGTCGCTAATTATTATAATTATTTGAAAACAGACGCAAATAACATACTTTTGAAGCTTCATTCGACTGATTTTGCAGTGGAGCTCCGTGGACACATCCTTGAACCTCAACGACGAGCATCATCATCCAACCACGGTACTCCAATCCTGCACGGAATAATTACGTGCATCCTTACGAGCCGCACGCCAGCGAAGCTAGCAAGCCAGCACGGTAAAACGGCGATTGAGCAGCCATGTCTCAGGAGAGACACCGACGGGCAGCATGCTCGCTGACTGCACGTACGTGCATCACATCGCTCCCGCCTCCTTGCCGTACCGGTACAGTATTATGGCGGGAAAAAAGGACGATCCAATCCAGCCGGTGAGAACTTGCGTCAGCTTCTCACAGGGGCCAGGCGGTGGTTCATGTACTGTAAGTCGATGCATCATATCACAGCCACCACCCCTTGGATGTTGTGGCAGCAGAGGCTGAGGTCGGTCGCTCGTCGGTGTCAGACAGCGCGGCTAGCAAAGGGTTCTTCAGCCCTCGGCTCTCCCAGCCGTCCACTCACGACCTGGACATGGTCACATCTCCCCGATATTCTCGGTGAGGATATTTCTTGGGGAGGAAGTTTATTTAAACTGTGTAATACAGTAATGGGGTGTGTGGGCGTGAGTGTCCGTGCGGATGGATGAATCATTGAATTATCGTGCAGGATTCGGGATTGCAGCAGTCCTGCTTACTGGGTTGGTTGGACGGACGGGCGGATGGAGGATGAAGAAGGAATGAAGGAATTTGGATCCTCCGACCGTGTCTGATGTCTGATAGGAGCTTGATTAGTTATTAACTTACCGTAACTTAAAGTCTTTGACTGCTGACGAAACCCGAATCATGCCTGCACATTCTTCAGAGACAGTAATAGTCCTGGCTCGCTGGTACAGTATGGATGTACAGTACGGTACAGTACTGGAATAATCCGTACCTGGAATGAAGCGGGAGGCAGAGCGTGCCTGTGCGATAATTTTCTGTATGACACATAGAAAACCCACGGTACCAAGCAATAAGTTGATGGATTACGACGACCTTGCTCGGGTTCGCCGTGCGGATCGCTGCCCAGCAAATCTCCCGGCCTCCACTGCGCTGTGACGGTGAGGTCGCCAGAGATATTACCACAGCACGGAAATTGGAATTGACCAGCAGCTCCAAGGAAGAATAATAATAATATGACAGCTCATCACGAGCCAGCGCTGTCCCACGTCGCACGGCAACATCAACAACACGATGGGAGTTCGTCTGCATAATACGGTAATACAGTAATAGGTAATTATTGTGACCAAAACCCGACAGGCGGGAGCGGCCTCCTCCACGGCCACGAGGTTGGTTCCCGTCGCGCTGGTTCTCGCTCCACCACCCTCAATCATCCAACAATAATACAACAACAACACCAACAATATCATCTAATATCACAACCTCTGGTTCCCGGCAGCCATCATCGATAGTTCGGCCCAACACGTGAATCTTGATCAGAGACCAGCGCATGCGGTAGCAAGAGACCCGCCGCTCCCACCATCGAGCGTTTCTTCTCTTTCTCACCTCATCTCTCCGCCATGTGAATGTGGCGATCCAGCGCACGGTAACTGTACCCGCGGCAGCATGCACGAAAGAAGAACGTTGTGGGCACAGATACCGCCGTGGCTGGACGTGGTAAGAGCTGACGGCGCGGGTCCAGCTGCGCCTTTGGGGGAACGGAAGGAATGAGAGGAGACTGGTGCAGGGTCGCATCACTGTGTTCTCAGGGCCAGCGAATGGCGGACTCGAACTGCCCCTCACAGCAGGTGTCCAGATCTCTCATTACTGATTGCTGGGAGTCGCCGTTGATGACGGACTGCCAATTCATATGTGTGGACAGTACTGCTGGACAACTAATGCGTACGATGTAATCGCAGTAGATCTCGGTCCACACGCACAAACACAACACACCACGCATATCACCCTCTGTATGGAGGATGAACATATCTGCCGGGATGCTTATTGAGACGGCTTGCTGCTGGTCCCCTGCGGCTCCCTCCTCACAGAGGCTGCTTCGTCTGTTTCCGTCGTATCCTCCACCAACAAGGAGCCAATTGTTCCATCCGAACATCCCCTCGCTGATCCTCTCCTCGCTCTATCGGTCCACTGCACATCCCTCCTAGGGCTGTTCTCGATGGATGCTTGGCCCACACTACTACCATAGTACCGTACCGTACAGTACCATACCCATACCGTGCAGTACAGGACTCATGTGCGCCTCCACGGCCCCTGTGCCTACCGTGTACTGTGGACAAGCCTCAAAGGGGCCAAAAAGTCATGGCCTGGAACTGGGGAGGCCACGGTGACTCCACTTGCTTCCAGCCCAGCAGTCCATCATCCTCCCAGTCCCGTAGGCTCCGGAGGAATGGTTCCAAATAGTCTCAGCCCTGCTGTACGTGACAACCTTGCAGCTGGAGGCTATCCTTCCGCTTCCTGGTGGGCTCTTTCTCTAGCTCCCCGTCCGCCGGCCTATCCAGCTGTATCCACTGTGGTCGAAGTGGATGACGGAGAGAGAATGCGGTTTAGCACCGTCCAGCCACTCAACCACGATATCTCGAATTAGAACGAATGACATGCACGAAGACACATGGAGCCAATCGATAATTAATTGCTAGCCTGCAAATGCTCTTTTCTCAGGCACGGCTGCCATGCCTGCTGAGATAAATGATAACCTACATCCCTCCATGCTTGCTCAGCTCCCAGGCAAGCATACGTATATTGTGAGCTTTGAGGCTGCTTCCCTCTGCAAACGCCTCCCTTTCTCCTCCTCGGCGCTCGTGGTTGCTCCCGCTCTGTCTTATATCTGGGCTTGATTGTCGCATTGAACATAAACTTATTCTTCATAATATTATCTATTTCCCCCTCTGCTACCCTTGAGTTTCGCAGAGCTTTTGCAATTTTGTTATTTTCTTTTCCCTTTTTTAGGCTCACTTATAATCCTTGCGCTCTATATTACCCAGCGATCTGGTCACCAACACTTCGGACCCTGTCTGCCTGTCTGGTACTGCCACAGCAACCCCAGAGCGGTTGCAATATCTGGGACCATTTATAACATTTCCCAGTCGCTTGGGTTTTCGCAGGGCTATTTTTGTGTGAGAGAAAAAGGTTCGAGAACATGGCCCCAATTGCCGAAAGCGACATCCACACGAGCGAGAAAGGCACAAACGGGACCAAATCTACTAATGGCGTAAACGGCGGCACAAATGGTACTCACAGCAGCTTGTCGGATTCTTTCAGCAGTAGCAGCAGCAGCAGCGTCGATATAAATAATAATGATAGCATTCCCTTGTATAATCGGCTCAATCGCAGCGAATACCTCAAGCACCATTCTCATCGGATCGACTCGTTTGGCGTCCACGAAGCCGAGTCTGGAGGACCTCGTTCAAGAGCTCATGCCAGAATCGATTCGTACAAAGATGATCCACATAACAAGACCTTCCCGCGAATTTCGAAGCCCGTTGAGCTCATGCGCAATACCTACGATACCGTTGTCATCGGTTCTGGTTATGGAGGCGGGGTCGCTGCCAGCAGAATGGCCAGGGCCGGCCACAGCGTGTGCTTGCTGGAGCTCGGCAAGGAGAGGTGGCCTGGAGAGTATCCTTCTGGATTTACCGATGCCATCGAGCAGCTCCATGTTTCGGGGGATTTTGCTCCAGGATGGTTTAAGGGAAAGTCAGTGGATATGGGGGACCCGACGGGACTATATCATCTCGTCCTCGGCAAGGGGCAGAATGCATTCGTAGCGAACGGACTTGGAGGGACGAGTCTTCTTAATGCGAATATCTTTCTCGAGGCCACAGACGACATCATGGCAATGGAGGATTGGCCGGAGGAACTGAGAAAACCGGGCGCTTTGAAAGAGTATTACAAGCGTGCTGCTCATGTGCTTCAGCCTAAGCCATACCCAGATGATTGGCCGCAACTCCCCAAACTCACCATGTTAGAACGCCAGGCGAAAGCTCTTGGTTTCGGCCCCAATTTCTATCGTCCTCCCCAGACCACCCGCTTTGTTAATGGACCCAATAGCACCGGTGTCGAGATGTATCCTTCTGCCCTTACTGGGATGGATAGCACGGGAGTCAACGATGGCAGCAAGTCCAGCACTTTAGTCAACTATCTCTCCGATGCCTGGAATTGGGGTGCAGAAATATTCTGCGAGTGCGAGGTACGATACATTAAGAAGCATCCAGATCCGAAAGAAGAAGGGTACTTGATCTTCTACGCCTGGCACGGCAACAAGCGTGGTGCGTTTAGAGAGAACCTCTATGAGGATCTCATGTGGGTGCATGCGAAGAAATGCGTGTTCCTCGGGGCTGGTACTCTAGGGACAACAGAGATCCTGCTAAGAAGCAAGAGCCTCGGGTTATCCATGAGCGATAAAGTGGGTTTAAACATGAGTGGCAATGGTGATATCCTTGCTTTTGGATACAACTGCGATAAAGAAGTGAATGCTATCGGAAGATCTTTCCCTTCTCCTTATAACCCTATCGGCCCAACAATCACCGGTGTTATAGATTGCCGATATGGCCACGAGAATCCACTTGACGGATTTGTTATCGAAGAGGGAGCTGTCCCAAAGGCACTTGCGCCACTCTTGCAAGCCATGTTGGAGTCTATGCCTGGTAACCAGGTGCCCCAGGGGCTTACTCTATTTGATAAGGTTCGCCATGTTCTTGCGCAGCAGGGCAGTCGCTTCCTCGGGCCTTATTTTAAGAAGGGTTCCATTGAAAAGACGCAGATATACCTTATCATGTCCCATGACACAAACCAAGCAATCCTATCCCTAAAGAATGACAAGCCTGTGCTTGAGTTTCTTGGTGTAGGGAGAAGCGATCATGTCCAGTACTTGAATGGGCTCCTGAAGCAAGCTACCGAAGCAGTCGGGGGTATGTTCGTACAGAATCCATTCTACGCTGCACTAGGTGAGCAGGAGATCACAGTGCACCCGATCGGTGGAGCATATATGAGCTCTAGCGGGACGGGGGATATGGGAGTTACGAATCATGCCGGTGAAGTCTTCACCGGTCAAGGAAATGAGACGTATCCAGGACTTGTTGTCACAGATGCGGCGGTTATCCCCACCTCATTGGGTGTCAACCCCTTCGCCACTATCACAGCACTAGCCGAACGCAGCGTTGAAATTGCTGCTAAGAAGCTGGGTCTCGAGATTGATACCAGGCCGAATGGCGTATTGAATTTGTTTGGTGAGCCGGAGTATACCCCCGAGAAACGTGCTGCCCTTGAGAGAGAAGAGATGGCCCAGGCGGAGGAGGTCGCAAGGGCCACAGCTCTGATCAAGGAGACGAAGGAGGCTAAAACAAGTGGATTTGGTTTCACAGAAGTCATGTCTGGATTTGTCCATATTGAACCGCATCAGTTACATGATGAGAAGGCAGACTTTGAAACTGCTGCAAAGACGGCCCGGGGTCTGTGTGAGGCGGCGAGATTCTTCCTTTCCGTCAAGACCTGGGATACTAAGACGTTGGTTAACCGGGAGGATCACTCGGCTATGCTCACTGGCACGTTTGCTTGTGCTTCTTTACCTGGGTCACCATTTCTTATTCAGAGAGGAGACTTCAATCTGTTTAGACGGGATCTCCTGGCTCCTGGAACGAGGAATTTAACTTATGATTTCGATATGACATCTGTATCTGGTGAGCTTTATCATTTCCACGGGTACAAGATTGTCGACTCTTCTGTCACCCTGAGCCCTATTCGCTTCTGGAATGCGACGTCCACGTTGTACGTTACCATTTCAAAACCTTCTGATCAGTCCGTTTTGGGGGTCGGAATACTACATATCAAGCCCATGGATTTCTTGTCCGAGTGCTTAACCCTCGAACCTTATGGCCATACACTAATCAGCAAGCTTGCATCTGCCACCTCCTTCGCCAAATTTTTCGTCAAACAATCAGCGTCCCTCTTCTTTTCCCCCTTCACCTACCTCCAATACCCTGCGATTACCTATAGTGGCTACATAAACGACACTCCTCCGGATGAAACAATCCAGATAGTTGCGAGCGATGGGGTGCAAACCATCCTCCATAAATGGAAATCTGCAAATCCAACTGTCGAGCGGAAGACCCTATTTATGATTCCAGGAGCCGCAGTCGACCACCAGATCTACGCTTTACCTACAATTGAGACAAATGCCGTCAATTACTTCACTCGTGCGGGATACGATGTATACGTGACTGTCCATCGAATATGCATGCTCATGGTCGCGGAAGATAACTGGACAACATACGATTCCCGTCTCGACATGCGTGCTTGTCTCGAATGGATCCGAGCAGATCAGAAATCAGACGAGCCAATCTACACAATTGCCCATTGTATGGGATCTGTGGCTTTCTCCTGTGGGCTTTTAGACGGTACCATTCCCACGCATTGGATCAAAGGTATTTCATGCTCGCAGGTTTTCATGAATCCGATTTGGGCGCCGCTCAACATGGCCAAAGTTAAGGTGGGGCCGATTAGCTTTGATCGACTTTATAAGATGACGGGAGGTAACTGGTGGAGCTGCTCGAGCAGTACGGAGGATAGCTTGTTTCAGAGGGCAGTGAGTCAAGTGTTAAGGTTCTATCCGGATAGCAGAGAGGAGATGTGTAATAATGATAGTTGTCATCGGTGTTCCATGGTTTTTGGAAGGTAAGCTGATCCATATGCTTTAAATAATCTTGACTGCCATATTGCCCAACTTTGAATAATGCTAACGATAGAACTATGGCACAGACTCTGGAACCACCGCAATCTCAACGAAGCCACACATCGTCAAATAAACCGCTTTTTTGGTGGTGTAAACATGACTCTCCTCCACCTCCTCATGCAAATGGGTCACCGCGGCTTCGTTACATCCAACGCACCCCTCTTTTCAAATCTTACAACACCCGCCAATGTCCGTCGTCTAAAGGGTATCCCAATATTCCTGTTCTCGGGCTCGGAAAATCATGTCTTGACACCTGCTGCTACAAATCGCACGTTTGAGATCTTGACGGATACGTTTGGTGCAGACGGGTACGGACGACGAGAAGTACCAGGATATGGTCACTTAGACTGTTGGATGGGACGAGAGGCGTACAAAGATGTTTATCCAATGGTGAGGGAACAAGTTGACAGGGTGTGCAGAGGCAAGGAATACCGATACGTGGAGTTGAGCAAGGAAGAGCTGGAGGATGCTTGGAAGCTCAAGAAGGGTGTGAATGGGAAAAAGAATTGACAAGACTATTTTAGGGTTACTTGGATGAAAAGCTATTAATTATAATTTGGAGGATTTATGGAAGTTGGCGCTAAGAGGATCCGTGATCTGCGATAATACATAACAATATGGTATGGCGTGTTTTGGATGGGTTGGGTTACTGAATGGGATTCAAGTTGGCTATCTGGGATGTTTTGGCTATGATGATTACGTGGCTTATGGTGGATCCTATCATTGTTTTATGAGATGTACTGTGTAAGATATAGGATATGACATTGTCATACATAACTCGAAGAGAAAAATTCTTGCTACAATTGGTTCAATGACCTAAGGAACAGATTGTGCAGCTCTGGCTCATATACACGGCATATCGCTGACAAAGAAGGGGCCTAATATATAGTGAACTTCAAACTAACTTCTGAGTTACTTTACATAGGGTAAGTAACATAATTTGTCAGATCAGTACATCCTTTAAATTCAATAGATCACATATAGCTGGGAGATCTAAATATTTATGTATATGCAGTTTAATGACGAACCAGACCCCCGTCTACGTTGATCTGCTGTCCCGTAACAAATGATCCCATGGGGCTGGCAAGGAATGAAACCACATCTGCTACTTCCTGCGGTGTACCATTACGCTTGATTGCTTGTTCAACCCGAAACTTTTGAGTCAGAGGATGTTCCTCAGGTGGAGCAAGGTCTGTCTCAATCGGACCTGGGGTGACTGTGTTGACAGTAATGCCTTTAGGCCCTAGTTGTTCCGCCCATCCCATGGCCATTGCATGCAGAGCAGCCTTCGTTCCTGAGTAAACATTTGCAAAGACATTTCCAGTTTGCGCTACGACACTTCCTATGTTTACAATCCGGCCATCTGTGGCAAGATGCGGAATTGCAGCTTGGACGAGTACCAAAGGACCACGAACGTTTGTCTGAAAAATATCGTCAAAATCTCCGATAGGGATGGATTCAATGCTTTCAGCGTAGTTAATTTTTGCCTAGTCATAGTTCAAGTCAATATCCTAGCAAGATGAAGTAGGATGGAAGGGCCCTTTACGGCGTTATTCACAATAATATCAATTTTCGAAATATTGAATGCTTTGAGAGATTCGCGAATGAGATCTTCTCCAAAGGATTCAGATCTTTGATCCGCAGATATTGCTACCTAGTCTGACATTTAGCTCGAGGTGCCTTCCACAAGGCTAGAAATGAATTCTTACGGCTTTGACCCCAAGATTTTGTATGCGAGCCACTGTCTCCTTTGCAGCAGAGGCATTGGTTCCGTAGTGGACTACAATCTGTATGGAGTCAGGTTACATGCACTAGTCGTGAGGTTTTACTACGTACATTTGCTCCATGTTCAGCCAGGACGTATGCAACGGCAGCCCCAATGCCATTGGCCTTTGCAGCGCCAGTCACAATAGCAAGTTTTCCTGCGAGGAACTGGTCTTTCGGCATTTCTGAAAAGGTGCGACAGCAATTTATTAACTTATGATAAGAATGTAGAATAAAATAACAATCTTGCTTGCAATCAGAAAACCGAGTCTGGCCCTATATATAAGGGACCGTCGTGTGTGTATGATATGTATGAGACCTAGATTATGCAATGCCTTCTCATAAGCAAGCTCGTTAGCCACCCTAACAGGCAATATAGCCACCCGCCGAGACGGCGCAGGCTGGTAAACCGTTAAATCTGGACTCCTAGTAATCGGTGGCAAGAGCTTGGTAGCGCCATCGGAGGTTGCGCTCGGCGAGGCCAGCGAGATCAGAGACGAAAGAGCTACATTTATCCTTTCGTAACTACACAGTTCTCGCCATCTCACGTTCATCTGATTTGAAATTATCGCCACTACTCTGCAATGCTTCTCGAGAATACCCCATCGTAGCTACGACCGCACATGAAGTGAAGCAACTCATACTCTTGTGTTAAGCGAAATATTATTAATTGTTGCAGCCCGCATTGGGTGGAGAACCCCGTAGAATATCCCTCAATTTATATTCTGGGGAAACCTGACCTCCGGGCTCCACTAGGCTCTATCTTTAGCATATGTAGCACCAAAGCCGTTATAAGTAAGACACGCTAGTCTCTTTCTCCCTGATACTCTATGGATTTTACAGGTATACAAGAAGTGGAAATATCAGCTCCTGCATCATTTCTTACTTGACCCAATCATAAAGTGACAGAAAACCTCACATTCAGCAATTAAACTTTTACAAGCAAATTAGGATGACAAAGCAGCAAGTAACAAGTTCTGATAAACATACCAATATGATCGGCCTATCTATATGGGAGCATTACCATCTCTATCGGTGTCTTCGAAAATTGGTGCCCCGCACCTCAAATCCCAAGAACAAACTCTGTGACATGTATATATGAGTGTGGAGTTTCATATCATAGTAGTATATTAAAGCTTGGCCACATCAAGGGTGATTTGAAAATTCAAAGATCCATCGCCCGATTGACTTGAATTAAGCTTATTTTATAAATGGCATGGTACCTAGAGCCCCCAAATCAAGATTGACAGTGGCAGGGCTCTGTCTTTTGTAATACGACAGGGTTTGTAGCATTTGAAGTCAGCTTCATATGTAATGGGACAAATTCGCAAGAAGATTTAATTCATCCACTCCGACATTCGTTTACCTTTTTTAAACTTTCTACTAATTTGATACTGCCCATTTCAGGTCTTTATTTTAAGTCGTCAGATGACTATGTTCCTGTGTCAAATTCAAGCGACCCGACCTATCCCCGGTAAAACGCAACTTTACTTAAATGTTATCCTGATAATGAGTATAGGTTCGACTGTGATTGGAATGCGGAAAATTAATGCAAATCCTTCATGATAAGATTGGTTAATCGTTATCTCTTTTAGTAAGTTCCCTCTGCAGTTTTAAATGCGTATAATCGCGGCTGAAAAGGCTGAAAAATGGCGAGCTTTATCCAAGCCCTTTGCTCCAGGAAGCTAATAAACCAGCATGCGGGAATAGTGGAAAGGGTCTAACAGTAGTCTTCCATTATTAAATTTGCTCATCCTTCAGAGAATAGCCTTCAATTCATCAATAATACCATTGTACCATTAACTTAACTCTCTACAATCTATCAAACGTTCAATGGGGGAGTGCTGGAATTACGCCGGGGAAATAAGCTGTAGGCTCCCCTCATCGGCTATCATTCCCCTCACTACAGTAGAATAGGTGGCGAAACTTTCGCAACTATTTTCACGCAAACGCTTCACTGTTCAATTGCGGGATGTTGAAGATGGCTAAGATAATAAAAGTTGTTACTCGAGATGGGATTGATTGGTATTGCGAGCAGCAGGGCAGTGGGCCCGATCTCCTTCTGATACCGTCTGGGGAGGGTGACTGCGAATCATTTGCAAAAGTCGCTCGTATTTTAGCGTCTTCCTTCACAGTAACGACGTTCGATATGCCAGGAATGTCTCGGACAATCGCACCAGCTTCAGCTTTCGAGGACTTCTCGCCAAAGCTACTGGCAAACCAAATTGTCGGCCTCATGGATAAACTCTCCATCGAAGTTGCCACGGTCTATGGATGCAGCTCCGGTGGTGCTGCCGCTCTGCAGTTAGTAGCTAATCACTCAAATCGAATCAGAGGAGCAGTAGTGCACGAAGTTCCAATGGATACGATGGAGAAGCTTATCGCACTACCGACTCTTGATGATACCGAAATCTTACGTGTGTGCCGCGAAACGTTCCGCACGGTGATGAATGAGAATTTCGAGGCATGGGACGCTCTGGGTGCCGAGTTTCATACCAGACTTGATCGAAACTACATTACCTGGGCTCGAAATTATATTGGTAGAATATCTATGCAACTGACCAAAAAAGACCTCACTCAACGGCCTGTGATATGGACAATTGGAGCATTAAATCCGGCTGGAATGTTTTTTGGGAATGTAATCACTGCTTGTCAGGCTGGCATCCCCATCTCTTTGTTGCCATGCAAACACTTTCCACAAGTTAGCATTCCTGAGGCGCTGGCAGAGCATATCCGAGCAAATGTAGGCCGTATATCTACGAGCTAAACTTTTGGTGTATATAATGAAGCCTCTTTTTCAGAAAATATACATTATCTAATTATACGGATTATTTTGGAACTTAATTCTAACTATATGGCAAGCGTAGCAAAAGTCACAAATCCGGCCTTGAGACGGATTTCTACACAGATGTGGCGAGTACTGACATAGTTGGACGTACCGACATACTTCCTGGCAGCCCTAGCCGAGGGGTGTAGCAAAATTCTACGTGAGTATATATACTGTATATATACCTCATACCCATTAAATGGTCCATTATTGAATTCTTAGTAGGGATTGACATTAAATCGGGACGCACTTCCTACCTCCCATATATGACGCGGTACTTACTGTATCACGTGATTATCATATGATCTCTGTTACTTGCTGATTAATCGTCAACAGATCTACGTAGTTAAGTATCTGTACTCATCTTGCTACACAGACATACCCGAGGTCTTGGCTAATCTTAAGCTTAATGGCCATTGTGTCGTCCTTCGTACAAAATCCCGCGTATCCGAAGGGCTAATACAAAGTTGGATCATCCCTTACACCGCCGTCGTCAGTCTCGATGGTAGATCGAACAATGCCTTGTGGGTCATCATCCTACTCTTGAATCTGTCCATCTGATGTGTGGCCTGTTCCATCATCTGGTGATCACGTGCACACCATTCTGATCAATATTTTCACATTTAATGACCGGATATGGAGGATTATCCCGCGTCGTGCGGTTCTCCTCTAAGGACTTGCTGCGTGTAAATAGCTCCGTGTGGTTATAGCAGTCAAGGGTTCGACGCGCCAGCGTAATCTCAACCTGAATCACGGAAAATCTGATAAATAGCGTAGGGTGGAGAATGTTTCCCACTGCTGATTTCATATCTCAAACTTCATCAGCCTCTAGGCCTGATATCTTGAGAATATCATTAAATTCTGTCTATTTGGCAGTCCTGCCTCAATGATTAGACCCATTCAGGTGACCTACATAATGCCCCAATATAGAGCCATAGAACACGTTTAATCGATCGTAGGATAACAGCATCAAAAGCTCCAGCGTGGTATTCGTGCGCCACAATGAGACTCGCAACTCATCGCAGAGCCACGTCTGCAAGGGTCAGTTTTTGGCCTCACCGCTTGGAATAGCTACACGTAGCTTACATGTACCTGTACCTGCTGCACGGTCCTCCCTTGAAAAACCAAGCTGTGGCAAAAGTCAATTTCTCTCCCGCTTCTCTCTCTCTTCTCTACATATCCGCAAAAAAGGCATCGTCGACGGAGGTGTAATTGCTAGGGTGGTGAATGACACCGTTCTGCAACATATTGGACAGCTTAGGCAATATTGTCTAACGGGGATGCTGCAAGTTAAGTTTCTAAGGCCCGCCTTTCCGGAGGAGCCTCTCGTTGCTCAAATCACCCAAAGCTCGTTCCCGTCCGCAAATGGAGACAGAAAAAGGAGAGAAAGTTGTCCAGCATCTCTGGATGGTGCTCGTTTTCCTATTATACAGCTCGTCAGAATCAGACCACCTCCGGCAAGAGAAAGTATGGGGCAAAGAGGCCAAAAAGTCTGGGTTCAGGGTAATATCAAAGCAATCCGAAATGGAAAATCTATCACTATCGCACGAGCTAAGGCCTTTCTTATCCTGTACGATGAGCTCCTCGACTTAACACTCTACAGTGCTCTACCTCGCCGAGGGCAAAAACATGCGGCCCCTCAAATGTCCCAAGAACTCTGGGATATGGTAGTGGACTACTTACCATCTCTTAATGGACGCCACGCAGCTCAGGCATTCAACTTTGAACTGACGGAACGCCATCAACGACATAGTGAAATTTGGAGTAAGATATTCAAGGATGAAACTTGGACCTCTATTGCCACAAGACAGGGTCTTAATCCTGTCCTAGTTGGTGATGATCTACATGGCATTTTCCATAACTCCGATTCTGCTTCCACACACCAATCTTATCTTACACTCTTGACGGGAGACAGAACGGGCAACCTACGACATGATAGGATCAAACTGCTCGCGTCATTACGGCCACATCATTGGAACGAAGACAACGAAATTGTGTTTGATGAATCAAATATCACCCTCAATATCATTGAACCAATGTATAGTTCTTTCATAGTCACCTGTCAATCCGAAAAACTCTTCACTTTTCAATACAATGGGCTGCGCTCTGCCTCTCTATACTGGAAAGATAGTCATTATGCTCTACGAGCCATTGGACCGCAAGACATCGTTGGTATTGGGGCTCATGCCGCGAATTTGGAAGATGTTTCTCTTATATCTGGTGTAACACTGACCCATCCTAAGGAGATGTCTTTGAGACAGAGGCATCAGCAGTGTTTCCAACATCCGTCCTGTCCTCCAGTGTATCCTATATGCCCCCCTGGATATAGGTACAACGGGGATAATATCCTAGGATGGGCCTGGGACGAGGAGCTGATAGGCTGAATATGATTACGTGGAGTGGGATAATTGGGATGGACGAGAGGGGGCTATTGTATAATATATATAGACTTGTAAGGATTTATCGGGTTATTTGGCGAAAGGATAGACGGCGTTAAAAGTTGCTCAACTGTTTATTTAGCATGTTACTATTATATTAGATTTCATTTCTCTCCTCATTAGAAGCAGTTAATTCCATGAATTAAAGACTTCGTTACAGAATAAAGGGGTACGCAAAGTCATATAACAGTAGGAGCATGAAAATCGTCAATGTCCCTACCGAAGGTGTCTTCTCTAACTTTGGCTCCTGACTGCTAGTTTACGTTAGTGGCCGGTGTATAGCAGTGGAGAACTAAGGGCGGTTGCGAAAAATTAAGTTAGGCTCCTACATCTCGCGCTCTATGGACCCAAGGATGTGGGGAAAGAGGCATTGTCCCACTCCTGTAGCCACTACAAAGTGGTATCTGGGTTGTGTTGGATTTGAGGTAAACTATGAAACCCAAATGACTCATTTGTAAGCTTCAGCATATCTCAAAATGGCAGAAGTAACTGAAAAAAATTGAAGTTGGATGGCGAGGGAGGGTTGTGTTGTGCTGGCAGACCTGAGATGCGCTTCATGTGAAATTAGTTGGAGGTTCCTCAAGGAATACATTCATCAAGAGAGCAAGGAAGATGACAGAGGCCATTACTTGGTATTCAACAGCTCAACGATTGAAGGCCTTTAATGGCTCGGAAAAGTCGGCGAAAGGAAAGACTACTTCCAGGGATACAAGGTCACATTTTCAGTCTCGTAAGTGGGTCATGAATCAGTTGGTG
The DNA here is from genome assembly GCA_021399445.1 of Xylogone sp. PMI_703. Taxonomy (NCBI): domain Eukaryota; kingdom Fungi; phylum Ascomycota; class Leotiomycetes; genus Xylogone; species Xylogone sp. PMI_703. The sequence continues at coordinate 4,422,479 of JAJTUQ010000003.1, forward strand.
CACCAATTCAGACCAACTCAGAGTCTCGATGGCATCTAGGCTCTTTCTCGGTTCAGTTAGGCTATACTAATGACGACCTCCGCTTTAGCCCGTTGCTAGTTGAGCAGCTAGAGGGGAGACTTGTGGTTTGAATAACAACGAACTCAAGGAGGGGGGAGCTGGCACGTACTTGAATTGACCCGAGACAGCGAGTTGCTGGGTCACGATGCCGGCCAGATTGAAGTATTACTGCCGCGATTGATCTTGCAAAATGAGTTATATTGGATGATGACAAGCTCCAATGACCTGATGAGACCTGTGGAGTGCGGGGGGTCACTTGATCAATTCAAGCCACATGCGCAGCGCCTTCTGCGACTGTACGCCAGACCGCAGCCACAACGGCTACCTTAAAGTGACTACAAGTTTATTATTGCTTGTAAGACACTTTTCTTCTGATTGCGAAGTTGGACTGCACGATTCCCCCATGCGCCGGTACCGTAGACCTCCTATCTGGGATAGTGAGAGGGCGAGTACCTACGGCGCCAAGTTCGCTGGGACTACGTGCATTACCTGGCCTGTGGGGAGGTACCTTTATGAGTACTGTAAGTGTACGTGTATGTGTAGCATTGCACTAGCATTTTCCTTTTGCTTGGTGGAAGACCGGCATGAACGCATAACACCACGGATGCTATAAATGATGCTGGTCGTATTCTGCGATGGACGTAAGCTTTACTGTACAGTATATATATCTGTTCCGACCTGGTTCCGACCTGTAGATCTATCTGCTTGAGTTCGGGATCGCAGCCGTATGGATGAGCCTCTCTATTCCAGACTTTGTTCCTGGACAGACGGGCTGTCGCGGTTCGCTCCTGCGGTAATTAGAATTACAGTGCCTGCCCTTGCAACAAATACCGTTTCAGGAAGCATCGCACGAACTCTCTCTTACTTACCAGAGCCAGCGTGATTACAACCGCGGGTATACAGTACCTACCTCCGTAGAGCAGAATGAAACAGTGTGCATCCCTTGAACCCTTGGAAGAAGAGAGTAGGGCACGAGGAATCCACGTCCAGTCTAGCTGGAGTCCAAGAAAGGCTTAGCTGGGAAAGCGTCTCGGTCGCCCCGCACGGCAGAATACGAACAACCTCTCGCGCATGGGAGCCTTTGTCCTCGAGACCAAAAGCATTAATAATAATCCGTCGTTCTATTGCAGGTACACTCCACGAATCCTGGGGCAGTTCCTCCCGGCTGGCTTAATTGCTTCTGCTGCCAGGGGCCGTGTGACTTGCCCTTGTGGGAACGAACGCTTAATGCAATACACTTTGCTAGGAGGCATAGAGACCATTAGCTGGTATTGTCGGTGCGGAGAAGCGTTCAACTGGCAATGAGCTTGCTGATCTATTCGGTGCTGATTCGCCCGATTAATGACGATATATTGATATAGCTTTGGGATTCTCTGGCTATATATAAGTAACTGCCTCCACTTGCTGTGGGAGTCGGCTGAGACAGACAGCCATTCCTCGGCCGAGAATGTCGATCAACCACTTTTCCACGTTCTTGCTGCTTGCGACCTCTGCTCTGTCTACTTCTGCTCTACTCCCTCTGAGAAGTACAGACTCAAGCACAGATGCCCCAAGCAATAAAGGCACTTTTCACTCGCCCTCGGCGCAGGTCCGGCCTAAATTCCGTTACTGGATTCCTGATGCCTCCGTCGATCCAGCAGTAGTAGCCAGTGATGTGCAGGCTGCTGGTGCTGTTGGTGCTGGAGGTTTGGAATGTCTAGGGTACTATTTATATGGAGGGCCGCCTAATAACGCGGGTCGAGGGAATGCGGCGCCGGTATCGTGGGCCACGTACGGGTTTGGCACGGATGCGTGGAGTACGTTGATATCCTTCAATAATGTGTTTTTACTAATCCCCATATTTAGATGCGTTGTTTAAGTCTATGGTACAAGCTCATAAGGACAATGGCTTGGTCATGGACTTTTCCATGGGACCTAATCAAGGAACTGGAGTGCCTGCTGAGTACAACTCCGACGGGTTGATGTGGGATCTAGTCCTCTCTAGCGCGACTGTCCCAATCGGTGGCTCATTCAATGGGACTTTGCCTGGTTGGGGAACAGGCGCTCTTGAAGCCGCTGTGATAGGTTTGGCTCTGAAATCAGAGAGCACCTCATCCGTTGCACCAGGTTTACCAGGCGATTTAGGACTCGGTAGGACTCAGATTACTCTTGCCGCCAACACTCTCCAGGATGTTACTGGTCAAGTAGATCATAGTGGCAATCTTGAGATCCAATTTAACACCACGAATACCACGGGATTATACTATAATATCTTTGCTATTTACTTGATTCACGACCACTACCGGGCTCAGGATGGGCCTCGAGACATCGGTGGTCCGCAAACTCCACCAGAGACCCTGGCCCAAAATGGCTCATGGGCAGTAGACCATTTTTCAGAGCTGGGTGCAGAGACGATGACAGGATTCTGGGAACAGAACATTCTTCAGAATGGAACTCGTGAACTACTAACGGAGGCCGGAAATTATGGGTGGGAGGACAGTGTCGAGATCCAGGCTAATGTATACTGGACAAAGAATTTCACCAGCATATTCCAAGCAGATCATGGATACTCAATTAGGAAGTGGTTCCCTCTCATATTCCATCGCAATGGAAAAGGAAAAAATTCGAACCCTGGCACTTGGTGGGTGACGGATGAGGATGATGGTGGTGTCAGTCATATTGCTGATTATCGCGAGACAGTAAGTCCGAAATATTGTACCGAAGAGCATAGCGGTTATACTGATGAGCTGTAGCTTACAAACCAATACCGCAAATACCTCACAACTTTAACTTCTTGGGCCGAAAATTATTTGGGTCTAAAGTTTTCAGCACAGATTTCATATAACCTTCCTATGGACATGGTAAGCTAGTATATATTACTTTTCATGAAAGCCTTCTAACAGCCCTAGCTGTCGAACATTCCTTCAGTAGATGTGCCCGAATGTGAATCCCTTGACTTCTCGGACTTAATTGATGGCTACCGTCAGTACTCCGGACCAGCATACCTTTCCGGAAAATCGGTCGTCTCATCCGAATGTGGCGCTGTTTTAGGAGAGGCGTTTGCTTTCACCTTACCAGAGCTACTCTGGAAAGTCAAGCGCTCCTTTGCAGGCGGTATTAATCAATTCGTCTTCCATGGGTTCCCATATTCAGGAAATGTGAGTTCCAACATCCTGGCCCTGATAATGATCGTGTCTCTAACCCTTGAAAATAGTATGGACAAACAACATGGCCAGTATTTACGACTTTTAACTACCTGGTAAAACTTTACCCTTCATTTAAAAGTGACCTTTTTTAACGTGACAACGCAGTATTCCACTATGCATGGCCCTCACGAACCAGCATGGGACTTTTACAGAGATCAGCTTGACTTTGTTGCTCGTAATAACTATATTTTGCAATCTGGTACACCCAAAATGGATGTTGCATTCTGGCAGAAGATTACAACATACCCAGGGCATATTACACAGAGAACATATGGCCCTATTGACCTTGAGCTTGCGGGTAAGTACAGATACGCTTCCCGAAACGTTTGTCTAGTTACTTATAACTACGTAGGGTATTCCTATGAGTACCTGAGTCCGGACAATTTCAACCTGCCCTCTGCCACTGTAGAGGGTGGGATACTGGCGCCAGATGCACAAGGCTTCAAAGTCCTTGTGGTCCGAGCTAACGACTCTCTTACTATTGATGGCGCGTCTAAGCTGGCGGGATTTGCACAGGCAGGCCTGCCCATTGTCTTTTCTGGTGGAATTCCAACATCATATCTAGGAACGAATGACGCCGGAGAACTCTCACGTTCTAAAAGTCTATTAGACCAAATAGCATCCCGACCTAACGTGCATGTTACGTCATCCTACGATGGATTGGCATCGACTTTAGCTTCCATCGGTATCCAGCCTGCGGTAAAGTTAAATGTAACGGTACCATGGTATAGCTTTCACCGTAGAGATGCAGCCGCGCAGGTTGATTATTTCTATCTCTACAACGACGCTATGAAGTCACCTCTAGGCCAAGGAGGCTCGAGTGCTCTTGTGGAGTTTGATTCAACAGGTGTACCGTATGAATTTAATGCATGGACGGGAGAACAAACACCCATTATATCTTACCAACAAACTGACACATCGACATCAATTTCAATTACATTGGCGGGAAATCAGAGCACCATCGTGGCATTCCTTCCCGAACCTCTAGATGGATACCCAAAAACACTTCTTAAAGATCTTCCAGAAAGCACCTTAGGTGTCTCGGTTCTGCAGAATGGCAGCCTCTTGCTCAAAGTCGGCTCAAGCAATTCTCAATTAGCGGATCCAAACACCCCTGATAACGATGCCCAGAAACCTATTGCTCTCCGAGATAATGCGCAGAAGCCTATTATTTCTAGGGATGACGCGCAGAAACCTATCCTGGGAAGGGGTGAGTCTCAAAAGGCTATTGTTGAGAAGGATAATGCCCAGAGCGCTACATCTGCACCGAATATATCAGGGCCGATCACATTACAGAACTGGACTTTAACGGTAGAGCACTGGGACCCACCAGCCGATCTCTCCAATATTGAGGGTGGAGCGGCAAAATCCAATACCACTCACTCACTTCGATCATTGGTTCCGTGGCGCTCTATCTCCGGTCTCGAGAACGTATCCGGCCGAGGATTCTATAACAGTACATTTGAATGGCCACCGGCTGGCTATCCCGCAACATCAGGCGCAATAATTAACTTCGGCCCAGTTGTTCACACTCTCCGTGTGTTTATCAATGGCAAACAAATCTTACCATTAGATGTTACCCATGCTCAGGCAGATATTTCGGACAATCTAGTGAAGGGGACTAACATGGTCGAGGCCGTTGTTGCCACTCCACTCGGAAACGTTCTCCGACCTATATGGAATAGCTTGTTAACGAGTGGTACAGGACCAACAGATCCAGTAGCTGGGGGGCCACCCCCTCCATGGGCTGATTATGGATTGATTCAGGATGTAGTCCTTACACCATATATTGGAGTTATTGTTGACTAGAAAGATAGAGAAAGCTGAGTTGTTAGAGGTTTCAGGATGGTTATAGACAGAGGTATTTATAGTAATGATAGATACATGCTACTGCTGCGTATGGTAAGAACGAATTGTGAGCTACAAAGGGAGGACACAAAGTCCCGCTTCTTGTACCGTCAGAGAGATAGGACTTCATAATTTTACCATTCCGCCTCTTCCGCCAAGATCAATGAGGCGTATGAAAGAAAGGTGCCGATGTGGAAGTTAAATTCGTTTGAAGCCTCAACAGAGGCCAAGTACACAGTAGGCTGTTTTATTAAACTCTGCAAGAATCGTCCAGCCTGTAAGATTAAAGGTCGCCCAGTCACTGGTTTGTCAGCTGTTCTCGCTCATCAGGAGTGGCTTAGCCCCAGTCTCCAACCACTCCAGCCACTCCAGCCACGCAGCGCAGCATCCAACCTGTCTGGGAAAGTCGATCACATTTCCAAGCTGCCTGCGTCGCTGTCACGTACATTCTCCTGCCAATTGGGGTTCGACACTGATGGCGACCTTGCTGCTTCATTGGCGCTTCGTCTACCAGTAATGAAGTATATGACGTCTGCCCACAGGCTCGTCGTAATAAGGCGGTGCTTTGCAGGCTCAGCAGCTTCAGCTGTGCCATCCGCGTCTTGAGGTCAACTGGGGACATAGGCGAGCAGATAGTATATAATAATCAAGTATTTCGCTATCCGTGTTCTTTTTGCTCCTCAGCTTAAGACCTCCTTTTTCACGCATATCGAGACCTAAATACGAGATGGGCGCTCCCGATGAGAAATTCCTCCCTCCTGACATACGCATCGCCCGACCACCACCGCCTTACCACGACGATGAGGACGTTCCCCAATACGAAAGACCCCCTTTCCATAACAAAGTAGCCGTGGATGGATCGACCAGTCTTCAGCCCGCGATGTCTAAGTTTCCTCCAGCGATCACGTGCTACTACTCATGGAAAGCACCTACGACAGTATATCTAGGGACTGAGGAACAGGACAGGTTATATTGCGTGAAGCTACAGAAATTGTTCAGCCGCAGGCCCATGACGTTATACGATGGCCCTTCTGACAGCGACCCAGAGTTGGCGTCAGTAGACCGGTTGAAGGGAAGCAAATTAACCCAGTCGCTCGTGCAAATTAAGCCGCGATCGGGGCACTCAGCTGCCGGACCCATCGAGATACCTATGACCGGCGATTACGAGCTCAAGCACACCTTCGCGATGGCCGTTAGAAGGGATTCCACCCAGGAATGCTTCGAGTGGCGTAATACTCGCGGAAGTGAAGTTAAAGAGATTTCTGGATCCAAATGGCCATCTTGGGTGGTTGGGTGGAAGCTGGTTTGGGTCTCTGGGCCCCAAACCGTCCATTTTCATTCGAAGAAAGATCGAGAAACCGGTTTCACGAGCGACGGAAAGGAGATTGTGGCCGTTGCCGTTCACGAAGAACGCGTGAAGACCGGTCCGAAGCTGGCATTCATGGGAACGGGACTTACAGGAACCCTAGGAGAGACCTGGGAGATAATGGTAGTCATGTCATTTTTGCGAATATGGGAGCTGCAAAGACAACATCAAGCAACAAACTCTGCTGCTGCTGCGGCTGCGGCTGCGGCTTCAACCACTTAGTGTCGAACTGTCAACAATCATCGATCCGAATCATTTTACCCTGATGCTAGATCTTGTTTATAAATACCCTTAAATCAATTGAAATTGAGCGGCTATTATTAGTTAACGGTAATACAAATTTTTGATTGTATGATTGTCTAAAGGCTAGCTGTATACTTAATGGTTTGATTTTCTGATTCGGGGAACGCATAGAACTGAAGCGCCTTTGATACTTACAAATCATCGACTTTGGTATCAAATAGATTCGTTTCTAGCAAGAGAATACGTTTATTAGATCTCATTGCGTATTTGGATATAAAATCGAACAGTCTTTTATCGGGTTGATACTCACTTGAAAAGCATTTATTATTATCATGCCTTTCGGCTATTGGAAATAATACGCGCTCAAAAGATGACGGAAAATGATACTCAAAGTTCTGTGGCCCAAATCACACAGAATACCTATCGACAAACAGTCAGATACACACTAACCTATTAAGTATGCTCTCTGCGGATGCTGATAACACCATTATCAAGTTCATACTTGTATAGCCTTTGTCTCATGCTTTATTACTGTAGGATTCGGGTGACGATGGGACCTTTGTTGGGTGACACAATTCCATCCTTTGTTTATCGCTCGATATTTTTAGCAGCACCCTCTCTTTCCGAGATCCTCTCTCGGAATACAATCTCAATATATATGTCTTCTCTTTCGCTTTACCATTCAAATCACTTAGAGTTGTTTTCAGGAAGATATGATCCATATTAACCAGTCCACGTTACTATTCCTCATCGCCCGTTTGGCTTAGAGCAGAGATTACGCCTCCTATTATTGCAACTCAAATACACTTCTAATGTCAATTTCTCTGACACCAAACCCTTCAAGTTCAACTCGTAAAAGAAAAAGATCGCTTAATATCGAGGACCTCGTTGTCGCATTTTCCGTGATCTAAGTCTAGAGTACTTTATGGCATTTACTTTTTGAGGGTGGTTCTATGTCCTTCACACCTACGTTAGACCAACTTCAACAAGATGCTCTTTGCGCATTACACCATCCTAGAAGTGTATTACCGCCCCAATTGTAAATTGGGAAAAAGCCACACAGATTTAGCTTCTTTGATTATTTCAATTACAAGGACTGTGAATAAAATTTATTCTACTAATCAAGGGTAGTTCTAGATATCAGGACACTATTTTTCCCTCGCGCATCAGCCCAGGTGCATATGGCTCTACAGCCTTCCCTCCCACAGGAAGCTCACTTAAAAATCCCCAGTAGCCCTTTTCTTTCCACCCTAGCTCCTTCCACCTGTTCATATAACGAGGAAACTGCTCGACAACTGGAATTAAGCCAACATCATGAGCAATAGCCACGAATACACTATCACTATCGTCAAATTCTCTTAAAGCATCCACGCTTTTCTGAGCTGTTACGTAATCTGTATACCAGCTACCTTTCTTTTTGGTTATGTTATAAAATGGCGAGGTATGTGCATTTTCATCTCTAGGATGAAATGCCGTAAATAAACATGAGGAGCACGGGGTAGGAACACGAGATGCCGGGAGCTGATTTGGATTAATTGTTTTAGGAAGTGGGTGCTTTTCAGTGGGACGAAATGCAGCAGCATAATGGCAGACATCACCCCCCATGAAAATAAATGTATCTGGAGTGGTTCTTGCAAGTGCGCAAATATGGCCTACAGAGTGCTTCATTAAGGATAGTATCATCAGCAGGCCTTTCACAGTTTGAGCTATTTATTGGGCTTACCCCTGGTACATCAAGCAAGTAAAGACTTCCATCTCCAAAGAAGTCGTAGGAGCGAAATTTTCCGATATGATGTTCATCGTCGAATTCTATTTCTCGAAGTGGGCGCCCACTACACTACTATTTTAGTATATGACGCGTATAGTTATCAAGTATTTGCGATTTTAAGGCATACTAACTCGAAGTCGGTGTCAAGAAGAAATGAGTCTAAGTTTGTGGGATAACCAGGAAGGAACTCCTTTTTGAAGCCTGGGCCTACAACCACTTCAGAGTTCTTGCTGAAAAGTGAGGGATTGCCTGTGGTTTCACATATGTTGAAGTTAGCAAGAGTCAGACTACTTTAAAATCATATAATAAGCGGACCTAAGTGATCCCAGTGTGAATGACTAGATGAAGTGTTAAAACGTATGATAACTTAGAGTAAATGTGTTGAACACACCTCAGAATTAAACTGTTGATATCCTTTAAATCGTAGCCTTCCTCCTCTAATATCTCACTGATGTTTTTTGTCACTTCAAGCCCAGAGACTCCATTTCGAATTGAGGCCTGCACGGATGGAGAGAGATTCCACCAATCCTTTCTGCCACCTAGGTCGAAAAGTGCCGCCTTCTTCAAAGTTTTATTCTCTATTAGAAATGCGAAAGTTGGGAAATTCAACAGTTCTTGACCACGAATTGGGGGCTCTAAAAAGAAATCCGTAGGACAAACGATGTTTGTTGTCGTATTGATAATTCGTACTTCCACTGTCGAATTCGATGGGGGGAACGTTAAGGCTCCGATCTCGGGTTTCTCGCCAATATCTCCAGACATAATTATATTCGTGAAAATTTAGTCTTCAGGGACCTTGTATAGAAAGAAATAGAGCTCAAGTGTGAACTTTAGAAGTATGGCACGGGCTAAACTTCATCTATCGCTGTTTCATATAATTATGGAGGGGAGAGAGCTTGATTTCCGAGGTAGTAGTAAAGAAGTGGGGCACGAAAGCAAGGGAGGGGAATTTCAGCCATGGGCAATTCAAATGGGGTAGAGGGCTGCACCTATACAACATTTCAACTAACTTGAATCAAAGAATGGCAGTCAGCTCGAAGGAAGGTAATTGGACTATTCAATTAAAGAGTTTGATATGCATATATTCCATTGAATCGAGATCAAGCTCGCGGCTTCTTGAGTTCATCTGCCAGTATAGGCATCGATGTTGTTACAGCCTGGATTCCGATCAAACTTGCAATTTCCAACACCTCCATAACTTGCTCGGGAGTTGCACCCAATCGTATTGCATTCTGCATGTGTACTTTGAGTCCTGGGCGATACAAATGTGTACACGCACAGTCAAAGGCACAATACATGAGCTCTTTGTATTTCGGTTCTAACGATCCTGATTTCCACGGCGACGAAGACAAGGCAGTATATCCATCAAAAAATTGTGGATCTAATTCAAGGAATTCTTCCCAAAATGCATGCCAATATCCTCGGGACTCTGTAAACTGACTTTTCAAACGTTGTTGATAATCACTTAACGGTTTGGGCTGATAGAGACCTTCCTCTTTCATCACCTCCAGAAGTGTAGGGATTCCAATGTTGCATGCATGGATACTAACAGTGCTTGAAAGCTCCAAGACTTCCAAGACCTCATCTTTTGTAGCGCCTACGGCTAGTGCTGCTTGAATATGTGCGCGAATCCATGACGGATGTATATGTGTAACAGCTGCATTCACGGTAATATGTACAAATTCCTGAATCTTTGCTGGTAGATGTCTCTTCTCGACTGGGACTAGCATCCAATTTAGGTATTTCTCGAAGAAGATTGGATTTAATCTGAGAAAGTGTTCCCATTCTTCGGTCCAAATTCCCCTTCCATCAACAAACTTTTGTTTGAGCTCTAGTTGCTTCGCATCGAGCGACATAGTGGGAGGCCTCTATGACGAAGAGTTGTGGGAGGATAAAGTATGTCGACTAGCTTATAAAGTCATGAAAGATGCCAACAGACACTTCTGACGGATACTATTCTAGAAATAAGCCATTGTTCGTCCCTTTCTATGTACAATTATTTTACTGGAAAGATCTACTATATGTGGGGTTTAACATTGCTTTGGGGTAATATCCGATTTGCTTCCCCAACCCATCCTCCGCAAAGCAGGCTACCCCAACCAGCCCAACTGGGCTGTGATTCTTCCGATGATGCGGGGTTGATGATAAAGTAAATGCGCTAAGAGTCTGATCAGCATTGACCCAAGTACATTAAATAGCTTCATTTGAAGTCAGCTTGAAGCCTTGAACTATAGTCTAATATGAGGCTTACCTATCACCTCACAACTTCGTCATTCGACTAATAAAGAATATTATGGCTATTTCAGTCTCATTTCGTTTTTCTAACTTTGTTGTTAATAACTAGTAATAGGGTACATCGTAGGCAAGTGAAATGCCATGCTAATGAAATCCACTAAAAAATTCATGAGAAAGACTGTGTATGGTATAAGTAGAATTATGATAAGTAAACAGGTAACCTTAAGATCCTAGCAATAGGCGATCTTAGTTGCTGAGACTACATTCCGTGTACTGTACTGTCCGAATTGCACACAATAAGGGAGTGATCTTGTTTAAAACGATATCATCAGACGGAGATGTTGGTTAATAACCGATAATCGACGGCTGTACGATAGTCTACCACGACATTCTTTTTCTAGTAACAAGCTCTCATCTTCAACCCCTGATCCCTTAAATAACGCCCGCTTGGGTCTGGAACCGGCGCAATGAGATGTCACTTTGGAGGAGATCCGACGTACTGGTTAAAACTGGATACGAATAAGAGTCCTTACTCCGTATGCTGTAACTTCCATCCCACGTACTCAGAATCAGGCGGACTAGTTAATTAGTTGGCTGATTGATTAGTCACTTATATTAAGTCGTGTTCTGAAGTAACCGGTACTATCCAGCCAGTACGATTATAATGACTTCTGGAATAATACATAATGAGTCTAAACAGCCATTAGCCATGTATAATGCTGGTATGTATAACACATCATGCTGTGAGCACGATAACCGAAAACACCAGGTATTCGCGTGATAGCACAACCTACTAGCTCATATGTTAATGCTAATCTCCTTCGTGCGGTTACGACTAGACTATAACTTAACATCATCTATGCGTATATTTCTCGTCACTGATGATGGCTTGAGAGTTCTATTACTATCTAACCAATATGACGTCTAAATAAGGATTCGAAGCTCACCTCTTATTTCCTTTCATCAACGTGCAATCCTAACAATGAGATAACAGGTACTACGGAATAGGAAAGGCTTTGAGTAGACCGGACTACTTAGATCATGTATACAATATACAATATGCAATATGTAACATTTCTATCTACATGTTCGATCGTCCTATAACTCTAGTTCTTCAACCAAACTCCTTCCCTCTCTTTAACAACCTCCCCCCCAAGGCCTGCTATTCATCCTGGACGGTAAATTGTGATCTCGGGCTAGGAGTGTTGGCTAAATCAACCACGGGAAGCTCCGACATGTGCACTTTTGTTGTTCCATATGGCACTAGTTTGTATGAACTCTTCTGTCCAATGCACTCTGGGTTGAATGGTACCGAGTCTGGCGTTACGTCTAGATACAGACCCCATGCAATTTGACATCCCTGAACTCTAATATATGGAGTGCTGCCATCCGTAGTAGTGTGGTGCTCGAATGAAGTAGGGTCAACGGCTACATTCCAGGCCGAAGTATTATATATGTAGTAATCGCGCAGCTGCGGGAAAGGGAGGGAGTCTAAACCCGGCCCTGTTGCATTATAGTATGGGTGTGGCAAGGAACTCGTATTTGCAGAGCCTACATCCAGTGCGTATAAAAGATTGCCAACATACACAGATAATGAACCGTTTGACCGAGCTTCGGTGCGTATCTTGACACCCGGGGTATATGTGATGGTTGAGTCACCTGATGATAAAACAAGCTTGTGCATCCCCGTTGATGGATCAGGGTCAAGGGAAGAGGAGATGCCGTTAATGGTGAGACTGGATTGCTCAGGAATATACCATGACGGGACACGGATGTAGAGATAAAAACTCGTATTAGACGTAACCGTGTACGTAAATGTATTGCCCAGTGGATATTCGGTCTTACACTCAACAGTTACTAGACCGTTGGCAACAGGTGCTCTTACAATTGATGGGCTAAGTAAGGTATGTGCGATTCCTGAATCTCCGACCGCGGCCCAACTGTGGGTGAGAAATTTTGGGTAGCCCTGACCGTGATTAACTGTGCAGCATGGATACTGTGGTTCCATTCCAAATGTTGTGGCAATACCAAAGTTTGAGGTAGTAAAAACAGATGGGCTATTGCTGGTGCTAGTAATATTCGTCCAGGGGCCATTTGGTTGATCCATATATTGGTGTGCCCATTTGTCTTCTGTTAGCATAACAGGTAGAGCATTGAGTATCACGCGTTCTGCTCGATCTGCGTAGTAATTTAATCCAAGAGCCTGGTAGAGATAAGCGAGAGAATATCCCGTCTCGACGGCAGTACACAGCTCGCTCCCCATATAAGGCTCTAAGTCGCGTTCAATTTCATCTGCTAGAATAGTCCCGGATGGAGCACCATGGTAGGTGAGAGTCCAATTCACTGCATCCATGCTGGTTTCCACTAGAGATTCATTATGATTGAATCTTCGAATAACGGCGGATGCCTTTAATCCTATATGTATATATATTGTTAGGGGGTTTTGCATAGTCGTTAGGAGGCTTGAATCAACTCACCCTGGCCGACATTTACACCATGAAGATACGGAAAAGAAGGATTTGAAGGAGTTGGATCTGTGATAATTTGCGGGAACGAAGCAGGGCTGTACCAAGCATCCCACTTGAATTGAGTCTGATTGTAAAACATTTGCATGTTATCCCATAGAATACTGTCCTGGTTCGACGGGTATTTTTCAAGAATCCATTGTATAGAAATGATTAGGTCAGCTACTCGTACTTGGCCCCATCTACAGTCGACATCTGATGCACACTGGGTGAACCCGAAACTGTTATCATGTAGCATGGAGTTAGTCAAATTCATAAACTTCCGTAGACCCTCCAGGACTGGCGCTTCCCAAGTGGAGTTTGCCTCAACCAGTTGCGTCAATCCAAGGAAGAATGGAGTACGAGCCCAAAAATTCCTTTCGGCTGGTGATTCGGGCCCGATCCAGCCATCTTCTGATTGGAGGTCAAGGACAGTTGTTGCAACGTCATGGACTTGAGACTTCAATCGTGGGTCATCCAGTGAATATGCCAGCGGGACTATGCCGTTAAACCAGTACGGTAAAGCTTCATTCAAGTTGCTATAATCTGTGCCTCCCTCACCAGAAGCATACAACCACCGGGAGTTGCTGACATAGACATAGAAGTCGTGCTCATGACCAGCAAGACCGTCTGCCATTGCCTGCATCTCCTGGAGGAGCCACCCGAGTGGCTGGATCGAGCCTACAGGTAACGGAGACAGCACCCATGGCACAACTGTAACGAAAAGTTAGGATATCAAACCGCATAAAAGTATCTCTTCATAGCCGGTAGATTTAACGAAAGAACAGTCAAGATATATTGGAGATACAGTCAGAAACGGCAACGTACGCGTGTTATTTTGGCGTGTCGCGGTAGCCGCGACCGCGGCCACGATACCAACCTCGGCCAACCAGGACCGGAGGTGCATATTCGCAAGAAAGTTCTTCGTTGCCCAGTTGATGAATGTTTTCAGATCAGCATATTATTTCTACTCGAGTAAAATAATGTCTACCAAGATCTTACAAACGCGGTCACTATCTTTAATACTATGCTTGAGCCTAGACGGAGATGACAACTGCGGGGTTGGTCACGTTCGGTTGTTCAGATGACAGGCCAGGGGGGTCCACGAGGACCGGCAATATCACTTTAATTCGAGTAATAATGCTGTTGATAAGGAGAGATTAATTATCGAACAGGTCATCTAAAGTGCTAATCTCCCTTTGAAGCCCAAAAGCACATTATACTAATGTAACTGACAAAGATTCCATTGCAGGATCAGAAGAAAGCAAAATAGTGATTCTTGATAAATCTCCCGCTCAAGCTTTCGCTGTTTCGTATCAAGATGATATTGCTTTAGTAGACAATCCTTTGAGGCGTGAGTGTATAATATGATACGCTGAACAGTTTACACTGTTTCGGTAACATTGTTGGTTCTGGCGGCTATTTTATCAAATCTTCGGCTGAGGTCCCCAACTGGAAGTTTAAAGGGGAAGTCAACTGACTCTAATAGTAAACTAAGGAGATAATACCAAGCCATAATGCAAACAGCAAATGTTAAAGCGCCACCTGCCTGTAAAATAAGATAAGTTATCAGCAGACCCCTTACAATTGCAAGATTGGGACCGTGGATACCTTCAGGGTCGTATTGCCTTCTGCAATATCTCCATGCCCCATACGCCAATATGAAACAGAGAGACAAATCAAAGCACAGGTCAATGTGGAGAATATGCCGAAAAATACAACATTGATTCGTAAAGCGCACAAAGTAAAAATTGCAACCAAAAGAGCCGTGAAAATGAGTCCAAATGCTATAACCATGAGTGCATAATACAACAATAACCAAGTGGAACTTACCATAACTAGAATAAAATTGACTCATATCAAGACCTGTATCTCCTCCGGTAAAATACCCTTGGGCATCAAAGCTTGGTGTTTGAGTAGCGCCGAATCCTAGCCAGAATGCTCCTATAAACGGATTGTTAACCCATTGGGGCCATAGATCAAATATACTCTTGATGTGACTTGCCAAAAGAACCAAATACAACAAATGGAAAGGTATTTCCTAATACAAACTCCATGATGGACGCGAGTATTTGTAGTAAACCTCCAAAAAAATAGGTGAATCCTCTATCGCGTCTCATATTTAGTGAGATGATTCTTGGGGGTGAACCAGAACCCACATCGTCGCAACCCCTCCGCCTCCTGATCCCCCCCATCCCATAAGGGTGCAAGCAAGAGGACTTGCTCCCATCAAGAAACCAACAAGTCCGCTTTGAGATTGATTAATAAGAGCTATTGAAGGCTTCAAATCTAGACACGACTAAGAGGGAGTAAATGACTCACTAAGGTGTTGGATTACCAAGGCGCTTATACCAGTCGGCCTTGGGGATTTGAGGAGTGAGATAGCGCTTCTCAAAGACCTCAATGGGGATGGTAATGCTTGCGTTAGTCATGGTGTGTTCAATCATATCGGTATGCCCGCCATAACTTGCTTCGTGCTCTTTGGTCATATTTGGCGTAATTGTCAAGAGGATTATAGAAGATCGGCTGATAAAGTTGAAGATCTATGTTACTCTGGGTTGTGCACTTCTTATATAGACGCAGAGAATAAAGGAGCTAGGTAGGGAGGAGAGTTTAGCGCTACTAACTTACACTGGTTTCCGTAAGGCACATAGTGGAGGCAGAACCTGGTGAAGTGCGGGGGTAAGGTTCCCCGGAGTATGAATATAGGGGGTTTTGCGGAGTCTCCAATCTGTAGATGCCTCGTCCCCACAGCTTGGCAATCAATAATTAGGCTTTACCCTGCACAACAGTACAAATAACTCCACCTCATATGAGTCATATGACTATAACTGGATGGTCTCAAGAAGCGTTAAAGAGACTGGGTATTTACTAGTTACAAATGTCAAGTCTAAGCGGGCATGGAATGATGACGGGGAATTGCTCCGATTATAGACACAAATTGTGGTAAGCGGACTATACGCCATATTATTAAATTAGATAACTATATCTCGGTAATGTAATCGAGTATAGCCTGATGTAAAGATTGCTAAAACTCTACAGTTTAACTATAGGGGCCAATATTTGGACTTGTAAAGCTAAGCTGTATATGCCTAGAGAAAGTGCTTTATACAATCAAATATTCAAGGGTTAGAAGCACACCAACTCAGCAATAACTATTTTCCCGTTGCACTTCAAGGCCACCAACGCAAATTCCCCTGTTCAGATTATCATTCGGGTGAATCAGATGTATTATAGTCAACTACGTGAGCAACTCGAAGCGTAGCTATTGCATCATTGATGCATTCATTCGCCTTATCCAATTTGCCTGTCCAGAGCCCAAAAGGGTGGCATACACCCTTGTATAGCTTCTTTGAGCTGATAGTACCTGCGTTAGTCAACTTCTCGTGATACGCCGTGGTCTCGGGGAGTAATATGTCAATTTCGGCACAGTGAATTGATGCTGGTGCAAGATTGGCATGCGACGGCGCTAAGATCGGAGAAACTTCCCAGGAACTAGCCTTTTTGCTCCGCAAGTCTAACCATTTGTCCAATGTTATTTAGTGGAAATAGTCGCATCGGATACCTTTGAAATACTGACTTGGGCTCCTTCCCAGCCAATGATTCGCAACCCCCTGAGGCCATCCCGCCAATGGAGACCCGAGACTCATCCATTCTAAGGTTAACCGCATTTGAAAAGTCCACATCAAGGCCGCCTGCGAGTCAGTTATCTGTGTAGGAAACGGATACTCCGGCGTAAGGCGATAGTCTACATCAATAACTATAGTGCCAAGTACATGGCAAATTTACCGGCACCACGACTCGTCGGATTTTAGATTTCCTAGCACCCAACCGCCTATCATTATTATTAGTCCTGCTTACTGACTTTAATTGACTCGGCTCGAGATTGCTCACCGCCGCGATAATTGATGTGAGCTAGGAGGCACTGACAATTCTTTAGCTTTTCACTCTCGATAGACTGTTGGCTGGGGAAATGCATTAATATCTTAATAGAACCTTGCGGTTCATTGACACTTAGATATTGTAGAGCTGCCAACCTCCGGCATTGGCCCATCCCCGATACCAGAGGTGTATTTTGATGGGTTAAGTGGGCATTCGGCGATGGAGACCTGATCAGCTCGAAGACGAGATGCTAAAATACTTTGTTATGAAAATCAGATTTTGGTATCCAGGAATGGCTATTTTATTACCATGATGCCCGTTGTAAAGCCCAAGGAACTGAGGATCGAGTTTATCAATAAACCCAGGTGGAACGGGATTCACCAAGCACTTTCCTTCAGAGGACATACTAGATTTTTACGTAGAGCTGGTTGAATCTATAGTGATTATTGTTTTCGCAAGTATATAGGCGGGCAACAGGGCAAAATCGTTGATTTGAATTTGACTAACAGCTAATCACTGGGGGTGTGGTACTGAGGAGGGGGAGGTGAAAATAGGATTCATGGGTCTTTCTTGGGCTTAGGAAGTTAGACCTTGACCACATGAGGATCTCATTAGCTTCTCCGCATGCCTATCTAGATGTTGCCCCCTCACCCCTTCCCCCGGCCCCCTCATATCCCCTCTTCGCCTCCTCATGAGTATCTTCTAGGCGTGGATGTTATGTTTCCGAGTAGTATGCCCTAATTCCTATGAGACAAGTTTACTCGTCATTATAATTATTCAGTTTGTCGTGAGGGGTAACAGCTTCATGAAGGGGGCTTAAATTAATTAAGAGTATCAGCAGTTGAATATAATTAAAACTTTACGTCGTGTCACAAGCCTATCTTTATTGCTTAGTTTAAATTGTATACTTGTTTGAAATATCTTTATCGGAAACAATGGATGCAAAAGTAAACTGCGTTTTCCTTCCTGGGGTCCTGGATATCCAGTCAGTGGATATTGTCAGGCTACTACTCCTAGTTTTGCCTACTACTATCTTACTTCACCTCATCACCAACGAAATTAGGAGATATAAAGCCAGACTACCCGATATTGATGGTCCATCTGGATTGCCTGTCATTGGTAATCTTCATCAGCTTGGGCCAGACCCTGCAGAGCGCCTGCGACAATGGGGACTAAAATATGGAGGTGTCTACCAGATTATGATGGGGAATATGCCTGTTGTCGTTTTTAGTTCCATGAGAGCAGCGAGAGACGTTTTCATCGGTCAAGGAGGCGCATTGGTGGACCGGCCAAGATTCTATACCTTTCATGGAGTTCTTTCCAGTGTTGCTTCAACTATTGGAACTACGCCGTGGTATGTAACATGACACCCATATTGTTGGGAGAAAGGAGAATCTAAACTATATAGGAGCGAATCGACAAAGAAACGCCGCAAGGCTGCCGCGACTGCCATGAACAAAAGCTCGACGACAAGCTACATTCCATTAATTGACGAACTCTCCCGAGACTTTATATCCGATCTCCTGCAAACCGGCAAATCTGGTAATATAGCGTTCGATCCCAAACCTTTCATTCAAGCCACAATTCTCGACCTGACAATGACTCTCAATTATGGAGCCAGATTACCTAAGGAACCAGAGCTGTTTGATGAATTGACGTATGTCGAAGAAAACGTTTCACGAATCAGATCTGCAGTTGGCTCCCTACAAGACTATATCCCAATTTTGAGATGGAATCCAGTCAATTCTAAATCTGCTCATGCAATGGAAATTAATAGACGAAGACTGCGTTATCTGAATCGTTTTAATGATGAACTTCAGCATCGTCTTAAAGAAGATAAATCCAAGCCTTGCATTCAAGGCAACGTGCTCAAAAACCCAGAATCCAACTTCACAGATGTAGAATTGATGTCTATAAGCATGTCAATGGTCTCCGGCGGTTTGGACACCATGGTCAATACAATGTCCTGGACAGTTGGTACCCTTGCCCGCCATCCCGAAATTCAGGAAACAGCCTACCAAGCCATACGGAATGTGTATGGAACAGAGACTTGGGGCGATATAAAACAGGAAAATGGCGTCCCATACATCACGGCTCTTGTGAAGGAGTGCTTGCGTTATTTCTCTGTGCTACGTCTGTCCTTGCCCCGGACCGCTTGGCGAGACATTGAATATAAGGGAATACACATTCCAAAAGGCACAACTGTATTTCTCAATGCTTGGGGGTGCAATCGAGGTAATATTTTAGTGGTGATTCTATGATGGCAGGAGTCTAACTGGAAATAGATGATGCTGCGTTTGGACCTGATGCGCATGAATTTCATCCAGAGCGTTTCCTAGAGTCTGAAGCTGGTACTTATCTTGACCATGCTGCGTTCGGGTTAGGTGAATGAATCTCCCTTATTATTAAACTAGCTAGTTCTATGTCTGACCAACTGGCAGGGACGCGCATGTGTGCCGGTAACCAGTTGGCCCAACGTCAACTCTACATAATGATACTTCGGATTATTTGGGCCTTTAAGATTGAGCTGAGTTCCAATCCTTTGGAAAATAAATGGAATATCGATCCACTTGAAGTATAAGGATCCATAGATGATGATGAATGTATTATTTACTAATAAAATGATACAGGACTCCACAGAGCCTTTCCATTTTGCCGCTATCCCACCCCGTTATAAGCTTCGGTTTGTCCCTCGAGATTACAAGCTTTTACAACAAATGTTACAGGTTAATGGACTTGTTTCAGTGTGACCCTAGGGCATCGCTGTGAGAAACAAGCAGTTTTGCGGCCATTATTCTTTAGATAGCATGTCGAACAATCAAAAGAGAACAGGATAACGAAGTGTACTTTTCTAAGTTTACATTGCATTTTATATTATGTTCTGAAAATAGTCAACGCATGGTTATTAATGCTACAAATAAGGCACATGATATCGCTACGGGTATTGGTGTCAAGCCTAATTAATTAACTCTTCATGATAGTGACATAAGAATAGAAGAATGTTCCTTATACAGAATTCAAAAGTAGTGTCTTATCAACAAGCCAATCATCCCAGGGAGCTTACCCTTGTTATCAGTAACAGCTACAGCCAACTAGACACTACACCATATACTCTCGACTAAGCGTTTAGATGGTTTAGATAATTCAAATCGGAGTCGCACAAAGTACCTGAAAATATAAACATAAAGGTATGACAAGAGGATAAAAACCTTACTGTACCACGGCTGCTACACGGTCGTCAATGTGGAAATTACGTTTCGCACAAACTGACATTCTACTATCTCTTACTTTGTAAATTTGGTTTGTTACGGGTCTTTGCAAACAAGTAGTTCAAGTGTGAGATTCTTTTCGTTCTGTAGTGCAGTTGGAAATGATTAGTTCTTTTCCTTTTTATTTTGAAGACAAAACTTCTCTGCCCTGTAAGTACAAATTCAGTCAGGCATTCAGATAAATTCGATTACACATATAGGCTCAATTAGGATACAGATATTAGAAAAGGAGATAACAGTATCGATACTACTGTTTAAATACTACAATCGTGGTAGGTATAGATTTCAGGTTCTGATGTCGTAATTAAGGGTATTAGCTTATTAGTAACAATGATTGAGAAATACTGTCTTTATCAGTAGTGTAAAGGTAGAAGATAGCTAAATGCGGGGGGGTTGTGAGTTGTGAGGGGGGCACAAAATAGGATGCGGGGGTAGCATGCTCTTTTCAAGCAATTAACCTTAGCAGTCATAAACTATATTCCGGCTGTAGCATCATTCTTCAGGGGAAATAAGTAACGAACCTATGTTGGAGACCCATTATATAACACAAATATTTCATGCAGACACTTGCCTGTATCTATTTGCTTACTTACTTCACGTCGTCTCTCTATGCTTCTTATCTGAAAGAATATTTTTTAATTATATGTTCGCTTTCTAACCTCATATATTACTCTTACTAATCTCTCTAATTACTTATGACAATCGACAGAATCTTCACTCATGCAGAGGTATCATCCCACTGCACAAAAGATGATTTATACATGATTGTCAACGACAATGTCTACAATTTAACTCCCTACCTTAGTACACATCCGTAAGTAGCATTATCTACATTTCCAAAATACTTGGATAATGATACTAATTTGAATACCTATTCTCGTGAGATAGTGGCGGGGAAAATGTGCTCATAGATCTCGCTGGTCAGGATGCTACTCAGGCGTTTGAAGATATTGGACACAGCATTGAAGCCCGTAAGGAGCTTAAAGGGTTTGAAATCGGCAGGCTAGTTACTTCAATGCGCCATGTAAGTTTTATTATCCTCATTTCCATTGGCCAGTATCAGGAATGTTAAATTGTTTCCACCAGGATCAGAGACTAGAGAAGTCTATCGCAAAGAATTTAGACTATTCAGTGTTGTCACTGGTAGAAACACCATTTATATCTGATAGAAGATCTACTCTGGCTAGTTTAACCACTGCAGTGTTAGTTATATGTGGTTCTATATTGTTGTGGTTACTATTGCCCTCGTCAGCTTTGACTAGATGATTTGGACACTAGCTCTTTGAAGCCAAATGAAACTCAATTATTGAAGAGAAAGACAGAAGCTACATGCATAACTATATAATTTGGGAGAACCATATTTCGGTATATATCAATTCATGCTCGGCTGTGAGTCTATATGTATAAGTTTGCATTTGGTTCACACAAGCTCCACCATCCTAATATACACATTTTGAGGGGAAACATTACGCTATAACCCTTCAAAATTGTAGCTTGATAATGTTCAATATACAGTGTAGCCATTCATACCGTTTTCAGAACTTAAGACTAATTCATAAGACCTGCATATGCCTCTAAACTTGCACCAACTAGGTCAACAATTCCCCAACAGCAATTCCCGTTGAAAGTTCTCGCCCATACTCGAACAATTGCCACACTTAGTTGTTTCATCATAACAATGTCATTAGTTAATTCTAGCCTACCCTCTGACGGTATCAAGAGGCCCGTATCAGCTTCATCCATTAGACATGTGATCCAGAGAAAAAGCTTATGCTCATATTTCGACAGCCCCGCCGGTCCGGACTTAGGAAGGGAGAGCAGCCATCTTGTCAGAAGAAAGGCATATTCAAGGGCACTTAGAGAGTGATGCACACTCCAGTAAAATGAGTGAGTCCTTGCCACAAAGTCGATACCAAGCCGTATCGGGATCGATAATGCATGTGCCGCATGGAGAAGGGCGGTAATGAGCCCGGGACTGCGTGTAATGGCTGGAGCACTATTCAAAGCTTGCGCAATTTGAAAGGGATCGTTGGAGATAAGAGCACGATGCGGTCCCAGATCAACTTGCAAACGTACATACGCTTGACCAAGCAGAGCAGCCGAGGTGAATGCTATCGGGCCCGCGGGATTGCGAGGGTCGGTGCTTGATTCAGGAGTCTCTTTCCATCTGGACTTCCAACCCCGAATAACGTCCTCTAACCTGATTACATCGTTCAACTGAAGACCCTGTTTTAGGATAGGATAGAGACATAACTGATGTGCGAAATAAAGTTGCTGAAATATAGCATGCATAAGGATATGGTTACCTAGAGCAGTGGAAGACATCGCGTTTGTAAATGAATGTTCGGTTCTATTAAAAAGTGATTCAAAAGAGGTTTGAAACGATATTTTGGGGTCAGAGGTTGAGTCGTATGCTAACCGCCATTCAGATGCACTAGATGCCGCCCAAAGTTGACCAGAACAGGGCATGTCAAGGCGGAGATCTGAGTTCAGGATCAAAGGAGGTGTATTGTACATAATACAATGTAGGTTAAGAAAACAGTAGACAACGAACTTCGTACGTCTATCGCATTCTTTTTTCACCCACAGTTCCCAATTCAATTCATCTGAATCGCTTGTGATTTGGAAAGGTGGATCAGTTTCCACAAGGCCATGCGCACGAACCATGGAGGCAAGGGTGCCTTGAAGAGTGATGAGTTCCCGCAATATGGCTCCATCTTTCCCCCAAGTCGCGAATATTGTAAGCAGCAAAAGAGTCTGAATCGTGTCCATTTGTCCGTCTGGTTCGATCCCAGAGCCCTCTAATATGTTCATAGAAGTTTCGGTCACTTGTTTAGGAAAAGCATGGCTAGGTGCTGAGGCTGGTGCTTTTAAATTAGCCTCTATAATGTTTAGTAAAATTGCTCGGGCTGCATAAAATAGCTCCGGGGCTCGATTATTCTCAAACCGATAATGAGAGCCACATGCTGCAAGTGCAAGTATAAGAGCAGGGCAGCAGGTACCTATGGATAGAGTCGGAGTATGTATGAATGGGAGATGCTCGTTCAGACCATCAATGAATCCATTAAGAAAACGAGACAGGGCGTACTTAGAGGGGGGGACGAATCCCAGAGGCAGGATCTGCTTGAAATTCTGGAGCTTCCTTGCAAATGATTCATAATTTTCAGTATTAATTTTGTATATGGACTGAGGTTTAATTGTGGAATTCAAGCTTTGGATCCCGGTAGGCTGGTCATGGGACTCCGGCTGTAAGGATGGCAGACGAGACCCAAAATTAGAGAAGGGCACTTCGTCGGCAACCAGTCGCTGTTCCGAGTGAGTTTCCGTGCTGAGTGCTTGATCTACCACATTATGTGACAGTGGTCGCGGTGAAATCATAAAAGAGTTTGTTAATAATGGCATTGGCTCGACTGAAGGTATTACGTCGGGTTCCCAGCTCTCGGATAAACCGATACTTTCAAGAAAGACGGCGAAGTCTTGCATAGGATCATCGATAGACTCAAGCTCCGTGAAAGGTACCAAATTCCCGGCGGAATTGGCGCATTTAGAACCAGTGCTCTGACCACAAGGATGTGTCGTGGTTTCAGAGTTTCGGTTGCAAAGATAATGCGCATGAGTGGGAGATAAAAGTCCAGCCTCTTCATTAATGGCTTGGCTTGATAGATGGAGATTGTCGGTCCAAGATACCGGGCCTCGATCCTGAGCAGAGTGATTCGAGCATCCTTGTGATGGCAGCGTTGGTCGAGAAGGAGAGTGTTCTTCTTGTGAATCGACTCTCTCCACTTGAGCTACCTGATGCGATGAGTGCACGAGTCTCTTGTGGCGAGCCATAAGATCACTAGAGAAAATCAGCAACAGGCATGCCATTAGTAAAGTGATAGTAGCCGAACAGACCTTCTTCCAAACGATTTCAAACATATGCAGCAGGAAAAGGGTTTGTCATTTGTGTCTATGCCCTGAGATTAGCAAAAGTTTCCACCGTAACAACCGCGCATACGTACGGATTCTCAAGTGCCGCTGAAGATGTTCCAAACGCGAAAAGGAGCGCTGACAGAACTGGCACACTGACAGCTGCCGACGACGTTGTCTGGCCCCCCGCGGCCTTCCGTGTTGTGGTGTTGATGCTGCCTCCATGATGTGATAGATAGAAGCTGGTGTGCGAGGGAGAACAAAGATGTGAGGGGGCGGGCAGATGCGAGGCAACACTAGTGAGGGGGCGCGAGGTGACTACTACAGTGGAAAAAGCAGTTGTGCATCCTACAGTAGTAGCACGCTTGCTTGTGAGTTGTATCTAATAATACTTGCTTCGGGCCTCTGATAGGTCTTGATCAGAATATTGTTAAGCAGAGAAAGAGCTAGGCACAAATCGTTTACTTAATGATCGGAATCTAGTATCAAGGCGGGATCGGGAATGTGTTTGACAAACACATTCTTGTATACAGCACCACCAAACACGACGGATATAAAAGTAGAGAGCTGGCCAATGAATAGAGGGGTTCAAACATAAACTGAAAAAGCATATACGAGATTCCAAGCCCCTTTTTATACTGTTCAAACTTCTCGCACCTACTCGCTTCTAATTCTTTTCTTATTCGCACGTAGTACACATAGCTTCATGTAAATAGTCAGTCGCGCCCTTGTACAATCCCCTCTAGTCACTCGCATAGTGAGATCCTAGAATGATCACGGCCTGCCTAGTTAGCTGTAGTCAGGAGGTCCTTGAGTTCCATACAGCGTTTGATCTGCAAAAGCTTGGAGTGAGATCAAGCATGTACGGGGGCCAGTGCCTGCTAAAATCAAATAGGCTTGCAATGTGCAGTTGTGAAGAAGTGATGTGCCTAGACTTATAATATAACTAAACAGATGTGCCGTGGTGTGAGGTATCAAATACATACAATGGCAACTCTTCTTGATTCATAGATCTGCACGCCTGTTTAACTTTTTAGGTTTAAATAAGTGCCTACCATATAGTGTATGTTAGAGTCTTTCATTTTTTATATCATGCTCTTGGTATCACATTGCAGGAATTCACATTTCTAGATGGGTGCTATAATAAGACCCAGGTATCACTAATGTTGTCACCTCACTTATACGTCACCTTTCTGTATCAGCAATCTTAATCTGGGCATCCAGTATCCGCCAGACGTCTCCATTTTCGCACTCATGTTGAGCAACTTCCTGAATATGAAAGACTGGAAGTAGAAAGTAGAACAGCTGATTGAAGTAGTAGCAGAATGCATATCCAACGAAGTTCATCAAGTTCAAGTGATGTATATCCCATTTCGTGATCGACTTACGGTCTTTGAAAACATTCCTTGGCTCATTCCTGATGCTAATCGGACCCTGTGGTCGTACCGTATGTGGGAGAAAAACAATTAAATGTCTCCCCTTGTTCTCGTTAAGGTGTATATCTCATAGAAATTGTCAAATTTCTTAAAATCAACTTTTTGAATTTTGATATAAATAGTCAACTCATTGGTGGCTGAAATGCTTTGAGGGGAAGAACTGGCCCAGAAAAATTTACAGTAATTGAAATAGACTTAATAGTGTTATAGCAATTCAAGCCACCATTCGCATATATAACTCTTTGCAATAGACGTTGAAAGTTAATAACTAGTTATAATGGTATGTGAGGCACATACTCTGTACCATCGTTCTGTTCCATCATAGCCATCCGAATCTACTCAAGGTTCCAAAGCTTGGGTTAAGCAGTCTTAATCACACCGTATTAGTGTAATCGTGTACTAAAACTCTCACACCGACCATTGACCGGCTGGATATGCCACGAATAAGTATCACAGGCAATTATTGCCTCTCCATTTTAGGGGGATAACAAAGCTTGAAGGTTAAGCCTACCAAAGCTATAATAAGCCGTTGCGAAACTAGTAAATATACGGACCAGTGGGTATTACTCTTTGGAGACGTTTTGAATTTCATGATTACTGACTTTACCCAGCATATATTTGTCAGAAACTCTCACATAACTGGTAGATCAGTTCATATCATGACTCAGAAATAAATAGTTAGTGAAGTATTCTAATCAAACTCATTGAGATATGGATTTGTAAGTCGAATATAATGATGAATTGTTATTCGCGTGCTTACGCGCGCCGACCACTTGCGGTGCGGAACATATCCATGATCACGGAAACTAAACTACGAGTAGCCAGCAAACTGAGACAAGGTAGGGCAAACAAAACTAACAAGACTTGTGAGCACTGGAAAGCTTCTTGAGCCTATAAGTATACACTACATTAACCACGTCTGACTAGGCCTCCTCCATTACCAAAGAACAGGTTAGAAGCAAATATCATCAAGATGACTAACACAGTCCCTGAAGCTGTTTCGTCAGATTTCCCCTTCATGAAAAAAATAGTGCAAGTCTTGGGCTCTAGAATGACATACGTGGATTCTGGTAGTTCAAAGTCACTCGCAACGGTCTTTCTTCATGGCAATCCAACGTCTTCATATCTCTGGAGGAACATCATTCCATATGTTTCTAGCCAGTGTCGATGTATTGCACCCGACTTAATCGGCTTTGGTGACCCTGAAAAGGTTCAAAATATAGAATATCGCATTTTCGACCACCAGCGGTACTTAGATGCATTTCTGGATGTGATACTCCCGACAGAAAGAATAATACTTGTTGTTCATGACTGGGGCTCTGCATTGGGTTTTGACTGGGCTCGACGACATGTAGACCGGATTGTTGGCTTAGCTTTTATGGAATTCATTCCTCCGACAGAGAACTGGAGTGAATTTCGCGAGAACTTCATTCAGACTTTCCAGAAGTTCCGAACTCCTGAAATCGGCAGAAAACTGTTGATTGATCAAAACTTGTTTATTGAGAAAGTCTTACAAGATGGGACAATACGAACTCTTGGGCAAGAGGAGATGAACCACTACCACAAGTCTTTCTTGCGACCTGAATCACGCGAGCCAATATACAGATTCCCAAATGAACTTCCCATTGCTGGCCAACCGGCCGATGTATGGGAAATGGCCCAGAAGTACACGGCATGGCTCCTTGCCAGCGAACTACCGAAGCTCTTCTTCTGGGTCACTCCGGCAACATTTATTAGGGAAGAAAGAGCAAAAGAATTCATAAGACAACTGAAGAATACGAAAAGCGTCTATCTTGGGGAGGGGGTTCATTTTGTGCAAGAGGATCATCCACATGTAATTGGTCGGGGACTTGCTAGCTGGTTACCGACAAGTTCTAAATGATGCTGACGATATTCTTTTAACTTGTGACAATTTGAGGACTATATAAGTATTTTATGTCAGCTCAGATAGCTAAGAATTATTAATAACCCTCTTAACTTTTTGTATTGATGTATTGACTTCTTAACGTGTTGTATTCTGTGAGTATTATTTATCATTTTTTTAAGCTTGCTGAATTGTTCTACCATGAAAGCAGCAATAAGCTAACTGAATCCATATAATAGTTTTAAAGTAATAAATGTTATCTCTCAGCTGAAGATTACAAGTTCAGTAAATTAAAGCAATAAAATAAGGACATAAACTGAAAATATTTGGCTATTTCGAAACTGACTACAGAACTACATCGAAGGCTCCGTATAAGGAAACTAACGTCTGCTAAATGAGGCCCTTGTTCTGCAAAACTTGCGTAAGAGTAACATCCAAATCCTCCTTCGGCAACTCAAGGACCGCATTCCATCTTACAGGGCGTCCGCCAAAGTCACAAAATCCCCACGGCGCGTACGTGGACCCGGTAGCTGAATTATAGTATCCATTTTCCCAGTCACCCTGGGCCATGGTCAATCGACCTTTCTCGGTGAGTTCTATTGCAGAAGCTCGCGAAATATCAAGCTTCTTCCCCAACAACCTCTCTATTGCCGCAACAACTTGATTTTGCGTCAATTGAAAAGAATTGATAAAAACTTGCTGGTTTCGAGTAACCTCAAGGTGTTTAAGGACCGATGCAATAGCTCTTCCAATAGTAGTAACATTTGTCCAATCGACTCGCCGGTCACCTGAGTCAAATACCGTGGCTTTTGACTTCTCTAACTCCCAGCCCATTAAACCTCTACCGGTATTCAGAAGCTATTAGAATACGTTAGTCTATTAATCTCTCGATTTATAAGCTCCTACAGGATATGATTCATACCCAATCAAAGAAAGGACCAGTATATATAGCCGTCCACGCGAGACCATTTACCTCTTTGCTCTTGAGGTAAGCAAGCACTTCCTTTTTACCCCCAGCAAACGCCGTAAACTTTTCAATTTCAGGCAATGAAGTATCACCACCATATTCACTCGGTAAGAAGCGTCTTACACCTGCGGTCACAGCAGCGTCGATAACTTTCTTTTGGATAGCAACATCAATTGCAGCGATTAGTAAAACTACGGCATCTTAATTTCTAAAAATAGAAACTAGCGAATCTGTAGTATAATCACTCTTGTGCACTGTAACATCTGGAGGAAAAGAAACTGAAGAGGATGGTCGAGTAACGACTGATATGTGGAATCCAAATTCTTTCAGGGATGAGAGAACATAAGGGCCCATATTTCCAGAAGCCTAAAGAGCCGTTAGATTAGGTATAGCATCGGTTATAGAACTTACCCCTAAAACAATAACATTTTTAATCGCGGGCTCCATGCTGCTCTGATGTATCAGAATAAAAGTAACACAACCCGACTGAATTTATGTTATAGTACTAAAGTTAGGCTTTAGGACGATGAGGTATAAATGCTCTTGCATTCTTATCATAGAATTGTTGATATCATGTTGAAAGCAGAACGGAAGATTTTCCGCTATAAAGTAATGATTATGAAATTAGATGATAAATAAATCCCTTTTGTAATAGTCTGATGATTTATAAACAGGGTCTTGCATCACACTTAGTTACTTGGGTAAGGTCATCGGAGTCAAGGACCTTCTTGAAGCACGTCGGCGGTGATGTAAGCTAATTTACTAATCACGATTAATATAACCAGCGGCAAAGCGGATCAGTAATAGGATATTTTCCTGAGTGTAGCACTTCAATAAATAAACCAACAGGCACTTGCTTGATATCTGCTGAGAGCTAAGAAACAAGTGATTTCCAAGTGTAAAAGTATACTGCTAACCAAACACCTGCTTTTCTTATCTTGGTATGTCATAATTCGTGAAAACGAATTTGGCCTATAGATACATTGTAGTTCTTGTGATTTGCTACAGGTAAGACCCTTGTGGTCAACTCAATTGATTTCTCACTCCAAATTCTTATAGCAGCTATCTTAGAGTTAAGTGCTTAACTTGTCTTCTGTCCTAATATACGGCTAGTACATACCCAATTCTATAATGGTAGAAGCAGATAAACACTAGGGTCGTTATATAAGCTAACAATATTAAATTCAGTCTTAATAAATCTCATGATTGCATCAGACTCAGCAGTCTGACAAAATGAAGCATGTGTATTCTAACTCATATTGAACAGATCGGGATTCAAGTTCTATGGATGAGAAACATGTTCAAATAACGTACTTAACAAGTATTAAAGTTAAGCATGTTCTACCTTATATACAGATAGACTTAATATCCGCGCCAGAATCTATTTAAGATCTTGAGGACAATTATGTTGATCATTACAAAGAGACGTTATGATCTTTACATTATTATTTAAATGCTTAATGGCGATAAAATGCCTTTGTAAAACGAAATAGTTTAAAATTTAAAATGTCTAAGCTAGGTATTGAAAGATTGACTAACAACTTGCCAGATCTCCAATATGAATTTACAAACCTGGACGTACAATTACTTGTGCCTGTGGATGTCCATCTCTGTAGGAATCCAGAGCTGCGTTGATATCATCCACATTGAGACCGTTAATAGCGCGAAATTTTGTAGGGTGTATTTTCTTGTCGACTATCCATGTTGGCAGCCTCAGCCAGAACTGCTCTGTATGCGGGTGAAGATTTTCACTCGAACAAACGATATATTTGGGTTCACAAAGCGGGCTTTGCGTTTTGATATCAGCAATTTTAGCCTCGTTTAGAGAATGTAAAGTCCGGAGCTGACTAGGCTGAGTACTAGATAGTAAGCTGCTGGCTAATTCGAATGTCCAGTTGTAGCAATCATATATATGAGTGACGCCATCCGCACCAGTAATAGAATGTACCTGCGAAACTATCGATTCTGAGTGGCGATCTATTACATGCGTTGCCCCAAAACTTCTGAGCTCATTCTCATTCGCAAGCCCGGCAATAGCGATTATCGTGCCGATGTTCACCATCTTGGCCAGTTGTACTGCAAATTTTCCCGCGTTTGAGCCAGCTGCAATGATGACAATTTTTTCAGAACCATAGTCGAAATTAACTGCCTCTTTTGTCCATGGAGCGGGAAAGTTGAATCCAAAGTTGGTGAAAAGAGCCATAAATGATGTCACAAGGTTAATTGGGATAGTGGCTACCTCATCATCCGTAAATCCGTCAGGTGTTTTAGAGAGTGAACTAGTCTCCAGAATGGCATATTCCTGTAATCCAGCCTGGTCAGGAACAGGTGATGACAGATTCTCTTCGCCAAAAACGCGGTCTCCCACAACAAGGGAGGTTACGTTAGGGCCTACTTCTTGCACAACGCCAGCAAGGTTAGACCCAAGTATATATGGCAGCTTTTCACCGATAAATAGGCCCCAGTCACGACCGTAGGTGTCATGTGGTAAGACTATGCACATCTAGGATGTCAGTGTTCAATTCTTCCGTATTAGATCATACTTAAGTTTGAGAATTGCTCCTTCGAGCTTATCTATAACGAAGACTCAGGGTTGTATATTACATTGTGGGCGTAATCGGCGCAAAGATATCAAATCCGTATAATGAAGATCTTGACTTACGCATTGTAGCGGTAACTTTAATTAAAACTTCACCCTCTCTTGGTACTGGGACTTCCCTTCTTCCTAAGACAACGGGATTGCCTTTTTTTTGCACAAATACTGCTTTTTGACTTGCCATTATTGAATTGAATATTCGAGAATTTTTCTTTGAAAGGTGTCGTACAAGAAGCTTGATGGAAATATTATTATAACAGAAACAATATTGAAATCCATAAAGTAGTAAACATGGACATAATCTCGTTATATTTTATAACACATAAAAGTAAAGTAATATTTTATAATTACTAATAAAGATGAGTATTCATAAAGGGCCATGAGAAGTATTAGAAATCGAGTTTTAATTGATGTTCATTAATCCATATCAAACCAAGAGATTGTAAATCGGCCATGATTATAATATTAATTGTATTACCAGTTAACTATTGTGAACTATAACAGATGAATCAAGAAGGTAGTTACTGGATCAGGAAATATATTCCTTCATGCATAACATCACTGCCTCGCTAGAAGGAAAACATGCGGAATACAAAAGGGAGTATATGAACTAGTGTCCTAGTACTTGCCTCCTTATTTAATATAATTCCAAAGATTCCTCGTATGACATTACTACAGCTTTAAATTCTACTAACAAACCTGCCACTATGGCTAGCTATCCTCAAACTCCCTCAGCCACCGTGGTAAACAGAGGGATATACTATAGTTTACCTACTTATCCATCTAGCATAAAGAGTTTAAAAGCTCTTGTTTTTGGTGCCAATGGGATCTCTGGCAATTATATGATACGTATTCTGTCTCAAAATCTTGCACGGTGGTCTGAGATTGTATCAGTATCACGCCGAGCCCCCCCGACATCGCAGAGAACTGGAGAGAATGTAAACCATGTCCAGCTCGACTTGCTTCAAGATCCGAAGGTTATTGCTGATACACTAATTTCTCAAAAGGTTCAGGCGTGAGTACTCTATAGTGAGTTTAATAGCCGTTATAAGCTCACATAGGCAGTGATTATGTCTTTTTCTTTGCATACTTGCAGCCTACTCCTAAAGAAGGGCGAATTTGGTCAAATGCAGAGGAGATGTGGTCTCTTATTTCCTTTTTGATATAGTACACTGGCTAATATTGCTAAGGTCAACTACTCTACAATTGCCTCAATGCGCTTGAGCTGGCATCAATTCGGCCAAAGAGATTCCTCCTTCAAACCGGTGCAAAGCACTACGGTGGACACTTGGGGCCAGTCTTGCATCCTGCCTCAGAAGAGGATCCACGAATCGTTCTGGAGCCTAATTTTTATTACTTGCAGGAAGATATCTTGTATAACTACTGCGAGAGGAATAATGTTCAATGGAATGTCGTACGGCCTTCCTTTATTCTAGGTGCTGTGCAGGACGCAGCCATGAATGTGGTGTATCCGCTAGCAGTTTATGCGGCAGTACAGAAGCACAAGGGCGAGAGATTGGTATTTCCAGGTGATACCAGATCTTGGGAGAAGGATATCGGCCAATCAAGCGCAATGCTCAACAGCTATTTTTCGGAATTCGTCGTTCTGAACGTGCATGCCAGTAACGAAGCATTTAATGTAGCAGACGCCTCTCCATTTACTTAAGGTAGGTTGTGGATTGAAATGGCTAAATGGTATGATATGGAGTATACATATCCTGATGACGAAGATGCTTCCTTTCAAGAAATTACATCGCCTTATAAGCCGCCACGCGGGTAAGTTTGCTATTTCTGCATTCAAATCAGATAGTTTCTTTACCACTGATACATCTGTGTAGGTTTGGTCATCCGGTTATCACCCGATTTAAATATACCTTCACTCAATGGGCTCAGCGACCGGAAAATTATGCTGCATGGAAAGAACTAGCAAGAAACCATGCTCTGCAAGGTGATCCATTTGAGCCAGCCCAGTTGAATCGAATATTCGAATTCCTCGATTTCGCAATACTTCCACCATATCCTTTCAACATGGGAATCACTAAGAGTAGAAAGATTAGATGGAGCGGTTTTGTCGACTCAATCGAATCGCACCGAGAAGTTATTCAAGAACTGATATCCATGGAGATGGTGCCTCCTTTCAATTGAAAGGGGAATTTTGGCAGAGCTATTTACAGGTTTCCTGCTTTAATGTTAAGAGAGTCCTTACTTATGGTACGTTAGTATGAAAACTAGAACGATAGGGAATGAGATTAAAGACCGATGTTCAGGGACATTTGGGATAATGATTAGCAAAAAATAATCGCTTAAGATATTATTCTGCCTGCTGATATAGCCTTTTATATTTGTAATTGATTTGTATCTTGAGTATTACACCGAGAATATTATCTCTTCGAATATTAGTCCCCCTTTCCTGAGAAATGAGCATCAGTAGATATTGTTTCCACGGAAATATCGAATCCTCTAAGTAGTTAACTAATTCGGGCTATTGGTCTAGTTAAACTCTCTAATGTAAAATTTTAATGAATCCTTGTTTCTTGTCTAATGTCATCTAATTCCTTAAGCATCCAAAGTGGGAAAAATCGCGGAAAGTTAAAAAATCATTATAAATATAAAATCTAGGTGAGGATAGCGGAAGTATTCCACGCCATAAGATAAGATAATAGTCCATGTTAAATGCTACAACAGAGGTAAGAATCAGGTTAGCTCCGGTTATTGTCTATAGAGTATTATTCAGCTGTGTAATAAACTTTCCGCGGTCACAGAGTAGTTTTGTAAGACCTTTAAACGTTTCTGTGAAATTCCGCAAGTTAAAGACAAGTTATTAGAAATCTAGTACACAGTTGTCTTCATGATAAATTTATTATCAATTACAGATGTCATTAGAATAATAAAAGCTGTAACACTTAATATGTTAACTCTATGGCATTTGATGTGAACAAAATGATTGAGGTCTAAAAAAATGTGATAAAAGGTAACAATATATATAATTATTCTACATCTAATTATTAAATATCAAGGTATAAAATTAAATGTTATAGTATTTCCTATTTTAAGATAATAGAATCTGTATATATTATTATAGATTATTTTAGTATTAGAAAAGTTTACAAATATTTAATAGAAGTGTAGATGTTAGAAATAATGGATTTACTCTTAGGATTATTGGCAGAGCAGATGATAAGATACGTTACTGGGGACAAAGTCCCGTGATATCCAGAAAGAGTGAATTTCCAGTGGCTGCATTTTATATGGTATCTGAAAGATGTGAATTGAGTTCTGTGCACTAAGAATAAACAGGGCGGTCTTCTAGCACAAGAGGACAAGCTTATAGAATCCGGAGAGAAGGATGCCAAAGTTTCTAAGGAAGACGGAAAAGCAGCACTCGAAGAGGACCATAACTATACTGTGGAAGAAGATGGAGAAGATGAAACCAAAGATCCGTCAACTTTCAATCTAGTATCCGTAACTGCGGTTCCCGATAATGGATCCTGAACGTACCAGTGGGGGAGACATTCAGTCTTGACAGGAACCACGACTAGATTCTATGCCTGAGAGTATTTCAGCATCGAGCAAGTCATTCGAGCCAAAAAAATAAGACCAGTCATTGCTCTAACAGAGACTATAGATGGGTCCATTCTCGTATACTTGAATAATTCTCTTAATCTTTATTTCTTGTTTTCAAGCATTTGTCGAGTTCTACTTCCAAATTTGATGTGAACCGTGTGCCTTCCAAGTCGAATGCAATCATAAAACTCCCAGGATCTCTTATCAGCTTTCTTCATCTTTATTATTAGACGGATTCTGACTCTGAGATCTTGTTAATGGTATACCTCTCAACCTAGAAAGTCAGCCCCTGTCACGAAAATTCTGGATTCTTCTGCAGCTGTGTCTATTCTCTAGCCGTGTATGGTGATTCCAGCATGCAATCCCCGGATAAGACGAGGTCATGGAGTCATTCAATGGTGGCGCTACATCTGTGGCAATAGGTCTCGCTATATATGTTCTTGATTATGGAATGGGGATACTTAAATCCACTTGGTCATTTCTTATTTTCACTTCACACAGACAACCACCACCACCGACATTGGCACCACAACCCGTTTGACTTTCCCAACAATCAGACGTCTCATGGGAGTGTTGGCCATACAGGCTAAAGGCTAGCGCTAGGGTCTCTTGGAAATCGTGTGGCTAACGACTTCAATTCTCATCTTCTTCCTTTTTGTGCACCCTGGAACATTTGCAGATAACGATCTCCGGTGCAGAGCGCAGCGTTAGCGAGTTGACGGGAAGGAACAGCATCAATTAGAAGAGTGAGACCGACTCAAAAGATGTAAGAGCTTCAGAGGCGGTGATTGACACTATCATTAAATTCCGAGATCATGGTCAAAGATCATGCAGTGGCCTTCAAAACCCTTCGTGTAAGTGATTTCTCCTGCGTCTCCATCAGCTGCACCATCAGTTAAAATTGGGAGGCTTACGGAAGGGTAGGCATTTTTATCTCATGACGTCTACTCATCCTTTTCCGAAGTCTTCGGATCTCTAGCTCTTCGAAGAACGAGACCATAAGATGTACTCTTCTTTTTTCGAGGAGCCCGATTTGAATCTTAGCGAGGATGTGAGCGGTAATCTCTTCCCCCCCAGCCCTTTCAATCTACAACTTTAACCCAGTTGAAACCGGCCTCTGCTTCCTCACTGCCGGCATCGCCAAGCTCATCAGCGCTTCCAACTTCTCGAGATACCAGTTTGAGTACCCGATCCCGACATCGAGTAAATCATCGCAGAGCCTCAGAACATTACCGCGTTCCTAGCCTTCTGTGCATCATTAGATTACCCATCGTCTATTTTATGTTTGGCTGAACGGCGACATATGGTATACATTGGATCGCCAGCTTGGTTGGCGTTGCTATTCTAGTTACGTTACGAGTAACTCCATAATCTTCTAGTGAATGTTTGTGTATCTGCTCTTCTTGTATCCAAAGTATGTTGTATCGTTGTTGGCGACGAATGATCTTGTAGTCACCGTTCGCCGCGGCTTCTATCTCTTGTTTTCGAGGCCGATATTTATTGATATAGGCGTTGGCGGAGGAGTGAGTCTGTTAGTTGGACCATCCTATCCGAGCGTGTTTGGGATGTTTCTCTTTTTAGAGATGTGGTCGGTGGTTGAGATCGAAGAGCACACTCGCAATGAGTTGAGTTGGAGGTTTAGGAGATACACGTGTGTAAGAGGTGGAATGTTAGCCGAATTGAATTGAAGTGTCATGACGTTAAGATAAATTTTGTGTAACATTATAAGCATCGAGTATTTGACTATATTATAAAGAATATTAATAAACTAATGGTGGATGGGATGAATTATATCTTGTTCTAGAATTTCTGTGAAAAATAAGAGAACCACACAGTTTGCCATAATGAAAGCGCGTACCTTACTTCACATGGTTGCACTGCCCAGCATTCGAGGGGCGAGGCAGAGCTTTATATGCTCTTTCATCTTTTAACGGTTCATTTCTCTTACACTACTCTTCTGCTAATTTCTGCACTCACAGAGTCCCTAATCCATGGCTAAATCAACTCATATACACCTCTCAGAGCTTTGAGAACATGCTCTCCTTCTGTGGTCGCATGTCCAATTCATGCGTCCAGGCACTTCGCGGCTGCGAATGCAAGAACCAATAGGTATAGGCCAGATCTGCTGGCTGCAAGAGATGCGACTCAGCTTCACCTAATCTCTCCGTTGCACCCTGTTGTTTCCAGTGTCGGCGCTGCCAGCCACCGATCAATGTCCCATCAACCAGACTGTCGACGATGATATGCGCAGCATGAACACCCTTGGGTTGGTACTCCCGTGTAACAATCTGCGCGAGCGATCGCAGCCCGAACTTACTAGGCGAGAAGCTGCTTAAGCCAGGCGTCCCGCGCAGGGAACCCGTCGCGCCCGTGTAGAGAATCGTTCCCTGGCCCGCTGCAAGCATGCCCGGCAGGACACACTTGGTGGCCCAAAATGCACCGAACAGGTTAATTTTCATGAAGCCTTCAAATTCCTCCGTAGTGGTGTCTAAGATTGATCTACCATTGACGCGGCGTACACCAGCATTATAGACCAGGACGTTCACCGGCCCCAGCTCAGCGCAGATGGTTTTGAAGCTTGAGATAACTGAGTCTTCGTTGCCTACGTCAGTAATGTAGTATCTCGTTGTAGCTTTGCCCGAGTCGGTGTTGATGCCTTCAGCCATGATCCGCAGTTTGTCTTCACTTCGAGCAAGGAGGCCCACAACAAAGCCTTCCGCGGCGAAGCGTCGAGCAACAGCTTCGCCGATTCCGGGTCCGGCGCCCACAACTGCGATGACAGGTTTCCTTTCTAAGTTGTAAGACATATTGCAAGGTGTTAGCATGAAAGAGCTTGACGGCTATGACTTTCACATAGTCAGGGTGTCGATACGAATCTAATTCTTCGTAGTTACCACTTCGGAGGGCTCTGCAGCACGTAGAGTTGTAAGATTCAGGATATATTGATCGCTCGAGGCACGGCCACTGGGGCTGATGTATTTGAATAACACCTGAGACGAACCAACACAATATGAGCAGTCTTAACATTCCTGAATGTTTTCTATCCGAATAGTAATCCGGGATTTCGAATGTGAACCGACCTCGGTAGATCTCTTGCGGCGATTCTGACTGCTGCTAGTTCCTCAATTCACCACACTACTAGCTTGAAACAAAACCGGGGCGCATTATCGGCCAAATAAATAGATAATGATGTAGGAAACATGAATTTTAAATTCCACGGAGACCTTCATAAAACATGAGAACCCGTAAAAAGGTATAAGAAAGTATAAGTACTGCTATGTTCACTACTACAAGTGCCTTCTGTAAGGTAATCTTTGAATTAGTGTCTCGACCCGAGTATATACAGCCTGCATGACGAAATAGAGCAAGTTATCAATGCAGACGGATACAACAACTTGAGCAGCAAAATAAAGAAATAGAGTATCCCTAAACTTGAAGTGCCTAATAGTTTTACAAAGGAAAGCCAAAGACTGCCTCCGTTCTCCCTTGTTACCATGGACCATATTACTACAGCCCCTCTAAAACTCTCTACTGGGCACGCAACCCCCAATGGTATACAAATTGCGTTTCTCGCATATACTGTTTTTCTCTGGGCTGAGTCATTTGCTCTCCCACTCTTTATATGTCCCTCTTAATGAGTTTGAGGTTTCCGGTTTCATAAGCTTCACACAATAAATGGTAACGAGACAAGTGTCGGTATATCCTCGCAGGCGGCTCAAACATTACAATAACTAGCATCAATTTGTTGCTATTATGCACAGCTCTTAACGCTTTGGCCATGGCTTACACGCATGCCCAGGCGATTCTTTGTTAACGATGAGATTAAGCTTAGGCATGAAGTCTAGGTCTACTGATACGAAATAATAAATATAATGTCTTGATATTTGCAAGGTTTGGTTTAATACTATATGAATTTTCTAGCTGTGAATTGCTTTGCACGTAGCCATAAATCAGACATCCCATAGCTCTTCAGCATTATACCTGAAGATCCTGCTAATTAACTCTTGGTCGCCATCACACCATTCTATGCAAGCTTTTATGAATGGATTTATATCCGTATTATTAAATCGCGTATGAGGCCAATCTGTCGCAAAGACGAGATATTTTTTGCCTGCAAGTCTTATGAGCTCCTTTGCTAATGGTTCAAGATCTGACATGCATGGATCATTCGTGATTCTATATGCTGCTGAAACCTTTACATAGGTTTTTCCCCGGTTCAAAATTGAGACTAGCGACTTGAAACCAGCCAGCTTATAAGGATCATTTCCTGAAGATGATAGATTAGGGCTTCCGAAATGGTCGAAGCAGACTTTTACATCAAGATCTGGTAAAAAGCGTTCGACGGTCGGTATCATCTCCATTGGAATATAAAGCTGCAGAACCCAACCTAAAGGGCGTATATGGTTAGCGTATTTTCGCAACATCCTTTCAAGCTCTGTCGGATCTATCTTTGTCTCGGCAGATTTCAAATTTACTCTAACACCACGGACCCCCAGTGCATGCCATTGCCGTAACGTTGAGAACTGTATTGTATCTGGATCAAACCCCACGACCCCTCGCCGTGTACTTTCGGGTTTGATTTTCTCAAGAGCATCTAAAATACAGGTGTTGTCAAACCCGTAGGTGGATGGTTGAACCAAAACAATATTCCGCAAACCTAAGGAAGCCTCGAACCTTAGAGCATCGCTGAGTGTAGAGGGGATAGGTTGATATGGGGTGTTGTCCCCATACGACTGCAATTTCGGATCAAATACATGCATATGACTGTCCCACGATCCCTCTGGCAATATTGGACGGGTAAGAGTCATCTGTGATTTGTGTCCGGTTTCCAAGGTACCCTGTTTAGAGTTCGTCGATAGGCTAAAGCAATGATCTTAATACATTCTACATTTAAGAAGCCGGTATGCGAAAGATACTTACAGCTTTAGGAAACTACTTAGTAGCAAAAGATAGAATGACGTGCCTTCAAAGTCGAGACAAAAGCTTTACTTATTAGTCCCTCATAGATAAAATATGTGAAAGATAGCCCCCATTGTACGATTTTACTCATGAGTGGGATGGGTTGCATCCGGTTATTATTATACCTTGCCGCCTTCCAACCGGGAACACAAGCGTAGTGAAAATGGGCTCCTTAAGGTATGGATCAACGATCGAGAGGTAGAAGCTCGGCCCGTGTCGTTATGAACACGCGTAGAACTCATCAGTATCTGGCCATCCCCTCATCGCTTTGCAGTTCCCAGCGCCAGCAGACTGCTATCTATCTTATTTCGAACTTTAAACAACTTGTTAATAATAATAATAATAAGCCAAGAGATCCTCACTTCATTGACACATCCCGGCCAATTTCAGGATAGCGCCAGTAGTTGCATTTTGTCTCTATTAACGTATTATTATTTGCTTTGAATTGTTGCCTTACAAATGGCGACTTTCAAGGTCAATTGGTATTATGTTTTGCTAGTTCTTGTGATCTCTGCTGGTGGTATTCCTAAAGGATATGATGAAGGAGGATTTAGTGCAGCAGTTACACTACCCTCCTTCAAAAATGATTACAATTTGAATGCTGCAGACTGGGAAGGCAAAGCTTCTGGTTTGGCCAACCGGATAAGCAATATAACTTCATTTGGTGTCCTTGGAGCTGCACTCGGGTCTGCGATATCACTACTGTTTAATGATCGACTTGGACGCCTTTTCTGTTTCCGACTATATACAATCATCTGGGCCAGTGGTATACTTATACAAATATTCTCCTCTGGAATCTACAGCTTGCTTCTCTTTGCACGCATCTGGGGTGGGCTTGGTGCCGGGGCTATGACTGTGGTTACACCTGTGTTTCTATCAGAGATCGCCCTAGCACGCTCACGAGGGTGGATCATCAGCTGGTATATGCTCTTTTTACTATCGTTTCTTTCACTAGGTTGGTGGTCCTTTTTATCTCTCATTCCATGTATCTGACTTGAGTTAGGATTCTTCATCAATTATGCAGCTAATATAAAGATGGCCGTTACTCGGACCCAATATCGCTTGGTTGAGTCGATCCCTCTAATTCCTGTAGGCATCGCGTTCTGCCTTTCCTGGTTCTTCAAAGAGTCCCCACGATGGCTCGCTTCTAGAGATCGGACTGCTGAAGCACTAGAAGTGCTTACACGGTTACGCGGATTGGATATCGATACCCCTGAGGTGCAAAATGAACTGCTGGATATACAGGATGAGATTAAAGTGAAAGCTCAAGACTTGC
Source organism: Xylogone sp. PMI_703 (assembly GCA_021399445.1). Classification (NCBI taxonomy): domain Eukaryota; kingdom Fungi; phylum Ascomycota; class Leotiomycetes; genus Xylogone; species Xylogone sp. PMI_703. Next base: position 4,463,410 of record JAJTUQ010000003.1, read on the forward strand.
AAGGTGTTTCCTGGATTACGATTATGAAGGATATTGCCACGACACCATCCTACAGAAACCGATTCATGTTGGCACTAATGGTTCAGACTGTTGCTCAGTGGAGCGGAGGGAACGGTATCACATACTATGTACCTCAGGTCAGTGCAGCCTAAGCCATAGAATAACGGTCCATTGATTTGAATATGCAGATTTTTCAGTATGTAGGAATCAAGGGTGCAGCTCTTGCATTGCTCCCTTCCGGTGCATACGGTCTCGTCAAACTGACTCTTACTATTGTTTCCGCCTGGTTCCTTGTGGATCGCGTTGGTCGTCGCCCTTTATTCTTGGGGGGCTTATTTCTACAACTTGTTAGCCATGCTTACATTGGCGCCTATCTGGGGACTAAAACCTCCAGCAAGTCCGCGTCTGATGCAGCGATTGCAATGGTTTATGTCTATGCCCTAGGGTATTCGGTGGGACTCACTGTGGTCCAGTCAATCTACGGCACGGAGATCTTCCCGACTCGCATCCGCAGTGTATCTTACGCTGTCATCATGTGTGCTCATTGGTTTTTCCAGTTTGCTGTCGTAAAAGTAACACCAAGTATGTTTGTCAGCTTGAACGTATGGGGCGCCTACCTGTTCTGGGCAATGATATGCGCTTCTGGGCTTGTCTTACTTGGAATTTGGGCACCAGAAACGAAGGGCGTACCCATGGAGATGATGGAAGATTTATTTGCCGGGAAATGGTACATGGGATGGAAAGCAAAAGTTGACTTTACGGAAGCCAGTAGAATAGACAGGTCCATTAGTATTAATGCTATGAGCAAAGCTTAAAGGCTTTCGATGTTTCATAACATTCCGTAAGACGCTTAGTATAGTTCTTGAGACACGACGCCCCGACCGATAATGCTCATGTGGTTCCTATTATAAGCTATTATATTTTGAAAGTGCTTTAATCTTCTTGAGAGTAGATTATGCTAGGACTTGAATTGACTACGGTACAGCCATGCGTGGCTGGCAGCCTCACTCAACTGTCAGGTCCTGGAAATGGAGGGATTGATCCAAGCCGGCACAGTAATGGCCTTGCCGCACTAATTAACTTATGATAAGTGGCACGCTGTAAACCTGGGTTGAAACGGTATACTAGAATAAGGCCAAGGCTCTGGACACCTCTGTCCATTCAACTAATCCAAGGTACTGGACTGTCATCCAGTTATCCTTACTCCTAGTCACACGAGTGCCATAGATATCAGCAGACCATAGCACTGCTCAACTGTTATAATTGGACGGTGCAATCAATCCGCCAGCCCTGCCCATCTATTGCTAGACCTCACAATTCCGGCTCAAGCAAGTGTAGCGTTTATATTTAGGCTCATACTACAGGCTCGGTGTACCTTTGTAGCCGATCTTGGTGATAACTGAACCAAAGGTATCTATAGCGAAAGCATTACCTTGGCCATCTTCAGCCATATCCTAGAATCTAGTACTAATTCCCCGTCCTGTGTAAAATTTCGTTATGAATAGAGACAAGATCTGATATCCAGCTGATCTTATGGGCATTGGTATCATAACGGATAATACTATTAGGACCAGTGAAGTCGGCTGATGAGAGATTGCGAGACGTTGTTTCCAGGAACGCTATAAGTGAGGTGGCCACAAAATACATTGGATTCATACCGTTGTAAGCGCTGCGGCTGTTGATGCTGTCTATAGGGCGGGGGTAGAGGGTTGAGTAACTGGCGTAGCCTTCATCTGCTTCGTTCTCGGGGAGTGCAGCTAACGCGGGAATAATCTCTAGTGCTATGTATATTACCGGACGGATCATCGCCAGCATTGCTAGTAGAACGACCAACAACAACTGCCACATATACATGAGCGATATCCGCCTTCCCGTATCCATAGACTGGTGGTATGTCTTCAGCTCCGCATCGTTTGGGCGTATAATGTTGAAGGCTCCCTCACTCTGAGTTCTGGCTTTGTGATGAAAATCACCACTGGTGCCTTAACTACCCCATCGTCTTCTTCAACCTTAGTCTGCTTATCTCCTCCCTCTTATTTCTACCCGAGTCGCCTTGAGGGCTTATTGAGATGGACCAGGAGAGCGAAGCCGCTGCCATTTTGAAATTGTTTCATCAGGGCCGGCCAGGCCTAAATTGCAAAGTTGCGCGTGCGGAGAATGCTTACACGCTAGATAAGGTGGGCCGAAAAATTCTTCTTCGTATAACACCTCCTCTGATCTTTGTTTCTAGTGTTAATCCTTACTAACCTTCAATATATTAAGATAAAATACTAAAAATACCCAATTCGTAAATCTCAGATCTTCGATATTATTACTACCCCGCCCCCAAGCAGTGTAAACAAGCTCATTCAGTGACCCGATTACTTAATCCCTGGTATTGTGGATACTTTCCCCATAAAATATTCCTTGAATAAGGGGATAAGGTCTTTGTGGTCGCCGTCAGATCTCACTGAGTACCCACAATAATATCCACTCGTTGTTACACTGCTTAGGGTATGCTTTTAGGGGGGCGGAGGAGGGATGGCCAACTTCAAGGAAAAGACATAGCATCCAGCAACTTTTTCGGCCTCATACCATGAGAAATCGTGAGTGATAAATCATCTCAATAAGTCGTTAACAAGTTAATAACTTGTATTCGTTCACGTTAACACTTCCACAATAAAATTTACTTGTGTAATCTTTTTATCTTCTACTCTATAATTGTTACTCTAAAGACAATATATCGAGCCCATTAATAGACATTTATCATTTAAGAACTTGCAAAGTTTCACTGAAAGGTAACTTAGCAGGAACTTCGGGGTGTGGCTGAGCAGGCTCGCCAAAATTCAAATTAGCCTTAAGTGAATAGTCGTCCGGCACACCAACGAATTTCTTGATAGCAGCCTCTGCGGGTGGTATTGCTGCCATATGCTGTAGGTTGGCACCAAAGCCTTCAATCTCAAGCGCAGTCCAGACAAGGATTTGTGCCATGCCGCTCGTGTGCTCCGAAAACTGCTCAAATACGTGGGCAGCAGCCTTATGAGTCTCCTGAGCCTCCTTGATCGCCTGCCCAGAGACCCAAAATAGAACCTGCCATGCGCTTCTGGTCAATAGCTAATCACAGGAAGTTAAGATTAGAGTAATGTTACCGATCCATATGCATTTTTGAATGCTTGGAAACGTGGACCCATGGCATCCCAGACACCTGGGCCAGCTCCCTTAAGGATTGGTTCTGCGACGGTAATAACGGCATCCCAGAGGTCCTTGTGCTTCTGTCCGAGGACGATGGTAATACGTCCTGGCTGCGTATTATATGAAGACGGGGCGAAAGAGATGACTTCTTGGATAATCTCCTCTATACGACTATCTGGAACAGGGGAGGTGTCCTTCAGTGCATATACAGAGCGACGGTATTTCGCCGCGGCCAGCCATTGGTTGGTACTGATGTCCGGGGACGATAGTGTGGTCATTGTGCTGTCGAATGTAATAGGGAGCTCGAATAAAGACTTCAGAAGAGTTAGAATAAGAATGAAAGGAAAGGAAAGATCGACAGGAAAAGCACGATATATGGTTTATTTCACGGAACCAACCTTATTAAGCTTAGAGGGATCAGTTTTATGATATTAGTCAACATTGTAATCCCAGTTAGCTAACGTTCTTGTACCATTAATAATTGGAAAGAATCACGCTTACATATCAATTTCGTAATATTAATAATTATGGGTGTAACTATAAAATATATTTCAGGCACCCTAGTCTGACCAATTATCTGTGTTTAATTAATCTAAATACACTTCCCACTCCATTTACCTGTCAACACGTGATCGGTAAAACAGATGTTATTACCTCCGCTCCGACGCTATTCTTAACAAGTGGATTTAGACGAGAGCTTGAGTGAACTTCAGTTATACCTCACATTTTCACTGTTCTGGATACCAGCATGCCAGTATCGAATTATGCTTGTTATTTAACAATCATACTAAAATTCAGACAGTGGAAAGCCCTGGTTTGTGCCGCAAGTCGCCTCATGGCCTTATCGTACCAACAGAAACTCATATTCCATCCAAAGACCCGTCCTCTGGGATTGATGAAGTTGTTCTAACTATCACAGTTGGCCTATTACTGCACGATAATTGTGCCAAGCCTAGTAATTTAGGAAATTCAAGCCTGAGCCTTTAAAGTCATGATACACCCCGCCACGGGGTTCCAGTTCAATGCGGGTTATAATTTTCTTATCGGCGGTAAAAATTTTTAAGATCATCCAGGGCTAAAAATTAATCCGGTATGCTGAGTATATGCTGAAATCAAGGCTTACAGGGCTCTCCAGGGTTTTTAAGACCTGTAAGCCTTGTAAGCCCCACAGGCTCTGTATCGCTGTAGGCTCTATGAGCTTTCAGCATATGCTTAACATATACTGAGCATGTAGAGCTTACAGCGATACAGAGCCTGTAGAGCCTGTATATGCTCAGCAAATGCTTAATATATGCTAAACTTGTAAAGCTTGCAGAGCGTACTGAGCCTACCGAGCCTGTAGAGCTTAAAGGGCTTATAGAGTTTACAGTACATAGACTTCAAAGCCTGTAGGGCTTACAGGGCCTACAGAGCATATGTTGAGCATATGCTGAAAGCTCATAGAGCCTACAACGCTTACAGGACTTGAGCATATGCTGAGCATACCGGATTAACCCCATTTGCCCTTTCCTGAGCTTGCGCAAAGGTTTCTCCGACCCCCGCCGACGTTCGACCGCCACAACTTTTTACCCCCGTTGAGAAAAACATTACCCCCGTTCAACTGGGACCCGACTCTCATCAATCACGGTCTTTGTAGCCGTGCGAAACTCGGCCGAATCCATGGCTCTGAAGTGTGCTGCACAACGCAACCGACTACTGGGACTGTGATTGTGACGGTCCTGAGGTCCACTTAGTTCCTTTGTCAGCATTGTATCAGGGGCCTGATAACAATATCCGACTGACCGATTAGCGGGTTCCAGCTCAGCTCAGCGGGGGGTCAAAAGTGTGGCGTTCGAACGTCGGCGGGGGTCGGACAAACTTTTACAAAAGTTCAGCTAAGGTCAATAAGGTTAATCCGGTGTGCTCAGCATATGCTCTGTAGGTTCTATACTGTAAGCTCTATAAGCCCTATAAGCTCTGTAAGCTCTGTAACCTTTCAACATATGTTTAGCATATGCTGAGTATATGTTAGATAATTATAGGCTCTGTATCACTGTAAGCTTTGTATTACTATAAGCTTTATAAGCCCTATAGGCCCTGTAAGCCTATAACGATACAGAGCCTACAGTGATAGAGTGATACAGAGAGCTTATAAAGCCTCATAAATTATAAGGTTTCAGCATATGCTCAGTATACCGGATTGATTGTTATTGACCCCTCCTGAGGTCAGAAATTTTGACCCCCGATGATGTCGCGTTGCGCCACACCTTTGACCCGCGTTGAGAAATGTTTGAGTCGCGTTGAGCTGGAACCCAACCGATTAGCATAGGGCAGAAAAGGGCAGTGCGAAACCCTCCCTACGGAACAAGATTCTTTGGCTTGTTGTCCGTTTTGGCCACCCCTAGTTCCTGTTCCCGTTCCTGGCCCCTATCCACACACGATCTGGAGAAGCTGGGTTTCTCCACACGGGGACGGAGGAAGTCTCCAGGTATCTGCTCTCCGGCGGATCGCAGCCGTCCCGATGTTTTCCCGCGGAGGGCACTCCGTCATGGCAGCGGGCATCAAGATTGCTTAAAAGGAAATGTAACTACCACCTACCAGGCCATCGGCAACGCCAGGAAAGGACCATATTTAAGGTCAGGAAACAATAAGCAAATAGACGGATCTCAAAGGGATCTTCTCCTCCTCTTGGCCTTGATTCTCCCAACATGCTAGCTCGTCAGGCGGGAAGCGGCGAGGCTCTCGCTGTGATCTCCACAGCTGCGGCACTAATTGCCAGTAACATATTGATATCAATCCTTGGTGGTGTTTCCCTTGTTTCTACTGCATATGTGGTCTACCAGCGATTCCTCTCTCCTCTTGCGAAGTTCCCAGGTCCATTTTGGGCGTCATTATCGCCGCTTTGGAAGCTTATCGTCTTCCGTCGTGGGGACTTCCATCTCACTATCCAGAGGCTACACGATAAATACGGCCGAACAGTCCGGATCGCGCCAAATGAGGTCATCATAGCAGAAGGGGAAGCTATTCGACAAATATATAGTACAGTGGAGGGACGGGACTTCCTCAAGGTTCGAGTTCTCTATTCCTCAATCATTGACTGCTTTACTAACCGAGCTTAAATAGACCGATTATTATGAGTGAGTACTGAGTTACAATATTCCTTTTTAACATTATGCCGATGTCCTGGCCAGATTATAATGCAGACTTAAGAACCAAGATCTAACACTATCACAGTGCATTCACAGCGTTTAGACCTACTATTTTCGGTCAACGTGACCCAGTGTTGCATGCCAAGCGCAAGCGCATCGTCTCTCATGGCTACTCCATGAATGCACTACAAGCGATGGAGGAATACGTCCAAGACCGTCTTAGAGTTTTCATGGATAAAATGTCTGGTTTTGCTTCTAATGGACAAGTAGTGAACCTGAGCAAGTGGTCTCACTTCTTCGCATTTGACGTTATTGGAGAGTTGGTATGTCTATAGAACAGAAGTCTTCTTTCGTTAAGCCATAGTTATTGACGTATACGTTAGGCTTTCAGTGAAGGATTCGGTATGCTCGATAGCGGCGTTGAAGACGAACACATTTCTCTCATTAACAACCAGATGGAATTTGGTTCTACGATCGGAATGATTCCATCTCTCATTCCAGTGACTAAATGGACGTGGCTCCCGGTTCCTTGGTTAAAGAGAATCCAAGCTGGAAGAGAACGACTAAAGGAGGTGAGAAATCCAGGATTCTATTGAGTCCATTTTATCGTACTAATTTTACTCTTTAGTTAACACGATCCCGAGTTGAGCGTCGTAAGGAGAAGCAAAGTGATCGCAAGGATCTTCTGGGTCGATTAATTGAGGCTAAAGATCCGGTGACCGGGGAGATGCTCGACCCTATCGACCTGCGGACCGAAGCTTTCTCTAGCATGTGAGTCATTCTATTCGTTTGGGCTGGGTTGAGCTCAATGATTGTAATCTAACACTAACTTCTCTAAGTGTTGCAGGAAGTGACTCCACCTCTTCCGCGCTGGGCTACACTTTCTACCATATCCTCACTCATCCAGGCGTCCAGAAGACAGTCACCGAAGAATTACGTGCCGCATTCCCAGATAAAGTGATTGGAAGTGAAGATGCCATGCCCAAATACTCAGAACTTGGCAAACTTCCATACCTGCAAGCCTGCCTTAAGGAATCACTTCGCCTCACACCTCCCGCTACAATTCATCTCCCTCGATCTGTCCCAGCTGGTGGTAAGATGATTGCTGGAACTTACTACCCCGCAGGAGTAAGTGATATATAGAGATAATCTACGTCAATAAGACTAGTTACAATTGCTGATCCTTATCAGGCTACCGTTGGGATATCTGCTCTACCTATTCATCATAACCCAGAACTATTCGGTCCAGATGCCCTTAAATTCAACCCAGATCGATGGATACATGGGTCCAAGGGTCTTAGTGTCGAAGAAATGAATAAATACTGGATTCCATTTGGAATTGGTTCACGGCAGTGCATTGGTAAGAATGTAGCGCTTTTAGAGGTAAGTCATTAACGTGGAATACGATACTTGCTTTACTTATTAACGTTCGAATCTGTCCTAACTCTTTACGCTGCAGCTTGTCAAACTGGTTGGCACCTTACTACTACTCTTTGATATCGAATTGGTCAAGACGGGTCCGACGACGGAGATTCCGGAATCCGGATCTTATTTCTTCGCTAGAATGAAGGATCCCGTCATGGTGAGACTAAAGGCTAGGACTGCAGCATGAATTGAGACCAGAGGATAGAGCGGTATCTATTTGATCTCAATTCTTATTCTGGTAACTGTATTGAACTGCTCAATACATCTATTATAAACATATGCCTTCATATAATAAAGAATACTTAGACCCAACTAAGTGCTAAGTATTAGCTAGCTAATCTAGCCTCGGATTCAGCCAGATCATGGATGTTAATTCTCTTGGAAATGCATGAGCACTAATTTACTATTTTGCCAGAGGAAGCATGTGACTAAAAGTCTTTGGTGGCAGTTGGGAACTTGCGCTGGTTATGATAGTTAAGCGGCGAGTTATAGGCATTCCCGTTGCTATAGGGATATCCGTATATTATGAATTCTGTTATTGAAATGACTCATATTTTGCGTGATATATTACGGATTCGTAATACCTCGTAAAGAGCATCAGGACACGGTAGCTGTGAAGGTTCATGAGGGAGGAGAGTCGGAGACTCGCAGCCGAGGAACGTAAGCGAAGGACCTTGGGAGATTTACGTGACAACATTGGATCGTGAGATGATACGGAGGTACGGAGGTACAGACCATCATTTCGAGGTGGGAGACGAGAAAGCATTCAGGCACAGTAATTCTCGTACAGAAGAAACAGAATAGGGCGATCTGTTTCGTACTGTACTGGTACCTCTGGTCCCTCGTGAAAGAGAACCGTAAGTCCCTTAAGCCCCTGCATTGGATGCCGGGAGGGATTCGCCAGTCGCGACGAAGCGCTTAGTTGACCTGCTGCTTACGGTAGAAGCGTTTCGAAAGGAGGCTGTACCAGTCCTGGGTCGAGGACGTGTAAGCCCGTTTCCACGCACAAATCACCACCACAATAATCCCACAATTAATTCCATCCCCCTTTCTTCCCTCCTTCCAACAATTCATCAACAACACACATTGACTTGGGTTCTAGAAATCCAACAATCCTCACCCACTCTGTCATTTTTTGGATGGGTTTTTTCATTTGAACCTTCTCTTCGTTCACTCGCTGGCTCCTCCCGCAACCCTCGGACTTCGCAGCCCTGCGACGTCTCCCCCAAAATTCAGCGAAGTTGTAGGCCACAATGATGCGACGGCCTCCGGGCGAAGGGCGGTCCGTCGTGAACACTTTTGTCCTCGCAACCGTGATCCTCTTCATCCCATGGCTTATCGATGCTCAGCAGCAGCAGCCGGTTCAGGCCATCCGTCCACGCTACGGTTCGTCGCACGAGCTCCATGATGCCGACGTCTCCCACACCTTCGCGGCCACGCGGATCTCCCAACAACGTCACGTCGAGACTCCTCTGACTTCGGAGCGACGCAAGAACACCATTAGTGTTACCGATTATCACCACCGACCTAAGAAAAACGATGCGAGCGCCCTCGCTTTGGCTCCGGCGGACTCCGCCGTTCGAGCACCACCTGCAAGACAGCCCAGCAGCCCGACTGCTGGGCTTGCCTCGCCGCATTCTGCGCGGAGTCTTGAGGATTGGGAAGTAGAAGACTTTGTACTTTTGGCGACCGTCGATGGAAAATTACATGCTCGGGACAGGAAGACAGGCAGGGAGAGGTGGTCGTTGGAGGTTGACAAACCCATGGTGGAAACCACCTACTATCGACGAAATCGGTCCTCCGTCGAAGAAGACTACCAGACTGTCACCATTGACGATTATCTCTGGATCGTCGAGCCGAGTATTGATGGCAGCATTTACATATACCGACCCCACGGGCCCAACCGGGGCTTGATCAACACGGGCCTCACGATGAAGAAGCTGGTGGAGGATATGGTGCCCTATGCACCCGACGAGCCGCCAATCATGTACACAGGCGAGAAGAGAACCACTATGATTACCATCGATGCCCGGAATGGCAGAGTGCTTAAGTGGTTCGGCCCTACCGGAGCTGTCGTGAATGACGAAAGCTGTCTCCGACCGAATGGACCCCTCTCCACGGACAACGAAGAGTGTGATGCCAGTGCAACCTTAACGCTGGGCCGAACGGAGTACATTGTGGGGATACAAAGCAAGGTAGATGCTCATATGATTGCATCCCTGAAGTTCTCAGAATGGGGCCCCAATAACTTCGATTCGGATCTTCAACGGCAGTATCGGGCAAGTCTTGATAATAGATATATATACACCAGTCATGATGGCAGTATTGTTGGATTTGATCATGGAGAAAGCAGTATTTCTGAAAGCAAAAGGTTCATACAGAAGTTCTCGGCTCCCGTCGTTCGTGTCTTTGATGTGGCCAGACCCTGGACGGCGGAAGAGAAGAGCAACCGCCAACTCATAATACTTCCACAACCACTACCGCCGGATGAAGAGGATGATGCAGAGCGTGCCCAGCGTATCTTCCTTAATCATACGGAGGATGGAAGTTGGTACGCATTGTCTGGCACATCATATCCTTGGGCCGTTCGAGGCTCCAAACAGGCGCGAGTCCAACAGCAAGATTGGTGGCAGCACCAACGCTCTTGGGAAGGGCTGAACGAGCTGGAACTGACAGAAGCCCTGGTTGGCCTACACTCGCTGGAGAACGCCCGGACCGAAAGACTCCTGACCATTTCGCCCACTACGATCGATGAGAATGCCAGTGAAAGCTTCATCGCTGATCAACTCTCAATAGTAGCCGAGGATCAGACTATCTTACGGGTAGTCCAACAGTTACCTCAAGTTGCAGCCAACAGCGTTTTGGAATTCATAAAGAACCCTGTTCTCATCATATTTCTTATTGGAATGCTGATATCAAACCAAAGGAAGCTGAGAACCTGGGTGGGACAAACTGCAGGTGGAAAAATCTTCCCGCGCACAATCGATGAGCCGCTCTCTGATAAACTTCCTGAGGTACCTGGATTGCCTAAAATTGAAGAGGAAGTTGATACCATCTCTCAACAGACTCTAAACGTCATCCCTGCTGCCGACGACAACCACGTGAATTCAGATGGGGAGAAGACTGCCATTCCAGAGAAACTATCCAGTGGGGAAGACTTACCGCAGGCATCGCCTGATAAACCGACTCCCTCGCCTGAGAAGAAGAAAGCTCATAGAGGCCGCAGGGGAGGTGTTAAACACAAGAAGGGTCCTAGGGCCATATCCCAGGAGGCTTCTTCGGATGGGAAGCCTGCAAATGCACGACTCACAGTTGCAGATGCTGTTAGAGATGCCAAGAATATGGGAGAACAAACCAAGCTTGAGCCAGATATCCGCACTGTATCCCATGATCCTTCGGAGGTCTCTGGCCCTATAATACGCGTTGGCCAATTGGAGGTCAATACAGACAAACTTATTGGAACCGGTAGCAACGGCACAATGGTATTTGAAGGCAACTTTGATGGACGGTCAGTTGCTGTTAAGAGAATGTTGATTCAATTCTTCGATATCGCATCCCAGGAGACTAAACTTCTGCGAGAAAGTGATGATCATCCAAATGGTAAGCTTTATTCAAATATGGGACGCCAACCTCCTCTAATATGTATGACTAGTGATCCGTTATTACGCACAACAACAAGCCGCTGGGTTTTTATATATCGCCTTGGAGTTGTGCCCCGCATCACTAGCTGATGTGATTGAAAAGCCTCATCTTCACCGCGACTTGGCTCAAACTGGCGAAAAGGATCTACCCAATGTGCTCTACCAAATCACGAATGGCTTACAGCATCTGCATAATCTGAGAATCGTTCATCGTGATCTCAAGCCGCAGAATATCCTGGTCTCAATGGGCAAGGATGGTAGACCTCGCCTACTGGTATCCGATTTCGGTCTCTGCAAGAAGTTAGATGGTGAGCAGTCTTCTTTCCGAGCAACTACTGCTCATGCAGCTGGCACTTCAGGATGGCGCGCCCCGGAACTCCTCCTCGATGATGATCCTAAGGAAGGATCTGCCATGATAGATGCAAGCACGGAAGGGAACTCGGGATCTTTGCTTGTCAGCTCAGATAATCTGCCAAATCGGCGAGCTACTCGAGCGATTGATATCTTCTCCCTCGGACTCGTTTTCTTTTATGTGCTGACAAAAGGATCCCATCCATTTGATTGTGGCGATCGATATATGCGTGAGGTCAACATCCGCAAGGGCAAGTTCAGTCTTCGCGAATTAGAAGCGCTGGGAGACTATGCCTTCGAAGCAAAGGATCTCATCACATCAATGCTTGCTCCTGAACCACGGGCCCGCCCCCAAGCGAAACATGTTATGGCTCACCCGTTCTTCTGGTCTCCCAAGAAGCGCCTGAATTTCCTGTGCGATGTCTCTGACCATTTCGAGAAGGAGAAGAGAGATCCGCCGTCCCCGGCACTGGAGGAATTGGAGCGGTGGGCCGCTGAAGTCTGCCATGGTGACTTCCTGAAGCCGCTTGGCAAGGAGTTTGTTGAATCCATGGGCAAGCAGAGGAAGTACACTGGCACTCGGTTGCTCGATCTTTTGAGAGCGCTGAGGAACAAGCGTAATCACTACGAAGATATGCCAGACAAGCTCAAGAAGGATGTAGGACCTCTACCCGAAGGGTACTTGAGCTTTTGGACGAGGAAGTTCCCGAATCTTTTGATCATTTGCTGGAATGTTGTTTATGAGGTGCAATGGGATGAGACAGATCGGTTTAGGGAATATTATGTGCCATCTCAACTGTGAGGATTTCTTTTGATTTTGGGTAACAGGTAGAGAGAATTTAGTTCGAATAGATCTTTAGGATATTGTTGGTATCTATAGTTCTCATTTGTGTCTCATCTGAGGTTCACGTTCATTTTACTTGCTATCCGCGTGAGCTTGCTTCACTTTCTATTGTGAGATATTCCGGCGACTAGTTAATACGTCGTCTGCCCATGATAGCTCCACGTAGTTCGAGCTTTTACAGCTTCGGCTTCTAAGAATACAGGGAGTAGAAAAGCTCAGTTGAGACTTTCAATGTGAGTGGTAGCGAATTTTAGCAGGCTCAGATGCACTCATTTGAGACGATTGAATATTTATACTAGTAATCCTTACGACAAAGACTCGTGGCACAACCATTTCTCTAGCATATTTTTCCCTTTTAAACGCGCAGAAATTACAAGATGATTACTTTCACAACAGTAAGTGATACAAACTTTTTATCAAGATTTAAGCTAAAATTTGTCTTTCGAGCTAGAGCACAGCACCCCCTTTTTGCAACACAGGTTTTAACAGCAAGTTTATAGCACTTTGTCATATATTCCGCATTCAAAAACAACCCCCAAAGCCCAGCCTGGGTTGATCTCACCGAGGCCCAACAAGTGGACGCAGAGCATCGATCAGCTCTGTGGTGCCGTACCGCACATCTCTGGAACCTGGCTCGACGTCGACCAAACCGCCCTTGTTCTGGGCATCATTGGCTTTAATCAGAAGTTCAGCAAGGCTTGCGCCCATTCCCTGCTCAAAGACCCCCTTCCACTGCGAACGAGGCACAACCTCAATATTGATGGTCCGGCCTAGGATCTCGCTCAGCGCAGCCGCCACATCATTGGCGCTATACCGCCGTGGTCCCTCAGCATGGACGACCTCCACGTCTTTATCACTAGCAGGCCGCAACAGTAGCTCAGCAGCTATGGGGCCCAGGTCAGGTGCTGAGATTGTAGGGAAGAGCATGTCAACAGGGTCATGGAAGCTTGGCAGGGTGCCCGATGCCACAGCAATGGGGATAGCACGGCCCCAGCCCTGCATATGTTCGGCCGAGCGTAGAAACAGCTTGTGGCCCCCGACTTGGCTCAACCGTTCCTCGAAGTTGCGGCACAACGTGGGCATGCCGATATCATGGTCAACGTGAGCGCCATAGTCCGAGATGGCCAGCACGCGCTTCGGGTGCGCCTCCTCCAGCGCAGCAGCGAGGCTTTCAATCCCGTCCCGCATCTCACCAGCTGGATCTTTTGCCTGGGGACGAGGCGGGAGGATGACCTGCACCGCGTCCGCATCACCAATTGCCCTGGCGAGCGCTTTGGGGTCTTGCAGGTCGGCCAGAGCTATCTCGCAGCCTATGGCCTGTAGACGCGACGCCTTTGCTGCGTCTCGAAGAATCGCCCGGACGGGCACGCCTGCCTTCCGCAGGGCGACTGATGTTGCGTAGCCAACTTTTCCTGCTGCTCCGAGGATTGCGACCATTTTCGGTCCCTCGATGGAGGCTCCAGGATTGGACTTTCCAGTTCTGGTTGGGGTTAGTGATCTGTTCGATTAGTTGGTGACAAGGGAATCACTCAGGGCATGCTTACTTAGTGTCCGCCATCTGCTATGTTTATGTTATATTATATTTTGTGTAGTACTCCGTAGGCTTGTGGTTCATATGAATGCTATCTTTCGGCTTTGATCATCATGTGGCGGAAAGTATCCTCCTATATATAGTCTGGTAGAACCTCTTGATATAACTCGAATGCCTGCTCGCAACCAGGCCACTCATTTCTAAGCATTGCTCATGGGTATTACATTATGGTTTAAAAACACGGAAATAACATCTGCCTGGGTTGTTTCCAAACCTTCGGATTTTATTCATAAAGATAGTCCCGGAGGCTTCATACATTGCTATCCTCATGTTTCCCTCGAGCAGCGGAGGCGCTAGGAGGCTAGAAGGCGGGGTTATGGTGATGACTGTTCGCCGGTACGAATGTTAGGGACATACGCAAAAATGATGATCCGAGTCGGATATACGGTTACTAACACTCTTTTCTCTTCTACAAGCAAGCATGGGAGACGGTAAGATGTAGTTTTGATGGTTAATCGCTGATGCTTGCAATGTGATATACGGGGTTGACTACCGTATCGAGCGTATGTATAGTGCTCCCGGCACGCCCTGCTTGATCCATGTTACTGTATGCTTAGCGTTTACGTGATTGATTGTCAGATTTAAACTTTATCTCGCATGCAATTGCCTAGCTGAGTAATGAGTATAATTTGCGGAAGTGAATGTGACCTAGGATATGATAAAGAAGGTAACATTGTGTCGTAAGCTATCTAAGCAAAAATACATATCAAAAACATGGGGGTTAAGGAAATAGATTGACTTGTCTCCGATTTTACTATATGGAATCTTTCTAGATTCTCATGCTAGACACTCTTCTATAACTTTGCCCGAGTATACCCAACTTGGGGGCTATTGAATTGCGCACATGGTGAATAAGCGTATACTTACGCAGTGGTAGTGTCACTCGGTACTCGTCCACCCCAGTCTCGGTGACCTGAATGACCTCCGAAATCTGAGAGCCAATAAGTAATAAAGTGGACGTTGAAAGTAGCACCTACTAGACGCTCGTGATGTCATAAAACTTTAAAACTAAAGTTTCAGGGAGCGGCCGATGCCTACCCCTGTAGACCTGTCAGAGTTCGCCAAGATGCTGCGCACTCCTTTGGACGATACCTCTTTTCCGGCTTCTCCGCGGCTGTATACTATACGCTTGTGGTATCTCCGAATAAGCTCGTAAAAGTATCATCCTAGTCACGGATCGAATCGAATCGACATTATACCTGCGCGCTGTATCATATTTTCGATTCTATTCTCAACTGCAATTACCCCATATTTTGAATCATGGCATTCTTGAAGCTTAGAATGTGGTTTTGCTAACTACTGAGCAATAAGACTTGAATTGCTCAATGTTAAATCTGTCTAGAAAGCTTTTGACTTATGTCGAGCCACCCGGGATTTAACTTCAGAGGTTTTGAACACTTACTGGCAGGTAGTATACAACTCTTATGGGAATCCACGCGCAGGTAGCAGTAGCTCCACGGCTGAAACTGTCGGTATACAGTAGTATACCCTCTCGTGGCGCGTGGCATCCGTAATACTATGATTACAGTGCTATATGCGTCAATCGAGAGGTATGAAGGTTGAGTATATTACCGTTACGCATGGGGAGTATACGGGAGGTCTCAGGGGGTTAATGCCTGAGGCCTCAAAACTACTCCCGATTAGGACTAGATACATCGCGCGGTCAACCATGTGACCGGATACAGACAGAAACCTTCCGATTTTATATATAGAGGGGTTCGTACGGTATTCACGATACAACAGCGATTTGTACTCTATTCTGCAGCTGTACGAGTTATGATTGGTTCCCTTACGATTGCTATGATATCACGATATTAGTGATCGTGTTGTATGGTGTTGTTATTTGCTGTTATACCATACCTGCCACCGGAGATCACGTGCTACCATAGCACTCACACCCTCTCGTTCACACTTGTTGTCAGTTGTTAATTGAAACCAAACGGGATTATTACGAGAGTTGTTAGGTTGAAAGCGTTGGTGTAACGTGCAACGCTAACCAATGCTTTCGAGGGTGCCAGGACGATATAAGTGAGATAAGAAACTACGCAAATAGAGTGCTCTTTTTGTTCTAATGGATGACAAAATTACAAGTTTTACTACAAGATGATATATCACGTATGAAAATCATTTCATATTTTGATTTTGTCATTAACTGTCTATACCCATATCAACTTGATCGAAATATATCGAGAGTCGTTTCCGAAACGCCTAACTTTCGTTACTTTTAAAATCCCCACCAAAGGAATACCAAATCTAAAATCCTCATCATTGCATAATAAAACGTTATGGCATGGCGTCGCCTTCATGGTTGAATGCTCGGACCAGACCCATGGCAGCCGCAGCCGCAGCACTACCGACGATGACCATCTGGATTCCTCCATAGCAACCTGCACGGATTTTTCGTCCCCCGTTCCAGCCTTCTACAACACAAGTCTTCACATAACCGAATACAAATAGTGCAATGACCATGACGCCAATTGATATGTACAAGCCTTCAAAAACCTGATTGCTGCCGACGAAGAAGTATGGAAGAAGAGGAAGGAGGCCGCCCAGGAAATAACCAAGAGCAATGGTCAAGGCAGAAGTTAAAGCTCTGGAGGCAGCTGGCTCTTCGGCACAGTGCTGGAACTGCATAACGAAATCGGCCAGACGCGGCGATTCCGAGAGATGACGCGTAAGGTCGTCGAGTGTAGATTTGGGAAGTTTATAAGGTTCGAATACCTCGGCAATATCTGATAGGACCTGTGTAAGATTGGTGTCGATGAGCTCTTCCGTTTCATCTCTTGTGGCCTGGTATGAAGCACTTTCACGGGGTTAGCTGACGTCGGTGGCCAGGGAAATTTGACGACTTACGCTTCGCTTTTTGCTCCAAGATATCCCCCCAGACCCATCGAGATTGCACCAGCAATAAGTTCTGCGAAGCCGCCGTAAATCACAACCTTGGTATTACCCAACGCAGAAAGCCCAGCTGTGAGGGCAAAGGGAACGGTGAGACCGTCAGATAAACCAATTGTCGCATCTGAGATCACTCTTGCGTCGACTCGAAAGCCCCTTTGGCTTGCTTTCTGTGCGGTAGAATTCTGCGATTCTACATCGGAATCGACAGTTTCGCCCGAGTTTGACAGATTGGATCCTGAGGAGCAATGTCAGCTTTCGATTCTAGATACTTTCAAGTAATGGGGGCCGACGAGAGCTATCAAGCTTCTCCGGTGGTAGGGCTTTGAGCTTGAGGAGAGCGGAACATACCATAGTCGCAGGATCCCTTCTGTCGCACTATCAATGGCGTCACGGTCTTCCGAAAGAAGAGGTTTTTGATGCCGACAAGAGACATTATGTTCAGAGGGTGTGGTCGGGTGTCGGGGCGTCGCCTGCGAACAGTGGTTCTAGAAGCTCGGTTGTCTGTTGGACTGGCGAGGCTGTGGAGGTGCTCTTGATCCAGCAGGGAGGTATAAAGCGCCGTTGTGTTTGCTCCAGATCCTCTCGAAGTCATGGCGGGCGAAGAAGCTTTTTATCCTTTAACCGTTTGTTGCTGAAAGAGGGAAAGGGGAGTTCCACAGGTTCCATGGACTCGCACGCCTCTTCTCGAGGTCGAAGTGGTCAGCATCAACTTTCCGGCGGTGATTGGCTGACAGGTGGGTGAATTCGAGCTTGCCATTGGCTGCATGGCGCAATAGAAGAAACGTGGGCAGGAAGCATCTGGAACCTTACCCAAAGCGGCAGGCAGCAGAAATTGCTTTTGTCTCCTGCAGATCACGTGTGCCCTGTTTTCTTGCGGTTGGTTGATGTCACTCTTGCGCGTCTCGTGTTTTCTCTCTTGTATTACTGTCTCACCGCTGCTGTTGGTCGTGAAGTGATTTGTAATGTCGCGTTTCTGATTGGAGAATGGCCGCCGTCCTTTCGCATTTGTATGCGAGTGTTGATGGAACTTCGTTGTCTGCCCGCAGCATCCAAACAGACGTCCGGATTGCTAGATTACGGTCCTGAATTATACGGTCTATGATAGGCTGGTGCATGCCCCATGACATGTGATCCGTCTGCACTCAAAGCTAAAGGTTAATGTTGGCATACTTGGTGCGAAGGCGGAGCGGCATAACAGTATTCCGGAGTGCGGCGTAGACGGCAGGGCACGGCAGTATTCTGTAGCTATATCCTTGGCCTGAGCTAAAGGCACTCAAATTTTGTTAGCGAATTGCAAACTTCAGGCACTCAACTCCCTAAGCGGTTAGCACGTTGAAAGTACTCTCAAAATTTTGATACAGAATATTATATCTCTACAACTATTACGATAATTATAAAATGGGTTTTTGAAATTTACTATAATGCGTTAACTATAATCACAAGTTTGAGTGCACTTGTGTTAGAGAAGTAACATCGCTGAGTGCCTTTAGCTAAGTCATGAGTTCCTTTAGCTCAGGCCTCATCCTTTCGTAGGCTACGTCTACACTCGGAATCTTCGTACCTCAATCAATACACGCAATACCCCCTACTATCGGGCGTACGTGCGTACGTGCGTACAAATTGTTACTACGTTCTCGTGTGAACCAACACAAATGAATATATGATATTTTCAATTCCCGCGGAATGGTGGTAGCTAATCGCACTCAACAATAGTCACAACGCTAGGGGTGTATTGCGTATATTGATTTGGGTACGAAGATTCCAAGTGTAGGAATTGCCTACAAACAAGCATGACTTTAGAATACATGTGAACCAGAGTAAGTTAGTGACTTCATGACTTTGCTGGCTGGGCCTTCAAAGTCGAGGCTGTGGACGAATCTGGCAAGGCGCCACGTTAGCTAACGCCACCATCTTACACAGATTTCACTCAGCAGCTTGTAGCGCGATTACATAACACCACCCTGCACATTTAGCTGCGGGAGCACCACGCGAAGCCCCATACAGCATACTAAGCGAGAAGCTCCAAAGCAGCAATTACCCATATCTGGCAAGGCGTCTACCACGATACCGGATACAGCTAGGACCCTTGGTCTCGGCATCATGACGTCGTGGCGAAGGGTGAGATAAGCATCACCAAAGCATCGCGAGAGCACCGGAACTGCTCCATGAGTTAAGCAAACGGCGTTGTCAGAGCTCTCCAATCCTTATGTAAAAGCTCTTCTTCCATTCTCTCGTTCCTTCCTTCATTCTCTCCAAGATTCTCAATCATCTTCCAAAAGCCTATATATGAAGCTCCTCGTCGTCTCCCTCTCGATTTTTGTTGCATCAATTTCAATCATCTTCTATACCCCGCTATCAGAGCTACTAAGCAGTTTAACACACCACTTTCAGCTTCACACAACACAACACACAATACTACACCAATCAATCCATTCATCAGCAGTTATTTCAAGCTTGACATCTGCAATAACTTCCACACTTCCTTCTGAACCTTCTATGACTGCTCGAAACACCGTCAGCGCCATGTCGAAAGCTCTCAGCCACGCAAAGATTGTCCCCCGCCGCTCCGACGCCCGAGGACACGCGGACCACGGCTGGCTCAACACCTACCATACCTTCTCCTTCGCCGACTACTACGATCCTCGACACCAGTCGTTCGGCAACCTTCGCGTGCTCAATGAGGACCGGGTCGCTGCTGGGACTGGTTTCCCAACCCACCCTCACCAGAACGCCGAGATCTTCTCATACATCCTGAGCGGCGAACTAACGCATCGCGACTCTATGATCAAGAAGGGCCTTGAAGGCAAACAAGGGGATGACTTCTTTCGCATGAAGAGAGGCGATGTGCAGTTCACAACTGGTGGAAAGGGGATCGCGCACTCCGAATTCAACGAATCAGACAAGGAGGTACACTTCCTCCAGATCTGGGCTCTGCCTTGGGCTCGTGGTCTCACTCCCCGCTACCACACAAGAACTTTCTCGGAGGACGCCAAACGCCAAGGTTTCATTCCCATCATTACTCCATTGAAGGCCGGCCCAGGAGCATCGGCGGAGGAAGAAAAGGCAGCCGAGCCAACGGTACCCGATACAATTCCCATCCACGCAGATATGGTTATGGCTGCTGGTATCATCGGCGTTGACAAGAGATTTAAATACACTGTTGGTGCTAGCGACTTGGGAGAAGTTGTCAGGAACAAGAGCGACCGGAAGGTGTACATTCATCTCCCCATGACTAAGAAGGGTGCTGCGAAGATCAGGCTGGACGGACGCGAAACCGCTGTATTGGGTGAGGGAGATGGCGCCTACATCTCCGATGTGAATGAAGGCGATGTTCTGAGCATCGAGAGTATCGGAGAGGCCGAGGCCGAGGTGGTCATTTTGGACAGCAACTAAGGCGTTTTGAGATTGGATTTATAAAAGTGGCTTTTCATGTATATAGAATCTTATAACACTATCATTTAGACTTAATTCATGATAATCTTCTTTCAACAATTTTCTCTCTCGTTCGTGAATTTGATGCTTCCAAATCCATAGCTGTACTAAGAGCTACCCCGCAATGCCACCTTTCCCTGCGTCAACAACAACGGGCCCCTAGGAGCCGCCTCTCCAAGAAGTTTAATTTGTCATTATCAGTTTACTTGAATACATCAATTTTGAGAATAGAACGGATAGATTAAATGGTACTACCACCTGCCTCATACGCCAATTGTTCTTTACGTACTGATTCCTTATCGCCTGCCTAAGTGAACCTCAGATTGCGCAATCCGAGCCCCCCTGCCCCACCACGACTGTGCGACACAAAGACCTCCTTCTCCGCGCCGCGATTCATAATCTGCCTTTCATGATGACAGCTTCAACGCAATCATCACGCCTCGACATATTCTCCCTAGTTATCTCTAGTGGCTGTACATCACTCCCTCTGAATTCGGGCATGACAAAGACCTATTAGCAGCAACACCGATAAAAGGTAGAAGTTCGTGAACAGGATGCCCGAAGAGGATATCAGACATGAGGATGTCATAATAATTACAGCTGCAGAAGACGACGGGTGGATAGAATACAGTTTGATCGAAGAAGAAGGCGCGCCAGCTAATGGCAAATCACCGTTCAAGCTCACATCCACAAATCATGATAATCTCAGCGCTGAGACTCTTTCCAAGCATACCACAAACTGGGAGGGAGGTATACCACCGCAGCTCAAACCCGATCAAAATCGCATACATGTTCTTATATCTACCCGATCTGGCACGGGACAGGCGCTTTCATTCTTTGAGACTGTTTTGGAACCGGTTCTACAAGCCGTGGGGCTACAAAGGAAGGATTACAGTGTTATTCAGACAGAGAATGCGAACTCAGTAACAGAATTTACGAAGAACACTCTGCTGCCGAGTGCTGAGAAAGGGGAGAAACAGACGTTGATACTATTGAGTGGCGATGGCGGCGTGGCTGAGATTATCAATACATTGATGGAAAAGACTGATAGGTCAAGGTAAATCGAACTCCAGAATGTGTAGACTGAGGCTTCATTTTCTCACAAGGCTAATATATAATACTATAGTAACTACGTTAAGCCTGTCATCTCCCAGTTACCATTCGGTACGGGGAATGCGCTCTACCATTCCAATCATCGTGTGCTTCCCGGAGACGAACCCATCAGAGGCGTCACCTCGAAATCCATTTATACACAGGCTCTGAGGACAGTTCTTTTCGGCGAACCAAAGCCATTGCCTATCTTCAAGGCTTCATTCTCTCCCGGAGCACGCCTTCTCTCAGACGAAGGCCGCTCTGCAACTCCCATCCACAACTCCTCTCTTTACGGGGCGGTAGTTGCAAGTTACGGGCTGCATTCCACGCTCGTGGCTGACAGTGACACCACGGAATACCGCAAGCATGGTGATAAACGGTTTGGACTCGTGGCAAATGACCTCCTGTTTCCAGGAGACGGCTCATTACCGCACGCGTACAAGGCCCAAGTCTCCTTGTTCAAGTCTAAGGGCCCCAATCCTGTTGTGCTACCGAGTTTAGAACATGGCTACATCCTGGCGGCCTTAGTATCAAGCATGGAGAAAACATTCACTATCTCCCCTGCTAATCGACCACTAGACGGCCAACTTCGTCTCGTACATTTCGGGGCCACAAGTGGGAAACAGGCGATGGAGATCATGATGAAGGCGTATGATGCGGGCAAGCATGTTGATATGGAATGGGAGGAGAGTAATGGTGTTAAACAGAAGGTCGACTATGAAGAGATTGACGGGCTGAGGATAGACTTCAAAGAAGAAGGCGAGAGTTGGAAATGGAGAAGGTGCTGCATTGACGGGCTGATTGTTGGGATCGAGGAAGGTGGCTGGGCTGAGATCCGGACGGTAGAAAGAGGCAGTGAAGCTCTAGACGTGGTAGTAGAGGCTGCTAAATGATAGTGGGCTCTATGGAAGCCAGTGACTGAGAGATATAGAAGGATTTCCCGGGGTTTCTTACGAGCGGAGAGTATTTAGACAAAACCTAATGAGATATGAATAACGATGGAGATTTATAGCAGTCCAAGTACATCTCCTAGCCTACTCTCTTTTTACCTGTCATCCTCGTTTCAGTAGCAATCGGCGTGATGTCTTTTTTTGTTTCTTTGTTCCGTGGTTTCCTATACGAAGTTTCCAACCCCGCGCGGATCAACGAACCCCCAACTTTCTCCTCCTTGATATACAAACACCTCGACTGCAAGGTCAATTTCATCAGTAGAAGTCTATAAATAGAAAGAAGTCAACAGTTTCTGAGGAAGTCAACATACCAGTACAGGTTTTTGTGCCAGTAAGAAAACCGGGGAAGCTATATGCTGAGGTAATTTAATAATATCCTAGAAGATGAAGATAACCTAAGTACGAACGCGGGACCCCTATCTATTTCAACGCAACCGGGTGAGCCAATTATTATGTTATAAACAATGTTTTTCCTTCTTCCTATCGCGGGTCCGGCAACGGCCTGAGTCAATTACCACATCGCCATGATCATTAGATCGGAACTTTACCAGACAGACTTAGTGAAATGTACAATGAAAATACATGCGCAATTATCCTGCGAACGAGACCCAAGCCACGGAGATAGTTTGTGTGAGAAAGTCTACAGAGCCGTACTGATAATGTTTCGGAGATATCAACTAGAATCTTGCATGCCTTGAATTATACTCTGGCTATGAAGAACTCTATATTAATTACTATTGTAAGTAGATATCCTCACACTGCTCCTTATTCCATATTTCCCCCTTCATAATGCCATGCACATATCCATCTCCTAGCAATTGCCATGTCTTTCGACTGGTTGGCCTGAGAACAAACGGCGTTTTGCCACCCCCAAGTACTGCAATCCTATCTCCCGGTCGAGCTGCGGGCGTTACGATGGCGAGGTGTCCCTTCTTCGTACGCACTAATCTCCTTCCTGCAAGTTTCGTGAAGGATAAAAACTTCCAAGCCTCTGCTGATCCAATCCCATTGAAAGCTAATAGTAATAGCACGTCGAGCATGATGCAGATTGCATAGAGAGTAGATGAGAATGAAGCAACCCCGAGACGGTATCCGAGGCGACTAAAGGTCCGCCATCGATACCATGTCTTATATGATTTCCTGACATCCGTTTCATCCGTTTCAGAACCAAAGACTTCAGGTACATCTCCTACGTCGTCCTTGTAGGTGGTGATGAGGGTCTGCCAGTATTGCTCTATTGCATTATTTCGGGACTGGGGGTCCAGCGTAAGAGCTATGTAATCCCACTGAGCGAATAATTTAGTGGAGAACAGCAACCACTTCCGGTGCGGACGCCCGTATTCCCACAACGTCCGGAACGTTACTTGAATGGTTGTTCTGAAAGTAAGGTCGGGATTATAATCTCTTAGCCCTTCAAATTCGTCGGCAACGTTGGTGATGGTGTCGTATATAATCCCCTTGAGAAGGAGTATATTATCATTCACAAACCTCGGTGATGCCTTGCTTCCTGATGAAGCAAAGTGTCTACCAACAATTCCAGGCCGTGTATAGCTCAGTAGCGGCGCAATGCTAGTTGATGAGGACCAATCCGGGGCCCAAGTGGGAAGGCCGGCTGTCACGGTAGGAGACAGGCCTATTACTGAGAAAATATCAAGGTGGCCCTTTGCCTCTATCATTTTATAGGCAAGCTTCTTATAAACATCTACAACTCCCATGCTGTAGTCCGGCGAAATATCGAGGCTCGCAAATTCATGTCGGAGGCATCGCAGAGCTTTTAAATGAGATAGATGGCTAAGACCAAACAGAGCATAGACTTTATCTCGAGGGTCTGCACATTCGGCATACTGGTATAACTGGACCAGGTAGAGGACATCCACATCTATCTTCTCTTCCATTCGAAGCACAAAAGGAGACCAGTAGATGGATGCCGGGCAGTAGAGCGAGCTGAACGTAATGTTAACCTTGCTTGCAAATCTGAATCCGTCATAGAGTCTACGCCAGTCAATACTCAAGTTCCCACACAGAACAAGTATATCCCTGGCACTGGTAACTTCTTGAACGATCCACAATCTTCTAAACCACGGGCGCTGCATGAATTGATTGAGGGAGTTTACGGGACCGGCAGTAAAATACTCAAGTGCGCCAACTTGCAACCCCAAGTACTCTTTCAGCTCCTTCCAGAACCATACGCTCTCTAGTCCTTTCTGTTTCGGTTGCGCGCGATCAAAAATTACACTAGCATCGGCGAGTTTGTTGAGAAACCACAGCGCTTCTTGCGTAGTATCAGTGGCTTCTCCCAGCCATACTATGACGAGCTCGGCATGTCTGTAGACCAGAGACATGATAGATACCTGATTGTTTCTCTCCTGGATGTTCTGCTGATTGATGCAGATGGCATCAGCCCAGAGAACTCTTGTTCGATGAAGGAGCCGAAGATGGCGCAGTGCCTGCCCCAAATTCGACCCGACATAGATATCCTGTTCATTGCATTGGATGAGTTCTGTTTGAGAAGAGTCTCCCCAGCAATATGAGAGCGCTTCGTAGGTGGGGTGGCGCTCATCGTTCAAAGCGATGGTATGAAGCTGACACCGTATTGGGTCTTCTGCTCTTCCGGAAAACAAGAATAACACCCGTGTCCATTTCTGATTGTCGGATGGTACAGGAAGATCCTCATATATCGAGGCACCGTTTATCCAAGGCTCCATGCTTGGCCCCCCATGGAAAATTATATGCGAAGAATAACCCGCTCGGATCTCAGCGAACTAACATTATCTCATTCAAGACCAGACCTGCAACATATTGATGCGATAATGACTCATCATTCAGCAAACATAGATATGCAGAGAGGATACTAACCCTCAATTGCTATGTAGAGATATCGAAGTTGAGATGCAGGATAGAGCACTAAACCCAAAGGGGACAGCATGAGCCTTGCTCAGCCTGGTGATGGCGTTTGGCCGAATGCAGCACTGCCATTAAAGGCATCTTCAGGCATATTATTGGGCTGACCTCAAAGGCACAATTAACATCAATGGGCGATCAACTCCAATCATTATTACCCGTATCTTCCGGCCCCTAGAGCATCGCCTATTCTCTCGGGTATTTTTTATGTCAGTGTAGACTACTGAAAGAAGACATCAAAGAGGCCTTTGAATTCATAAGCATCGCATAAAAAGGATCAGACATTGTGAGGTAACAGATGATGTGTTAGCTAGATCCGTAAATTGAGAGTTTAGAGTCTAAAGCTCCTTCCATAACGAAAACGATGTATACATTGGTAGAGGCAGTAGCTCGTCCAGTGATGTTGCAAAAGAGAGCATAATAATGGAAGCCACCCCGCGCCGCGAGGGACCCCGCATTGTGCACGTGATCGCAGCACGCCTCAAAGCCTCCGAGAGTCCTCTTGGTGGGGGTTTCCTCCCTGACGAGAACTTCCTTCTAGGGTGAGTGGATGCACTCCATCAATAATAGCCATCCAGCTTACAGTACTATTATTGCAGTACTTGCACATTATTGATTTCAATCACTATCCTACTCGCAGATATTACATCCGTGTGGAGGACTGATTTCTTACTTGCTGATTGTGCGCAAGTGACCACCGGCCGCATTGATAATCATTCCTAGCAATGCTGTCAATGCTTCTCCTCGGACCTCCACGCCACCAGTTAAGCTTAATGCATAAATACGATCTGTTATTTGGCTGCATTGTTCTCTTCTTCATCATGAGGCTATTGAAGCTACCGACCCGTCGTGATACACCAACATCCTACTGTGGTCATAGTGGTGGAAGGCATTCCAGCAGTGGAAGCTTCGTGCTGGCGGTCCCGTGATGAGCAAGCCCACCCAGCCAATGAGGTAGCAGAAGTGCCGGAATGCCGTGGCCGAAGATTAGATGATGGTCTAGCCGGATGCAGTAAGCACAGATTTGCCTAGAGGTTGATGTCGCGATCTGCCGGCGCAGTGATTGGCTCAGAGCCTTAGTCAGCGAGCCCCTGAGGATCAAGTCCGTCGAGCACGCAATCGCATCACCACGCAAAATTTGAAGCAGCTGGCGGCGACGGGCGCTGCCAGAGAAGGCAGAAGAAGCCTGGTGGGTAAAATGACAGCATTGGTAATCTGTCTGTGTTTCCTCTCTCTCTTCTCTCTCTCGCGCTTTCTTCTCTCTTCCTTTGTCATCTTGTCTTTCTTCTCTCTCATATATCTCCTGTGCCTGATCACTTCTCCCCTGACGTATTTCTCCTACAAGCCAGTTGGTATATATAGCATATATATACCTCAAGATCATCCGTCTATCCACTTCACCTATTCATATACATTCTATCAAGGCTCCAAGAACGTCTTGTCCTTGCTCCAAGTTGACTGTTCCTCTGCATTTCTTGCTCTCCGAGATCGCAATCGTCAGTCATGGGAGTCCACCGCGAGTCCAACTCCTCCAACCTCGAGTCCGGCTATGCTTCGGGCGCCTCCTCCACCTCCACTCTTCCTCAGGTTGTCCTCACCAAGGAGCACCTCAAGTTCCTCAACAGCACGCTCAACAATCTTCCTCCCTATGAGATCCTGCGCTGGGCCAAGTTGACCTTCCCCAATCTCTACCAGACCACCGCCTTCGGTGTCACCGGTCTCGTGACCCTGGACATGCTCAGCAAGCTGCAGACCGAGATGCCCTCCTCTCCCGCCGTCGACGCTATCTTTCTCGATACCCTCTACCACTTCCAGGAGACCCTTGACCTAGTAGAGAAGACTAAGGCGAGGTATCCAAATGTCCATCTGCATGTCTACAAACCCGAGGGTGCCGATACAACCGCCGAGTTCGAAGCAAAGCATGGCCAGGAACTGTGGAAGACTAACTCAGAGCTCTATGACTGGGTTGCCAAGGTCGAGCCCGCCCAGCGAGCATACTCAGATTTGAACGTTGCTGCCGTGTTGACAGGCCGACGCCGCTCCCAAGGTGCAAAGCGGGAGTCCCTCGACATAATCGAAATCGACGAGGCAGGCTTGATCAAGATCAACCCTCTGGCTTCCTGGAGCTTTACCCAAGTTCAAGACTATATCAAGGAACACAACGTTCCATACAACGAATTACTCGACCGTGGATACAAGTCTGTCGGTGACTGGCACTCAACCGAGCCAGTCAAGGAGGGTGAGGATGAGCGTGCCGGCCGATGGAAAGGACAAGCCAAGACTGAGTGTGGCATCCACAACAAGCGCAGCAGATACGCACAGTTTTTGATGGAGATGGAGCAAAAGAAGCAACAGGAAGAACTCGCCGCCGCCTTGGAAAAGGTCGAGATCAGACAGGAGGCTGTTGCCGCATAACTGTCACTTCCCTGATCACGTAAAACCTTCTGGCACTGGTCCCCGTTGTTTGTTTCTTTCTCTCATGAGCATATGGGTAGGGGCGTTATATATGCATCGGCGTTCAGGTGATTTGGATTAGCATGTCATGGCTTCATGCTCAGCAGTGCTTTGGATAATAAGTCGCTGCATGTTTATGAGATACTATGTTAGCATTCGCTTTTGATTATATTATGTTTAGATGATCGTGATGGATGATGGATTGAGCACGAAGATTAGGATAGGCCGCCGCTTTGATCGAGTACCAATAGCGTGCCATCCTGAAAGCTTGCACATATCAGCAAGTAGAAATATATAGATTAAAAAAATCAAAATAGATATATAATACCGTAGCTCCACGCTCATTACCGTTTGAGTTTTGCCACCAGTGCAGCTACTCATAAACTACTTCTCTTTTTTCTTGCCCGATTTTCCAACTTATGACGCTTTATTACTGCTCTGAGAGGGCGCCACGAGCATGCCATGACCCAGCTCCATCAGTAGCACGGTCTCTGCGGTACACATAGGCCTTAGTATTGTCGGTTTACCGGTATTCGGACATGTTGAAGTTATCAACTACAACAAAAGCGACTAATCTGAGAATCCGGGCACACTGCCCGCCAGCAGGCAGCACGTGACAACCTCGAAAACTCGACCAGTCCGGCATTGATAAAAGTATTGCCTTTCCTGCGTCCAGATGACCCTCTATAGTTGCTCCGGTTAGTACCGGAATAATGAGGGCATAAGCTCCAACTAATCTTATTCTTACGGAGTAGACAATGACATGCGGCTCAGAGTTCAGACTTCCCTCATCGTGCATACATGCAGTACCCTGGGGCGTCGACACCTACCCGTCCCGGGTTATCTAGCTGCTTGTAATTTCATGTGCTGCTGGTATTGCCGAAACTCTCGACCCAATTGGCCAACACGTATTCTCACATAACCTCAATACACATCGTTAGATGCATAAATCAAGTCCGTTTCAGAAAAATACACTCTATAGAAAATAAATATCCAATATCATAAATCTAAATCATATACGGTAAGAAATCGATGCCCGTGATATATACAATCCAATGCTCCCTCCACCATCCAGGGAATATGCACAAAAAATATGCTCCATCATGCGTTGATATATACGATCAAAATGACTTAAAAGGAAATTCGTATGGTGCTCGTAAAAAAGTCTCTAGCCTTCCTTCAGGATGCTTCAAACTAGGGACTCAGGTGTCAACTTGTCCTCTTCCTTCGCTGTGCTCTCACTCGCACGCGTTTGGATCCACATCAACTCGAACCCAGCCAGGACCAAAGTTTGCGCGGGTAGCCTACGAAGAGCGCGTTGGATGTCGGACCAGTTTTCTAGGCCCTTATCGTCGCACAGGAGTTGAATCCTCTTGTGGAACCAATACTTCTCACCAGTGCCTAGGGAGCAACAGCTACCGACGAAAAGCACCCAAAGCAGGAGCTCCCACCATTCGCCCCAGTGGTCTTCGAGATTGGTACGTACGAGAATGGGCCTGAAGCGATAGCTAATACTGTTGTAAGCCTCTGACGGTGGACGGAAGCCCCAGAGCGCAAGGATGCTGTAGACAATGGTCGCAAGAAGACATGCCGCAGCAGTGCATTCTCTTGGGGAAGAAGTGAGGTAACTTTGCAGGTTTGCTAGACTATTCTGGAGTATAGCTCTCTTGCGATCAAATACCAGCATGTCAACCTCTGTAAGTGATGGAACAGTATTGAGAACAGTGACCATTGTATTTAGCTCACGCATGACAACAATAAGGTTCTCGGGTAGAAAGGAGGGTAGGTCGTGGTGATACAAGAGTGATTCTTTGGGCGATAGAGGAGGTGCATCGAAGAGTTGATTTACTTCGGGGTCTATAAAGGTTGTGAGGGTTGAGAGGATACCAGGCGGAAGGTTGAAGAGAGGTCGCGTGCCGATTATGAAGGATGATACATTATCGCACCTACAAGAAGTTCAAAGTTAGGCTTCAATATACCAAATCGATAATGATGCAATCGTGAGAAATTGCCTTACCATATCAGCTCTCCGGCTAGTAACCCGCCCATACCAAGCGCGTCTAACCCACCCCTAAGCTCAACCAACTTCGCCATACCTCTCATATGAACCATCATCTCGTTGAAATCCCCGTGGACTGTCTGCCCCGTGACCAACAACGCGATGGCGCCGAGTGTTTCATCACTCGTTGCCAGCATCAAGTCGGCACCACCAACACGCTCGTTGATGAGACGTATAGTCTGAGCTTTATGCAGGTAATAGTCCGCAAGGAGCTGAAGGTCGCGGGAAGGCAGATTGGCATTTCCATGGAGGAAGCCTCCTGAAGAGCAGAGAGTGGAATGTAGGAGGGCATCATCACGCAAAGCTGAGGTAACCCAGGTTAGTGTCATGGGATTGCGACCGACTACACGGGGAGGTGGATAGTGTAGAGGGCCAAGAACAGTGGCATCTGTGGGAGGAGACGGCGGTGTTAGCCATTGCCACAAGTTTAGACTCGCGGGCCGTCTGGTTTTTTCATGGTCTGGGAGAGTGCAGGATAGATAGAACTGAGATGTGGAGTACAGAGAGAAAGATATAAAAGAGAAAATAGAAGCAGAAGCAAAGGCAGGATGAAGAGGAGGGGTGGGGAGACGAGGGAACAAAACCAGGGAGGCAGAATAAAAAGAAAGGAAAAGAGACTAAAAGAGAAAGTAAATGCAAGACATACAGTAGTCAAACAGATGATTCATCGAGCTGTCCATGGACAGGGCCAGGCAGTTGAAGGGGTCCACCCGGCCCGCAGGCAAGTACTTGTCCACTTTGGGGGCCTCGACAGCCTGGGCGTCCTCTTTGGGCAGTAACTGAGCCTCAGTATGGGGGACGACATCCTTCTTGCGTTTCTTCTGGTGGACCACTCTTTTCATAACATGGGAGCGTAGTTCGCGACGGTCTCGATGAGAGATATCGACGAGATCGACGAATAAGAAGCCTGGGTCGGCGATCTGTCCCTTACGGGTCGAGCCTGCATATGGAGAGGGACTATGGTTAGCTGCTGCTTGTCTGCGATGTTCTCCACGACAGGTCGGGGTATGGTTTGCAAGGAATTGCTGCAGTGGTCTCGGGGAAGAGCAGATCCGAGATGGAGGGTAAAAATAAAGAGCGGGGAGGGGAAGAGAGGAGTGGAGAAGATGATCCAGACGGTACTTTGGATACACATACACTCGCCCTTCCCCCCAGGGGGTGAATGGGCACGTAGAACCCGCGAATATGGATTGACTAGGGAGACGACTCACCATTTGGCGTGGCTTGAGTGGTCCGGCCCGTCCTCGAGGGCACACGAACCGGCTTACTGGGTCTGATGCTCACATCGCTGGTTCGGGGTGGAGACGGCGGCGACGACCCCATGATGGAGGCTCGATCCAGTGCCGGCACCGTTGGACCCGCGCGGCTGGGACTCTCTTTCTGATGGCGAACGACCGAGTTGCTAGACCGGTACGGAGGTACCAGTAAGTGGTGCAGAGCGCTGACTCGCGGCGTGGTCAAACCACCCACAACCACCACGTCCAACGGAGCAAGGCTGCCCAAAAAGCTGTCTCCTGGTGACAAAGGAAGATCCAGCGGCTGGCCCAACTGCAACAGCGCGGATACGGAACGAGCTGAGGGTCGTGTCTTGGGGGAAGTGATTTGTCGGGAGTGCTGGTTTGGCTGGAGTTGGGAGACGCACGACGTTGAGCCAAGCTTTGCGCAGGGCTGGAACGTGCCAGCACCCTGACCTTTTCCCGGATCAGGCATGGTCGCAGCGGCGGAGCGCGCGCCGCGGAAAAGTCGGCTGGGGGCGGAAGTCACGGGTCGCGCGCATTTTCCTGGCGGCGGCGGCGGCTGCACAACATTTACTGCCTGTTACAGTAATTGAGCTATTCCGGCTTCACCACCATTACCCCGATCTGTCAAACGAGTCTGTCACCACTATTCATATCCACTTTATTGGTATCAACCTAAATTGGCCAAGCCCATGCGTACAAGAACACAAGCAGCCACCACTGTCGTCCGAATCCGCGAGCCCTCGGGCCGAACGATCTTTGTCGGACGTGATGGGTACTGGGCAGGCACATGTACGTAAGCCAGGTGATGCTTCCTAATCTCAAACGCGCAGCGATAAAAGCAAATCGAGGTGGCTGCTGATCCATGGTATGCTACAGTCCTGTACGATACTGTCCCGTAACAGCTCGACCACTGCCGTGCCGGTACCACGACTCGTCCTCGCTCGAACAAACTTTGGATGTGGATCTAGATCTTCGGTTTCTGCCAAGGTCACAACGAGTCTCTTGGACGGAATCCATTACTGTACAATATCCATCATATTCCTGTACTCCGAATACATCCAGGCCATCCCACCCTGGCTCTTTGTCTCTCGCGACATGGCTGCAGCTTGATTCCCTAATCATTTATCGCTGACAACCTTTGGTTGCTCGTTCTCGTCCCTCCGCTCGTACCAGGAACGCGACCGGCGTTCTTTTTACGTGGTGGGATGTTCTTCGATATCTGATTATTAATCTGGTTCGTGCATCAACTCAAGCCATCTTGCGCCCTCCTGATCATGATTACCGTAGCTCTTTTACCATCGAGCGGCGCAAGTCACAGCTAAACCACAAGCGCTTTACGAGAGAGAGCCATGTCGCGAATTTAAAGCTCTTACACCCTCGCGAAAAGTAGCTCTACCGCCAGAAGGGAAAGTAATATCTACGGTATCTTTCCGCTCTGCCACGCTACGGAAAACCTGCGGAAAACCTGCCTCAACAAGACGGATCATCTATTTGCCGTCTTCCATTTCCGAGCTTCTTTCTACAGCATAAACTCGTTGATTTATTTTCATTGAACGCAACAGCTTCTTGGTTGATACATTGGCGCGTGCCACTATGGGTTCACTAGTGAAGACCACGCCTCGATCTTTGAAAGGCACTTTTGCCACGGGTGGGTTTGCTGTTGAGAGGGGCCAGGCTTCCTCTGCACTGGCATCAGAAACTCACCGTACAGGTAGATGATAATGCTACCTTCTTTTCCTCTGTGTATAAGTGACAAAAGGTAAGACTCCGTCTTCATTAGAGTCGTACATCACTGAGTTGATGCACGAGCAACATTTTATGCCTACGATCACGCAGCATTTCAAATCCGTACGGCTGTGTTCGCGAGTGTTTTCAAGTTGAAGACCTACCGTCGCATATAATCCGACGGACCAGCGCCTTGCTTTATCGAGTAAGTAACAACGACCTGCCTGAAAGTCTCCCTCCCGCACAGCTGGACAGCAGTCAATGAAGTGCGAAGACGGAATTGACTCACCCGGCCGTATCGGACTCTCGGTCTTTCGGACGTATCCGTACCGTGATTAGTCTGAATAAGCCCTACAAAAGGCATCCTCAGGGCATCCAAACAGTGAAAGTACAAGCGTAGTACAATGCGGCCTAAAATGTCTTGCATATGCCTTAAATGTTTTGACGTATTTCCTATTTCGGTAAAAGGTTCATGATATATATAGCAGCATTCTAGTAGTATTGCCAACTCATCGAGTGCTAGTTCAATTCGATACTGATTGAGCTTCAAAAGTACAACTAGTGCCCACAAGATGTAGGCTTCTATATTATCCTTTCATTGCTGTAAATTAACAAACCTAATAAGCGCTGTATCCACCTCCAACGACCAGGCTGCTGCCTGTGACATAACTCGCCAGTGGACTAGCCAAATACACAATACTGTCCCCAATCTCCTCTGGTAGAGCCATCCTACCCATTGGGATCTTTTTGAGCTCATTCTCCAACAGCCCTGAAGCCTTCATCCCGCTCACAATGTTAGTATCGACCCAACCGGGACAGATGGCGTTGATGCGGATGCCCTCTGCGGCATAACTGGAAGCATCCTAGAGTTTGAAGAGTCAGTAGAGCAAGCCACTAAGCATAAATGAATCAGGGAAAGGAGTGCTTTTAGATTTACAAGCAGAAAGGCCAGAAGTTGAGTACGATGATTTGAACGGAAACGAGAGAGGAGTCCTTACGGCTCTGGTAAGACCAATAACACCTAACCAATAGTTAGTCAAATAGTTTCTAGACGAGGTGGTCTCAGATGCGTTCATAAACCTACCATGCTTTGAGGCGGTATAAGGAGTAGCTCTGACATATGGTGCAGGACCAACAAGACCATATAGCGAGGATATATTGATGATGCACCCTCGTCCCTCCCTGATTCCGAGATTTCTTATAACCTGTCAGTAGTGAAGGTCAAGGCCAAAGCAAAAAGAAGATGTATGGTACACAAGGAAAATCAAAATCTTACTCCTGCTTCAACATAGCCTGCAGCTGTGCCTTCTGACATCTCCAAACCCCAGCCAAATCGACATCCACAACTTGCTCCCAATCCTCTATGGACTCCTCCTCATGGGTCGCGCGCCCGTACCCGCCAATCCCAGCGACGTTAACGCCAATATCCAATCTCCCGAATCTCTCCACCGTGCGCTCCACGGCAGCTTTCACAGCCTTCCCATCGCAAACATCTAGCTGGTAGTGCTCGATTTGCAGTTTCGGATACGCCGCTTGCAGGGAGGATACTGTTTCTTCGAGCGATTGTAGGTTGATGTCTGAGATGGAGAGGTTCTCGACGCCGTACTTGGCGAAAGAGAAGGTTATAGCGCGGCCGATTCCTGTGAAGAGGGAGGGAATCATCTATTAGTATATTATATCCTAGGGACGGGACGAGCTTTCAATTATAGGTTTTACAGGGCCAGAGAAACACACCTGAGCCAGTACCGGTAATGAATGCCGTTCCATGTAGTAGCGTTGTCATTTTATACCCGCTCCTTTTTTCTTAAACGTATAATAACTTTCTTAATAAAGTATTATCTCTCAGTACTACACTACCATCGCTTTCACCAATTAATTCTAACAACAAAACCTGAGAATCTACCAGCTCTTTTATATTCTACCACAAATCCACCAGACAGCCAATTCACCGAGTCACTGTACTTCGTACTCAACCCCGCCTTTTCACCAGGAAATACCTCGGGACCCCTCCCGTTTGTGGTGGCCGAGTAAGCACACTCGAGATGAGGCCAATCCTTTGGCATACCTGTGTTTGGCAAGTATGCGAGATGGGAGTCTGGGGTACAGGGGACTTGTGGACTTGTGGTAAAGTGCACTCATGTCCCGGCTGATATGCTGGGGAGTGCGATTGGCTGATACGGTGCTGGTTGCTACATAAAGGGCTTATCTCTGGTATCTTAAGAGCTTTCTCAAAAAGACTGGTGTCGGATAAATTAACATGTACGTATATGTGTACATTTGAGTAGTTGATGATGGAGTCACTGTAACATCAATTAACTTACAATCGTGTGTAGCTTCACTGGGATGCGCAATAATTCAAACGTGCCAGTTGGCATGGTTCATGGCTTTACCTGGTATGTATGGAGGGTGTGTATGGAGGGGCAAAGGCGGTATAGTACAGCAGTATTCTGGAGCTGTATTTGTTCGTCCTAAACCTGCCATCTTCGTACCTCAATCAATATACGCAGTACGCCCCAATAATATTGGAACCATTGCATCCGATTAGCTATCACTGTTCCGAGTGAACCGACATTATGATTCTACCACTCCAGAGGAGTAAATGAAGAGAACCGTCATCTCAAAAATAGATTATCTATCTTTTGACCTAATCCATAAAAGAACCCTCGCTCAATTCATCATTCATAATTCAAGTCTCGTAGACTCTTTAAGCTCTCAAACGCTAATCTATTCCAAAATTCAAACCTTCCTTTTCTCCAAGATACACTGTCCCATAGGTCCTTTACTTACGAAACTTCCCATTGCATCTCCCTCGCTATTATTCTCATAAATCTTCACGCCTCTGAGCCATGTCTCCTTCACGCGGCCTTTAAACAAACGCCCTTCGTATGGACTGACTTTATTCCTGAACAACAATTCGTTTCGCTCAAGAGTCCATTCTACGGAGTCGTCAAAGACGCAGATATCGGCGTCCATCCCTGGTCGGAGAGCGCCCTTGCGATGCGAGAGACCGACTTGAGCAGCGGTGTTTATGGAGCAGAGTCGGACTATATCTAGGATGGAGAGCGCGGGCGTTTTCTGGTTTGCTAGAGACGTCCAGAGGATTGGTAGACCAAGACCAACGCTTGATATCCCGCCCCAGGCAGTGAAGAAGTCGCCTCTTTCTTTCTCTTCTTCCTCACTGGGCTTCTCGTGATCACAGTTGGGATGAGAGTGGATGTGCTCGGGCAAGATTTTCAGTTCCGGGGTACAAGGGCTGTGGTCGCTGACAATGGTCTGAAGCACGCTATCCTTTCGAGCCAGTTCTGCCCAGAGGCCGTCCTGGTTGATTTGGCTTCGAATAGGGGGACAGCATTTGTGTCGGGTGTCTCCGTCTTCCACGTCTTCGGCTGCCAGCGAAAGGTAGTGGAAGCATGTCTCGGCGGTGATTTTCACGCCTTTCTCCTTGGCTTCTCTGAGCAGAGGAATGGCTTCTACGGCGCTCAAGTGTACGACGTGAAGACTTAAATCTGGTGCGGTGTGTGCCAAGCTCAGAATCTCCTCAATGGCGTAAGTTTCAAAGGATGGAGGTCTGGAGGAAAGGAATGTCGAATAGGAATTCAAGGGGCCACTGGGAGCCATGGGTGGAAGCGAAGTCTGCACATCGTCACCGACAGAGGCGGTGATCGGGGGTATCATTTCGGCGTGAAAAAGAAGGGTTGTTGGCGTGGAAGCGAGCGTGTTCATGGCGATTGCAACGTCTTTCGAGGAGACAGCCGGGAATTCAGGGACCTGCATATTGCAAGGATCAGCATAAGTCTCAATAGGTTTGGGCAGCAAAATGGAGCCGAGAAGCAGATCTGGAAACTTACACCACTGTCAATTAAGAATCCCTTGAATCCTCTGACACCTGCCTCTACCAATGGCAACATCTCCTCTGTATTTCCTGGAATCATACCTCCCCAGAAGCCGACATCAACCCAGCATTGTCCCTGTGCGGCCGTGATCTTGGCCTGGAAACCTTCTAAGGTCGTAGTAGGTGGTATAGCGTTCAGCGGCATGTCTACGACGGTAGTCACACCGCCACTAGCCGCCGCTCTCGTTCCGGTCCAGAAACCCTCCCATTCGGTACGTCCTGGCTCGTTCAGATGGACATGTGCGTCCACCAGACCTGGTAGGATAAGGTGCGGACTATGATCTATGTAATGCGTACCCACTGGGAGAGAAGACGCAGGAAGGATCTCGGGGAGGATGGAAACGATGTTGCCGGTTTGAGAGCTAATGACAATGGTGGCTGGAGCTATTACTAGGTTATCCGAGGCGTCAAAGACAGCACAACGGGACGAGACCATGAAGGTAAGAGGGCTGTCAGCATTGTGAGGAGGGGTGGCTGAAGGAGTGGGATATGGGATGATGGCCGCGGGATCATTCGTCGCCATCTTGACGGCGTCAACGGGGTTCTTTTAGCAAACTGAATCCAAAGAGCGAAGGGGATGCTGTGCCGGCTTCTTCAAGAGCAAGAAGAGCTCTGTACAGTCACAGCTGAGCTTATCGTAGCTGTTGAGGTGGTATACAGATAAGCCGGTCACTCGTTATCTGAGTGAGACGAAGCGAAGGAGAGGCGTGTAAGAGAGACTTGGGAGAAGGAGATCCCAAGAGCAAAGAGTGAAGCACAGAGAGAGAGAGAGACGAGGAGAGAAAAGAGAGAAGAGAGAGAAGACGCAGGAGAAGAAATGAAAAGACACGATGAAGCAGCCCAGGGCAGTGCTTTGTGGGGTGCAGGCGCCGAGTGTTCCTTTTCGTATCCACCAGCAAGCCCACCGGGACTTTTTCTCTTATCGCGGGCCCCTTATCAGTCCGCAGTCCAACAGCTTCATCAGTCCGTTCTAGAATGCCCCTTGCACGTGACATCGGCATCGGCCTCCGTTGCCACAAGGCTATGCACCCGATATAAATTAACAGACTGGACTGAAAGAGAAAGGGACATATGAGAAATTGTGGTTCAGTCCACTTAGCTATGAAAAACCGTTTCACACCTTCCTTCCGACTGCAGTGAATAATCTTTTTGCACCGAGCAGCTGCAAGCACACACATGGCGCTGTAGCCCCAACGGAAACTGCATGAGGCCACCAGATTGGAGTTTCTCTCAAGTAAGCCGCTTCGCTCCTGGTCCCATCTAGGGGAAGTTGCACGATAATGAAGCCTCCGATGTCCGCTCTCAATTTTATTAGTAACGCTGCAAGCAGAGTGGACGAAAGAATAGTTGAGGCCCCCAATGCAATTATCGGTGGCACCATGGTGGCCCGTCGGGTATCGCTGCCGTCAGTTCAGCTCCGCGGCCAAAGAATGCTCAACGGCAACGCCTCCATCGTCAATGAGGCCATTCACCGCCATCATCATGGCTCATGGCTTCTTGCGCTGGCACTCTTCTAGAGGGCCCGCTAGAAGGCTTCTACAGTAGAGACGAAGAACTCTAATCTGACGAATGCTACCATCCCAAGACGGGCTCGACCTCTGGTGATGATGGACTAGAGTGTAGTGGCAGCAGTGAAGAGAAGCCATGACCGCAAAGTTGAGAGACGGGCAACTCCGAAACCTGACTAAACCCGATCCATCATTTTGCTTACTCGATTGATTCGCCGATAAAAAGGCGGGCTGACAGCACTTCAGCGCAACTATTACTCGATGGAAACCACTCACCTCAACTCCTTACTCGATGGAAACTCCCTTTCTGCTCTGCTAGACCGTTACTCAATGAAAATTCTCTCATCCTTCCTCTGCGGGTTTTTCGTGATGCTGCGCCCCTGTTCGGCCGGACTAGGAAACACTATCCCGACAGGTTCTAGATCCAGTCGAGCCAGAGTCAGTGCCAGTGCATTGCGGCAGTTACAAAGACCCCTCTTTGTGTCTTCACATTTCATTTCTTCTTTTGTTCATAACTCGTTATTCAAAGATAAGTATAAGTTACCTTTAATTTCATAGAACGCTCGTATATTTCACGTGTTTGACTATAATCACGTGAAATCTATGTATCTGCTATCGACATGATCTGGCGAAGGCGGTATGGTGCTTTGCAGTATGCGGACGACCCTTCTTGGGCTTAGGTCGGATTACAATCTCGGTCACCAAATTCAATGTCACACAGTGCTAGAAAGTAAAGAGGCAAGTTAATGTGTCCGTGTGCGTAGTGCGCCACAGTACATATAATGTGTTTCATATTTCAGGTTGGTGTCAAGATATCAAGAATAGCAGACTGCCCAGTGGAACACCCATGCTACTCATTGAATCAAGATATCCAAAAAAAAAGGCTATAATAAATTAACTAAAGTTCGAATTCAACTGCCACTTCAATCGGTTAATCATTTAATCGCTCCAACGATCGTGGTTTCGGGTCCGATGAGCCATCGTTCTTCTCAAATATTCTCATCTTAACTCAACTCTTTTCAAGCCGAGGAGACGGAATGAACGAGGTAGACGAGTCCTTTATGCGGTGGCATGGACTGCCTTTGGAGCATGTTTTGTCTCACGTTCAAGCAAGGCTTCCGTGACTCCATGAGGACTGGAGGCATTGATCTCCTTGACAGCTTGACTGATGCCAAGTTGCGCATCAGTCCATAGAGGTGGCACAGTGGCCTCGCCTGGCTCACCAACCCCGATGAAACCGCCTTGAGCAGCCCAATCGGAGGTGCGTTTGATGCCCAGCTCATTGAACACGGAGTCAACAGCGGATACTAACTTGTCACGGTATTCGCGGGTGTGACCAGGTGTTGGGGTGATTCGGAGACGTTCCTGACCAACAGGGACAGTGGGATAGTTGATGGATTGGACGTATATGTCATGGTCCTCTAGGAGCATGTCGGATGCTCTCTTTGCCAATTCGGCATTTCCAACAAGAATGGGTACAATGTGGGACGGATTAGGGATGACGGGAATATCGCGAGCACTGAGCTCCTCTTTCACGGCACGAGTGTGCAGTTGTTGAAGGCGTCTATCGCCTTGGTATTCCATTTGGTATTCGATGGCAGTCCTAGCGCCTGCCATAGTTGCTGGTGGCAGGGTCGTGGTGAAGATAAATCCGGCGGCGAGGGAACGGACAGCATCCACCATGTTGTGGCTTCCAGCTATATATCCACCAACACAACCATAGGCCTTTCCAAGGGTAGCAGTAATAATGTCAACACGATCCATGACCGTACCGCGTGGACGGCCATTTAGATGAGCTTCGTAGTCTAGATGCTCGGCAACTCCAGCACCATGCGGTCCGTACATACCAACCGCATGAACTTCATCCAAGAAGGTAAGTGCTCCATACTTTTCGGCAAGATCACAGATACCTTCAATTGGACCAATAGATCCACACATGCTGTAAACTGATTCAAAGGCAATGATTTTCGGCACCTCCCGGGGGACAGAAGCCAGTTTTGCCTCCAGATCCGCAAGATCATTGTGCTTAAACACCATCTTTTTAGCACCTGAGTGCCGAATACCTTGAATCATTGACGCATGGTTGAGGCTGTCGGAAAAGAAGACGCAGTCTGGAAGCTTGCTACCCAAAGTTGCTAGGGTAGC
Source organism: Xylogone sp. PMI_703 (assembly GCA_021399445.1). NCBI lineage: Eukaryota > Fungi > Ascomycota > Leotiomycetes > Xylogone > Xylogone sp. PMI_703. The sequence continues at coordinate 4,503,858 of JAJTUQ010000003.1, forward strand.
ATCATTGGCAACGTAGCACGAGGAGAAGACAAGCGCAGCATCCTTTGCATGGAGTTTGGCAATGGTAGCCTCGAGTTCCATGGCATGCTTATTGTGGCCGGAGATATTTCGGGTCCCACCAGCGCCGGCTCCATATTGCTCGAGAGTTTCGTGCATCGTCTGCAAGACCTTCGGATTGCCACCCATTCCCAGATAGTCATTGGAGCACCAGACAGTGACTCTATCTTCCTTGCTTGCCATATGCGCGCGGGGGAACTCCTTGGCCAACCGATTGATGTTGTTGAAATAACGATAAGACTTATCCTTGTGCTTCTTGTCCAATTCGGCGGCATAGAATGCCTCGTAGTCAAACGTCTTCGCATTGCGGTGCACTGGTGTGACGGGATTCACGGTGCGATGGCCCTTTGCTGGAGGATTGAACGCGACTACAGTTGCACGGCAGTTTGTCAGCGGGGTAAGAATCTTACGGGAGCTGAAGCAGCTGAGAAGCTGAGAAATACGTACCCTTTTCATTGCCCAGCAGAGTATCCTCGACGGCTCTGGCTTCGAAAGATCGGCTGGTATGGATTCTAGCTTTACCAGCATGGCTTTTTCCGGAGAATGCGCGGACGGCAGAGACAGCGGCCACGCCACCCCGACCGAGCTTGGTGGCTTTTGCAGTCTGCACGGCGAGCGCCTTGCCCATGATGGGGCAGCGACGGGCAATGGTCTGCAAATTAGACATGCTGCCACCACCTGGGGAAGTCTGCGGGCGAGCAGAAGTGGACAGAGCACGCAGAGTTGCAGGAGAAGTCTTCTTGAGGAAGGGACAGACACCCTTGGACTGACGGAGAATCGTATCCATTGTGGCCTTTCACTTCACTTCGGGCGAATTGGGCTTGTTTCGACAGCAGGATGGGAGAGCAAGGAGTTGGACTAATGTAGGTACGGCGTACCTGAGGAGAGGGAGAAATTGCCAATCGAGACAATTAGAGGATGGGAAGAAGGGAGGAGGGGAATTGAGGGAGGAAGTTGAAAGAAATTGGCGGCCTCGGTTGGTATTATGAGGAACAGAGCGGGTTGACAGGCGAGCGAAGCGAACCGCACTAGAAGCGCCAACTGCCGCCGAATTAAGAATCAGCATGGCGCCATTGGCTCGATCGAGATTCTAAAATCTGGGGCCTATTAAACTGGCAGTTTGTGCCGGTAATTAATAACTACTCTGGGCTCTACTCTGGCCTCGATCTGGCTCTTCGTGGCTTCTTCTTCTTGCTCCTCTTCTTACTAAGCAGACCTGCCGAGCGCATTTTTCTTCAAACGCCGTTTGATGTGGGCTGAGGGTTCTGGAGGGTCTTGAGGGCCTCGATCTTGGGACTTCTTTGTCCTCTCCACCAGCCCCTTGACGGCCATGCTTTTTGTTGAGTGACAAATACTATTCTGCACATTTCCTCGGAAGAGGCCCCTTCCGAATTGATCGCTGACGTGCATCACCAAATTGTACCGTAGAGTAACAGTGCATTGACCAAACATATATTGCGAGCTATTCAACTACCGGTACCGTTCCCCCGTATCGTAGCCACATGTAATAATGGCGGTTTTACTCACGTTGCAGCGTAATGGCACCCAGTCATTAACTATGAAGCATTCTCACGATCATTGTCAGTGATGCCGCTTTACGCAAAAAGCAAAAAGCAAAGCCCGAAATCCGAAACCCGAGGTCCAACCTTTACAGCCACTAAATACCACTCCTGAACATGCACTGCTCTTAAGAATACTTTATAGACATTCTTACGTATTGAAGAATTCCCTACAACCTTTTAAGGTTGGAATTAATTAACGCACAATATCGTAAATATTAGTTGGTCCCGAAGTACTCATGTTGCATGGTTTCGGAAATCTGGTCGCTTCAGTACATCCGTATGTGTAAGCGTTACACTTCTCTGAAGATGACACCTGACATAATCTGCTTAAAAGTTACAAGTACTCTGTACACGCGGCTCAATGTGGATAAAGTAGATTACTTGTCCCGTGCTAAAGACTTGCCCCTTGCAAAGAAGGCCGATATGAGAGCAATGGCTCCAATTATAGTGGTCCCGATAAATCCGTACCTGAGCGCTTCAAAGTATACCTGCCGTGCAATACTTTGAACCTCACTTGGCAAATCCTGAAGTATCGTGACAGAGTGGCGGATGTCGTCAATAATCTAAACCACAGGTGTCAACAACAATGACATCTATCCAAGTGCAAATATAGGTGCATACCTTTTCTTTGTTTTCAACGTCCGAGAGGGCTATAGGAAGTTGACTTGCCAGGACGTTCTGAATTATTGTTGAGGATGCAGCGACACCCCAAACAGTGCCCATGGACCGGAACAAATAGACAATAGATGTCGACACAGCTTGTTCTAGTAATTGTGTTAGCATTTAGCCTCTTATAGTGTAGTACGTACTTACCGCTATGGTCAAAGGCAGCTATAAAAGTAAATAATATAGACGGATATACAATTCCTTGGCCAAGATTTGCTGGAAATAGATATAATAAATACTTCCAAGCGTCATCTTTGTACCTGAGAGAAGCCACGAGACCATTTCCAAACATCATAAAGAAGCAGCCTAATCTAACCAGTTCACTGAGTCTACCGTAACGCGACATTATAATACCAGCTATGAGCCCTCCAATGGGGGTAGCTAGAGATGGTATTACGAGTCGCATACCGGCTTGCAATACAGTATCCTCGAGCACCACTTGAAAGAAGAGTGGGATCATAAAGAGGAACTGCCATACACATGAGTTATGAGTTATGAGCTATGATACTAGGAAAAGGAGAGAAAGAAACTTACAGCATAAGCAGCCATCCCAACGCACACGTTACTGACTAAGTTAGAGATCGCAAGTGTGCCATGGAGCATTCCCATGGGCATGACTGGTACGGCAGTAGTTCGAATTTCCACAACCACAAACACAATAAGCAATAATCCACTTAGTATAAAAGCAGATATCACCCGGAAGTCGCTCCAAGGATAATCATTGCCACCCATACTCAGAGCAGTCAATTGGGCTGACAGGCCCAAGACAAGCAAGATGGAACCTGTGAGATCGATTCGCTTCCACATAGACGACGTAGTGTGTGAGCTTGTCGTACTATGCCTGGAAGAGCGCGGCTGGATGTGCGTACCCGGGTCTACTATGACGAAATATCCAATTACGAATGCAAATATGGAGAGAGGGACCTGGAACAGAAAGCACCATCTCCACCCAATTGTGTCAGCGATGATTCCTCCAAGTGAAGCGCCACATATGGAACCAAATCCATTCAGAACATTCTGACAGGCCTGATACATCCCGCGTCTATGAAAGGGAATGATATCGGAATTGATGACCGTGGCCATGGTGATGAGTCCGCCGCCACCAAGCCCAGTCAGAGCTCTGGCAAGGTTCAGCGAAATAATATCGGGCGCGAGACCACAGCCCAAGCATCCTAGCAGAAAGGTCACTGTTGCAGTGAAGAAGCAGACTCGGCGTCCAAGGATGTCTGAAAATCGGCCGTAGAGGGGCTGGAAAGCAGTGCTGGTAATGAGGTACGATGTAGTCAACCACGAGATGGTATTTGCAGCACTGAATTCGGAGCCGATTACTGTGTACGTAGAAGCAGTGATTGTACCATCAAAGCCTGAAAGAAACACATTTGAGAAAATTGCTGAGTTTGTCAAGTCAGTGTATTATGATCTCTATCGCGTATATGGAGTTCTTATCAGAGTTTACCGATTTGGATCCATACGAAGCCGCTCGGGGGCGTCCACTCGTCATCGTCACCGTCATTGTCATCGGTAGGTTTCGCTACTGATGCATTGCTCGAAAGCAGAGCTATGGCCTCCTCAGCCTCGGGTGCTCCTTCAAGGACATTGAGTATCTCTTCCTCGTCGGGCAAGACCATAACAATCCGTATGAGGAGAACTTCTTTACAATTGCAGAAGAATAAAAGAGAACCTCGTTACGTTGATTACAGATGTATGAATGCTATCTCACAGAAGATCAAATAGAATGGAAATGCGATAGGAAATATCACCGTTAGCAATTGTTTAATAACTCGCTCCGTACCCCGTACTTTCAAGTAATAAGAACCAACCCCCGCTTACTTGTTCTTGCGTGCTAGAAGCTAACGGATGCAAGAGCAGCAAAATTTTGCGCCAGCCAATAAAATCAGATTTTTAGCAGCAGGTTCACCCTACCTCCATATATGTATGTAGTAAGGGGCATGGATCCAGTTACCCGGCGGTAGTGGTTTAGTTTACCGCTTGGTGTGAGTAATCCGGCGATGATGTGCAGAGTTCAAGTCTACTTCTGAACAGGCTGGAAACGGTCTCGAACACATAAGGCTGGATGGTAATACAAAATATGATAACTTGGAATGTCATTGCATAGCTGTCGGTTCACTCAGAGCGATAATAGCTAATCAGACACCACGGTCCCAATGAGGTATAAAGATCCCAAGTGTAGGTTGTTTGTCTACGTGCAAACAGGATCTCTAGAATAGTGCCGCGCTATACCGCCTTTGCCACTCCATAACTACCACTGCCAAGTCAGAATATGCTTATGTAAGTGAGTGTATGGGAGTTGTGCACGTGAGTTATGCGTTTCACACTCGCCCAGATGGTCTGTGCACATGAGTCTGCGACCGTAGCCTTTGAGAGTGACTCAAGCTCAAGCCCCACCAAACCTGAACCCCGCCAACGTGGAACTTCCTCCCTTATTTTTTCCCGCTTTCAAAAGATTCAAGTTACGATCCATTCAAGAACCAATTAACTACCCCAGGTAAGTTTGTGCTAATCAGCCCGCCCTGTGATCACTGTTCGCGGTACCTTCATTATCACTTGGACTCCGAGTCTGGTTGCGAGCTTCACCTCCCTCCCTCGCCGTGTCCTCTTACCCTTTTCAAGCCCACTTTCCACGTCACCAATTAGTTAATTCATACCAAGGCAGGCAATTTTCATTGTGCCCCAGAGTTGCTTGCCAGATTGATTAACGTCATGGCGGTAATTTACGTCGACGAGGTCCATGGAAGTGACTCTTCTGATACCCCTCGTGGCTCCGATGCGCTGCCCTTCCGAACCCTGTCTCAAGCATATCTACAACACAGTCCCGAGGACGAGTATAAAGTAAAGAAGGCAGATGAAGATGAATACAAACCTGCTGCCAAGTCGGCCTTGAAAAAGGCGGCTAACTACGCAGCCCAGCAGCAGAAAAAGGCAACGAATGCCGCAAACAGGGAGGCCGCTGAAGAGGCAGCTCAGCAAGCGGCACTGGCGCAGGCCAAAGCCATCAAGATCGAAGAGGACCCCTCTCTCCCTGCCGCGCGTCTAATCAGCTTGGGTGAGACCGATCCCGAAATAATTGGAAAACTCCGGGAGTCCAACGATGACACGGGTGTTGTCCGCGTCAAGGTCCAGGGTCGCGTCACGAGAGTTGCAAAGCAAGGCGGATTGATATTTGTTACATTGAGGCGCGGACATCATCTCATGCAGTGTCTTCTTGCGGGGCAGTTATCCAAAACATACGATGCCTTAGTCTTGCAACGAGAGACGTCAATGGAGATCATCGGAGAGCTGTGGAAAGTCCCAGAGGGTGAGCTATATACCGTATTCTAGATACTGTACCTAGACTGACTACGATTGAAGGTTACCATGCGCCACTTGATAGAGAGCTTCATGCGGATTACTTTACCATCATCGCCGCTGCGCCAGGCGGGCAAGAGGCATTCACGACACGTGTGCCAGAGGATTTCAATGCACCACTTGAGCTACGACATCTTTCCTTGCGCCACGAGAAACCTGCTGCCGTCATGCACGTTCGGAGTATCCTCGAAAAGGCTTTCAACGCGACCTATGACAACCTAGGCTTGAAGAAGGTTAGCCCTCCTGCCTTGGTCCAAACTCAAGTTGAAGGTGTGTAATACTGGAAGATTGGGGCTCTTATATTTAGTGGTCCGTCGCGGCTTGAGCAACGACGGTTCAGTATTGGCTAACCTCTTACAAGGTGGAAGCACCCTTTTTAAGCTAGGCTACTTCAACGATGTCGCCTTTCTTTCCCAATCCAACCAGCTCTATCTCGAGTCGGTCCTCCCCGTTTTGGGCGATGTATACACGATTGAGAAGAGTTTCCGAGCGGAAAAGTCTCTCACCCGCCGTCATGTAAGTTTCGGCGCTCTATCACGCTCAATCATGGTTCGAGACTAACGACCTGCCTTCCAGCTTTCGGAATACACCCACATAGAAGCGGAACTAGACTTCATCACTTTTGACACGCTGCTATCACATATCGAGCAGTTGATTTGTCAGGTTGTCGATATTGCATTAGAAGATCCAGTTGCTGCTGAATCTATTAAGAAATACAACCCAAACTTTCAGAAACCGGTGCGACCATTCCTTAGAATGCGCTATTCAGATGCTATCGATTGGCTACGTGAACATGATATCAAGACTGATGAAGGCAAAGATCACGTTTTTGGAGACGATATGTAAGTTTCCTAACAATACTTGCATCGCAAAAATAGCTGACGTCCACCAGAGCAGAAGCGGCCGAACGCCGTATGACCGACGAGATCAACCGCCCAATTTTCTTGACACACTTCCCCGCTGAGATCAAAGCCTTTTACATGCAGCGAGCCGCGGACGATGATAGAGTCACCGAGTCTGTCGACCTGCTGATGCCAAACGTTGGCGAGGTTGTTGGTGGGTCAATGAGGATCTGGGACCATGACGCTCTGCTGGCAGCGTTCAAACGTGAGGGCATAGATCCGACTGGCTATTTCTGGTATCTGGATCAGCGCAAATATGGCTCGAGCCCGCATGGTGGATATGGATTGGGCTTCGAGAGATTTCTAGCTTGGTTGATGGGACTCTTCACAGTGAGGGAAGCCATTTTGTACCCACGTTTCATGGGAAAATGTGCGCCTTGAGCTAGTCTTGTGGATTGGCGAGGCTTGTCACCCGTGAATTATCGCATAGAGCAGATCCATGCAATTTTCGAGCTTTAGTTCTGCTTAGCCCCTGATCATCATCTTTATGGTGCCCCTTTACATGTCAAAGATTTTCTAGACTAGACCACTAAGTAGCTGTGGCATGACCGTATGTATGATACGTACGGAGGGAGGAAAGGAAGTAGAAGGCGGCAGTATTCCAGAGCTTTTATTTGTTTATAAACAACGCTTGCACTTAGAATCTTTGTACCTTGTTAGGACCATTACGTTATCCATTCCGAGTGAGTCGATAAGTATGGATAAAACCATCCAACCATAACGCACATATTCACGAAACAATAAACGCATCTCACAGCACACTGTGAATTTGTATCGTAGCTCTGAGATCTAGCCAAGTTGTAGAAGTTCAAAAGGGTTTTGTGTCCCTCGTGTCTCTGTAGAATCACCAGCGTCCCCTTGTTTATTTCTTTTCCTCTTTCTTTTCTTCTTCGTCCTTCTAGCAGACGGGTCGCTTTGTTCTACAGACGGGGTCTCGATTGGTATCCCTAGTATATCATAGACTATTTTCAAAGTTTCGGCTCTCTCCAACTTCCCCTTAATGAAAATAAAATCTCCAAAGTCAGGTAGGTCTCGGAGTGGGGGAAGAGTGTCCAGGATTTGAGATAGTTGAATGACAGCGTCAGGAAGGGGATGCTGAACTTTTTGTGACATTAATAACAGCGTTATTTGCTTCAGAATCCTGAAAGAATAATAAGAACCTTGGAATTGAGCGTAGGAGTGTACAATATCCCAGGAATACGCCAGTTTGCTGGACGGATTTGGTCTAACTGAGCCGTGACTGTCTTTAAGAATGTTCGAGAGGGGGACTTTGTCGTTCGAGGTCGACCATTCGACATCTTGACAGACAGAAATAGCTTTCCAGTAGTCAAAGCCAGACAGTCCTGGCATTCTTGCCTGAAAATCTCTAAGAAGTTTAACCAGTGCCGTGAGAGCATCGGGAATCTCATCCATAGTTGGTAGTTGCCATTCTCGGCCCCCATTCTGATTGAGCTGTTTAACGTGCTCCGTAATAGTGAGCTTTCGTTGTCCTTCAGGGATGATCAGGTTTACCAGTGCATAAGCTAGCAGCCTAATAGTAATCGACATCTCCCAAGAATTTGTTCTTGTTGGACAGTCAAGAAGTACGGGAAGAAAAATATGATTCTCATCTTTAGAGTCTTGCTCCACGCCCGTCAGTCCTCCAACTATTTCCCTCAGAGCCTCAAACTGCAAGATATATTCAGAAGTGCGAGGGTCAAGACGTTGAAGAAGGGGCCACTGTCCATCATATGCTAGATACTTAGTCTGCTCATAGTCCTTCATTGTTTCGTATTGAAGAGCAAACTTAGCGTATTCATCTCTGTAGGTGGTTACTGCTGCCAATGAGGAAGCTTGTAACAATAGCTTTCGAAATTTTTTATAAGGATCCATGAGTATTTCGAAGGCGAGTGACTTGATTCCATGAGCCGGCGGCAATTCAAGCCTTTTCACAATTGAGGGAATGTGGTATATACGCCCGCGTAAGTTTGTAGAGGAACCATCTATGAGTATTTCTATGTCTCGGAAAAAGCTTACAGCACCATCTGGACCCAAGTCGTGTGCAAGCAAATCCGAATCTCCAGTGAATACTATCCCACCTTGCAAGTTTATATACTTCGCACAGTATACATCTGCCTCTCCAGGAACGACAACAGTAGCATTCTTGTACCTTTCGGAATCGAGCAGCGCTTCGATTATTGCAGGGACAAGAAATGGCAATGCAGGCAATTTCGACGAACCCTGTGGGGGCGCTCCAGCGAAGGGAGAGGTCGCTGCATTTCCCAAGCTAGCAGAGACCCTCCTGTAAGCAACAGGGCCTGGATATGCTTGGTGATATTCAAGACATAATTTTGTACTTGCTATAAGCCTCTCTACTCTTACACTAAGTTTTTCCGGGGGGAGGAATCCGTCAAAGAAAATCCTTTCTCTAGTAATTATCAGCGAACCCATCAAGTAATGTACACCACACGGCTTTGCTACAAACATAATTACATGACTCTTTTGCAGCTCATCTAACCACTCAATGGCTATTCTCCCCAGCTCCGCATAAGAGGGAGCGCCCTCAAAAGGATTGCGAGCTGTACATCGCCTCGCCAGTGCCACGAAATAAATGTGGTAAGCAAATCCCGGTCCATCAATGACCACCCTTTTCCCATTCAAAGAGCTGGATTCTGAATAAGGCCGTAGAAAGGTGATCAGATGGGGGATCCCCATCTAAACCTGATAAGAGATGGAGCGGTTCTTGGTGGTCGTGCTTGTTCGATAGCAAAGTATTTCTAGCTGTTCAAGCACCTGTGATTCTATGCCATTGAGGTCATCATTCTGCTGATAGAGTATGCCTGATGATGGACTGAAGAATTTCCCCAGATTGCCCCATGGCCCAACAGACAGATAAATCACGTGGTTGCACACCTCTCAAATCGGCAGCAGAGCTTCGAAGTGGGGTCACCTCTCTAGCTCCAAAACATTTTCTCGCCCGACCCTTCCTTTCTGACACCTTACAAAAATGCGGAACACACTCATATTTGCCGGGAGCTCGTGTCCACGGCTCACAAGCCAAATATGTTCCAATCTAGGGATGGCTCCTGCCCCGGCAGAGCTTACCCAGTTTTCAAATGCATGTTTACGGGTTTAGACCAATGATGGGTGCGACGATTAGCTGACAGAGAGAACAGGGCGAGACCAGTGTCAAAATCTTGACAAGCATTCGAGAGAAGGATGTCTTTGTGGTTCAATCGGGTAGTCCGAAAATAAATGATAGCATTATGGAGCTTTTGATCATGATATCTGCTTGCAAGGGAGGTTCAGCGAACAAGATTACTGGTAAGGCTTCCTTTCGACCCTGTGGAGATATATAATATATCGGCCTAACTTCATCAGCGGTTCTACCGTACTTCCCATACAGCCGGCAATCGAAAAAGAAATCCCACCGGGGGGCAATCACCGCTCGCATGCTCACCAACCTTCTTCATGTAGCTGGAATTAATCATGTCATCACAATCGATCTACATGCCTCACAGATGCAGGGTTTCTTCAAATGTCCAGTCGATAATCTCACTGCGCAACCTCTTATCGCAAAATGGATCAGGCATAATGTTCCTAACTGGAAGGAAGCTGTCTGCGTTTCGAAAAATCCTGGTGGCACAAAACGTGTTACGTCCTTGGCGGATGCACTGAAGCTCAATTTCGGTATCGTCACAACAGACAAGAAAAGAGGAACGGGCAACATGAGCTCTAGCATGATCATGCGTCAGCTCGATGGGTATCAGAATGACCCCGATGCTGATGTCACCAAGCTTTATATCGGATCTGATGATCATATCTACTCTCATGAGCAGAAGGTCGACGGTAAACCATCAGTGAATGGCTCGCATTTACCACGACCTGGGCATGCGCGCCAAGAGAGTCATACAAGAACAGCTCCAAATATGCCATCACCACTACGAACTGCAACCGCACATAATAGTCCTACATTACCCTCCCGCTCTTCACGACCTCCTACTACCACACCAGCACACTCTGACATGATTGATGAGGATGAATACACCGATGAAAGAGCTCGGGATATCACTCACGGTCGACTTGTACAGGGTCACATTGTGTCGGACGATTATCCATCACCTACAGTATCTGCGATGTCGACATCAGTTGTTCTTGAGCGCCCAGATGAAGATCCGTTATCCGTATCAAGAGCGTCCTCTTTCTTTAATCCCGAGCCACACGCATTAGGTGGAACGGCAGATGCTGCGGCAACATCGGATGAAGAAGAAGAGGGTTTCAATAATCCGAATCTAGAGCAGATGATAACTTTAGTTGGGGACGTGAGGAATAGAACTGTATTCATTGTGGATGATATGATCGACAAGGCAGGCAGCTGGATTGCGGCCGCTGAAGCTGTGGTCAAACGCGGTGGTGCCAAAAAAGTCTACTGCATTGCAACACACGGTTTATTCGGAGGCGATTCTCTTGAAGAACTGCAGAATTGCGATTGCATCGACACTATACTCGTTACGAACTCCTTCCCAATCGCCCCAGAAAAAGCGCGGGATGCGAAAAAACTAGTTGTTCTCGATCTTTCGCTCTTACTTGCCGAAGCCATCCGTAGAAATCATCACGGAGAGAGCATTTCGCAGCTATACCAGTTTTATGACTAGATCACGAAATGCTAGTAATGACGGATGGCATTAATGTAAGCTTTATACGTTCCCAAATCTGTTTTCTTTTCTAGTATCGGTGTCATGGCGTTGGAAGGGAACTGGGAGACAACCTTGCTTTAAAGCATTGATATGACTAGGGGAGTTCAGCTTACAGGATAATCACCTTTACTCAATGATGATATGAAATGACACTTCCAGTTACGCATCTATCAATATGTGACATACATTTTCTATGTTTCTTTCTGTTGTTTCTTTCTTACCTTATCCCCAGCGATGCGATCTGTAGAGATCGCAAGAGCATCTTTCCATCTAGGAATATGTTCTTAACGGAGCGTTGGCAGATTGATTCCGCCCTTCGGGGTTTTTTGGGACTAGAAGGCACCTTATTCTGGTATATCGCCACAGCCTTTAATTAGGATGGTGGATATGGTGCAAGAGAACTTCTCAAATATTTTCAAAAGTCATTAGATGAATTCATATCCTCCAAGAAGGATCTCGCGGCTTGAATGCAATGGTGTAACATTCTGAGACATAATGCCCTATTTCCGGATCGTAGAGTAGGTTTGCTTCGGCGAGTAGAACTATAGTAGTTTATAGAACTAGCTCAATTGATCTGTTGAAATGGTATGCCCAACATGAAGCTGGGTGAATTGTAAGGACCATGACAGTCCACCCATCTCCTTTGACCACCTTTCTCCACAAATTGTCAAGCTTCCACGATAATACTTTCTGGCAATTGATACTCAGTCATAATGGTTGACAAGAGTGTGAGAGTGTGCTGACGTACGCGTCCTCGGCGGGCTGCCAAGGGTGAACTTCGGGCGCACCCGCCAAGTGACCAGACCCGGGCCGAAGCTTGGATCATCGGTTCGTTCCTCTTGAGTCTGCGAGTCGCAGAACGGAGTAGTGACCTGCTGCAAACAGCAGTACGGGTATTACAGTGCATAGCAATATCAGAACGATACATATTTATTGCATCTTTTGCTATTTTTACGGCTGCACAGGAGCCGCGCGTGTGAATGGGCTGGTAGATAATATATAATGCCTGCTGACATCTGCTAATACGTGATGCACGATACGCACATCGGGGATCATGCGGTTTGGATCCAAACGGGAAACTCAAATGCTGACATCTCCACACTACAGTACAGTACTACCCGTAGTTCCTGAACATCTGTGCAATATTGCTATGCTAATAATAATAATTACTGTAATGAGCTGTCGTTGTTTTTTATGTTCTTGAGTTCTTTGTGTCTTTGTGCAGGAACATGGACAATGTACGGAGTATACTTTGTTGTACCGTACTGTACTTATTATTATCCTCCATGCGTGCTGGATGGAGGGTGTGTAGCCTGCGCCACAGCGTTGCAGCCAGCCTCCAGCCACTCCGCTCTCACAAAGAAGACGCACCCACAAAAAGCTTCCTACAAAGCACCACGCCCCCAATTGGGCTTAAGGTTGTTGGGTCGAGGGGCACAGCCTCATGCCCTACAGAGGATGGCTGCAGTGGTCCTGGGGCTGGACTGGGCTGGACTGAGGCTGGGCGCTTGGGGTTGGGGCCACCGTTCCTATCCGATCCGTCCCAAGTCCACCTTTTTTCCCATCCGCCTTCCCCACTGCTGACTACTGTACGGTACCATCTTCTCTCTTCGCACTCATCACCTTAATTGTTTCTCGCGATGCTTCCCTGCTGTTCTTGACTAGGTCGCCAGGTAGGGCCTCTTGTGGTGCTTTTCCGATTGCTTGTCTTATTTTCTTTTTGGGGTCTTCACTTTCTTTCGCTTTCTTCCTATTCTTTCCTTCTTCCCTTCCTTCCTCTCTTCTGCTTCATCGCGCGCATTCGCAAACTCCAGTTCCTGGTGACATGTTAATGGATTGCGCAAGACAGGCTGCATGCATCCCGTGATGCTCCCTCGTTGGTATCATGTTGTGTTTCTCGCTGCCCTGACGCTGCAGTTGGGAGAGAGTCGCCTCGATGCTGGTTATCTGCGCACTGCCGCTCTTCAGGAAAGAGATGCCAATTCCTCCTCTTCGGGATTCATCCCGTCGCCGCTGGTGGTCCCTCCCAGTCGATTCTTGTAAGTCTTTTCTGCTGTAGCCAATACATATATATACCTATCCTAGAAAGGAAAAAGGAAGGAAAATATGGGAAAACAAGAGGCAAAGGCAATAGTTTTGGTTGATACTAATCGGTTTCCAGTGACGGCATCGATGGTCAATGGAGTTCGCTGACCCTGAGCATGGGCACGCCCGCCCAGGACGTTCGAGTCCTTGTCTCCACCAGTTCCGTCCAGACCGTCGTCGTCGCGTTGGATGGTTGCACGACTCCCATCAATGGTGTCGTGCCCACCAACTGTACTGCGACCAGAGGTGGCATCTTCAGTGCGTCGGCTTCTTCGACATGGAACGGTCAGGGTCTCTTCCCCATCTCCGAGAACGGCGCCGACCTGGATGGGAACCTGGGCTTCACGGAAGAGGCTGTGTATGGCCTAGAAACCATCCGGTTAAGCAATAAGGGTCCCTCGTTGAATACGCAGACGACAGCTGTGATTGTCTCGTCGGCACCTCTGTATATGTGGGTCTTTAATCCGGGCTTCCATGTCCTTCTCGTATGCATACGTGCAACAGCTAACATGCCAACTAGGGGTCTCTTCGGTCTCAGCGCACAACCGGTCACCTTTCATACCGGGCTCTCGATATCCGCTCCATCCTTCTTCCAAACGCTTAGGTTAAACAACTTGATACCTAGCTTGACTTGGAGCTACACGGCGGGGGCAAGCTACCGTAAGTCATTGAGCGTCCTCCATCGTGGCACAACTTGGAATTAACACGAATCACAGGCTTTAGTGGAGGCCAGTTCGCGCAGCTCATATTTGGAGGCTCAGACTCGTCGAGATACCGATCGAATCCCGTATCCTTCAATATCACGGACAATGCCGAGCAAGACCTAATGGTTGCTATTCAGTCCATCATGTATACTTCCAATGGGCAGTCCAAACTGCTCAAAGACCCGATCTATGCCTTCATCGATTCGACGGATCCCAATTTCTGGCTCCCTGAGTCTGTCTGTCAAGCATTTGAGCTTGCTTTTGGTATATCGCAGGATCCCACTACGGGACTCTACCTACTCGACTCATCTCAATACGATCGGATATCCAAGATGAACCCCGAGGTTACCTTTACACTAGGGAATACTCTTTCCGGTGGCGAGTCTCTGAATATAACACTGCCATTCAGTGCTTTCACGCTTCCGGCTGCGTACCCATTTGTTCCAAATGATACATACAAACACTACTTCCCTCTACGGCAATCAAAGGATTCATCACAGTATATGCTTGGAAGAGCTTTCCTCCAAGAAGCGTAAGTACCAGTCTCTTCAATGTTGATGCACAACTAGAATTGACCGTTTTGCAGATATGTCACCGCCGATTATGATAGAAGCAGCTTCACCGTGAGCCAGTGTATTTGGGAAGATGGTGCGCCGTCACAATTGGTGGCTATATTACCTCCGCAGTTCAAGACTGCACCCGTTCCTGCCCCTGAAACTGCCTCGCGTTCTCGCTCACATCGCATGGGGGCAGGGCCGATTGCAGGAATTGTATTCGGTGGTATTATCGGGCTCCTATTTATTGCAATCATATTCCTTCTCATTCGTCGCCACCGCCTAAAAGCGAAGTTTACACCAGTAGCCCAAGATACGTACTTTTATCCCAATACCAACAAACCACTCTCACGGATGCCTACCAAAAGACTGGTGCAAACACCTACCAGAAGGATGACGCAGTTGCGCTCTTCCACCACCGCTCGTGTCCGAAGGAACGAATCAACTCGAGTATTCCCGGCGTCTATACGAGGTTCTCTGCTCAGCAGTATCTCTCGTACCTCATCCTTCGGGTTCCCATCGACACAGGCAACCTTATCTTCATACTCGCCGTCACTAATGAGTCCAGAGCTGAGTGGTGAAGGCGAGGTTCACCAATTATCTGCTGAAAGCACGCTCCTTACCACCCCATATGAGTTAGGTACAGATTACCCCCGGTATTTCGATCGCGATACCGAATACATGGGTGCAGGAATGACTACGGAGTCAGACACGGGGCTTGGGGAGGGAAGACGAAACAGAGTTCCATTTGCGGCGACAACGAATCGAGAGCATCCTGATCATGAAGCATCCACTCCAATGATGAACTCAGTGAGTTCGAGGGGATGGCTATAACTAGATTCATCCAGGCCGACAGTGAAATTTTTATATATAAATGTAATCATAGGCAACGACGACGGAATGACTCACGTGATTGTGAATAAATACACGCATTAAAATGATAAATGCAGGGAAAGGTATTGAGTTTCTAACTTTTACTCATCTATATATATATCAGAATAATGTTAAAAGGTTAATCAAAGATTCTGTCTTTGTCATGTTTACCTTCGTCTCTATATCGTGTTGTCCACGTAGTCATTTCTCAAGGCACTGCCTTCTACCCCTTATCAAAAACCTACCCTTGTCGAATCGAACAGCTTTGGAAACCTTTATTGAGAGGCTATGATTTCTCGGTTTCTCTTTCACTACAATGGTCTTTATCCCAAGACTTTAAAGCCTTTTTCTTTTCATTCTTTCATTAGTTGGACCTTGAGCATGGCCCTGCTGTCATTGTCTTTTCTAATTTTACTTCTCTGCCTTTTGGACAATGCTCATTCATTATTTCTTCCCAGTTAAAATCTTCCCATTGTCCAAGAGCAGCGTATAAATACTTACTGTCACTACTTGCCATTGCTTTGCCAGAAGTTGAATAGCGTTTGATTTTATATTGATCGCTATACCACACTATCGTGAGCGAATTTTCATAAATCTCAGAGCCTGATTTCGCGTTATTACCTGTTGCACTGTGTTTCCTTCTCACCTTCGTCATAAGATTTGTTCTGTACAACAATAACCATAGATTTTCTCTCTCAAAACAAACCTCTTTCAAAGCTATCCTGTCAAGATGATGGAATCTTACCATGAGCAGGAGGATCAGGAACAGGGGCAGGAGCAAGAACCCGCACCAACAGACGACCAACAGCACTTCTCTGTATCAGATGATACCAATGAAGTGTCAGGCCCACCGACGCCTCCACCCATAGAAGAGCCTGATCAAGAGGCTGTGAATCGTGCCAAAGAATGGCTGATAATGGAAGTCCGTCGAGCCGTGCGAGAAGCCCGCGAGAGAGATATCCGCGCCCGTCTCGCGGGCCTCAATCCTCGCAATGGTAACAATGCAGCGGATGTTGTAGACAGAGAAGAGTTTACTTCTGTACCCCTCAGAAATTCAGATGAAGATGAGGACGATGGAAAAAACGACATGGATATAGATACTCCCGAAAAGGCGAGTATCAAACAGGTCCTCGCAAGCGGTGGTGTCCACCCATTCTGGAAGCATCCCGTCGACGGCAGGACCCTCCGCAAAGGCTTCGAAAAACGCATGACCCCGAGCCAACAAGAAAAATGGCTCCAATCCTCGGCTTCCTGGCCTGATACCCCCGCCAGCGAGTGGAAAGGCGTCAAAGTACTGGGCTTGGGTGGCTACGGTCTAGTAGGGCTTTGGAAGTACCTGGGATCCGATCCAAACATGCCCAAGGCAATTGTGGTGAAGCAAAGTCCGCACGTGGATCTCTCGCTGCAGCATGAGAGCGATTTCCTTGACATGCTGAATATCTCGGGGTCGAAGCATGTGCCGCGGTTGTTCAAGGGCTTCCACACGGAGGTAGGGACCGGGAGCTCGGATTGGGATCTGAAGGGGAAGCCGGTGTCGAGAATTTATTTGGAGTACTGTGAGCATGGCGACATGGCGGGGTTTATTCAAAGGATGTATGAGTGAGTTTATCCCCTCGAACCCCCCCCTTCTCATGGAAAATTTTCATATACTAACTTTCTGTCTGAAATATTCAGTCGCTATTCGACGCAGAATCCGATGCCTGAAGCGTATATTTGGAGAATCTTCGAGTGTCTTGCTCTTGCGCTCTGCGTGGTTGCTCATGGGAATGAGAATCTGGAGGGACCGTCGTGGCAGACTGAGATGGTTCATTTTGATATCAAACCCCAAAACAGTAAGTGTTCCCCTGACGACGGATATTATAACAAAATGCTGATGTGTCATAGTTCTCATTGGCGCTTGTGATGACGAACATCCATATACTGGTGTTTTCAAGGTCGGTTTTTTCCCCTTTTCCCAGAAATGTACCTCTTCTTTTAAGTATTTTGCTGAGTTGATGCAATCTTAGTTAGCTGATTACGGCCTAGCAATGAACGTACCCAAAGACCAACCCCCTTCATTCCTCAGAGAACACACCCATAGAGGAACTCCAGACTGGATGCCAATCGTAAGTACTCTCTACTCAGTGTCACAATTTTCATCTGTATGTTAACAAAGGCACTTCTCCACAGGACCAAATGCTCGAATACCCCATGATAAACCGCCGTCACGGCACCCACACCAACATCTGGGTTGTCGCTCTCTGCATGTACTGCCTCATCATGCGCGGCCGCATTGCAGACACCAAGTCCCGACTCAAGAGGAAAATCTACGGCCATGTCTTCCTGACCGTCGGCACTCCCATCGAGCGAACAAAATACTCCCGCCACCTCAAGGATACAATCCTCTGGTGTCTTGCCGTGAACCCCGACGACCGGCCCGCACCGCGCCAACTCGTGAAACACATCCAGAACGTTATCAAGCTGCACTTCCCTGAGGCTCCTCCGCCGGAGCGACCTCTCCACGATGGAGATGACCCGTTGAATAGCCGTAAACCGTCTCAAGATGAGGATTCCTCTTCCCCGCTCTCGGATTTGGCCTATATGTTTGAAGGTATTGATATAGCGAATGTTGCGCCTGATGTGGGGATCCGGGGCAATCGGGAGCCAGAATCGGAAGAAAAGAGGTTTAACGGGGACATGGAGCTGCGCCCGAGGAAATCTCTGAAGAGATCGCAGAGATATGGGTTTGAGGAGGAGGATGGTGAGGGAAAGGGTGGAGAAGGGGGGGGAGAGAGGAAGAATAAGAGGCGGAAGGTGAGTGCGACGAGGAAGTGGTGGTGAGAGGAGGCCACGATCATGAATTGGATCATGAATGGGGACCCTTTATGGAATAAAATAGGAGAGGCGTGTAAGAGTATTCTTGTGGTAATATTAATGTAATGATAATCGTGAATTGTGATTCTACTCTCTTTGCAACTGCCCCTCCAGCATCGTCAAGAAACCGCAGCGACGACAAAACACGCCCACGCCGCCAAATCCACCGTCAAAGTCCGCACTAGATGGATCTTCAACCATCGCTTTAGATCTTCCGTGCTCCGACCCTTGGACTGATTATGAATAATCGCCAACGTCGTCGGTCCTTCCGCGGGCACAAAGAGCAGATGACTCGCCGTGAACAGCGCTCCCGCAACGAACCACTTGCGCAACTCATCCGATAAACCAGCGTGGTAGAGGTTGGCTACGGAAGTTGCGATGGAGATGCTGATGAGGCCAAGGACGCGCCACACGCCGTGGTGGAAGAAGGTGGTGAAATAAGATGGCAGGATATCATTGGATTTGGTGCAGTGGATGGGGTTGGTGAAGATGGAGAGGAAGAAGGATTGGTCGAGTGCGTACCAGAGGGAGCAGGTTGAGCTGAGAAGGGGAGCTATTCGCAGGAGGATGAGAGGGTCGTAGAGCTTTTTGGAGGCCATGGCTTCTTGGTTGGCAGATGGAATAATTGATCAATCAGGCCAATCGATTTATATTGGTCTTCTTGTCTCCAGTTTGTCCTCTTTCTAGTATGGCCAGTCGTCATCAGATGTCGATTCTTCGTAGAGAACCGTGCAAGTGGAAGGCCGTGATAATACGATATCATAATTAGCCACATGTAACACACCCACGAAAGGTGGCTATTATGTAGTAAGAAATCCTCCGATTTCCATCGACGTGAAGTTTAAGCGGCGAATAGGTGATGAAGCAAAAAAACCTACCGAGTGGATAGTAAATGTTAATTCCAGGCACTTGACTACTAACCTGCCACAGGCCAGCAAGATTGAAAGGCTCTGAAAACAAGGCTCCCTGAATATTCTTTTCCCTAGTTATGAAGACTTATAAACCGTCAAAATTTACCCAAGCCGTAGTTTAGATTTGGCATCTTCAATTTCTTGGATCCTGATAATTGCACCGACGATGCTGACTCGGCTCGGTGTATTCGGAGGATTTTGGCGATTGGACTCTTTAATACCTCCTGCGTACCGTGTGGGCGAGCTAGTTGATATCGAAGAAATGCTTGACGATAAAGTGCATGTTGTAAGACCATCAACGGTGTAATGTGGCTTCATCTAAGTTTGTTATGAATCTCAGCTGTCATGAGTCAATCCAGGGGGCTTGTTGCCATGTTGTCAGCTACAGGTCAGTTAATAGGCCTAGGTGTAAACATTTCGTCAGAGGCAACGAGGCTACCATGCCCGCAATGTGAAACCTCTAGTTGGAAAATCGTATTAGAGCTCAAACACCGGCTTACACAGTTTGTATATAGTTGAGGCCTCTGTGAACTGTGATTTGGTAGTTGTACAGCTCCCCCGACCGGATTAGGTTCGGTGTATATGTGACCCGAGCCTACACGTGATTGGAGCTGATAGTAGCTTTATTTGATAGTGATACATAACCTTTTTAGCCAGTTTCATTATTATTATTTACAAAGTTCCTTGTCCCTTCCAATCCTAAAATCTACAGAGTCTTAAGAAGCCGGAGCAGGAGCGCAAATCATCTCTTGCGCATACGCCCTATACCTCGATAACAAGTCCGTCCATGCTACCCCCTTTCCATCATGGGCACTATACTGTGGACGAAACGCAAAATGCACTGCCGCTGCCGAGCCGTCAACTACCACGTGTCTCCGTAACTCCCTGGGATACACAACGGTCAAGAAGTCCTCATCGTCCTGTTGCGGGAAGGGGAACACGTCTAAGATATCACGCCCACGGATGGCGAAGAAATTAATAGACAATCGTTTATATGCGTAGTCCCAGACGTCAAATCGATACCGCCATGTATCGCCCGCTTCGAGGTGCTGGAGAAAGGAATAATGGATCTGGGCTGCAGCTGCCCAATTATTGAGGCTGGGGCCGAATGGGTCGTACGTCAATGTAGAGACGGGCGTGTGTTCGATATCATAGATTTGGTTTGATTCGGCGCGAACAGGTAGCCAGCGATGGCCCTCGTAAGGTGCAGGTGCAGAGCCATTGGCGTAGAAGTCGGCAGGACCTTCGGGAGGACCGCTGTATGATGGGAGTTCAGATGCACGCCAGGATGGTTTAGGAGGTGGCTCTGCTCGGTTCATTTCCTGAGGAATTGAAATGAATAGTTAGCAATGAGAAGTCGCATCCAAGAGATAGCTGAGTTTGACATACAGGCCAGTAGGGTTTGTGAAGACCCATACTGTAATGCACCCACGATAGCGCCGGGTTGTTGATTACGTTTGCAGAGACGGCAAAGTATTGTGGGTTTTCGAGCAGACGTTTGACAAGAGACGGAATTGTAGCGTCTTCGAAGAATACCTATAATACAATGACCAATTGTAAGCTCCATGTGCTGTGCAAGGACAATCCGATATCTAAGAAATAGTGAGACCAACCACATCGTCGTCGATCTTCACGTAGACACTGTTTGGTTCAGTCACAGGCTCCCAACTACCCATCCACATCGGGCGACCAGTTTTTGACACATATTTCGAGTATCGCGGATTCGTCTTCAACAGGTCATCGAGATAAGCCAAGTCGTCCTTGTCGTCGGTTTTGACCGAGAAGATGACTTGATCCAGTAGACCACCATTTTCTCTCAAGTTTCTCTGCCATACGAAACACCCACACCTTCGTTAGTCCACTGCAAGCTCCCGGGTTCTTTTGCCTGAAAACAGCGGCTCGCTGGGTAATTGAGATGGGAAAATACCTTCAAGTAACAATCCAAAACCCTGACCAGATCTCTCCGGCCGAAGAATACCAGCCCAATCACCTTGACTCC
Source organism: Xylogone sp. PMI_703 (assembly GCA_021399445.1). Classification (NCBI taxonomy): domain Eukaryota; kingdom Fungi; phylum Ascomycota; class Leotiomycetes; genus Xylogone; species Xylogone sp. PMI_703. The sequence goes on from JAJTUQ010000003.1 coordinate 4,525,066, forward strand.
GGGAGGGATAGCCACGTCGATTGCATGATGGCTAAAGCGGAAGCCGGACGGTTCTTGGACGGGGCGGGGAGCATGGCCTCCGACCGCATCGCCAAGGGAAGGGAGCGATGAGGACCACTGCCACTGGGAAGGTCTGAAGACATCGTGTTCGCGGCCCAAGAAGTAGGCGGTGGATAAGATTGTACACAAAAGAATGACGGCGAAGGAAATGTAGGTCGCTTGGGAGGGCGGTGGCATGCGCAGCAACATTGCAGCTTGGGTGGTGTTTAAGCACCGGTTACTACTGCAGGGCTCAAAGTAAGCGTAGCGATTCCCAGCGGTGGACTATAACATGGCGACAACGATCTGTAACGCAGCCTGAGTGATGGCTGCGATGGTTTTCTCAAAGGAGCGAAAAAGATAGGGAAGAGACTGAAGGAGGAAACAACAAGAGCGAGGGAAAGGTCGTGAATATGAAATAGGGGCCAAGCCACCGCAACCATTGCAGCCACCGCCCTTGCTGGAAATAATAATCAATAGCCTGCATTACTCCGGTGTAAGCAGAGCGCCCCAATGGAAGCTTGTTGGTCCGAATTGACGATAGTCCAGCCTGGCGCACAGTCTTCAGCCACCTGTTGGTTTGGTGCCATCGTGCTAATGAATAATGCGCGGAAGGATTTTACGAGATGTGCCGTTTGCGGTGCGACTATCTCCGTCAGAGTCCTCGTATGGTAGGTAAAAGCAGTCAGCCCCCAGAGCAACTACCGGTGAACAGGTGCCTCGATTTACTCGATCTATTAATAGAAAGGCTACATGTCGTACTTCATTCTATCGAGGCTATACACAATGGGAACTTGTTCTTGGTGAGTATTTTTAAAATATTTTCGCTCGAGTGTTGGTGTGTAAGTCACGTGCATCAACGGTCACATGCGTGCTAGACCTAATCAGGTGGGAAGTCCGTAACCTTAATACGAGCCAAGCATGCTAAGCTCCTCCTCGAGCCCCTCAGACCCTGAATCAGAGCCGTAGGTGTGGCGAGTGTGGTAAGCAAACCGCATCTGCATAATAGTTATTCCGCTACCGAAACACCGAGCACAAAATTCCGGTACGGCATTAATAATTTAAAAGGTCCGGAGGCTTGGGTTACTAAATACAACACCGATTTTAGCTTAACTTACCTTATTCCTAACTAGCTATTGGAAATCGATCAGTTTCCCTTCCTGATGGCTGGTATGGTAGTGGTTGTGACCATATTGCTACTTCTACAAGGTATGCTTCCTACGGTCACGGGCTACTAATTGGAGTACATCATTCCTTTCCCTTTAAACTGGACTCAGGAAAGTGACTAATAATTAGACAGAAAGCCATCAGTATCCTTTCATTCAATTGGTGGTTAAAACGAACTCTACTCCTGGAGCCGAGGCTGTAACTGTTAACCCAGCCAAAACGCAGCACCCTAAACGGTAATGGCTTATGTTTCGTGTTTTAAAGACGAGAACTTTGCCAACAGATTCGCAGATCATTTATCCATATACATTTCTGGTCAAGCGTTATGAGAACTATTTATAATTATCTGTAATGGTCACCTAATCATACCAAGTCAAGCGGGAATGTGCTCCTGAAACCAGCTCAGTAGCCTACAGCAGAAATCGATATAGGCAGGAAATTTCCTTATTCCATGGCCTTCATTGGGATAAACGGAGACAACAGATTTTACACCGTGCTCCACTAAGGCGTTATGATACTGTATGGCCTGAGTTGGAGGTGTGCAGCGATCATCAGCTCCCGTAATCAGGAGCACAGGAGTCGGATAACGCCCAGCAAACATCAATGGGCTTCGATGATAATACGGGCCGTCCTTGGCGTACGGGTCAGCATTCAAGAAATCTCGATCGAAATAGCCAATATTGGAAGTGGTATGCTGCGAGACCCAGTCAGTGACGGGCGCAAGTGGTACGGCAGCGCCAAAGCGATCTGTTTGAGTGATCAGCCATGCAGACATGAAGCCTCCATAGCTACCGCCAGTCACGCCCACGCGTGAAGCATCAGCAATCCCACGGTCAATCATCGCTTCTACTCCTGAAAGCAAATCTTGGGCATCAGCTCCGCCCATGTCCCCATAGACGTGAGAGGTGAATTCATGCCCACGGGTCTTGGAGCCGCGAGGATTCGGGCTCAAGACCGCATATCCGCGGGCAACGAGTAAAGGTACAAACGGGTATCGCAGAGACCACTGGTTCCTAAAAGCTGAGGTTGGGCCGCCATGGATGTGTAGGACTAAGGGATGTGGTTTATTCCCAGTTGAGGGGAGGCACAAATACCCCTGAATCTCCAAGCCGTCAGGAGCAGTCCAACTGACCTGTTCGATGGAACCCATTTGAGTCTGGAGATACCGTGATCCTTCATGTTCTAAAGATGCTATGGTTTTTACGTCTCCTTTGTCTATCAGTGCTAACTCTTGGTAACGCGTCCAACTCTCAAGTACCACTGCAAACCTATCCTCTGAAAGAAGGGTTGCTTGAGGATACCGATCACCACATGTCTCAGAGCTTGTCCATAACTCTTTTATGCTCTGATCTCCTTTGACATCAATGGTGCCTGCAACAGTGTCCCACTCACGGAGACCTATGAAGAAAAGCTTTTCATCGTTCTGCCAGATCAGTTGAGTGGTATCAACCTTCTTAGCCTCGAGAATGGATGACGATCCATTTTTGATGTTGACAACCAATACTTCACCAGCGATGACCCCTCGATCACTGTACAAACCCTCAATCACAGCTACCTGTGTAGCAGATGGGGAAACCACTGGAAGACCCATTTGGCGAGAGCTTCTATAAAGCGTTCGTTCTTTCCCTGTGTTGATGTCAATAATAGCCAACGTAGCCTTGTACCAGGCCCCTTCATCTGGTGTGGGCGAGACGATAGCTACGAGATCCTTGTTACCGCACCAGACTACTTCCCAAAAGTTAATCCCCTTCTCGCCAACTTGAACGAGCTTATCTTCAGCATTATGATAAATCCACGCTCTTCTCCAGGGCTTCTCACTAATGCCACCCTCAACATTTGGAAGCCATGAAGGTAGCTGACTCTCGGATCTATCTGCCATAGTCCCCGAGCCAGCACCGCCTGCCTTGTCTGCTCCTCGCTCTGCCATTCCAAGCAAGATTTTGGTGCCATCAGGTGACCAAGAAACGGATTCAACAGTGCCATCTAGCTTTCCAATAGGGCGTGCTTCGCCCAGAGAATCAAGATCCAGTAGGTAGAGCTGGAAAACTCCCATCTCGGTGCGGTCCGAGAGGAATGCTAGTGAGCGCCCGTCCGGTGAGAATCGAGCCTGGCAATCACTATTGGGGCCATAAGTTATAGTCTCTATTGTCCCACGTTCAACATCAGCCACACAAATCCGAGTGCTGGGCACACCCTCCAACTTGTCCCAAATTGACCCTGTAAATGCGATTTTCCGTCCATCTGGAGAAGCCGAAGGATCGATTGCACCGCTGACTTTACCAAATGCCCCGCCGTGCAATTGTTGAAAATGATTCTCAACATCCCTCCAAATACTGGTGTTACGTAGATCTCTCTGCTGCGCTAGAGGAATGGAAGACATCACCGGCACCTGGGAGTTCACCATATTGAATGTTTGTGGATATTGGAAATGGCTGCATGTGCCACTTCGTGGGCGGGGGAATTACTCCAGCGGCATGCGTGCCCCACCAGAATTGATTAGCTGGGAGCAGACGCATAAAAGTATTGCCGCACCGTTGTGGCTGTAGCACGTGATAATAAGGAGAGTGGGCACGTGCTGGCACGTGCGAGGAGCTCGCCAGCATTTTTTCCTTTGTCGTTGATCGCGTGCTTGACACCTGGAATATGAGGCTCTAAAGTAAGGCACCAACACAAGAAAACGACATCGACGATTTGCCTCCGTTATCGTCGGAGCGGAGACAAAGACCTCAGAGAAAAAGAGCAGAAGAGCAGCAGCAAACCACGGTCAAGAACAATAAATATCCTTATATAAGCTTGTTGACCAGATGAACCATGGTAGATGGGGATTTGTCTCATCGCAATTCTCTCGCAATCGCACACTATTGAACAGCGTCGAGCCCGATTGCAGCATTTGTCTTTCTCTCAGTCTCTCTTTTGTGCTCGCTACAAGTTCCCAGGTCAGAACCAGCGACCACTGACCAGTCGAGTTTGGAGGCGAATCTCTTCCCCCCAGGCGCAACCGCAACTTTCAGCGCAGCACGCCATCCGATCTCGAGCGCACCTCACCTCCAGCGCCCGCCCGCCAGCAAATGTCCAGCGCATCTCACGCATCTCACGCATCTCCTTTCTCTCTCACTCCTCTCCTCTTTGACGAAACAATCCGAAACTGGCACACCATCGCCCCGGCATGCAAGGGCAGACGCTGATTCCTCCGTGAGCGAGCCAGCGCCAGCCCCTCGTGCTCCTGCTTCGACCTCATTTGCGTGTTGCTCTCACTATCCTCTCCCTCTCTCCCTCTCTCTTCCTCTCAGTTCCTGGTCCTTGGATCTTGCGTGCTGGATTACTACAGCAATACGCTTCTGGCTGCTTCCCTGGGCCCCCCGTCAACGACTCCTGCTCTTGCTCTTGCTCTGAGCTCATCCCGCCCCAGGATGACTCGACACACCGCCGCCGACGACCACTCTCTGCGCCCCTCGATTGAAATATCAACGGTGCGCCGCGACGGACATGGCTCCTCGGCTCGTGTGTTCGATTCTTCCTCCTTCACGACAACGGCTCCTTCGACCTTTACACCGACGTCCTCCATCCCCGCGCTCTCTCTCCCGGCCGTCTTCTCCTCCTCTTCCTTCTCTGCTGCTGCAATGGACTGCGAGGACACCCTCCCGCTAGCTGCCGACGCTGATGGTGCTGCTAAGACTGCTGTAGACGGCGAGCGTCATTCGAAGAACCATGGCGACAGTCAGGACGGCGTGGCGCACAACAAGTCGCTGAGTCTTTCGTCCACCAGCAGAGTGGCCGGCCAGACCGTGGCACCTTTCCTTGCAAAGCACATTCCGAATCAATATGCTCCTCTAGGTGGGCCTTCCTCGAGACCCCGGAAGGATCCCAACACCAAATATTGCTACCGTCATCACCCAGATACCAAGTGCCGTAGGACAGCGGATGAACCGACCATGGAGAATCTACAAAGGGTACGCTACACATATATCATATATAATATACACTTGTACACAAAAGTTCTACGCTTCAACTTGGGATTGGATTTGCATGATAAGCTACAGCTGGATAGAGATATACTTGATGCTGACTAAGTACCTTTTTTCTAGGACCTCGAGACGCTCTCGCAAGACGACCAGCAAGGGATTGCTCACGTCTGGTCCCTCTTCTCCGCTGCCCCAGCCAAGCATCGGCAGCTTATGCTCCAGGGCATCCTCACCCAATGTTGTTTCCCGCAGCTCTCCTACCTCTCCGGCGCCGTGCGAGATCTCATCCGAATCGACTTCGTCAGCGCCCTACCCTCCGAAATTTCATTCAAGATCCTCTGTTACCTCGACACCATCTCCCTCTGTAAGGCAGCACAGGTGAGCCGGCGCTGGCGGATGCTGGCGGATGATGATGTGGTATGGCACAAGATGTGCGAGCAACATATCGACCGGAAGTGCACCAAGTGCGGTTGGGGATTGCCTCTGCTGGAACGGAAGCGACTGCGGGACTGGAAGCGGCAGCAACAGTTGCGCGCAACGGGCCGTGGTCTGAATGAGTGGTCGCCAGACTTGACTCCCCTCCCAGACCAGCCTTCGTCCAGCGAGGAAGGGACGCAGACAACGGTGGTGGTGTCTCATGGAGCAACCAAGAGGAGCGCCGATGCGTTTGGTGCCGATGGCTTGGCTCCTGCCGAGGTCGAAGTAGTAAAGCGTCCTTGCACTGATGGCCACAATGTGGTGCACTTGGATCGACCCAAATTCCGGCCCTGGAAGGATGTTTATAAGGATCGCTTCAAAGTGGGGACAAACTGGAAATATGGACGCTGTTCCACCAAAGTGTTTAAAGGACACACCAACGGTGTCATGTGTCTCCAATTCGATGACAATATCGTCGCAACCGGTTCCTACGATACTACGATCAAGATCTGGGATATCAATACTGGAGAATGCATCCGTACGCTGCGTGGTCATACCTCGGGCATTCGCGCGCTGCAGTTTGATAGCACCAAGCTGATCAGCGGCTCCCTCGACCGGACTTTGAAGGTCTGGAACTGGCACACGGGCGAGTGCCTGTCTACCTTCCAGGGCCACACCGCCGGCGTCATTGCCCTCAATTTTGACGGCAACATTCTTGCTTCGGGCTCTGTCGATACTTCGATCAAGATCTGGAACTTCGAAGACAAATCTACCTTCTGCCTTCGCGGTCATACGGACTGGGTCAACGCCGTCAAAGTTGACAGTGCATCGCGAACTGTTTTCTCTGCGTCAGATGACTGCACGGTCCGACTCTGGGACCTGGATACGAAACAGTCTATTCGAACGTTTGAAGGTCATGTGGGCCAGGTACAACAAATCTGCATCCTCCCACCAGAGTACGAACCGGACGAGGCGGATTACCACGACGATGACGACACCTCGAGCAGTGTCTCCTCCGGCGATCTTCCTTATTCTCCTCATCCCTCAGACGACTGCCCCACCACAACCGCCGAGTCCTTTGGTCCCGGTTTCGCCTCCTCTGCTGCCTCGGGCCGTGCCCTTCCTCCACGATACATCCTCACTTCCGCGCTTGACTCCACCATTCGTCTCTGGGACTGCCACTGCTCGCCACCACGTTGTCTGAAGACTTTGTTTGGCCATGTTGAGGGTATCTGGGCATTGGCAGGAGACTTGCTGCGCATCGTCTCTGGCGCTGAGGACAGGATGGTCAAAGTGTGGGATGCACGTACAGGAAAGTGTGACAGGACATTTACGGGGCATGCTGGTCCGGTCACGTGCATCGGATTAAGTGATAGTCGAATGGTGACTGGGAGTGAAGATTGTGAGGTGAGGGTTTACAGTTTTACGGGCGATAACAACACCTAGCCAATGCAGGCTAGCAACCCGATTTTCTTTGAACTTATATTCATCAACGTTATGGAATGGGTCTTTCTCAACTTGGCTCATGGCATGGTTTTCTTTTCTATCTCATTGAGTCTTCCTTTCTAATGAAAGGAGGCTGTAAAACGAAGGTACTGTTATATGGATACTATGGGCTTGATGGACTCTGATTGGATGGGACGAACGTATGAATGGACGGATATCATACAGAGGCGTTTATAGTGGGCATTAGATCAAAAGCTGGTGTTTGGCGTGATTATTTCTGGCGTACGGAGAGCAAGGATATAGTTATGTCTTTTATCTCACATCTTCTTTAGAGAGTCTTCCTCTTTGCCCTTGTAGAAAGTTCTTATCTCAAGTTTACGAGAAAGATATGATTGGATTTGATGGGATGATATCCGAATGCACAAATGCTTGGTTACTGTAGCTATTTAGGATAGCTTTATACTTCTTAAATCCATCAATATTATGTTATAACGCTTAGAGGACCTTTGTGTGATAATATTAATTCTTGTGTTAATTGCTAGAAGTGAAGGTGGTTGATTGTTGTACGGCTGTAAGAACCGGAGTCTATATACTACGTACAGATCACGTGATACGCCGCACGTACACGTGCTACACACGTGCTGCATACTGTTTTCCCTACCACTATAGCACTTTAACTTACCTAGCCTATAAACCATTTAATAATAGTGGTTATGGGCTTACCCTATAATGGAGTAACATATGTATCTGTAGTAAGTTAAATCTCTGTCTCAGACGACTTGTGTTATAACCTCTGACAGATTACTCTTATTATCATTATATTAGGTTAAACATTATAAACATTTTATTTTAATTCGTTATAGTATTATCTTGTTTTATCTTTTCAGCAGTAATGGTATTTAACTCCAGTTTGTTATTTAAGCTAACAAAAATTAGACCTAATCTCTAGTACATCTATTTGCGGGTGGGAGCCGCAGTTGCAGAGGCACAGTACGAACTTCCAAAGGCGATCACGGTGCTTGCTACTGCAGGACCACAAGCACCATTAGAACAATCGCGAAGACCAAACCCAAAGTTGACATTTTCGCAGAGACACCTAGGATCGGGACTGGAACATCCAAGAGCTGAGTATTGGGCAAGCATGTTATTGAAGCATGTTTGGCCGCACGAAGGCAAAGCAGCAATTCCCGTAACTGTAGAGGTAGCGGTACTGGTAGCGGTAGCAAGTGCAGAGGAGCAGTATGCACTGCCAAAGGCAATTACCGTGCTTGCTACTGCGGTGCCACAAGCGCCATTGGAGCAGTCGCGAAGACCAAATCCAAAGTTTACATTCTTGCAGAGACAAGCGGGATCGGGACTGGCACACCCAAGGGCCGAGTACTGCCCTAGCATGTTGTTGAAGCAGGTTTGGCCGCAAGATGGAAGGGAAGCAATTCCTGTTACGGTAGAAGTAGTGGTTGTCGTCCGTGTAGCAGTAGCGAGGGCAGATGAACAGTATGCGCTTCCAAAAGCAATTACAGTGCTGGCGACGGCTGTACCGCAGGCGCCATTAGAGCAATCGCGAAGGCCGAAACCAAAATTGACGTTTTCACAGAGACATGCGGGGTCTGGAGAAGAGCATCCAAGCGACGAGTACTGGCCTAGCATATTGTTGAAGCATGTTTGGCCACAGGAAGGTAGACTACCAATGCCTGTAATTGTGGAGGTGGTAGATGTTGATGTTTTGCGGGTAGTGGTGGTGGTAGTCGTAGTAGTAAGTCTGGTGGTGGTAGTAGTAGTAGTTGTCTTCCCAGTAGAGGTGGTCTTGGAGGTCGAGGAAGTGGTCCTTGATGTGGCCACGGAGCTACAGTTCCCAAACTGAGGTTGACTATATATTAGATTAGCTTGCGTTTTATAGTAGAATGACCGTGATACATAAGTAAGTAGGAAGCACGAAAAACAAGCATTGGAAACCTTACCATCCTGCTCCACAATCAGATGGGAGTGAGCCACACTGTCCGTCTTTGTTACAGCAGTTTCCATAAACCAAGTTGCAGGTGTAGTAGTTGGGGCCACCGCACGTGCCATCGGTGGTATTCCCCGTTGCCCACGAGGGAGGACCCGTTGGCGGCGGGTTTGCTACAGTGCAGTTCCCCGACTGGCAGACGTCGGTACCGCAAAAATTAGTGCCATTGCCACATGCGCCATTCATGTTACAACAGCTGCCCCATTTCCCAGCGCAGAGACGGTTACCATGTTGGTAGCCACAGGTACCGTCAGTGCTGTAGATTTGATCGCCCGCGCAGGTCCCCTCGTAGCAAGTGCCCGGTGCGCAATCGGCTCTAACATTAAAGGAACTTGCGGTTAGTATGATCATACCCTAATCACTCAAAGCTGCACATAAACATCGCGAACTTACGTAGAGTTACCACATTTCCAAGTTGCTGCATTGCAGCACTGAAGAAGGGTGCCGAGACATGTGGCATTGTTGTTTGGAGGGCCGCAGAGCCCATCTGTGGATCTTACAGGCTCAACGACTGTTCATGCCGAACGCCATCCGTCAGTGGGCTTTTTTTTCTCTCATCACAAGTCATGGGTTTATTGTGCTTACATCCGTCAACACAGTAATCGGTATTCTGCTGGATATTACTACAATCTGGATCTAGTTCTGGATTCAGCATGAAAAACTGGTCGATTGTGATCCCGTATTTATCAGCTAATTGGGTACAGGTGTAGTAGTTGACGTCGGTGTACGTGCTGCCCCAGTAGCGACAGTTGATCTGGCCGGGCTGAGCATCTCCCATGCTGGCCACGCTGGCGCTCTTGTTGAAGGTTACTGTGGGAGTAGGCGCAGCGCGCAGACGGACGGCACCAGCTGCCCACGTAGAGGGTTGGCAGTCATCGGCCGCGACAGCAGATAACAGTGAGAGTAGAAAAAAGGTAAAGGAGAGGAGTTGAAGCGACTGAGTCTGGCCTTGACAGAACTTCATGGCTATTGCTGGAGAATCAAAATCTGAAGCCTGGGAATTTGAGCGGCCTCTGAGCAGGAGATGGCCACGGCTGGAGAAGGTTAAATGCGTCGTGGACACCCTGGTAAGCTGTGTGCATCTCAACTCTCGAGGCAATCTCCACTCAGTCCATTGGCGCAGGCCGGCAGGGATAATTTACGATAGCTGTCTCGGACGAGGGGCCGAGTTTGGCAGGAGTTTGACAGTTAATATATGGTTATATGGACACACTTATCGACATATACTTGGCGAGGGGTTCTGGAGGATATTGATGGTCTGGGGTTGATAAGAGGCGGGGAGCAGGGGTAAAGTCTCTCCTGGTTCTCCTGGTTGGTGGCTTCGGTTGAAAGCCGCTGCGGGTGATGCCTCGCCAAGCCCTATGCCACCGCACCGGGTCCCTTGCAGCCGAAGCTTGTCCACTAAACGTGCCTTGTGCTTGCCCCGTGCTTCATGTAACTTTGGGGCGTAGGGACCTTCTACGCCGCACTTCCCGCTGGAGCTCCAGGCTTGATTGGGGAGGTGATTATCTCCTTAAATGTCACATGCAGGTTCTTCCCGTATCTAATTAATATAAAGTTACACAAAATCAATGTAAATATGCATATCGGCTTTCACGTATTTCAACTACCTTCCATACTCGGCCTCCTCGCCGAGCCGCAATCTTGTCTGGAGTCTCAGGGATGTACGTGAATATCATCGCACAAGTTATATCAGCAGACATCGGGCACGGCAGGTAGCGATGTAGCAGCATCAGAATCAGGCTTAAAATCAGAGGAGCACGAGGGGTCGTCCCTCATCGCCTTCTCTCAAGACTTTTGCTTCATCAAAGAAAATGCCTTCCTTAGGACTTGCCGTCTTCCTTACGGCGATACTACTTTCGTTTCACATAACTCAAGTTGCGGACGCCCAATACCTTCAAGACTACATCCCGCAGAGAATACCTAGTCAATCAGGCGGAGGCACCACCCAGGCGTACTTCTAGTAAGCTATTTGGAGCGCTACTTTCCTGTTCATCTTGGGGGCTTCTCATACCCGATGAGCATATTCTGTATCGTTGAAGCATTCTAGCTCCTGAGTTGGAAAGAGTTTGCTCTTAATGCTCCTCACAATGCGTACCAGAACATATGTATACTACTGTTGTGATGAATGAAGGTACACATCAAAGCGTCCTTGCTAACTATAAAATTTCAAAGCCAGCCTACGCACAATGATGCCCCCCAGCAGGTTGTCGACCTTAGTCCCCAGTCTGTGTATCTCATTTACAACTGCTATTATATGAAAGACATATGTAAAAACTCCGCAAACTTTTACCGGACAGTGCGAGGCGGAATTACACATCCAACCAGCGGTCTTCCTACATATATATTTGGCTATGACTTCAACACGGGAAAGAGCAGATCAAGCCGGCAAAGCATGCGTCGCTCCCACTCGTGCCCAACCAGTGGCAGTTTGGCCTGGAAGAACCAACACCCGTGTCCCGAGGTTGATCAGAGAACCGTTATGCGGCACAACGGCCCCTGGTACACGACAGCTCTCGAGGATGGCACTACAATTAACGGAATCAAAAACTTGCGGGGCCCCAATAACCAGATAGTTGAGTATTCCAAAGTTAGGTACTCTTGCGATGAATTTCCTCCGGCTACTTGGGTGGAAGGGGGCGACAACATCGATGGATCGGATCCAGCAGAGACTCGTTGCGCCGCAATTCGCTGCGGTACTGGCGTTAAGGCTGAGCAAGACTGTAAGTAGTCTTCCTGTTTTTTTCTTGCTCATTCATAGATTTTTCAAATGAGAGAAGGGAGGTGTTGCTGACTCAAGATGTTTTAGGGCAAGCCACAGCCCACGGACGCCTGCGTGCTGAGCTAGAGCGGGTTATAGAGGAGAGGCAGACCGATTACGGTCACTTCCCCTTTTGGAACCCAAGAAACAGTGTCGTCTTATTTGGCTTCACTGTGAATAACGTAGCTGATGGCATCGCGGCTAGAGTCTGGACATATTCAGACCCGGCCATGTCCCAAGTGGAACATGAAAGCGACATCACACAGGCAAAACGCACCGAAGCAGCAGGCAACTTTACCCATCACTGGCCTGCAGAAATTAGTTTCGAGGAGCTTGAAAACCGTATCAAGATGGGTCAAGGAACCGAATTCGTCGTTCCTGCAAATGATTCTTTTGTAAACTGGTCTGATCTGACAGGTATGAATATGCATATGCATGATATGAGCCTGGATTGGGACGAAGATGAAGATATTGATGATGATTACGAGTACTGGAGTGAAGGCGAAGTTAAAGAGGCTCGCCATGAGCTGGAGAAGCCAGTAACTAAACGCCAGCCGGTTTTACGAAGCACATCTGATCCCACCATCACGCCGCTCCTGAAGAGAGCCAGCGCACAGGACCTTCAGTCAGCACGAAAAATTGTCCAGGCCGCCATTACACAGTCATCTAAACTTAACAAGGCCCGTCTGGCACACCCCCTGCGCAACAGATACGGATTGAAGCCTGGAACCGTGGTAGGGGCACACATCGTCCCGCTGGCAAATGCCACCGCGACCGAGAGTGTTCCGCCACTCTTACAAATCACTGACGAAATAGCTGCTGCTGCTGCCCTCGTAGCTGAGGCTGACGCTGTAGAAGCGACAGGAAACGTAGCCAAGCGCGCGGTTGCCGCTGCAGGCTCATATTGGATGGGAAGTCTTGCTCGAAAAGGTACTGTGCCTTGGGGTGATGATCCCAGCTATGTTGTTTTCCGCAATGTTCTCGATTATGGTGCCGTAGGCGATGGTGTTACTGTGAGTCTATCATCAACCCAACCTGCTAATATTTACACTGACCGCTGCCTGTCTAGGACGACACGAAAGCCATCACGAAAGCCATGACTGACGGAAAGCGGTGCGGAGAGAAATGCAATGGCTCCACAACGAAGAACGCCATTGTATATTTCCCCCCTGGAACATACCTGATATCTAGCACGATTGCCATGCCATTCGGAACCCAGGTCATTGGAGACGCCAACGACCGGCCGACACTCGTGGCTTCCTCAAGTTTCGTCGGTTTGGGTGTTCTGTCTACAGATGAATATAGTGGTGGAGGTACGGGCATCGATGGGCTTGACCAGGAGTACTATGTCAATACGGCCAACTTCTATCGGCAGATCCGCAACATCATCATCGACATCACCAAGGCCCCAGACGGCCAACAAGTCACATGTCTTCACTACCAGGTCGCGCAAGCCACCAGTCTACAAAACGTAGAACTCAGAGCCGCTGCGGGTTCGTCGCAAACCGGCATGTATGCTGAGAATGGCAGCGGTGGCCAGATTTCCGATGTCACCTTTACTGGCGGTGGGATAGGTCTCTACGGAGGCAACCAGCAGTTCACAGCACAACGCCTGACATTCAACGGCTGTACAACCGGTGTCCAGGTCATCTGGGACTGGGGATGGGTGTGGAAGTCTGTCACCATGAACAACGTTGATGTGGGGTTCAAACTCCTCGCAGACAATGATTCAGGCAACATCGGATCTATCTCCATCTTGGACTCGTCCTTCACCAACGTCGGCAAAGTAGTCGTCATTGCCCCGCCATCATCCAAGCCAGGTTCGGGAAGTACAGGAGTTGTTCTTGAGAATGTTGCCCTGTCAGGAGTATCTTCAGCTGTCGCGGACACCAGCGGAAACACTCTCTTGGATGGATCTGCTGCTATAGTAAACCAGTGGGCTCTCGGCCCTGTCTATGAAGGCTCAACGAGTGCTCGCAGCTTCTCTCAAGGCGGCAAGATTGGGAACTATCGCCGACACTCGACCCTTCTCGATTCAAAGGGAGCGTACTTTGAGCGCCCCCGGCCTCAGTATGAGGACCAGGACGTCGGGCAATTTGTCCACGTGAAAGACTTGGGTGCCACGGGGGACGGAACCACCGACGATACGGCAGCTTTTCAGGCTGCATTGTATGCAAGCTTGGGTAAGATCTTATTTGTGGACGCTGGGTCATATATCTTGACCTCAACGGTGACTATACCGTCGGGAGCTAAGATAGTTGGGGAGACTTGGTCGCAGCTAGTCGCATCGGGATCGTACTTCGAGGACGCGAGGTTAGTTGCCCCTTTTCGCTTCCTTTCTTTGGGCTCACTCAAATAAATATCTTCATTCCTTTCGTTTTTTCTTCAATTCTACTTTCTCTTGCTGATGCATCTCTAGTAATCCCAAGGTCTTACTCAAGGTCGGAAACGCAGGGGATGTCGGCGATGTGGAGATGCAAGATCTCCTTTTCACGACCCGTGGACCAACAGCTGGTCTCATTCTGGTGGAATGGAATATCCAAGCTGCGAGTGCTGGGTCTGCTGGTCTGTGGGACTGTCACGCCCGTATTGGCGGTGCCACTGGGACTCAGCTTACACCTGCTGAGTGCCCTCCCGTCACAAGTGGTATTGATCAAGGATGCAGCGCCGCCAGCCTGATGATGCATTTGACGAAATCCGCGTCTGGCTATTTCGAGAACATGTGGCTTTGGGGATCGGATCATATGATTGAGTAAGTAGTGACCTTATCTTATAGTATTCATACATACCTATCAAGTGGGTATGAGATTGAGTGTGCAGCACTAATTTAGCCAACTACTGCCAGTGATCCTGATCTTAGTGATGCCAATAACACCATGGTGCAAAATACAATCTACGTCGCGCGTGGATTCTTGATCGAGAGCACACAACCCACCTGGTAAGCTTACTTTCTTCCAATATATAGGATTATTACTGAGAGTCTGAAAGGCTATACGCTACTGCATCCGAGCATTCTGTTTTCTACCAGTACAACTTCAACAAAGCAACAAATATCTTTGCTGGCATGCTGCAGACAGAAACGCCTTACTTCCAGCCATCGCCGCAGCCACCCGCTCCTTTTGAAGCTGTCGTGGGCGACTTTCCAGGCGACCCTGATTATACATGTGCATCTAATGACGAGTTCAGCGGGTGCGATGAGTCCTGGTCCGTTATCATAAGAGAGTCTGAGAACATCTTTATTGCAGGTGCAGGGCTTTACTCCTGGTTCTCGAGTTATGCGCAGACCTGTATTGACACACAAGAATGTCAAAAGACACTTCTGCTCCTGGATTCCAACTTTGCCAACGTGCGTATCCAAAACCTCATCACCATTGGCGCTAAGTACATGGCTGTCATGGACGGTACGGGAATCCCAGCGAAAGATAACCTCAACGTGGACACGCACCCCGACTGGTCCCAGATCTCAATTCTGGATGTTGGTGGCAACGGAACGGACTTCAACGAACTCGTCTGGATTGATCCTGCCATCTGGGACATGGATGAGCCGCAGTTCACCTGCTCACCTCCTTGTAATGTCAAGCTACCGCCTTGGACGAGCGCAACCAGCACTGTCAACTATCCCTTGCTCACCGTGAGCGACGGTACTTGGAAGAGTACTATCACTCAGCCGCCCATAACCATATCACAATGGGTGTTCGAAGTGGTGACGCTGTCCCAAGGTGGTAGTAATAATGCTAACAACCAAAAAATCAAACGTCAAGGCTTTGATGCATTCTGGCCCGTCCTGTCAACCACACCCTACTGGCCAGCCGTCGTCTATACTGGGCCAGACGGATCACCATCGACAACAGCGCCCTCGGTGCCCTTTCCTACGCCTCCTCCATCCATCGGCCCTGGTGCGCCCGCGCCGCCCAAAGGAAGCTGGCCCAAACGCGCTGTCCAGCCCTTCGCCGGCCAGCTAGACCAACCCTTGGTCGGCGAATGCGACTTCTTTGACTTCCTGTGCGTCGGTGACCCATGGATCTATGGCAATTTCACAGACCCCGACTCCCCTGATGACGACGATAATGAAAACTGGGAAGAGCTGCAGACGATCTGTCCTACCAGTACGTCTACGAAAACCTCCAAAACCACCACAGCAACGACGCCCACTAAATCGCCCTTTGAGACTGGTGATCCCATGCAGAACGAGGTGCACTGCTATAACAGCGGCGAGAACACCGAGCACGAGCGGATGGACAACGCTGCCAACGACTTCTGCAACCAAATCGGAAGGACCAATGAAGTATTGGCTGAAAACTTTTACCGCTCGTCAACTTTCGAGTTTCCGTATAACGGTGGGATTGGTATCGTCGAGATTACCCTTTCACTAGAGATCAAGCCTGGGTGTGACTGGACATGGGACTTTAACGAGTGTCACAGATATCTGGAAGTACCCGTCGACAGCTGCAATTGCGGTGGCGTGAATTGGAAACAGGGCGGTACGGTGGAAAATAATTGCTACAAGTGGAGGATTGACCCGAATGTCAGTCTTGGAGGGTAAATCATGAGTACTTATTGTCTATCATGGCCAGCAGGATAGAAATAGCTCCATAACCAGCACATACAATCGTAATTCTACCTGTTGTACCCGTACACTATGTACTTGCCTGGCTCAAGAGAGAGAAGGCAAGGTTTAGTTGAGAAGAGATCTACCAAGTCTAACTGTATCTTGACTTTTTGACAACCTTCTTTTGCCGTGAGACGATGTGTGCTCCAAATAGAATGAAAGATTAAACAGCCGTAAGATATGAGATAACTGTGATTCTTGATAATCTAATATATGTTAACTAAGGACAGCATTAGCTCCACGATGCCTCCTATCTACACTTTCGAAAATACAATCAGAAACACTTTTTGGAGGCTTGGTCAATTATTACCACAAGCATTAGAATGTCAGAAACCTAGATGATACCAGTGGATGGTTTGATGTGGATGTGATGCACTCGTCATATTTAATTACTTATACACCCTTTCCAATTCAGAGAGTTGGCAGGCTGTTTAGCCTGAAATGCAGCCAATTGTCTGGGTGAGCAAGGCCACACACTCCTCCCACCCAGGTATTTACCTCGCGACCCCAATGACGTACAAAGAACAATAAATACGTCCGCACCTCCTCGGCCTTGCTCATTAAGAATACTGAGAACTCTCTCTAACAGCCTAAAAATTCGCATCTACTATTCATTTCTGAATCACAATGTCAACCGCGGGTGTTGGGCAGGCGGACCAGGCGCTGCCTTCCTTCGAAGCGCTCCGCAACAGTCAACAACACATACGTCTCTCTCCTG
Source organism: Xylogone sp. PMI_703 (assembly GCA_021399445.1). Classification (NCBI taxonomy): domain Eukaryota; kingdom Fungi; phylum Ascomycota; class Leotiomycetes; genus Xylogone; species Xylogone sp. PMI_703. The sequence continues at coordinate 4,542,190 of JAJTUQ010000003.1, forward strand.
ATGCTCAGAGCCTCTTCTGGTCCCTCGATGGCCCCCTAACCTCCTCCATTTGGATCATGGAGAGCGCTAGGAATCCAGATTCTCTTGAACCCTACTGCCGACAAACCACTGGCACTGACACCGACTGGCACCCAGCCTCGCAGTCGCCACTTACCGAGCCCAAGGTCTCATCGGTAACGGTAACCGTCTATGACCTCGAGCTGTGGGAAGACCAGTGGCTGGACGTGCATCGAGACCACGCAGATCCCGAGGGCGGCGACGAGAACGGGGACGGGGTTGAATTTGGAGAACTCCCTGATTACAATCCGGATGAAGACGAAGAGGGACCAGAACATCTGCTGATGTGTTGCGGGACGAAACGACCACGTGGAAAGGCGGCGAGGCTGGTTGTGAAGCCCACTGCATCGGGGAACGGGTTTCTCACCATCCACGACTACGTATCGGCGGTGCATCCTTGGCTCATGAGTTTGCGCGAGGATCTTTTGGCGGCTATGGCCGTATGGGATGACGAGCCTTTGCCCTCGGAGACGAAACTCATGGTGAATTACACTGCATTGGACCGTTTGAAAATGTATGAGAGGGAAGAATGGATTAGCTTGAAGAGGGGTAGGCCCAGCTAAAGAAGCCGAGCCTCTGTTTATGAAATAAGATGTTACTGAAACAAAACTTGCTGTTTAATAGTTAATGATATTTACGATTGAGCTCAGGCTTACACGTATGACCATGGATTGGCAGGTATCTAATTGAATGTATTGCTTTCTTGTTGTCTGTACATTAGAGATCTTGTCTCATCTACCGTATTGTCCGTACCGTTGCTCCACTCCGTGAATCAGACATGGCAGACCTAAGATACGCACTAATTGTGTGCATTAGTTGTGGGACGATGGCTGTAAGAGTGTTGATGTTGTGTGTAGACACATACCTCATATTCGGATTCCCCGTAGTCCCAAGACAAGTCTCAAGTGTTAGCATGTGAAGGGAAAAGGCATGTCCGTTCCCACATCAGGAGGGGAGGCGTAGGTGGATTGAGCTGCAGCCCTTACTGCAAACTACATCGCATCCAATGGTATTCAATACATGTGAATGGAGAACTAGGGGGTACTCCCTTCTTATAGGGCCTAGCCCAATCACGCAAGTAGCATCGGCCTTTATCTCCTCTGGATGACACAATACGGAGTACCGCCTTCCTCTGCTGTAACATGTGACCCTTCCAACGACTGTAATTCAAATCAACTCAGCTATGATTAGAAGAAATTATAGCCCATGTGTGTTATCATTGCAGATACCGTCTCGCAAAAGTTAGGGCTAAAACACCGGTACAGGGTACGCCACCTGACCTTTCCATCTTAAAATTCCTGTGCTTGTGTGAACTTGTTTCGTACAGAGCCGCATAAACTCCCCTCCATAGTCTATTTATTGTGTACGTAAATCTGCGCGTGGGATAATATCAGGAAGCTTGGCCCCGAGTTCGGGTTCGGGTTGATATTTACTTGACCAAATACAGATGTATATCATTTGAAGACATTAATTCAAATTGATTCGGCTTACCTTCGTCTTCTAACGGCTTTAAGCTAACCTCGAATTCAACCTCATAACTCTTCTTCCCTAACGTCCCCCTCTTTGACCTTCTCACTACCTGGTAGCACTTTTTCCACCGTTGCCTGAATCTCATCTGTCATGAGATTCTTGTCAATATTCTTTAAAAACACGACACAAATCAACGCCACAATGCCAGCGGCAAAAACCGACCACCAAGCCATCCTAAACGCATGAGCATAGATCAACCGCCCCGTCTCTTCCGCCGCGTGGAGAGCCTTCTCTGTCAACCCAGGAACTCTATCAAAACCTTGCTCGGTATTCATCGCCACGATCAGCGCCTTGCTTGATGATCGGGGCATCCCTTCAGCAACCGCCGCTCTGGCAACGCTTGCGGACCAGGGTTCCAACTCATTGTTAAGGATGGCCGTGAAGACTGCAGAACCTAGAGCGCCTCCAAGAGCCCGAGCGGCAAGTCCACATCCCGTCGCGGTACTCAGATGAGCGTGTGGGGCAGAATATTGGAGGGCAGCCATCAGCACCGCCAGGGGGCCAGAATTAGCAATTCCACTAACGACATTGATACCGAGAAAGGCTGATTTCCATTCGGGGGTGATATTGGCGTAGCTGACGGTTGTTGCGGCGAAGAGGAGGTAGGAGATGACCAGAGGCAGGCGAAAGTCCTTTGTCATGGTCGTGTAAATGGCAACAGGGATACATCCAAAGACGGTAGGAAGACCATACGAAAGATTGAGGATGCTGATCTGCAGACTGTTACTGGCGAAGCCGAGATTAAGGAACATGCGCGGAAGCGTATTATTGATGACGCCATAATAGATCCAGCCTTCGACGATGAGTACCAGGGATGCCAGGGGGAAGTTACGACCATTCTGAAAGAGGACATGTGGAAGGACGCCATCTTTACGGCCTTTCCATTCATATATTCCGAATATGCAGAGTAAGACGAGGCCGGTGGTGAGAGGAGCGATGATGTGGCTATCATCCCAGGAGTAGGTTGATCCGGACCAGTTCAGAGCCAGCAAAACCAAAGTGGCGCCAACGATAAACAAGAACGAACCAACAGGGTCCAGCGCCCAGATAAGACTGGTCCACTTCATCTCTAGGTGCCGTACATGGCGCGGATTGTAAAAGGCGAGGATGGAAACGGAAGCGGTCAGATGAAGTGCCAGATGAACCTAATGCTAGTATTAGCATCAAACAACGATAAAAGAGATGTATATTAATGCTCACCCAAAAGATATCCCGCCACCCAGAAGAAGACTGCTTAACCAACGCTCCTGCCGCCAATGATCCGGCTATACCCCCAATAGCACCCGCCGCAAAGGCCGATGCATTCGTATAAACACGATACTTGAGCGGCATAATCTCCGTTGCAATGGCACGCAGGACTGGCGCTGTAGTCAGCGCCACACCCCACAGCACGCTGCCCCCAATCAACATGCTCATAGACACGGCTTTTGCAGAGACGATGGCACCCACGGCTGCGACTAAGGATGGTATGGCTGCGATGTACTTGCGGTCGAGAGTGTCGGAGAGGCGCCCAATGACTGGGGAGAGGGCGCTTTGCATTAGTAAGGGCGCTTGCACGACCCAGGCGACGAGAGAGGGTTCGCCGAGATCGCGGGCGATGAAAGAGAGAACTTGGCCGCTGGAGACGATGACGAGGACCTGTTACCATTATCAAGAGTCAGTGTGAGATGTGGGCGTGGGAAGAGCTGGTGGATGGTACTTCGAGACCAAGGCCGAATGTCACAGCAGCGAAGACGGCCCATGAACGCCAGGTCAAGCGGATGTGCTCAGCAACATAGTCGGCTTCGGTATCCATCTCAGTGGTCGTGGCCGGACAGGCCTCGATATGAGACGCGTTGGGCTTAGTGTCGGCGAGGGTGGTGGAATCCATGATATGTTTTGAGGAATATCAATGTAGACGAAGTAATTTGATCATTGTCAATCAGCAACATGGTCGATGAGGCAGTATTATACCAGACTGTTGAGGACTAGAGGTATTGATAAGGGTTCGTTCTAGATTCGACAGCCTCCTCCAGCTGCTTCCAGTGGTACAGCGGAGTAAGTATTGGCACAGCACTAGCAGGGGATAGCCTCACTTACCTTTATTACAGTAAGTAGTAACTCCCTAATCATTCTATAACATTCATAAATCCTATGTTAGCTTAACTAAAATTGGTGGCTCTTACTGCTATATACAGATAAGGTTGCCGTTCCGGGACAAATCCCCTGCTAGTGCTGTGCAAATACTTACCCCGCGGCACTGCATCTCACTGCCGGTCCCTATCCGTCGTCTCCGAGCCACCGGAAACGTTCCAACCCCTGCCCATACCCCTTTTCGGGGTTTAAGTGAGCAGCATCGCATTTTCGGAAAATTGCAATTCGACTATTGGAAGGGAAACCAAGTGCGGCAAATATACGCGGTATTAGTTACATGAAGTAATCCTACACCTTATCTACATGTCGCTCCTTGGCCAACCACTCATCGATCACATCCTTGTAATCCTTTGGCCGGTACGCCTCAAAATACTCTCTCCACCACCTACCCTTCCGGAACGCGTTCAACTCTAAATCTCTCATAATCGCATCTACATATGTCAAACTGTCAAAAGCATATTCTGGGTAGAGTCCAGCCATAGCGCCCGCTTCTCTGGGTCTGCGCAGTTGTTGATAAGTCGAGCTCAACGCGACTCCATATCGTATGTCGTCGTAGTCGACATTTGATGCTTTGAGATTGGATAGCTTGTCGTCGAAGAAGGCTGTAATCCACAATGCCTGGAGTTGTCCTACCAATACTCCGTGTGTGGCCGTGGCTTTGCCCATGTACGCGATGGACCTGTGTTGCAAAAGATGCGGTTGCCAGGGAGTTATATGCCGATGCATCTGGAACAATTTGCCAGTTTGTTTCTGCAAGCTCGGTACTTGTGGTGCTCGTGGGGTTCGCGTTGGTAGTGTGGAAAGGTAAGGGATTTTGCTTTGGATGAACTCCATTGCCTTTATCGAGTCGTGGTGGAAGGCTTCGTGATCGGCTTCTGCTGTTAGTTGACCAGTGGCCTTGGAGACTGACTGTTAGTCTTTCGATCCGCTGACGCGTGAATTTCTCAAAACTCACCTCAATTGGTTTTATTGAGATCAACGAATCTGGTTGCCACCCCGTACAGCATACGACAGCCTCGGCGTCCAAATGTTCCCCATTTGAGAGAATGACTTGATTTGCAGTAAGGGATTCCACCTCCCCCAGATGAACCGTGATGAGGCCCTTGCGAACCAGATCAAACCAGCTGGTCTCGTAGTTGTGGATACTCGCAGCATTCCCCGTCCAAAAAGGTGTCGTCCACGGTTCCAACTTGGCTAGCTCTGGGTCTGTCCGGAATTGATGAATGGATTTGATATGATGGTCCAGCCCATTCCAAAACATGCGACACACGGCTTGTCCAATCCATGTCTGATGCAGCACGTCTCGAACCCAACCAGAGGTGGCCGTCTTCCCAAACGGCGAAGGATCCATGACAGACCATGCTCGCACTGAAATGAATGTTGCCAAGGAGATGCTCTTGAACGGACCCCAGTCGAATCGTTTAGGCCAAATATAGTGCGGTCCGCCACCCGAAGGTCGCATCACCATCCTAACACGCGTTCCTCCCCGGGCCGCAGTATATATGACATCCCAAGCAGATTTGTTGCCTCCAATCACGACAATCTCTCGCTTTTGAGACAATTCTTGGGCTCGGATAGGTAGCTCTTTGGCGTGGAACAACATGCCCTTGAACTTCTCTCGGCCTGGGAGTCTCGGCATCTTGGGAACCTTCAACAACCCAGATGCAATGACCAACTTCCGTGTATGAACCGAAGACCCATCAGCCAATCCCACAACCCAGCCTCCATCGTCTTGCAAACTCGCTGACATGGCTTTGGTGGAAAATCGTATGTGTTGGTGGAGATTGTGAAAGGAAGCATACTCTTCAAAGTATTGATAGACGACTTCTCCCGGAATGTGCTGGCCGGGCTTGAGTCCGTACTTCTCTGGCATCATGGGGAAATCGCCGTATTCGTACGAGCCGATGACATTGTTAGTTTTGAGGCCTGGGTAGAGTCGTTCTTTAGCCCATGTCCCTCCCACCGTTTTAGCTTCGTCGATGACCAAGATCTTGGCATTAGGGTGGATTTGAAGGTAAGTTTTGGCCATAACTAGGCCATGCATCCCTAGAGATTGCCTTTTAGTAGAGTAAACATGAAGATGCTGATACCTCATTACTTACCTGCACCTAGAATAAGTACGTCAAGCTCATCTTGTCTATCCATCATCGTGCGCTGCTATGGTATGGATATGCGACAAACAAAGACAAGAGCTTTTGGTATATTTGACAATATGTAGAAGAAGAAAAGCCAACTGGGTCCCTATGAGTAAATTTTAGACTGTAAGTGCGTAGAGATTTTATTTTATATTCTACTTGGCCGCCTATAACCTAGGGTATCATCTACCATATATGCTCACCGTAGCCGGTATAGAGCTAATGATGGATTAGTCTTACTCCTTCGTCAATTACCCCTGATATAGTACAACTGTTTGCCACTAATATAACCTTGTAAAAAGCTCTTGAATTATTACTGTTTAAGAGGGTTTCCTTTATTTCCTTTACAGAACTAATTCAATTATTCGATTAATTATAAGGAATAAAGGGGATTAAACTTTAGGTATCGATATTTCGGTAATTCAGAGGCTTTAGATTCTTGTTGTAGTTAAACTATAGAGAGCAATAGTCTGCAGAATCTCACTATGATGAGATGAGTATTTCCGGTACATGACCAACCCCTGGAACTTGCGCCCCAGAACCCTTTCTTAGCGTCTCCACCTGGGAAAATTGCCCCACGCAGTAATTGGCGCCAAAGCGTTGATATTTGCGAAATTCCGATTGCTGAGGAGACTGATTCTCTGGATAGCTTCCTTATCATTGATATTTGCGGATCCTTCTCTGCTCGCATTCTCCACCACCGGCAAAGATGAGTTTACGGAAAGCGTGTGCGCCATGCAGAAGTCAAAAGTTGCGATGCAATGCCAAAGACGCTGGGATGCCTTGTGGTCGCTGTCTGGATCGGAGAATCCCTTCAGCGTGCGTCCTAACTCCGAGACGCCGGCGAAGGTCAGAACTGCCACTGATGATAATACTACCGACGATTAGACATCATGCTGACTGAATGAGTTCACCTCTAGACGGAATGGGGAAGCAGTTGAGGTGCCAGACCGAGATGACCATAATGAGGCTCTCGTACATGGCCCATCTTCTATACTGCGACTAGAGAGAGCCACGAACTCGAGGCCATCGGGTGCCGTGCCTCGCGGCCAATTCCATCTACAGCTCTACTCGGAACTTACGTCTCAACAACCATCCCTTGGTTCAAACGACCTGTTGGACTCGCAATCTCCTGGGCAAGAAATTGTCGCGTATCATGGCTCTACCGATTTGGTCTCCATCTTGGGTGAATTGAAAGGGACTTCTTCAAGACTAGTCCGTGTTGTGGTGACAGACAACCAGAATGACCTCCCAATCACTCCGACTCGCTATACTGGTCAAGAAGACTGGCAGAGCAAGGTATACCGGCATTCCATCCAAGGTCTAGGAGAAGCGGCGATACAGTTTCTATCTTCGGAACAAGTCTTTGATGTTCCTCCGAAGCGTGTCTGGTGACTTTCCCACACGAGTCGTTCTGGGGAAATGCTCCACTAACACAGATCCAGCGACGACTTGATCAAGCTCTACTTCGACCATTGCCACCACCTCACTCCTGTCATTGACCCCATCGACTTTATCCGCACTTACCTCACTGGCGACACCTCTTTGTTCTTGCTCTATGCCATCTTAGCAAATGCCATCCCTTTTGCATCTTTAGACGTGCTCTCTGCGGTTAGTTTCTCTGATCGTTTTACCGCCCAGCGAGCATTCTCCAATCGCGCAAGTCATGCTTTCAACTTCAATCTGGAGAGGAGCAATCTTCGCCTTGTCCAAGGTTCCATGATTCTGACCACCGCAATCCCCGTTCATGGCTGTCAACACGATACTGACTATTGGCTTTACAACGCAATCCGGATCGCGAGTACAATGGGGCTATATAGACGGTAATGATCGCTCTCAGTCTGAGGTGCACGTGAGACTGACATACCATCCAGCGACGCAACTCAGTGCCTTAACCAGAAGATGCAGAAACTATGTCGAAGAATCTGGTGGATCATCTACGTATGTGCCCGAATCCCTTCCCATCCTACACGCAACGACACGCTGACAGCTTGCAAGTCGAGAGAGTCTCTTCATTGGATTCTAGGTATCAAGGATACGCGTCTTCAAGTAGAGGGGGGCAGCACACTGCTTAGCCCCTTAGCTATGGACGATTGGGAAGACGACGACAAAGTAGAAGAGGCCACGCACATTCTTCCATCCGTACAAGCAGTTCACAAACAATATATGATCCAGCTCTGCCGACTATGTGAGCTTGGTATGTGTCTCCTTCACTTCAGTCAGTATGAAGCTGAGCCGTGACGACAGCCTCCAGAATCACCTCGAATCTTGACAAGATAACCACAATGGATGAAACAATATCCACATGGCGGAACAATCTTCCAGCTGACCTTCTCAGCACAAACCATCCATGTGCTCTAGTACTTCTTTCAACCAGTTACCGCATAGAATGCATCATTCTACGTGCACTGTGCAAACGGCAGTATAATGTCACTGATCGCCTCCTAACCTGCCTCTTTGAACTCAACGCCATTTTCGGAAGAGTTGTGGCCTACGATCTAATCCAGTCCACCAGCCTCCTCTTCGCCAATACCGTCTCCTGGACCGTTGCTGTCTACGTCGAACTATCCGTCAACACTACACTCCCCTGTGATCAACAAGATCTGGTCTTGGGGTATATCAAGACAGGTCTCATTTTGCTCAAGAGAGCTAAAGAGAGGTGGCAGAATGTCGAGTCCACCTTAAGGCTGCTGCAAACTATCATTGCTCGTGAAAGATTAGATAGGACCGCACCGATTGGTGTAAATGTTAACGACGATTCGACTAATGGGGCACAAGACGAGGCCACACTAACATCATTTACACAAGACTTTGACATTGATGATTACTTGAATGGATCGCTGGACTTTGGAATGCTAGATTATTCACTCGGAATTGATATATCAAACTAAATTGGGAGGCCTGGGGTTCTGGGCCTTGGCACTCTGTCATCAGATACGACGTAGACAGAAGGTATGAGCACATGAGCATCGACATTGGCCTCGACATTGATTCTTATAAGTCTCCTATGCACAAGTAGAGCGGTGCCGAAAGTCAAGATGTCACCAACATGCTCTTCGCGCTCTGATCCATGGATTCAAGCTCTCATCACTCTATCTTTAGTGCAAAGCACGTTAATAATGCCATCGATGGAACAAATCGTGAACCAATTCAACTAGTTGTTAGGAGAGGTTTAGCGGAAAATAGGTTGTAAAGTTTTTCTGATATAAAGATCGAATTTAAATGTGATGTATATCCAGAAACACGCCATCCCTCTTAACTAAGTTAATAAGATTCACTTTTCACAACCCATTGCAAATACAAGCTCAGCAAACATTCAGGCAACGTCAAGGGTCTCTTTGAACCGCCTTAAAAGACATCTTGTCGAGGCATAGTCTATTAGGTAAACGGCTCGGCCGCTGATCTCCTTCTATTCACTAGGATCCGTTATTGTTCGCCCCTTACACAATTCTATTAAGCTACGAAGCTAGGCATCTCGTAACAAGTAGACTAGCTAGTAATGACGAGCGTAGCTGCTGCTGAGAGGTCACATTGAGTCTTCATTTCCAAAGTTATTGTCGGAAGGATCATCTAGCTTTATAAACTACTCTATCTCATTCATGCGACAGAATCAATCGTAGGTATTCAGTCGCCTTCCTAGCTGAGGAGTAAGAAGATCTAATGGGGGACGTTATATGATCCCCACGATCCAAGGCTCGTGCACCACGTCCGAGTTTCCCATATACAGTGACAACAACATATTAAACAAGAGAGGTAGATCAAACATCAGTCTACACCCTCAGTTACGCTGACTTTACTCCTCTCCTTCTCCCACTCCTCACTCACGCCAAACCCAAGATATCCCTCCGCACCAGCAGGCTCATAGAAGAACTCACGCTTATACATGCTCGGCGCAATCCCTCTCTGAATTCGGAAAACGAGATCTGGATTGGAAGTAAAGAACCGCCCCATGGCCACAGCCATATTTTGTCCTGCACAGTCCACATCAACAAGTTTCTTTGCACTTTCGGCCGTATAACCTCCAGCAAGGATAACTGCCGATGTAGTACTTTTCCACAAGTCGACGAATGGCTGGTTGAGATTCTCCTCTGATCCTGTTCGCCGCGAGTGGGGGTCGCCAGCCAGAGGAGGTTGGATGAGATGGAGGTATGCAAGATTCAGTTTCTTCAGCTCACTGATCAGATGCGTGAACTGAGGGAGGGTTCTCTCCTGCATGCCCATGCCGCGGAATGTGTTCCAGGGGCTGAAGCGGATTCCGACTCTATCTGACCCAACAGCGTTGGACACGGCTTTGACGACTTCGAGAGGAAAGCGAGATCGGTTTGGGATGCTTCCTCCCCAGTCATCGGTACGTTGATTGACAACGTCTTGGATGAATTGGTCGATTAAGAAACCATGTGCTCCTAATTCCAGACATGTATATGAGAAACAACCCGTCGCACATTAAAGAAGATGACACACCATGTATTTCAACGCCATCAAAACCCGCAACATTGACGGCTTTCTTAGCCGCCTCGGCCCAATCGCGGATTGCTCGCTGAATATCCTCTTCAGTCATCTCGACTGGCGTCGGCTCATCGGGACGATGGACTATGGAATCTCCATACTTCATCACTGGTAATGGCACTGCAGAGCTGCTAAAGACTGGTCCCGTGCCATCTCGATCGCGGAATTCCTTGATCGCTGCTCGTCCTTGGCAATACAACTGGATAAATATGAAAGATCCTCCTAAGTACATTATATCAGCATTTGTGAAATTAAAGATGCAGTATGGGTGTGCTTGCTTACGTTCATGTACAGCATCAACAACCCTCTTCCACGCCGAAACTTGCTCATCAGTCTCTAACACCGGCGTTATTCTTCCTCCTGCTGCCCATAGGCTAACCGCCGTGGCTTCGGTAATCAGTAGAGTGCCTGGGACTGATGCCCGCTCGCCATAGTACGTAGGCACAATATCGAGGATCTTGTGCTGTTCGTCAGTGCGATATCGTGTGCAAGGAGCCAGCACGATCCGGTGGCTCAATTTGATGCGGCCGAGTTGAAGAGGTTTGTGTAGAACACTCTCCATTTCTTTGGTAGTGAGTGTCTGCCTCTCTCGGAGGCACAGGATGCCATAAGAAGAATTTAGTGTTGTGTATACCGCGCTGTGGCTGACTTGGGGGGAACACATCCGGTCAAGTGAAGACGGAAAGGTACTGTACGTACCCGACATCTATCCGCCATTGGGGACTCTATCGGCGCAACTACAGTGGGTGTACTTAATAATCCCCGATTGATTGATAATATCATTATCCTTTAATTATTAGAATAAGTTTTTAATTCCAAAAACTTTTTGATAGCCAAAATGTTTAGTTTAAACTAGATTAGACTGTCTTCCAAATGGTTAATCTCAAAATTAACCAATTGGATTAAACTATATAGTCTCGTCTAAAAGGTCTACAGTCTCAAAGATAACCTCTAAAAGCAAGTCCAACTTAGACTAAACTATATAGTCTATAGTCTGATGGTCTAGTCTTTAAAAACAGTTTCTAAAAACCTTTATAGTTTAGACCAAACTGGACCGTTAGCTAGTCTAAAAAGGACTAAAGAGCTTAAAAGGGTTAATTGAATTTTGATAGTTTAAGATATATGAGAGAGTCAAGACTCAAGGAGGTTAAGGAGAGTCGGGCGCGTAATAATAGCACTGTGACCGTACTATGCAAGGCTGTAGAGCAACAATAATGATCATAACCAACTACGTCATATAATACAATTAGCAATATTACAATGTTTGTACGCGCATACCCAATTATAAGAGACAGATCTGACTCTAATTATCTAGATAAAAAGAAGGGAAAATTGTTGTTGTATTGCCTACCGCTTCACCCTTATATAGGGGCTCGGTGGGTTCGGCGGTGGAATAATTACAAAGATATGTAGGCTCGGTTTCCTTACCACATTATCTTTATGCTTTAGTGAATAATATTATTCTATAGAGTTAATCATAATTAATTGAATTTAATCATACAAGATATTATAGCATTATAAAAATTACTATGAAGTAGCTAATAATATTATTTCTTTGAGAGTGTTATATTTGGAACCGTTTAACTATATTCAGAATAGTATTATATGTAATCTGATTATTTAAGTTATTTAGGTCTTATTAGCGGGAAGAATCTAGAAGTAATATGAGGGTAATATAGAGAAACACTAAGTATAAAACCAAACCTGCCGTCTCTGGAATCCGAAAGAATTCTAAGCATCAGTTCTCTTCAGTTTGATCACAGAGGCAATCAGTATCACCAGTTTTATAATGCTAGAATCATTCAGAATGTTCTCCAAAGCGTTGCTCGTGGGTGTCCTTGCGCAGGGAGTCATTGCGGGTGGTTATCCGACGTCTGACCGCGACGTGAGTCCAGCCGTCTGGAGCACCCCTAGCCAGATAGTTGTGACGAACATCATCAGTATCCAGGAGAACAGTACCGCTATGGATGAGGTCTGTAAAATGTAGCTGAACTATGAAAGGCAGCATGTACTGAAGTCAACTAGGAACTCAAGCTCCTCAACAATTTTCTTGAACAGGTCTATCTGAACGAGCCTGGTGTAGAACTGTTCCTGCTCAATCGTGACGATGCGCACTTTCAGTACGTCACATTGGAGATGTAAGTGAACCCCCAACTTCTGGATTGCTCTTCGCACCGGCTGACAAAATTCATCGTTGACGATTCACTTAGTTACTCCAACCAGAATGCCGTGGACATCCATCTCGCCTCTCCATACATGGCGGCCCTCCTTCAGGCCGAGACCGATGGGGGTCTTAAGAGGGCTGACAATGATGTGCATCTGGAGACCTTAGTTTCACAGATTGGGCCTCGCCACCTAGCCTAGAGGTTACGGAAGGCAGGGATCCTATTTTATCCCATTAAGAAGTTGGCATCTACACTACGAGGATGGGAACTAGGGGTGTGGTTTTGCTCAGATTTTGCGGTGAGGCCAAATGATAGCAATCAGACCACAAACACTTTAGGATTTATCAGGAATTATGCTTCTCTCGTCATAATCTTACCAACAGGTTCATTTAATTCAACATATCTCTGAGTAAGCCCTACAGTAATTGACGGGTATTCGTGATTCTGGTATGCTTCAACCGACTTATTCAAGGGTTTCATCTTTTGTGTATGTAAAGGAAGCTAGAAAGACAAAGAGGATGGATACAAGCAGTATTATTCTCCTGCTGAGAATATCTATACTGTAGGGTAACTGCTCACTGCCTTTAATCTATTCAAGCTACTAAATGTATTCTTAAAATTCAGCGTAGATGTTCTTCATACAATACATTACGTGGTAATATTCTTTCTGTTACTTTCCATGGAGCGATCAAATATTCTTCCCCACACTAATTCGTCAAGTCCTTGAATTCATCAGAATATGACTATGATTGAGGTTGGACTAGGGACCAGTGCAGCCACGTCCGTCAGAGGTCAGTAGCTCCATCCGTACTAGCAACTAATTCACATTAGTATGTGCATGATTCCACTCTTGTAAATGAATCTTGATCAGATATAGTTATCCTCAGAACGAGCAGTTGGCCGGTGTCTCTGCTCTTATAACCGGAGGCAGACATTCGAATTTCGATATTCTGCGCCTCCTTCGTACTGATTATTATCCTAGAATGACATACTTCTCTTGCTCATTCTCCATTATTACGAGCGATCTCTATAGTGAGGAAGGTAGCAAACGGTAGGTGAGTGTGGAATTCAGGACGACCAAGGAAGGAAATAGCCGTTGTCGCGTACCTTCGTACAGTATCAGGCTGCCAAGAGCTGTGCCGCTGTCCCTACAGGTGGATCCTAACTACCATCGGGTAGGTAAGCAGTATTCATCACGACCTTTGAGAGTTTGACAGATAATTAACTTGAATAACTTCAGGGACAAATGACTACCAACCCACTCAACTGCGATAGACATTACTCATAATGTCTCAACGTTCCGAGTATTCTGACTCTGAATCCTCGGATTGGGCTCCGGACGGCCCCGATGTCTTCACCTGGCTATCCCCTGAACTTAAGCTCGAGATCTTCCGAGCGCTGCCCAACCTACATTCGGTCATCGCACTACGTCTGGGATGTTCCGAACTCAATGCAGTATACACGAGATACGAGAAGGATATCAAGGGGGCTCTTCGAGATAGGATTGTCCAGGCCGTCAGTTCTCATTATGATCTCTTGACGACACTTCACATCCCAAATTCGGCGAAGAAGCTCTCACCTGAAGGCGGCTGGCCTCATATCACCCCGGAATATCTGGCTAAACTAGGCAAAACAGACTTAGTTGTAGACGTCCTGCGCTATCTGCCTTATATCGCTGAGACAGCAAACCGCGAAGACAATTTGCATAATGTTGAGTACAAGTGCAATGTGATAGATTACTCAGTAATGATGACCTCGGAACGCCTTGAGCAGATTGAGGACTATGCCTCCGCCCTCAGAGATGAGCCCCTCTCCAGGCACATGATTACCATTGCCGCGGGGTACGAAAGCGGTGGACTGGAAATAATACTCGACACGATGAGCAGTGAGATCTGCGAGGAAATTATCCGATTCTCACCGGGTGTTACCATGGATGTTGAGGATTATTTTGCTATGATGGCGGAGCGGTTTCGAAAACTTGAAATAATATTCGTGCCCGGCTACGACCCTCATGTCTCGGTGAAGTGGGAACCAGGAGACGATATCGGATGCCCAGACGAGTTGAATTACCTAATCGTCCAAGAAGAAGGGTACGCCACAGAAAGGGACGTTAAGTGGATCGGACATCTATATCGCAAATTTGGATGGCCGGGTCCTGATTACAGAAAGGAGGAGGCATTGGAAGCTGTGAAGCAATTTGTGGAATCTCGACACCCATAGACCATATACTACATTAATGGTTCGTATTGTTGATGATTTATTTGTAACTCGATATTCAAGGCGATATATCATGCCATTAGTTTCCTGGGATTCATCAAGTCAGAGGCTAGAAATAAGTAGTAAACTATATCACCACTGAAAGATGCGAGTGCTTCAGCAAATCGAATTAAGATATGAGTGCCTTTCGGCAGGATCATCACTGTCATCTTAAGAATAGAAATTTATATATTACGCTCTAAGGTTATGATTAAGCATAATCTCGCGATCCAAGTCCTTGAGCCTAGATTTTAAAACAAATTATGCCAATAAATTAGCACGCATAGCCGATGCCAGCGTGGATAATATAAGTTGCCTTGGAAGCATCATATGGAACCGTGAAACTATCTGTTGAAGAGCTCACTGTAGGGTCATGCGTGTTCCCGAACTGTCCAGGTGCAATCTTGTTCGGATATGTCTTCCCGTAGTAGAAATGTGTGGAGGTAAGAGACCACCCATCAGTGGTGCTATAGGTGACAACAAGATTGGTACCGACTTTTTCGATAGTAAAGGTGCCAACAGCAGAAGCCTTGGTGATATCGTTGCCGCCAGCTCCCAGATAAAGAATGCCTGATACAGGGACTGGGCCTTCAATGACCCACCCCCAATTCTTTCCTATGTTGAGTGAGATGAATGTCTCATCTACATCTCCCGAGGATGTGGCGTAACCATATGCAGTACCCTCACAAGTACTAGATGGTGGGGGAGGTGGGGGTGGTGGTGGCACGTATGTACTGGTAGTGGCGGAGGTCGTTGAAGTTGTTGTAGTAGTCGTTTCAATCGTTGTGGTTGGACTTGGAGTCGTAGTAGTCTCAGTAGAGGTTGTTGGAGTTGTCGTAGCCGTCGTAGTTGTCGTAGTTGTCGTAGTTGTCGTAGTTGTTGAAGTTGTTGAAGTTGTTGAAGTTGTTGAGGTTGTTGAAGTTGTTGAGGTTGTTGAAGACGGAGGTGGTGGAGGCGGAGGCGGTAATACTCCACAAGGCTGAGTTGACTCGAATATCGTAGCTTCATAAAGGCTTAGATAGCTGGAACCGCCACATATCTCCGAGCTGTCGCCATTGCAGGCCGTATTGCAATGAGATGAGTCGGCCGGTGCGCTACCACCTTGAAGCATGTAGCCACAATAACATTCTCCGTGATATTCGGTGGCTGCCAAAGGGTAATATTGGTTACCACAGGCCAAAAGGCACTGCTCGGTTGTGAGAGTACTCGAGGCCAGCTGGTTCTGGCGATAGGTTACAGCACGATAACCTACTCCTTCAGAATAACATCCTTTTGCCGTATACTGGGAGACGATATCAATAGTGGAGAGGTCAACTGTGGGATAGGTGGTATCTTCATAGAGAGAAATGCGTCGATTCGCGCCGCATGTTTCGTTCTGGTTGCCGTTGCATGGTGCATTGCATTCTGTTTCGGGGGCCGGAGTAGGCGGCTGCACCGTTCCACAGTGGCACACTCCATAATAGAGCAAGCCAGCGTACCTGAATCCGTTTGACTGTATGCAAATGAATAAACTTATTCTTTATCATATAAGAATGATCTTACCTTGCAAATCGCAGTGCAATCCTCTACAGTCATTGTGCTATAGAGCAGGTTTGGGTTATATTGCAGAGTGTCAGGGCTAGGCTCTACGAAACACCCAACGTAGGAATACGGGGTGTAATCGTCAATTGGGCATGGTGGAAGCGGGGGCGCGTCCCAGCGGCGATGGAGTTCTCTGGCTGCTTGATTACCGGCTGGTGATGCCGTTGTGAAGGATATGAGAGCTGCCCCTGCAGCATAATGTATAAGAGATTTCATGATAAACGTATACCGTGCAGTATAATGACTTTATATAGATGTATGGGGCCCCAGGATGTGGAATGTGCGGAGCTGAACACCCACTCCCTTATTACTTATATACTCGGTGGATGAATCGTGGCTACCACGTAGGGATCGAACGAAAACTACGTCGTCTGATTTTTAATCCTCGCTCTTTAGAGGCAAGACATACTGATTGGACGCCAAATCAATAGTGCCGATTAAGCATTTTGAAGTTCAGGAACTAGTTGAATGGGTAATCGGTGGCGTTGTCAGTTAGAATGGCATGTAGGAGATGCCGATGGCAGCGGGTAAAGCACCACGCCCTAGGTTTCGTAGGAAATAGACTTTGCCGAGTTAACATTATTACAAATTATACTCTCTTGTCACTTTTTAGCCTCTTGATGTTGATAACTGTGATTATCCGGTGCCTGACGATCAAAAATGGTCTCTCGGAAGACGGGAGGTCTAGACGCCGCCGTGCTCGCCAATACGAAGTAGAACCACACAGCCAATCGGACGGAAGTAGCAGGTCACTGGCACTGAGACACTAGCAAGCTAGACTTTAGGGGTTCAATTATTTGTGCTGTGAGGGACCCGCCTCTGCGCTCTAGATATTTGAAGTTCTTGGCAGCTGAAAGCTAGAGGAATAGGTATTCTCAATCGGAATAGCGAATTCTCTCACCAAGTGCGTGGTCTTGAGCCATTCCTTGTGAACTTGCTCTTTCCCGAGATCCGCTTTATCCTCTGGTACCTATGTTTCCTAAATCAAAAGCCTGACACTGCAATTTCTATATTCTAAATAAGCTATTCAATCAAGCACGCCAGAATATCAGCGTCCATTTATGAGAAATCTACTGGTGAGCTTACTGGGTTTGGGACAAACATTTTCTAAGATTATATCAAAAGACAGCAATAGTACCCCAAAACTTGAGAAATATATTGCTTTAGAATATATAATAAGTTATTACTCACCTTCATTTAATTACATCAGCATAGACCATAATTGAGGTGAAGGATTTATTGTATCGTAAGGCACTATTTACTATACTCGGTCTCAAGCTGAATTTTTCAGAGCTTACCCGCTTGCTCCCTTTGCAGTTTTATTTAATTGATGCTATAGATGTTGTAGTTCATGTTCAAGTAGCATGTACCTTCCTTCCCTCTACCAAAGTTACTGGTCCAATGTAATGCTTGCGGGCGATAGCTGCATAATACAAAAGGGAAATGAGCAGAACAGAGACAAAGATAACGGAGGCCCAGTTGAACCCGGCGGCAGTGACTGGATAGACTTGGGGCCAGAAGCTCCAGAAGAAGCTCCAAAATGCGTAGGTGACTGCAAGGGCGTTGATCGGAATTCCGAATTTACCCAAAGAGAACTGAGCACTAGGGAGTGTCTCTGGATAACAGATTCTCCTCCATAACAAGCATCCTATGCTGAGGCAGTAGCATTGCAGCAGGGCAACAGTCAATAGTGATGTGATGGCGTAAAATGCGACGGGACTGCCAATATATATGAGAGCAAGGCATATACTGACGACACTTGTGAGTATGCAAGCATTCTGTGGAATTTTACGTTTCCTATCAACCGCCGATATCCAATTGGAATAAGGCAGCCCCTGATCGCGGGCAAATGCGAAGAGATCGCGACTAACAGCCGCAAGGTACGTGATATTTGAGCAGATGAGCAACACAACAACAATAACAAGTATGACCGTCATCCAGCCATCGGACATTGATTGCCGAAGGACATAGATTGTTGGATAAAGCGTAGGGTCGGCAAGAGCGTCACTAACAACTGGGATGTGATAGCAGATTGTCAGGATAGCTGGGAAGATCAGGCAAAAGTTAACCACGTAAATGCTCATCATTGCCCTCGGGACTGATCGAGCAGCATCTTTGACCTCTTCTGCCATATGTGCAGCCTAGACCACATTCAGTTCTTTGATGAAGATGACCAAGAAGTAAGAAACCTACCGTATCAACCCCCACCTGAGTATAAATTCCGGAAAGTTGGCCGATCATTATGGAAAGAGAAAGATTAGACCAGCCTCCTGAGTTTTCGAACCCAGTCCAAACTTGCTTGGAGGGAACCCTTGGTGCGTTGACCCAGATAGGAATAATAAATGCAAGATACGCCATGACGTGAATAGCAAACACAATGTTTTGCCAATGCGGAAGGACCTTCGCACCGAAGACGTTTCCAACAAAAGCAATAGCTACAGCACCGGTAACTAAGAGCGTTGCGTGCCAGGAGGGGAATGTGTAGGTCGGGATGTTGATGGAGATGATAGATTGAATCAGAGTGCCAACAAGGAAAACGCCAATTGCATTCCCTGATTGCCATGCTAGCGTTGATGTCCAACTGGACAATATCAGCGAGCGAACGTACAGTAGAATTTGAATGGCTAGACAGCATGGTGGACCTACCCCGTTAAGTAACTCAGGATCTTCTGGCAATTTTCGGGTGCAAATTCACTAACCCAGTGGTACTGGGCTCCCGCAATGGGCGCCATGCTGGCCATCTCCGCCATACTCAAGTAGATAGGGCCAAAGCCAGCAAAGTTCCAAAGAACGGAGTAGACTAGAGCCGGCCGACCACCATCCGTAAGTCCTGGGGTGATTTCGAAAAGACCGATTTCCCACGCCGCAGTGGCGATAGCAACAAAGGATGCCACGGAGAGTAGGCGAAAGTGCCGAATGAGTTCCTGGTTACGTCCCATACGTCGCATATTTTCGCTATCATCGCGAGTGGACTTGGTAGTCATATTCTGTTCATCAATATCCTCGAGGACATCATTTTGGCCAGTCTCAGCAGTAATAGCTGTCGCAACGCCACCTTTCTCCCAACCCAAATCGTTGCTGTATCTATTTCCAGAAGGATAGTGTATCATTCCTACCACATCTGAGTTCGGGCCTGCCGGTGGCGGCACTAGAGACATCTTGAATGATGAGAAATAAAGAGTAAGATGAGTAGTACCTGCCTAGCTTAGGAAGAAGCGATACAAAAATATCAGAGGTAATAGAACGAAAATGTGGTGCGATGAAGAAGATCCACTTGGCCGTCGGCTCGTTCCTGGCCGCGTGCTACAGGTATTGGCTCGTCCATGCATCAATTATGCCTAAAGGTATCCCTGCGGGATGATAGGTGGTTTACGGAAGAAGGTCCGTGTTGGAAGTTCCAACAATTGGGCATCTCACGATGCTATTTAGGAAGGTGTAAGATCCTAGCGACGTGCTGTGCAGCCACGGAATGGGGAGCCTGGTAAACGGCCTAGAAGAGTCAAGCAATTTAGTTTCGATATGGGCCCTGAGAATGAAACGTTGTGCCTAGTCTTTCAAGGGTGTAATTCGTCGAGATCTCACATAAAGTTCTTACTATTGAACAGCAAGGACCACCTGCACTGAGGGGTGAGAGTTAACCCTGTATGTGCATAGTAAGCAGTAATTATCATTTGTAAATCAATAAAGAAGAAGGGTTAATGCTGAGACTCACTGTATATATAGATACTAAGGATCTATGACGGATAAGGCGCATTTGCTGCTACCGTCAGTGAATTATCGGTTATGATGAAGGAATATATATTGATCTTTAGCATTGAGATATTTGTAAGCTGTAGGGAAATGAGTTGCTAAAGAGGTATATATGTGGCATGATCAATTCCAAACACAAATTAAAGCTCTATATAATTTGAGAAATTACTAATGCGTCCCGAAATGATCAATGAGGTCTGAGTTATCCTCAACATCGTCGTCGCTACTATTCAACTCACTAGACCTGCGCTCAAATACTGGCTCGAAAAATATCGTTCCGCTCGCTCCCAGTTCCATCATCTGTCGTAGACCATTCATCACGACACGCTTCTTAGTAACCCAGGCCGTGTCGCCACTTGTCGTGCCGAACTTTGCACTATATACCGGGCTGTCTAGGCTTATGTTGACCTTTGTTATTTGATCTTGTGGTACTTGTTTGAGTCTTGCAATGCTTCCTATGATGTCTGTGATAGTAGTAGTACTATTGATAAATTTGATACCATCTTCCCAATGTATGATCTCGTATCTTGGATGATGTGTCACAATGAATAGCACCAGGGAGCCTTTGGGCTGTGGCCTCGCAGATGACGAAGCAGATACATTTGGAGTGACAGCAATCTGTTCTCGAGTGCGCTGTGCGGGTGAAGTATCCTCGGGCGGCACTGGGGACGAAGTATTGCCATCGCTGTTGTCTAATCTTTCTGGCGGTTCTTGTCCCAGATGTGTAGAGTCCGGAGCTGGGGTCGAAGCAGTGATAACTCTATCTTCTGACGTGTGTGTACAATTGGGACTCTTTTCAGAAGGCCGATCAGATGCCGACTTTTCCACAGTGAGTGTTGCTTCCGGGGCCAACACCTCCGCATTATCCCTCCGCATGAGGACTTGCTCTATGTATCCCATCACATTCATATTTTTGTCCGCAGACTTATCTATCAAGCTTCGTAGCATGCTCTCGGGCACTAATACTAGAGCAGCTGCGGCTCTAGCCGCCGTATCTTTGCCCGACTGCTTCGGTATGGTGTCTCTGACTACTTGAACAGTTTCCTTTGCGGGATTTCCAGCAATAGAAGGCGTCGCAGCCGGAGCTAATTGTTCGATTGCTGAAATAGCCTCGCTCTGGTTCAAAGTCGGAGACGAGGCATGATCACTAGTTGGAGACGTGAAGCAAGCTGTAGATATAACCTGTGAAATCATTGCAGCTTGTGTAGCTGGTGTAATAGTCGACAGCTCGGGAACCGTCCAGGATTGAGATGCCTGCGGGGGGAGACGTATGTTCAATTCGTTGGCAGCAATGCCAGCAGTAAGGGGTACTGGCAGGAGTGCCGAACTATGAGACGGTACTGAGCTCTGTGACTGAGAGATTGATTCGAGTGTAGGGAGAGCTTGAGTTATAGACCCAACTTCCAACGGCGTAACATTGGCTTCATTTGTTGGAAGCATATTAGACGACAAAACTCGAGGTTCCGATTGAGCAGCTTGAGATTGTTGAGCATTGTTTGTAGCCTTATGTGGTCTGCCTACTCTCTTTGTACCTGTGGTGGTTTTCCTCTGGGGTTTTTTGTTGACTTGGTTTGCCTGTTGAATCATGAGGGGTGTAGATGGCTGCTGGAATTGAAAGGAAGTCTCAGCGATTGATGTGACGCTAATACGACTTGGCTGTGCTTCAGAAGTTCTGAACGTGATATCCTGCTCGCTAGCTTCAGTGATACTTGTCATCATTTCGCTGGCTCCTCCCGTCTCCAATATCCTGGAATTGCCGTTTGCGTTAATATAACTACGACTTATCAAACCCTGTGAAAACCCTGGCGGCACAGGTACTACTAACATCTTTCTTGATATCTCTTGACCATCATGTTTATCGCTGACATCTTGTATGTGAGCAAGCGTTCTTTTGCGCAGGTTCCTCTTAGATGAGTTGATATCCTATTATATATTGTTAGACTCATGACGAGAAATGTGTGCTATAGTTCTAACTTGCCGGTTCGCTTGGGTCATCATATGTATCACCTGCTAGAGAAGGAGTATAATTGCTGATTTGAGAGCTGGATGTTGTTGGTCTATTCGCCCAGTTAAAAGTAAATTCAAGTATTATAGGCCTCAGTTACTCACCTTGAAAACGGTGATGTCGGCGGGCTAATCGCTTCAACTGGTATATTTGCTAGTACAGGACTGTTCGGCACTACCTCCTGGCACGGACGTCGTTTACTATGAAGAGGAAGCAAGTTGCGTCTCCAGAATATTTCAGTCAACAGTTTGACAATTCTATGGTGAATTTTTTTATTAGTGCTCTCCTGTATCTCCTTTGTGACTATCCAAGATATGAAATGGCATAGATACTTTTCTCTGTCCTCAGGATAGCTCAAGTCGTGAGATCTCGCCCAACTACGACCTGGCGACCAGAAACGAAGATCATTGCGCTCTTTCTCATCATCAACAAATCGCCCGGCCATGTTTTGCAGCTCTTCATAGACTTGCGGATCTTCCCATTTCATTAAAGTAGTTGCAGGTTGATTGCTCCTAGTCACATATGAATCTCTCCAGTTATTTATAGCATCATAGAACTCTTGAACAACTTTCTGTGAAGCTCTTTCGAGGCCGAGTTCATTAAACAGTTGCTGCATTGAAGACCAGTCGACCTGCATGGCACGTGTTGGACAGTGAGCTGCCAAACGGATGACTTCATGAGGAATGTATTTGACAATAGCATTGTGGAGGAACTATCCAGGCTTGCAGTTTCGATAAAATATGATTCAAATACTAAACCACCCTTCTAGGACTCGAGTAATTCCGACCTGTTGGTGGCTGGCGCCAGGATTTTCAAGGAGCCACTTGCGGCGTTTTGATCACGTTTCTTTTTCCAAGACACCCTGGATCCTCATGAACTGTTCGCTCTCAACGTTTTTACATGAGATGCGGAGACACACTTCACTGCGGAGAGTGTATCGCATGCATGGCCTTGCTCCAGTCACAGCCGCAGAAATCCGAGGAGGTGCACAGAACAAAATCGGACGGCGATAGAATCTCCTATATGCATATTGTTTCTGTGTCATGGCGGATGCATTTCCCCCGACCCTTCGATGCATGAACCCTTTGGCGCGGGTGCCACAATGACTGCGCTGGCATTGACCTAATGAAAATAAGGAGATTGTAATGAAGATCGTGCACCGTGGTTAGAGTCATTGTGTCTTCCTGACGATGAGCATGGGGTGGCCTCCACCAACAGCCCCTATCTCCTCTTCCAAGTTACCTTCGACAAGATTCTTCGCGGTCCAGGCAGAGTAGCGGTGTATCCGAATAACTGGGCTCATTCAGCTCTCAACTAGTTGCTTTGACTACAATGGAATACCTGTACTAATGGTCTGCAGTTGGCGTATTCTTTGTTGAGCCGTTGAAGTTGGCCCATGCCTTCCAGAGCCTTGTAATAGTCATTTTTGGGTGCTGATTGCCTCTCCTGCCAAGAAATCGAGCCCCTCTGCACCAGCCCCCAATCCTGCAACTTTATCATCATAGTATTATTTGTTGCCTCCGAGATAGCGTCCCGCGGCTGGCGCGATGCATCAATAATTCCCTGTGTACTGTGTAACAATAATAACCGCCCATGCTCATCTTACCGTGAAAGCAGCGTGATTGTCTTCAACGCGTTGAGCCTGTGGAAGTCAGTCAATTACACTAACAGTCCAGTCCTACGGCTTGATTGAAGTACGGCGATAATTTAAGAGCCCATATGCCTGAAGTACACAAGTTGCTGTGGGTCGACTTTGGCCTCACGCAGACGCCCGGAGGAACAGATGTTTAAGAAGTCCTTTATGCCACTTTCATGCCATAACCATAGACAGAACAACGTGTAGCTTTCCGCAAAGGTCGTTGCTTTATTTACAGGTGATTTTGAAGGGGATTAAATATTGTCTTTATAATTGTAGGGTTCCAGCGGCAAGGCCAATAAGCAATTGACTTTTAAGAATCTTGAGCAACTGATACAGTACTGCAGTATAGTCCACGCATAATAAAAGTAAGCTACGTGTATGCCCATAGATGCACTGGAACCTAACATTCTCGAATCTAGCCAATTTTGTACACTGTCCACAGATGGGTGGGAAGCCGCTTTTGAATGTTCTCCAGGACAAATCTGGTTAAGCTCCTATACGGATCATGGATTACATATATTTTGCAGAGCAAAACAAAGTTTCGCATTTCTAAATTTCAGAACTATGCCCACGATCGTTTTGAGTGTGAGGTCTCTTCACTGTAGCGCAGTAGCAACAGCAGCACTTGCCTAAAAGCAGTACTGTTTATCTAAATACTTTTGAAACTCCCCCTTGGTTCTTGTATAAACGGCTGGCAAGAGATACCTGGAATCTGGGGTATTTACGTACCCGCATGAATCTTCAGGGCTTAGTGTGCGGGGAAAATTGTTGTTGGAGAGACCCACCTTTGATACAGCACCAGTAAAAGACATCCTGGCTCCTAACTAAAGGCGTGTGTAGGGTTTTGAGCCATTGTCACGACATGATATAATGTTTGTTTAATTTTCAACGAGACCTCTCTTTAGGACCAGGTAATTATTGGCTTCGTTTCCTTGCAACTTGGTGATGGTTTGTTTTATCAAATTTCCACTCTAACGGACATAGTTTTTGCTCTGTCGGCAAAGCTAGATTAAGCTAGATTAAGTTTTGGTGGGTTCCAAGTTATCATTTTCTCCAACTCGTAGCCCATTCTTGATTCATTTATGCCTTGCTAGCTCTCGCACTGAAAGCCGTTATTGCCGCTCATTGCCATCTGAGTTACCCCATTTATGCGTGCTCCTGCACAGGATTTGGGGCATTATTCAAATCCAAATTTTGTCACTTGAATCCGTTCATTCTTAAACGCATCTAACAATTGAATTTGGAATATTTCTTCATATAAAGGAGCCCGGCTCACAACAAACATGGTTGCCATCTATACAGATCTCAAAGACAAAGTTGTCCTGGTAACCGGCATTGGTCAAGCGCCTCAAAGCCATGATCCTGATATGTGGGGAAATGGGGCGGCAACAGCCAAGATGTTTGCCCAAAACGGAGCAAAGGTTTTCGGCTGTGATGTCAACCTAGAGGCTGCTGAACATACCAAGACGCGTATTCTGTCCGAAATAAAGGACGCAACTGTGGATGTTATATCTACGGATGTAACGAGCTCTGCTGATGTGCGGAAACTTTTCAATGCTGTCATTGAGAAGCACGGGAGAATTGATATTCTAGTATGTAATGTTGGTAAATCAGCGCCTGGTGGACCGGTCGAGATGTCTGAGGAGGTATGTTAAAAGTATTGCTTTGCATACCTTAGATTGTATTAATAGGTGTCAATTCTTATTTTTGGACAGATATGGCATAACCAATTGGATGTCAATCTTACTTCAGTATATCATTGCTGCCATGAAGCTCTTCCCATCATGGAAAAACAAGGATCGGGCGTAATCAATCTCATCTCCTCTGCAGCGGCGATTGGATATGTGGGGAAAGTGCAAATTGGATATTCTACTACCAAAGCGGCACTTCTTAATTTTGCAAAAGTTATTGGAGTTTCATATGCTAGAAAGGGTATCCGGTTGGTTTATCTCGATTATCAGACTCTTCTCCATAAGTTTACTAGACTTAACTAATCGAGGGACTATAGGTGCAATGCCATAGTGCCAGGACTGATTCATACTCCACTTGTAGAAAGACTAGCGAAGGAATTCAAAGGAGGAAATTATGAAGCACATGTTGCAGGCAGAAATAACGCTGTTCCTCAGGGCCATATGGGATCTGCGTTCGATGTAGCGAACGCAAACGTATTCTTAGCATCTGATTCTGCATCTCATATTACTGCTACTCATCTAACGGTTGATGGCGGTTTATGCTCGGTTTTAACAATGAATGGGTGAAGAGGCTTTGACTAGAGGAGATCAATGGGAAATAGTCACAGTGAATGATAAATTCCCCCTGAAATAACTTAAATTGGAAACTTTGTTAACTATAAATGGTAATTAGTCTTCATTGTAGCGTGAAACCTCCATGTTGAGATAATATTAGGCAATTTTCATATTAAATAATCAAGTCATCGTACGTCGGTTCTTTGTTTGAGTCTTCACAATAAACTGCCTAGCCTGCAATACATAGACTGAAGTTCCAAAGGAGAAACCAACATGTGAGCTTATAACTTATCTTATAACACAAAGGCCAGTATCTGGCGAACGGGCTTAGCCGCCCAACAACTAGCTGCCGGGTGTTCCGAGGCTGCAAAAGGCAGTTCCCACCTATAATTCTGGAGATTAAAGATCATTTTATGTTCTATCCTGGAACTTAGCTATTGGCTATACACCGTTGTATCACCCTGGCTCGGTCAATATCCGTCAGAGGCGCCGACTGTCAAGAGTGAAGAAAGGTCAAGATGCGACAGTACAGCGTGTATTTAATACTAAGCTTCAAGGAACAATACAGATTGATCTCTGGCCTTCTAAATTCAGGAACGGATCACTACATTTGTGGGCGCGACCTTCCCAATAACCAGCTATATAGTGATTATACTGTCCTTATCCGCGTGCCAACCATGCTGATTCGTGTTTACGGCCATACCCACTGTGCTGGCTCTCACGCTCTGACAATATCATCAACTACAGTGCTGTCGCCATTCCCTGATCTCTTTCATTCCGTGTAACTCACCCATCCCATAGCTTGTTGCTTATTCTGGAAAAATCTGCCTTTATTAATACACACAACTTCAATGAGCCTTAACTTGCGATTGTTGCATTTAAGTAGCTCAATATAACCCCGCTGCTTTGCAGGCTTGGGATGCATTAGTTTGAGGCCTCCCGCTCAAAATGTCACCCTTCTAATTTTTACGGCAGCCAATTCTTTTCTTACGAACTTCCTATTGGGCTACATTTTTTGAGTATGGTTGGTTCCGTCCATGGATAACACCACAAAACAAATTCGTGGTTCGACAAAGAGGACTGTGCGACCCACCCATCTGCGTAATTCCAGCCTCGAGACCTGCTTTATTTACTGGATTTTGGTAGGTCAATAATACTGTTGTTTGCAAGTCATGGAATACATATGCATTGCATCTGCGTTTGACGGAGTTGGGCACTCTAGGAGCTGCCGCTGGATAAAAATACGTTGCACCAAATGCGAGGTATTAATCATTTCTTCTCTAGTCCCCCTACTTCTGTTCAAGAGCTCGTGCAACAAGTATAACATGCAAGTGCATTCCCATTTCTATAAATATTATTCTGCTCCTTTAGAGATTCTTCTGGCGACGTCAGAAGGGTGACTTTGTTATACGTCTGTCTTCGAACTTCAGTGGGACTTTACAATGGCCGACAGACGCAGTAACGCTCGAAGTGGTAGACTGCGGAATCTGTTCACCGGCATCCTCTCTGGAAAGCAAAGTATCACCACTACAAATGCAAGCCTATTCCTAGAAGCAATATGCGATCAGACAGATCCCACAACATGTGTCCAAAGGCTTATTAGTAGCGCTGGAGGACTACATGCGTTGAAGTTAGCACTTTGGAGCAATACATCGCTGCCATTTATCAACAACCACTTCGCGAATCTTCTTAAATATCTTCAACCTCCAGAGTTAAAGAGTATTTGTGGAGGTGCTGTTTTACGCCAAGTCATTTGTGAAATTGTCGAGCCTCCTCTCGCTTGGAATGCGCTGGTCGCGGCTGTAAAATCGAGGGAGGCCAACGACAGTGCCTTAGACGGATTCTCATGGCTCCTCCTACAGCTTGTCACGTCTTTGCCTGTCAAGCAGGTGCTTGTGTATTGTGAGATTATTAGAGACCCTGCGGTTTACGTTCAACTTATTGCATCTCCACTGGAACACGTTCGCACCAGAACACATAGAATAATCCATATTGCCCAGACTGTTACGACAACCCATGAACCAAGTATAGATGGGCCAGGGGGCCGTCATGATAATGACTTTGCAGAGATTCAGAAGATTGCTATCCTCCCCACTCGGGACGAGCTTGAAGCCAAAAACCCTTTCCTACGTCGGGCGACTGATGTTCATGAGGATGAAAGCAGATCGACTAATCTGGCCTTGCATATTGATAATCAGTTTCGACTGCTCCGAGAGGATATGCTCCGTGAACTACGTGAGGAGATACAGAGTGCTACCAAATCCAAAAAAGGGCGTGGAAGGGGACTGTGTATCGAGAACTTACGTATACACAATGTTCTCTGCGACGAACGTGATCCTTGGTCCTTTCAGTTTCTATGCAAGGATGATCTCTCCCAATTGAAAGGAAAAGAAACCTCATCTCGTAAGCGCTTCATCAAAGAGAATACAAGATTCCTGAAGCACCAATCCATAGCATGTGTAATGGTGGAGCAGTCTTTGATAACATTAGCAACGTTGGTGCGAAACTATGATCTTCTGGTACAGACTCCCCCGATTATTTGTTTACAAATTCCTGGAGAAGCGGCACAGAAAGTTATACCAGTATTACTCACAAACACAATTAAAATCATTCAGTTAAACACTGCTGTATTCTCATATGAACCTGTTCTCAAGCAGCTGCAAGAAATCAAAGAGTTATCGTTAGAGAGTGACATTCTACATTGGAAACGTGGAAGCGATATACCAGCCCCTTCATACTCACTGTCGAAAGAAATTACCCAAACTTTAATCAGTATTGAAAAGGACCATACGAAAGACCTTTGCGGAGTTCTGGATCTCAAGAAGCCGACAAAGCTCGATAAAGCGCAAGCGACATGTTTCATTGCTGGCCTTCGCCAGAGAGTAAGCTTGATTCAGGGGCCTCCAGGTACCAAGCTTAGATATACTTTAAGCACTTTCGTACCGTAGCTAATATATCGAATAGGGACCGGGAAGTCATTTATTGGATCATTGATTACAAAAGCAATCCATAAGCACTCCTCAGAGAAGATCCTAGTTGTGTGCTACACTCATCATGCTCTTGACCAATTCTTGGAAGATTTGTTGAATTTGGGAATACCTGAGACCGATATGGTTCGCCTAGGGTCCGCTACTAGAGCAACCGCTCGAACGGAGGCACTTTCATTAAAGGAGATGCGACAGTCTATCAGAATCAACCATGACCAATGGAAAATGTTGAATTCACAGAAAGATCGGGCTAGGGAAGATGCCCAAAATCTTCACAAAATGTTCCCAGAGTTAATAGCTAAATGGCAAAATTCCGATATAATGGAGCACCTTGAGTTTAAAGCAGATGGTCCTCCATTTTTCGAAGCATTTTGGGTGCCCCAGGAGGAGGACGGCTGGGATCGAGTAGATAATAGGGGCAAAGCTGTTGATGAATTCTACCTGCTTAACCAGTGGTGCCGGGGATTAGATGCAGGAATATATAAAGGAATGGTTGAGGAGACATTTGAAGAGATCTGGGAAATGAATAGTCAAGAGCGGGAACAGCTTATGAACGGCTGGTTTTCTGAAATGCTACAGGAGCGCACATCTAGATTCCACGAAGCAGGAGTGAGTTATGATGCGTCGCTTGATAAAATTCAAGCCGTCTATATGGAGAAAGACCTTCAAGTAATGCGAGGGAAGCGCATAATTGGATGTACCACGACGGCTGCAGCAAAGTATGTCAAAACCATTCAGTCAATCTCGCCTGGAGTACTTCTTGTTGAAGAGGCTGGGGAGATATTGGAAAGCCATGTCCTTACGGCTCTGGGGCCAGAAACAAAACAACTGGTCTTAATTGGCGACCACAAACAGTTACGCCCGAGAGTACATTATGATCTCAGCGTAGAAAAGGGAGATGGTTACGACTTAAATCGCTCGCTGTTTGAAAGACTTGTCCTCAAAGACTATCCTCATCATGTCCTTTATCAACAGCATCGTATGCGGCCGGAACTCTCAGCCCTTGTGAGGCAAATAACATACCCTGAGCTTGTGGATGCCCCAAGCACTCGCGGCCGGCCTGACTTGAGAGGATTTTTGGATAATCTAATATTCGTAAACCACAGTCAAGCAGAGATCGAACTCCAAGGCGTTCCGGACTGGAAAGACGGCGGATCAACCTCATCGAAGAAAAACTTGTTCGAGGCAAAGATGACGCTTAAATGCGTTCGTTATCTTGGCCAGCAGGGTTATCGGACGGATAATATTGTCATATTAACTCCTTACCTTGGTCAACTACGACTCCTACTTGATGAGTTGAAACAAGATAATGACCCTGTGCTCAATGACCTCGACTCGTATGACCTAGTTCGTGCTGGACTGATGCCCGCTGCATCGGCAAATGTGAAAAAGCCGCGAATTCGGATATCCACAATTGGTAAGTAGTAAGTCTATGTAAGAAGACATGCTAATAGAAGTGTGCACAGACAATTACCAAGGCGAAGAGAGCGATATAGCGATAATTTCCTTGACGAGAAGTAACCCTCGAAATGATATTGGATTCATGACAGCCCCCGAGAGATTGAACGTACTTCTATCCAGAGCCCGAAACGCGCTGATTATGATTGGTGATGCGGAAACCTTCATGAATTCCCGTAAAGGGAAAGATCTATGGAAACGCTTTATAGGAATTCTTAAGGAGGGTCGCCATATTTATGACGGCTTTCCCGTCAAATGTGAACGCCACCCGAATCGACACGCTCTCTTGAGTCGGCCTGAAGCCTTTGATAAGGAGTGTCCTGACGGAGGATGTTTGGAACCATGGTAAGGACACATACTTAGTTAATAATTAATTTACTAATTCATTATTCCTAGTGGTGCTACACTGAAGTGTGGCATTCATAAGTGTCCACAATACTGCCATCAGCTCTCCGATCACTCGAAAATGAATTGTACACACGTCATGGAGACTAAATGTGACAGGGGCCATCTTAAAAGGTGGAAATGTCACGAAAGCCAACCGACTGCCTGTCAAGCATGTGTACGTGAGGACCAAAAGCGGCAGAGAGAGCTTCAAGCAGAACTAGAACGGCAAGCCAAGCTTGATCAAGAACAAGCAGAACATCTAGCAAAAATGGCTGACCTTGACCGCCAAATTAAGCTTGCAAGAGAGCTTGTAGCAAATGCTGTGGCAGCAGAGCAAAATGCTCAAGCATTGGAACAAAAGAGATTAGATCTTGAGGCCGCAAAGCTTGCCGCAACTCGAGCACTCAATAAGCCACCGCAAACACCAGCGAAGGTACCACCAGCTAAACATTCCTCATCCAAATCTTCGAGCCCCGACCCCATAAGATCCAATGCTGCTGCGGACGAGAAACAACATAGAGCGGATCAGAATATACCACAGGATGTAAAGGGTGAATCAGAAAAGGAATGGGAACGACAAAAGCGCATAGAGGGGGCCTCAAATGATGCGCTCGATGCTCTTATGGGACTCACTGGTCTAGAAGAGGTGAAATCTAAAATTTTGACCATAAAATCCAAAATCGAAACTGTCCAGAGACAAGGTACAGATATGAAGAAGGAAAGGCTTGGCCTGGTCCTGCTCGGAAATCCGGGAACTGGTAGGTGTCTATCCCACAGTTTATAGCATCACTAATACCCACTAGGAAAAACCACTGTTGCACGTATCTATGCTCAATTCTTATCCTCTGTTGGAGTGCTGCCCGGAACGGAATTTATTGAGACGACAGGAGCTCGACTAGCAAATGAAGGAGTTGCCGGAGCAAAGAAGCATATTGATAAAATTCTAAGTGCTGGTGGGGGGACACTTTTCTTAGATGAAGCCTACCAGTTGGCCAGTGGCAACAATCCTGGCGGCTCCTCTGTTCTAGATTTCCTACTTGCGGAGATCGAGAACCAAGTGGGAAAGATAGTCTTCATTTTGGCTGGTTACAATACGCAGATGGAAAAATTCTTCGAGCATAACCCAGGATTCGATAGTCGCATGCCTTATCGTCTTTGCTTTGCTGATTATTCTGACTCTGAGCTCCTGATAATGCTCCATCGTCTTATTGAGAAGAAGTATAACGGTCGTGCTAAGGTAGAGGATGGATATGGAGGGTTATATGCCCGGGTTGCGATCAGACGCTTAGGGAGAGGCCGCGGGCGTGAAGGGTATGGGAATGCCCGTGCATTAGAGAACGTCTGGGCAAGAGTCACGGACCGACAAGCCAGTCGGATACAGAGAGAACGTGCTGCTGGTCGTAGACCAGATGATCTTTTATTTATAAAAGAAGACTTGATTGGGCCTGAGCCTTCGGGTGCAATTCGAGAAAGTACTGCATGGAAAGAACTACAGGCACTAATCGGTCTTCAAGCTGTTAAGGATTCTATAAAGGGGCTTGTCAATAATTTACAACTGAACTACATTCGGGAGCTTGACGAAAAGCCACCTGTTGAAGTTAGTCTCAACCGCATTTTTCTTGGCTCACCAGGAACTGGTAAAACCACAGTCGGAAAATTATACGGGCAACTTTTAGCTGATATGGGAATGCTATCGAAACGAGAAGGTAAGAACTTTGCTATCTTTTGTTTCTCCCTCTGCCCCTCAGTCTTTTGGCGGAATTACCTTGTGAGTCACTAGCATGACAAGCAACGACCATCGACCATATAAGCTATTGATGGACTAATATTCGATAGTTGTCATTAAGAATCCTTCAGATTTCATGGGAAGCGTCATTGGAGAATCCGAAAAGAATACTAGGGCAATTCTCAAATCGACCGAGGGCAAGGTTCTGATTATCGACGAGGCGTATATGCTCTACTCAGGTACTCAAGGAGTGGGGAATACATCAGATCCCTACAAAACCGCGATTATCGACACAATCGTAGCAGAAGTCCAAAGTACTCCAGGGGAAGATCGATGTGTGCTTCTACTAGGCTACAGAGAACAAATGGAGGAAATGCTTAAGAATTCGAATCCCGGCCTCGCGAGGCGATTCCAATTAAACTATGCATTCCACTTTGAGGATTTTGATGACACACAGTTAAGAGAGATTCTAAAACTAAAACTAAAGAAACAAGGTCTCGACGCAACAGAGGAAGCCAAGGATGTCGCCATCGAAATACTTTCAAGAGCCCGACATAGACCCAATTTTGGCAACGCTGGCGAAGTCGAGAATTTGATCTCTCATGCTAAGGCTCAAGAGCAGAAGAGACGTTCTTCTGGTAACGTGATCAACACTGACCCTGATATCTGCTTCCTACCTCAAGACTTTGATAAAAATTTTGATAGGGCAAGCAGAGCTTCCCAGAATCTTCAGGAGCTCTTTGCAGACATGGTAGGTTCTGCGGAGCTAATTGATAAGTTCGAAAAATATCAAAGAATAGCCGCTACTATGAAAGAACGAGGGATGGATGCAAGGTCACAGATTCCCTTTAATTTTATTTTCAAAGGCCCCCCTGGTAAGTACCTAACATCTACATTATTAATCAGATTTCATTAATGAATTTAGGGACTGGTAAAACAACTACGGCTAGGAAGATTGGCCAGGTGTTCTATGACATGGGCCTATTATCGACATCTGAGACTCTCGAACGATCAGCATCTGATCTCATCGCTGGATATGTCGGCCAAACTGGTCCAAAAACGATTAGTGTTCTTAAAGATGGTTTGGGAAAGGTCCTTTTCATAGATGAAGCGTACAGATTGGGTGAAGGCCATTTCGCAAAGGAAGCCATTGACGAATTGGTTGATAGTCTGACAAAACCTCAATTCCGTGGTAAACTTGTCGTTATTCTAGCAGGATACACCGAAGACATCAACACTCTCCTTAAAGTCAATCCTGGACTATCAAGTAGGTTTCCAGACGAAGTTGTCTTCAGAAATATGACAGATGAGGAGTGTTTGAGTCTTCTTCGGCTGGAACTAAAGGGTGCGGGTATTGAATTCTTCCAGGAAGATCACCAATCTGAGGACTACAGAAATATTATGGCGCTGTTTGGGAGGTTATCTTGTCTTCCTAGCTGGGGAAATGGTCGAGATATCAAAACCTTATCTAGGACACTCATCGGGCATACTTTTGGAAGTGTAAAATCTAAATCCGAAGCTCTTGCGGTGTCTTGTTCGGATGTTATTGCTGCTCTTCAAAACACGTTGGAAGTCCAGCTTGCTCGGCAACATACGAAGTCTAACGTAGAAAGCTCGTTGAATGCTGCACGGCCAATCTTTGATCTACCTACTCAAAACTTTTCACCCCAACCAACTAAAACCTCTCTATCATCTGCTGTGAAGGATAATATCACTAGGGCTAATGAAGAACAGCAAGCCGTTGACCAAAGCTTTGTATGTGGTGAGAATAGCAAAGAGGTATTTCAGGCTGAGGAGACATCACAAGAGCCCGAACGCGACCCAGGTGTATCAGATGAGATATGGGCACAGTTGCAAGCCCATATAAGAGCGAATGATCTTGCACAAAAACACTCGGAGATTACTATTGCCAACCTAGAGCATCAGGTAGCCACTTCCAAGGCAGAAGAAGAAACTAGTAAGCAAGCCACAACTCTTTCTGAGAGTATAGTGCAACCGCCAACTGCTCCCGCCGGTGACGACGAAGAAGCGAAAGAGCGAAAACGTAAGCATGAAGAAGCAAGACTTCGCGCTTTGAAAGCTCACCTGGCCGCAAAAGAAGCCGAAGAAAAACTGCGCAAGGCCAAAGAGCTGAGAGATAAGGAGAGAGCTAAAGAGGCTAAGATCCAAAAGAAGTTGAGGGATATGGGCGTTTGTATTGCAGGATTTAGATGGATCAAGGAGGCTTCTGGGTACAGGTGCGCGGGGGGCAGTCATTATATTAGTAACTCTCAACTACGGTAAAGTTTTGTAGGCTTTTCGGGGTTTCTAGATCATGAATTAAAGTTTATTTATTAAGGAGTCTTCCTTATTGTAGTCCAGAGTCTCAGTAAGATGAATATTCTCTATACCAAAGTTTTCCATTGCAATGATATGGACCCGAAGCATATCTACATTACTCATCTATATTTAGTGACTGAATTCACCCATCAGGCTTCATAGTTTCAAAGGTCACTTTGAAATGTTAGATATTGATGAAGAATATAATAATTAGTGTGCATAGGCTGTATCCTACTTCATTACTCATAAGAACGGGTAGGAAAAATAGATATGCATCACCGGTTCCAAACAAGTACTAATGATTTCATCAAAGAGCGTTCGTGAATTTTAACTGTATACTGAATTTTAACTAATCTATTTAATTACAAAGGAAAACCATTGGCAGCTCGCTCATTTCTTATAATTTTAATTCAAAAATGAAACCCTATTATGAAGCCCTATATGAAGATCAATACACAGAAATCCAACTGTGCAAGCATTAATATCTGAGTCGAAGCATCTTCGAAAATTATTATTCTATTTTATGGTGTATTAATCACCCTCTCCTGGTAGATCGAGATGCAGGAGATGGCATAGTTAATGAAAGACTTGAAGCGGTATCAGGCTGGACCGCATGCTATCACTATCAGACGATACAGAGAAACACTGTGCAGTAATGTAGTGTTTTAGTAGTAGATGCGATCTGGCATAGTACTGTACTATTACTCTTTTAGGATTCACTTTTTGCCTCTGCTACTCTCGCAGCTTCTTCCCTCTCTTTTTTCCTCCATTCCGCAGCGAATTTCCACTGGATCAGAGGGCCGATTAATGCCACTAGTTGCGCAGCGACGCAAATTGTGAATGCTACGCCGACTCCAACACCATCGATCATAGGCATGATGAAGCTTGTACCACCGGCAGCAAACAAGCATCGCGCAAGATTCAAACTAGCACTAGCTGCCGCACTCTTATCGTGGAAGATGTCAACTAGGTAAGTCATGATGACAGATTGCGTGGATACAGCCGTCCATCCTGTTATAAAGGTTGACACAATAGGGACAGCAATGTGTACCTTGTGAGGATAGTTGATGGTCCAGCCAAAGAGGATGATCGAGCAGCATTGCAGAATGGAGAAAATAGGCACGAGGCGAAGACGGGCTTTCTCCAAGGGAAAGTCATCGTCCCGGTTGGCTTGAGAAACATTCCCTTGTTCATTATCAAATGAAGCTTCATATTTCATCTTGATACGCTGATAGTCGGCATTCAGAATCTTGCCAGTGAGCAGTGTCCCGATCATCGATCCTACACCATTGGCGATGAATGTGAGACCGATGTGGATTTCGGACAAACCATAACGATCCTTGAAAAGAGAGGACATGGCAGTGATGCTCATCTGCCAAACTGCGTAATAAACTGCGAGGAAGAAAATGATTGGAGCGGCATACTTGCTAAAGAGTACGCGAAACGGACTCAAAAGATCAACAGATTTCTTCGCTGCTGGCTGAGACTGATCACCCACTGCCTGTCGCCACTGAACTTTTGTTTTTTTCTGGTAAACATTCAGCGGAAACTTCATGTAGATATTGGATGGAGTCCAGCTCCCATTCGCGACGATTGATCGTAGTGTCTCAGGCAGCAAGAAGATAAGCAAGCAGAGAAAAACGCCGCTGTAGATTGCCAGGAACCAGAAGATTGCTTTCCATCCTAGTGACCCAGCAATAGCGCCTCCAATGACTGGCCCTACGGCGACAGGAACGAGCAGTCCTGCTTGGAAAATCCCCATGTAACCTCCACGTTCAGCACGAGTGGTGAGATCGCCAATTACACCAGACCCAATAGCAATAGTACTAGCGCTGCCGGTGCTCTGTAGACATCTTAGAACAATAAGTGTCGCATAGTTTTTGGTTTCCGCAAGGCCAATGCACGCTCCAAGAAAGACAAGAAATGTACACGCATATGCCGTCCGACGGCCTTTTACATCAGAGATAGGACCCCAGAGACTTGGTGCAAGGCCTTGGAATATGAGATATGATGTGACTGTCAAGCTGACAAGCTCGATAGAGACATTGAGGTCGTTCGCAATTGTTGGCAAGGCAGGGAAGTAAATGTTTGACGCGAAACCAGAAACTGTTTGGCATGTCAGTACGACCTGAGATAACTGTTATGAATTGGCAAAACGCACAAGTTGCTGCGGTGGAAACAATAGTAATTATTAAGGCTTTTTGTCTTTTATCGAATATGCTATAAGGTGGCTCGGGAGCGGGTGCTGTGGGCGATCTCACGGCTGTTGTTGTTGATGTTGTAGAATCAGACTGAACTGGTTCTGTACTTTCTACAGAAGGCATGATGTATGTTAATCTATTGATTGAATGAGTGCTTGAGAAAACGAATGTTCTATCAGAATCAAAATGATGGATGAGACCCGAGAAAACATTGAAATATATGAATAGTCATTCTGCTGCATGGGGGTGGCGGTTATAGGGTTGCTACCGGAGTTCCGACCCTCTCTCGGGGTTGAGCGCCCGGTAGCCCAGGAGCTGAGGCCTCAACTCCGGTAGGGTCGACAAGGGCTGAGGATATTTTGGCCGCAAGTAATAAATGCATTCGCATAGAGATCTTCTTGTATCTGAGATCAAAAATATTCAGTCCTCTTCATCACTCCTTTGAACTTTCGTTCATAAATCCAAATAGCTCTTACTCATATAACCACCATGGCCCTATCTATGAGCTTCGGCGATAACTATGCAGTCCTTAACTTAGATTGGATGTCAGTTCTTGTCAACGCCGTCAAAGACACCACCGAAGGACGGGCTTTCATCGAAAATTGTTCTAAGTGGAACGATGCCGTGCATCAGAAATCTCCTCGCCCCCTTACAATTTTCTCCGCCCTCTCCTTCAATCCTGGCCAGCCCGAGCTGCAACGCGGCTCGCCGTTTGCCAACTTAATCGCCTCATTCGGTGAATTCACAATCGGCTCCCCCGAAGTGCAGATAGATAGCCGGTTCAAAGTTGACGAGCATGATATCGTCCTCCAGAAGACCAGATGGTCTGCCACCATGGGTAATGCTCTAGAACAGATCTTGAAAGCGCAAGATATCAAGACAGTGATAATTGTATGTAGTGTCTATCATTTAGTTAATTTGTACTAACTAGTATAGTCTGGCGTGAGCCTTTCTGCTGTTGTAATGTCCACTGTCTATCGATTATTCGACCTGGACTACAACGTATATGTTATTCGAGATAATGTGTTGGAATTACCAGTCGACCAAACCGCAACCGTCTCGAAGGTGATGCTAGATATACTACTACCTAAGATGGGGTACAAGGTTGTTTCACTTGATGAGGCCCTGAAATTGCTAGAGCGGTCTTGAGAGGTCTTTGATTATAATTTGAGTGATCTTATAAATTATTCCAAACGTTTGAATATCAGAATTAGGTATATATATGCATCGTGTACAAAATATCTGGCTGGTAATGATAAAGCAATTTTTGGTTCATCGGGTAGAGGAAAGAGCTTTGATAGAGTTTTTAGGTATTTATAAGATAAAAGAATAAATAGCAAAGCGAAGATTTTGAAACCATACAAAGCATCTATATTTAATATTCTTTCTAGTGGCACCGTCCCTATCTAGTATGTATTAAAGGTGGAATATTGTGCCTCCTGATAGAATCCAGAACCGCCAAGGCAAACGCCACAGTTAGGACTTCATATGCTACCTATAAGAAATAATCAGGTGTCCGTCGTTTCACCGTAGGCTCACCAGTTCTTGGAGAAGGGTCAAACTGTATGCTGTGGATAAAGGTTAGCATATTGATTCAACCCACTGTTCAGGTTATCGCTAAAGATGAACTTACAATTTATAGTTCAGATGTTCATCAATCTCTACAATTGCGGCTTGGTTACCGCATCGATAGCAGTAGTTCGGCGCTGGTAAAAGATTAGTATCTTAGTCCTCCAAGCTAATTTGTATTCAAAGAATGTACCAGAGAAAATCGTAACTACTTGTCTGTCATGGGACCACTGGTAGCCATCCATAACCATCTGGTGAGCCCTGGCGACAAGACTCAAACCATTGGTATGATTGAATGTCTCTGAGACATCCTGCCCAAAGGTGTAGCCAGCTCCACGAGGAGAGAGTCCCCAACCAGCCCTCTCATCCGGATCACTCCAAAGGAGATCACACATAGGACCATCATGTGGAGGCTCTTGGACGCGATCAAGAGAACGAACATCATCCAGCGTATTGAGCGATGGGCTCAACCCTCCATGGAGACAGAAGATCTGATTCTCAACAAGAGCAGTAATGGGGAGATAGTCGAAAAGATCGGTAAAGTATCTCCAGACATTAGCATTGCCATACTTGCGCAAACATTCATCATAGAAGCCATAAACCTGTGTGATCTGGCGCGATTCGTGATTCCCTCGAAGAATCGTAACCCGCTTCGGATACCGAATTTTGAGGGCGACGAGAAGAGATACTGATTCAACAGAATGGTAGCCACGGTCAACGTAGTCACCTAGGACAATTATCGGGTCAGCCTGCTGTTCGGGTCGTCCGTAACAGATACTTTTCTCTTACCCATGAAAAGGTAATTCGTATCTGGACATCGCCCACTGATACGGAATAACTCTATTAAATCATGATACTGGCCATGTATATCTCCACAAACTGTGACCGGGCAATTCTAATAGGGTTATCAGTTCGGTCCTGGTGGGATCGGTGTCGGTGGTCCCATGGCCCCCGCGCAACACACATACGACTGGCTGCACGTTCGACTCATCTTGTACTACTTCCTTTGCCTGCGTTAAAAATATGGTCAGGTACTGTTTGTATGATAGATAGAGCCTGCAACTTACCTTCTCACACAATTCTTGCACGTCGTCCTCGGAAAGAGGCTTACAGTCCATCAAACTTTCAATCCACTTCTCAACGGTCTGAATAGACCGAGACTCGGCCATAGATCCAATGCTAGGGCTCTCAGATCGCTTTTGGATGCCACCTCAGATATATCAGCTAGAATCAAACTCACTATACAGTTATCAAGTAGAATGAGTGGAGTAGTCATGCACAGATATGGGGCGAAGAAGCTATGTTCGTTTCAGAGTTCAGCGTAAATATATACCAAGCGATGACAGAGAATAGTCGAAGAGTGTCCCCTAGAGCAATAAGCTAAGCAAGTTAGCTTAGTTGCATGTTTTTGGAGAACAGAGATGGTGGATATGAAGCTTCAAAAAAAGAACGATACAATTTCGTTACAAGATGTGATGCGATCGCGTAGATTGTTTCGCTAGCGATGTCGTCACTGTGACTCGGTATCCCGAGTCAATTCCGACACCGGCCTTCAACTCCGGGAGCTTATGGAGACATCTACCGTAACTAGCAATACATGCATGTCATTATCAAGCGAATATGGATTTCCCCCCTATTTACAAAGTAGCATCCGAAGTCATGTGGTTAGCCAAGATATATCTCAATGTCTAGATTTCAGTGCCTCAAAACAGATGGGTAAATGCGTGCCTCTGAAAATTCCCAGCAGACGATTTCACAGAAAGAGTTCTACGCCACAAACTTTCCTTTAGACTTTTAGTCTGTAATCTTTACTTCAAAGCATATGCACTACACCCTCTTACTGTTGCCCCTCCTTACTAGTGTTGCCCACTGTCAAGTAGTGTTTTCTCCATCTTTACCAAAACTAGACAAGTAGACAAAACGCCATGAGTGACACGGATATGGCCAATTTGGACTCTATCATCGAGAGATTACTTTGTGTGAGGGCTCACCGACCCGGCAAACTTGTCCAGCTTTGGGAGTCCGAAATACGTTACCTCTGTCACCAAGCACGCGAAATCTGCCTATCTCAACCAATATTACTGGAGCTTGAAGCACCAATCCTGGTAAGCCCTTGGACCCCAGTAACTCCTTTGTGTGGGCACATGGCATAAATAATTCAGAACAATTGCTAACTGGGGATTGACAGATCTGTGGTGACGTTCATGGTCAGTACTATGACCTCTTACGATTGTTCGAACACGGCGGCTATCCACCAGAGGCAAACTATCTATTCCTTGGTGACTATGTTGACCGTGGTAAGCAATCCGTCGAATGCATCTGTCTCCTTCTAGCCTTCAAAATCAAGTATCCCGAAAATTTCTTCATTCTCCGCGGCAATCATGAATGCGCGTCTATCAACCGAATATATGGGTTCTATGATGAGTGCAAGAGGAGATACAGCGTCAAACTCTGGAAGACATTTATAGATTGCTTTAACTGTTTACCAATTGTTGCTATGATTGAGGATAAGATACTCTGTATGCACGGAGGACTCAGTCCAGATTTAAACACGATAGAGCAAATTCGTCGGATTATGCGTCCCACAGATGTAAGTTCTTTCACTCTTAAGATATATGATTCGACATCCATTACTTACTATCATAGATTCCTGACTGTGGTCTGTTATGTGACCTCCTCTGGGCGGACCCAGACAAAGAAATCACGGGCTGGAGCGAGAACGACCGCGGTGTCTCTTTCACATTTGGTCCTGACATTGTCGATCGCTTTATACAGAAACATGGGGTAGATCTGATTTGTCGCGGACACCAGTGCGTGGAAGATGGTTATGAGTTCTTCGCGAAGAGACAGCTAGTGACACTATTCAGTGCACCAAATTACTGTGGGGAGTTCGACAATGCAGGTGCTCTGATGAGTGTTGACAAGGACTTGCTTTGTGCTTTTCAGGTACGTGGACAGGCTATCTTATTCCCGCATTACAACTGTAGATTGCTAACGGTGTTGTAACCAGATCTTCAGACCAGCCGAAAAGAAAACAATGATGTCGCAAATTATGAGATCAGGCAAGTCTTAGTGCCTCATATTTTCTTCATAATAGAGATCAGGTGCAAACGAGACGCTTGGCAATCAGTATACTCAGAGAGGAGATATCTATAGTAAAACATTGGATGCTATCCTTCCTCGATCATGGTAGCATTTTTACATCGCCGTCTCAGAAAGCTTGCATATACTTCTTATAATATCGCTTATAGAGAACATTGTACATGAATTAGTGGCTATCTATGGGAAGCAACAAAACAAACCGGAGCCTCTGAAAATTTAGATTTGAATGTGTATAACAGCATCAGTAAAGGATGGCGCTGAATGTGACGCCTGTATGAACCACTACTCAAATGCACAATGCATAAAGTTATGTGCATGCCAGGAACAAGGTTCGGAAGTAGTTGCCGACGTAGCGTGACTTTCGGTTATGCTAAACCTAATGCATATAGCGCAGGCGAGCGCTCAACTCCGGCACGTTCGGAGTTCCGGAAGGCAAAACAACAGCCGGAACTGGCATGCACGTCATGATACTTTCGAATTGAAAAGGGGCCCGTCCGTCCCACAGAAACTTCCACGCGATTAATCGTTTTATGCCATGATCACTTACCTAATTACTAGCATCCCTTAACTTAACTGGCTATGGAGGCCCGCTTCACGTGATTCCCCTTTTCCATTCTTTCCAAATAATTTTCCAAATATTGGCTTAGACGAAGAAAAATACTGGAAGAGGGATGAGAACGTCAAGATATTCCACTTCTCGGCAAAAGGCTTGTCAGCAGTGTTCTAGTGCCAAAGCCAGATGTGATCGCAGGACTGGAAATGGACGCTGCATAAGATGTACGCAGCGAGGTCTGCCATGCGCTTATCCTCATACAGATGCGGCCGAAGGGCTGAGTAGGACCAACCTGGATCTCGATGAGGCACAACCGCCCAGCCCTTTCTCCATGTCAGACTCATCTTTCACGGGCCCTGAGAATCGCGTTCCAGATACACCAAGCACAGCAGTACCTGTATCAAGGACCTTTCCGTTTGAAAATGATTCGATCAATGCCGCCGCGAGTGTATCTGCCGGGTCAGAGGCAATGGATTTCTCCGGTCTTGATTTGGTTTGTCCCATTAATGCTGACGATATCAAGAATCGCTGGATTCAAGCATATATTCCTGTTCCTGGACAGATAATCAAAATGTATCCTGCCGGCGTCACCTCTTTCATTTACCGCATCCTAAAGTCGTACACTGCTGTAGCAGTAAGTGGCCGTGGCACCTTACCGTTCATCCATTCCAAACAGATGGTAGCACAACCCACGGGATCACCACTTACTACTTGCTTAAGCTTGGTCCGAATATGCTCAAACGCCCTACCAGGCAGCAAAGATGCCGCAGCTAGCGTTATTCAGCGAGAAATGCATGGTCTGTACGAGCTCCGGGACGAATACAATGACGAGATTCTATTTGCCGCGTTCCAGGCTTATCTGATATATTCTATGGTCCTTTTCTTCCAACTCAACCAATCTTGCAATGATCACTTCCGCACCATTATGACAAATCTACAGGAGCTAGCTTGTTCTTCAGCTCGGCGAGGACTTGTATGCGCAGCAGACCAACGAAGAGCTCGACCAAGATGGGAAGAGTGGATCGTAGCTGAAGCTAAACGAAGAACACTCTTGGTGATGTATTTGTTCGATAGTATTCTTTCAACTCAAGAAGGCCTCCCTACCTTCCTTGGAACCGAATTACAAGGCCTGCCGACTCCGGCGAACAAACTCTTGTGGCAAGCACCCACTCGTTATGAATGGGAGAGAGAATACAATATTTACATGGCGGAATGGATGGAAGGGGGTCTCACAATTGATGAGCTTTGGCCTACTCCTGCCGATCTGGACGAGATTGGTATTGCTAGGAGACGTGCGAGAGTGGATCGCTGGCTGGAGAATCTTGACGAATACGGAACTATGCTTTACGCGATTATGAGATGTACTCATGGTGATTAATACCGCAGCAACATCATAATTGGGTTGCAATAGCAGCAAATTTTATGCCAGATCTGACGAGATGATGAAATGAAACTATGCATCATGGTGAACAAGTTTGGAGGGCGAAGCGCAAAATGCAAGCATAGATATTCATGTGTATGTCTAGCGTATTGTGGCTAGTCACTAAGTTCAACATTTCAAGGATAAACTAATTAATATATTAGAAGCCTTAAGTTCCTAGATTTACAAACTGGGTTAGCACATCTCCAGCTCTTTCTCCATGAAGTGGGCGATGATCTGACCCCGCCTGTTTTCTTGGCTCACACATATTAGGATAAGCTCTCACTTAAAATAGATACTGTAAATCGCGGGAGCCTATTCATGACTGATAGGAATAAATTATTTCAGCAGAGCATTATTCTTCATTGTCTTTGATAAGCAAAAAGACTCAAGTAGCCTGAGTTAGGACATGCAGGTGCGTATTATCTTAGGAATCACTTCCTAGGGGAAACTTGAAGGCTCATCGTCACGAGATAGAAGATCTTCAATAAAAGGCACAGACAGCAGAAAGAAGATGACCCAGAGAGTTCAGTAATGACGAATCCCATGAGAGATAAGCAAGATCAAGTAGTGACGGAAGAGGACGCTCCAAAGAAGGAACGACAGCATGACGTAGAAGATGAAGTGGCCCAGCCTATAAAAGAGGAATCAGAACATAAAATGAACAAAGAGCAGGAGACCCAAAACCCCCCACTGGACCCCAACTTCTTGAATATGGCAATAGACATAGTTAAGAAGGCCATAGAGGCTGATACAGCGAGGAGATACAGCGAAGCGCTTGCTCTCTACCAACGCTCTTTAGAGCTATTTATGCTTGCATTGAAGCGGGAATCAAATCTTAGATCGAGAGAATTAATTCGCAATAAGGCGACGGAGTATATGGACCGAGCGGAAAAGCTAAGCAATTATCTCTCAGGCTCCTCTGGAAAGCCAGGGTCTTCCAATAACGAAAGCAAAAAGCAGCAGGAGCATGGTGAATTTGCTGGTGATGTATCACTAGAAGTACCCGAAGTGAAGTGGGAAGAAGTCGTAGGGCTCGACGCAGCTAAGCAAGTGTTGAGAGAAGAAGTGGTCTTTCCGGTCAAATTTTCCAATATGTTGAAAGGGAAGCACTTACCATGGCAGGGAATTCTTCTGTTCGGGCCGCCAGGATGCGGAAAGAGCCACTTACTCAAGGCGGCTGCAATGGAGGCGCATGCTTCTATTGTGAATGTGAGAAGTTCGTGTCTTGCTAGAGAAC
Organism: Xylogone sp. PMI_703; assembly: GCA_021399445.1. NCBI lineage: Eukaryota > Fungi > Ascomycota > Leotiomycetes > Xylogone > Xylogone sp. PMI_703. The sequence continues at coordinate 4,587,155 of JAJTUQ010000003.1, forward strand.
GTTCTCCTACTGATAGTCAACGGTAAAGTCTCTCCAACCTGTCCATGTATAGAATATCTGACTTGAATTGAGTTTGGTTGAGCATATATTTGCTATGGCGGAAGAAAATAGCCCCTCTATTATTTGTGTCGACTATATAGAGACTCTCTGCGAATCTCAAGAATCTGAAAGTTGTCGTAGATTAAAGGCTGAAATGATTGCGCGTGGGAAGAAGCCACATGGAGTGGACTCGAGGGTATTTATTATTGGAATAACACACTCCCCTTGGAAAATCAACGACGAGCTCTTGAAGTGCTTTGGGAAGAAGGTGCCCATCTCCTTGCCAGATCTAGCAGCCCGAAGTAAACTATTCGAAGCAGCCATTCAAAGCGAAAACAGTTCTTCGACTGAGAAGAGCTCAACTTCCAACATCACGGTAGATGAGTATAAAAAGCTTGCAGAAAGAAGCGAAGGATATTCTCCGAGTGATATTCACCATATAGTCGATGAGGGTTTCGCAGGGCCAATAAGAGAGGTACAGAGGGCCACACATTTCAAGAAGGTAACTATCACGTCCACAACTCTTTCCATCTTGCGTATTTGTAAACTAACAATATAGATTATGGATACTTCTCTTCAGAGCTCCACCCAAGAGCGTCTCATTGTTTGTTCCCCCGATGACGCGAATGCTTTGAAGATGACATGGCTAGAAATAGATCCTCCAGAGAAGCTTTATGTTCCGCCACCTCAATTCAAACATTTCTATGTGGCTCTGCGAGCATCCAGACCTTCTGTTTTATCAGAGGAAATTAAGAAGTACGAAGATTGGGCGGATACGGTGCTTGCTGACTACGTCACGGTCGAGTATAACTCTGAGGAAGCATAGCGTTTTGATTGCAATCTATATCGGATTATATGAAATTATAATACATGTTAAAGTGAGACTCCGAGCATTCAATATCTATTTGTATGTTGGCGCTTTACAAATAATCTATGTTAAACCGTCAGCGTTGTAGAGGACACGACGACAGCTCTCCAAAGAATGATTGGGAAGGAGCGTGTTAAACGTGCATTCTCGGCTGATTCACCTTTGCTAGCAACATGCTCAAAGGATTTTACGGTAAAAAAGATGGGACCTACGAAGTGCTAAGCTTGTTAGTGATTTGGCAGGCCACCAAAACGAGGTTTATGCTGTGGACTGGCCACCCACGGGGAAGATGGTAGGAAGCGGGGGCAAAGACAAGGCTAACCGGATCTGGAGTTAACAGAGGTGAGATTGCACCTGCATGCGTCATAGGTAGAATATTGAATTCAAGAACCAAAATGAAGAACGTCGAAATCAAATAATACCTTCCAACGAGACCGCTAACCTGGAGGTCAAGGTTGAGCCGGAGCCGCAACTGTGGGAGTCTAGGGAAGATATGGTACAAGATTCTTAGGGATTATAAACTGCTGATATCTTCAAAGACGATGAGGATGATAGCTTGGAGCATGGTTAACTACTTTGAAGGGTTTTCTCTCCATACATTGCATCAAGATTTCGATGTCTATTTTTAGCCCGCAGTTCCCCTTGAGGATTATGTTAGGGCTTTCTGGGCTGTTTTTCGAAATTGGGTCCTGAGTTATTGCTCGTATAATTTCAACCGTTTGTGGGCCGCGTGGTTCTCCATCCTTCTTTCTAGGCCATGCTAAATTCGGATTTGGCTTATCTATCTCGATCTCTTGGTGAGGATCATTTGATTTGAACTTCGGTTAACGCTCCGGAGTAGAAAGACCATCCTGTGGATTATAAGAGATAGAAAACAAGATGCAAGCGAATATGTCACACTCTAATGGAACGCTGAGCAAGCATGTAGGAACTGTGTATCTTCCGAGTTAAAAGAAGTAGTTTAAATAAATCCCCAAAAATAAAGATCTGATAATGATACATGGCTACAACACCTAACGTCGACCCAGAAATGCAAGTCACGCATACATGCATGCCGCAGTAAATAATACATGCCCAGAACAAAAGTAGGTAGTAGAAGGAGAAATGGAATAAAAGAATAAAAGAAGGGCTCCAAAAGCGGATCACATCACGTCAACATCACATCAATCCAACGGTAACATCGCCCTTCACCCGGGCATACAGATCGACCTCGACCTCTAGATCTAGCTCGACCTTGATCTTGACGGAGCCCTGAGTGGCATCGGTATAGTTTGGTCGGTCCTTGATGCGAGATTCCCGGACGGGATATCGCCGACCGGTCTCATCGTAGGTGCGCCAGTGTGGCAGACGGGACTCGAGGTCCTTGTCATCCTGGGCCTTCTGTGCGAGGGCGTTGTTCTGAGGACTGCCGCCGCCTTGGTGCTGGACCATGCTTTGGGCGTTCATGTTCATCTGGGGGTTGACTTCTAGCTCGGGCTGGACTGCGGTGTTGGCTGCCATTGTGTAGTTTGTGAGGTGAGAGATCTGGGAGATGGGTGGGGTGGTTAGTGAGAGGGCACGAGATTGAGCTTTGAGATTTGTTTTTTCTTTTCTTCTTCTCTTCCTTGCTTCTTCTTCTTCCTCCTCTTTCTCCGTTTCTTCTACTCTTCTGTTTCCATTTTGACTTTCTCTTGTGATAGTCTAACTAATTGAGGGTGGATAATGACGAGTTGACCTACCACACTTCTATTCTTCTCTTCTGCAAGAAGGTATTGGTATGGGGTATTAGGTATATGTCTTTATCCCGACAATAAAGAGAATTGTTGAAATCTCAAAAGATATTATTTTCACCGTGGTGAAGATGAAGTTGAAGATAGGGATACGGTGATGTCGGAATGGAAAGGATGATGATACCAGTCAAATGAGCCCAACAGTAACAAAAAGAGGTAGACAGTTCCAGGGCCAACCCGCCGTAGTTATGTATGGAATGCTGTGTTTCATGGAACACGCTTGGTGATGCTGATGACGCCGGCCTAAGCTCAGGGTGGAAGCAAGATTTCGTCACATCGGGCGTGCAGGAGGGACCGTCGCAGGCCCGTTGCAGCGTGCGATAGGACAGCGGAGCTACGAGGGGACCCGAAATCAGGTTCTGGCAGGACGCGGCGGGAACCACACTTACGTCACATCCCGGCGGGGGTTGCAGTGCCACAGCGCGGCTCCATCCACAGTTTGTTTTGGAGAGTTCTGGGGAACACAGCCACACATGTCAAAGCTGCATTTCTTTGTGCACAATACAGTATTTATGTCCAGTTGTTCCAGAGCACAACAGCACAGCACAGCACAATTTTATGCTTTTATGGTTATTTGTTTGTGTGTTTGTGCATGGTTTTTTGTAACTACAATTATTTCATAAATCATGCATATGTCATTCCTGCTTTACTTTTAACTTTAAATCCTTAACTTGACATCCTCTCACCAACGCTGTCACGCTACACAAAAGCGAAAGAGCAAACAACTACCTCACCCTCAGCTCACATCACACTGTCACCATCACCTTCTTCGCGCTGACTCCTGCCTTGAGCTTCGCCATCGCAGCTGGCAGCCCGCTCAATCCGCCTTCAACCACCTCGGGCTCCGGACTGGGCACGTACTCGCCGCTCTCCAGCGCTCCTCCCAGGAATTCGTTGAACAGCCAGGTCCCAAACTCTTTGTTCTCCAACCCGATCACAAATGCCAACGTCTGCGTCAGCTCGATCCCCTCGGGCAGCTTCTCGTTTTCAGGCCACGCCAGCGAAGTGCACAGCTTGATGGGCCCCGCGCTCCCTCCTGTGAAGTGTGCCAGCACTTTGGCTGCTAGCGGTGCAGCGCCGCCAGCGGTCACAGCCGTGAAGCAGTGAGTGATAGTCTTCCCAGCGGCCTTTGCAGCAGCGACAATGGTCTCTACCACCTTTGGGTCGTGGTAGTCGAACACCTCTGTGGCCCCCAGTTTCTTGATATAGTCGTGATGCTGTGGACTCGCGGTTGCGAAGACCGTGAAGCCGATTCTGCGCGCAATCTGTACGGCGGCTGTCCCGATGCTCGCTGAAGCGCCCCAGACGAGGTAGATGCCCGGCTGGGGAGAGGCAGAGACCGCGCGGGGGACATTCTGCCTCAGAAAGATGGCCACACCCGCTGTCGCGACGGCCATGGGCAGTGTCGCGCCCTCCTCGTATGTAATGCGGTCAGTAATCTTCGTCGTCGCGTTATCCTGCAAGAGACTGTACTCCTGGTAGGCGCCCTCGTTGGGGTCACCGGTACCTATGGCCATGGCGTAACCGGCGACTCGATCGCCCTTCTTGAATTTCGTGACGTCTGGCCCGATGGCCTCGACTGTTCCTGAGACGTCGGTGCCAAGGATGACGGGGTAGTGCTGCACGAAGTAGCCGGTCTCCTGCATCATGTTGTCGACGGGGTTGAGGGCAATGGCATGGTTGCGGACGAGGAGCTGGTGAGGCCCGGGGGAGGGGATATCGCGTTTTTGGATCTCGAGGGGAACGTTCTGCGCTGTGAGGACGCTTGCGTTGTGTGACATTTTGGAATCAGTAGAACTTGTATTTTCCTCTTTCGTTAACTTTTCAATTCCTTTCCTTGTATTCTTTTCGTGTTAATTCACAGCAGAAAAAACAAAGAACTCAGAAGGTGAAAGAAGAAAAAGACAGATGAGGTGTGTGGAGAATCAGATACAGTTAATATATGCTAGTCGTACCTTCTAGAGCTGCAACGTCGGTCTCCACCACCAATTCTCCCATCTCCGACTGAACCCCTCAATAATACACTCCCTGCGTAACCGTACGCGCGTGAATAATAATCCAGAACTACTGTGGGAGCAGCACTCCAAGGAACTCCATTTCCGAGCGCGGAGTTAACGGCAGGCTAACCGCCCACTCTAAGCCGGGTGAGTTATTGCGAGCAGGAGGGGGATCCATATCATCGTAATCCGTGTCTTCATCGCAGAAAAGCAGAGGGTCTCTTTATCGCCGATGGATGGATTGTAAATAATTCCTTGTGTCTGTAGCGGGTCCCGCAGCATTGCTTAAGCTAGTCGAGGGGCTCTTGGGTCAAGTTGGCGGCGGCATCGAGTATGGTTGGTCGGAGACCCAAATAGCGGGGCACAGTGAGGACGAGGATAACTAAGCGGCCAGATTACCTCGCATGTACTGTATGATGGAATCTACTGTACTACGGCTTAGGAAAGTTATCTTCAACGGTAGGCCTCCTAACAGATCTAATAATCTATTTTATTATATTATATTACATTACATTACCTTTCTAACAATGAGTAACCCTTCGATTATATGATCGATATTTTCAGATCGGATTGATTCGCTAATAAATCCGATCAGATTTTGAGCCAATAAACGCGTCGGATTCTTCCGGTTCGTAAGGAGCCCTATCGAATCAGAACCAAGGGCATGTTAATATAATTTAGGGAAGATTGTGAAGCTGAACCGGACGTCGGACTGATGGATTTCATAATCTCCGCTCTCAGTACTACTTGATGACACAGCACTGTGTTGTATTATGTGCGATGTGCTGCTCTGTTCGAGCCTTGGAGTTAAGTAAACAATGAATATCAGTAATTGACTAGTACGAAAAAACTAGAAATCTATAAAAGATCTCTACCAGTAAAGTAATGATAGTAAAAGACAGTTAGCAGAATTCTAGTAACACGAAACTATTAGCACACGAGAAACTATTAACGGTTAAATCACGTGATGGAATGTGGAGCGTTGTGATGCACGATTCAAGAAGGATTGTGGATCACCGTGGTCTTCGATCCATAGGAGGGGCATCCATTATATAAGTAAATAGTTTATCCTAGAGAAGAGTTATGTGCTTAACTCAATATATGCAAGTGAGACGCATACTTAATATGATTATAAAGTGATTACTGAGTACTACTCTCCACTTATTTTAACTTATACGACCACTCTCGATTCTGAAGTTTTCCGCTATTATCTCTCAATTCTGAGGACTACTTTCATGATCATCACGAAGATGCGGACGATGAAAGAAAGATTCTGACGAAGAGTATGGCGAAGACTCGGGTGATAAGAGTGACGACAGTGACACAAGGAACATTAATGACGGATAGCTGTGTCTGTTATTTACAAGTGGGTAAGTCGAGCATTAGGCGGACATTAGTTTCCAGCAAAAACAAGACAGTACTACAGTAAAAGCAGCAGAACAGTAGTAACTGTGACAAGCACAGATCTAGCCACACTAGAGACTCTTGATTTCTTTCAACGAGAGACTAACTACTGGTAGTAACTTAGTAAAGATCGTATAATCCAACTACATTGCTCCCTTCATCCTAAATCGCCTACTTCCATCATCTTAGTTGTTTACACTGATGCAACAGTCATTTGCCTAGCACCCAGCGCAATCATTACTGGCAAATTCAGCCCACGTAGGAACTATAACTTGGCAGTTATTGAGGGTAAACTGGATGTGACACCCACCTCCAGCCTCATTGTAAGAAAAGACTAAAGCATTATTGAACCCTGTGACAGTAGACCCTGGAGCGTTAACTGTTACATAGCCGGACTGCCCATTCAACGGCAACCCCGTGCCAGGGGCCGTGTACCAATTGGACCACAGGTATTGATTGACCTGTATATACTCATTATTGCAGCTATAATACTGAGAACAGCAGTTGTCACCTGTGCGACAGTCACGTTTCTGCAGCCCACTGGTCTCAAAATCGGGGTGTGGTTCGGTTGAAGCATTGAGGAAATGATTGGGGCCTATAGGCTTGCGGATTATGCCGTTCTCACGGATAACATCCGGGGTCGTAAGGTCTAGCGTTTGCATGATGCCATCCACCTCTATAAAGGCATGCGTGTCATTCGGCATGAGGTGGTCTATATTCCACTGAACGATGATGTTGTCTGGTGAACTGGATAGATCGTGCGGCATAGCCATAACCGCGGTCACTAAAGTGAAGATCACGGTAGAAATGGATTTCATTTTGTCGAATGTTGTCCGTATGCTAATTGAATTTCGTTGGGCCCAGTGTCTATTATAATACGGGAACTATTTCCCATAGTATACCAATCGCATAACAATGAATACTATTATCATATGGTGTCAGAAACTCACCTGAATGCCTGAATGCTTGGTTTGGTCTGGAGTAGAAGACTGAATTTGAAAATTTGTTGTAAGGACATAATACATATTATATAGTCGAGTCTCTGGAATCAGAATCGGAATGGTTCAAGGCTAAGTGCCCTTAGAAAAGTGCCAAGCCCTTAAAATCTGACATGACAAGTTACAGCGGCGCAAGTTGATGAAGTGAGATTTACTGTGCATGTCGTTAGGCTTTCCGACGCAACAGGGTTAACAATGGCTTCAAATATTCGTACTACAAGGCGTGTCAACACACCACAGGTCTCATCATAAAAGTGACTCTTCTAATACGTTATAAGATTGTCGTAATGCATTGAAACAATGTGTGAAGCTCTAAAAACATTACTACGAGAATGAAACTGAAAGAAAAACCTATAAACTTTCTTATTGTTCTTATAACAACGATTAAGTAAAACCTCAATTATATGGTACTAATGCCCAACTTGTAGCTTTGTAGAGAGGTCCAGTAAGAATACGAATGGGATAATGGCAGCCCTGTATGTAATACCTAACACCATAGCAAATAGCACCAACAGGTATCGGGATGACTCCGACAAGGTGTAAGCTATTCAATAACCTACCCTGGCCCTGATATTTGTTTATAACAAAGCGTCCAGTAAGTATACAGCTCTAATGAAATGGTTAAATCCCCACTGGGATTACATGTAGCCGGGAAAACGCGCACCTCTACTGTTACAATTCCTGGATCCGCTGGCACATAATTACAGATATACTTCTTCGCAGGTCGTAAGGGTTCAGAGAGGTAGAGAGTAATACCGAGCAATCACTTCGTAACGATATCAGATATAGGTCTCACTTGCATATATTGACTTGAGCACAAAGCTCCTTACTACTGGAACTACATGTGTTTATATAGGCAATGAAATCCTGCGTATCCAAGATATCTAGGTGTAGCTACTCAATACCCTTATACCTTATTACCTAACGTAATATCCAGTCGGTCGGGCCACTTCCTCACTGAAAAACTAATTCTATGGACATGTAACGTATCTACGTTGGGTTGTTGTTAGTACCCAAATAACAAGCTAGGTGGTAAACGGAGCAAGTGAAGAGGCACTTTCCATACTATTCCACGGATGAGCAGATGTAGAGGTGTGGTTTATTCGAGCCTGTACGAAGTAGAGCTGAAAAGCTAATTGTCGGGTTATTGCCCGATCCCTGCAGACCCGCTTCTAGATTGACGCAAACTTCCCAGCTGTGAGGGGTACGGGTCCTATACAGTAGTAAAGCCTAGTACTGTACGGGGTTAGCGCGGGTTAAAGTCTATAGTACTGGCGACCATATACCCGAATCTACAGTTTAAAGGGGCTCACGGCGTCGTTTCTTGGTCTACTTCGTGAGATTCTTAAGACGTCTCTTATCAAGATTGAGAAAACTGGGTATAAAAACGGTTTTGTAGTGCCAGGAGACTCGTATCCCCACCTTTGAATTAGTAAAATCCAGAAATCATGAAGCTTACACAGGGCAGATTTGGAGCTCACGTTGCTGGACATGATGCCTTCAATGGGTCTTGATTGGATTGGCACTGCCAATGAGCTTATTTGCGCCTATGCCGCGGACGGATACGCTCGTTTTAATGGAGATAGGAGCCTCGTGCTCAGTTCAATCGATTTACAGCATACCTGCATTTCATAGTAACTCGATTCCACAAGAAGTTTCGCTTGCTCCTCTTACTTCTAAGCCTATTATCTGAGTAGTAGCAACAACGCCAACGTAGATACGCTCGATACGTTACAAACTTGTAGGTAGGTCACTAGATAATAGGTATGCTATAATCAATTGAGTTCAGTACGAAGCTCCTATGTACCGCAGCTTCCTCCTCCATATATACTTCTAAAGTACAGAGATTCTTTTGTTCTGCAAATATTCCCATGACGTTGGGTCCTTGTCTCGTATAGAGTGTATAGGCGTATGTTCCCTAATTGAAGGAGCGTCATGAAGCTTAACTCGATGTCGGACTGATGGATTTTATAGTCTCCGGGTTTCTTTTTTTAAAGCACCATTATGCCTGGATGGCGCAGCACTGTGTTGTACTGGTGCAATGTAGCTGGTCAGCTCGGACTTTGGGGTTAAGTGATATATCAATGTATTCATCACGAGAGATCCTGCCTATGCGAGATTATTTTGGTATAGCTATAGAAAATACATACACTCCCTTCACAAAAATCCTGCGTTGGATTATTATTAACCAAAGACACCAGATTGGGTATTAAAACACGCTCCTAGCACATCCAAATATTATATAGCACGTGAGGCCTTGTTGGATATCTTGGGAGAACGAAGAAGCTGAACCATCCTGTGACACAAACAAAACTAGCAGTAATGACAGATTATCCAATTATGGTTGTGGATACTTGTTCTTCCTTGGGTGAATCGCAGGGATGTGGTTGAGCATGAGGGCTATAATCACATCACAAATTAGTTCCTATTGATCTTTCTCATAGAAGTTGACCCAAAACATACCAATAGTGAGAATGAACACCAGTAATGGCAGTGTCCAGGGACTTTCACCCAAGTTATCGGACGCACTGGTGAGCAGCATGATGCTGAGCAGGCAAGTACCCACGCCAAGCAGGAAATTGCTGGCAATCCCAATGTAGTTCTTCCAGACTCGACCCTCCCTAGTAAGACTCAGCCATGACAAGATTGCGATACCGATGAGGACAAGGCCGGCGCAGGTGAAGAAGTAGCCTATAGATATGTCGATTAGTTACAAGAACGTGTAGGAGAAAAGGCCTAACAAGATGTCGGGAAAGGAACCTACCAAAGACGAGCGTAAACACATTGTAGTACGCGCTGATCTGATCCAGTGGAGCTAGCTCCGCGACATCCTCCGGCGGCTCGAATCCGAAATCCTCAAGCACAACCTTGAACAACTCCAGGATAATCGAGCCCGATGCTTCCGTCGCAGCCTCAACCGTGACATTCCCTGTCGCATTCATTGCGGGATTCAATGTGTCTAATGCCGTAAAGATCTCATTCAATACCAGCGTCTCGTCCTTCTGAGGCCAGTACGTCTCGAGCGTGTTGTACGCGGTCTCGTTGAAGACATCGAATGCACCGGAGATGAGATCGAGGTCATCAGGAATGGCGGAATTTAGCGGCTCGAAGACGCGGCCTAGGGCTTCGATGATGTGGCGCCAGATGACGAATTGGTTGATACCTTCCATGAGGAGGACTAGGGCCATGTGGAAGGGGAAGTGGAGGAAGGCCCAGATTTGCTGGCGGATGGAACCGAATTGCTCCAGTTGGACGTTGTCGAAGTAGAGTTGGTAGACGAAGTACTGGCATAATGTTAGATCTGACGCCGGTCTGGGGGCAGTGGTTGGAAAGGGGAGGGGATGAATTGAACTCACGATTATGAGGAGAGAAGAGACGATGGAACCGATGCCTGCGGAAGTGAAGATGAAATCGAACTTCTCGATCAGGGCGATACGTCCGGTAAGACCAATTACACCTTCACCCAACTGAGTATAGCTGATTAGCTCTCATCTTATGCCAGTGATTGAATGAAGATATACTCACCACGATGAGTGTTAGGCAAGTCATCCGCTCAACTAAATGTGTCTTATCAAACGACACGATCTGCCATTTCCCAGCGACCGCGATATTGATACCCACTTCGCAGATGGAGACGACATACCAGCCGATGTAGGCGTGGATGGTGGCTTTCGTAGAGAACACAAACGAAAGGCCGAGGTAGATGATGGCAGCGATGAAGAGGGAAGCCATAACAATGAGCAATGGAAGACGCGTCTTTCTGTATCTCCATGTGAATAGCAGAGCTGAGAGTTTTGTCAGTGAAACGACCTTTCGTACGCATCCTGTGGATATGAAAACGTACTGAATCCATACTGAGCAAAGAGCACAAATCTGCTCGCCATCAGAATGAGTGACAGTTGCTGGAACGAATTCCAGTTCTCGCTACTGGGATCGAATTGAGGCCCGACGATGGCCAGACCGATCTAAAGCATTACATTATTAGATGTGACTGAGACCTTGAATTTTAGAATCAAATGTGCATACCATAACTCCAAAGTGGCAGGCATGCGCAATGCGCTCAATAACGCTATCTGTTGCAAAGCGGACATCGTACAAGGTGACTTGACACCATGTGAACCATAAAATACAGAAAAACCCAATATAAGAACCAAGCTCTAATCAATGAATTAGCACCGGAAATCTCATCGAAAAGGTAGATGAAGACCTACTGTTGAGACTGTTAATTTCATGCTGTGAAGTGAACGTTGTCAAGTTCGCAACGAAGAAGAGATCAAAGAACAGCTGGATATTTGAAGTCTGCTCGTAATGCTCGAACTGAGGATTCTCAAACAGAGTCTCGTCGTGTGTCTCGATGGGTGCTTCGTCTGCACTGGCGCCCTTTTTAGGAGCTCCCTGATATTCGTCAGCACCACAGCTGTTGTTTGGTAATAATTCCGTAGGTCGGTACAATGGTACGTACCAGAGGACTCTGCCACAGCGGCACACGATGATAGGTAGCCATTCTGAGAAGGAAATGAGCCAACGCCTTTATTGAACCGAACTGACTGAACTACAGAAGAAAAACAAAACAGAAGAATATGACGAACACAGATTGAGTTGTGATCTCGACGGAAGGAAATAACGTCTGGTATATATGATTTCTAAAAGCTGACATGAAGGATGTAGACAAGAGCCGTCAGTAGTAAGCCGGTAGGGATAGTGCTACCCGGCATTACGGAGTCGGAACTACCCCGACCCCAGGGAAGCGATCAGTAAACCTTAAAACGTTGCACTCAGATCAGATCCTAATTTAAGCACCACTCCGCTATTGCTTACGTTGGTCCTGTGCTGTGGAGTACGGAGGCATTCAGCCTCACATTCGCACCCGTTTACCGTATTTGGTAAGGGCTACCTGATAGGGGCCGTCGAACTGTTCGAGATCATGTCGTGGACGGTAGAGATACAGCGGCAGATACACTGTGCAATGGTCCACAGCACGCCAAGGGGTTATTTCTGGGGCCATTATGGATGCATTGTCCCAGCCTCCAGGGGTTTGCACGGGCGCTGATTGGGGACGAAGTGGTTCGTTAAACAAAGCTTATTCACCTCTGTCAGCCCTACTGCGTAAAGTAACTGCAACGGCATAATTGGCTGTATGGTTCCTAAATTAGAATACCTGGTACGCCCTTTGATCTATCGTACCAGTAAAGAGAGCCGCGCCTCTGGCTTTTTACCCTGCCACTCTCACCGCTCGACGAATCGCACGAATCGCACACATCAAGCGGCTGGCTGACGATGCGCGAAAAGGCGTAAGATTTTAAGCTTAGTTTCAAGGGGTGGAAGGGCAGATCTAATGGCCGATAATTTTCCTACATCCAGTAATTGAGGAGCAAAGCTACTGGCTTCAGCTCGTAGGCTCTAAAGCTACTTTCGTAAACTCTTTAATCGTCATTCACAGACTTTGGGTAACCACCTATAAATTTGTACACTATTAGCCATAACACCTATAATCATTTATTAGCAATCATAATACTAGAAGCCTATACTGTAGTTTCGATCAGTATCTCATGTGGTAAACTGTTACAGTACGGTATGCTGGGCAAGTGTATCTGCTTACGTGGCGACTGATTAATAACCTACCAGCCAGCCAGTACGGCCGTCGATGGACGGGAGTTGACTGGGCGAGACTGCTCGGGGTTGTTCTCGGGATCCGCTCGTAAAATATGCGAACGCACAGCCTCCACTGCGGATCGAGCTTCTGCCACTACGGTACTCGCAGGCAAAACTTGCCGTCGTGTCATCCTGGTGGAATGAAGACGCGGGTTAATTGGGGTTAGCTTGCTTAGGTGAGATGTTAATTGCTACTGTACAGCGCTGTAGCTGGATATTACAGTGCTTCAGACAGGTTCTCAATGAGAGCAGGAGCGGCTAGCCCTTTCATCGTAGCTAGCTAATTAGTCTGGTGTATGGCAGGATAATTAATCCTAATGTAAGACCTGTACTGCTACAGGGTCATAATTTAGATCGTAACTCCAATTAAAAGCCAGCTACTCTCAGTTAGATCGCTCTTTCTAATAGCTGAACGCGTCATTTAGGCAGATTGAGCTTTGTTCCCTACTCTGGTAATAAAACTTCCCTCTTCTATGTAGTATTACAGGCGTATATAACCCTCCGAGGCTATGAGCCACGTACAACAAATGGGAAGATATTTTGATGTGATCTGCTTGAAATGAGTCTAAAAGAGACGGCTTATCAAGGTAAGCAGCTTCTGAAAGCACGGGATTACAAGGTGTGATAGTTTTAAGCGTCAGACGGGTTATTAGATCAACTAAGAGAATAAGTTAAGCTAGAATTTGAATGACGGAAGCAATCAAAAAGTGCTGTGTATAAGTCCAATCATTTCACGCTCTTTCTCCTTTCCTATAGTCACTTTGAGATCGAATATGACTTGAAGCCCCTAAGGCTAGACAGAGATGAACCAGAACTCGGGAAAATACCAACTTCTATGAGCTGCCTTGATATCAAAGAGCGCCGATTAAGATACGGCCGTAGCCGTAAGCACTAACCCCTCCTACAAAGCAGAATGCTTTCCAAGGCGTAGTAATGCACCATCTCTGAAACGCCAGATGCAAACAAGGGGTGGTATTTTTGCGTGCCATTTGTTCCGTTTGCACTACCGTCCCTCAGAAAATGGTAGGGACGATACTCATCTACTGATGTACTACTATTGCTTGCCGTCGGCATGTAGAGCGCCAGTGGGTATGACGATGGGGCCCCTTTTAAGCATTCACCCGCTAATGATCGTATCTACATGAGCTTTATTGAGTATAGCCAATTCTATTAACCATTAAACAATTAAAGCTAACTGTGATTGTTGAAATTAGCTCCCTGTGCCTGCCAAAACATCGAACATGTCAGAATTTCAAAATTTCAAAATTTCAAAATCTCGATTCGCTTCAACTGGATCCACCTACAACTCGGTGCAGCGGTGCGGCTGCGGCTGCGGTTTCAATGGCACCGTAAGAGTTGAACTAGGCTTTCAAGGCCAGGCTGTAGGGTGCCTTCAACTCCGGCTGTCTCATATACAACAATCTCGTGTACCTGTCAGGTCTGACGACCTTGTTCTTGTGTAATCTTACAATTTCCATTTCCGACGTTTCTCACCCGACCTGCTTACTGCTACCTCTGTTCTAACCCAGGCCACACATATGCTAGCTGCCAATAACAAAGCACCGACCAAGATGACCATACCGGTATAACCACTTGGGCTATGCCCCACCCCGTTGCCTTGGACCAGAATACCAGCAATGGGGGTCCCGACTATGGCGGCCATGCCCTGCACCATATACATCAATCCAGTTACGTACGGCAGTTGTTCCAACCCAAATAGCTCCACAAGAGCGGCTGGGAAGAGGCTAACATACGCACTGGCAAATAGTCCATACAAGACTGTAAAGCTAATGAAAAGTCCTTTACTCGCTGTGTCGTTTACCCTTCCCATGGCTGCGCTCGGAACCCAAAGTCCTAAGGTCACAGCTGCGCTTAAAAAGGTTGTCAGGAAAAAGGAGTTGAGCCGCCCAACTCGATCTGCGATGAAGCCGATTGCAATTTTACCAATGGCGTTACATGCATTGCTGACGGCGGTGAAATTTGCACCATCCTTGTCACTATACCCCAGCGTCGTTGCGTAGGAGGCCACAAAGAAGACAGGTGTGTAGTAGGCGGCACTCTGAAAAGCAGCGCCCAGTGCCTGAGCGATGAACTTGCGTTGCTTCACCGTTTGCCAGCCCGGAAGAGGGATCCGGAGAAGCCCTCTTATTCTCGAAGTCTTTGCATTCTCTGCATCCAGATTTGCGGCTACCGATGGTTCCCAGCTGAGAGCGAATCCTGCAGCGCAGATGAGGGCTGTTGAGAGTGCGCCGGTGAGGCGGAGGGTATCACGAAAACCCATGCTATCAATGCAAGCGGTGATGACCGGAGCCCAGATAAGGCCACCGATACCAGTTCCTGAAGATGCAATACCCATAGCGAGGCCCCTGTGCCGTTTGAACCAAGTTGGCGTCACGGTTACTGAGGGAATGAATGATAGACAGGTCCCGATACCTAGCAACAGACCCTGTGCCAGCTGAAAATGCCACAGTGACTTGCCGAAACTGGCCAGAATGTTAGCTAGCCCGAAAATGAAGCCGCCGGCGCAGACTACAATTTTGGGGTTGAAGTGTTTTGTCCATGCGACTACAAATGGCGCACCGATTGTCATAAGGGATATGGAGAGGCTGCCGATGAGGTCAATGTTTGCAGCTGAGGCGCCAGTGAACGGGGTGGGTGTAGAGGTTGACAAGGTCTCGTAGAGAGCTTGATAGATACCAAAGCTGAAGAGTATGCCGCAGGCTGTGAAGTTTATCATGAAGGCAGCGACAAGGATTGCAGTTTGGCGCCTACGGTTTCGTTAGCTTTGCTGCTGAAATCATTACAGAGGGTCTAGAAAGCTTCCAGGCTCCTTGTATGGCTTACCATTTTGAATGTCGGTGTTTCTCAGGATTCCAGGCCTGCAGGTTGGGACTTCCAGATCTGTCCGAAGTTGATCTTGCGGCTATCGACCGCTGGGAGTCATCGGACATCATCATCTCAGCTGGTGATACAGCTTCAAGAATGCTTGTCATCAAGATAAGAGCAAAGATATCTATACGCTGAAAGGGTTTGTGGATGAAGCGGTGAGTTGCAGGGTACGGTACTGTCGACAAAAGCAAGGCGCATCTTTAAGTTGTATTGAAATGCTATGAATGCTATGGGTTCATGGTAAGAGAATTTCATATTCGGGAGATTCGGCATGTTGTGACTAACACTTGGTCCCTAGACTACATCTTTATGGCATTGAATGACACTGACTCATGATTGTGGAAGAGCTCTTTCCCACTCGGGATATCGATGGTAAAAGTAACAGCTGTAGCACCCGCCCCTTAGGGCTAGGACTGCCGGTACCGAGGAGATACATAATAATGATTGTCTCCGTATCCGATTCTTCATTAGGATATCCTAGAAGCCTAAGCTAAATTTGGGGAGATCTGAGGGTACTCCATTACGATTGTATTTCGCGTGGCAATAGAGGATACACTAAATTTGGGGGTTCTCTTGCTAGTGACGGGTACACCCGGGGTCATAGACAATGCACAACCCAAACCTTACCCCTTTATTCCCGTGTCGCGCGCTCCCTATATCTCAGTAACCACGTATTCCCTTTCAACGAGCGATACTCATGGAAAGATAAAACTTTTTTAAGCAATACTGCTTCTTTATAATAAATTGAATAAAAAGCAAAATATATGAACCATAATATGTTATATCTTTCTCAATCCATTGCGTATTCAACGGAAACTAATTATGTTTAAATAGCTTGACTTTATTTTATGAGAAACTCTTTCAGTTGATAAGCATCACTAATAAATTGAGAAGGAGTTTAATTCCATGAAAATTCCCAGTCGTATGAGACATAAGTGTGGCCTTTATGAATCGGAAATCCATTGTTTGCTGTCTGCTCCTTATACAAGGTGCTCAGGTTGCGTCCCTCAATAGAGATTATCCTACCCATATCCTAACGATATGCTTCTATCTTCCGCGAAACTACGCCCCAGCCACAATTTCCTAGATTTGCTTTATTTGCGTTTATCCCATCATTATCACGACCGTCAGAATCCGCACCAGCCTCTATCAAAATTTGCAACAGTTCTACACGCCCATGCATTCTTGCAATATGCAATGGCGTCCAGCCATGAAAGCAGTGGAGATTCACGTCTGCACCAGCATGTATCAGAGCTCGTACAATTTGTGTCCGGCCGTATCTAACAGCCAGTGATAGTGGTGTCCAATCATGAACGTTTGTAGCATCGACGGGAGTTCCAGCAGAGATAAGATCCTTGACAGCTGCAACGCAGTTATGGTAGACTGCCGTATGCAGGGCGGTGTTTCCAAGTCTGTCTGCTACTTGTATCCTTGCACCCATGGAGAGGAGACACCGAAGTGTTGGGTGTAAGCAACGGGAGGCTGCGAAACGGAGTGAAGAAGATTCATTATCGATGTAATTGTCTTGATTCACTTCTGAAATAACGAGCTGATAGATGTAAGGAAGACACCATCTGTTATGGGGATGACAGGCTGTGTGAAGCGTGAGGACATCTTCCTTATTTAAGAGCTGTAATTACATATTAGGGGCAGATACGAAAGAGGAGATAGACGAAAGACTCAACGGCAACGACAAGAACGAGTATCTCAGAAGGGAAGCGAAATAAGACTGGGTTTAAAGATAGAGCCCCTTGCGTGCTATGGATCGGATGAATGGGACTGGCCATTGGGAAATCTAGTTAGAAAATGTTTTTGCAAGTATAAGTGCACCAGGATCCATCAGTAGAGAGATTAATAGAAGTGACATAACAGCTCTAAGTTGTAGGCAAGTGTGGACCATTCTAGCTTTTATTTCATACAGGTTGTCGAATCAACCATACTGCATGTCAGCTCATTGGTCCTCACCTGATTCGTTCAGCCTATATGACCGTACAAATATGTCTTCATTATTACTCTTGGCTACTTCTTTATGTAATACGTTAAGGAACGGGCGTTTACATTATATGATTCTGCGTCATATATACTTGAGCATGGAGTATGTTATCTCCGTAGAGTTCCAATCATCGATACTCAATACACTGTAAGTCCAGGATCAGTGAGGATAGCTTCTGCTTTATTAACTAGACTATGCGATGATATCTCAATAGAGACATAATGGTAGTTGTCGGCTCGGTCGCCTAATCAGCCTTCACTTCTAAGGAGGGACCTTAGAAGTGAAGGCTGATTAGGCGACTGAGCCGATGGGCGAAGTCCGACCCCAACTTTAGCGTCTCCTTCCCGACAACCCCAAATTTGGTCTAAGATCCCCCTATTTCATTTTTAGTAGGTCCCACCAGCGGCAGTGACTCCATTTATCCTACATGTTTTCACACTTGGGATAAGGAATTCGTGTGTTTGAACTTGCGGCTCGGATTGTTGGATGCAATCTCTAGTGCTAGTGCTCTCTTCACAAGATGAGACAAACTCATTTAGATCAATGTGATCTCGAGCATCGACTTCATGTGAAATATCATAAGACACTGTTTCTCTATTTGTCTTGAAGTACATCTCTATCTCATCATCAAAGGAAGATATGTTCCAACAACTCCGTAAGCGGCGGAGTTACCTTTGAGAGTACAAAATATCCTCGATGTGAAATTGCGCGATCTTTAGCGAAGCTTAAAACGACATTATCCTATGCAGTTCTTCGATTTAGCAAGAACGTTACGGAGGCTTTCAAGTTAGGTTTCCCATAAATTCATTCACGGAGTGAATCGTGTATGTCGGCATGAGGAGAGCCAGCCATGTGGGGATAATGGCTGTCACAACCAACGTGCCTCTCTCTAATTCTCTCTAACATGACAGCACAATTACCTACTAATTCTTCCGTGATATCAATGAATCAAGGCTTTTCCTTTGCAAAGATGGGCTTTACATGTTATGCGGCATAATATGCCTGAGGCGACAACAATTCACGTACGCGTAAAGGTGGGTTTTCCAAGGCAAAAACAACAATAAGCACATACGGCATCGACTTATGACTCAGCTTTGAATCGTCAGAAGTGATATTCAAGACACCATTTCAAGCAAACCCTACTCAAGATTAGCTATAGGTAATATCTTGGGAGAGCATCTCAGATAGATTGCGATTACGATTGCAGTAGGTTTATCGTGAATCCCGGCGAATCGTCTTTCGATATGGACAAGCTTCCAGTAGAAAATCTGATTGATATCGCAAGTTACCTCGACCCCTTGAGCCTACGGTCCTGGATGTCAACGGCTAGACGCTATCACGCTGCCACGTCAGAGAAACTACACGTCAACGCCATCACCAGCGACCAACAGAAAGGGTGGCCACGCTATCTCCTACATGCCATGCTCCAGAACCACGCGAGAGCAAGCTTTAAAGCTCTACTAGAGGGTACAAGTCTCGATATCATCAACAAATCCAACATTGACATTGACAAGGCACTTCCACGGGAATTTGAATTGAAGAAACCTGTATACTCAACTCTCGCTGAGCTATGGAACGACCGTTCGATAATGAGTTTTACTACGTCTCTCTTACACATCGCTTCTCAGCTATGCAGCGAAGACGTATTGAAGCTTCTTCTTGATAAAGGGGCTGATCCATCTCTCTTTGATTCAACAGACTGGACACCGTTGCATCTAGTAGCATGGAGGGGCAGAACTATAGCTATGCGGTTGATTCTGGATGCTGGTGTTGACCCTGATATCAGGGGGGCGAGCACCAGACGCTGGTCGGGATCAACCCCTTTTCGCCAGGCAGTCATGGGAGGGCATATCTCTGCCGTTGACATGCTGTTAGCTGCTGGCGCGAACCCTAACGCAGTGTATCCTTTCTGGCCTAATCCTCTTATCATAGCAACAAAGCTCCGGAATATGGAAATGTTAGAGTATCTTCTCAGGACCAACCTCTTTACTGGAAGAACCATGACAGAGGCATTTACATGGGCGCGTCCAGATAAAATCACTATCCCATTGAAGGCATTTTTAGATGCGGGAATGGACCCCCAACCTTGCCTACAAATCGCTGTGAAATCTGGCCGTCCGGATTATGTAGAGCTTCTCATCAATGCTGGCGCTGATCCGCGGAAATCCCCCACTATCCTTGCCTGGGTTCGAGACCTCAAATCTCTTCAACTTCTATTAGATAGGTCTCCCGGTTTGTCTACTGAGACGATCCAGGGTTCCACCGCATTGGAAATGCTTTATGGTACTATGAAAGAGATATATCAATATGCTAGAGAAGATTTTGACACACATTCTCTCGAGGAAATGGCCATGATGGTCATTAGGGATGGATGCCCGATTCGGGAACAAGCAGTATCTGATGACGGAAAACAGCATCATGGAAATATTCTAGCTCAAGTAGCGTTATTGGGGCACGCACGCGTCATTGAAACCATTCTGCCTCGGGCAAAAGCATATGTAAATATGCTGGTTGATCGGTGCTCACCATTGCATATTGCTATAGAAGCCAACAGGGCTAAGGATAAACTTGGTTGTGTCAGAGCTCTTATAGAACATGGTGCCAATATCCATATTCACGATAAATATGGGCGACCACCCCTTGATTGCTTGTTTGTTGCGAGTATTTACAGCCCTCATCACAAGCCACAGCCATCCCTACAAGACGCGGCGATCACACAATGTTTTGTTGATCACGGGCTTGATGTAAGTGGGCCTACGGTAAATCGATTTTCCAAGGAACCCCTTCTATTGCGTACTTTGGCATCAGGAGGTGATGCCGCTGCACTTGTAATGATGGATGCTGGTGCGGATATATATGCTAAAGCAAGCAATAGTTGGTCAAGTTTGCAACTTGCAGCCCAGCACGGCTGCTGTAAGTCAATGCAGCGCCTTCTTCAAGCTGATAAAGTCAATACTCTCCTTGAATCGGCAACGCATAGCACTTTACTGCATTTTGCAGTCAGCGGGGGCGTTATGAAACATCAGAGAGTCAGGGGGTATGGCAAGATGATGGCGCATCTGCTACTTGGTCACATGGATGTTACGGCTGAAGATGTAGCTGGCACTGACTCCAGTGAACTTCAGTCGCTGGCTCATACTGGATGTATGGAGGTGATAAGAATACTTTGTAACGAAGGCATCGTGGATCCTGGTACTAGAAACAGCGAGGGATATACACCATTTGATACGATTATAACCATGAAGGGAATTCCCCAACTTGGCAATATTAGAGGCAAACATAAGGCTGAGCTGAAAGCTTTGAGAAAACAAGCAGGAGAAAAGTGGCCTAGACTAAAGGAAGAGAGATAAGCCGACACTGGAACGAAGACTAGAAGCCATGATTATAAGAGTTACGGCCTATAGGCTATATCAGAAAAATGCTTTCCTGCCATCTATGATATCAAGGGTATTTGGTCCCTAGCCATTTGCTCTGGTGAGACAACAAAAACAGCTAAGTGGTTCCAAGACGAGAACCATATATACACTCACGTTGCATATCCACAACTAGACGGCATAGTCACGGCCTGGCCGGTCTGGCGTGCCGGGCAATTCATTTGATGGACTCGATAGGAATTCGAATCAGCTTAGCAGTCTCGGTGCATTGCTACAATACCACTGACTTACATTCAAAAGTTCGGCTATAGCAAGCTTGAACCCCTTCATCCGCCTGTCGACCGCTATCGAACATACGAGCTCTAGGTAATTAGAAAATAAATTGAAGGGTCCTCATCATACTTGGTGATAGAAAGTTCCCTGGAAATTATAAACAATAAACAGTAAAATATAAAGTTATGGAGTAGTCCGATAGCCCGGGCTGTTTGTTTGTCTGGCACTTGCACTACGTAAAGCATGCTAGAGTGATAAATCCAGATATAGAAGGAACTAATATGATCGGCTCAAGTGAATGATATAATGTGCCAATACAAGGTTAGTTTAGAAATTACGTAAAAGTCTCTGAGCTAAGACACGGTCAAAATCTCAGTGAAATTAAATAAAACTTTAGGATTCTTTCCAAGACGACGCCACTCTGTCCTAATCATAATAATTCGGAACTTTCAGACCTTTAAATTCGAATGAAGTTCCTTCACGCTTGTCGATCACAGCCTTATAGTGAACATCTTTCACTCGTGCACGGACATAATCAGTTCCGCTCACAGTTACCTGATTAGGATCTTTGTCCTCTTCAGTCAGGAGACCAAGACGGTCAAGTAGAGGCGACGGTACTGCTTTCATTGGCGTCTTATCTCCAGGCCGGCTGAAGTAAAGCAAGCCCAGTCGAGGTGTATTGAGCTGATCGGCTGGCGGTGTCACAACGCGATGAATGGTTGACTTCACAAATCCTGTTCGGAGGAGTCAGCTAAAATTACATCTGGATGAGAAAGCGCACTTACCCTTTGTGAGGAAAGTCAAGGTATCAGCAGCATTGCAGGTAATACCCCCTTCAACGGGTTTGACATATTTCCACTGTCCTTCTGGTGTCCGAATTTGCAACCCTGCAACATGCTGCGAAAAGAGCAGGGTCAGACTACCAAAGTCGGTGTGGCCACCTTTTGAATAAGCCTGTGCAAGATCCCATTCCCTCTGGGTTCTGACGTTATAAATCATGTAGCGGAGATGATCATCTGATACCTCATCGTATGCGTGTGCATCGGCAAGATAGTTTTCAGGTAACTCAAGAATGATAGAAATAAGAACAAATATCTTCCTGGCAACCTTCTCCCAAAGATCACGATGGAATTGTGCAATTTCATCATAGTTCTGTTTTACAATCTCATGTCTAGGTTCATTTGCGAAAGCTGGGATAGCTTTAGGAATGTTGAGCTTTAAGTTTTTAATAAGTGATTACAAGCTCGGAGAATATCAATCTTACCATCTCAATATTCTCCTTCACCCCGGTATCTCCAATCCATCGCGAGTTCTCACGGTACCCGAAGTATTCTCCCTCTGCAAAATTGCAAGGATTGGAACGCTTCTCTTCCAATGGCTCCTTGAAAAATGCGTTGCCAATGCTAAACTGTCTAAGGACGCGCTCATCATCAATGCCGGTATTGACTACAACCCAGAAGCCAACACGGGTGACCGCATCATATAGTTGCTTAGCAAGTTCTTGCTTTCCACCTGGTTCATCGAAACGCGACAGATCAATTGTTACGAGTGGTGCCCAATCAAGATCTTCAGAAGTTGGAGCTGGACGGCTCCAGGGCTTGACTAAAATCTTCCTGGGAACTTCTTGAGATGATAGCGGCTCAGTAGCTGATGGTGCCATTATATACAGTGTTTGATTGGGGATATCCTCAGCAATAGACTTTTTACGATTTCAGTGTTCTGAGGGGTGGAGTGCCTTCGCATCACTTAATACATTAAAATGGATAACTCGGCAAGGGTGTGATATGGCTACATATCTGCACAGATGACGTGTTTCAGGGAAGATTGCTGATCATTGAGGTTCCCCATTTTTGAAGCTGTTAAAGACAGCTTCTACTACTACCAGTCTTTCATAAAGCCACAAGTCAAAATTCAACACCAAATCATCTTTATAAAGCGTTCGAAGAGTATATCCTTATTATAATCCTTCAAATCAAAGGTTATTGATTATCTATAAAAGAGCAAGTTACTCACCACACATTGCGATATATCACTGTTCTTTGATTTGGACGAGCGTGTTCAAAGATCAATATCTGCAAGTGGCAATAATGTCGTGATAAAACTAAATAATGATACCATTATTAATACTTGATACCCTGTCTAAATAACTGGTGAAAATATGTTACCTGTCACATATATGGACTCGAAGTCTACGCTTCCAGGCCATCTGAGAGTATCCATATAGCCTCGATTTTGATCATAGATCCTCTTTCCACTCTTTCTCGAGTACAGCTCATTCTCAGTATTCCCTATTGTACAAAACTTTCAAAATTCTCAGATTTCCCCTCCTCATCCCAGAGCAAGATGAGCACGGAGAAGGACCGCACCTCGGACTTTATCTCCCCCATTGAGCCAGAATCAAGTGTAGATGTTGAGGACAATTCATCTGCGGATAGGCTATTGAATGAGGCGTACGAAAGGAAGGTCCTGAAAAAAGTCGACTTCTGGCTAGTCGGCTATTATTCATTGGTTTACATATTCCGGGTCATCGATTCCTCCAACTATTCCAATGCGGCAATTATCAATCTCGAAAATGGCACTAATATCAAGAAGCAACTCCACCTTAGTCCAAGCCAATGGGCATGGACGTTGTCCATCTTCTCCTATAGCTACTTATTCTTCGAGCCTACGAACACGCTACTTCTGAAAAGCTTCAGGCCGTCAAGATGGATGTTTGTTCTCATTGGTATGTGGGGCGTGTGCGCATGTTCTGTTGCAGCAGTTCAGAGTTTCAACGGCATGATGGTTGTGCGCTTTGCTATTGGTGTGGCTGAAGCTGGGTTCTATCCAGCCGTACTCTACCACATGTCTTTCTGGTACAAGCCAACGGAAATGCCATGGCGAATAGCGCTGTTCTATTCTGTCGGCCAGATTGCCAGTGCACTCAGCGGCCTCTTGGCGTATGCCATTGGTTTCATGGATGGATTGGGTCATCTCGCAGGATGGCGATGGCTCTTTCTCCTCGAGGGACTACCTGCGATTATCTTGGCCTGGGTTGCGCTATTCGGACTCCCAGATTATCCTCAGACAGCTAGGTTCTTAGATGCCGAAGAGAGGGCCTTCATCTTGCAGAGACTACCTGCCGCAGCACCATCGGGGGAGAAGGGAAGCTGGGACTTCAACACTCTCAGAGTTCTCTTCAAAGATCCAACTACGTATACATTTGCTACATACTGGATTGGGCATGGAATCGGTGGATTTGGTGTCAACTATGCTCTGCCCACGGTTATTTACCAGCTCGGCTTCACTACTACTTCCCTCTCTCAGTTAATGAATATTGTATGTACCAGGCATACCTACCCACCTATTTCGAGAGTCATCATACTGACTTTTCTACAGCCACCTTATGTCTCTTGCTTTCTGTTCCTAAACACAATAGGGTATATGTTACACAAGAAGTGGATCAGACCCTGGACAACCGCTGTTTCAAGTAATTTCTTAACTGCCTCTTCTTTGCTGCTCTGCTAATGCAACAACAGTCGAATCCACTATCATAGTCTGTTACATCATACTCATCACTGTACCCAACCCAGTGGTAAAATATCTCTGTCTAATCGTCGCAACCTCATGTGCAGGCTCCGCTTATCCTGTCATCTGGCCCGAACGTATTAGAGCGCTTGACGGCACTGTGGCTGCTGGTATTGGTATCGGCCTAACCAATGCATGTGCGCAGTTTGGAGGTATCGTTGGTCCTCACGTTTACAGTACGGTTTTTGGGCCGGGTTATCATGAGTCTTATATCATATGTCTCTGCTTCTTGATTGTGGCAATCTCTGCTATCCTTCTTTCGTGGCTCCTGGTTTGGAGGAAAGACCGTAGAATCGCAGCAGCAACACCAGTACTATAGTGTCAGCATGCAATAGAAGTGTTTCCTCTGTTGTCTAGGTATAATTGCAGAGTAATATGAAAATCCTAAATCAATCTCAAGATCCATAGTGAGTTCTGGGGTGGGAAAACTGAGGGATCTTGATTGAGTTATTCTTGACAAAGGGGGGGAGGGGGAAAGGGGGAGGAGTGATCTCCTTCGAAAATGAAATTGCATGATGCAAACTGTGAAACAATTGCACTATTGCTATACTGTAGTGTATCAGATGATACGACTCAAGTCTGTAGTATGCGTTCCCTTCTAAGACATTCCCTAGGCACATATCACGCCGTTACACATTATCACCATTCTGAGCGCAGTTCTAATGTAATTGTCCCTGAGTTGATGTGCTCATGCAAACGATGTGTATCCACCATCCACAAATAATACTGTGCCTGTAACGTATGCCGCCAAAGGGCTTGCCAGATACAATGCTGCATTAGCAATATCCTCGCCTTTGCCCCATCGACCAAGCACTATGCTCTTCAGAACGCCATCCATCAATTCAGGCCATTTATTAATCGCAGTTTGAATATTCCCTTCAGGTGTCCAAATACTCCCGGGCGCAATACTGTTGACGCGAATACCCTTGGGACCTAGCTCCGCCGATAGAGCTTTTGCATAGACATGTTGTGCTCGCTTGAATGGGCCGTATGGCCCAGGCCCCATGGCTGCAGGCTGCCAGCCGGCGATGCTGGAGATAACAACAATGGATCCATGAGGCGAAGAAATCAGATGAGGCACACATAGGTCGCAAATCTGCACTAGCCCTAGGATGTCCACTTTGTAGCTGAGGTCCCAATCGTCAGGAACTTTAGCTGTCCCGAGCACGGGAGAGGCTGAATCAAAATTGTATTGTCAGCTCAATAGGATACAGAGTGTTTAACATGAACAGAGAAGGAAGTTGAACGAACCATTTGCAATAAGTGAGTCGATACGGCCAAACTCTGCTGCAGCTTTCTCAATCCATGCTTCTACTTGCTTCACCTCACCAAGGTCTACTGCTGTTCCTACTGCTTTTCCTTTTATGCCGTCGGTTGTGGAAAGAAATTCATCGAATTCGTGACCAGTCACATTGCGAGCGCAATATGAGACATTGGCGCCCTCAGCGAGGAAGGCTTTGACTATGTAAAGACCAATTCCTTTTGTGCCCCCTACAGAAGGAATTTAGCCAGCTAGAACTTGTAACATAATATTAAATGATTACATACCTGTAATCAAAACATGGCTTCCTTCAAGATTTGTGTTAAATGGCATTTTGCTTGATCAGATCTCTAGTCTGATATACGGTGCTGTCTCGAAATTTGGTTATGGTTTAGAATAAAACTTGGTCGAGGATATCAGTTAAATAGGTAGATAATATAGCTTGAGCCGCGTGAGTAATATTAGAGTCGAGATGCGGAGTTCCTCAGTATATTTCTAATCCATAGGTTGAGTGACCACTGCGGAGTTCCACCATTCAATCGGTGGCAGTCTACCCGACAACATCCAACTATTTTGAACAGTATGCTGTGTAATACATGTTTAGGGTAGATTCCAATTATATTATCAAGGACTACATTATACCTCAATGTAGAAATGGTAACTCGGTCTAGAAATGCTGGTAAACATGTTTTAACCGTAAGAATTATGAGACTATGAAGGAGTTGATGGGGCTGATTCCTCCGATGTCTTAGCCAACCAGTCACGTACTGAATCCAGCCCCCGATATATAATCAGCATCATCACACCAAAATCATCCACGTCACTCCTGTTTGCATCTTTCAGGATACCATCAAAATTCATCATGCTGACATTCCAATGATTCTTTCCATCCCATGCCCTGAGCCAATGCCACGCGCTCGGCGCACCCCACAGAGATGAAGCTGCGGTAAATTTTATTGAATCTATTTCACCTCGTGAACAACAAGTTCCAGTTTTGCAAACCGAATATATGGATTGTAGCAAGAAGGATACTATCAGAGTTCGCCGCACGCTCTCACCAAATAACCACGTTTGCCAATTTGGGCTTGGGCATACAACATCTGTGGAATTGCATTCTTCACCCTCAAATCGGCTCAGCAATTGATCGGTCCACTGTTTAAGAATAATCCCATGTTCTTCCGCTACAGTTCGTTGGTGGATGTCACCGTCAAAGAGACGGATTATTTGAATTAATAAAAGTGCTTGAAGAGTAGCCAAATGCTCGGCGACAGTCCAGCTTTCCTTGAGAGCAACTAGTGAATCTGCTGTAAAGTCCAATATCTGGAAGGAAATTCGAGTAGTCTGATCAGATCTGGTACAATAAGTGGAGCAGGCACAAAAAGCATCTCGCAATGGCTGAGGGAGACCGTCCTCATATAATCGCATAGGAATAAAGGAGGTCCCGCCTGTCTTAGCAAAATTATGAGGGTAGCTCTTCAATTTATTGAGAGCATATTCGTGACGGTCACCAGGCATGCGAGCCATTTCTGAGGATGAAATTGGATAATTATTCAGAGCCATCCGGCAAGTGAGAGAAAGCTTGGACTGAGACGGTAATGGAGAGTTAGAAAATGGTATGGCCTGCATATCGACACGCTCAGCCGAATATAGGTCATAATGATGAAAGCCTTCTGCGTTAAAGGAAGTCCAACTTTGGAATAACGAATCCCACGAGGTGGAAAACGGAGATACTGGAGCGTCGGATATGGCTTGCGGACGATCTTTCGAAATAACAGGAGTCGGTCGTGGATCCTCCTCCGTACTCTGCTGAGGGCGGAGGTTTTGGCTCGGAGAAGCAGTGGACGATGCGCCATCCCGACCAAGAGAAAGTGATGGATATGTGCATTGAATATGGCGAGCTACGCATCGTGAACATGCAGGAAGTCGCTGGTCACAGCGCCGTTTGGTTTTGATGCATACGGCGCATGATTTACGACGCGGCGGAGCCTCTGTTGTTCTTTTTGGAGGTGTGTGCATTTGGATAGTTTATGATACCTTCTAGATCAACTTACTAAAGCGTTAGCCAAACAGCCTAATTGAATCAAGGTTACGTGGAAGGGATTATGGAATCAGTTCATAGCAAGGAACAAGTACTTACTTCCACTTTGCGTGTAAAATTCCGCCACATGTGCAAAGACGTCCAAGTAGAATTGCAGGATTGAGACTTTTGACTGGCGGAGTCCCCCTTTGCGGAGTTCCGCCGTGGCGACGATTCACGTAAAGCCATCATCAATTATTAAGCAACCGAAAACGTGATCGTTATTGCCTAAAACTTTTCGGACTGATTACTTTACAGTATTTATAATGACATTCAGTTTAAAAACGAAATTAGAGGCTTTAGTTTTAATAAGTACCTGACCTGAGAAGTACCAGAGCAATTGTAGTGGAATATATCCACCAAGATTGTTGGTTCAGGGAGGCGTAGAGAAACCCACATTATCTATTACAGCGGTTTTTAGTCAACTGAGTATTTCATTGTATGCTATACATTTTGATTGAAGTGTGCTTATACAATATTGCGTTATCTTCTAATCCAGAAAGGTAGTTGGATAGTTTGATATCAACAACTCCACACTTTATCCCCATAAGGATCTATAGACATGATTGCAGTTTTCGGCCGGAGCCGGTACTCAATGACGTTCCGACAGTTACGAAGTAATATTGGCCAATTAAAACAACTATAATTCGCTGGATCCATTACGATCAGCTGCTGTAACAAGGTTATTATAGAACGACCATTTCGGCCTTCAGCCAGCCTCAACCTCAGTACTTAACCGTCTTAGGCATCAACGAATGGGCCTTTTCATGCACAATATATTGCCGCAGAAATATTCGAGGTACTCAGATTTGATTCACCTTCTTGTCGCCGCTTACTATCCAAAACTGTCTTGGTACTCTTCTCTTCATTTCTTAGCAACGACATGTTGTGTGCAGTATGCTTAGATATGATGGCTCGTAGTGAGCGTAAACTGAGGGCATCTGGGACCTTTCACAGCACATTATCTGATCTGCAATCAGCCGCTCGAAATTATTGCGGGGTGTGTCATGTACTTGCCCAGCGGCTGAGCCGATACTCTGGCGACGTCGCTGCGAAATATTTACAGGATCCTTTGCGATTCAAGTTTCGAGGAGACGATGAATGGAATCGCCCTGATGACGCTGTTGATTTTATTGGACTTGGCGAAGCACCTTTCGCCTCTCTTTCTTTTGAGCTTCTCTATGGAGTAGCGTTGAGGAACGAATCGTGCGTCGCAGAGTTTCTGGACCCGTGGGCGGAGTCAACAAGACCTATCCCCATCGACGAAGAGATTCGAAATCTTATCCCTACCGCAAGAAACACCGGTGATCCCGCCGTTCTTCAGTTGACTCATCGGTGGCTGAAAAACTGCCAGTTCAACCACTCTTATTGTAGTCAGACCCACAACCATGAATATGAGAAGTTCGGCCACCAAGACGGCTGGTTTCCAGATAGATTATTAGACTTAACTGGTGACAGCCCTAGACTTCTTGTTACTACCGAGGAGCAGCCGGTGCACTCTGAATATGCCACACTGAGCCATTGCTGGGGTCCCAATCCAAAGCATCTGACACTAACTTCTGATAATATTGAGAGCTTCCGCGTCGAGATACCCTTGAATACTCTCCAAAAGACATTCCGTGATGCAATACAAACAGCGAAGTCACTTGGAATATATTACTTATGGATAGACTCGCTATGCATAATCCAATCTGGCAAAGATAGTAGGAAAGACTGGGAAACCCAAGCCGCGGCCATGAACAAGATCTACTCTAACTGCACAATTAACATAGCAGCAGATCATGCAGCAAATGCTAACGAAGGATGCTTCGTCGATCGTGATATAGACCTTCTCAACTCAGTATACTTCAAGCGAGAGGGTGAAGCCTATGTTCTCCGAGAGAATGACATAGACATGCAGGTGCTTTCACTACCGCTGGCGCAAAGGGGATGGGTGATGCAGGAGCGCTTACTATCACCTCGAGTGCTCCATTTCGGGCCAACGCAGATCTACTGGGAGTGCCAGGAAATGGCTTTTGCATCCGAGATCTTTCCGGGAGGGTTGGACTTGACGCCAAACGCGCCGTTCAATATCGAGATCCCCCTGATCGGTGGTGCACCCGGTGCCGTGGAATGGTCGGAGATCGTCTCACAGTATAGCAAATGCGCGCTGACATTTCCTGCGAAGGACAAGTTCATGGCACTTAGCGCCATTGCAGAACGATACTCGGCGCTCTATGAAGATAGGTACGTTGCTGGGTTCTTCAAATCACGACTCCCCGAGGCGCTTCTCTGGCGGGTTGGGGGTACTGCAGACCGTCCCGCCTCCGTCTGGAGAGGTGACTATCGGGCGCCGACTTGGAGCTGGATGAACATCGATGGGCCAGTGGACGTGTCTGAAGTACAAGGTGGAGGGCCTTTTGAGGACCCTTATGCAGATTATTTCAAGGCCCGGAAACGCAAGCCCCAGGATGATTCCGAGTGGAAATTTGCAAGAGTGCAAGATTTCCAAATTGAATTGATAAGCCCAGATAGCAATTACGGACCGGTGAAATATGCGTCGATTACACTTGAAGGGCGGTTATTCTCAGATGAGTTCTTGAAGGAACTTCATAAAATCTGGCTATCTAGAGATAAAGATCCTATTAAAGAAGACGAAGATACGAGGATAACCATGGACATTGTAATGGATTCGCCATTGCCATCGAAAGTCGACGAAATGCCTCTAATGTTTCCATTTGGTTGCAATCTCTATATCCATGGGTTATTCCTGGAGAAACGGGGCGAGGGGTCTTTGCAGACTTATTCTCGGCTGGGATACTTCTGCATTCGCATTGGGAGGCTCAATCCTTACAGTACGAAAGATATCTTGGGAGAGGAAAAAACTGTCGTTCTTGTTTAGATATCAGTGGATCCTGGAACGGACAAAGCAGAGACAGTCTTATATGGCGGAACTATCCTACAGAATTCTGCTGATATCAGCTTACGTGAATACCGTATAGGATTTATTACTGTAAGATGGAATGGAGGCTTTTCATATCGGTCAAACTCTTTATATAGCCTCCTAGAAGCTCTGATTCATCCTGAGATTTGCTCTTGAAGAGATATACCATAGAATCACACTATTCTTCGACTAGATAACGCTATAAAGCCTACGACTACCCAAAGCGGTATTAATTGTTTTCTATTCATTTTACTTCCCGCTTCAGATACCAAAAATAACCAAAAGTTAACCTAAACCTTACAGTTACGCCGATCTAAAAAAGCCAAAACACATAGAAAACACACAATCCGCTCAATTCCCTCTCACTACCTCCAACCCCGTACTCACATCCCCGTACTTCGCACCATACATATCAACCATATAGTTCCAGTTCGCCTTCCACTGCCCTTTCGCAGACCGTGGAAATATCCGAGTAGCTTCCTTCCAATAAGTCGAGCTAAACTTCATCACAGGCAGGTCCTTCAATTCCTCTGAATTCTGCAGCCGTGGCGTGGCCGCTCTCCCATTCTGCTTCTTCAGCTGGCGCAGTAGCCGAGTAAGCAGCTTCGCAGCTACATCTGCTCCCAATGTCCACGACGCGTTCAGGTATCCAAAGACGTAGATCAGATTCGGGACGTCTTGTATCATGGCGCCCTTCCAGGCGAATTTGCTCGAGATATCGACAGGTGCTCCGTCGATGGAGATCTTGATATCGCCACCGAACCGGAGTTTCAGTCCCGTTGCTGTGACGATGATATCAGGCTTCAACACTGCGCCAGAATCCAACTGGATCTCATGCTCGGTGACCTGCTTGATGGTGTCGGTGATAATCTCCCCCTTTCCTGTCCGGATCGCAGCGTAGAAGTCCCCGTCGGGACACACGCAGAGGCGTTGTTCCCAAGGATTATACCGCGGCTTGAAGTGCGGATCCCAGCTCACGGACTTGGGAAGCTCCTTGATGCTGGCAGACTGGAGAGCCTTGCGGACCGCGTTAGGGAAGAAGTGGCAGAAGTAGTAGAAGTAAGAGCCCCAGAGGATCCAGGCCACGCGGTTGGCTCGGCGTGCGAGGGGGAGTGGGAGAAAGGAGCGGAAGAACTGGCCCCAGGTGTTCTTCGAGGGGAGGGGCACGATGTAGGTTGGACTGCGCTGCAGCATGGTCACGCGCTTGACTTTCTCGACGACGGAGGGGAAGATAGACACTGCTGTCGCGCCGCTACCGATGATAACCATGGTCTTGTCAGTGTAGTCGAGGGATTCGGGCCAGAACTGCGGGTGGATGATGTCGCCCTTGAAGGATTCGATTCCGGGAATGGCGGCGTTCAATGGAGTTTCATAGTTGTAGTATCCTGTGCCTAGGACGACGAAGTGTGAGTGATACACCCGAGTCTCCCCGTTGTCATTCTGCACTGTTACAGACCACACGGAGCGATCCGAGGACCAGTCCATCGCGAGCACCTGGTGATGGAAGCGGATATTCTCCATGATTCCCTGCTCTCGAGCTGCTTCATTCATGTACGACCGGATCTTTTCACCGGCGGCAAGCGGCTTCTTGTCGGTCCATGGCTTCCAGGCGAAGCCGAAAGTGTAGATATCTGAATCAGAGCGGATGCCTGGATACCGGAATAAGTCCCATGTTCCACCAATCTGGCCTCGGTTCTCGAAGATGATATACGACGTGCCGGCCGGAGCTTCGTGCTTCACACGGTAGGCTGTGTTGATTCCTGAGATGCCTGCGCCGATGATGATCACATCGGTATCGAGTGTGGGAGGAGCAACATGGTGGTTGTCGTCGGGAGAGGCCGCTGAGGAACCAGACATGATGAAGTGTATTTCCTCTACTACGTTGTATTGTTGCAGTTCTCGGATTCCCAAAGTCTTTGTTTCACAATAAGTAGCAGTCTTGTTTCTGGTTTGTATTACACAGGTAGAGGTATATATTGTGGAAATCTCGACCAGTAGCTCAGAGGTGGCACGCCTAGAGCATGGCCGAGGTGATGTGGAGGCTACATTCTGCAGCCAAGGGCGCAGCGTAGCCCAAAGAAGGAAGTAAATCACCGGGACGTTGGCGGGTAGTTCAGCTGTCTAGCCTGGCTCCTCTCATTCTGCCTGATGGCGGACAATTAGGGGCTCAATCCGCGATGGGATTATGTCAGTTACGGATCACGAAGTCCACATACCGCAATTAAGTGGTCAAAAGTCATAAGTCATGACATTTTCCAGAATTGGATATGCTTACTGTGTGAGGATAACGATGACAGTATGCGTGTCCTCTTGAGAGAAGTAGAGGTCATTGGTGAGACTGTTTGATAAAGTACCAATATGTGCGAGAACCGGCAAGTTATTTCCCGTTGCGGCAAGTGGATCTCGCTTTTACTAACCCGAGGTGTTGCTGCTAGTTCTTAGCCTGGAACTACCTAGTCCTTGGCACAATGATGCTTAATCAATAGATGGGATAGTGCAGCAGACTGGGATAGGTGGGACAAGCCGAGGTGTTATACAGCACCATATTGCAGAACAGCGCTTAGATCGGGTCAATGGTGGTACCGTAGTCGTCTTATAATAGAATCTCCTGGAGAGATGGTTCCTCCATGTTACCGGTAGTGGCTTGTAGTTACTGCGGTATATTACTAATGAAGTATTATTGGAGTCCTCCCTCTTTTCCGCGTCATCCGTCAAATGCCAGCACTCGTGGTCTGTGTACAGTAAAACCTGACTATACCGATAGGCTCAGGACTAGCGAAAGTATCGTTATAATCGAGCTATCATTATGCCTAGGAATATATATGCCCGATAATTGATGTTATACAAGGCATAACGATATCGTTATACAGAGGATATCGTAATTTATCGCTGAATTTTGCTGCGACTGGCACAAATATCGTTATATCTCGTAGTTATAGCCAGATCTTACTGTATGTGTTGTTGTCATGGTATAAACGATGTAAGCCGTCCCCTCTGGTCCGATACAATGTCAGAATGACAGCTGCTACGGTGCTACCGCACGGGGAAATTCCGCAGTCCGTCGGCTCTGTCTACACCTGTATTGCACCAAGATGTTGCTTCTCGTATTAGTGGTTTAGCTAAAAGCCCTCATGATGATAAAAGTACAAAGTCCACGGCTTTAACTCAGCTGCCCAGGCCTGACTCGCGGCATCCGACCTGCTGCACTTCGACACAGTACACACGCGCGATCCCCCGCATTCCCGCTTCTCCACTTTCCCCGCTCTATGTGTGTAACCCGATCCCGCCTCCTTATCTAGACGCCCTGAGCTTATCGTGACGATAACTGTATCAGTAATCACCCCTAACTAGACAGTTCCTCTCCGGAGTGAGGCTCTCCACTGGTATCGAGATGTCCCATGAGACTTCAGTTCCCTCTCTGATGCCACCGTGACTAATTTCCTTATTGGTCAGGTGCCCCGAAAGATTACGCTCCAGATTCTCCCTGATCTGATATGTCAACGGTACAGCGAGGTAAGCACTTAGCAGCATCTATACAATCGTGAGTACCACCGCCGACACGCTCACGGCAGCACGCAAAATTCCGGTCCCCGACTGACTAGATCAAACCAGACACCTGTAAACCGTCTCTCTTCTTTGATCCGCCTAACATACCGCACAAAAGCAAGGAGATTCGCCGTGTAGGACGACGGAGGATCCACATCCTCGAATTTCCCCAGCGTAGCCTCCTCATCTACTGGCACTTCTAGCATGGCTACCAGAAGCGGGAACGCCGAGTTGCGTACCTTCACTCCGTCTTTGAGTAGCGTGAGGCACTGAGATAAGTCGCTAAGAATGAGGTTCGCATACGTCGCGGCCGGTCCGTCGTTCATACCAAAGGGATATCGGAGTCGATGGATGATGAGCAGCGCTGCGAGACGGTATGTGCGTGCTTGAGAGAGCATGACAAGAATCTCGGATGCCAGGTACGCCTCGGAGAAGTTCTCGGGTGTGCTGGGATCCCAGGCTCTGATCCGGCCTTCAATCTCTGTGAAAATGTCTCCTCCTTCCGAGTCCAGGGCTATTGACCCCGTTAACTTGGCCTGGTAACTGAGCTCGCAGAGTTCGTAGAGAAGCGGGATCAATGTCGTGCAGAGTCCTGCAGTTCGGTCGATCTGGTGTGCGTGTCGGACAGAGAGCTTGATGGCGGGGACCTCGCGTCTAATGAGGCATTCTACTGTATCAATGAGGATGGGTGTAATCGTAATGCAATCTAATCGCTCCTCCTTAGCCAGTTCGGGATACCAGGGCTTGATGATTGAAAGCGTATGTCCCACTATCAGATGCGCTCGAGTGCTCGTGGTGAATATATCAACCGCCGCGAGGACCTGGCCCAGGATGATGACTGCTTCGGCGTCCCGGATCCCTCGAATGATGACAGTGCGAAGCTGGTGAAGAGCGACTGCGCCCCGTGCCAAGTCAACTTCATCAACCGTAGATACGTTGTTGCGAGCTCGATGCATCGAGCCCAGCGCAGCGAGGTACGCATGCTGTACGAATGCTGGGGCCCAGAAGTAGATGGATTGTAGCGCTGCGTGGAAGTCCCGGGCAAAAGTAGGCCCAATTAGGTACCTCCGGTTGGCTTCGTAGAATTGGTTAGCATCGAGGATACATTCTCGTAGGAGCTCCGTCACGTTGTCTGGAACAGGTTCAGATCGAGGAAAGAGTGTGAAATCTGCAGTATTGTGAGACTCTTCCAGTTCGATGATGGAGCTAGAATCTGGTTCAGAAACCGTGCTCGTGACCGATGGAGCTTTCTTTTCGACTGGCGATGGCTTCTCCTTCCTCGGCCGTGATATCTCTGATCCAGGACGCTGGCTCGACCAGACCTGGACAATACACTCAGGACCAAAAACCTTTACTGTCGGTCTGCGACCAAGACGAGATTGCCGCCGATTGATCTCGCATGTGGCCTTCAGCTTCTTGCATCGCCGGCATACTGTTGAGCTGGGATCGAAGATGCATTTCTCTTTGACTTTGTGGCAACGATTGCAGGCTCGTACATAGGGCATTTTAGAGACAAGAACCGGGGCTTTCAACTTATATTTTATATATGTAAGAAAAGCCAAAAGATAATTACGAATCTGGGGAAGTTTTGTGGAGAAACGCCCTACGAGGAATTAGCTTGCTGTGTGAATGCGTAATGCCTCGGCGTTTTCACCCCGCTCTCCTCCATTGTAATGCATGCATGCCACTCTGACTTCACGCCGAGCTTATTACTACCGCAGTACTAAACTGTTCTCGACCATAACAGCCCATATTCTACTAATCTGGTCAATATGACGCCGCCGCAACGTAGATGTACAGTAATTAAGTTTGTTTTGAAGTTCGCTTTTGTCCCGAAACCTAACAGTCTCTGCCTGTAGATCCTCCGAACCTCGGCTTCTACGCCTTCTGCGTAGGCACAATCAGCACATCCGCCTTCGCATCTCGGACTCGCTCCTGGAACCAGTTCGGCATTGCGCGAAGCAGCGACACGCTCCAGCTATAGCTCTTCGGTAGCACCAACTGGAAGGCATTGCCTGTGAGGACCCTGCTGACCACCTGCTGTGCAACATATTCCGCGTCTAACACGGGGTCCTTGAAATGTGGCTGCGCAATCAACTGCTCGGTGAGTGGTGTTCGGATCCAGAAGGGATAGACGATGCTGGACAAAAAGAAACCCATAATCAGCTCAGTTCCTCACCTTATTATAGAGTAAGCAAACCTCCAGGACTTACCTCGTCCGAACCCGTCGTGACTTATAAACATGTTTCAGTTCTTGTGTGAGACCCTCATAAAACGCCATCGCGGCTGCCTTCGAGCCCGAGTACTCCACGTTCCCAGCAATGGTAACAAAGCTTGCACAGCTCGCTATCGTGACAATGTGGCCATGATTCCTGAATATCATCGACGGTAGAAATTCCTTGGCCAGGATGTAATGCGCAATGGTGTTCACTTCAAACGTCTTGCGGATATTCGCCTCGGATACATCGAGTATTGAGCCCGCGTACCCAATGCCAGCATTGTTGATCAGCACGGTCACTTCGCCATGCTCTTTTCGGATCTTATTCGCGACTTTGTGGACTGTTTCTGATGATGTGATGTCGGCTTGATAGAATGCCACGTTCGATGGGAGTGAGGATCGGGGAGGGTTCACGTCTAGAACAATGACTTTGATGCCTCGACTTGCGAATTGGCGGGCCATCAGCTCTCCGATTCCACTCGCACCGCCAGTGACCAGCACAATTTCCTTCTGCCAGTCCCACGACGGGTCGCTTGCATAGTTGTTCAGCGCACGCTTGTTGACCGTCCTATTTAATTGGTAGAGGGCTAGAAGACCAGCTAGGAGCGCGAGGCCCTTTTGAGCGGTTGGGTTGTTGAGAGAGGCCGGTAGGTATCGCTGTAATAGATCCCTGGCCTTTTCTGAGCGCTGGAGGAGCGCATTGAAGAAACTTTGGAAGAATTCGCTTCCAACTAGGTTGGAGAGACTATGGGCCATTCTGCTGCTTGGATGCCGCAGTGGTTGAGCGGATCTATGAGTGCTGGTGTCACTACGGGTGAGAAATATAACGTACCCCGTGCGATAACAATAAATAGCAGCACATCTACAATATATCCCTGCGTGGAAGGCCAGAGTTAAGTTTGGGCATGGCTGGGAAGTGGAGCTGCTCTAAATTCAGCCCCGGAGAATTTGTACCCAAAATGGCTCGGCGGCGGCGCGGTTCTG
Source organism: Xylogone sp. PMI_703 (assembly GCA_021399445.1). NCBI lineage: Eukaryota > Fungi > Ascomycota > Leotiomycetes > Xylogone > Xylogone sp. PMI_703. Next base: position 4,624,987 of record JAJTUQ010000003.1, read on the forward strand.
ATTTGTACGTAACGACGTACGTATTAGCACCTCGGCATTCTCGACACAACTCACAAGTGCACCACGATTCCGTAGCCCTTATCTTCAAACTAATAGTTAGCTTGTACTGGTATTGCATATTTTAAAAAGCTGTCATTCAATACTAGGTATAATGACGAATTTGAAGTCACGGAAGTGCAATGCAATCAGATTGTATACATTCAGTCATCCTCTGAGTCACTTCCTTCCCATACGGGGTCTTCATACTCCAAGAGATCACAACTTGGACATGCCCCCAGCATATCGAGATTCTCATGGTACAGCTCCCACAGTTCCTCATCCTCCGGTCCCAAGTGGCGGAAATGCAGTGCCTCCAGGTTACCGCCTGGCGTGCCATCAGCTTGCTCTCTCCGACAAAGCAAGTGGTTATATTTGTCAAAGCGACCATCATAGGAGAAATCCCCGATCGCAAACAGACGTAACGACTTGATCCCTTTTGGTCCAAATACCCACTGAGCGAACTCCAAGACCTTCTTTGCAGTCTCATTCAGCCTCTTATTCTCTGGGTATAGACGAGCATAATCGAACTCTGTTTCTGAAGGCGAAGTTGCGAGGGTCGACAAGAACGAAGGGGGCGGGTCCACAGGAAGCTCAAAAGGCTCTAGAGGCCACCAATGTCTTAGGTGTAAGACTTTGAGTGTATCTTTGGTTACGAATGTCTCAACAACAGACTTCTAAAGTGGCAGGTAAGTTAGTCTCCTGGTTCTTTAATGGACTTGAAGGCAGTTACCAAATTTTGTGGAGCGGCGTTAATTCCGAAACATGATATTTCCAATTCATGCAAAAGATTTATTAGCTCGGATCTCTCGTAAAGTCTTGACATCTCATCACGGCTAGGCATGAGGACGAGCTGACCAGTCCCAAGTCCATGTTGGGGTGATCTTTCTAATTCATTCCTTTGATAGTGATGATAAACGAATCTCTTAACTGTCTTCTTATGATACGCAAGTGAACGCCACACGCTGAGAGTTTTATCTTGCTCTGGACCAGTGCGGAGAAAGAAGTCTTCAAGACCTTCGAAACTAATAAGAAAAAGCGTAATGGTATCGTGGGCCCTGTTAAGCGTCTCCGTGCAATGTAGCTCGAGGGACTTATATCTGACTGGCTGAGGGTATTCGACCAGTAGGCCCAATAAGTCCTCCCAGCCGGGACACAATCGTAACTTCAATGACCCGAGGGTACTGAAATCAAATACCTCAGAAATCTTCTTGACCGCTGTCAAATATGGCATATCTGTACCAGTTTGCCAAAATGAGGCACCGGACAAAGAAAGGACCCTCAGAGCAGGGAATTTCATGGCCACTTTGTAGGGGATTCTAAGTATGTCTCTGACAAAGACCGCGAATACGATCTCGTACGAGTCCGCCTGCTTATCGTCCTCCCATTTCATCTCGTTATAATTACGATGATGAAGAATATCAAGATTCAATTCTGTAAGTTGATGAGCCGTCTTCTTTAGGGTCTCATGGAGAACGCGAATCTCATCTTTGATACAGAAGCCAGCCCATGAGAGGCGCTTTAGTTTTGGAAAAGATGATACCGCCAATTTGACGCCAGTCTTGTAAATCAATGGACAGCTTCCATCGGTCACGAGGTGCAAGGTTTCGATGTTGGGTTGTCGAACGGGGAAGTAGCCTGAAGGGCCCATCATTGATTCTGGGATACAGATTCCTACATTCCATCTAGTCTAATTAGCTGCGAACCAAAGCGTAGTTTGACTCGATAGTAAACCTACTTAAGGCTTCGTAGACCACCATCTTTCAGCGTACCAACAAGAGCTATTAGACTCTTCTCAACTTTATCAACTTTGACACGGTTATCACTTTCGATAAAGACGTTGTGGGAGAGTCGCCAGTTGCAGTTATGGATGCACCGTTTGTCCAGCTGGGAGTGAAACGGAGATGTGATCTCAAGGTGTCGGGTGTGCTTGAGATGACCTTTGTCGAGAGCTAACTGCAGAGACTTGATATCGAGTTTATCTGTATGGGATTCACTAACTCTCAGAGTCAGTGAAGCATACAGGAGTGGCAAAGTTGCGTCGTGGAGACCCTTTGATACTTCAGATAAGTGCTTTATGTCGGTGACATTTGGTAGCTAGGAGAGTTAGCTTCTATATCCCTCTCTTGGTGTTTCTGTTCATACTTGTTCGATGATGATGTGAAGCACATCTTGTGGTAGATGGTCCAACATCTTGAGATCTGGCTGGTCAAGTACCTGGTGCCAATCCAAACTAATGAAAGGTCAGGGATTGCTATAGCTGGGACGTTGTGAGGGAAGATATATGCTACAAACTGAATGAAAGAGTTTCGTGTCTGTGATATATAAACTACTCAAAGTTGGTTGTGACAACAAGTTTCACTTTCCTCTCTTTTCTGTGTCTTCCATCTTCGTTAGCGTTCTTGTAAAATCTTCACTTTTTGCTCGCGTGTTTGTTTGAGATACTGTAACCCTCATTCACGCTACGGTCACGAACAATAACGCTTAGCAAAAGAGATGTAGGGAAACCAGATCAGGACTAAAAAAGCGGTGACTGGCTTTTAGTATTGGACTGAGCTCGGGAACTGCCATCCCAGCATTACGTATCAATTTTGCTACAGAGGTGTAGCTGCAACACTATGTTGTAATTCTGCAAACTCATAGAGGTTGGAATAGGTGCCTGAACATGATTACTGGGATCAAGTTCAGAGCAGTTACGAGTAATGTGTCAGAGGGGTCCAAGGTATTGAGCATAACAGTATACTCAAAGGCCGTCTAATATCTGCTATATATGAAGCACATCGTTATATGCACCGACCTGAAAATATAAAGCAATCGCACAATCAAAGCTGTCAAACCACTTGTGCAAACCGGGATTAGAAGCATCCATATGACTTATACCGCTATTTACCTGGTAGCCAGGTAGTAGTATCATTACACTATCCCCCGCTGTTGCTCTTCCAGACAACTACCAATCAATGCTTATCTCTTGAGGCTCTGACATGAAATATTCCACCTCTTCATCACCACTTTTTGTAACCTGGCGCTTTAGATCACTTCTATGCCGACCATAAGTCTCAGATAAATATTTCGAATAAGTCAAACCGCTGTACTGTCCAAATCCAACACTCGACACTCCCCGGATAGTTACGCAAGGCTTGTTTTCAGCCATCCGATAGCCAGTGCCATCTACATAACTATCACAAGGCTCAATAAGGTCCCCATTTTTCCTGTTCCAGAGCAGCTCCACCCTCCAGCTCCGTTCAACTGCATGCCAATGTCTGACCGCATCATAAAGAAACCCCATTCGCAAGCCGCCGGGACGAGGGATTGTGGTTCGAAATTCGAAGCTGCAGCCCCCATGTTGGCTGACGTATTGCACAATCTCCAGAACTTCGACAGGAGGCTGATAAACAAGGAGTTGTCGCCAGTGCGAATGGGAGCCCATGTCTATGTTCCCCTGTGGGTGCCGCTGAGGGTTCTTATTTTCTGTAGATGCATCACTGATGTGTTATGAGTTCTTGATACACCAACAGACTTCTCGTTGCTCTCCACTGTATGAAATTTCTTCTTGAAATAACTTTTTGGAATATTCGCTTTATCTGGTTCTTTTTCGCTGCTTGGCCAAAATGTCGAGAACTTATTCCTCAGTATATCAGAATATGTTTCAGTGTACAGGTCCAATTCTTTGGGCCTGGGTTGCTCAAATAAGGCAGCTTTGATATACACGACTTCAAAAATGCTTGCCCATGTTTTGTTGACAAGTTTAGCTTTGAGCAGAGATGAGTGAGGAAGCTGAGAGAGGATGCAGACAAGGAGGTCCGGAGTAGATAGCACCGTGGTTTGAGCGTTTGAAGACATTGCTTTATTAGAAATTATATGGTTTGTCGTGATAGCGTGTTATTGTTATAAAAACATGAGGCAAAAGTTGTAAGATATCTCTCCTTTATGAAAAAATTTACGTAAGGTCTCTTCGAAAAGGTTGATGGCCGTTAGCTATATTTGAATATTTTCTGTTGCATGATTGACCAACGTTGGACCTATCAGACATGGGCAAGCACTGTTATGCCCTGGATTGATATTCGATTTTAACGGGTCATCTATTACGAGTTTCTTTGTTATTTATACCGACTGAAGACCCATAGAAGAGGTTGTACAAAAGCTGAAGAGCTGAAGAGGCCTACAGAGGAGTTTGTGGGGGAGTGCAGAAGGAGCATAATTGATACATTATATCATCCTCCATGCTACAGAGTCATTCACATATCATCTGGGCAGGCAAAGCGTACCCAGAAACACAAAACTCGGAGTCAATATAACTACATACATGACGGCCATGCTCCCTCAACACTTGCGGTTAGACCCGCCTAGGACACCCAATGCCCGTTTGTGCCATACGGCCTACTGAATACAAAGGGACCTAGGCAACAAGTCGTCTCCACGAAGCAGAAGAGAGGAGCCAGAGGGCCTCCATCGCACTTAGCGACGCATTACGATGGCGTGAATAAGAGGGCCAAGGTTTCGCATGGCATTCTCGTCACGGACATCCCAGGGACCATACTCGTGCATAGTCAAAAATGATTGATCGTCTCCGTCTCGTGCTGCTCCGCGGAGGTATTGAAGATAGGCCCGATCATATTCCCCGAAGGTGACCCAGACCTGATCTAAATCCTGCGACACCATAATGCGGCTATTTTACCTCGTCAGCAATCACGTTAAATGTAAAAAGAAAGTAGATTGAGTACTCACCGCTTAGGCCGCCGACAGATGCCCGTCTGGTCGTCATGGCGGATCCACGCAACCATCTGTGTCGCTTCTTGACGACGCACTTGCGCCGTCCTTTTGGCCCGCTTCACGACCAGAGCCTTGGTCGCACCGTGATAATCTTGTCTTTAGCGTAGTCTTCAACCTAGACCGGAGCGTGGTAACCTGATCCGAGAGTTCCTCGATCTTCTGTTGCTAGCTGGTAACTGTGAACCCTAGCTCGATCTAATGACTCAAGAAGCCCCAGAGCGTGTTGAATAGATTAAGCCGCTGCTGGTTATTCAGCGTACTGTCCATCAGCTCATCTCTACGTTTGATGAACTCCTACCAGCACTCCGCTCGGCAGAGCCGTTGATCGGGGGCATGAACTTGCTTAGACATGACTCTTAGGCTAGCTGCATTTAGGAAGCTGCATAGCGCAATCGTTAGGATCTGCTCATCCTTCACTGTGAAAGTGAGCGCATTCTCAAGCCCATCGTCATCATCATCATCACTACGCTCATCCCCCTCGTCCTCGGTGTCGGACTCGGGCTCAGCGAGCCGCTGGGCGCGCCGGGCGTTACTGCGGGTCTGGGAGGCCACTGGCCGGTCCCCGGTTGTCCCCTGAACCATTCGTCTCTGAGTAGTTCTGCCAGGCTTGATCCTGATACAACACGGTCACAACACGATTGTAGTTGCAATCTAATTGGAATCGGGCTAGATCGAGCTCCCGAAAGTTTTGTGTCTGGTACAGCACGCGCAACAAAACATCAGACGGAGCAAGTGCACAGCTTGTTCCAATGTATAATTGAGCTTTATTCTAGAGCTGTGTGATGCTGAGGCAGAAGTTAGTTGGATGTCTCCCATATGGAAGAGTGAGGACTTACCTTTGTAGGAGATAGTGGTGGTAGTTGAAGATGATGGAGAGAGGAAAAGACGAGGAGGATGCGGAAGTGGAGGTGGAGTAGATGTATTTATATGCGAACTAAGAGATGTTAGTATATTGAATTTATCCATGTCATTGAATATAAATCATTACTTCTGATAGTGAATGTGGCAAACTTACGACCGAGCTTCGTGAATTAAAGCTGCGGCAAACAACACTACGATTTTGGAATGTTGGCTATTGACAGCTCTGCCTTCTTGGTTTCAGTGATATCGACAAACGCGCTTTACGTGACAGTGCGATCATCACCGTGTTCGAGAAACTAGGCTTCCTGACTGGTATCGCTGCAGCACTCTTGTACTTGCATTATTGTCTGGTCTCGAGTGATGTTGTATAAAGGAGAGAGTTGTGAATGGCAATTTTTTAGAAAAGAATAAAACGAATTTATTGTCCTTTAAAATAGCTTTATTGTTATTACCAAAGAAAATAATAAAGAATTGATTGATTTAGAAGATAAATATTTAAAATTATTATTACATTACCAACTCCGAAAAATTCTTTAATACTATTTAATAATTTTAAGTCTTTTTTATTTAAGCTTATTACAAATATTAATTAATAAAGTAAACATGAAAAAATAATAAACAATAAAAATAACAAATTTTCTGGAGTTCGGGGGCCCTTATATAAACCACAGAATCTATATTCACTATTAGCTCTTCTGAAGATATGATAATAATCTTCAACTACATTCCTTTCAGTGACTTGAGATTCACTCTGACTGTTGTGCAATGCAGTTCGAACTTGCCAATATCATAAATGGTGAGTGAATCGAGACGTCATCTTTGTACTACTTAGAGCTATGCACTGTAGTACTAGCAGTCTCGTAGCTTCGGTTCCGATAATTCTAGCTTCTAGGAGTTAAAACCGAAGATGTGGCTGGCCTGTGCTCTGGCCCCGGCCCCGTTCACCCAAACCCCGTCGCTGTTCGGGGCCTGCAAGCGGCCGCGACCCGCCGATAAGGCCAAAATCTCACCAGATAGCGGCCGATTCCCACATTTTGAACCCCATAATTTTTCGCTTCCCTTCCCACCAGCACCAGCCCATAGAAGGTTAGCTCCTACTCCATACATTGACCTCGGTGACACTGCTAATATGACTAGGATTCATAAATATATCTACGAATTGTTTGTGATATATTTTCACATGATACTAGTACGGAGCACATACAACTTTGTCTAACCTTGACCGTCGATCCTGGATTGTGATGGCGGGTGTGAAATGGAAGGATTCTGTGAGAGCTGATTCCGTCTAAGGCACTTGAAGCAGGAAAAGGGCCCTGGAGCACAAGAGAATCCTACGTGTATCATATTTGTCTAGATACTATGATCATACATATAATATCATTATTGCTGAGCCGGCTCCTTATCATAGAATACTCTTGTACTTGTAAGATCAGTTGAATTGTCATTTCGTAAAACCATGCTACCTAGATTTTAGGATCGCTTCCTTAAGCAACACTACATCAGATTCATGTCACTTTACTTCCGATCACTTTGTAGACACCTTCCCACACACATAACCGGCTTTGAGCCTTAGCCAATCTCTTAGTGCTCCTTCGGTTTGGCCTTAACCAGCTCCTCCCCCATGAGCGAATGCTTAGGATGTTTCGGATCAACCTTTGGAAAATCGTGAACTTTGAGCCCGGCTTTTTCCTGGAACATGACAATGCAATCGGAACCACCAAATTGAAAATACGAAATTTCCTGTCCCTTTTCCACATACTGACCCTTAGAGATCGACAATTTTACTGAAGAAACGTGTGCCATGCCAATGGGCAGCACTGCTACCAATCCTAATTTATCATTTTCAATCATAATCAATCCTCTCATCTGTAAGAACTGATACCCTGGACTATCAGGGGCATCTACCTCCGCACCGAGGCTTCCATGTGGAACTGCAGGCGTATTGTATTTGCGGATTGGTGCGAGTGTAGGGACTCCGTCCTCATCGTTCGTGACCTTCACCTCCAGATATGCAGCACCTTGGATTACTTTTGCCTCGACAACTTTGCCTTTTACCGGGGCGTGCTGCCTATGATAGTCAAAGGTATTGAGGAAAGAATGGGTCCAAATACCATTTTTAAACTCGTCTCTATAGCTGCTATCCTCTAGCAGAGCCTCTATCGGCCATTCAATATTCTTGATATTGACATGTGAGTTTGCTTGGATATCCCAGGCTCCGTCGAACGTGCTGTCTGCAGGGAAGACAATGACATTGTTATCGTTGGGACCAGCCAAAGGGCGTGTGCCTGCAATCAGATGGCGTGCGAACAATTCGTTGAAGGTCTTGAAGCCGCCGGGGGGGATGACGCATTCTGCAATTTTGAATTTAGGTGAATTTACAAAGCTCTGGAACGAAGTTGCATTTATGGAATCTGGTGTGTCCATGAAAGCACCAATCCTCTGTGCATAACACACAATCCAAGCCGAGAGCCAAGTGAGCGGTTTTCTGATCGAAGTCGTTGTGATTTCTGTTTGTTGTTGGATCAAAGGAGGCTGATCCAAGATGAAGTAGAACATGCATATCATCCAGTAGATGTCTTTGCCCTCGAAATTCTCGTGCGGAATCCATCTTAGGAAGCGGTTAGCGAATCGAAGAAAGCCATCCGCAGAGGTGATGCCCCATTCTTTGAGTTGCGGTACGCCTGTTTTCAATGCAAGCTGGACAGCCTTTTCCAATGCATCCGGCTGGCTAGTGGCGTTTAGGTATTCTTTCAAGAGTAAGATTATAGGATCTAGGGGAAAGTCTTCATCATAACCTGGTGGAACTGCAACAGGGAGTTGAGGGAATTTAGCAACCATTTCGTTGGAATTGAGCTTAGATACAGTAAATAGAATTCTCTAACTTTTTTCAATATCAAAACCAAAGAACTAAGAGGATTCTGTGCAATCGAATATTGTAGTGGTTACATTAAGCATTTTATAGACGAGATGCCCTCCACTCAGCTGGTCAAACCCAGCCTTTGGTGGAATCAATTATTTCAGCCGTACTAGTTATGTGTCGGACCACTAATGTTCATTCATTATATCACATCTGACAACAACCTCACCAAAACTACAGCCTCTAACAACTGTACCAGTAATATTGAAGTGTGGGTCAGGATGCTATAGGGCAGCTCGATAAAGTGAGTGTATCACGACTCATTAGACATGCGGAGCAGGGCTGCATATGCTCGGCCAAAACAAAGTGGCTCTCGCGAATACTGAGTGATGTGCTTTTTGCGGGGTGGTGGGCTAACGAGTTTCCAATGCGACTTCATAATCATGAGAGGCCTTGAAGCGCAACCTTCTGAGGCTTGAACTCCTGCTCCACACTATATAGAACCCAGACCTCCGTCAAAGAGACGTCTCACTTTTTCAAAAAAATTCTTTCTCAGAAGCGGTACAGACCTGAATTCTTAAACTCTGGATCGGTAACGTAAAAAAGAGGAATCTATACATGCAGACCGAGCTGATCCTTCCCATCTCTCACAATAATGACCGAGATCTCGTTCAGACATGCGGAACGGCGGAAGTGGAGTGCATATGAAAGCATTCAGCTGAGAATATTTCACTCATCTTGCCAATGACCATTGGGTGACGAGAAGCCTGATGACGGTTCAATATAAGATATGGTTTTCAGCTGCCCTGTTGTGGAACCTCGCTTTCTACCCCACGAAATTGCAGGACACAACCTGACCCTCTCGTATAGCCAGTCACCTATCCTCTCTGCATATTCACACCGCGCCGAATTACACAGTTCAAAGCTGTATTATAGATACTCGTCATACGACAGGCGAGCTTGCACAGGTGAAGGCTTATCAGGCTCATGAGGTTTTTCAAATGTATCGTCAAAATCATCCCTAACGGTTCCAAAGCCCAACTGGATCCGATTTCTACTATGCATTCCAATGAAAGGATTATGACCTCCATCCAAAAATCTCGCTACCTCATCTTGAATCCATATCTTCCGATATGGGCTATACCCCGGGGTAGCAATTATGATCCTAGGATGGTTGCCCCTCCAATGAAAGTCGTCTTTAAATCGTTGTAGAAGCTCTGCCCAAGACCCCCTTAGAATTCTAAGACTAATAAACTCTAACGATGTGGTAGCTGGAGGTAGCTTCTTAAGGAAACCTAAAAGATCCTCTGCCAAGAGTGGTAAATGGGAAATTGTCAAATGGCGTAGAGAAGGCCATTCTTCTACGGGGATAGCCTTAAGAGTATCAGTGCAGCCGTCGAACTCATCGTCGCCATAATCATTTCTTTCAGTTAGAGCACTTGTATGGATGGAAAAATGTTGTATTGAACCGGCCGTTAGAAGTGCTGACTTCAGCAGGCTCTCTGGAAGGAATCCTAGCCCTGGACAGTCCTCGAAGTGCCACACGTTAATTGCAAGATCCAGACGCTTTAACCCACGGCTGCAGATGGTGCGAAGATTTTTGAAATCTTTTGAGTCGGTCCTAAAGAAATGGTACGGAATTCCTATCGTCTCCCGGTTCGCATCGATAACTAACTCTAATAGAGCTCGTTTATGAAGAGAAAGCTCTTCCAAAACAATATTTAAACCATGCCATCCGTCTCTTAAATCATGCCAAGACTTAAATAAGTCCATCTCTGTACTATCTCCACACCAACCCCATGGAATGGGATAATTGAAACTGGGCGGGAAAGACCTGATCATGGGAGTTGGGTACCTTGGATTGTAAATCGATGCACGATGAGTTTCATTGGTGACTGTAACTCTCTGCAATGCCACGAATGCAGACAACCCTTTTCGAAGAGCTTCTACATCCGACCCAGCTTTGATAATTTCTTGCTGTTCCTTGTAGAACTGGCGATAAAGTGCGAAATTCTCATCTAAACTCATGAGCTTCTCACTCTTATCCGGATACCTTCCAGTCCTCAACCGAACAATCTCAGCTGCACTTTTAAGCCCCCACTGTTTAAGATTTCCCACACATTCAGTTCTGAATCTGTAAATGTTGAATAGTATAGGTTCCCAACTTTGATCTTTGCGCTCCTCGTCGGACGTAAGGTATCTGTTGAACCGCGCATCGTCCCATACAACTTCCTTTACCTGCTTGCGAAATTGTTCATGATCTGCAATGGCATAGAAAACTTTAATATTTTTGTAGCTCGGAGAGATAAAGACTCGTTCAATGCGAAGAATGCTGTTTATTCTAAGTCGTCTATTTGCAAGACGTAGGCTCTTGATATCCTTATTCGGCAGGAGAGTCGTAATGAGTTGGAGTACCTCGTCGGGTAGCGTAAGTATCGGTACACCGCTACGCGGAGGCGGATACAGATCTGAGCAGGTACCCGCCATTGTACTCGATAGCAGAGGGCTCCGTTGAATTAAATATAGTGTAACGTCTACATATAATCAATGCTTGCACTTGAACCGTGTCGACAGTACAATGTGGAAGAAGAAAACGGGCTGTCGAACTACACGCGTCGTCAACTCAAGAGCTGGAGGATAATGAAGGCCTGAAGTAAAGGCTCCTATGGGCACGCACTAGCGCTCAAAGTCGCTGACGTCGGTTGTGGCACAGACCACTTTCACTCATCAAAACTTCAAATCCTCAATCATACAATACAACTGAATTAATTTAAATAGCTTTCCAATTATAATACAAGGCCAATAGTTATTCGAAGTCATGAATGACACGTACAAGACTTATACAGGGTCAGGCCTTACAAAACATTGCTTGCAGGGCCTTAGATCTGTGAGTATGCCAAAAGGGGTCAACGACTGTAGCGCGTTAGTGATACGATATAGCCCACTATAGGATTTTTGCATTTATAATATTATTCGTATGTGTGCATTTATGCCTAATAAAACCTACTCATATTTAATTTTTCACAGTTATACCAGAAGTCAAACGTGTCAGAATGCCGGTATCGGCTGTGGTAGTCCGTGTCAAATAGAAATAACGACGCACTCAAGTGGGTTTAAGCCCGCCCCATTCACAATTTTTCAGAATATGTGCACTAATAAAAGTTACAGTCATACCGAAGGATGAAATATTAGCAGAACCAAATTGCGTTGCCTCCAAATAATTTAAGGAAGCCAACTATAATTTGCAATCCTTCATCCAAACCAGCAGTATGAACCACTGTAGATAACTTAATATGGGAGACATGGTTCTGGATTATACGATTTACCTCGCCAACCCATCAAGGCACAACACAGTGGAGTCAAGGCCATAACCAATCCTACGAGATCCCTATTTTCAGTCGGTCCAGCCTACACGGAATGGTTCTTCTTCGGATGCTAGCTAGCGATGGAGCGATGTAGGGTTTGCAAATTTATAACACAAATCACCTTTCACTCTGCTTATCGGGGTGAGGTACAGCTTCTCAAAAATCTCTGGCTTATGGGCCGGTCAGCCGGCCAGTGGACCCGGCTAGCATAGGCTGGAACAATCATTATTATTACTATTATCACGGTCTAAGAATCTATTTTAAGAATAGTTCTATCAGTGCAAAGGGCGATCTCTAACGTCTGGTTGCTTATTCACCTTTGTATATTGATGTGCCAAAGGTCCGAAACACGTACTGTCACATCGCCATTCACTCGCTCTGTTTTCTCAGGGTGGATCACCCGTGTTACATTAGCCTTCAGCCCCGAATCAAAATATGACATATGTTGGCAGATGCTTTCAGGCACAATCTTCAACCAGGCCACCCAGAGTTACTTAATGCGGGAGACACTAATGAGGAAGCTAAATCTGAGAGCAAACGTAGGAGACGATAGGATATACGAGGGACGGAGGTGGTTTGGGCAACAGCAGGCAGGCGAGCATGGGCTCTCAGTAGACCGACACTTCGTCTTACAGGTGAGTTTATACGATATGTGAGGCCTAATTGGAGGGTGTTCAGGTAATTTTAACTTTAATGGAATCCACCATGCCACACTGCCTCAATCCGATTCCCAACTGCCTTCTCGGAACTTTGTATAAAGGGTCTAATTCTTAGAGGTTGAAAAGCAAGGTCTTGTTATTCTTGCTTTTTGTACTTCCACCGCCATGAAGTTGTGGAACACACCTGCGATTGCACTGTTCGCGCTTGCGTGCGCCGTCTTTGCAGGGGGCGCCGTTGCTGTAACCCGCCGGAGCGCGCCGAAGTTTAGAAGTGCGCGGGCTCCGATTGTTCCACCCGGAGATGCCCCGGACATGTCTACCGTCTTCAACGCGACCTTTGAGCAGCTAATTGACCATGACAATCCGTCTCTAGGGACATTCAGTCAGTTTTATTACTATTCGACTGAATTTTACAAGGGCCCAGGAAGCCCTGTGGTGCGTAGAACCCAATTCCAGTAACCACTGGCTGTTCTAAATTGTGTACTTCCAAATGCTAACTACCCCCTTGCAGGTATTATTCTGTCCCGGAGAAGATGCAGCCCTCACTTATTCAGGGTAAGTAATGCATCTCAGCTCGTAGCCAATTCCTAATGAGCATGCACAGATATGTATCAACAGACACAACCACGGGTGTCATCGCAAAGGAGATCGGTGCGGCCGTCATCGTCCTGGAGCACAGATACTGGGGATTTTCTTCGCCATTTGAGGAACTCACAACCAAGAATATGCGATTCTTAACCTTGAAGAATGCCATTGCAGATTTGAACCATTTTGCATTGACTGCTAAGCTGCCTTTTGATACTACTGGTACAACTAATGCCGCCAAAGCACCGTGGGTGCTCGTAGGCGGGTCGTACTCGGGAGCTTTGGCTGCTTGGACCGAAGCCATAACTAAACCCTCCGTCATGTGGGCCTACTATGCAGGCTCGGCGGTCGTGGAAACGATTGGGAACTACTGGTCATACTTCCTTCCAGAATCAGAGCACATGACTAAAAATTGCAGCTCAGATATCTCCTTGGTCATTGAGCACCTTGATAAGATTGGCACAACCGGTACCGCGGCAGACCAGACAGCGGTGAAAGACATGTTTGGGCTGGGCGGCCTGGAGCACTACGATGATTTCATGGAGTAGGTTACTCTGGCCTGCCAGGTGGGGATTTCCAATAACAGTTTTGTAGAGTACTCGCGAAGGGGCCATCCGAATGGCAGGAGAGTCAGTTCTATGAAGACATGGGCTTTCGTACCTTCTGTGACTATATTGAGGGTGTTAACAGCAAGAGTCGCAAACTCCCCGGAGCTGGTGGAGTTGGTCTCCAAAAAGCACTAACGGGATATGCAAATTGGGTTAAGAATGAACTCATACCAGGCGAATGCGAATCATATGGTACGTCTGAGCTAATCTCAACCAGTAGTCCTTGGCTTTGGAGACTATTTGAATCCATCTCATTTAGTCTGATGCTCCAATTAAGCACACTAATCCTCTCCTTAGGCTACCCCGAATTCAACGGCACTTACAATGTTGAATGCTTCAACACGTATAACGCATCTCTGCCTACTTACACTGATGTTAGAGTCGACAATCCCTATAATAGACAGTGGAATTGGCTTTTGTGTGGAGGTTTCGGATGGTACGCTTACCTATTCCTTCCTAGGAGTCTGAGAGCTAACTGCATCCATTTAGGTGGCAAAACGGAGCGCCTTCTACTCAAAAAACAATTGTCTCTCGATTTATTCAGAATTCTTACTGGACAAGACAGTGCGCCCAGTGGTTCCCCACAGAGGATGGTTATACCTACGGTGTTAATTCTGGTGCAACGTATGATACTACCAATGCTTACACCGGCGGCTGGTATGCATTCGGCAATTCGACTCGCCTCCTTTTCGTTTCTGGTACGAACGATCCATGGAGAACTAGTCAAGTTGTCTCTTCTTTGAGACATGGCGGTCCTAAGCCATCTACACCAGCTCAGCCCGTCTTCGATATTCCAGGTGGGTTTCACACGAGCGACATTGTGACTCAGAATGGCATTGTAAATCCCGGGTGTGCAGCTGTTCAGTCAAAGATAGTTAAGCAGATAAAGGAGTGGATCGATGAGTATCCAAAACGCTCTAAGTAAATAGCAATACCCAGGGTTAAGGGCTATTAGCTATAGCAAAGAATGCCCGTATATTAACTGAAGAGATCGAGTTCAATAATCTACCCATCTAATCTAATTTCACACCGTAACGATTAGCTAAGTGTTGTCAGGAGGGCATGTTCCCAGCGGTTGATTGCTCAAATTATGCTTATTCTTGCCTATGTGCAGCCTAATGTCGTGAACATCTTCCACAAATTCTTATGACTTGGATCAGTAGGAGTTTGACAACCAATTTTCTCAGTTAATGTAGGGATATTTATATAAGCTATGCGGATCTATACTACCGGAATGTAGGTCGATAGGTACGTAGATGCTACGGAGTTACGAAAAGTTCCATCGAACCCCCACGTTGAGCAAAAATATCTAAGATGCTACCTAACACTGAGAGTGAATTCGCGAGTTTCGGACCTAGGAAAATACGAGAAAACAAGTTTGGGATACTTACCGTGCAGAAAATTATGACGAAAGGGAATCCTGTCAGAGTTATTGGCCTACATTCATTTAATAGAATCCAAATCCGCAGAATGACTGATAGACCAATGTTCGTCTCTAACGAACTCTTCCAACCTACACGACGTCCCTGGATGACTGACCTGGGCCTACAGGGTTATAAGTCTTGTTACAAAATTCGCAACTTTGAGTTACTTGGTTGTATTGTTCTGCAACATTAAGAGATTTGTTGGGCGAAAGTAGTCTATGTAATAACCGATGTCGGTCATTTTGAGTGCCTTTAGGCAGGTTATGAACGCCATAGCTCAGGCCCTGATTTGATAAAGGTGCACTATAGTTCCATCCTAGACTTTCATAACACTCGGGATAGAGAGTGATATGCAATCAAAATGTGGAGATAAGGGCTTACAGCTGACAAAGCACGCCGAGAACACTGATCAGTGTTGGTTTTACTATTTAAGGTCATGCTATATTTAGGATAGGTTGTATTATGCTATACCCTATTTTATTAGTTCCTGCGCACAGAGATCCAAGAGGGCGTTAGTACTCTATAATATCCAGACCTCCGCCAGCAACTTTACTTTCAGGGCGGTCATCGCGACCAGAACTGGCCTAAATTTCAATCAAATGGCTCCATCCCAACTTCTTCAACTCCCGTTCCATCTGTTGCAAGAGGTTTGCGAAGAACTTTGTTGGCATTGCTGTGGCGGACTTGACGAACATGGATTTCCCTACACAGATAATGAAGTTGCTACATTGAATAGCTTGTCTCGAACTTCAAAACTTCTTCATGAGATTGCCACTCCAATCCTTTATCATGCTTTCGATCATGGCTATAGCCAGAAGACAACAGGCAGCTTACTCTCACGTTACTTTCGCACCCTCGTCCAGCGACCAGACCTTGCCAAATTTGTCAAGTGCATCGCGTTCAAAGTGGGCCCATGGGAAATAGAAGATAAACCACTCTTCAACCAAGCAGCTATGCAACTTGGGTTGGAGCTGCCGGAAGATTGGGTAGAAGAGAATTCTCACGAAGTAGCGTTTCAATTAATCATTTTACATGCTCCTGCGGTTGAGGCGCTTTTCTTCGAAGTTTACGTCGTAAGAGCCAGAGAAGACGGAGAGTTGTCATTGCTTACGAATTTGTCGAGACGACGATCTATCTCAACTATGCTTTTAAAGTTGAAGGCTTTCCACTTTGCTCATTGGGATGCTCGCGAGACATGCCTCGATAACTTTGCTGGATTGTTCGTCCTAGCACCCAATATATCTTATCTTCATGCAGACGGTTGCTTTGGATTGCCTCCGCGTCTTCCATTGGACTACGTAACTGAGCTACGACTCACGGACAATATATTATCCCCTCAAGGTTTCGGGAATATTGTTTCATCCTGTAAACGGCTGAGGAAGTTAACATATACGGCCGAAGGAAATTTCCCCGCTGGCAGTGATGAGATACGTCTGGAAAACGCAATCAACGCTCTTATCTGTCAGAGTGAGTATCTTGAAAGCCTCCATTTTGATTTCAACTGGCCAAGGTGCTCTTCCATTAATCCGTTTCATGGCGAAATCTTGAAAGGAGGAGCGTGCCCTCTTAGTAAGTTCCCGGCACTCAAATCAATCAGGATGGATGAATCGTGTCTCTATACGAAAGATATAAACCCTGATGGTGGAGCCTATACCCTTGTTCACATGCTTCCCAAATCAGTTGAATACTTTCAGCTCGATATATCTGTCGCTGTAGAGACTACAGGTAGTTCCATTGTCAAACTAATGGAAAATATCGCATGTCTCCCTAATATCAAACAAATTAAAATTCGTCTTCCAGAGGGACAAGTCGAAACCTGGACTAAAAACCACACTTTAGAGTACCTCGAAAAAGGTCTAGTAGGGCGGAAAATAGTCGTGGAAATCGAAGATCCTTTTGGCTGGGAAGTCTGAATGTGAGCCGTTTCTCACAGTGTGCGTATGTTGTAATTACCCTATAATGACTGTAGTGCCGTGGGATATTTGTGGTCATGGAATTTGTTTTAAATGATGGTATATAGTAATATTGTATCGTATATTAATGAAGTATTCGACTTCAAAAGGAACAATAATGCGATAAAGATAATAGTAAATACATCACTATACGTTTCTAGTCTAGCAGAATACATTGGAAATTTCCTCGACTTGGCATACTGGTGCGCGAACGACTCCTACAAGCGTAATGTAAACGGTCCTATACGCGGCTCCGTACGAGGAGCAAGCTCCCTTGATCGTGTGTATGAATACAAGATTTCTAAAAATATTAAAAATATTCCCTGCTGCAACATGCGGTGGAGAAATCCTAAAATATTAAAGGAGATATTATCTGGGACGCTCAGTAACGAAAATGCAGATAGCACAATGAAACATAAAATTCGCAGGAGGCTGAGGTCACGCTTACCGCGACTACTCCATCGGTTTCGACGCTTCCACTCAGAGAGATACGAACAACTTAGAAACAAAGATAGAGTGAATAAGAGTACGTGTCAATTACAGAGTGAATGATGTAGGGCTCAGATAGCAACGTAATTTCAGAGATGACTATAAGGGGAAGACGGGACCGCACCGCAGATTTATAGCTGTGGTCGTGTTATATTTCCTTCCCTGCGATTTCCAACTGATTAGCTATTAAGTACAGAAACTCTGCGCACCAACATTCCGCCATCCGCTATATGGTAGAAGAAAAACTGGTTTATGGTGATCCGTTTCCATCTAAAGACACTCCATAGTGCTAGCATCACCACGCAATGTATTTGCAACTTCATCTTCCTTGCCATTGCAATGCCTTCAGTTTCGCCACTATAATTAACTATGAATAGTAGATTTTGAAATTGCGCTCTACTAACACTATAATTCATGTTGTAATATGTTACTGAGAGTGAAAATGTGTGAGTATTCCAGTCTGCTAAGCATTTCGGGGTGTCTTTAAGTAAGGCGGCGTGCCTATAACTGAAGCCCAAAGATTCAACAGCTGAGACATTGCGGCCCGAATGCCTTGCGCAGCTCCAATGAGGCTTCGCCAGATATGCAGTATGATTTCCAAGAGAGGGAAAATGGAATATTCATCATGGCTCAGGTCAAAGGCTGAAGAAACCAGAGAAGACATTAACTACTACACGATCAGTACATAAAATATCAACCAACTGGCTTTCCCCTATATTAAGGCTTCGAGAGAAGGTTGGCAGCTGTCATCCTATCCTACTCCTCATCTCTGACAATTAGGACCTAAAATTAGAAATCTTCCGAACGCCACACTCCAGCCTCGTTGATGAAACATATCTCAGCTCAATAGAATCGCCCTCTCTCTCAAACCTCTCTCCTCTTAGACCTTCGATAAGGATGCTCTTCATCGTTCTATTTACTTAAGTTATCACTATATCGAATCGCGCAATATTTACCCTCCTTTTGCTGCCGAAACTCTTGACTATGATGCGTAGCCTCATCCTTCTTCTTATCTTCTCGAGCCTTACGCACGCATACACCACTTTCGAAAGCAACTGCTCCGTTCCGACGAACTCAACTAACTTCGTATCTTCTAACGGCACAAGAAGTACGTTAGACATCCTCTGGAGCTGTCTCTTCACAATCATCACTTGCACATGGAAAGTCCAGCACCTTAATGTTCCTGAGCAACGAGAGGGCCGTAATCCAGGGAAATGGGGTACTATACTATGGGCAGTAAAGAGGGGTTGGACAAGCACGCGATGGATGTTGATAACAATTCTCGCCCCAGAAATCTTATTAACTAAGAATGTGGGAGATCTTGAAGCTGTTGGGGTTAACCTGAAAGAGCTATAAGACTTTGCAAAGCAGGATGGAGTACCATGGACCAGAACCCATTCTCTGTTTGCAAATATGGGGGGATTTGTCATTCGAAGGAATTCACCTAAACGTGACATGATTGAGGCTGGGACAATCAAGGAAAAGCCTGTACCAGAGAGTTCAATAGAGAGCGAAGAGGGGGTACGGGAGATTCCAACAGAGAGCGAAGAGCTTATACCGCGAAGCCAAACGGATAGCGCAGAGTCCTCTCAGCCCGTCTTGATACATCTACTAACTCAAGATATTGTCGATCTTCGCTCAAGTGGCGTTCTACCAAAATTACCATATATCACGCTGGAGGAAATAAACGACAGATCCAAATCCGACAGCCTTGTGCGAGTCATTACAGTCGCCCAAATAGTGTGGATGATAATCCAAATCATCGCTCGTGCATCTCGCTCCCTTGCAATCTCCCAACTAGAGATCTCTGTCATTGCGTTCGCGGTCTGCGCAATTATACTTTACGTCGTGAATTGGGAGAAGCCTAAAGGCGTGCAACTGCCCATAACAATCATCTCTTACCCCGGGCCCTTTCCTCCGCAGACCATGGAAATTGTAGAAAAAGATAGAAATCAAAATATGAACTTTTTGAAGATTCTTATATGGATAGTAGGAGGGATATTTACCTTCAGCGATATCACCAAGAAACGGCTGGGAAAACACATCCCCAACGCGTACAACTACGAAACCCCTTTGATATCTAAATGGTTTGATTTGTCTAAGAGCGACATATTTGGACTTCTTCTCAGCACCACAGTCTTCAGCGCCGTGCACATCGCTGCGTGGAATTTTGCCTTCCCCACGCACGGCGAAAGCCTTTTGTGGAAGATCGCTGCTGTCTTATGTACAGCGGTGGGGTTAGTCTGCATAGGTGTTATACTTTTGGCATACTTGGTTGGATCCATTTGGGAGGATTTTGCATACGTCTTAGCGGGTCTTTCTCTTGTATTACTCACAGCCGGCTATATCATATATAGGTTGTTTTTGATTGTGGAGACTTTTAGGTGCCTTTTTTTCTTACCACCAAGTGCATACGTAGCCACCTGGGCGACAAATTTGCCCCATCTTGCATGAGGTCCATTGTCTCTGGTGGGACCGTATGGGGCGTAGCTGTGATATTTATGTTGGATAATGAAACAAAAGGATGAAGCAACAGTTGGTGCCTATAATCTTTAACTTCTATCAGAATTCATATAGTCAGTTATACTGTGCTATCGACGAATCCGAAAAGTCTTATATTAGAACATGCCTTGTTCATTAGCCTACCAACATAGCAACCGTCAGGTAAGATAATTTGTCAACCAAGCTTTTGTAGAAATAACCCTGTCTCCACAACTTCACAAGCCGAAACGGTGACGGTCTTCTGCCTCGAGTTTAACGACACGCACCAAGTTATTACACTCTAAAACCCTCCACAGGCAGCGGGATATTAATATCCCGTGCAAACTGACGCGAGCCATTCCCAATTAGTTCGGCTAGTGTCATAGTCTGGCCAATCGGATGATTTCATTAAATCACTGAGCTTCCTTCCAGTAACCCCAGCTTTCAATCCTCGGATGGCAAAGTGTGTAAAACATGCAAGGAAGGAGTGGATAGGGGTTGGAGGAGTAATACCCTGGACTTGACCCTCCCGCCTTTCTCTCCTCGGTTTTGTTTTGATTCTTTTATGCACACGGGCGATATAGCGAAAGAATCCAAAGATGTTGTCAGCTACTCCTGAGTCAAAGGAGCAGCAGGCGGAGCCAAGGGCAAGAAGGAGGTAGATCACATCGATATCTTCCACAAGGAAGTCTTGGCCAATGCCGATTTGAAGAACGAATCTTCGATGGCGAGAATCGTGAGCATAAGCAGGGCATATGATAACGCGGTCAAGAGCCACCATTGGGCTTGGTTGTGGTCATTATATGAGTGAATGGAAATAGAAACCCTCCAGGGTCGATTCCTTGGGAGTACTTATTATAGTTTCATTTCCCAAGATTGCAATGATTTTGTGTAAGAGTGACATTCTAGTTGGTATTCACGTTCTCGTCAAATCCCAGACTGGAACTATTTCATTTTTCCGATCATTCCAGTTTGGAAGTTGCTCGTGTAGTTACATTATTTAGGGCTGACTACTGTGGTTATGGGCACATTTACGCCATAGCGACTTCATTGTTGTGTAATGGCTTGGTTGTTGCCTAAGCGCAACCAAATCTACCTAAGAAGTTCACCTTTAATCTCACTTCCTCAGTAGTCAATAAAATCTGAGGGAGGCACTTCCATTTCTTTTCTGAATTTGTCTCGAACATCATTTTTCTGTTTTGTCTTGAATACTCATTAATAATGGGCCAACGACACCAACTCTTTGTCATAGCCAAGGTAGGCACTTACTATCGCTCCCTGGCCGCGGTGCATCACCAATGGCTCTGGGGTATCTACCCTCTTTACAGATGCCTTCGACTCCTCCGCATTTTCTCAAATGAGGCGAATAAAGTAGCAATCAAGCAAGAGCTTATTTTTGCAGCTGAGTACTATCGCAATAAGGAGCCGCCACCAACAGAACGGCCACAATTCCCCTCATGGGAAGCTGCCCGCTCGGGGCCGTGCCCCTTTCCATTTATCACAACATGTCTAATGGTTGGATCTGCAAGCGATGAAGTAGATGATTATCCTTATGCAGTCCACGAGCAGCCATTTGGAGTGGGGTATGATCAAGGAGACAACAATGATGGAATCACAGTGCTGGACATCACTGATGTGAACAATATACGCTACTGTTTTGTTAATTATTCAGGTTAATATCCCATTCACCTTCCATGACTGAATTTGACTAACAATATCACGCATCTAGAGCCTTTTGAATTGGATGATGATGAGGGTGGACTCGAACCCGGCGCTGAGGCGGATGAGAGAAGAAGAATGCGGAACAAATTGCACCAGCCTCTTTCTGGCTGGGAATATCTGCTTTGCTACTATAAAAGATCAAGCTCTAATGTTCAAGACAATATCTCAGCTTCCAAAGCTCTAGATAAATATCCTCTTGTTAAGCTAGAAGCTCTTAATGGTCAGTTTATATTATCATTACGTGGGCTACTGATGACCTCTGACTCTGGCTGCAGACACATGGCCATATGGTTCATGGAATGTAACTGCTACCGTCGAAGAAAGCTTAGTGCATTGCCAACTAGCACCGAAGCAGACACCGAGTCTCCAAGAGCAAACGATAAGGAAGATGGTCGATTCTGCCCTCGATTCTGAAGATTTTGATCTAGCCACCTGGGAGGATCCACTCCAATACATCCAGGGTTTCCAACAAAGTTTGCGCCAAGAGATTACCAGAAATTACGACCGTATTGGATTATCATATCCTTCCATAATGCTTTTAGCACTTGCCTACCCAAATCAAGCAGTCCTGGATCTATCCCCTTTCCCCAATTTTCGAGCAGACTATCTCAAAGCACTCCTGAGCAGCAAGGAATTTTCGGATGTTACTACGGTTAACGTGTCAGAAATTGCAGCTATACAATCACCTACTGATCTCTGGGACGCGCTATCGGTTATAAAAAAGCTAAAGTGTGTCTATATCCTTGATAAACCAGGCCGCGAGAGTGATGATGCGGGAGTTCAGATATTCCGTGCTCTTGCCACCTCGCACCCTGGGCTTGCTGTGGAAAAGCTCGTTATTTCTGCTCAATTTTCTCGTGCTGTTAGACGATCGTCTTGGCTTCCTACCCTACGAGCGGGACCAGTCTTAGCCGCCTTTCCAGCAGTTCAACTTCTTATACGGCATGAAGATTCCTCTCGTTATGGTATGAGGTATCCTTTTGAGTATTTTGATCTGGCAGACAGCCTCGTCAATCCTGTTAGACTGGTCACTGGACTCTTTAAGTATCTTGAATGCTTAGCCAATCGCCTTATACCTCGGTGGGATGGAACTGGTGTAATTGTGTCCTACTGTTTCGCCCTCAGCTCCCCATTGCTTGGTGATAACCAGCCTCTAGAGATTAGCTCTCTTCCCCCGGAGACATACAGGTGGGCAAAGAATGCACATTTTTATGGTGGCGAAGGTTGCTATTCTATAATGCGTGACCTGCTCCAGGGCGAGTGGACCATTCTAGTGGTTCGAGTTAATCAAGAGGACGAGGATAATAATTTGGTAAGGCTTATCTCCTTAAAGTATGCCTTCATCCGATCCAAAATTGCTATCAGTTCCAACCCTTCAAGTGAAAGCTACATCAAGGTTAAGCCTGAGGATTTGGAAATCTTTGATGCCGCCGGTTTCCTGCAGCAAGCTGCGCCGAATATTGATCGTAGCCAACTGCAATATCACTTTGATGCGCTTCAGGAGAGATTCTCAAAGACTCGCCATACGAGAGCTATTGGAAGAAAATTACTCAGTTTCCTTGAAAAGGGAGAAGTATGCGCGTTGCTAGATCAATTCATATCCAATGTACCGGTAGTGAGAGAGGCCAATGAGGAAGTGAGTTCTCGCGCCCGCGAATTTGGCTTTTAGAGATTGAGAGAAATATTATTGCAAGCTGCCGCATTCTGGATGCGTGTTGATAGATTCAGATCATCAGGTAACAGAAAAAACATCTAGAATTGAACGGACATAGAGTGGGAAAGGCGTAGTGCATAGTGGGACTAGGAGCCCAGCTATTTCATGTACTTTTTTTTGATATTATGGATATGATTCTTCGCGTTTAAAAGGGAGTGAGAGTCAAGGTTGCATGTACATGTGACTCATTTACGCGTACCGTATAGAATCCGAGGTGGCCTTTCAAGCGAGGGGCACTGGCCTTTATCCACAGAAGTATCATATAATCGTTGTATACTTAGCCTCTGGTTCCTAGCTAGGCAAGGATGGTTGCTATAAGTACGTGATATGAAGATACAAGAAACCGGAAAATCCAATCTTAGCCCTTCTTACACTCGATCACGACTCCTGAAACACCCATTCTCTCGTCTTCTACCACATCGATACAGCAAGTCCATCCTGGGAGACGACAATGGAACTCTTGCATAAGGAATCCGAGCGCCCAGTATCCTTTCTCTGCCTGTGGATATCCTCCGCAGCATTTTCGACCACTTCGAGGACTGGGAGGACTGGGATCCAAAAAAGGATAGAGTTAAATGGAGATATCGTCCTTATTGCGGCGATGAGCCTAGGTGCAATCAAACCATTCAGGATGCACGTCTCGTATGCCGTCTATTTAACCAGGTTGCCTCACCTCTCTTATGTCGAATTATCCAAGTACGGCTTAATCATGCATCAATTAATCGCTTGAAAGGTATATCTACGAACCCTCTCCTTGCCGCAGGCGTCCGTGGTATCCAGGTCATACTTGATTACCGACCCAGAGAACTTAGTACGGATCTTTTGCGGTATAAAGATCAGGGAAAGAAGGACATACAGCGAGTATACGACTGCTGCGACTATCATGCCGAGCCTTGCACTTTTGGGGTCTTCGAATTCGATTACGATGAGGAGCCCGGAAGAGAATATTACGACGCGATGGACTATTACAGCTCTGTTCGTCTGGCTTGGGATGATCGCATTAGCTCCGCAGAGAGCAACGTTAAGGATGAAGACCGTCTCGAATTCCAGAAGTTTCTGCACAAAAGTCATGAGGAGTATCGACGAAAACATGAGGAGCAACTCCAGCTAATTATGGATGGATCTTTTGTTAATATCATCGCATTATCAATGTCCCGAATGCCAAATTGTTACTTTATGCATTTCGTTGACATCATGGAAGACTATCTCTACCCATATGTGGACGAACCGACACTCTTATTGAACAACATAGAGGAGTTTGCCCCAGTCATGACCAGTCCGCCTGATTGGAGGGCAGTTGAGCGGCTCCAAGGGGTAACAGAGCTAGTACCTGCAAAACTTCTCTCGGAGCTGCCGATAGCCATCAACAATGCTGGGGTGATATTGAAAGAAATAAATATCACTGCCTTTCCGCTTCTGACCAACTATTCAGTGATCTGCCCCAACCATGATGATCTTCTCAATCCAGCATGGCCTGCTCTTCGCGAAGCATGTCGGTACATTGAGAAATTTGAATTCGGAACGGGAGGACTCTATAATGCGCTTGCCAGATATAATAATCACGCAGCGGAAGAACAAATCTCCATCAATAACTACTTTCACGCCATGCTCTCCAGCCAAAATCTTAAGACAGTACGGCTTAATCTGGGGAGATATACTTTGGACGAGGACGGAGGAAGCAAAAGAACGGGGTGGTTCCACATCGGCTCGGTATTGGCCACGATTAACTGGCCACAGATCAGATGTGTGAGGCTTCAGGAAGTTTCTATAAACCAGGACGAGCTCGAGAAGTTTTGCAATGGATTAGGTAACGGGCTGAGAGAGCTTTCTTTAAGTGGTGTACACTTGTTGACCGGGAGTTGGGTAGGGGTGCTAGACATATTGCGTGAGAAGATTTCATCTAGTTCTTTGATAACAACATGTAGACTTATTTTCCAGAGCTTTAGTAGTGGCGAGTTTGGGATGATGAGAGAGGGGGAAGAAAGCTACAAGCAGAATAGTCTCATTATCCGGTCACAGAACTACGTCTTGGGTTTAGAAATAGAGGATCCTCTTATCGTTGGCCCTGGTTATGTTGATTAGTTTAATGCTCTATACCGAATTACTAGAGAAACCCATCGATATCAAAAAGAATGAAGAAAGACTTACATCTTTATAATGCTCATGGTCTAACATGCTGACTTCAACTCCCGAGTGTTGTAGCAATCGCCATTCTGTTTCTTGAGTTATCGGGGAGAGCAGCTTCTATTCCAGGGCAAGTAAGTCTAGACTGAAATATAAATTAACTTCTTTAAATTCTCCAACCAAGTTCTTTTTATGAGGTTACTATTATTCTTCAATCAAAAAGATGTTTTGGGTGGACCCGGTCATATGAGTGGTGTTGAATTAGAATACCAATTAAAACCATGTTAACGGCCTAAGAGTTTTATACGATATAAATGCACTCATCTTTGCTCCAACCAGAATCGACACGATCAGATATACTAGGCTTATTAATGCAGCTGGGTAATTTTAGCACCTCTATAAATTCTTTCGAAGGTTTTTCGAAATGACCAATCCTCTGGTACTTCTGGAGATCAGAGCCAGTTCTCTGAAGTAACAGCCCTCTCGCCAAATCAGGGTCTATAGTATCCATAATAGGTAAAAGGTAAACCTCCGAGGTTGGTATCTCTAAATAATCTAGATTAGTTTTGAACTGGATGATTTTGGAATCAATCTTAATAGAGATACCGGCAAAAATATCCACACGATGGATACTGCCAGGTATCAGACACAAGTATCGGATACAAAGGCTCCCAGAGAGAGTCTTGCTGAATGGATCCGAAGGCTGAAGGCTAACATCCACTACTTGAATCCATAACCGCTGCTTATGTCTTGGCCCATAAGTTACTGTGGAATCCACTGAAGCCCAAGACCAGCTTGGTGCGCGGTTATGCAGCGGCCTCGCTGCCCTCGTACGGCTTTTCCAACATAATTGCGCTTCTAAATCCGATTTCCAAAGGCCTGCTAAATACGTGTTTTTCTCCCGTTGCTGTATGTGACGTGCCAAACCGGAGATGGCAATCAACTTGTCCTCTGGAAAAGTCAGGTCACAGCTGGAGTAGAGCCGCACAATCTTGTCCCAGAGAGCACGGGATAAAGGCTGCTTCTGTAAGTAGAAATCTCCGTACGATAATGTAGCTGGGAATATTTCTGGAAATATTTCACAAGCATTTAGGCCATTGCACTCCCAGAAAAGTTGGCTTGAGCTGAAAAACAGTGTACGCGGCGCCAGGATGCGTTCTTGGATCGCCCAGGCTCTACGTGCTAACGGTGTGGAGAATACACAGGCGTCGAATATTCCATCATCTACAGACTGGTATATTCTTTCAACTCCTTCAAAAACGACAGGAAACTGATGTCGCCACACATGATTTGGATCTCTTTCGAAGAAACAGCCGCCGTTGCCGTTCGTCGCACTAGTCGCAGCGATATTGATGGATGAGCAGCCGTAGACGCTGCTCATCAACTTTGATTCTTTCTCCCAATCATCCAAATCGTCCTGTATTATGCATAATGAATCGATCCAAATATATTGTAGGTCTAATGCTCTTGCAACATATATGGCATCTTGAAATGTTTGGCATAACATGCTCAGTGGTAGACCCTCCCGAAACCATTCCCAGTTTGCTCTGGTGAGTTTCAACAGTTTAATGGTTCCCCAGCAATGACTTAAAGTGGCATATCTAGGGTAATCCTGAATTTCTGCTGCCAGGCATAATCGTATGCTGTCATTCTCAAGTTTTATTAGTCGTGTGGGGATCGATGATTGTCCAAGCCGGCAGCCAACATGAGATGCACTACATCTATCATACCAAAGTTTGGCAAGCCCCAGAGCATCTCTGCTGTTGCGCGGTATCCTATCCACAAGTGAAGCTGCCGAGAGTGAGACTCGATCTTTGTATTCATAACAATAAATCCAGGAACACTCACACTCCGTAACGGCGGGGATAAAAACCACTTTGCAGGCAAACTCTGAAGAGCTTCCTCCCACCCAATTACCCCTCTCAATGTCCAAGCTTTTTTGGTCCTCTTCAGCCTCTTCAGCCTCGTCAGACGTGTCATTTTCATAGAGCCATCTTTCGTCCTCCTCTCTACTAGATGGCTTCGCACGAAATCTTAGCTCCACCAGCCAGCAATCCCGTAATGACTTCTGACCAGTAGAGATCAACCTTCCAAAACTAGAGACCTGGATCCACCCTGGTACAGGGACAATGCCTTGATTTAGGAGATCAATTGTGGCGTCGACAAGTTCAGAGAGTTCTCCGCGGCTCGAGATGTTGTGCAGAAATTGGGCACAAAGAGGGCAACTACGGGCAGACGCTTGAAGCGAGAATACTGTAGGATGATGGGCTAGACGCGCACTGTATTCATCTTCTAACACTAGCCGCCAGCTGGATAAGATGTTAGCACACAGAGCACAGAGATTTGGCATCGGTACGGGCGGTAATGCTCAGCTCGAAAAATGCGAGCTGGTGAACTGACTTGTTCTGGCCAAGCTGAAATTATCTTTACAGTAGCTGGTTAACATGCTAGTCATGTGAGTAGTGTGAGCTAGCCGCCACTTGAGCCACTTCCCCACTATCAAAGCGTACAATGCCAAATCTACAGAGAGACGTAGAAATAGGGAACAGGACCAGCATTTCTGCAGACGGTATCTGATGGAACACCGATATACCTGACAAATAGTTCAATTCCATTATCTAAATACATGTCTTCAGTACACCTAGTGTTTGAAACCGTCAACTAGCCGAAGAAAGAGACCCACTGCTAGACCAACTGCTCCCACTACCTCTCTTACGACGAAATCGAATTCTGGGCCCAGAAAATGGCCACAATTTTCTCAAGCGTCTCATAAATCGTGATTTCCTTGTCGACACCGAGCTTGAGCTTACACTCTGCTCATCATCAGAGAAATAGTCATCAAGATTCGTACTTCTTAGAAACTCTTCCCCTAGCCTGTCCTCTTCGTTACTGCTGATTTCCGCGCTTGTATCCTTCTCCCGCTGATTCTTCAACTTTTCTGTTTCAACGTTTTTGCCGGACTGTTCGTTTTCTTTGTATACTGTCGTGTATTTCGCAAGCAAATCATCCACCTTTTCTTGGTCAACAACTGTGTCACGCTCCTCATCGATTTTTGGAGTATCCTTTCCATGTGTAGATTTTCCAGATAAGAATTTGAGAAGAGGGCTAGGGTTAGGCTTGGAGGTGTGTTTTTGGTGGTGATGCTTTGTCTTCCTTACAAACTCAAATTCGGGCTCTAAATGATGGCGGTGATGATGTTCCTTCTTACTACTATCTATAGCCAAGACAATAGGCTCTTCTCGACGCTCACGGGCCTTGCGAGTATGATCCCATAGAAAGTCTTGCTCGTATTCAGGAACCCAACGTTTGATGAGAATATAATTTGGGTCTATGTCCTGGTATATTTAGTAAATATTGAAATTATGGGAAGAGTCTTATCCTACAAATTCATATGGTATTCTGTATCGATTTAATGTTTCAATTGAAAGATAGCGTCGAGACATGCGTGTATATGTTTGTTGTTCACGGTCTAACGGTTGAGCGCCAATGTTTCCTGCTTCCTTGCTGAGAAAGAGTAGAATTTGCTGAGGCTCCGGTGAAACAAGCGCCACTTCTGCTTTCCTGACCTCGATAGCAACGAGTACTGGATCAATATTGTCTTGTTTCTTTGAATATTCGAGAACATAGTGTACATTAGCCTGCTCCTTGGGTGTCAGTGAAATTAAAGTGTCCCAGATTGGAGATTGAGTCCTAGAAAGGACTGCATTCATTTGCTTTTTTAGCTCCTCCTGCCTAAGTGCTAGTTTCAACAGATACTTCTCATCTCGATCTCCTTTGATAAGATAGACTTCAAGACGTTGGTTTATAACGGACGTTTCTGGACGGGTCGTTGGTTGAGCTTGTTCAGGCTGGGTACTTCGTCCGGGAGGCGTCTCTTCGGGAGGAGTAGAAGCTTTAAGAGGAGTAGTTTTGTGAGTTTGTTTTGTGGTTTCATCAAACTCGACACCCTTTGAATTCTTCTGTTCCACTGAGTCCCCGGGCATATCGTCCTCAGGGGAATTTCCAGAATCCAGTGGTACATTGAGCCTATTCCATGTCTCGATATTTTCACGTGGAGCATCTTGAACTGAGTGATGTCGTTCAAGGGACCTGCGTACTTCATGTGGTAATATAGTTGAGCTACCCTCTGTATTCCATAAGCGGCCAATCTCTCAGAGACCTTGGACAATAGAGCTAGGTAATCATAAGGTAACACTTACCAGTCTTAAAGGTCCGAGTTCGAGGCACCGCAGTCACAATACCCCGGCCACTCGCCTGCCACCACAGCTTTCCACCTCCTCGAACAGGACCTCCGAATATTGCGGCCTCAAGCGAATGTGTCAAGCGCTCCTCACGAGCTTTGAGCTTTGCAATAATTCCTTTGAGCTGTTTTTCACGCTCCAACTGTTTTGCAAGAGCCTGCTGACTTGAAATATTGCCGAGCGTTCTTATCACCAATTAGTATTCATCTCAGATACAAGGCCGGTTGATTATATGATAATCTAGGTCAATTAATGAAGACGAGAATCCCTCTGGAATGAAAGATCCCTGGACAAATGCAATATTCACTGAAAATTGAAATATCCGTACATGCATGAACTAGGAATTTAAGAGCAAGATAGAGAGATAGGCTTACGTCGTCTGTTGCCTAGCAAGGTTGGAGATCTGCAACATCAACAACAGCTTCAACAACAACCTCTCCAACTCTTGTCTGCATCTCGCAATCTTTGGCTCCAACCACGGCCATTTTAGATGATCCAAAGTTGACAAAGTCAAGTCCTTCGCTCTCTGCGAATTTGACAACTCACTCCCGGGCCTTCCAGCCTTATTCAATAACTGCACAATGCGCGTGAAAACCACATCGCATTGTGAAGCAATCTTATTCACAACGTTTAAACCTTCGACGCTGAAAACTCTTCCCTGTGGTAATTTACTGTCGCGAGTAATTACATCTTGGAGTCGTTGCAATGCTGATGCTGTAGCGTTGATATCGTTCGCAATGTCGCGAATACGTTCGTCTGCCTCAAGAGTTGCTTCAGTGTAGGTTTGGAGAGTGGCTGCTATTTGGAGGCCGAATCCTACGATACCGACAATGGAACCAGCTGCGCCTAGAGCTGTGACCGGGTCCATAGATCAAAGCGTCAGGAGCATTTCTGGATATCTTGGAAGAGCCTGGAACACTTTGGATGAGTGGAGGTGAGATATTGGAGGTCGGACGTCCAGCGCTACGCTCCTTGCAAGTTCTAGAGGTGTCAGAATGTGTTTTAGTCGAAAATGCTGAGTGTTTTGATTTTACGTGCGACTCTCTTCCGTACTGTGCGATATTTGTTCCGAGCTGTAATGCTTGGAGTTATGATTGGACGAAGAAATTATCAGCTCTCCATTCCCGTGTACTTGGCGTGTACCACATCCCTCAACAAGAGGCCATAATGATCGATTTCAAGAGATCTAATTGGCTAACGATCCTGGCGGTAAATGTGCGATCGCACATTTTTCACCTACAAGTAGCAAGCTTACTTTCCGAGCGAGTGTCGTTTTGGTCAACCGTAGTTATCTGATACATGTGATACTTAGGTCATAAGATCCATTTTCCCGATTACCTATTGCTACAAGTACTAATTCAAATACTGTCTTACTCAAATGCTCACACTAGAATCCTGCATTGTAAATTGATCTGTTAAGCTTATCATATATATCATTCGCAATCATGCTTCCCTAAATTATACCTTGATCTTTTCGTGAAGTCCCAAACTGTCCTTCCACATCTGTTTCATCCCTAGACTGAGTTTCCCTCCATGTATGACCTCTCACACGCCTTCTACTCCAATACTCCCACACCCACCAAATAGAAAATGTAAATACGATCAATGGTAACGTAATTGCTAAGTAGAACCACATCTCAGGCTCTGCTCCGAGTTTCATAACTCCTGATAATGATTCCACGTGTATATAGCCCATTGACAATAGACTTGCTGTGAAAGAGGCAGGAATATATATTAGGGCAATAACTGTTATGGTCCGCATACTTTGAGCTTCCTGGATAGTTTTATGAGTGAGTGCCATCATGGCATTGCTATCTTGAAGGGAAATTGTATCTCGGAGCTTTATTGATGACTACTGTCAGCTTTGATAGACATGAGATCAAAATCTGGGACTGAGTGTAGCAGAGATAGAAGGAATCGAGTCTCTTACATGGATAAGTAGTCGGTCGATTTCTTGTATTGTGTAAGTAGCCTGCTGCTTCAAAAGACTCTGTTCCTTGCTACATAGTCCTACGTTCGTCTGAAACTGTTTATATCGTTCAGTAAATTTGCAGCCTTCCAATTCTTCCCTTCTAATAGCCTCTTGAGACAATCGACCCAGCACATCTAAGTTGAGTTCCAATGCATAACACATCATACTTAGCTGTGTTCTTAGACTATCCAGTTCTTGCAGGGAAGAAAACGAGACTTGTTTCTTGCGAGCATCTACTTTACTAAACAAATACTCTTGATTCTGAATACTAACTTAGTATGTGTCAGCAAGGTTGAAAGTTGAGTGCTTACAATATTAGACAAGCATTCATTCATAGATGCAAAATACGAATCCCAATTGCAACTTAATGTACCCAGATGCAGCTCATGTAGATGAGTCCAGTGGTTGGGAAGGTCTTTAATACTTTGGTCTCTCATGATCTCTCCTATTCTCGATTTTACCCGAGCAGAACTCTGGACTAGAATACAGTTCGATGCTTCGATATGTGTGTCAAATTTCTGATAAATGCCCATTTGACGTATGGACCATGGTTGACGCGGGCGCCCGTTGTTCTCGATATGCTTGAGGGTATATGCCGTCTCAAAAACTTAAACGATTTGATTAGCACCATATATGTTTGGAAGTAAGCAGGAAGTCGAACTTGAATTATTAGTCTTATCCATTCCATTAATGAAATAAGCTTTATTACACAAGGCTGCACCTCCGAAAATCTCATTTGTGTGAAGTTTGAACGTAGAGAGAACATACGCAAATTCTGGAAATACATTCCTGGTAGACAAAAGAAGCCTTATAGCATCTTTAGATATTTGCAATGGGGCTCTAGAGTGAGTTTGATAAATAGAGCTTTAGTTGGGTACAAGTCAATAAGGTCTCAATATCTCGAAAAATTAGAAATATCTTACAATATCCAACTACTATTCTTCTCAGTACCGCTAGCACCGAACCGTTCATTACTTTTATTATTTCTAAGTGTATTAGGTCTGAATATCGTAGTAGTTCTGAATATGCTCACAGATATTTTTCGAGGTCTTCGATGCTTGTGCTTGTATGTGGCTTTGCTCCTTTACTAACGTAAGCAAGAACATTATAATTTGTATTTTGATCGACTGAATTAAGATACCTAATGGGCTAACTATACAAGCTTCAATATCAATTGCCTTCGTTGTAGCAAACATCCGTGGCGTGTTAACTTCGAAATGCCCGATAGTAAAGGTGGTATCCGCGAAAAAGGAGCTGCGCGCAGCTTCGCTATTTGCAGGCCATTTGGCCATAGTAGCTATAACTCATTTCAGAATATTGAAATCTAATGATTATGACTGATAAAAATCGTTTTCAGGAATTATGAGAGATTGCGTCGCATGCAGCTTCATGATCGTGCATTCAGCCTCACGCAAAAACAGTGGAGGCACAGCGGGGAGCCTGACCATAGATATGCAGTAGCCAGCACTCGACTTCAATAGGCAAAGACGCTAGTTTTAGCCCTCCTTGATGCGGACAACACCTGCAGATATGCAATTTCCTCCTACTCCCCCGTCAGTGGCCGACTCGCATATTCAATAACTTGCCTACCTCTGTAATTGGCCTTGGAGCTACCACGCGGTGGGTGCCTTCGGAATTCGTCTGTATCTACTCAGTAGTTGCTTTTAAGACAGATATCAATTCGAAACTTACTTCAAAGCTGTATTGGGATATCCTGGTTATCCCATCCTCAGCCGGATAAGAAAATCGTTGTTTGAGAAAGTCGACTAGATCGTTCAAATCAACATATTTTGAGATGTCAGTAACGTAGGTCATCGGCTCAGACGAGCCTTTGGATTTTGATGAGGCTATGGACCACCAAGAAGAACTCGACTTTGATGAAGATCTTGACTTCAACGAAGACCAAGATGAGATCCTCATTGTATATGTACGTAGAGACAGTTCAAATAATGGTCAAAGTGGATTTGACCTTGTGGGTCTGCCAGAATTTATGTCCTATGCAGGTCAGTCCGACAGCATTGTTTTAGGCTCCAATACAGCTATCTACGGCCTGCATCATCAGCTGAACTGCAAGTGCTGCGCCAGCCGACGAGGCGTACTCACCCAATCCAGTCATCGGGTCTTCGCCTCAGATATGTTGGAGAATGGTTCATCAAGTTCACTCTAAGTGCAGTTTAAGTACGTTGCCTGTTTTGAAGAACTAGTTGTTGATTATGTGCCATATTTATTGATTAGCTTTTATGCCACATAGGTTCGAATATTCCACCAAGAAACCTTTGAAATCCTCAGGCATTCCAAATGGACGTAGAAAACGTGCCATCCACGCAACATGCAAGGCCCAGAAGCCGTACGGAGTGTTGGATCTAGTGACCCATGAAACGATTCCATAAATTAATTGCCCACGAATCTGGGAAACGTGTGTCATCTGAGCCACCAAATAGCCAGTATAGAAAGCTTGGTTTCTATGAAACTATCAGCTGAGCCACAGGATTGCTTCATGTTGTCCACTTACCACAGCATCCGACGGAAAGTGAATCACTAACTTCCTTCTCCAGCCGTAATGTGGCTCATGTTGTTCAGATTCCTGGATCGACGGATAAACTCCAGCTAGATGTAAAAATGTTCTTTTAGGGGAAGCTGATTCACCGTATTTGTTAATTGCAAGGCCAAGGACACCATAATAATACACAGTGGCCGCCATAGCGATTACGATCACTATTACAATGTAGTACCATCCTTTTACCTCTTCTGGTGTATCGCTGGCGGTAATGTACGGCCCAATAAGAGGCACTACGATCACATAGGCATTGAAAGCGAAATATAGACCTGCAAAGATTATCTTTCCGGTCCACGTTCGAAACAAAATAAACTCTGTAGAATTACTCCATCGTCGTTGGGTAGGCGCTGGAATAGATCTGCTGAACAGGAATAGGAATCCAATACTGATGAAAACTATTGAGAACAATTAGTCTCACGAATATAAGACAGGGTAGGTTTTCATACCTCCTACCCATCCTGACGCATATGCCTGCAGATTTCCAGAAAAGCTAATTGATTCCGCTATGCTGTCCATTCCAGATGTAGCTGAGATTAAAATAACAGTGAATATCCAGTGAAGTATCAGCCCACCCTGTGGCGTAGGGAATTCCGACCGCCTCCTCAGTTGTGTCTGCGAAGGCGAGGGTATCGGCGACCGCCAGATCTTAGACCAGGGCATTATATTACTGATTCCAATAACTTGTTTTACTTCTAATTCTTAGCGGAAACACAATATTGGTAGGGCTTTCAACTTCACCTACCTCTTGCAGAAGTATAAATCATTGAAAGGAGACTACCGCTTGCTGATATTGCAATAAGTATAGCCCAAGCTAGCCTCGCTTTGGCTCCTCCTCCAAAGAACTATTTGAATATTAATCCGCTGTTCGTAAAATGAAACAGGAGCGTGGCATACAATAGGCACGAATGACTCAGACAAATTGAATTTTTCAATGACGTGGTAAGGTATAGCAAGAAGCTACCATTCCGTGAGTGATTATGCATATAACCCTCCAGATTCAACTTACGAATACCAAATTAACTAGAAAATATAATATACCAACTGTCAAGACTGCAATAACAAAACCTTTCGTTAGTATTCGGTGGTTTGAAATCTCGCCAGATACCTGGAAGACCATGAGCGTCGTATACAGAATAAAATTCCTCAAATCAAAGCTTACAAAAGTAGCGTTTTCCCATCCAGTGAAAGAAAATATAATCAGTAGAAATGCGCTTGTACTTGCAGAAGCTCTTTTAGTCGAGGTTTCATGCTGCGACCAGTCTGCTTCAAAGTGATGGCTTGCCCAGACAATCCCAGCGACTATCACAATCAAGAGGAGACACACCTTAAAAAGGGCTAGAACTTGGTTAAGCATTCGTCCAGCACGGCCGGAGAAATAATGTAGAAGGCAAAAGAATGACAGTGCAACAATTGCAATGAATCGAAGGAGTCTTCTCTCTGGCACGAACGTTGTGTCATGGGTATTTGCACTAATTAGGACTTGGTTCGCAAATTGCATACTATTTGTTGCGGTATTATAGGTAAACACAAAGTAGAATGTGTATAGAGTATATGCCAACATTGGTGGGCTTGGCAGAGTTTCGTCGAGCTTGGAGGTGTAAGTATTGCACATAAATTTAGAGCAAAGGAAGGACTATTTGTCTTACATAAATGAGCTCACCTCCCGTATGAGGTAGTTTTCTTGAGAATTCAATATATAGCAACATACTATGAAGATAATCAGATAGGAATCTGAAATGTAATTGTTCTATGCCGACCTCACAACGGTGTATATGAATCCAATAAACCAGAGTCCCAGCGCTTCTCCTTTGCTTCCTGTAAGCATCAAGACAGCTGGTGGCTGAAGGAATATGCCAGTTCCAATCATTTTATTCACAATGAAAGCACAAACGTCGCGCCAGTTTAATGGATGTACTGGGTCAGGACCCTGTTGAGCAGCCTCAACCGAGTCTTCGAATGGATGAGAATCAGAGCTTCCATCTGATTTCTCATCATGTATTGCGACATCAGCAGACGGGCTATTTCCATTCTCACTTTGCTGTGGCTGATCCAGAGGATCTATGCTTTCGATAGCTTGCGTTGGATGATGTCTATCAATTCTTTCCCCATTCACGTCGAGTTCAGACTGATCAGAAGGGAACCTGTCCGAATTCCACTCATTGAACTCCAGGCTCATTTCGCTAGGAAGACTTCGTAATCAATATCTTGTGTCTTAGGCTGAGAAGCATAAGGAACATAAAGTCAGCAAGCAGATACGCAGAGAGAAGAGCGCCTTTAAGGCAGCAGAATGATCACAGCCTCGTCATCCTTATCGAGATCTATGGTATAGAGCGAGCCCGAAATGGGAAAAGCCAAGGGTGGTAACTGTGCAACACACTCTTATATCCATGCATACGATATTTGGTGCTGTAACCTGAACATCTTTGTCTCAAGGTTCAGGTGGCAATGCAAAATCTGTCCAGCCATCTGAAGAGGGCTGTATACTGTATGCCTCATTCCAATATTTGGTAACTGCCGTCCACCTGGTGCCTAGACAGCCCAGCATACTCCATTAGTTGTATGCGTTAGCTTCCTAGACTTAATGTAGTTAAGCTCGTGTTCTTCTTATCATCAGAGTGACTGATAGCCTCAAGCATAAGTGATGAACAATAAAGCCACACTACTCGGTGAGTAAAAGGCGTACTTGGCGCTAATATTAGGTCTCAGGTGGACGGGCGGGAGCTCTTCTGATAAACCATAGTCGCTCACAACGTAACCGAGTCACCCACCTTAGCTTATATTCAAAGAGAGGGGGCTGAAATGGGTAGGGAAGGAACATCCCTGATCACTGCATGTCAATCACTGGCCCATCGCGATCTCCATTCATAGAGCCTCATCCTACCTGTGGGCCCTCGACCATGCTAGA
This sequence comes from Xylogone sp. PMI_703, assembly GCA_021399445.1. Taxonomy (NCBI): domain Eukaryota; kingdom Fungi; phylum Ascomycota; class Leotiomycetes; genus Xylogone; species Xylogone sp. PMI_703. Next base: position 4,662,309 of record JAJTUQ010000003.1, read on the forward strand.
TATTACATATTCTTTTATTCTTGCGTAGTTTCTATCTAAGCGTCTTCGAATAATCCACTAGTTCATAAGCAAGAAGTGTATGCTTTAACGGCAGCAGCGGGTCGGCTCGGGACCATGTGCCAGCGATGAAATATCGTTATCGCCGACATGATGACGGATTTTGAATCCGAAGAATCCTTCTTTGTTAAGCTTGCGAAGTCATTACCAGCACCAAGATGTTATTCACTTGCGGTCAGAAACAAATTAATTACTGAGGCCGTGAAAAAGAATGGCTCGTCTCGCGACGAAAGAGACGAAAACCTCCTCTTTCCGCCTAGTATCATTCAAAAGGTCTTGGTACATGATACAGTGGCGAGAATCCTTTCGTGCAAATGCGTTATGTGCCATTCAATGGTGCGAGAGACTCTGGCGGATAAGCAATTAACTAACTTCGTGACTGCTGAGGGAGGAGAAGCTCTACGATGTCGGTTCGCAGCTTTGACATTCATGGGCGCTGGATTTGCAGCACGACACATTTGTTCATTTCCTACATTTGATGATGCCCAACAAAGTGAAAGCTCTGTAAAAATTTTTGAACTTTTAAAGGTTAGTCTGAATGATCGTGTTTCCACATCAAGTGAGATTTCCGAAGGATTCTGGACAAGCTTGCCCAAAGTACGGAGGTTGTTCGAGAGTCCAACGATACAAATTGGTAGCCATCTAACAAATTTTACTGGTAAAACCCTTCCATTCCTCAAACAGCAGCACCTCAATAATGACCGATCATCCTTTGGAACTGTTTTCGCTTTTGAAATTCATAAGGAATTTCGCGGGCCTAATGTACCAGTCTGTTCTTCTCGCCCAATCGTTCAAACTCTGTTGTTCTGACCAATTTATAGGCGAGAGCTGTACGAAAGGAAGTACATGGCACAACATCAAATGAAGAGCTTCGCACCTTGGAGTTCCTTGCAGAATGTGCCAAACCAAATTTTATCCAGCTCCTATTCTGGTACATCTATGATGATAAGATCAACTATGTATTCCCAGAATACCCCGGTAGTCTCCAGAAGCTCCTGAACGGAGATATGAGCAACCTGATTCGTCCCTTGGAACGGCCCAAGTATGGCCAGTTGTTGAGCAACTCACTCTGGCAAGGTATGATGGACATCATACAAGCCCTCAAATTCTTCCATTATCCAGAGCAGGATATAGTAAATGGGCCCATAATCGCCGCGCATTTCGACATGAAACCAGCAAATATCCTAGTAGACAATTCGGGCACTCTCATTATCACGGATTTCGGACAGGCTCGGATTCGGAGATTCAATGCTGTGGAAGGGAGTGCATTAACAGCTCAGGTTGGAGATTTGAACTATCGACCACCACTGTCCGCTCATGGCATACCACCCGACATCTCGGAGACCAAATGGAGTCGCGCATATGACGTGTGGTCAATGGCCTGCATTATGACTGAAGTTATCGAGTTTCTCATTCAGACTAGATTTAACGGCTATAAGTCTTTCCGGGAACGACGACTTCAAGAGGATCGCACAAGTGCAGCATTTTGGACGACTACTCCAGCAGGACGCCAGGTTCTTCGTAATAGCGTCCGAGAAACGCTGAATCGTTTTCGTGGCCTTCAAGATCGGTATCTGAGCATGGTGGCCGATATTTTGGAGACAATGTTTTGCATTGATCCGATAGAACGACCAACGATGTCCGATTGCCTTGCAATACTCTCAGAGGATATGCCTGCGGATGAATGGCCGCTAAGGGAGGAAGGGGAGATCTCAATATGTGGTCTTGGCACTAATTCCCGCTTAAGAAACATGTAAGTACTGTGGTGTCCAAAACCGCATTTCTAGCTGTATCACTGATGAAGCAAACTAGGCACACCCAATTCAAGAGGAATTACGGGAATGAAATGTGTAGATGCAAAATGTACCTACTTTTGAATCATCAGACTAGTAAGAAACGAATAAGACTGGCGATAGAATTCAAGAGGGCTGTCCCATCTGCGTCAACTCAGGAAGAGACTGGCTGGATTCTATCTGATTCTAGTAAGTATTTCCATTGATCTTCTCTGTTGAGTATAGGTACTGATTGGCTAGCTCAATGGAGTGAAGAAGAATATAAACCGTTAAGTTTATTCGATCCGAAGTACGAACCTAATAAGGGCAAATCATTTCAATGTGCATTTAGGGTAGTGCATCCAAATCTAACATTTATCTTTGATCACCCAATTCGAGCCCCTAGCGGTATGCCATGTGTCTATGAGAACGTCTTGAAGCTTCTATTTATGCTGACTCCTTGCCAGATTACTTTCGATTTCTTGCTGCTTCGACACGACAGATGTGTCTACGACCTCACGTCCAGTAAGTCATTTGGCCAGTCATCAAGATATCCCCACACTGCTAATACCACTAGTATGCCAATCGAGAAATGCTCAGTCAGGTTTTCCACATGGAAAGATAAGAGAAAAGAATATAGACCGGGGCACATCCAAATATGGAAACAACTATCGGATGATGATTATCATGCAAGTCACCCTACATACACATAATGCTGCGTATTATTAACCGTAGGTAGAATAACTTTACGGACCTCATATCAAGAAGATCTTCAGAGCGCTCTTCGTCATTGGCCTCAAAAGCGCTAAATGATCTAATTGCTGCACAAACTACACCTAATAAATCTGCCACAGGATGGAGCAAAGGGTCAATAAGCTCGGCATCCTCCGGGACAACTTTAAATAACAATGGCTCTCAGAGTAATATTATTCCGCATCGACTAGTCATCTTCATCTCAGAGCCCCCAGGTCGATGCTTAACAATCAATTGTAGGTTGTTTTGATATATTCATAGTACTAACAATTTGCTAACCATAAAGCAAGTGACGAATAGATATAACAGAATCGACATTGGCTTAGACCCTAAGAAAAATAAATCAAGTCTGTGTATCACATTTAGAGCTGTTAACAGCAATTTTCGTATTGGAAATTGGATCGACGATAGTTGCCCCGGAATTCCTCTAGATCCTGAATTAATGCAGGAGAGGGAGTCACACCAAGTGGATTGGGTTGAAATTCATTTCAAAGACATGAAGGGTTGGTACAATACTACTACCTCTGCGGCAAAGAACATATATGATTGCTAACTCTTCTAGCAATGGCGAGCTTTGAAAACTTGTGGTCAGCGCTCTTCCCACAGTAAGCCGCACCTTAAATGTGTGTGCGCGAGGAGCGGTAGATAAATCAATACGTATTACGACTCGACGGATTATATCCTAGATCTCAAATTTAAATAATTTAGGGAGTTTATTGGTACGGGATATATTTTTAATTTCTTGCCAATAAGATCATTCGCGGTATTTACATATAAATCATCACAGGTTCTTAACCTGGCTCGAGCATTAAAAAACTAGTATACTTCGACCTTAGCATTCTGGGTCAACTCAGGCTTAGCAACGCCTGCCTCCTCCTCGGTCATTCCTCCTAATAACAAGTAGCTTGGGGCCTTGGCTTGCTCATCGGCTGGTGCAGTGAAGGTGTAGAACTTCTCATCGTGCCATTCACCAGCAGTGATGTTTCGGCCAGCACTGTCCGTGAACATGGTATCATTCTCGGCTCTGAGGAAGTAGGCAATGGAGTAGCGGTGCTCTTCAGGGTTGAGAGGTACAACTCTGTGAATGCAGGATTGCATTTGGTGGCCACTGGCGAATCGGAGGGAGTCACCGACATTAACAATGGCGGTGCCGGGCTTTGGTGCGACGAATCCGAACTCTTTAGCTCCTAGATTACCAACGGGTTAATATCAAATCCAGACTGGAAAGTCCATGTACTATAGCAAGAAAGAATATTATTGAGAGATGATGGCTTACCAGGTGGTCGGATTTGAAGACCCCATTGCTCGCTGAAGAGCAGAGTCAAGGAGCTAATGTCAGTGTGCTTTTGGTGACCAATGTTCTTGGACTTCACTGGGTCAGAAGGAATGTAGTGCATCATGGCCAACGTGCTGGTGGAAGGGCGGTGGTTTCGGTGGCTGTTTTCGAATCGGGCAGCGCCAGTTAGACCTAGACCAGTTGAGAGTGCTGACAGGATGGTCTTGGTGACAATGTTGCTGCTTGCGATGGCGTTCTCGAGGACCTTGATGTCTCCGTTGTTCTTGATGTTGCGGGGAATGTGTGGGGAGTCCTTTTGGATTTCATCTCTGGAGACCTGTGGATATGGATTAGTATGGACACCAGCTGTTATATATAAACACCAGCTATTCACTGACCTTGATCATCTCGTATCCATCCTTAGTGTCATTAAGAACACCAGTACGAGAGCCAACGGGCTCATATCCGAGATGGGGGGAGACAAGTCCATACTCGTTCTTGACTTCGAGAGGAGACTCGAAGAAACGGTGCATGAGCTTAAGAGTCTCCTGCTCGTCATCAAGGATTCTGCGGCCTTCAATGTTTTGCAGGTCAATGTAGAAGAATCCCTCGGCCTTGCAGCAGTTTACTAGCTTCTCAATCTCATCTGGCTCCTGGGAAAGGAGTTTGGAGAAGTCAACGGTCTCCATATCATAGACCGGGACCTGCTGCCCATTCCATTGCACCGTTTGTGTGATTGCCATGGTGATTGATCTGTTTGGGAATGTCAATAGGATTTCAGCGGTTATTTGGCAAAGTGTTTGACAAGAACAATGCTGCCACTTCAACTGGAATCCTACTCTTATAACAATTACGACTCTATCAGGGCTTCGGCTTTATCCAAGGTGATACCCCGCAGGCTCTATGCAGCCGAGATAGGGAAGAATAAATGCCAAGATAATTACAAATTATACCAATTAAAGGACTTAGGATGACTACCGCCGAAGAGGTAGGAAGTATACATTCAATTTACATTAATTTACTACAGGAGGAGTATCCTTCGGCAATTGTACATGCAGTTCTTCAGTGGGACCTCGGGCGAGAGCGAGAGATCTCCAGCACGCTGACGCGTCTCCCCAGGCCACGTTTTGTTAAGACACTTGGTCCCAGGAGGGAGATATAATGCGCACGACGGCCGGCAAGAGCTATTCCAGTTTGGTTGCGGTATCTCACACAATTCCCATAGCTTCTTCAAGATGTCTCCACATATACGATACCAAGATCGATGGAAACACCAATCCTCCTGCAGCGTCGGGAGTTCCTTCACCTACCGGATCGAGACACCCGCCGTTAACACGGCAGCTTTCGGCAGTATTATCGATTCAGCAGAGCCTATTAGCTCAATGGCCCCATGTTCGTTCACTACTCAATGCGTTCGAACTAAGACGGCAAAAGTCAAGCTCGCGTCGTGGCTGGATGGACCCTGGCGAGAGTTCATAACGGTGCTGCAGCCATGGGTGATGTGTCCTTTCCATTCGCCTGCTAAAGCTGTAGCGGCCGGTTACTCTCAGCGATACACCCCAGTACAGTCCCACCTTCCAATGCGGACGGTCGAGTATCATCATCGAAGAGCTCAGCTTCGTCCAATGGTACCTCCAGGTACTGCTTCGGCCAGATGCAATAATGATACGGTCCGGATACGCATAGCCTAAATCCGATAATCAGAAAGTGGGAGGCGTCGGGGCTAACATGGGCATTGTTGGTGGCCTCTTTTCGCGGCCTCATGATCGAGAAGCGTGTGCACTAGTGTTACTGCTCGCTCATTACTCCAGCAACCTCTAATACCAAAAATTTCCCTCTGTTCCCGATATCTGGAAGTGGCATACCAAGATGGGCAGTCTGGAGATCGAACCAAATCCACTGCGAGTAGCCATCGTTGGCACCGGAATTGCAGGCCTCACGGCAGCAATTGCACTTCGAAAACACCCCAACATTGATATTACTCTATATGAGAAAGCAACCGAGTTGAGAGAGATTGGTGCCAGCATAACACTTGGTCCCAATGGCCTGAGAACATTAGAGAGGCTGGGATTGGAGGATTGCATCAGCGACCAGGTGGCATATCGTGGACCGAATCCCATCTCTAGATTTTACCGGCATTGGAAGACCAACGAGATCATTGGCGTGGATCATTATGAGAACGTTACGGAGCATTTGCATTACACGGCGAGGTTTCACCGAGGGCATCTACAGCAGGCCTTGCTGAAGCATATTCCACGTGACATCATCCATCTCAAGAAGAAGCTGGTAACCGCAACAGTAGATCCTCAAGACGGCGTTAAGATGGGGTTCCAGGATGGCAGTACCGCAACTACGGATGTTTTGATAGGGGCTGATGGTATCTGGTCGGTAAGTACTTCTCCGATATTCTGACATAGACGCAAATTCTTCACGTATTCGTGTCAAATAAATGCTAATAACAAGGGTCATAGGGTGTCAGAAAAGCTTTTGTTCCAGATTTTGAACTGGAATGGAGTGGTCATACTGCATTCCGTGGTATATTTCCCGCTTCAATAGTTGAGGGCATCGAAGGTGTTCCGCTTGACTCAACACATTGGTGGGGTCCAGAAACCAACTTCTTTGCGACGCGTCTGGCTCAAAACCTCTTTACGGTGCAGGGAGGAATTTATGCAGACCCAAAAGACCCTGCCGCCATCAAAAAGTTTAGAGATGGAGGCCAATGGGATAAAGAGGCTAATATCAACCTTTTAAGAGAAAAATATGTTGTGAGTAGCTTTGGAATTCAATGCGCAATTAGACCACCACTGAATATATGTGCTTTCAGGAATGGAATCCCATCGTTAAAGCACTTACAGACGTCACCCCAGATATCCGCTACTACCCCAACTACTTCTGCGGCTCTTCCTTACCAACTTGGATCTTCGGGGACCGGGTTACTTTGATCGGCGATGCGGCGCATGCTCATGGTGGAGCCTTCGCAACAGGTGGCTCTCTTGCGATAGATGATGCTTACGCCTTGTACCTTGCTATCGTGTCCGTTTTCCCCGAGACCGCAACGGAGAAGCCTACTCCTAAGGAAATTCTGAAAGCGTTGAAGCTGTATGAAGATACGAGGAGGCCACATGCTGTACGATTGCTGAAGGTTGTGCATGAGAATAATGCGATGAAGACGAAGAAGATCCTAGCAGAGACACAGGAGACAGATGAGGAATTGAGAGAAAGGGCGCGGATAGGATCGGGCACGACTTGGTTGCATGAACATGATGTGGTGAAGAGTTTCAAGGAAGCGCTCGCGAGAACTAACGCCGCATGAGAATCGAATTCGATTCCGGTAGTTCGATAGTCAGCTGAGGTCACAATGGTGCTGGATATGCTGGATAGATGGGGAAACACAAATAGATACCAATGATTTGAACTGTACTCGTTTTTGAATCTATTTGAACGAGAATAAGTGATAGTCTTCTTTTTATACTAGAATAAAATCCTAAAAAATTCTTATAGCAATAATAAATGTTCTCGTATCTTGACTACAAAAACGTCCTAGATCTTATAGCTAAAATCAATCTAGCAACATTAACATAACCTAAAGTCTCATTTATGCCAAATAAGAAATGAGTGAGACACGGAAATCGCTGCTACGGCATCTCAGACGTTTTGATCCTAATATTTAAGGCATAAAAGGAGGACACCAGTAGTGCGATGTCTGATTGGCTGGTACCTGGCGCCAAGGCACTAGCGTGGTTTGACCCAGTCCATTTGCCTTGACACAGGCTGCTTCCTTTGGAATGTATTATTATCGGATGTCGCTAGCTTTGTTTTTATAACATCAGAAGACATTCGGGATTATCAATGATATTGTTCATTTCGCAAGATTACTCGTTAGGTGTACACCGGCATCACCCGGGCTATTAGTAACTTCGAACGTCTTCCGGATACCAGTCATAACTGGATTCCCTTCGCTGCATTCTCGTCATATTCAACAAAGCGTATTGTCAGATAGGTCTTGTCCCCCTCCTGGGTAAGTTACATATAATTTACCTGCTTTATTTCTATTCAAATACCAACCATGGCCGTTGACTCGATTTCTACACGCGTGATGGTTATTTCAGACACTCATGAGCATTCCTTGGACGGTGCTACTATGCCTGAAGTCGACGTTCTTATCCACACAGGTGACTTGACCAACTTTGGCGAGTTAAATTCATTAAGAAAAAGCGTTCAGATGATGAGCACTATCGAGGCCGAGCTAAAATTAGTCATTGCTGGTAACCATGACGTATCTCTCGATAAGACCTGCCGAGTCGAAAACATGTCTGAAGAAGAATACTCGAAATATCACGAAGCCGCTTTCGAAATTATGACAGGACCTTTGGCAAAGGAAGCAGGAATCTCTTATCTCGAAGAAGGTACCCATACATTCACTCTTAATAACGGTGCCCGGTTCACGGTCTACGCCTCCCCATATACTCCCGGAACCGGTGGTTGGGCTTTTCCATATGAGCCTGAAGTAGACAGGTTTAATAGCACTGAAGCTGCAAATCCCATTCCCCGAAGTGTTGACGTTGTTATGACTCATGGCCCTCCTTATTCAATCCTCGACCAGGTTGACAACCAAAACTTAGGCTGCCCTAATCTACTTCGTGCAGTCGGCCGTGTCAGACCACTTATGCACTGCTTCGGTCACATTCATGAAGGCCACGGAGCGAATATCGTTACTTGGAAGCCAGACAATAGTGTGAAGGACCCATCAGCAGCAACGCCCCTAGAGACAGAACAAATCAACGAATATCCATACACGAACAGGTGGCCGATCAGAGCTGGTAAGCAAACTCTTATGGTCAACGCAGCAATTATGATGAATACCGCAAAAGGGATGAAGCCAAATTATAAACCATTCATAGTGGCACTTGATTTCCCTCGACAATAAAGGTGTAAGTGGAATTAGTTGTACGAGTGAGACAATTTTCAGACCCAGCTGGAGTATTACGCCTCCTGGCGCATAGCAGGCCTATGGTGGTGATAAAATAGGAGCTGTGATAGCTACTAATTGTATACAGTCAAATAACTGGCCTACTATACCAGTTCTAATACCATAAAACGCCCCTAGCGTCAAGAACGCATTACCGGGATGCGATACGGAGGATTTCATGTGTAGTATTTCACGTTAGACGAAGGGGGCTATAGACTCTTGTTTGGACATGATGCAGCCCAATCGGATTGGTATTGTATATATATATAATTGATTATCTTTACCAGGGCGGAGCTTGTCCTCTATTGGAGTTCTGTACTGGCTCGAGAAATTGCTTATGGAAACAACTGTATATAGAATCTAGAGTAGTTGAATAAAAATTATAGAGCCTAAAATAGTCACCTAAAGTGGATGCTGATAATTAAACTCGAAGATAAAATGTAAAATTTATTTTCAACAACTTGGGAGTGAATACTGGAATTGTGCTAATAAATGCCGCTTAGCTTAACCGTCGTCAAGTACCTCGTTATGATTCGTTCGAGTGGGTTGACCCAGCGTCATGTCATGAATCATCAGAGTGTCTTCAATCACCTTAGTGCCACGGCTAATACTAACCCTCACAAGGAGGGAATTCATCCCATCAATCCAGCAGAATATTGTATCAGTTATCAATACGACCAGACGCTACACCTTCTCGAATTGAGAGTTTTTAAGCGGTCCAGTTTACTGCACTTCCCCATTCTATCCAAAATTGCAATGCAGTCGATTTTCCTGTTGAAGTATGGGGGCTAATATTCTCTTATCTTTGGTTGCCTGAGCTCGAACAAGTCAATCTCGTATCTAAACATTTCTCTAGGATAGTTCGACGTCAACTTCTACAACACCGTAAGTGGAGTCTCGAATGTAATCAGTTGAAAGCAGATTCCGGACGGTCTCCTCATACTGTCGGCCCATGGTACCGCCCTATTTTGAGACTGCTTCGAAATCCGACTGTGGCATTCTGGCGGACCGAGCTTAGTGCGCATATCCAGTGGAGTACTCATAGTTACGGATCACACATATGTGACCGCTTCAGATGGGGTCAGACAAGCCTCATTGGAAAGGATGATATGGAGCTCATTATCCAGGCAGGAGAAAGATTTTTAGTAGAGGTATTCTCTAAAGAGGGAGTTGGCAACCACCGAAAACTACTGAAAGAGGACTTCCGTAGAGATGTTTCTAATCTGGAGCACTCCGCTCTTTTGGCCATTATAGCTAGCCGGCTGCCTAATCTTCGAGTCTTGGAGCTTACGGATAGTTGCCCTTGTGGCCCATGGTATGCTCCATGGCTTCAGCGTCTTGTTGAGTGGGTCCACGCAGACATCAAAAATAATCCCAACCGAGATCCATATGAGCGCCCTCTCTCGCGTTTAAAGCATATTCGATGTCCGTTTGTAGGTTCATACGGATGGGATCTTGAATCGGTAGCACCATACATAGCACTACCCTCAGTATGGCTTGAGATTGAACGGAATGAGGATGATTACTTTGACTGGCCAAATTACTTACCCCGTTCTAACGTTCGAGAAATCTTGTTAGATAGGAACTCGATAGCTAAACGAACAATACGAAAGTTTGCAACCCAGGCTCTTAGAGGGCCATGTCTCATACGGCACAGCTGGGAAGATAGAAGCTTTGATGATACGCCTGCTAAGGTCTGGAATAGGCTCGAAGTTCCTCATCGAGGTGCAGCAAAGGAGGAAATCATAATCAAATTGGTGAAAGATAAAGTCTACAAAGGTCGTATCGAATATCTTGACTGGGAGATCAAACCCGGTAGAGCGAGGAGGTCAAAATTTGACCGCGAAGAAATCAGTGGGCTGGAAAAGTTTAACTCTCAGAATGCGGCCTGGAACTTGCGCCCTCTCTTCTGATAGTTATACCCGCCTCTGAATTAGCAACTCACGGTTATTAAAAGTGATGACAAAAGTTCTTGCAAAGGGTTGTTCTATCAGAGTGTTTTACAAATCTAATTTCCTTTGTAGATTGCCAAGTAATGTGATATATCAAATACTTTCAATATTATTTACTCAAACTTAAGGAGGCCTCATGCAGCTGATGTGAAGGCAACTGCCTTGCTCAAGTTTCAACCTGAAGCAGACTAATACGCCTTCGGTTTGAATCTGCTTAAATTCCTCAACTTCGCTCCATACCAATAAAATGCAAAAGGAATTGGGACCATAGCTGCTGTCAGAAACCCCAATAGACTTGCAGCCCAGTTGACCCCCAGTTTGTGGAACATTTGCACAGCAAAGAGTGGAAAAGCACCTCCAAAGGCGCTCCGAAGCAAGGCGTTTGCAGCAAGTGCGGAATTCGCAAATTTCATGTATACGTCAATAATGTAGTTCAACCCTTGCATAAAGATGACTATTACGCCAAATCCGATCGGAACGCCAGCGATGACTTGTGGAACCCAGGTGATGTGAGGGTCCGAGGTCCACCCAAACCAGAACAGACCTGCAGGTAGTAGGAAAGATCCTATCATCATTAGAGGCAGTCGCTCTTCAGGGGCAAAATATCCCTGAGTCTTCATTTTATGAGCGATGTTCATCTTGCTATCATATATAATAGCAAGGATACCAATATTCACGCCGACCAATATTCCTATAAATGGAAGAGCAGCGACTCCCGCATTCTGCCAGCCGCGATCCTCAGTGAAAGATACAGGGTATGCCTCAAAAGTGAGGTAGAGTATCCCATAGATGAGAGCCTGATAAAGGCTCACGCATAGTAGAATGGGTTCGAGGAATAGCATCTGCATTGGACGGAGTAAATAACGTGTCACGATATCGCCTAACGTTGGGCGGCGTATCTCTGGAAGCGCTGTATTTCCAGTATCGAGTCGTAATCTGGCATTGCGTCGTTGTAGTAAAATGGGAGCATAGGTCTCAGGTATAACAACGATGGAAACTAAACAGAAAAAGGATGCGAATATAAGGGTGATCCATGCTGTCCATCGCCAGCCGAGATGAGATTGAACGATAAAGCCGCCTCTATCACTGTTAGTTGTTTTTTAAAGTTCTTAGAGCTTCGTTACCTAGGTGGAGTGTTCTTACAAGATCGGTCCAAGGGCTGGTCCCATAAAAGTGGATGCGGAAAATATTGCGATGGCGATGCCTCGATCAATCGGATTCCAGATATCAGCCAGTGCGCCACCGGCGACAGCTACCGGTGCTGAGCCGAAGAATCCCACAAAGAATCGGCCTACCAAAATCGTCTGAACGTTTTTTGCTACAGCAACTGGTACCTGGAAGATACAGAAGATGGCAAAGCCAAAGAAAAGGGGAGGTTTCCGGCCGTATAGCTCTGATAGGGGGCCCCATACCATGGGACCAAGGGCGAATCCCTGTAGTGGGTATCAATACATAATGGTAATAATGGCAACTGAGTAAACGTACGAAGACAACAAAACTAACACCCAGTGTCATTACTTCAGCTGAAACATGGTACTCCTGTGAAGTCACGAGGATTGCCTGACTGAAGACACTGCTGGAAAAAGTCGCGCACAACGTCAGAATGGCTAATAGGAGCGTTATATTCCACTTCCGCCACAAAGGCATATTAATAGGGTTTTCCGTATCTTTCAAGCCATCTACACCTGTCGAGTTTGGACTTGCTTCGAGAGGTAGATTGCCGTCCGAAGATTTGGCCTCTTTTAGTGGTGTAGCTACCTCTACTGGGAGGGGATGTTCTGAAAGTGCTGGATTAGAGGACTCTTCCCCTGGCTTACCGTCAACATCACCTCTTGGAAGGGCTCTGCACCCCTGTTCACCAACTTTTTCAATATTCGCTAATCGGGTTGAACCAGAATGGCCATCGATATCATGACTTCTTTGACCCTGCATTTTGAGGAATTCAATTTTGACAGAAAGGCTACACTGAATGTTATCTATTGCAAAAAAAGAAACACAGTAATAGTATAAGAGAGTGCGAGCAATACTGACAAATATATGCAACAGTTTCATAAACAGAGCAGCGTTACCTTGTATAACTAACATCTATCAGCCGAACATGACGGCAGAATCTAATAGCAATTCCCTCAATTACTGTATCATCAGAGGTACTTCGGCGCTAGTTATGCTCCGAAATCCCGATCAAAGCTATCACATTGGTCTCCATGACTTGGAGCATGGAGCCGCATTATGATCCGTTTGCCTTGCATTGGTAATCTGCCTTCAACCCTGGATGTGTTTCCGCTCTAAGGGGAAGAGCGATCGCTGCTCACGACCCCATGTTCTGAGACCAAGCTTTTTCGGCGATCTTTTAGTGCAAGGTGGATCCACGGCTCCCACAGTGTCTTCCTAGTCGAAGGAAGCGAGTGCAGCACTCCAGAGTTTTGTATGTGTTTTCATAGAAAATTAATTCAACTTTACGACAATCTACAATACAGAGGAGTCTCCCTCCTCTGAGAAGTCCGATTCTGATGATCCTGGGATTGAATGGCTTGAATTGCCCGAATCTGAGTCCGCTGGTTCGTGCCCATCATCTCCACCAATGCTGAAAGTTATGTATGTTCTATATTATTCCTCTTTTGCCTCCTTCATGCTCTAATACCAGAAGAAATCCATGCTGGTATATCAATTACTCCTAATATTATCTTCCTGCCTGGTACAATATATCTCAGCCTGCATTTGCCGCCTAGTTTTACCCCCTGTGGAACAAAGCATGCATCCGCCCTAGTGCAGTACCCCACCTGATATGGAATAAATTTTGACATATCCTTGGATCTCAAAAGCCAAAACCTTATAGCATCGTCGTTATATATAGTAAATGTGGATATTTGTGCTGCCGCCACCGCCGTAACCATTGACATACTACGTTCCCCGCAGCTCATGGCGGGCGTCAGTCTGCTATGTTCTTATTGGTTTGTGAACATCTTAAGCAACTTTTTGCGAAGATTATGGAAACACTGAGGATGGCGGCATTATTGCTTCCTTAACGCTTGAAGGATAGTAAATCTAGGAAATTGGTAATCACTCCGTAGCTGCAGGACAAAGAGGGCTGGCGTTCTCTTTCTGGACACTCCGTCTGGTTAATACAAGGCCACCAGACGCGCAGCACATTGGAGCAAACTTGCAACCTATTTGAGTTTTTGGAATTCCATAGACCATTAATCCAACAGATCAATAAGCAGATTATCAAGCCCGGTGATATTTTCTTGTTCGCCGGAGTAGATTTGTCAACCGCCAGGATGCTGTATATATAATTCTTGATGAACCACTTCGGCATACCAACCACATTAACCAGAAGCGCGAAGATCAAAATCATCATACAAGCTCCATCACAGCCAAAATAGTCACTATGTCTACAAACTGGGATCCTCAACAAATACCGGACTTAACCGGGAAAATCGCACTCGTCACAGGTGGCAAGTAAGTGGAAGCTGTGATGACCCGTGTCTGAACCCCTACTCATTAGATGCCGCAGCGCTGGGATAGGTCTTCAAACAGTCAAGCATCTGGCACTCCACGGCGCAAAGGTGTACTTTAGCGCAAGATCCGAAGCAAAAGCTACGAAAGCAAAAGCATCACTCCTGTCTGAAAACCCCGGGCTCTCTGCGGATCGCCTTCAATGGTTGCAACTAGACCTCGCTAGTATCGACAGTGTTATCAACGCAGCAGAAGAGCTTGGAAAGAGAGAGCAAAAGCTTGATATATTGAGTAAGACCTAGACTCGTGCGATCCACACCATTTCACTCACAACATATACCTCAGTCAACAATGCTGGATGTGCAACAAAGGAGCTCGAGACAACTGACGCTGGATGGGAAATGGCTCTGGCAGTCTGGTAGTAGTTCTGATCTCGATCTCTGAGACCTTATGCTGATATTCAACAGTCATGTCGGCCACTTCGTCCTCACTAATCGCCTTCTGCCACTGTTAAAGAACGCCGCCTCTGACAAGAACGCGGACGTGCGTGTTGTCACTGTAAGCTCAGGTGCTCACAATATGTTCCTGCCTCCCGATTACGAGTTCGACTTTGCAGACCCAGCTTTCCTCTCCGGAAAGCTTCCGTATGAACCCCCGGAGTATCTCAAGAAGAAGCACATGTTCGAAGCCGACCTTTTGCGCTATAGCATGGCGAAGCTGGCGAACGTCTTATTTGCGCAGGAGCTACAGTCTCGGCTCGACCAACTCAGATTGCCAGTGATCTCAATGTCAGTGCATCCCGGGTCGGTCGAAACCGAGGGGGCAGTTGGCATCTTTTCTCCAGAAATGCAACCGGTCATACGCAAAACGATGATGGCGCCGGACGAGGGCTCATTCACCTCGCTATTTGCTGCAACAGCCCCGCAGGTTTCTCAGAAGCCCGAAGTGTACAAAGGAAAGTATCTAGAGCCTGTAGGGGAAGTTAAAGAACCGCACACGGTGACGAAGAACGAGGAGCAGGTGCGTGCATTTTGGGATACAACAGCAAAGGAAGTGAATGGATATCTCACCAAGCGCGGGCATGGGCTCTTAAACGAGTGGTGATACGCTAGATTGAGCTTTATATTCATGGCAGATATCTAGGTGGATTGTCCCGGCTGCTAAAGATCCATATATATTATCTTGGTCCTGGAAATTGGACACATTTACAAGTCATTATTCCGTCGCCAACGTACAGCCTCTGTCTGTTGGCATCCCGCCACTTTGTACGACTTAAACCTTGACATTTTGATTTATCTCACTTTACAGCTGGCATAATACAGACCGTAAGAAGCTGGCTGCGAAGAGATCAGTTTCTCGCCGTAAAAAGAAAGAAGACAATTTACAGTTCTCATATTGTCTATTGAGCAAAAGTTGAGGGTCAAGCTTAGCTACCTTCCGACCTCCTCAAGGCCAAATTTATGCGGTCCTAAATGTCTACCTCTACTATTACATTGCCATCAACCATCCTTATGTTACCACTACTCGCCTTACAACGTTTGCTTGGTTTATGAAGTAGGAATGTGAGGACTTCAGAAGCGATACCCCCGTGATCCGGTGATCGCCAAACAGATTGAGTTGAAGAATCTCTGAACTGGTCAGTATGATTTTGTATTTCAAATTAAACCATGAATTCGTAAAGTCCATACGGAAGAGGTTGGTTTATTTCTAGAGAGAAAAATTCGCCATCCATCCGTTCTCAGGCTACGGCTCCGACAGTGGTTACACAAATACAGACGTGGCACCAGTAACCGATCACTTTCCAAGGTAAGGAATGTAATCAAAATGACAACAATACCCCTTGCGCAGCTCAGTGGAGCGAGCAGAGTAACTATTACAGTACCCTCACAAGGACTGCCCCCGGCTTATGTTGTTTTGTAATTTTCAACCTCAGTACCGGGTCGCCCCCGACCTCTTAAACCGAAGATAACTCTTCTTTCCGTCGAGCTCATTCCTCGCTATAAATTTAAGCTCTGGAGATATCATATCATCTTTTCGGTGGCCTGGATACTAGATATGAAATGGCGTCGAATGTTACTCAGGGAGGAAGCATTTCTCGGGTCGGAATTCAGCCAGCGGACACATCATACAGGGGAACGTAACAGGACATATAAGTAGATGAAACCCTCTTCCCTCTCCGGATATATCCATCCTGGTACTGTATATTGACTTTCATTAGATATTGGTAATCAACATGGCCAAAGCGACGACGATCGGTGTTTATCTGATTTACGAATAACGGACCCTACCGACGACAAAACCCGAATACAGGAAACTAAGGGTGGCCTACTGGAGGACTCGTACCGCTGGGTTCTTGAAAATCCTGAATTTCAACTATGGCGAAACGATGAGCAGTGTCCCCTGCTATGGATCAAAGGCGACCCTGGCAAGGGAAAAACTATGCTTCTTTGTGGAATTATAGACGAGCTGAAAAAATCAGAGGATAAGACATGTGTTCTGTCATACTTCTTCTGCCAAGCTACTGATCTGCGAATCAACACTGCTACAGCTGTGCTCAGGGGGCTGATGTATTTGCTCGTTAAGTAGAATCCATTACTTATTCCACATATACGAAAGAAGTATGACCACGCCGGCAAAAGCCTTTTCGAAGATGCGAATTCTTGGGTAGCCTTGTCTAAGATTTTCACAAATATTGTGCAGGACTCGAGGTTAGGCAGCACTTACCTAATTGTCGATGCTCTGGACGAATGCATAAAAGATATGACACGGCTGCTGGAGTTTATTGTTCAAATATCATCCAAATGCTCTTGTGTCAAATGGATCATCTCCAGTCGCAACTCTCTCGAGATCATAGAGCGGTTAGAGATGGCAGAAAATAAGATCAAGTTGTGCCTTGAGTTGAACTCAGGGTCCATCTCTGCGGCAGTCGGCAATTACATCGAGTATAAAGTATCTGAATTGGTAAAATGGAAAAAATATGACGATAGAACTCGGATCACTGTGCGGGACTATTTGTCCTTGCACTCGCAGGATACCTTCCTCTGGGTAGCATTAGTCTGTCAACACCTTAAAAGCATCCGGCACTATGAAACTCGTGAAAAATTAGAAATGTTCCCTCCTGGCCTTGATTCTATCTACCAACAAATGATAAATAGCTTATTCGGCGTCAATAAAAGCTATTGTGAGCAAGTGGTTGCTATTATGACTATCGCCTACTGGCCTCTTTCGCTATACGAGTTGGCTTCTTTAATTGAACCTTCTATCGATCCCGAGTCAATGGAAGGGCCTGTAAATGATTGTGGTTCATTTTTCACTATTCGGGAAAACACAGTTTACTTTGTGCATCAGTCGGCTAAAGATTTTTTAGCTATAACAGTATCTAATACAGTTTTCCCATCCGGAATGAAAGCTGTACACTATTCGATATTTTCAAGGTCACTTTTGGCTATGGAAAAAGAACTTAGACGTGATATCTATGGATTGCAACACCCGGGGTTTTCTATCGAGCAGGTTAAAGTACCAGATACAGACCCTTTGAGTGCAGTGCGATACGCATGTTTATACTGGGTTGATCATTTGTCTTCTGGTGGAGTAGGCGAAAAGTCGAACGCCTTGCGGGATGATGGAGAAGTGCACAAGTTCGTCAGAACTAAGTTTCTCCACTGGCTAGAGGCATTAAGCCTCACCAAAGGCATGGCAACAGGAGTGCTATCAATTTTGAAACTTGAAAATTTACTTGAGGTCTGTCCTAGTCAAAATATCGTTTCACAGCCTATAACTCATACTAAACGAGCTTTAGAAAACGGCAGAAACCTCGGAGTTGGCGCGGCTAGTGGTCGACGCCCGCCGGTTCATTTTATACTTCAGATCAATAATCGAGAGCAACCCTCTCCAGGTGTATGCTTCTACACTAGTGTTTAGCCCCACACGCAGCAAAATACGACAATTGTTCGAGCAAGACTATCCAAATTGGATCTTGACTGAGCCAGTTATGGAAGAACACTGGAGCGCATGCTTGCAAACGCTCGAGTGCTACCAGGGGGGAGAAATTGAATCAATCGCTTATTCACATAATAATAAGTATCTTGCGTCAGCAGGTAGGAATGTGAAAATCTGGGACACAGTGACCGGGGTGTGTATTCATACTTTCGACCCGCACAATGACGGAACCTTAGCGCCATATTCCATCTCATTTTCATGTGACGATGAAACAGTCGTGTATGCTTCAGAACAATACTCTTGCTATTCTATACGCCGATGGAATATAAGAACGGGAATGTTGGTCGACGCCATCTATATCGGCAGACAAGAAGCAGCGTGGTTTCTTATTTTGGCAGCTGACGGGACACGTCTCTTGTCCACATCACGTGGTATTATCCAAGTTTGGGATGCCACTACTGGTGCCTGTATCAGTACAATTGATCGTTCCAAGCACATGCATTCTTTGGCTTTTTCAAGCAATGGCAGGTTTCTTACTGTGGTGTCGAAGGAGAGAACCCTCGAGGTTTGGGCTGTGCACACGGGTAAATGTCAATGCACCTTCAATGGTGATTACACGCAACTTTGTACAAAAAATCAACTCGCCATTTCTTCCGAGGGGGCATATATTGCGGTGGTAAGATGCCAAGATGTTTTAATTTGGGACACTTTGAAGAGCACTCACCTACGAACCCTTAATACAAACTCTTATGTCGAGTATATCGCCTTCTCGCCTGACAGCACACAGATTGCTTCATGTTCTGGAAGAATCAATATATGGGAAGTGATTACCGGTAATTGTCTACAAACTTTCAAGAGTAATGATGATTCCCTTAGGTCCATAACGTTTTCGTACGACCGCAAGCATCTCGCATATGGGTTGGATGCACAAATCCGGATATTAGATTTAACGATACGCAACAAGTCGTCACTCGAGGATTCCTACCCAATCAAATCTGTGACTCTTTCACATGACGATAAGTATGTTGCGACCGTCTCCAGTAATGATATTAAGATCTGGGATACATTTCCTGGCATTTGTGTGAAAACAATACATGTTGAGGACATTGGCCCTTGTCAATCGGCTATTTTTTCACCGGACCTAAGTCAGTTCCTAACATATTCGCGCTCGACTGCAAAGCTATGGAGCGTTATTGGCTGCAATAATCTCTGGGAGTTTACTCATCATTCCTGTGACATCATTTCAGCCGCATTCTCCCCCGATGCTTCCCACATCCTGCTAGTGTGTAGGGGAGGCCAGGTCAAGATCTATGATACCATCGGGAATGGACTTCGAACGTTCCGCATTGTTGATCGCGATAATGATACCACCTGGAGGGGATTTCTAAAGTCCCGCAATGCTGATCGCGTTTATGATATTGTAGCTTTGTCGCGGGATAACAAATTCATGGCTTTGAGCGGTAATAATAGGCTAATCAGGGTCTGCGATATGGACAATAAGAAATGCATCCAGTGCTGTAGGCGCGCGGATATATATGTCAATTCACTCACGTTTTCTCACGACAATAAATACCTTGCGGCATCGGGGATGAATATAGAAGTCTGGGAAGTTTCCAGTGGCGTATGCCGGTATGCATTTGACGGACTCTATGTTGACCACATTTCGTTCGACTCGACGGGCCGCTATCTTCACTGTAATTTTGGTGCCATTCTTCTAGATATGTCGCCTACAGAGAAAGTTGTACCTCAATCCCAATTGAAGACTCATGGGCTCGGTTTCAGTAGGTATGCAGAATGGATTACGTGGAATTCAGAGAATGTGTTATGGATACCTCCAGAGTTCCGGCCAGTCTCTAAGGACATTGTGCAATTAACTGTCGCCTTGAGCCTGCAATCCCAGAGAGTTCTAATATTCAAATTTGCCTCCTTGTCTTCAGTGAACGCGGCCTATGATTGGCAACAGCGGTGGCAACGTAAAAGGGTGAAGGGCAGTCAGATGGTATCAGATGCGACAAAAATTGCTACAGCTAAGGCAAACAAGAGAGTTATAGCCATAATAAAGTCGCGGATACTAAGATTGACGACGCGTAGATAGAACATTTTCACTTTATTCATTGACCTCCCAAATTGTTCAATATAAGTTTAAAAATCCAACTACTGTGTGTTTTCAGTCATAATAGTATGAAGAATAGTAGATGCAAAATCAGTAAGCTAAATTACCGCCAAGATAGATTTATCTATGTCAACTATAGTTTCATGTCTGCGAGTCGGATAACAGCAGGTGTCTCTACATAGATTGCTAGGGGGTATATAGGAACTATTGAATTGATGTCTTGCTTACGATAGCCTATAAACAGTAGATGCATATCAGCCATAGACAACAAGCTAGTAAGTGATCAAGTCGTTCGATTTAGTCTTAATTTTACCAATTTCGAATGCACCGTCTGTTTTCTTAACTGCAGCCATGTAATAGTTCAGTACTAAGCCGTCTTAGTACTATAATGTGCAATGACGAGGGATCTATGTGCACACTGTATTATAGATTTTAAGGTTTTAAATAAATTATAATCCCACTGTCATTGCAGTTGCGAATACCCAAGGCCACTTGATTACTGGGTCGTACTTACAACAACGCTACAGAGATGTTATTTGTATCTAAGAAAATATATGTTCTAGCCCAACCACCAATACTTTACATTGGCAAATGGGCTGGCCTAACCACAAATACGAGCATTTTCGTATGGGCTAGCCCATCCACCAATATATTGAAGATATTCGCGTAGGTGTCTGGCATAACTCGGCTCCACTTGACTGTTCGGACTTATCAACTATCAGCCGCGTGGAGACGTAGACAGCAGCTATAATCCTAGCCGCTCCAGAGTACGCGTGAGTTCCGTCCCATCGTCATCAGATCTACCCCATGCGGGGTGAAGAGAGCAAAGGCGGAGAAAGGAGACAGTTGTGGTTGTGTATCCTCCTATTCCGCAAAAAGCCGGGTAGACAGTTCTAACACACTCTCAATGCTGGATGTCTCTCCATAGGAGGCAATTTTCCTACATAAGTCTCACCAGGTCATCCAATTCTTCCGCATCTTCATTCATTCGGCTCCTAGCCATTCATTGCCTGAGACTGTTCAGACTTCCCATCCAACTTTTCGCTCCGAAAAATCTGACTATGGCTCCCTCAAAGATCGATGAACCTATTCTCAGCTTCAGCCAAGCAAACACTGCAGAAGGTCCCTATACCGGCCCTCCTCGCAATCTGGCTTCGATCTCTGCACTTAAATTCGATAAACATCTGCAGCCAAAGGAGTACAAGATTTTGGGGACCAACCCAGAGTCGAAGATTCTATTCACCGATGTTAGTATCCTCGATTCTACTGGACGAGACCCCTATCGAGGAGATGTGCTTATCGAAGGAGAGCGAATCACAAAAGTCGGCATCGTTCCTGACGCCGAGGAATTGAAACGAGACCCCAAAGTCAGGATCTTTCAGGGGAGTGGTAGAACTCTGATGAGTGGCTTGGGAGATGCGCATACGCATTTTACTTGGAATGGTGGAGACATACCCAGATTAGGTGAAATGGAAGTTGAAGAACATACACTCGTCACGGTAAAGAGTGCAAAGTGTTACCTCGATGCCGGATATACTATGTACTTTTGCATCGTTAACTACAGCTAGGCTGTGGCAGACTAACAAGATACAGGTGCTTCGGAGCAGCTTCGGCGAAAAATCGACTTGATGTAGTCGTCCGGAATGCCATCAACGCCGGATACATCCCCGGTCCTCGATATTTAGCCAACGCCAGTGAAATTGCCAATCCCGCAGGGACGCTTGGTGAGGATTTCGGCGGTGCACTATTAGCTGAAACTCCAGAAAAGATGCGGCAGATAATACAAAGCCACTCTAAACTTGGGGCTGATCAGATTAAATTGTACATGAGCGGAGAAGAGGTGAGCTTCTTATTTACCTCTCGAAAGTACCCGAGGAGTAACAAGTGAACAGATCACAGAACGCTCAGCTCAGGATTGTTACTACACAGATGAAGAGACCATAACATGTGTTGAGGAAGCCCATAAGCTGGGCCTCCGAGTGTGTGCGCATGCCCGAGCTTGTGAATCCGTGAAGAAGTGCGCAAAGCATGGGGTTGATGTCATTTACCATGCATCCTACACCGATGACGAAGGTATGGATCTGTTGGAAGCTAGGAAGGATAACTGTGTTGTTGCTCCAGGTCTTAACTGGATAGTTGCTACTCGTAAGTCCGCACCTCAAGCCTGCTTGGCATCGGAATTGACTAGCGCCTCAGTCTATGATGCAGCAGCATTCGGTTACACTACTGAGAAAGCAGAGCAAGTTGGATACAAGAAGGAACTTGATATTGCCATTCGTGCCATGCGTGAAATGCACCGATGTGGTATTGTCGTGCTTCCTGGCGGTGATTATGGCTTTGCATGGACACCTCATGGCACATATGCCCGCGATCTTGAACAATTCGTTACACTACTGGGATTTACTCCAATGGAGTCCATTATTGCTGCTACATTTGGCATAGCCCAGCTTATGACGCGGGGACATGAACTTGGTAAGATTGAGGAGGGATACTATGGGGATTGTATCCTTGTTGATGGCAACCCGCTCGCAGATATTTCTATCTTGCAGGATCACGACAAGTTGAATGTAATTGTTATTAACGGTAGGGTGCATAAGGCTGGGAGGAAAGAGTATGTCCCTACGTTGGGACCTAATTAAGATAATACTAGCCAGTTCCAATTTTCTGTCACTCTCCGACAAAGTTATATTACAGTACATCTTTTGTTAGAAGTATGTTCAAATTTGGGAAATAATGCTTAAGTTTATTTATTTCACTGGGACGATTTTCTGGAACCAAAAATGGTGGCAAAAGACCTTATAGATGGCAAAGTATTTATTCTAGCAACACCCTCTTCCGAATCTCAATTCGAGTGAAACTGAGAGCTCAAAGCCAAGACTAGTAACAGATGTGTACTGTGATTATGTCGCTAGCAATGAACATACTGGAGGAAAGGCAAGTTTAGGCGAAGAGTATTACGGGTACGGATGGATCAGCTTACAAAATTAGTTTGAACGTCTGTTAACGGTAATTGTTTCGGCACTTATTAGATGACACCAGAGTAGTTGCCCCGTATAATGGGCTTCCCATTCCATGACCCCAGGTAAGAGGACGAGAAAAGAACTTGAATAATCTGGGGCTGAGACCCGGGCGCTTCTTCCATTGCATTTCCCCGCATTCCGAAAATCCTAAACTTATGCGCATTCCTCGTACTCCTGAATATATAGAAATATCATAAAACTGCCTCCGTGTCCCGCATTCCACCCGAAGCAAGCTACTCTACGTCTTGTCGGGAAACGGGGTATGCCTCATCATGTCAGAAGATTCAACCGGAAGTACTTCCACCTCACACAGCGCCAGACCGGAAAATGACTTATCGTGCAAGTATTGTGAGCGGCGATTCGCCCGTAGGGAACATTTGAGTCGTCATATACGGTCCCACCTCAATCAGAGGCCGTTTCAATGTGGCAAATGCGGGAACACATTTCTGCGAGCGTATGTCTGTCGACCATAGTGGGAACTGATCTAACTGGGAATAATTAGTGACACTCTCAAACGACATGAAGCGCTGAACTGCTCAACAGACCTTCGTCCAAAAGTACACCGACGGCATGGTCGTGTACCCTCGGCATGTCATGCTTGTGCCAAGGCGAAGCTTCGTTGCTCTACAGGGTCTCCTTGCGCACGATGCATTGAGAAAAGAATTATTTGTTCGAAAGCTAATCATAAAGCCGAGGAGAGACAGAAAGTGCTAGAGGATCATCGTCAGAACAAAGATGGTTCCACAGATCTGAGCCCATGTCCTCCCTCGCCTTTGTCCCATCACCAGGAGTGTCCGTCTGCAAGCAGAGTAGATAGTCAGGGTACCATTCCTGTCGGCGTAGCCAATCTTTTGCAAGAGCCATTACTTGGTGCAGATTGCAATTTTACTGTTTTCCAGTGTGAGAATCTGAAAGGTAATAGTGGCATCTTATATGATTAAAGCATAATATATACAGAAGATCTCTGGAAGCTGACTGCCTCAGATGGCCAGCAGCAAGGGTTGCAACTCCAGGAAGATTATGACCTTGAAAATATGTATCACTCCACTGATTGTCTAGCCAATATTGACAATATGTTTGTGTGGCGGCCATCCTTGGATTATTTTGACTTATCTGCTTTTCCACCTATAACTTCGTTTGAGACGGAGAACGCACCTATAGTTTTTTCTAGCGGTAAGTTGACCTGTATACAATCCCCTACACCGTTAACACCTCTATCCATCAGTAGAAAATAGAACCACGAGTGAGAGGAGTGATCCAGGCCTGACCACCACCCGTAGTTCTTTAGTATCCACTGGTAGCTCAGACGGACAACTGGGTCATGATACTCATGTAGACTCCTGGTATTCATATAGCCGACCTGGACTGATTCAGACTCCTTTGTGGCAGCGGACGCCTCCTTACTCGCCGCGCATATCGACAAGAACCTATTCCAGTCGTAAAAAGAACGCTCCAAGTACTCTCGATCGTGGCTGTGGCGATATTATCGAGCTATTTGATATCAAGGATATCCTTGCAATGGATGATCATGGCCACGTGCCCAGATTAGCATCAGAGAAACTGCAGGAGTTGTGGGCATTTATAGACCACTATCACTGCAAGCCCCCGGTCACCTCACGCATTGACAACATTAAAGAATTGCAAAATCCAGATATTGTTAATTCATTTCTTCAACTCTATTTTGAGCATTTTGATCCTATTCTACCATTGGTTCACAAGGCTAGTTTCAATTTGTTACAGACATCTCCACTACTCGTTCTAGCCATTGCAACGATTGGAAGCCGATTTTCAAGGATAAAGCATGCTCGAGAGATTACCACAGGTTTGAGTGACATCTTGGGGAGAGCTATAGATGCGGTGGTACGTCTATTCCATGTTTCCTGAAAACTTCACACATGGTGGAACTCTTTTTGTCTGCTGATCCTAGCTAAGCTTTTTCCAGCTCCAAGAGGATACAGTGCAAACGCTCCAGGTCTCATTTGCTCAGGCTGCTGTATTAAATCAAATACACATGGCCTATTGTGGCTCAAGTAACCTTGCTCTGAAAGCACAATTCCAGAGAAATATGCTAGTCATCGTATGCAAGATGTTACACAGCGAGAGTCACTGAAACAAGCCAATTACTGTGATCACAAACTGCGCCAATGGCTAGATGAAGAACTTGGAAGGAGGGTTATATATAGTATATGGGTACGTGTCTCCCCCTTTTCCGTTTCGCTTTTGTGGAAAGCCTTACTATCTGCTAATACAGCCCATAGCTTGTGGATTGTCAGTTCAGTTTACATTGCGGTGTTCCGCCAATAATGAATCTTGAAGACCTTGAGCCATACCTACCTTGCCATGAGTCAATCTGGGAACTCGACATCTCAGAGTTATCTGCAAGACTAACTACGTCCCAAGGTGAATTCTCCGCAGCTATTGAAGTTCATGCCAGATTAACAGTTCCCGAGATAACCTAGTTCAGTTCAACCTAAAGGATGTTCTGAATAATATTTATGCTAAGGGATACACGCTCTCCGAAGGAATTGGTCAATTCTCAAAATCCATCATAATGGCGGCTGTCTATTACCAATGGTCCACCGCTTCTGGAGCAAATAGGTACATATTTTATGGGATGCCTAAACAATCGATCAACGAAGTTTTCAGTGGCAATTTGAATACTGCTGTACCTGTGGGTTCCAATCTACTTCTTGAAAGACTTTTATTTTCGCATTCACACCGTGCGCATGTGTCGAAATGCCGCTATAGACGCTCTGGAACTCTTGAGCAGGAGTGTCGAGGATTGCATGGAAAGAGAATCATCTTCAAAACGAAAGTGGTATAATTATATCTCTATACTACTTCATGTACCATTACAACTGATGTGTGATTATGTGGGCTGGCTTGGTACTGAAGCCTACATGGTAGAGGCTCGTGAAAAGCTCTGTACTTGGATTCGGCACGATGGCCAAAGTTCCAGGCAGGCAGTCCTCCACGCTGCGATCTTATTTAATATGATCAGGAAAAGAAAGATGTCCGCAGCGTATTACGAAAATCATCATATATTCCTTGCTTTTCTGGCTATCTGGTGCTTCTTCTCCCTTGAAGCAGAAGCCAATCTTACCACTCCGCCTAATATCTGCGCAACACGAGAGACACTCGTCTGCAATGTTGACAGAGTTGGAAAAGCTGACTATGAAATCTACCAACAAGCGTGGATCTCGGGCTTGGATAGGGCAGCTCTTTATATTCCTGATATAGGGAATTTGAGAGATCCTGCTAGTCTGAGGCGTGTGCTGGTGGAAGCTCATCGAACCTTCTTAGCGGATACCAGCTGGGGAGTAAATAAAAAATTTGCTCTCGTTTTTGAAAATCTAATAAGTCAAGGAAATGCTCTGTCGTGCCCGGCATAGAATTTCTTTCCCTATAATCTCGTGTTGTAACCTCTGGGTAGCATTATTTAGACACGATCTGCAGAGAATGTGCGCGCTGTATATTTCTGTGTCCAATAGACTTTATACTGGATTCTTACTTATGTGATCTGGTGACTAGCTTCTATTTTCAGCTTCCATATTACATTACAATTGATAGCACTCTATGAAATGGAATTGAGTAATTGTCATTGGGCTCGGATGTGTAACTAATCCCCGGGTTCGTAATGCTTCAAAGTACGGGGCTGATCTCGAAACTGTGGGGTTTGCAGTCGGATTGTGGGGTAACCCCGGAAACTGGGGCATCCCTATCTTTTATTGGAGAAATTGCAAGCCATGAAGTTCAAATTGTACAATTGAAGAGGGAATATCCAGTTAGAATATTCATTCGGCGAGTAATCACCATAATTATGTGGGGAAGCGCTAAAGACTGAGCTAAAACGAGCAAGCAGCCTTGAAGAGAAAACTCCTAGGGGCATACATATCTAAGGAGGACAATTGATACGAATAACCCTGAATGAATCCAGATGTCGGAGTTATCGGGAAACGGGGTATTGTACACCACTTGGCACCTATATGAATATGTCTACCAACACATACAAAGTTGCTCGGCATTATAATTTACAGACTCACTCAAGTTCTCGAGAGAATTCAACATATCTGTACTGGACAAAAACTTTTAAAAGAGAATGGCTTTAATAATCTCGCAATATATTTCCAATACGCCTGCCTATCTACCCCCTTTGGGGCTAGTTCTTATAGTGTTAGCGATAGCCGGTATCTCTGTAATCTACGCATTATGCAGTCAACAAAACTAATCTACCATTACCACCGCAACCTCCCGGCGGCTTCATACTTGGTAATCTGAACGAGGTTTTACGAGAAACTCGCAAAAGCCTTCAGCATCTTCTCAATACATAAATGGGCATGTCAGTATGGTGAAATTTTTCGAGTTCGGTTGGGTCCCATAACGGAGTATTTTATTACCTCCGATTATGCTGTTAAGGCAAGTCTTTCGGATATCATATGCTCAATTGTTGTCTAAAAAGCTCTCTATAGAGTGTCTCCGCTTATTAAACTTTTTTTATTCAGGAACTCTTTGATCGAGCCTCAGCCTATACGTCCGAACGGCCTCGCTGGATCGTCAGTAATGAGCAGATTTGCCATAAACTCAACCTCCTTTTTCTCAACGCCAGCGATCCTCGCTGGAGGGTAAGAGGAGTCCTTACATAAGTTAATGGGTTTAAATCAACTAATCATAAACTGCTATATTGTACAGAATCAACGTCGTGCAATTAATTCTCGATTGACAAGTGTGTCCCGGGCTGATGCGGGATTGCCGTACGTTTTCGTCAAAATCCAAACAGGAACAAGAAACCAAGAGTCCCTGAATGACTAAGATATTCTTTAACTTAGATTTCTCAATTTCGAAACCGCGAAGTTCTTGCATGTAATTGCAAACAATCCAGAAGAGGGGTTATCTTGTAAAAGGATAATGAGGTTGATTGCTCGCTATACGTATAGCGCCTTTGCCACTCAAAACTTTGCTATGGATGTAAGAGAGTAGTTTTATTCTGGTTTTAATTCGCACGGAAACAATTATGTGGACTAGACTGATTACTCTGAATTAGATTCCCGATGTTGATGATCCGGTTATTGATTATATTCATGGTAAGCTCTTTCGAGGATTCTATTTTCTTTCAATACATTCTATGGATACTTACATTGGTGCAGATATCGAAGTTGCTGAAATTACTGGTTAGATTAAGGCCGTACTCTCCTAGTCTTAATCTCTCGTTTAACCGGGTATCTCCAGGCACATTTCCGGGTACGCACTTGGTAGACATCTTCACATGGCTTGAACATTTGCCGCTCTGGTTGAAGCCTTGGGAAAGAACAGCCAAGAAAATGTTTCAGAGGGACATTAAATGGGTAATCGAATGTATAGAGGTATGCGAATTCTTCTGGAACTTGCAAGCAGATGCCATGAAGAGAGAACATGAATAACCCTTACTGAACGTCTCCGTAGAGAATCAAGAAGTCAGATTTCAGTGGTACCTATTTATCTGAAGCGTTTCTACCATCCATAATTGGAACCCCTGATCTCGGAGGGTTCGACAGTGAGGAAGAGCCGGGTTACTTGGCGCTTCAAATGATTATCGGGGCCGCTGACACTGTAAGTCACTGTTGTAGCAATAAGTTATTCCTATAAAGAGGCTTACATGGATCCTAAATCAGAGCCAAATGTCCACTTGGTCATTTCTTGAAGCTATGTTGTTGTATCCAGATGTCCAAAAGAAAGCGTGGTCTGAAATCGGTATGAAACCAAGAATACATCCACCATATAAATAGAGTGTGAGTATTAACATAATCACAGAAGAAGTTGTTGGGAATCGCTTCCTGAATTTTGTGACTTAGAACGCATCCCCTATGTGAGATGCCTTATGAAGGAGGTCTGGGGTTGGCGACCACCAGTGTCTCTCGGTCACCCTCATGTGACTACTCGGGAAATTGTATTCAACGGCTATCGCATACCGAAAGGCTCACGGCTTCATTTGAATGCCTAGTATATTTCCACTTGTTCATCCTTTCACCTTTAACTTTTAGAACAAATCACGGCTGCTTTTTGGATGAGTACTAATACATTTTCATTTCAAGGACTATTGGGCATGACAGGAGAAGGCACGAGGACCCTGAACGTTCCTGGCCAGAGCGATACACCAGTGATACAAGCACGGTAGACCCTGTATAATACCCTCCCAATAACTTCCTTGACTGACCGGCAGTTTTCCAGACGATGGAGAGCATTAACTCTACCGATGTAAGAAAGCGTGATCATTTCGCACTCGGAGCCGGCCGCCGCGTTTGTAAGTGAAAACCCAGTGACCTTTCATTCGATTTATTCTTACTGATCTTGATTACGCTTCCTCAGGCCCTGGATATAATATTGCTGAACGATCGCTCGCCATCGCGATTATGCGGATCCTTTGGGCATTTGATGTATCTTTAACTCCAGGGGCAGAACTCCCGACGGATCCAACAACGTATATGACAGGCGCTGAAATGCCTGGCAATGCTACAACAAAATTGCCGGTGGTTTTGACCATCCGGAGTCCGGAGAAACGGCAGATTATTAATGATGCGTTTGAGAAACTCCTTCGAGAACGTCCGCCTGTGGTAAGTTCAGTCATAATTTCTGTGATATTCAATAACTATATTATGAATGTTAATCTAAATAATATCATAGGCAAAACTTGCATAAAACGAAAAGACAATAGTTTGACCTAAAGAATTATAATGCTTATACCACAGGATCACCAATCGAGTATAACTATTTATAGCAGTATGAAATCATACAATTGGACTTTGTCTCTTGAAATTTGCGGCGATTCAGTCCATTTGAACGTGAGATATAAATTGATAATGTAGAACAGAGCAAACTCAAGCGCTTAACCAGAGACAAACATGCCTTTAGCCTCAAGTCTAATAGTATCTATATAAGTGGATCTTATTCACACGTGTGCTCGAGCACAAGAGCGAAATTTCGCAAAAATCCAGCCAATTCAATTTTTTCTGTACTTGTAGAACTACCCCTCAGAACGAAGAGGGTGTGGAATAGTGCGTAGCTTAATCATCAAAATCATCAAATACAAGTAGAGAGGTTTAGTAAGAGTATTTTCAGGTCAGTATCCCTTCTGTTTAAGCGGCATCAGCACATATGCTGAGAGCAATCGCTAAACATGACCGCAGACCAGAAAGTTGGAGCTTTCTTCGCAATGCGTGGATTTATGCACGCGATATCAATACCAGTAGCATAGTAACGGCGTAACGACTTATCCTCGTGAACAATTCACAGATCGTTAATCCAGATATACTTGATCTGGACGTATATCTTTTATCTACATAAGACTCGAGTCGGCACAATGTTAGGACATAGCTGAATGCTATCCGGGCATATTCTGATCCTCCTACGTAGTATGCTGCCTTCCCATTCTCCTGAGCCAAGTCGAAAGATCAAAGGCTCCCTCATCGAGATCGTGGAGATTTCCAGCAAACATAAAGGTGTGTCCTAGGTCATCTACCGGCTCCTGCCCATCCGTGTACTGGATTAGACACGGTTTGACTTCGTAGTGTTTTGTCTCATAGGCGGCCAACTTCTCTGCACCACTCACAGTGCCCACATGATACGCGGCACCTTCGACGATTGCACCCTGTGGGCCATCCACCATGGCAGGATACTGGCCCCAGAGCTTGCACGAATACCCGACAACTTTTGCTGGCCGTAGAGTGGGCTCATGATCGAGATCGAGAATTTGGGCCAGCATCTTCGGGTCCATCAACGTTCCGTAGAAGAAATATGGTCCTTTGGGTAGATCAAAGATATCAACCAAAGGGGGCGGATTCGATGACTGATAGAACCAGTCTGGCGGAGCACTTCTTAGCTTTAACACAAACGGTGAGGTTTTCAACCTAGGATCCTCAGGAGGGCGTGGTGGGAGAGCGGCTGACGGAGGAGGTGGGGGAGGGGGCGGTGATGATGAAGCGTCCAACATGGCAAAAGCTGTAGCAACGCACGCGGCTGAAAATATGAATTTATGGACCGAGGACAGGCTGATCTGTATCTCAGAATCTATTGGCTACGCAAAAGAAAACCACCCATTGGCCAACAGGGCCGCAGGGCTATTGACGCGCGCTTAATGGGACTTTGTCTCGTGCAGGTACTTCTAGAAGGTCCCAGAGCTTCATGATAACACCTGGAGGCGGCGCGGCCAGAACATTGAAGCCCTAAGATTACGAAAATTTCTGTCAACGATGGCCGACCATATCTCTTTCCTCAAACAACTATGAAATCGGCGCTTCCTTTCACGATGAGAAGCCGCGCTTGTCTAGAATGAAGCGTTTCAACTCCTAGCCAGCCTTCTGCCCCCGGGCATGATAAACCAAGGAGATATCATGTTTCTTGTGATATCCTAGACTCCTTCATTAAATTGTCTGTTGGTTTGGCGCGTAAGGATGGCAGGGCTACACTGTATGTTCCTAATATTGTAGAACCTCGAAATATGTAAAGGATGGCATTCCTCTGTCGATATCCCATCGATGAACCCTTTATCTACCGTTCTTTACCTCTTTGACTTCTTGAACTACCTCAATTCCTCAAAGTGTCTGGTATATATACATCTGTTATATCTCAGTATACAACAAAATATGGCCCGCCATCCCCCACCTCTACCTCCGCCTCCGTCCCCACCTGCGTCAATGAGGCCACCTCAGAGTAGACTATCGCCCAATGTTGGAATAGTCCCATGGATACTAATATTTGACCCAGATAACCGACAGGTAATGCAGCCTACCACCTCGAGGTATCCTTCGGGTAGTTTTGGGATCGGAGTCGAGACTGAATTTCTGCTTGAGCCTTGTCAGAGATCATTTGATGGTAATACTCTTCGAGAAGTTGTAATTAAAGCTGCATCTTCATACAATGAGTTTCTCTCGCGACAAAATTACAAAGAACATCCAGCTATGCATAATGCAATTGACCAAGCCTATCACCGCCCACAATATGCGGAATGGTCCCTGGATTCGGACACTACGATTGAGACGCGGAACAGAAACCGTGCACCATGTAAGCTGAATAACATCCATTGATACCATCCGACGCGCTTACTATTGATTGTATAAGGGGCCTCGAAAGCATCTCCCCGATCTTTCGTGCCTATAGAGACTCGCCATGGCGTCAGCATATCAACCTCCTTTGGGAGTTCCTCTCAACGAATTACAAAATTAGTGCAAATACGAGTTGTGGCACACATGTTAATCTTTCACCGGCCGGGGGTTACATTCTCACTGATCTCAAGAAAATATGCCAAAGCATCATTCATTTTGAACCGGCATTCGAGGCTCTTCTGCCTGAGGATAGGCTCTCGAATGAATATGCGCGGAGCAACTGGCTAGACAATTCTAACTTCGGATACCAGAATAGGACCAGGAAGCAAAGTATGGACGTTATCCATGAAGCCTCAACAATAAGAGATCTTGTATTACTCATGAACCTTAACCATGACAAAATGTTTGGCTGGAATTTTCTTTATCTACTCTACAGCCCACACGGCACAATTCAGTTCAGACGAGGTGCTGCAAGTACCTCCCCCCAACACGTCTTCATGTGGATCGAAGTAGCTATGTCCTTTGTCCAGGCCGCAGTAGATGGGGGCAGCCGTGAAAATCTGAGCAGAATACCTGCAGCCGTCGGCGGGCTGAGATGGTTTATCCAAGCTGCAAATCTCCCAGATCGGGTACCGGGATTGTACGATTCACGGTATCTCGACATATTCTTCGCCAGAGCAAGCACTAATGCATTCCGTGAACCAAGACCTCTTGGGAAACTCTCGTCCACGAAACTGAACAAACTGTTGAAAAAGAAAGAAGATAAGCGCAAGAATATCATTCTAGCAAAGGTATCGCATGAACCATACTGGGGATAATCCCATATTGTATATTTATTCCCTAATCTATCAATAATTATATAGCTTGTTTTATGTTTTTATTAGTTGATGTTCATATTTTTCATAGATATGAGGAACAGTGTTGGAAAGAAGTTATACGAGAAAATTCTAATATTCAACGTTGGAAACTGCAATTACAATGATTAATAAACGGGGTGTTGAATAGACGTGATGTTATGTTAAAGTAAAATTCTAGAAGACATTAAAATACCTTGATTCCTTCGTGATCTTCAGTTTTTTTGTGATACAAGTATGCGCCCGTGAGATAGTAGTAACACTAGTACAATAAGAGTGAGCCCGCGGAAATTCTCCAGACGCTTGCCCATGTGTTCCAAACTTTAAAGAGGCTCGGAACTTTCCATATCATACCAATCTCCAATCTCCTGTGTAGTGAATGGATAAACCTTCAGACTCCATACCGCATGCTCTACCAGAAAGTCCTCTCCTTGATCATTGACAAAAGCGTATTGCACACCATTGCGTCTATCCTTGGTCTTAAGAACGTCATTTTCCGTGATCTCCGCTGGAGAGGTCATTCTCTGGTAGATTGCACTTGGTTTCTTCGAGATCGTCCCGATAATGAGTGTAGCCGTTTTAAACTTCCGCAGCTCAGAGGGCAGTTTCTTCCACTGACGAGAGTGAAATACAATATTTTGCCATTCTGGACTAGGCTAGCACGTCCTAAGGAGCTCTGTCTGGGATAGGCTCTCAATTGCAGAAGTCGGAATAATGATCTCAACAATCACAACTGAACTCTTTGCGTCTCTACGCTTGGCATAACATGCATGATATTCTGCGATCTTCCGGTCAGCTACGAAGTGGAATCCTGCCTGTCTTCCTAGAAAGTCCGATAGTGGACTGGAAAGCAGTCTGTTCATTTCAACTACATTGCCGGAATCATCGAAAAGGCCCTTAAGGCGAGACTGGTCAACGCCTTTATAGAGAATTGTAGAGCCTGAAGCATTCATTCCTGACGAAACTGCTGCGTGGGACATTGCCGTGTCTTGGGATATTCCAGGCTCCATCATTTGGAGGCTGGATTCTGAACGTCCGCTAGCTGTAGAAATAGAACCCTGGCTGTCCTGCACAAAGTATGATACCCTGGGTCTCAAATCGGCTCGTTGTGCATCCATTGCACACTTTCTAGACGACTCCCGAGCTGCTTCAAGGCCTTTATATCGCATTTTCATTGTGTCTCTAATCCAAAAGACGCACGATTCAGTTAACCGGATTGTCCTGAAAACAGGATCCATGATTGCCTGCTGCAGTTCAGCGGAAATCCCACACCCATTCATGCAGCTATGCCAGGCTTGGTCATTGTCATCGACAGCGTCAACTCCTCCACGTCGTAGATATCCGGTGACGAAGTCAATGAACAGTATATCGCCGATATCAGCTGCAGTCTCTTGGTATGGAGGTCCAGTTGGCCAGTTAATCCATCTGTGCCAAAGCTGAGTAGCTGTTTCCGCATCG
Organism: Xylogone sp. PMI_703; assembly: GCA_021399445.1. Taxonomy (NCBI): domain Eukaryota; kingdom Fungi; phylum Ascomycota; class Leotiomycetes; genus Xylogone; species Xylogone sp. PMI_703. The sequence goes on from JAJTUQ010000003.1 coordinate 4,697,002, forward strand.
TATCCGAGATATTTCAAGGTCGCCAGTGAGATTAACTCTCCTGGGACAGTTAAATGCAAGTCGTTTAACTGAGATGGTGATGCCATTGAGAAGGAAGAAGAGCATATTATCAATGTGCAACATGGTGAGGGTTTTATAAAGAAATTAAGAATGGGAGAAGAACTAGGAAAGAACAGTTTGAATTAATAGACGAGATTCTTATTTTGACTGAGAAGTGAATTTGGGGTTGTGACGGCATAGGTCTCTCATGCATTCATAACACCTAAAACTTAACGTATTTTAGCGTCGAAAAAAGGCATCTTGCCGCATTAAGTGAATATGAAGCTAATTTGGAATCCCTTGAGGAATTTTCAAGCTTGCATTGGGATACAGTATCAGGCGTACCGATGGATATCAATCGAATCGTCGAAAACCTGGACGATGACGATGACGAACTGATCGAATTTATGCTATTTTTTCTTATAATCGCACTATGGAGGCGTCGGCGTCAGTCAAGCTAGTGCAGATCCCCAGCGAACACAACTCTGGCACAACATGGTTCTTCGATTTTACACTATTACGTTCCTGATTCAAGCACAGGAGGTTGCACAAGGTGAATACGGAATATTCACTACCAGTCTTGATACAATGTGCCAATAATCGTCATGTCGCCCAATCAGGTACCGAACTCGAGGATGCAGAGGATGCCAGCCACAATCAACCGCATCATGTGGGATTTTTCGAATTCCCAAGAGTGTCCAGGAATCTTGTTACTTACTATGTACATACCCATCGGAGGGCTTTGGATGTATGAATATGCGCAGCATAAACCTCGATAGCGAGACCTATGTAGGAGAGATCAGGCGGTACATGAATTTCAATGCACATGTTGGCTCCTCTATTTTAATAACCCTGCAACGTTGTATACGAAAGATTAATTCAAATGCATTCTATGTGGAATTCTGTTTTAGAGAATAAAGTTTATTGTAGCCAAAACTGAAGGTATAATAAAACATATAGTAATGAGAGTAGACATTGAACTATAAGAGTAAAGAGATCGTATCATGGCCAACACCTACGAAAGAGCATTGAGCTTCTTCCCCTGGACACCGATAATCCCATTCAGAACAAACAAGGCAAATAACTATCGAACCCGTCACATCGTATTTGCACGGATCCTCTTTTGACGCCACAGCCCCGTGTTTAACGTTGATTTATGTTTCATTATCTGTTCATCGCTGAATCTATGCTGTCTGGATTTCAGATGCCTCTTGAGGTTATCCCAGCGGAGATATGGCTTCTTTGATCGAGAACAGGTTTTATCGGGACAATATAACTGTACCAGGCGCGTATGAAGATTCAAATGGCGTTCCAGATGGGTCACGGTGATGCATTTCGTCGAACACATATTGCACTGAAGAGGGGGGTTATGGCTTTTGGCATGCTTTCTATTGTGAAAGTATCGGTAATTAGCAAAGTGTTTAGGGATATTTACTTTCGAGTCTAGGTACTGACTTGAGGTCATTTGAACTCTTAAAAGTATCCCCTTTCCTCTTGCAACCCGGATGTAAGCAAATATGTGTTGTCAGTTTCTCAGCTCTTTGGTCTGGTGAAGGCGAGCCCTCTGACCCGGACTCGCTCGCTGTAGATGACGCGCTCTCTTCGGAACCGAGTACTTCGTCTAGATACTCTGCGTAAGAATCTCTAATATAGTTCATTGGTTGAAATCCATCATCAGATGGTTGAAAAGAGTGAAATTTGACTACAATATCCCCGACCCCGAAAGCTTCAAAATCGAAGTAATAGCGTCCAAAACCATATGAAGGAATGTATTCATTAAGATGATATAACGAAATCTCAGGCAAATATATGTTATCATCGGAGAAGAAGCCGTTGACCCATACTTGCCCACCAGAGGGCACAATGTCAGCCTAGAGGCGCATGCTTAACCACTGGTGTTTGAGATCAAAAAATTGATCGAAGATGAAATCGAATTAGAGAACAAGGTGAAAGGCCTTACAAAAACGACAGCTTAATGATAGAGAATCAACGTGAGATCCCACCAGATATATTCTTGATAAAATTTGAGGCCTCCCATACTCCGGCGATCTTTTGCATATTGCGACATAACCCTGCATAAATCTGCTAATGTAGTGGGAGGCCTCATTCGTGTTGGTAGGCGATTATTGGGCAGGTCCGATCATTTGCAACATCTGTGATGCGCCCTAGTATCAAAGAGCAAAAATGCCTTGCCAACAAAGTCACTCATGGCCTGGTGTCGGCAAATAGAAACTCGAATTTTCCAACAATGGAATCAATCGGGTCAGCTTTGGGTAGACCAGAGGCTGAGCGGAGCGCCGACAGGGTGAGACGTACCAGAAATGTGTGGTTATTGGTTTCCAACACCACGGTCTTCACACTTGTGGCATCGTTTCATTGGATATTGCGAAGTGCATGAAATGCTACATAACATGGTAACTGGACTGTAGCGGTACCAGTGAGCTGTTTTGGAGCTGCTGGCTAGATAGTTTAACAGGAAAATACACAGACGAATTGCCTTCGCTGATTTAAGACAACCCAGAGTGATGCACGACGCTCTCGACAGCAGTCTTGACGATTTCAGCGCCGTACAAGGCATGCGAGGCTGTCGGAAGAGAACTCATGTTGTGACCTCAGAGAAACTAATCGGGACACCTTCGCTGTACCCCATCTGATAGGTCCGAAGCGACCCTTAAGACATCGTCCCTCCGACAAGCAGTCTTAATCGGTTTCCATCCAAGGTCATACTACGGTAGTCCTCTAGGCCAGAAAGATGTAAATACAGACTAGCGCCTAACTCACCAACCATGCGAACCACCCCAAGCTCTTATTCGTGAATCCCTTCCGTACTCCACATTCACGATCATCTCCTCCAGATATCACATTTTCTCAGTGATAGCTTCCAGTTCAAGGGCATTTTGTCCATGATGGGCTTTTGAAACATACCCAGCGACTCATTTACTGTCTCATGCTCGGACTGGGAAAGGGAGATCGGGAACAAGGTCTTCGATCTGCTGATTCAACCGAAACCTTGGCACTATTATCAAAATGATATCTACAAACGATTCATATTTGAGCATCAGGATCTAGATATAATATATCAAATTCCTCCGTCATGCGTGCTCCCTCTGATTTATCAAAGAATTTTTACGAGGATCTTATAGAGCCTTACAGGCGCTTCAAGCACACGTCTTAGATGCTATGGGCTTGACTCATGTTGGCACATGAACTAGACATCTTTAACGACCAACTAGCAGCAAACTCAGCTTCTGAGTCGAGGAAGCTTAGGTTACAAGAGCTGCTATTTATATGCATGACGCTACTTGCTGCCAGACTTGAATATAACTCCATGGTCCGGTTGAAATTTACCAAGGCTTTCTGAGTATGGTGGGAAGTCTTCCAACAAAATGGTTGGGGTGTGGGTCGACCTGAGCAAACTCACCAGCACAATACATACTTCAATGCTGTTTTCTACATCGACAATGAAAGAAGTCCTGTGGTCTGGAAATTATATTGAACTTTCAAATCATTTCAAATACAGTTCAAATACAGTTTGCTCCAGTAGGGCCAGAAATTCCCTGGCCTTTCTTCTAATGTGTCCATGGACGGAACAGAAATTGGTTCTATCCAAGATGTCCCTATAATGAAGCATCATTGGGTAAGAACGTACGCAAACCCAATGGCCGTTCGAGCTGCCATAATGGAAGCCTTCTCACAATAGCACACTCGGCTGCTGAACTCTGCCATATACACCAAACTACGAGCAGTAAATTTAGAAGGACATCCCGGATACTCTTCATTGAGGATGTCGTTCACAATGTATGTCAAATTAGCAGGCAGGCTTGCGTTGGCGTATGCTAGAATCATTTGATTTCATCTTGCTCACGCCTTTCAACGCTTCAATAGCGCCTATTTTTTCCTTCTCAAGGCGAATATTCACCCTAAGTATTCAACATATTGAGTTGTGTAATGAGAGCTCGCATATGGACCTACTACAGTTACTTGAGCAGTATATACTACGCTACCATTCTCGAGCGCCATCTCCGTCATTCCCGGTTCAAGGTGGGTGGTCCATGGGAGTTGTAAAGATATAGAAGTTCATATACTTGTGTCAAGGTGCTGATTCTCCGGAGCGAAGCCAAGCACTAAAATAAGTAGACTTATATTGACAGTACAGAGAAGAGAAGAAATAGCCGGCTATTATGGAATTGATACACCAGAAATACTAACTCTGCCTGTATTTACAGCACCAAAAGCGCAAGGCTGAAGCGTCAGAGCTGAGTTGAGTCGTATTACCCCCGGATCGGCCACTGGATGTACCGAACCTCATGACGCTCTGCTACTGGGAGTAGTTTAGTGTCCCGCCGAAGCATCCTACACCCGCTGATCTGTTCTGGAGCAAGAATCTCGGCTGCAATTTTAGTTCCCGCATTCAGTATTACCCGAAGTCTCGTGAGATCCGCAGAGTGAACTCAGGCCCGGCTGACCGATGTATCGTGATGGGCAGAAAAAATACAAGGAAATGACGAGCAAGATCACGGCTACAAGGTAAATGCGACAACTTCTTTACAATCGGCAATGAATTTGAAATAACAAACGGATTCTACAGCTGTGAAAGGCTGTTTATCTTCGCTTACAAGCTTCTTATCTCTTATGCTCTCCAAATACCGCTGAGCGGCGTGCGTGTTCGTCTTCTCAAGCGCGTAGAGGGTGAACCAGCACTGTCCCTCTCGTCATATAGCAGCACACATTCCCACTGGAAATGAAGAAATCGCATTCTCTCTGGCATGCGGGAAAGCGGAGAAGTGAGACTTCTGGATGGCCGGTAAAAGACAGATATCGTTTGACATAAATTAATCACACCGCCAACCATTTCCGAATCCAGACCACAGCATTTACCCTCGATTTGGGTTTGCGGGAAAGTTTCCGCCAGCGCCGCTAACACTGCCTATATGGCAATATATACTTAAGCATATCCAAACACTAACGACGTACTAAAAAATAAAATATAATCACTACGGCAAAATGAGCAGACTTTCCGAAAGCATGAAGTGGGGAAATGACCACGTAGAGGTACAAATACACATATTGGGACAGCAGCAACGGGCCGAGGGAGATCTAGACTGGGAATCTAAATATAAAAAGCATTTTAACTTCCTCTCCGCTTGAATTGCTTTGCTGTACGATAATCATACTGGTCGCAATCTCCCCGCAATGTTGTTTCGTCATATTGCTCTTGTCGCCTTTGCGAGCCTCCCCTTCTCCTTTGCCCAAATCTCCGACAACTTCGATAGTGGATGGGACCAAACAAAATGGCCTATTTACGCTCCTGACTGCAACCAGGTAAATTCATTTCTTACGTAGAGAAGCTTGCAAGCCGGGAGCTGTTACGCAGCCCGTTCTGTGACCCGTCTAATAGATCTTTCCATCTATCCTTATATCCCATCTCTTAGAAATCCTCGAATTCGGAGCTCATTCTTAAATGTAGAAAAAACTCTAACAGATATTAATCTGATAAACAGGGCGGTACAGTCACTCTCGATACCACCACCGGCCATAGTGGAACCAACTCAATAAAGGTTACTAGCCCTGGTGGTTACTGTGGACATATCTTTTTCGGTACTACACAAGTACCCAGCGGCGATGTTTACGTCCGGGTTTGGCTGTGAGTTTTCGTTGCGGCATACGCAATGCTAAAACCAAATACTAATATTTATCGATCTCTAGCAAAGCCAGCCTCGCCCTGACTTCTAACCACGTCTCCTTTATAACGATGCCTGACACCGCCGAAGGCTCCAACAAGCATCTCCGTATTGGTGGCCAGAGCCAAATTCTAATGTACAACCGCGAGGTCGATGATGCAACTCTTCCTGATCTCTCTCCACAGGGTATTGCGTCCTCTGAGCCCCTCCCCACAGGGACCTGGCAATGCTTTGAATACCATCTAGGCACCGATGGGAGCATTGAAACATGGCTGAACAGTGACGCTATTCCCGGTCTCACCACCGCGAACAACCCTAATGCCCAAGGGTGGACTCGCAGTTCGATTATACCCAAGATCACAGGTGTCTATTTTGGCTGGGAATCGTACGGCGGTGATTCCAACACCTTCTGGTATGATGACGTCGCCATTGGCTCAACCCGGGTTGGATGTGGTTCATCTTCTTCCTCTGGAACCACTTCTAGTGCTACAGGCAGACCCACCACAACAACTACCAGCGGGGGGATAACTACCACTACACGTCCTGTAACCACAACTACGCCTGTAGGGGGGACAGTGCCATTGTATGGTCAGTGTGGTGGAATAGGCTGGACTGGCGGTACTGTCTGCGCGAGCGGAACCTGTAAAGTCAGCAATCCTTATTACAGTCAGTGCTTGCCATAAAGAGCTATCATTTCTTGAAGTGGAGGAGACAAGGTTGTATATAACTCTGTTAAACAATAACTACTCGTCATGGGGTGCAACACCATTCAAGTACTACTTAGATACCGAGAAGTCTCATACTTGCTTTGTGAGGATAGAAGTTGGTCAACAAGCTCGCTGGATACAAAAGTACATTAAACTTCCAACCATTAATTTCCATAACTTCATTTCTAGTCGTAATTCGGCTCTAGCTACCAGCACACTGCTTCAATCTTGATCGGTAAGATGGTAATTGTCATGCTAGCATTGTACCGACCCCCGCTCATATTACTACACAAATATCGCGTTCAGATCATGAATTGAAAGCCTAGGTAAGCTCAGACTTAATGTCCTGCTATACAGGCAAACAAAGTAATTAAAGCTAGAATACTCAAAAGTACTAAGTAATTAATTGTATAGTTGCGGAATTGTTAATCCGAGATCATGGCTCTTATACTGAGTGGGCGAACAGTCAAAAACTCAGCTATTCTCTCATAAGAATCAACAGCTGGGTCTTTCTCAACCCGTAGATACGACTATTATGTATCCCCTGGTATACAACTCATCTACAAATGCTTTCTAGAGCCTATTCAAGAATTGATACTGATATTCAGTCATGATTACATTCTCAAGTGGGCATGCGTATTAGCCCTAAAAGTGGTCCAGAATCAGCAGATTACTTAGTCTGCTAACTAAGGATTCTCCTAAATACTGCTTTGATGTTGAATCAGATGTTTAGACAGGAATAGAGGTGAAATCTCTTACAACTACAGTCTTTCCAACTACAGTCTTTCTTACTACAGTCTTTCTTACTACAGCTACCATAGCCGCGGCTACAGCAATTCAGTCAATAGATTTCGTGGCCCAGAAACCAAAAGCCAACAAGTATATATGCTGTAGAAACTTTGCATTGTAGAATACTCACTGCTAAATCACTATGAATAATTTGTTAGATGCTGTAGTAGATATCAGCTGACTAGTTAACGGTGATGCCTAATAGCTTTTCGCTCAAAAGATGTGATAACGAGAACGAGTGTTAAGGTTTCTCTCCTCTCATTGTTAGGACAGACTTCTTTATATCCAAATATAGTTGAGCACATGTAAACAGATTTATATTTGTTTATCGTAGATGATAATTTTTACAACAAAGTGGGTAATATTTCTCTTGTCTTGTAATAAAAATTCACAAAATACAATAATAATATTTTTTGAATCTTTAACCTTTATTACTAGTCAATGATTTTAACAAAATAACGACTATATGAACACAATTCTTTATTACAATGAAATACCAAACTTGGCAAAGTATGTTGATTTGATTGTGTTACAAGTTGCATGACTGGGAGGTATATCCTATCACGTGAAGCAATGATGATGCATGTAATGCCTTAAATATGAGACAGTAAATATCCACTCCTTTGATTAACCAAGTTAGGCAATATCTCCGTCGGCTTCTGCGCTGACATAGCTAGGCAGGCAGCCCAATGATTGGCTAGTGTACAGTACTAAGGTACATGCTTAACTGGATGTTAAGCACACGTTAAGCACTGTTTTATGTAAAGTGCACAAGTAACGTGAAGTACAGTACAAGGTACGTGAGGTTAAGGATCCCCTCTTTTCATGAGACAGTTACCGGGGGATGCAAGAACTTCTGTTACAATGTAGCACGGCTAGATATTAACAAAAGATTTTCGTTGGTATTCACATTATCGTGCTCTCATGAGGGGTGGGCTGGTTCATCCGCAGATACTCATCTAGAGCTTTAGTGAACATGCAGAGAAATTTTGCAACTCTTCTGAATCAGACCATATCCAGTATTTTCGCATGTATCACTTCAAAAGAGTCCGGTAAGAGCTAGTCCTTGAGAATAACCTCATTGACAGTCCAGTTCAACGTAGATAGCTCACTCTTAAAGCATCCAAAGGGGCTGGCCACAGTGACAGAAAAGAACCTGCGTAACCGAAGGCAAGCTGCAGATGCTACAGCAAGCTAAGACAGGGGCCGATTCATGAGGGTTTGCTTTGCCTCTCATGCACCTAGAATATGGAGAACACTTCTGGTACTCTGCAATGCTACAGTGAAAGTGACACGAGTACAACCCATTCTTACCCGGGGCTGGGTTGGCATCTCCACTCGATAGTGGAAGGTGGCTGCTTCTTGACATGCAGGGCAAGCAAACATATGATGCATCAGCACAGTACCTGCATGAACCCCGTTCACATCTGCCGTGGGCGTAGAGGTGTAGGTAGTCACAATTCCGGATGAATAGAAGGGAAGAGCCAAGCACTCATTGCTAACTGCCGCAAGCGAGGTGTGAAAGGAGTAAACGGAGGCATGAGTTGTATGTTGGGGTTACAATATTGATTTCTTACTGTACACGGTACATGAACCATCTGTGTGCCCAGCACGGAGTAATCCCGTGGAACAACTCTCCGTTCTCAAAAACGGATGAACTCCGAACTGGTCAGAGTTCTAGAAAATCAAGCTATGAGTTTAAAAGACAGGGAAAATCGGGAGCACAGAGCCCGTTGCTGTACAACCACTCGTGTCAGATATTCCTAGGTGACACCGTCCATTCCGTACCTTGCCTCTGGTTCGTTCGTAACTGCATATTTGTGCTCGCACTGCACCGATAATTGCGCCACATCAGCAACCCCATGATTAGTTTTGTGTCCAGCACCGTTTGAGTATTACCGAGACACACCATGGCCGGACATATGCCGTGCCCATGTGTGTGTGGCGGTGGACGCCCAGGTTTCACCGCGGTGTGGGTACAACAGGAACATCCGCAGGGTCCTGGACGATAAGACTGATGAGATATTGACAGGCATTCTTGAGGAGAGTCTAGAAGGTGTGTATCAGCTCATTTTTTTCGATATCCATAGTCACATTTCGGTATAGCTACCGGAATGGTTTAGATGAAGGTGAAGCGCTATTGCAGCTATTGAGTGGAAACAGTATCACCTACTCTAAGATACTACCCAGTTGCGTTGGAATACTAGATATTGAATATTAGCTCGGAGATTTTCCACCCGGTCTCAAACTCCCTCTTGGGATCTCGTAGTGGGTCTCTAGGGAGGATGCTTTCTCCTGAACTTCAGGATTAGGGGTCATAGGTACCGAGAGCTGTAATGGAACAATGGGGCTACCGATGGTATCACTCCATTTGACACTTTTGCACATAACTCTGAAGAGGCTTAACTTAATTCATGAACAGAAACATAGTATTATGCTTTTGTGAAATGACAAAGTCCTATCCTTGCGACCAATGCTCTTCTGAAGTGTAATATCCAACACCGTAAAGAAGAATCTCATCATACATAATACACGCTTTCTCTATGCATACATACATACACCGTTCCAGAGAAGTAAGCTGATCGTAATATCTGAAATAAATGCCAAAGAGAACAAAAAAGACAAAGAAGACGTAAAGGAAAACGATAGATGCACACGTAACACTGGTGATGAGGTGAACTAGTGGTAAACAAAACGAAAAACACCCAGGCGCGATCTAGTCAGCAGCAAAATCTACCAGAAAAACTCCTTCAGCAAATAGGCTGCAACTTTTACATCATTCCTTTAACCATGGTCCTCATGCCGTTCTTAGGCTGCATACCCATCCCACGCCCATTGGCGTCGGTGTTTGAGTCTCCATCCGATGGCTGTTCCTCGACCTTGATGTCGATGTCCGTCTTAACGTTGATGCCCTCATTAACGCGACTTCGCGCCCTCAGTTCGATTTCGCTTCCAGTATCTCCTAAGCTCTCCTCATCAGCGTTGTTGCCGCGGTCAGTCATTCGCTCGAAGCCATTCGGGTCGAAAGGTGGGTTGCGGGATCGTGTATTTGGACCGAGTCTGCTGCCAGATGTGAGGCCGCCGGAGATGACGTTGGAAGAATAGTCTTTGGAATTGCCCTTCAATATGCTGCCGAATAAAGGACGGAGGAGGGGTAGGTTGCCAGAGGTGATACCAATGCCGAGTTCAAGATAGGTCCATACGCCAGGGTCAACCTGGGTGACTGCAGAATAATTTAGCAAGTGTGTAAAGAAATTAAGTTAGCTAAGATATGGTTAGATACGTACAGGTGATGTCCTTGGTATTGATACTGAGAAGCGCAATGAAACGGAGGACACTAGCCAAGCAGACACTGTATCGCGGGATTAGTTAGTCTGCGCATCAGAGTCAGTGTATGCTATGACTTACAATCCACCAAGCAAGAAGATGCCAATGAGAGCTATCCTTCGTCTCTTGTCGATTTGTAACTGCCAAACCATGGGCACCGGCATAGCAAGAATGAAGAGATCACCGACAAACGACAGCACGCCGTTAGTGAGACCGATAGTGATGAGGGCATTGGGGAGACAGTGTCCAGGTTGATTCTTATCCCAGAAGTAAGATATAGGTAGACATTGTAGCATATTGCTGAAGAAGGCGGCGATAGCCCATAGTAGTGTGTAGATCCAGGCGCCGAGGGCTACTCGCCGGAAAGTTCGACTTGTTCGGAACAGGCGGGTGTAGAAGAGCAAGATGGACGTTTTGATGCAGAACAGACATGGTGGATTTCCTCTCTGAAGAACGAAGAGCGACTATATTTTGTTTATGTGTGGTTAGTTTCATCGTAGTAAGTTTGCATAGCAAGGGGCCGAATCGTGAGCAGAATGCTACGGTGGTGTGTGGTGGGGAGAGATCAGCGGATCGCCTTACTATATTGAACTTCCTGAGATCTGCCTTTGGCACATTGACCTCATGCTGACCGAGTCCGACAGTCAATCCTAATTAAACACGAATCTGGTCAGCTACTGTAGGAAAAGAAAGTTTAGATAACTCTTTTCATCTAGGATCTGCTCCCGGATAATCAATGGGTTACAATCAATTGTTCCCTCATTCGTTTGAAGACGGAATAGGGATGAAAGAAGCAAAATCGCTCTCAAAAACAGTACTCACCATAATACAGACATATCGCAGGAATCCAACTGAATGGAAGAGATGCTCCCATCATGTAGTCATCTGGCATGAAATTCTGCCTGGACTTCTTTCGCGCCCATAATCGAAGGACGTAAGATAGATGAGAAACGACCAGGACAATTGTGGTGGAAACGAGTACCGTGGTTTTCCTTGTATTGACATCCGGCGACGCCAGATCGATCCGGTGCGCAACAATTGCTTGTGACTCCATGATTTCCCTTTTCCCTATTCTTTTCCCTCTTCCTAACTCTCTGGCCTAGGTCCCTAACTACTCAAGAAGAGGAAGGAACGACGACGGCAAAGCAAAGCAAAGCTAAAAGCTAAAGAAAAGGTGAAAAACAAGAGAGGCCGTCAATCAAAAAACTCCAGGAGAGCGTTCTCTCTGTTTTAAGAAAAAGGTGGGGACCTGTGGTAGTTGAAGTATTATACAAAAAGGATATGAGATAGTGGCGTATGGTATATTTTTTGTGACTGGAATAAAATTTCTAGCCTCCCTGGTGATCTGATTTGGGAATGCACCGATCTCATCATGTTGCCATCCTGCAGCAAGAGAGAGGAAACACAGATTGAGAACCCCTCCCCTTTTCCTGATTGATCGGTTGTCTTTTTCTGGTGTACAGTAATACTTGTAGAACGAAAAGAGACCAGGTGTAAGCTCATAGAAGAGGTCAAGCGAAGAGTGGAAAGAATTATCCTGGTAGGAAGAAGGCCGCTGTGGAATACTGTTCGTGCAGGGGGAAAAGGAATAGGGTGGTAGTGGTGGTAGTGGTGGTGGTTCGTACCCACGGAGACGGACTCTGGGAACCTGGAGAAAGGAGAGAGGCCAACGGGGGTTTGAAGGAGATGCCGGTACGTGTATACGTGTGTGTATGCTTGTGATGAACCGTGGTGAGAAGAATAAGGTCACCGTGTAACCTCAAAATCGAAACCTGGCCACTGTTTGGGGGAGCTCTCTCTCCTTCCTCCTGTAACCGAGTTGTGATGATGGGAGTGAGAGGCGCGATAGAGGAAGAACGGCCCTGGTAAAGGATCCCAGCCTGTGGATGAGTTGCTTGTATCTGTTCACAATACCGGTAAGGCCAACCTTGTCCTCCGAGAAGACTGACAATGGCTGCTGTCTCACTCCGAGGATGCGAATGAGATCCTGAGGGTGAAATTGAGGGCGCTTGAACCTGGCCAGGTACGATGTTCCAGTGTGGGCGCCTTCATCGCCGGGGTTGGAGTTACCAGGTACGGTTGGAAGTACGCGGATTAGAGGGGCAGGAAAAGAGCAGGCCAATATCACGAGCGAAATAACCTATCAGGTACCAAAGTTCTGGAATCGAATCTACACACAAATTCCACATGGGCTTGCCGGTGCTGTGGGCTTTTGGTGCCATTATTCCGACACTCTACTACTGTAATATTTACCGGGAATACTTACTATAATCCTTGGTATGATTCCTTGAACCGAGACCGAGAACGAGAAAGAATAAAAGAGGCTTTTCTCACGAGAGCAATACAATACTCTTCCAGACCGCGCCACGTTATGTCTGGCACTACTATGGAACTCTAGAATGGTACCTCGATTACAGAGAATACCGGCCCGCCGTCAGCTGATTTGTCTGGATAAAGACAGCGTACTCGTATGTGACGCCGAGGCGTTATGGTTATGGCACAAAGGACTAGGCACAGGCATTGAGCTAAGATGAGACACAACACAGACAGCCGTTGAGCAGTACGCCAGGCAGTAACCGCAAAAATAAATCGAGCGAGAGGCAAAAGGAAAGAAATGGGAAACGGGGGACAGGGAGGTGACAGACCACGTAATGTACTGTGCTCTGCGGAAAGGGATGATACGGTGCAGTTACCAGTACGGACCTATGCACAGGAATAGAAATCTCTCTCTCACTTTCCACTTCAAGTCCGGGAAACTCATTGGACCCTTTTCACAACGGTCCTTTTTCGGCCACTGATGAGATATTCATCGATCCTTTCGGAGAGGGATCATACAAGAGTGAAGAGAATACATTAACGTTGCGCTCTTGGCTTGCACTGATCGGTGCTGAAGATACTTAAAGGGAACAACATAGAAGATCGACTAGAACCTAGGATTAAAAAAGAGCAAAGGAAGAAAATCATAACCGAGAAGCGTAATGGCCTGGGGGCGGAGAGGGCATCTTTCCGACGAAAAGGGAGAGTATCGACGGGGAAGAGTTGCAGTAGTAGTAGCATGTAGCACGCAAGAGCGCAGCAGCAGCGCACGAAGCAACAGTTCCTGTACACAATTGTTTCGCCTGGCGAGTACGACCCTGGGGGAGGGAAAGATAGGGAGACTGAGATTGACGAGGACCGGGTCGAAGCCAGCCTCCTTAGGGAAATTGATCATGCCAATCCCCCTCCTTGGCTTCCATATCTCGTTGCTACAGTGCTCTACAGTACTTGCTGTACATGTTTCTTCTCTTCCACCGTGGTCCATGGCCCTGGTACATGGTCGTGATAATCATGCAATATTGTACCGATTTGCAAAAGTTTTTCGCAGCTCGCATATGCAGCAGGAACAGAAAACTGCAATCGCCACAGCACATTGACAAGAGGACGACAGCCCACTGCAGATACCGGGATTGTCTAGAGCACTGTGGAGAATTGTCCACGAGCGGTGACTCGTGAATTCACCGTGTTGTGGCTTGTCCTGCTTGTGATTCCCAGACGTTACTAATTACCTATACCTAGAATAGGACTCCAAGGGCCCCGAGGGACAACTGCCCTGGTATGTTGGTGGCGCTGCGATTATGTATCTGCTGTTGAAAAGTTGTGTCGCAAAGGGCGAGGCATAATTACCACATTACGACGGTACTCAAGGGTTCTCAATTGTCCAGTAATAGCTGCAGGATGAAAATCAGAGCGAATCCTTCGCTGCAGTGGTTGCTTCAATCCCCTGGCCACAACCTCGCTCCCACGTCCTTTGCACCCCCATGACATAACCCTTCTTCCCCCAATCCAACGCTTACATGTTCCTAGGAGAAAAGGGAAGAGAGATTTCCCAGATCCTGCACTCCGATTTGTGCTTGTGCGTAGGACAAGGACCCGGGGCTCAAGCAAGCTCACATCATTGCGGCAAATTAAGCGTTCAAGATTGTGCCTTTCCCCGGCGCCGTTGCGACTACTGTAGCTGTTTCGTGCACTACTGTATGAAAGAGGCCATCTAGGCTCGCTGGACCATCCAGCAGTTCCACTTGGCCTAACTTGTGGATTCGTTTTACTCTCCGAATGGAACCAATAGGCCGTTTCCCCTCGGAGACTACAGTTACATGCCAGTCGTTGCAGCTCGCCTAGCGAAGACTCCCAGGGTGAAGAGAGGCAGAAGACGTGGGATAGTACGAGATACGAAGGCAGGTAAGAGCTCCAAGACCCCTTGGCCGGGGCCCTTGGCTCCGTTAAGCAACCCTTGGCTGGTTCTTAGCCAACGCTTAACCCTCAGCCAGGACCCTTGGCCAGAATCCTGGGACTGACTCTTGCCGGTGCCGGAAGGTCAACCTGCAGATCCGGCTCCCTAGGGGCCCTCAGCGTTGCATTGTGCTTACCTCCAACGACGAACAGACTCCAAGATCCCTCCGTTGAGCCTGGGAGAGGGAGGGAGGGCCGATACGGCATCCTACCATCCCTACCGTGCGCCATTTCGTAGATGAAGTGCCCGCGCTAAGGTGTGGGCAATGACACCAGATTAATCTACCCACTGCAACCTCCGCCAGGGGGAAAGGCAGGAGAGCTCTTCCGTGCCACTCAGCAGCAGGCAAGAGGAGCCCGCGCCTGGACTGGCTCGCCGGGCTGCGGAGGAATAATACCGTAGTGAGTTCCAGTGATTCCCTTTAGCTTCTGGAGCCAGAGCCCTCCGGTGCCGCGAGCACTGATGGTGAGAAAAAGCGACGAAGGGATCCAGCGGCGGGAGCACTATTCTGGCGCTGGCGTCCGTGGTAGTGCCTCTTGGTATTCCTCCTCCACAGCGCTCTGGTTTCCAGTACGAAATTGGCGCCACGGAGCATTACTCTGGTGGACGCTGTGGGCCCAGATCCAGACAGCAAGAGAGCAACTCGATTCTCTTGGCCCTCCTGGCTCGATTGCTTATTGCGGTAGTGCACGGAAGGACCGCGCCATCAGTCCGGATATCGCCCCGTGAGAGATGCGATCGCATTGCTCTTGGATACAGTAGTGTGCCCCGTTGCTGTGGCTTGATTCACGTCGTTTCGCTCTGCGTCGCACATGTTAGCAGGCAATTTGTGTTTTTTGTAACGAATAGACGGAAGAGCAGAATTTGCTGACGACTCTGTTCGAAGCGAGATGCAGACAGAGTATTACCGTGTACCGATGGATGATGTGGCTTCTCTTGTATATTTATTTATGCTGGAGCGCCACCAACAACGCTGTGAGCCAACGGGCTCTCTTGCCTATGTTGTCTGGCTGTGTACTTGTGCCATGGTGGTGTGAAGACGTTCTCTGCCGGTGGAGAAACCCCTAACGGTGCATAGATTAAATGCTGTGTTCACACACTCCGGTACTTTGTCGTCCTGGGCAAGGAAGTGAGCGGTGGAAAAGTTCTTCAGCAAATCTGCCGTGCCAGCATTACGACCGTTTGCCAGCACCAACACCAACACAAGCCCAAGTCAGGTAACACAAGCACTGTCAACTCTGTAACTTGTGTAGTAACACAATTGAAGCGGTACTTGTTGTATGTAAGCCAGATTGGAAACAGAAGAACGCAAGCACCCGGGAAACGGGAGCACCGAGATCGAAGGCGATGACCGACAAGAACCGGGTAGCATTCAGTATCACAACCCCCAAGGGCCAACTCTCGGTATCCTAGCCAGTTTGTATTCTGCGCCGGTCTCAAATAGTCTCTGTCAGGGTGGTGCAGATTAACCAGCAAGGAATTCGCTCCGCCGTGGACAATCGTTCGTGGTCTCACGGCTCTTGTACTGTGCTCTCGCTCTTCGCTCTTACCCTCCTATCGCAATGCTTCCACCGAGCATGAGCAGAGGCGTTCTGGGCACATCTTCGCAAACTTGCTCGAGGCGAACTGCAAGAAATGCCGCGGAGTACAGAGTACATAGTACAGATACAGTAGTCTCCCCCAGCAACAGCCAGAGAGTGCTGACTATGGGCCCCAAATATGCTGCCCTCGATCCTCTTTCCGGTCCGCACCCCCGTGGTCGCTTCTGCTGCGATGCCCGGCAGCGTGGTAATGACACCCTTTCTCAACGGCCTGGGAGCTGCATCTGTACCTGACCAAAAGACGACAGCAAAAGGAAAGGTTCTCAGCACCGTTGCTCTGCTGGCGTGACATCTCGGTTGCAGTGAGGAGGGAGCCACAGGGCCCGACAACCTGGGTCCTCCGTGCAAGAGGGTTACATTGGCTCGATGGGGAAGGTCGACCTCTCCTGCTCTTCTTATCCCTTCTTGCCCCGTATGTACTTGCTCTACCGGCTCAGTGCCGTACAGTACAGACCCTCTCATCCCCGGCTCTATTCCACCTCCTACGCGAACATCACGGTCGAGACCCGGACACTGTACTTACTGCACCGTGCTGTATTGTACACTATATTGCGTATTCTGCTTTAGGCCAGGTCTCCATGTAACAACGCGCATAGATGCCGGCCTGGATGCTTGCAGAGCTCGGCCGCCTCCCTCCTTTGCCACCAATGGGCCGTTGCGGGCGAAACACTACCGCACTTGACTTTGTTCGAGGCGAGATAATCGAAGGTGATATCGATTATTGGGGAGGGGTGGCTGTTAAGGTTGTTCTCATCTCGTTCTTTCCAAGCCAATATTTGTTTGGAATTGCATTTGGACAAGGTGCCAGCAAGCCCAAATTCATGCAGTGCTACTCGTTCTGCTCTTAACTTGCCCCCCTTTGAGCCAGCTCCCCTGGTGCTTTACCACGTTATTTCCACGTTTCCTGCAGAGCTCTTCGTATAACCCATCGCTTTCTCCTCCTTCCTTTATATTTTGCTCGTGTTGTTTCCATCCCTCTTGTTGTTGGATTTCGACAAAGTTTTCGTGGGTTCGTTCTTTTTCTGGTTCTTTCTGTTTTCGTTTTGAGTATTGGAAGTTTTATTGTAATAGAAGGAAGAGAAGGAAAGAACCAATTCAACAAACAACAAACACACGGAGGAGAGTTACTCCAGATGCAAGAGACAATGGCGGAAGCAGAGCTTAAGCAGGACATTGCTTCTGTGCGTGTTCGAGAAGATGATGGAAACCTCAGCTCAAGCAGTATGCCTGCAACCCCTCGCAAGGACGAGAAGGGCGTTACTCTGATCCCTCGTCCGAGTGATGACCCTCGTGATCCATTGGTATGTATACACACGGACACATAATCCCTCATCACACAGACACAAGCATTGTCTACAGCATGCCCCTCAGACGTACATCCTGCAGTAGACCTCCATGGTGTGCAGCATCTGTGCTAACATTCCTCTGTGCGTTTAGAACTGGCCGATGTCTAAGAAGGTTCTCATCCTTACATCCATCTGTATTGCGGCATTCTCTGGTTTCGTTTCTCCCCTCGCTGGTCAATTGACCGTCAAGCCGCAATCCGCCCTCTACCATAAGACCACTACACAGATTGCCTATCAGGTGAGTCGCACCGCAAACTGTTTCATCAATCATGATATTACCATAGATATACATTATAACCTTAAGCAATGCTGATATGGTTCAACCTTATTTAGAACTCCGCTGCTTCTGCTGGCCTGGCCTCTGGTGGTTTCTTCTTTGCACCTCTGTCATTCCGATTCGGTCGAAGCTCTGTCATCTTCTGGACTCTCATCGGCTGCCTCGGGACCCAGATATGGGCCACGCAAATGACGGATGAAGGTGACTACAATGCCTTCATCGCCTCTCGTTTCATGTCCGGATTCTTCGGTGGTGTCACCGGTGTCCTGGGTCCCCGCATCTTGCACGATCTCTTCTTCCTGCACCAGCGTGGTCGTGCCTTCACTGTCTTCCACTGGTGCTTCAACTTCGGAAGTGTCGCTGGTCCTACACTCTCCGCCTTCATTGCATCGGGACGATCGTGGACCCTGGAATTCTGGTGGACCGTCGGACTCTTGGGCGCGTCTATCATTTTTGTTTTCCTTTTCCTCCATGAAACTGCTTGGAACCGTGAGAAGGGTGCCAGCAACCCAGTTCCACCAAAGTCATTCATTAAGAACCGGATTGCTACCTTCTTCCCTGGCTCGCGAATTACTCCCCAAGCCACGATGAAGCAAACTGTGAGTTGCACTTCTCCTATCGTTGTACTGTTCAATTTGCAATGTGACTAACTTTATCAATGTTCAGTTGAAAATTGCTGCCACTCCTCTCCAAGTTGCAGTTTCCCCCGTTATTTTAATCATGAGCGTCTTCACCTTGGTCAACTTTGGTTTTTACATTGCCATGAACGCCTTGACTCCAGTTTGGCTCCAAAAGCCTGAGAAGATCGGAGGTTATGGATTCACTGCTCAACAGAATGCCTACTGTGCGTGTCTCTTTTCAACAGTCTACCATTGAAGCATAAACAACTAACAATAATACAGTCTCCTTCGTTCACTGGGTCGGCCACGGTATCGCTCTTCTCTACGGCCACTTCATCAGCGACCGTCTCCCACTCTACATCGCCTCCCGCAACGGTGGTATCTGGAAGCCAGAGTACCGTCTGCATGCCCTCTGGTTTCCTGCTGTGATCTGCAACCCCATCGGTCTCGGTCTCTTCGCGGCTGCTCTGCAGTACAAGCTCTCCTGGGGTGTGATCGCTGTCGGCCAGGTCATGGTTACCTTTGCCTCGCTCGGTATAATTCCCATCACGGTCAACTATGCCTGCGAGTGTTTCACAACCCACCCTGCTGAGACGGCCATCACTGTCAACGCCTACCGGCTGCTCTTCGGTCTCTCCGTCGCCTTCTACATCAACAATTGGGTTGCTGCTGTGACGATCGGATGGACATATGGCATGATGGCCTTTTTTGACTTGTTCTCCTTCGTCTTCATTCTCATCTTGTTATGGAAAGGTCACTCTATCCGTCAATGGACCATTGGTGGCTTGAACTCCAGTGAAGAGGGTGAGCATGTTGTTGATGACAAGGGAAATAACAACGATGGTGTCTAAATGTCAGGGAGTTCACCTCTCTCTCCCTCACTAGTTGTCTTATGAGGGCAAAAAAAAATTTGGGGATTACGTTATAATTTGGCGCCTATCGAAAGTTCGTAGAATTGCCTCGCGGGTTTCTCATTGTGTTTTTTAGTATATATACAAAGGATTTTTCCTTTTTAAATCCATATATGAAAATATGTGTCACTGCCACCTACATGAATATACCTCTCCCCCATCACTATCGTTAACAGCACGCCCCCGATTTCATATTACGCTCCTTTTATGTTTTTGATTTTCTGCTTTTATGTTTCTTCATTCGTTCCCATATGGGTTTACTCTTCGCTATTTTAGTTTATAATTACAACTCTGGCATGATGTGGCACAACCAAAATTTGAGCTTGGCAGTTTACTATCTTTTTGTATTGCAGGGAGTTGGCGTAGAGAGCGAAACGCTTTAGAGAGGAGCTTTTGTGGAAAGGATGTAAGCTAGTTAAGAAGCTCGTGATTCTTGATTTGACGGCATATTGGGAAATGTTGAAGGTCGGGAGTTTTGCACGTTTAGGAGGGTCATTTTAAATTTTGAGGTTTATGCAGTGGCATGTATGTCATGAGGTAGCATACAGACACGTTTTTTTACTGTAGGTACGTACGCATACAGTATGTACAGCAATGTAAATGTGCTGTATGGCACGGTGACAGCGCAGTGTGATTTTGAGGTACCTGGACCCGCAGATGGGTCTATTAGAGACTTATGCAAGTCGGAATCACGTCGAGAGACAGAAAAGATGAACTCATTAGAGTATCATTTTTGGCTTTTATCGACTCTAATTATCGATAAGGAACGCACGGGAGGAAAATAAAGGGCTTGATTAGCTGTTGAACAGAGTACATGTACATGGGGTGACTGGGGTCTCTGATGCATTCGAGAGATTATCCTGGACTTCGCGAACATGGACCGGAATAAGGAGACGGAGAATCTTCACAGGACGTATGTCCGGGCTTCTGGTCAAAGGCCTCTTGTCTCCGCTATATTGCTTTTGCCCTTGCTAATGCATGGCTGTGGCGATTGACCCCCGGGTATTCAAAGCCCCTTGCTCGTACAGTATCACCTACGAGCTTGCCGGGTCCCCTGGCTAGCCGTAACATGCAATCTTTCGTACTGAGCAAACTGGAATGCTACCACGGGTAGCTTTGGCCGAGTACGATGTTGCGAGACGAAAGAATGTGCATTACAGTACTGGGCTTCTTCACTCCAACCTACCCTTCGTCGTTTTCTCGCCTCCTCATTTCGATTCTGTGCCTACCCTAAAGGTTGCAATTGCGAACTCGCACCCCCGTCTTTGCTTACACGGTGCAAATAATACTACACTATCGTGCAGTAAGTAAAACTACATTGTCCCCAAATGGGTTCGATACATTAGTGTAAAGACAAATTAGCACTTGTTTCTTACTCTGCTTTCCTAGAATTGCCAGAAAAAGGGTCCACAAAAGCAGCTAAAAAACACCCCTTGTCCAATATTGTGAGGTTTTTCGGGGGAATACACTTCCAGGAACCAGATACCCAGCCATTCATCTACTCAATGGTTCTGAGTCTTTTGAAATAATCTCCCCTTCCTTCGCTTCCGTTGTTCCTGCGTATTTCCCACGTTTTGCCCCTACCTACCCCCTGCCGCCTTTCACTGTAAAGTGAGAAGAGAGCAAAAAAAGTCATTACGAGCGTGAGGAAAGCAGTGAAATACATGCAACAATGGGCAGTGTAGAGAACCCAGAGCCAACGCTCTATACTTTTGACGAATTGATTCGTCAACGGGCGATCGATGAGGACCAGAGTCCGCTCTTGGCATATCCGAAGAGCAAGTTGGGGATCACCGACTACGAGCTTATTAATGGGAAGCAGTTCAATAGGTTTGTGGATTGTGCTGCCAAGAGTCTGATCAAGGCGGGAGTGCCACCTGTGGTATGTTTTGAATAGTATCATTTTTGTGCACTCATGAAACAAAAAAAGCTACAGACTTAATTTCATTTTCTATTTGTCTTGAATTGCATTGGAGAGGACTGATTGTGCTGACGTGAAGTACTTTCTGCGAATAACAGTATGAAAACACTACTGTGGGGATCATTGCCAATTCAGACCTTGATTACATCGTCACCATCTTCGGCCTCGGTCGTCTAGGGTACACCATCTTCCTCCTCTCTCCTCGTCTAGCTGTAAATGCCTGCGTCGGCCTGCTCAGTGGACAGAGCAGCAAGATTCTTTTCTACGGCCCACCATACCTGGATATCTCGACGAAGACAAGCCAGGAAATCCCATTACAGCTCTTCCCCATTCTAACTAGAGAGCATTATGACTTCGACGACAATGGGCCTGAGTTCTCTCGATACGGCGTTGATAGCGCCAAGGAGCAGTTCAAGACGTTTATCATGATGCACTCGTCTGGATCTACCGGCATCCCACGACCCATCACTTATACGCATAAAAGACTCATGGTCACGCTGCTCACGTCGCAACCGTTGACGTCCTTCCAGTCCATGCCAATGTTCCATGCGCATGGATTCGTGACGATGATTCAGGCAATATACACCCGGAAAGTTATCTACCTGTTCAATGGCAATGTCCCACAGTCTCATGATACCGTAGTCCCAGCCATACGAGCGGCAAAGGTGGAATGTGTGTGGACAGTTCCGTATGTGTTGAAGCTACTTCTAGAGAAGCCAGATGGTTTGGAGGTGTTGAAGCCCAGCAAGCTTGTGTCTTGCTCTGGTAGCAGATGTCCGGATGAGCTTGGAGATACTCTCGTTAATAACGGGATTCATTTTGGGACAAATTTCGGAGCGTGAGTATCATCTATACTTGTTCTATTAAAAAGCTCTTGGCTAACAATAAGTTCTTATTGCGCTTAGCACCGAAGTAGCATTAATCATGTCCTCTCTCAACCGTCCCCGGGAAGATAAAGCATGGGACTACCTTCGACCGGTACCTCACGCTGCTCCTTACCTTCTATTCAAACCAATTGATGGCGACGTCCACGAATGTGTTGTCCTTGATGGACATAAAGGCAAAGTGATGACTAACTCAAACGATCCGCCCAACTCCTACCACACCAAGGATCTTTTCATTCCGCATAAGACAATCCCTAATGCCTGGAAATTTGTCGGCCGCCTCGATGATCGTGTCACGCTTACAAATGGCGAGAAGGTACTTCCTCTGTCTATAGAAGGTCGGATACGCAAGGATCCTCTTGTTAAAGAGGCCGTGGTTTTTGGCGTGGATCGTCCCATCCCGGGGTTGCTTTTATTCAGGGCATCCACCGCAGAGGGTCTCTCCGATGAAGAATTCCTTGATGCCGTTTGGCCATCTATTGAAGATGCCAACTCGCGCGCTGAAGCTTTCTCCCAGATCAGTCGTAATATGGTTGCTGTCATCCCAGCTGATGTAGACTGCCCTTCAACAGATAAGGCATCTATCAAGCGCGCTCAAGTGTATCGTGAGTTCGAGAAGGTTATTGACGACGTTTACACGACTCTGGAGAATAGAAACACGGGAACACTTCAGTTAGATATCCCGGAGCTGGAGAAATGGATTATTGATACGTTCCAGTCAATTAACGTTACACTACCCGATACGAAGGCGGACTTCTTTTCTGCGGGTGTGGACAGCTTGAAGGCTATTCAGATGCGAGGTCTCATTCTCGGTGAACTCGATATGGGAGGTAATGCCTCAAAATTACCTAGTATGGTGGTGTATGAATGCGGCAATGCAGAGAAACTAGCCAAGAAACTATATGCTATTCGAACTGGGGAGGAAGTCAACGGCGATGGCGCGGTGGACAGCGAACTCGAGACCATGGAAGAGCTGATAGAAGAGTATTCTATCTTCCGGCCTCATGTCCCGGGGACTTCCAAGACTCCAGAAACCAACGTGGTAGTACGTACTCCCAGTTCTAGTTCATTTATGACCTTTGAACTAACTGCCTAACTTCTACTAGGTCCTCACTGGAGCCACTGGCTCTTTGGGTTCGCATATTCTCTCCCAACTCGTTGCTACCCCCTCCGTTAGCAAGATATATTGTCTTCTGAGACCTTCCTCATCTGAACCATTGGCGCGTCTCTCCTCAGCTCTGGAACCGAGGGCTCTCGGCCATGTCGCCAGTTCACCAAAGATAACTGCCCTGTCATGCGAAATCTCCGCACCAGAGCTTGGCCTTCCATCAGCCGTCTACAATACCCTCCAGCAAACCATAACACATATCCTCCACTGTGCCTGGGCCGTAAATTTTGCACTCCCCATAAGCTCATTTACACAACAACTCGCAGGTCTCCAAAACTTGCTTACACTCTCCCTCTCTGTCACCACACCGACGCCTGCCCGAATCCTCTTCTGTTCATCTGTTGGCGCCGCGATCGCCACACCTTCTACCTCCCCTTCAGACTCCCCAACAGTTGTTGAAGCGCCTATACCACGCTTCACAGATGCTGCACCCACGGGTTACGCACGGTCAAAGCTGGTTGCTGAGCGCATCATGCAAGCAGCTGGCGAGAAAGCCGGCGCGGCAGCAACTGTCCTGCGTATCGGTCAGATCGTGCCGGCCCGTGAAGCAGGGAGCCAACTGTGGAGCGAGAGCGAGGCCGTGCCATTGATGGTCCGGTCAGCACTTGTGCTAAACGCGTTACCAGACGAGCTTGGTGGCGGGCGCGACGAGTGCCGGTGGCTGATGGCAGACGATTTGGCCAAGACCATAATCGAATTAGGTGGGATTGGCCAAGAAAAGGCTGAGAAGAAGGAGCGGTTGGTATATAACTTGGTGCACCCAAGGGCGTTTTCGTGGAAAAATGATTTCCTGCCAAAGTTGAGGGAGGCAGGGCTGAAGTTTGAAGCAGTCTCCTATACTGAGTGGCTGGAGAAGCTGCGGAGGAGCCCGGCAGATGTGGAGAAGAACCCGAGTAGAAAGTTACTGGAATTTTGGGAAGTGGGTGCCCGTGAGAAGAAAGAGGTTGTTTTTGAGACTGATCGCGCTGTAAATGATAGTGCAGCCTTTGGTGCAGCCGGTCTTGTTATCGAGGGAGATATGGTTTCGAGGATGCTAGAGGCGTGGAACAAAGTGTGGTAGTGGAGCGCCTGTTAACATGTTTTGAACAGCTAAATTTGATTAATCCCTGGCTATAATCATCATAGATAATTGGATCATATCCAATCTTGATATTCGTGTCTTTTTTAGAATGAGTGAATCTAAGAGCATAAAGCTAGCTAGCTTATTAGTCGATATTATTATCTATCAACAAGCAAAACCCACTTCACGTTCTGTGAATCGGAAAGGGTTCGGAGTTGCACATAGGTCACTATCTTGATACAAAAGTAGAGGGGAGGGACTACAGCTCTCAGATATACAAAGAGCTAGCTGCAAGTCAGGAAAATAAACCAAGAGAAGAAGTTCTGCTAAAGCCTCATATAACGCCTTTTCTTTCAACTGGTGGGTTGCACGCGTCTGGATTCTAACCAAGCTGAGATCAAAGAATGTGCCGGGACGGTTTACTATTCTGATAATTGCTAAATAAGGTATTGCAGACGTGACTTTATTAATAAGTTACCAATATGTAATTCATCGTGGGGCTGAATGGCTGTGCGGGGTGTTAAAAGAGTTTGGTAAGTTGCCCAGGAGAAGACGGAAAAGGGATGTCCGTTCTTGAGATCAGAAAATGGGCGTGTCCATATTGTGACTGTAACGCTGCAAAGATTCAATCGGCCAGAGTGGAAAGAGAAATAACTATACACCGTCGAAAGATCCGACGCGGCCAAAGGTGAATCGCGAGCCAGAA
The DNA here is from genome assembly GCA_021399445.1 of Xylogone sp. PMI_703. NCBI lineage: Eukaryota > Fungi > Ascomycota > Leotiomycetes > Xylogone > Xylogone sp. PMI_703. The sequence goes on from JAJTUQ010000003.1 coordinate 4,722,309, forward strand.
AGCATCTAATACTGCTTGGTTTGAACGAAAAGGAAGAGCAAGCGATCGCACTTTCCCTTGATATCAAACGAAACATGATGGCAAAAATATACACATTGGAAACAAGATTCCACTTTTAACAGATTTATTCTATGTACCTGGTAGATAAGGCTTCTTGAATCTTGATCTCCCTGTCCAAACTTTGAAGCCCCCTAAGAATAGACTGATCGTTTGTGGCATCTTTTTATTATGGATGTAAAACCCTTAGCAATGGCCAGTGTTATTTCCACCCATGTCGGCTCTCTTCACTGTTATCAGATTTCAGCACTCCGATGTGAGGAAGCGCTTTTCTTCAGTATTAAGCATGGATGTCAAGGATTACAGATATACAAGTGTGTTACACCTAATCTTGCTAGGCTGCTATTTACTCTTACAAAATTGTCCGAAGTTTGGTCTCCGGTACACACCGAATTCCGAGCTCACTTTATTTTACTACATCGCCAGAAATTATGCATGAGACGTTCGCAATGAACTAGGGTCGGACTGGGATACGTTAATAAAGATAAATGAAGGATATTGCAGCAATGAGCGAGAATGATGCAAAGCAGTGGTTGAATAGAGCCACACTCTATTTGACTGGTATATTTTTAATCATACTTCCTGTATACGATTTGCTAGTAATTTGAACTACAGTCATTTGTTGAAAGCTGGGTTTGGAGAAAGAAGAATGTCGCGTCGAGTTATGTAAGTCGAATATTTTGCATGAAATGTTTTGAATTAGGACAGCATTAGATGTTGATTCATATAATAGATTCGTTAGTGGAGGTATTGGTTTCAGTATCGTACAACAGCTTCTCGCAAAGCCTATTGAGGTTGTGGCTCTTGTTATAGCACTAGATATAAATAATCATTTGCAAACTCTATTGCCTTAATATAGTGATAGACTCGAGATAGTCACTGGAGACATCAGTCAATGAGCTGATAGTGAGAAGGGCGTCAATGCTGCCATTTCCAGGGCGAGACATTTAGACTTAATTATATTGAACGTAGCAATTCAAGGGCCATTTGGATTATTACTGAATTTATGCTGGCAGAAAGAGGACCGTGATGTACGAAGTGTCTGTATCAGACCTGGGATTGTTGATATAAATATGCAAGATGCTGTGAGGAATAAATGTAATCTTAAAAGCGCTCCCAGTTCCTTTGTGGAGGAAATGACAGAATTACTAAACGCATACAATATCAACAGTTAAGGATGCATTGCCCAAGGAGACATATGATTGGCTAAAAGGGTTCATGATCGAGGCGAGCTACTGAAGCCAGAGCAACCAGCTAGAGCATTTGTACAATTTGCAGTTAATGGCATTCCAGATGACATGGCATCAACAATTGTTGATTGGAATGATACCAGAATCATGTACGACTGACACCTGAACTCTGTGAATAGCGAAGCTACAACTGGGCACATTGAAGAATAGCGCAATGAATTTCTCAGACGAATTAGCTAAAGGATAAATTTGAAATGAATTATCTTACTAGGACTGAACAATTTAAAACCCATAAGAGAACCAAGCCCGCCCTTGGCTTACTGTGTGATATTTTAATCTGTGCAGCACGGCGCCGAAAAGGAACAACTCCTATTTTCGGTTCGGAACAGTCGGACGGCTTTGTAGACTCCGACGCCCCGGGCTCCAGGCCGGGACTGGATAAGGTAAAACCATGTCAGAACGAGTACAGTAGAGTAGTGTTAAGACTCCACTTTGTGACCCAAGTAATCGCGATGACAAATTTTCAACAGCCTAAGTTCTTTCCAGTTTCACGTACTATAGATATATCTTAGTAAAAATCTCAGAACATCCCAAGGCTACGGATGTGAATGTTGCGTATAATTCAATTAAAGGTTATGAAACTGGGAATCCTTCATGCGGAGATGGATTTCTTCAGCATAAACGTGCAGAGTTCTCTCACATGTTCTATGTATTCTCAGAGTGGTAAGTCAAGCATAAGGTGAGGTTGGTTGTGATACACATTACAGTACTCTATGAGCTTGCGAGAAACTTCTTGTTTATTATCCAAGTCCCACAGTGTCCCGCCTGTGGGACAGACTACTGTTCGGACCGACAGCACGCGAAGGCCGAAGGTCACGTCGACGTATATTAATGAAATACTATTCAGCCCTCTCTTGACGAGAACTTCTAAGCAGATAGTCCTGCCAAAATGTACGGCCGTAGTGACCAACCCAAGAATAGGCGCATCGATGAAGCTTCTTCAAGATCGACGAGGGGCAGGAGATCACGGACATCAATCGCCTGCAACCCGTGTCGTATGCGCAAATCAAAGGTAAGTCTAAAATCATTATCCTAACTTTGTGGTAGACCTAGTAAATTTGTTGATTTAAGTTACAAAGTGTGATGGAGGCCAGCCAGTCTGTCGAATGTGCATTGATTACGGCTACGAATGTGCCTACACCACACCGTTAGATGAAGCTAAAATAATAGTGAACCGAAAGTGAGATATCAGAAGCTCTCCTTACACCTGATTTATTTGGTGCCAAGCTAATTTTGTAAATATAGCTCCTTGTCAGTCTTTGAAGGGAGGTTACACGCATTGGAAGAAGCTCTCGCGAAAGTAACAGGCGAGCATACAGCAACACCTGGATTTGTTACTTCACAGCCATCAAATACCATGATAGATGTAAACCGTACAAGCACCGAAAATGAAATACTCGGGCAATCCAGTTGTGAGGATGAGACGAAGTTGGAGGTCATAGAGGATGTGGTAGATGGAATGGGTGCCATTACGTTTGAAGACGAAGAAGAAGCTTCCTATTTTGGTAAGAATGAGTTAAGCTGGAGCTGAAAAATATATACAGACGTCTAATATAGATAGGGCCAACCTCCAATATCGCCTTTGCCAAAAAGATATCCCAAGCTCTTACGTCGCTGAAAGGCGTTTCTGGCGAGATATACTTCGACGCAACCGTTCACGACACTGGCTTAAACACGGCATATCCATCTTCTTCATCACAAATATCATCTACTTTCAATCATTATATTACAGCTCCTCCTAGATCCACTAATTCCGTTCTCCCACCAGAGCCTGAAATTGCTCGTTTAATCAAGATATTCTTCTCCGGGACAGGGGTGCTCTTCCCCTATATTGATGAAGTGTCATTCTGGAAAACATATTCTAAAGCTGCTGAAACAAATTTCAAAGGAATTAGACGGTCTTGGCTATGTCTTCTGTATATGATGCTTACATATGCCAGTTCCCAGAAATCATTTCCTGGAGTCTCCGCAGAGGAGAGCTTAAGGGAGTCTGAAAGTTACCTCTGGAGGGTTTGGGTCCTTTCTGCTAGCATTCAATTCAGATCCATGAATTTGGAAATCAGTATGTATATTTTTTCAATATATCTAATTACACTTCATTTCTCTCTAAAAGAAGCCAGCTGACACTTATAGTTCAATGTCTGTAACCCATCCCTTAAAAAACGCATTCGTATACTAAATGAAGTTATGATAGACCGGCTCCTTTTAGCCTATTACCTACAGGGGACTCGTTGTTCTGCACAAGCGTGGGGTATGCACAGCTTGGCAATAGAAGCCGCGTATCAGCTAGGTCTACAATCCAGTAGTCACAACAACAAATACCCAGCGGCTGAACGAATTCTTCGCCAACGATTATGGTATGGCTGTATTGCGCTAGATAGGTGCTCATCATTCTACACCGGTTGGAACTCCATTATATGTATGCTAACTTTTGAAAGGGTCTTAAGCATGACGTTCGGCCGGCCACCTTCAATTCCCAACACATATATACGTGAGGATACGATTAAACCAATCTATAGTCCAGAGAGCGTGGATAATTCGCCTCACAATATAGTCGCAGCTACGAGCAATCCAAATATGCCGATTGGTATTATGCTTCTGGAAAATTGCAAGTAAGGAGATGCTCTACCTACACGTTTCATTATAATGCTAAATCACAACAGCACCTTATATTTCATCCTCGGCGATATAATATCGGATCTCTACGGACAGAATCTTAACAACGCTAATTTAAAAACGTCGAGTCTTCTGGGGAAGATCTTAGAATTAGAGCAACGTCTACTACAATGGGAACGACATCTGCCTCCCCCTCTAGAGGTTCTGACTACTAACCCAGCCTTAGAAGAGATAGATAGCAATGTAACAACGGGATTTCTCAACATCACCCTTACATTGCGCTATCATAATATACGTTCGCTTCTACATCGGCCAATCCTAATGAAGTTCCTTGACCATGTTAGTAGCCCTATTGAAGAGGATTCAGAATACGAGTTTCTTGACCAATTTGGGCAGGAGAGTCTTGATATGTGCAAATCTTCTGCAATAAAAACCATCACTCTTATTCACAACTTTGATGTCAGGGCTCTGTGGCCATCTGCATCGTGGTGGATTGGATTTTTCAGTTTTAATGCCTCTTTGACTGTATTTGGGTGCATGAATGTATATGCAAGTCAAGCAAGCATTCGCGGCAGTACTTCTGCATCAGAACTTTTACGACTACACGGCATTCTCAAAATGGCTGCTGCGACTTTAAAGAGTCTTAGAGACTGTAGGCTGATCAGAAGGTGTGGAAGGTATCTGAACAGACTTATAAGGATAATTGAGCCTTCGGGTGAGTCGTTCTGACCTTGTGATTCACATCATGACTGAAAATAATATAGTGCTTTCTGCAAATATGGAATGCGGCGATCATTTATCTGGTGTTAACTCATTGAATCCTATGTGGGACAAACCTCTTTCTATGTCACCTCTAAGTGAGAATGTTTGGTCATCAGTGGATGTTGATTTTGGGGAATTTTTAGCGACTGGAAATATGAGCTTTTTGGACGGATTACAGTCTGGACAACAATTCAGCGCATGATTTGGCTGTGGTACCAAGCATAGCTACTAGAAGCAATATGTAATATAAATATCTATTATACTCACATATTGACATTAATTCTGCATAACAAGATCTACACGTTTCCGATAATTGAAGGCTAGAAAACCCAGCTAAGCGCTATAAATTTGAAATACTACTACTCTACCAATCAACTCAGGAATCTCAATGCTTCCAAAGATGATGCAGAGTCGGTCTACCTTGCATAACCTCATTATATACATCAGAATTCATGATCGGCCTGCCATATGCTTTAATTCTTTCGTCCATTAACTCCTCATTGTCCGCATCATAGAGCCGTGCAATCAAAGGTATAGTATGAGCATCCAGCAAAGTGGGTCCTATTTCATCTCCAAAAATCCACGACGAGCCCTTTCCTAATGATTCTCTGATATCTATAATATTACTGAAAAACTTGAGAGTCTGTGCCCTGGTCTTGGCAACTTGTTCTGGCTCAAGCGCGTGGACGAGTGTACGTTCATGGCTGGCAAAGAGTTAGTATTCTAACATTTTCTCAACAGGCTACTTTAGGGCTTATTTACTATGCAGCTTTCCACTCTAGAGCCTTACGATACTGCTCCGAAATATCCTTCAGCGCAAGTCGAGCCTGTATCTCTTTTGTGATCCCTTCTGCCCGGTTTTCATGTGGCTTGAAGGAGAGTGCCAAGAACTGGATTGCATGGAGCTCTTTTAGGAGTCGCAGGATCGTTTCCCGGTGGGGTGGAGGACAAAGGCCGGTACATTTGTCTCCAATGAATTCTGTTATGTCGTAGCTATCGGTCAGTGGATTTGTGAAATGTAGTGAGGTCATTGCAGGGACCTGTGAATTCGTAAATAAATGAGAACAAGCCACAGCAGAATCGAGAAGTATCTCGAAGGTGGGTAACCAACCTGCCCCTTAGGATTAACGTTGATAAGGTAGTTTTCAGAAAGCTGTTCTGCCTTATATATATCCACATGAGTTTGCTTCACAGGAATAGCTTGTTCCGGTGTCTTTGACAACTTTTGCATTGCTAATGTTAGCCGTGTCTGGGTTGAGCATATGGAGAATTGGTTATAGTGAAGCTCGTAATCAGCAGCCTTTTCCGAAGACATCTTGAGATTTGAGGAATAAATATATCAGCAAAGACACGGTATTGGTAATTTGGACTTATTAAATAGTTCGAACTATCAAAAGATAAAAAAGGTTTTTTGCTAGAGTGTCTTATTATATAAATGATTTTGCTTTGGTCCCGCAGGACAACAACCGTGACAATGATTAACTTCCCTAGCTGCACGTTATTCGGTGTTGAGATGACACAGATGATACGTCGCGTGTATTACGGCATGCTACATTGTGAGAAGCAATGTAAGACGGATCGCGGATTTTGACCAATATAGCTTCGGGATCTGGAAGCATTAAGCTGTAATGAACTGCTGCTTACAGCCCTTCAAAGTAACTTTATTGTCGTCTGACTTGTTTGATTTAGTGAAAGAGACTTTGACGTAAATTTTGTATGGGCTGTGTAATAGTACAGCTATTACGTATGGCTAGCCAGTATTGTATCAGTCATATAACTCCTGATGACGCTAAGGGAACTTATGACGAAAGGCTTTATAGTGTTATCTTACATAAATCATTATGTTAAGCCATATTACTACCTAAGGTTAAATTCCGGATGGATCACATATAACAAGTGGACCGCTCGCGGAGGATCACCTGGGTGTTCTTCTCGTCCCGCCATTGCCCCGGGGATATTACGGTTTCCCCACATTTTACTGTGCCCCGCTCTGTACCACGGCCACGGCGTCCGAGCAACGCCACGTATGAGCCCGGACAATATTGATTCTTATAATGGTTGTCATTCTTTACGATGGTATCTATGAAAAATTCAATAGCACCGGCCCAGCATCTTGTTTCCTCTATCATTTTCGTCATAAACAATGGCTGGATCAGCGCCCTTCGTCCTTTATCACCATCCCTACTCCATTTGTTCATTGATGGTACGGCTTACACTTGCTATGCGAGGTAGGCCAAAGGACCTTGATTCTGAAATGACGGTTGAGGAAAGAGTCGTTGATATCTTCAATAGTCTTCAATTAGAAGAAGACTTTCTTTGTAATATCAATCCCAAAGGCCAGGTCTGCACATGATTACGAAGACATATGAATTTGATCCGTGGCTAACCATTATTCTCAGGTTCCTGTCCTCGTTCACCAATCGGATGGACCTAAAGCTCTTCCGGACAGCTTAGAAATCACTCTCTATATAGCAAAACTTTATCCTGAGCTCATTCCAGACGGGGAAAGGAGTCACATAATTGACCTACTGAGGGAGCTGCATTCGGTTAACTACTTTTCTTTATCATTTCAAAAGAAGCCTGCTTATGGGCAAGGATTATTATCAGCAGTGTTAGAGCGTCTACAGCGGCCAGGGATCTCACCTCGGTACCAAAAGGCGCTAGAATACAAACTCACCGTGTAAGCCCGCTTCTTAGCTGCGGAATATGTAGAAATATTTGCTTACGATATTTAAAGAGTTGACAACGAAAAGGTAGACGGATTGACGCGACCAAGGATAGCTGAGGCGGAGGACAGAACAAGAAGTATATTAAAGAAGATGGAAGATCTTCTCAATCAACAGCCACCGGAATCCTGGGTGTTTGGCAGTAGCAGTCCAACAGCTCTCGACGCTCATCTCATTATTTTTATTGCCCGGCTGTGTGATATTGGAAGGAAAGATCTGATCCCCAAGAGGGTATTAGAATATGGAGAAATGGCGACCAAAACACCAGAATGGGATCAGGTAATGCAGGGGAAACGAACCGTACTACAACCGGTAGCTTAACTATGGAACCTAGTGGGATGAAATATGATATCAAGCACTTGAATTCAATTTACGATGGACATTTTCGTACAGTATCTATAATTTCTATACTTAACATCCTAAGACTGCCCCGTGCTTGAGAGAATCAGACACTTCTATTAGATTAAGGATATCTCATCTATAGTCTAGAACGGCTTGCAGTTATTTCCGCCTTCGCCTCTTTCCTCAACACATTTTTCATCGGCTTGCCCGTCGTGTTCTTGGGAATAGCATCTATAAAGCGAACCCCGCCATCTAAGTTCTTGTACTTGGCCAATTTCTTCGCCACGTACTCCTTGACTTCGCTCTCCGCTAGGTTATCTCCTATCTCCGGTCTCCGAACCACATATGCCCTCGGAAGCTCACTATCGCTTTCAATGTTGGAAAGTCGAACACCAATCACTGCTACCTCCGCGATTCCCGGATGAGTGAGCAAGACCCCTTCGATTTCTAGCGGAGCTACTTGAAACCCCCGGACTTTGAGCAGCTCTTTCTTGCGGTCAACGATGTACCATTTTTTCGTCCGGCCATCGCAGTATACGACATCGCCGGTTTTGAACCAGCCGTCGGGGGTAAAAGAAGAGGCATTGGCGGCAGGATTTTTGAAATAGCCTGAGATAACACAGGGGCCACGGATGCACACCTCTCCTTGGACATCATATGCGGTGATGTTGTTTCCATCATCGTCTATCAGCCTGTGCAACAATTTAGTTCTGGTGATTAATAACAAGAGGGTATAGTTAGGGGATCCTTACATAGCTTCCATATTCGGCACGAACCTGCCGATGCTCGCCGTAGTATCATCTTCATCTGGAGGGAACATAGTCACTATGCAGGTTGATTCTGTCATCCCCCAAACCTGGGTCACTTTGGCTTCCGGTGCTAGTAATGCCTTAAAAGACGCCTGTGCTATCTTATCCAAGGGAGCTGCCCCAACGGAGGTGTGTTTTATAGATTTGAGGTTATACTGCTTTGAGAGTGGGGACATGATAATTGCGAGAACTAGAGGCGGAACAATTAGAAGCTCAGTTATCTGGTATTTCTCTAGATATGATAGATATGGCTCGAGTTCGAACCGGCGCATTACATAGGCAGTGTGGCCTCCACGCAAGGGTGCGACGTGGACGGAGGGGACAGCCGCCATATGGAACTCAGGAAGCGCATGGAGTCTACGGATCTGCATATAGTAGTTAGCAGAGGACCGTGCCACGGAACAGGCTGCTTCTCACACTGTATGCCTTTGGCTCATATATCTCCATGCTCAGCGTATGCTCAGCAATGAAGTTGTAGTGAGAGATCATGGCAGCTTTAGGCAGTCCAGTAGTTCCACTACTGAACATTCGCGCAGCGGTCGTAGCTCTTGAAATCTCCTCACTATCAAATTTGACCCAGTCACGCTCGCCGTGTTGGAGAAGATACTCCCAAGATCTGAAACCTGGCTGGATTGTCTGACCCAACACATTGAAAATAAAAATATTTTCCCGTTGAATACCGCACTTTTCACCGGCTTCCAGCATATTGCCAATGATCTCTGGCTCCGAAATTACGAACTTCGCCTCGGCCGTTTGCAAATGATGTGTCAGTTCATATGTCGTGTACGCAGGATTTGTGCCAGTGAAGACACCTCCGGCGCCGATTATGGCGAGGAAGATGATGGAATAGTATATCTAATTTCCAAGAATCAGCCATGCAATTTGGAATACCAATTTAACTTTTTCCTCGTGGACGAAGCGGTCTAAAGCCATACATCATTAAACGAGTGGACACAAATACAATCACCAGGCTTAAATCCTACAGCATGAAAGCCCGCTATCAGCTGTTGAATCAGTTTTCGGGCTTGTCGCGACGAAATGGTTCGAGCCAGATTTGTAGCATCGTGCCATATCTGAGCTTGAGAGTCAAAATACAGTTCATTTATCTATCCAGTAAGTTACTCTTGGACGACAGCTTACCGGGAGATCTTGATCATACTTCTGGTCCTCGAAAATCCACGACAGAAGATCTTTTGTGGGAATATTAACTACACTTTGGGCTTTGAAGTACGTCATGTTGCTAGAAACCAAATTGTCTCGCCTCACGTTCTCTGAATGATCCATGTAGAACTTCCGAGCTGCTCCCTTTTGTATTCTGTAACTGCTTGGCAACGTCTCCTACGCCTTCACCTAGTGCGCGAGCGAGCGGGGTAGTCATCATACCCTTGGAATAATGACCGTTGATTTGGTGTTACTTTGCTGACTAGAGCATAAGCCCGGAACGGCGCTGGCGACGAGGGAGCTGGGCGTCCGCGGCCCGAATAAGGGGTTAAAGTTGTTATGTAATTGCAGTACCGTGGATATCTTTGAAAATATAGTTTATGAGCTATTAGGGTGCTATTCCTATGATATAATTAAGACAGCATAAGGTTCTCCTTAAGACTCGGACGAAGGCGAGAAATCCAGCCTTGTTTAACTTAAATAAGATACCGCATTCTCTGGGGGACCTCGGCCCCCGATGAACAGCCACCTCACGCCATCCAATAGATGTTGTCAGCTCGTTCTATCTCACGCACTGGAGTAAGCCCACGTGTAGCCGTCTTTACATGCAGTGCAATAACTCATTCTGAAAGCTCTTTTAACTTTACTTTTATGATAAATTAACAAGTAGCTAAAATAAGCTTAAAAGCTTAAGAAGCGCTTACACAAGGCCGAGAGGGCTAAAACATATATAAAAAAAATAAGTTTGATTTTTGAATAGTTAGTTTGTGCGTGCTTGAAATAAGCCAAGTTCCGGTCTGTAAGCCAATCTGGCTAATCCAGTCATAACAATGTGTAGTATTCAGAATGCACTCGAGACCAAACTCTCATCTCCCTAAACATCAACATGAATATCGGGCTCATTTCATTCACTGATAATTACTACTCTACAGCTCTAAATGCATCTTCATCTATTTTAGCTAATGAAAAGATCCGGCGGGCGTCTGCCATGAGAGAAGGATCCGCTGCTCCCATACCAACGGGCATATTGCTCGCCTTACGCCATGCCATCTCGGCATCCGCGCCTGATCGTGACCAGAAGCCATATCCGATCTATATACGCAGTCAGCCTTGCTTTTGGAGAGTATATCAAACAAATCTAAACTCTACAAATGGAACATACGCTTGAATTCCCGTATCGATATCCCATATCGCCCGAGGTAATCTCTAATACAGAAGCAGAGCCTTGCATTGCCAATGCCGCGCGCATTGCATTCATTTTTAGCATTTGCTGGCTGGTCTGTTGCGCCGTGGCTAACCGCTGCTTAGCTAACTGCGCTTGAATGATGGGCTCCCATGAATCCTTCTTTCTTTGTAGTTCGGCCCTGTGGTTCCAGAATTGGGCAAAGCTTGCGAACTGGCCAGTCATGCACGCTTCTCGCAATAAGCCTCGAGTACGGTTTGTATATGTTTGGCAAATGAAGCCCTCGTTCTTTACTGAAGCATACACTTCCTCTGTGAGGTCTCGACTAAACTGGGTAGCATAAGAAGTCCCTTTCACAGCACGTGAATGACATTCTTGGCAGAGTACAATGGTACAGTCATTGACATCGGCAGCATTCGGGTTTATGCGGCCAAACCACCTTCGTCCAGAGCTTCTTGTGAAACCCCGGTTAGCTCCACCACATGGAGGTGGCTCGGTGGCTATGCTTGCTGCAACTGTAAATAGAAGAGACCATTCTCCAGCTTGAATGCCAGGATTCATAGAGTTGAAAAGTCTCGTTGCTCTCCAGGCTAGGGCTGTCTCGAAATCGTCTTTATTATCGGTAGAAGTGCCCATGGGAACACCAGATGGCATGAAATAGCACTGTCGTACGACACCTCTTGCCAGTGGCCGGTTGATCACCGAGAAAAGATGCGTGGCTCCAAATAGTGCAATTTTGCACCAGTAACAACAAGGGCAAACTTCGATAGTAGGGCAAGCAGTGAGGCAGTACCAATTGGCCAAATCACCAAGCTTTTCTTTCTCCGTTGCCAAATCCTCTTCTGCAACACCTCTAGCTCCACTACAGGCGTTCAGCTTCCCAGAGTACGCCACAGTATTTCGCCATAGCTCAAAGTCTACTTTCCTAGCTGCAAGCTCCATTGCCATCTGCGAGATAAGAGTCGAAAGGTCGCACGGCGAAGTTCCAAGCTGCTGGTCTGTAAGTCGAGCCGGGAGAAAAGATGACTCCAAGGAAGTGTTCACTACGTGATCCGAGTAACAAGCTGCACAGACATTCCCACCCTTTTGATCTGCAGCTGTGAATACAATGCCCGGAAGATCTGGGGAGAACTCAGTGATTGGCTTCCCTGGTCCGGGGCATCCAGGCATGGACATGCGCAACCGGACCTCCTTCGCAAAATCATCGAAGCTGGCGTTTCCATCTTCAAGGAAGCTCTTTACAGCACGCTTAAGGAATGGTTCAGCCATATCACATGTCCATCCCGAAGCCCCGCCGTTCATCTCAAAGTAGAATTCCAAGGGGGTCTTGCGGAGCAAAACTTCGAAGCAGGTAGAGCAGATTGTGAGTGATGGAATAGCATTATTTCGCGCAGTATAATATGGAGTGGGTTTCGTTATAGTAGATCCAGTGCATGCTGTGTAATGAGTGGCTGATTCGACCCAGTTTAAGATAGGATGGAGACTGCCCTGAGGGACACATTCGTTCTGCCACGTAAATAGCACCCGTGGCCAGTATAAGTCGCAAGTTTGGCTGTCCTCGTCCGATGTAGGCATGTAGGATATGAATTGGCGGCTTAGATGTGGATTTGGTGCAACTCTAGAGTTATAGCAGCTGGAACATATTGAGAAGGTGGCTGAGTCCCTAGCTACATAGAACTGGGTATACTTGGCGAGTAGAGGTTCTGCTCCAGTGCATTTCTGATCGCTACCAACGTCGAATATAGATTCAGTGACAGGGGGAACATATTGTTGGTAGTTTTGCTGCGGAGGCTGTTGATACTGTTGAGGTCGTTGATATTGCTGCGGATGTTGTGGTGCTGCCGGTTGGTGGTATTGTTGCTGAGGCTGCTGCCAGGGATTTGGATGCACTCCTTGTGGCTGAGCCTGAGCCTGAGCCTGGATGTTTTCAACCGCTGCCTCTACCTTACGACGAGCTTTGTTAAGGAAGTTCATGGCAGTTTAGACTGGACAAGATGAATAGCACGAAAGCTACACCCATTTGTGGACTTGTCTTGTACAAATACGCGCCAACAGTCAGTGGGGCAATATTTTCACCCAGCCCAAATCAGCCTTCGCTACTGCAAGCCATGAAGGCAGAGATCAGTTGTTTTCAGCCGCTCCTTGGCAATATCTTGTTTCATCCGGAAGAAAGCTTAGGTGGAAGAAGCTATTCTGGGAGCATTATCTAGGTGTGCGGTCGACATATACTGTGACGCTATTTAGTAACTAGTGAGAACTGTCCAAAAAGCTGCGAGGGACAACTATGGGGTGGAAGGCAACTAGCGAATCGTTAGGTAAGGATTGGTATATACCATATAGCTACAGCGTCTCGACCTGGAAAATGTAAAAGTGGGCTAGTTGGTGCCTCGCGCAAAAGAAGGCGCTTCCCCAGCCACCGTCTTCTGGATATAGCATTGTTGGTTATGCTATGAGGATTGAATATTATAAGCATTCCAGTAAATTCAATGCTTAAAGTTCACTAAACTTACAGTCTATTACGTTGATCGATAGCGTGAAATTCACTTTCATTACAGGGCAGTTTTAGGCTTCTGTCGCTAACATGAGCCTAACGTACCAGCGATGTCAACAAGGATGCGTCTTTGCTATACATTGCTCACCCGTTGTCCTAATCTCAGGCATCCATGGCCCAACATTTAACAATCTTCCAGGTCAGATATTGTAACTGGATAGTCCTCTGCTTAAAATCTATATCAGGTACGCTATTCCCAGTTAATGTCAACCACTGGTGTTCCCTGAGAAATTGTGAAGGGCCTGCGGGTTCTTAGAGCATCACACAATCGGGAGGATCATTGGAATCAGCCAGCCGCTCCTGAAAAAAGGGTGGAGGGAACCCTACTGGTGTATATGATCTTCAAGCTGTACACATCGACGTTGTTGCCATCCAGCAGGACCTGCTGGGAATTAAGACGAGTATACTGTCTCTACTTTCAGTCTCAGGGACATATGTTAATTCAATACAGTACTTAGATTAGGAATAGGTAACTTGAATACTCCTAACGCAGCACAAACCCAGTGAAGTCTCCCAACCTCCACAACGGTCCCACCATGCACAACCTCGTCAGATCCCACGGCAACACCAGCTAATGCGGCCACGCAAGTAACCACCCTAACAGCCCCTCCAATTCCTTGAATCCCACTGCTACCTAGAAACCACCTGGAACAGCAATAGGGGTGTTAGTCCTCAAAGAGTGGGATGAACCGCAATCGAGCACTAAGCAAGGGTGCCAAGGCCAGTAAAAGGGAATAGAACCTAACCCCGTACAGTAGAGGGTCAATGGACCGAATACTTCTTAGGTATAGTCCAGGCCAGTACCTTGGTACAATCTGTTACTTATAAGCGCAAATGACTGAGTTGGAGGACGAATATTTGATGCACTGGATGATGATGAAATGGAGGCTGAGTAAAGGACAGGGAGCACAAAGGTAGATAACGTAAATTATATCAGGAAAGAGAACAGTGCACACTATTCCATGTTAATTACAAGGTCCTAGGGGATGCGAAATATCACGATGATGATGTTAGGGTGACCAGAGATCTTGTAAACGTTAAGAAAGGAAAGAGCCATCTACCTAGCCGAGTGTTGATACCGTCTTCTAATCTTCCAAGTCGATGTTATCAACTTTGCCTTCTCGTTATTGTTTTGTTTGCTATCCCAGGATTGATAGTATTGTCAATACTTGTATTCTCTACTAATAAATCTTCTATTGCTAAGGTTCTCTTTAAAACATACACAAACAACATTCTAATCTTACTGTAGGAATAGAGACATCTGACACTCTTGACTTAATACGACTGTTAGAGGAAAACGGCGCTAAGTAAAATGCCCGACATTTGAACCTACCCCCTTTCATGACAATCTATTCTAATTCTATTTCATTTCTCATGACCCTGCTTGCTCTAAATAAACTTCGTTCCAACAATTCCGCAGTTGACAAATAATGAACGACTAGTGGATATTGTAGGTCTATCCCCGCGTGACTCTGGGTAGCCACTCTCTTGTATCCATATCGTTGCTCGAGATTTTTCAATAATTAACAATATAATCCCATAGTCAACGATAGTACAATAGTAAATCCTTATTGTAATATCTACTGTAGTGGTTGAGTGGGCATAATATTTTCAATGCATGTGTAATGATCGTTTACGATATACGACAGAAGTTAAGCACCAGTTCCCAGAACGGGCACACCTAAGGTCTGGTTAATAAGAGACTTGGCTGGACTCAGGAGCCCTTCATCTGCTGTGCTGTCCTAGTGCTGGATGTAAACAAAATAAGTGCATCTGGGGTTAGTCATGTGATTAGATTACCAGAAAGCTCATGATCCTCTGCTTCCGCCGTCAGCCATTACAACGTGTTTGATTGGCGCATGCCACAGTAGGTTCTTGTAATAAATGCTTCTTGGGGCTTGCGCCATTTTGCATTTGGTATTTTCAAGCGCTCATATGGCACTGCGCCTTCGTGGTCCCAGGAATGACACTATTCAAAGATTGAGCGAAGCGACAGAGAGCCTCTATATGCACTTATATTGAAAAATGAAAAGATTGGTTCATATAATGGCTTGCTCGAGTTTCTTCGCGAGCTTGGATACTTACCTTCCGAGAAAGTGTACCCTCTCGTAGAAGGGCTGCTCAGGTGAGCTTACCGTGTTGAATATGGTTCGATGGTGGTTAACAGCGAGCGGTGAGAGTAGTAAGCAGTGGCAAGGAGTTGACAATACCCAAACATCCGCTCTACTAAAGAACCCTTCGGTGTTAAGACAGCAAGGAGGGTGAAAACCCCGAAGTGACCATACTTTCATGGATTAAAAAATTCCAGAAGCTGCAGAAGGGTGACTCTCGCAAATAGAGATCCAGATCCTCGAGTTTGTGAGGTACCATTATCCTCTTTGGGTGACATCGGGTTTCCCGACCTTTCGGGCGGCAGACCCGCGGCCTTTTTTCCCACAAGAGTCCAGAGCCAGTCCCGGCTGATACTGTACTGTACTCATACAGCACTGCGAGTACCTTTAGAGTGCGAGGCCAAGACCATTGGTGGCTGACGATAGCTGCCGTGATTATATCCGTACAGTGCTAACAGTAGCGCAGTACGGGGTATGGGGTACGGCGCAATTGCCATGTGTGGGGTTTGGCCTTCTGATAGAGCAAGTAGCGGAGACCAAGTGGAGAGTGAGTGGGGCAAGGTCCACCTTTGGAAGGCAAAGATCCTGAGAGCGTATTTGAAGTCATAATTATTATGAGCAATGTACTATGAAAGCTGTGCTTATGCCATACGTCTGACAGTTGCAGCCAGCCCGTCCGTTTAGAGTGCGATTACGCTCCTTAAGTAGCGACGGAGTCCCGCATCTCCAGCGTTGACAAGGCGGATATGCCGATACAAGTACAGAAGCTGGTCCCGTCAGCAGTGCGGGGTGGCCCAATCGGGACACGAAAGCACACATCCCAATGTCACCCCGACAGCAGAGTCGATCATTGATAAGTGTGGTATAATCAAGGTATATCCATAATGAACGGGCTTAAACGTGAGTGATGCCAGTTCGTGCTGCTACTCTACGCGTGGACCCCTTGTCAGAGTGCAAGTTCTCGGCCCCGCGTCCTTATATACCTACCGTCCCCCTCTTGAATTGCTCCCGTTCTTACTCCTGTTCCTTCTGTCTGTCTACTTCTCCATCTTTCATACCGATAGGCCAACTTGCTCCATACTCAGGCCAGCAAAATGGCTTCTACTGATGCCGAGATCGAGAAGAGTCCTCGTGCGGCTGATCTGAGCGACCATTCCCTGCCAAGCGAGGAAATAGAGAAACAGGAGCGAATGAACTACGAGCATGTCGAAGCCGTCAGCTCTGAAGTCCAGCATGGCAAGGTGGTAGAACACCAGTCGCGTTTTACCAAGGAAGAGGAGGAAGCCGTTATCCGGAAACTCGACTGGCATTTGATGCCTCTGATCTTCACGCTGTATTCGCTCAGTGTCTTGGACCGGTCGAATCTGGGCAATGCTAAGATTGCCGGCATGCAGGATGATATTAATCTATCCGGAAACAGATACTCCTGGCTGGGGACTATTTTCTACATCTCATGTCAGTGTTGCCCTTTCTGCGCGTTGCAGTTGTAGTTGTCTTGCTGACGGAATAATTCTCTAGATATCCTCTTCCAATGGACGCAAATGGGCTGGAAGATCTTCCCTCCTCATAGGGTAAGCCTGTTTCCTTTTTGAGCATTAAAGTTTTCATTTGAGAATCCTTCGAATCCTAGGGGTTCTATTTCTTCTTTATGCTGCGAGTCGTTTTTCCCAGCTCCCTATTATCTTCCCTATATCTACCAATAATGACACTAAGCTTGTGATATTACCAGTGGGTCGCATGTGCTTGCGTGTTCTGGGGTACTGTGTCGAGTGTCCAGGCTGCAACGACAAGCTGGGCCGGCTTAATGGTCTGTCGATTTCTCCTCGCTATTCCTGAGGCAATGTACGGCCCAAGTGTACCGCTTTACCTATCATTTTTCTATCCACGCGAACGGCTGGGCTTGAGAACTGGTATATTCTTGTCAGGATCGGCGTTGGCAAATGCTTATGGAGGTGCGCTTGCGTATGGCATTTCTCAAGCTCGGGGTGCGATAGCGCCATGGCGAATCCTGTTTTTGGTGGAAGGTAAGCTAAGTGTACATCGAATATACTATATACAATCTAACACTTCCCGCAGGTCTTCCAACAATAGCCTTGGGTGTCGTAGCATATTTCTGGATACCTGATGGTCCATCCACGGCAAGGTTCCTCAACGAGCGAGAACGTGAAATAGCGATTGAGCTATCGCTTCGTCAGCCAGGTGACCGTGAGAATGACAAGTTTCAGTGGAAACAAGCCTTGGGAGGGCTTCTTGATTGGCGCTCTTATCTTCCATCGCTGTGCTACTTTGGCGCCAATGTGTGCTTTGCTTCCCTTCCTCTCTTCATTCCTACCATCATCTCAGAGATGGGAGCATTCTCTACGATTCAATCTAACGGTTTATCGGCCCCGCCTTACGTATTGTGCTTTATCTGCATCGTTTCATGCGCCTTCCTTTCTGACCGTGTGGGCGTCCGCGGACCTTTTGTCTCAGGTGCTGCTCTCGTTGCCGCTATAGGATATATTATCCTCGCGACCCAGGATACCGTCGGTGTCCGCTACTTTGGGCTGTTCCTTGCAACTATCATCTTCACCTCGGTTGCTTTACTTCTATCATGGGTTGCAAACACACATGCTACGGATTCAAAGCGCGCCGCCGGCCTTACTATCCTGGCTACCGGTGGCCAATGTGGACCCGTGCTTGGAACAAACATCTTTCCTCCAAGTGAGGGACCGTTCTATCGTAAAGGGATGTGGATATCATGTGGAGCTTGTCTCTTGGTTTTTGTCCTGGCTGCCCTTCAGAGCTTCTTGCTTTGGAGAGAAAACAAGAGAAGAGATGCCAAGTATGGAAAAGAGAGGGATACCACGCATATTACTGTCCAGAGCGAACTGGGTAATGATAAGTATTTCAGGTATGTTATTTAAAGTTAGTGGACGGCTCAGTTGGACTCAACATCACGAACTTTCCACTACATATTCGGCGATCCTGAAGCTTGATGTCTCGATTCAATTTCTGTAGTTAATTTTACCTTCATATTGATGTACTTGATACTTTTGGACCAGCTTACTATTAGATCTATATGAACGCTTGAAATCTTAGAACCGAGCTCTGGTCTACTAGAGAATAAAATATCGTTGTTGTCTACAATACGTGAATAGGACTTTTGAGCCTGGTGTATATCCAGCTGAGATATGCCAATCTTCGTTGATTATTAATACCTAACCTTCCCACATCAGCGGACTTCTCATCACTTTTGCTTCATATATCAACTGACTGGTTACCATTTCATATACTAGTCGGTGTACATAGCTAGTAATTGAGCGAGAGATTGTGGACGCAACGAATACACATGAGGACACCAGTATAAACAGTTGATACCCTGGATATCAGAACTACAAGATCATACTCACTGAGCCTGATTTTGTCGCTTTCTAAACCTCACACTAGACTGCTATTTCCTTTTTTGTGTGAAAATTGATTTTATATGATTTCTAGAATGCGGTGTCAGTCTTCATTCCAATTGATACGCTGACCATACAGTAGTTGAGAAATGTATGATGTATGGAGCTAGAGTGGACGCTCACGATTACCAGGAGTGATATTGAGTTTGTATTCTCCTATCTATAAGTAGTAAATCACAAATCAACGGGAAAAAAAGATACTTGTATGAGTGAATCAATAGATGGTTTTCTGGGCAACGTATTATTGTTATCCGTTCCGGAGGACGTTATAGTGATATAGAAGATGATATTCAAGCCGTGTATTGGAGCACTCTACAGCACGAAATGAAAAAAAGTTCAATTATGTAATCAATAAGATCTGACTAAAAGCTGTGTGAGTAGTCTTAACCACTGGAAGAGATCTGCTTATGGTTGACAGCTCCAAATTGTCGCTGAAACCATGCGATTGCCTGCTTCTCAGCTTCTTCTGCTTGCTCCGTCTCCTTTGAATCAGGGTTTGCTCTGCTAGCACGAATCGAAAAGCCATGTTTTGCTCCAGGATAGATAATGACTTCAGATTCAATACCGGTCTTGTCCGTAAGCACTTTCTGAGCTTTTCGAACCTCCTTGATACCCATGACAGCATCATCATCGCCGATTGCGATCGACAAATTTCGCTTGACGTTGCCGATATCTTGAGTGACGTTGACATTGCTAGGATGAGCAGTAAAGAATGCATCCGCCAATGGTCTACCATTTGCAGTTCTTGTATCTGCGTTATCGTGGCTGAGCTTGATGGCGTGGAGACCACCCCAACAAAAGCCTGCTATGCCGACGGGTAGGCTAGTGCCTTTCTCTTCGCGGAGTTCCTTTAAGAAAGTTGTCACTCTCGGCCAACAAACGCTGAATCTGTTTCTGTACAAGAATGGAACAAAATCAAACATTGTAGCAAAGGTAAAGTAGCTTGCTCCACGATCAGTCTGGATTACATAGTAGTCGTTGGAGCTTGTTGACTTACGGCTTCCAGATCCAAGACTCTGCCCCATCCCACATATGAGCCATGTTGATCATCGTCCTCACAGGAGCTGCCTTACCTGGAAATAAAGGATCAGTCGTCAAGAAAGAGTTGCAAAAATATGCGACTTGGGAATGGGGCGGGTAGGGATGAGATCACCATCCATGAAGTCAGGCAGATACACCAGAAACTGCCCAGCTGAAGCATAATGGTCGGCTAGTATTTGATTGTTGACAAAGTCTACTCCAAATGCATCAGGAATGATCACAATAACTCCCAGTGCCTGTTTGCCCGATGCAGGTTCTGCGAGGTAGGTACGACGACCGTAGACAGTCCCCCAGCGGCCTGTTGGGGTGCTAGGATTAATATGGCCAGTGAAGCATTGAGGACAAGACATTTTGCCTTCAGAAGGTGATTCAAACTGCTGCAGCAATTTGATTATTGCTTGAAGAGGAACGCTAGGAGATTTGGCTGTGGAAGTTGGACTCAGCAATCCTATCCATTGACGAGTAGATATCAAATGGACGCACTCGACGGTTTATATTACTTGCAACGCGCGGAGACTGGCCAAGACTCCACTGATAGAAAAATAGAGCCTTGATGCCAGCCATGGTTTGCGAATACACTGGCTTGCGATTCCTTTAGGTGGATGTGCGGCGTGGTATAATATGATCGAGGACTGTCATCACGAAAATGGTTTAGCTTAAGCGCAGTCAGAATTATTTATCCGGTCTTGCCTGCCTCCAAATAGGTCTACTTCTTTGAAGCAGCAAATCAAGTCGTCAAATCCATTCCACATTGCAACCAATATGACAGAGCAACATCAGCAAAAGCGAACGTCAGATGGGTCTCGTAGTCGCACGGGTTGCATCACATGCCGAATTCGAAAAAAGAAGTGCGATGAACAGCGTCCAGCATGCTTGGCGTGCCGATCAAGACAATTGGCATGCTATGGCTTTGATGTGCCGACTCCGACTTGGTACACCGGTAAGGCTAATTGGAAAGAGGTGAGGGACTCAGATGAGGCCAAGAGCCTTCGGACCCTTGCAGAGACTCGCTATAAGATTTGTAGGAAAGCCGGATCCAAGAACAGCACTTCTACCGCTAATGGGCTCCCTGCACCAAGCTGGGAGGGCTATGATCAGCCTCATCGTTCTTTACAGCTCCTGGCTGGGTTAGCGCTGAGTGACATTCGCATACTTTCGCCCTTTATTCTCTTAGGAGCCGGCATGAACATATGGCAGTTGCATCCGGAAACCATCTGGTGGGACAGTAAGATACAAAGTCTAACACCCGATCTCGGCTCTTCTTCAAACGAAGAAACAAGATTGCTTATGCTATTCCTGGACGTCATTCATCCAATAACACATACGTTCTACAAGCTTAGCAACAGCAGCGATCGGAGTTGGATGCTCAACCGCCTTGTCAGTAAACAAGCTCTGTATTGTTCTGCTTTAAGTATCAGCGCATGTTTTGACTACTCATTAACTCAACCACCAAGCATCAATGACATAGGGATTTGTCCAAAAGTAAAGCTTCTACAAAGTAGGGCACTCCGTGAACTACAGAATGAGATCGATAAGTTCGCACTAATGGAGAGCACGCCGGTTGAGGACTTCGTATGGGCTGGAGTTCAACTTCTTGACGTGGTGATTCATCTTGAGACGCTTGAGATTTTCAGCATGCTTCAAGGACATTGGGAAATGCATCATCAAGCCGCGAGAAGAATCTTGAACCACATTGAAACTTGTGCTTCAATGAAACACAACCAATCAGAATCGAAGACATCTGCCATCGAAGCTACCTTGTCAAGCTGGCCCTTAGGCGATGCACGAAGACGCTCCTTAGAGTTCTGCATCACTAACTTTATATGGGTCGACGTTCTCTCTATTTCTACTTTCGGAATACAGTCCTACTCTCCTTGCGCTTTCGATTATCTCGGTCTCCTCCAATCAGAGACCATCAAGCCGCAGCATATCATGGGCTGTCAGGGATGGATCATGACAAACATCATAAAGATCGCAAGACTTGAACACTGGAAAGCGACGCATCATAACCAGATGCATACACCCGATATCAACGCAGAGCTAGTGCTACGTGGCAAGCAACTTGAAGACGAGCTCCAAGATGGTATTGATAAGCTCGAAAGAGATAAGAATCGTGGCGACGCCTCTATCCCAGATGAGGACAGGAGACTAATAAGTATTGTGTGGGCCTATGGTGCCCAAGTCCTGCGACAAGCCACAATTTCTGATATAGGGCCTGCTCAACCAGATATAGACCAGACCTATGTCAATGCATGCCTCAAGAAGCTTGAAGACCTACCGACTCGTCTTATTATGCGTACCACCTGGCCATACACCATCGCAGGATGTATGTCGCTCAGCGAATCCCAGCATGTGAGATTCCGCTGGATATTTGGTAAGATTATGCAGGAAGCGCAGCCTCCTGGTATATCCTGGAAAGGATTGATTATCATGGAAGAGTGTTGGAGATTGCGGCAGTTGGAAGCGGATAGGAAAGTTGGATGGAGAGAAGCTATGGAAAGCCTTGGAGCACGGGTCATACTTACCTAAAGAAGGGGCCTTGTAGCTTCTAATATCGGGCTTTCGCGGCTTCGAAATTTGTTTCCTTATGTGGGTCAGAACCAACACTCAATTGGGTGAAGCTTAAGGATGACAAGGTGTTACAACACCTACCACTAGGTGATTCTCAGACGCTAAAGAGACAAGGTAAGGAGAGCGAATCGCAACTATAATGCCACAAATACATCGATTCTAACATGAATCCTCCTTCAAAGGGATTGTATGTCCAATAAAATTAACGAACGATTTCATAACCCGGCGCTATCCGTGGCGATACAGGTTCAGCTCACGATTCAAGCCATCCTTCTCCCCTCAGCTTTAGATCCTATCTAAGCCTTGCAATACGAGATCAGGAAATTACATCCTTCGAAGATTCTTCCTTGATATTGCTTGTATGTACCGTCAGAATGGGCCAATTGCGAACCTCTCAGACTTTATTTCGATTCCTTAAGGAGCTGACGTCCTCAATAGCAGCACGACGGGGGGAGGTCAGCATATCCTCAGCAAGATAGATGAACATAGATGAGGCAGTGGGAAGTGCGCATAGAAGGCAAGTTGTTAGCGGTTATGGCGCAGTGGTTGGGCCACTACACATGCAAATCGTATGGTGCATAAACTCAATTAGCTGCTAGTCTTACTGATATCAGTACGGGGAAATATAATTGTCGTGCAAAAAGTGAGCCATTTTCAGCAGCCAAGTGGATAGCATTAGCACGGCTACGATGAAGTGCAAAATAAGTCCTCTATATTTTATACAGATATCATATACAAGGCAATTCGGGATAAACATGTAAGGAAAGGGAGTACTACATGCCTTTTTATTGTACGTAATCATGTTGGACATACTTATATCAACTCTCTTTCAATATATAGTAACTGTAGACGGTATGCTTTCTGAAGAGTTAATCTGTCACGAAATTCGTGCGTACCAATAATAAGAGCCAATAAATCGTTGGAGTTGGAATTACGGTCTCTTGAAAAACTCTTTCAGATACGTTTCCTGCGACCAGGGTATTCTATATGGGCATAATGTATTGGAACGGGCTCCAAAAGCTTTCATCTCGAGCAAACCGCATCTTAGATCTATCGTAACTAAACTTTCCAAATTGAGCACTTATATCATCATATACGAAACAAATCAATACTTGATCTATATTCCTGAAATTCTTGGATTATCGCTTGATAAACTATACGATTTACGATAGGCTATAAAGGCCACCTTCATACCATTGCAATAATCACGACCGTACCATCAATTCCTAAGGCTCGTTTCATAATGACCCGCACAAAGATTCGAAGCGACACAAAAAGTGTTGCGAAGAAAGCAGCAATCCACATCACAGTATTAATAGTGCGTGCCTTTTTCTCAGCCAGGTACTGAAAGTCAGATCCATCTTGAAGAGCTGAAGACAGAAAACAGCGATGCAATCCAGAGTTGAGAATATATAGAAGCCAGTTGGTATATAGGAACCTCGCAGAGTTACAGTACCCGAAATCGCTCCCCCCCGCCACCCCCAGAGAAAGGTCCACAGGTCGATCGCTCTCACCTTTTTTCACTTTTCTGAGCCCATTCGTTAGGGCTTGTCATGGAAGTTTAGGAACTGCGAGGGTGCATGGCAACATTAATGAAACCTCCCCTGGCACTCCGCGGTTAAAACGAAGGTACCCGTATTGGCTAGCAAGTAGACCACCCTTAGCAGAGCGTATCCGGTGCATTTTATTTGCGAGGAGCACACGTATCTTCCTCTTTCTCGCCTCTGAACTTTGTTTCATACAATACGAGCAAGTCTCATGCCCCAGGATCATCGCACAACATGTATTCCGGAAGCAATCTGCTCCTCTGGACTGCCGTGTGCTCAATTGCAGCTATAATCTCCTGGGAATTACTTTTCTCTCCGCTACGACGTTTCCCAGGACCACTTGCAGCCAGATTTACCAACCTCTGGCGTGCCCTCGCGACGTTATCTGGGCGTATTGATCACGCCAATGTCAAATGGCACCACAGATATGGCTCGGTCGTGCGAGTTGGACCAAATACCATCAGCGTCAGCGACCCAAGTCTTATCAGAGTCATCTACGCCACAAAGACGGCTTGGAAAAAGGTTATGGCATAGCTCTGTCTATCAATTAGTATTCTTTCTAACAGGACACGATCAGAGTGGGATGTACAAACCAAATGACGTCCTCATTAACGATATGCGGATATCCAATTTATTCAGCGCGCGGGACAATGAGTGGCATGACAAATATATCAAGCCCATTCGGGGTCTGTGGACGATGTCGAAGGTTTTGGAGATGGAGCCATTAATTGACGAAACTCTCAACAAGTTTACTTCCAAGCTAGGTGCGAAGTTCGCGGATGGATTAAACATTGGAAAGACATGCATGATGGATGACTGGCTAGCGTTCTGTAAGCATCGATCTGACTTATCTCACCTCAGCCACCGGAAAGACGCAATGTGGCTGACAGTCAATCACAGTCGCCTGGGATGTGGCAGCTAACATTAGTTTCGGAAGGCATTATGGCTTCATCGACCAGGAGAAAGATGTGGACAATCTAATTGTTGATTCTACGAAAGGCCTTTACTACTTTGCAACAGTAACCACCTTCCTCCCCCAGACTTACGTAGGCACACTGCTCATTACCGATCTTAGATCTCCCAAATCCCATGGCTGGACTATTTTCTCGACAAGAACCCCGTCGTTCGAATTGGGCCCAAGCCGACACTCACCGGTGTCCTATATACATTCAAGGTCGTGATGGAATACCAGCAGGCACTTACTGCTAAGGGCCCAAAACCTCACGACAGTGTCGAACATTCTCTAGACCAGTACCTTAAACTCAAAGAGACATACCCCGACATGGTCGACGATAACCAAATTGTCAACTACCTCATGCTAACCATCCTCGCTGGTGGAGACACCACCTCAGCTACGATGCGAGCTTTGGTTTACTACCTGTCCAAGAATGCTCATGCATATGAAAGCCTTACTTCTGAGCTTGACGCCGCAAATCTTTCTTTACCCGCACAATGGAAAGATATTCAAAACCTCCCTTACCTTGATGCTGTTATTAGAGAAGCTTTGCGCATTAATCCGGGTATTGCGATGATCTTCGAACGCACTATTCCCGAATCCGGCTTCACCCTCCCAGATGGACGTTTCATCCCCGGTGGAACAGATATAGGTATCAATCCTGCTGTTACAAATCGAAATGAGAAAATATTTGGGGAGAATACCGATAGTTTTGATCCTGACCGATGGCTTAAGAAGGAGGGAGAGACTAGAGAAGAAGTTAAGGATAGGCTTAGGAAGATGAAAGATGTGGCGGACTTTACCTTTGGAGGGGGGAATAGGGTATGCATGGGAAGATATCTAGCGACACTGGAGATGTATAAGCTGTTTGCCACTTTGTATAGTTTGTTTGATGTGAGTTTTTTCGTTTCTTTGGAATATTCTTTCCGGCCTTTAGCTCAAGAGCAACCGCGCAATAAAGAACTAAGAGCTAACTAAAGGTATAGATCAAACTTGTAGACAATAACCATGAGTGGAAGTATTATGACGCCTGGTTTGTATATCAGTGGGATATACCAATGACGGTTTCACGACGATTTAAGAGCTAGAATTTGTTGATTCCACCAATAGTTTCTTTAGCTATTCATGATCCTTTCTATAAGCCGAGAATACGTTAGCCTTAAGTCTAAATACTCTCTTGCCCATTTGTCAAAAATATATCGATGATTCATGTTTTGATTCAGTGGCAGCTCTGCATCACCCCACGGTTGAAAACCGTCTCTTTTAATCAACCAGCGGGAGACACCAGTTTAACACTTCGACTACTCCAAAAGCATGCCAGCCTCTACGAACTTATCCCGCCAATCCTAAATCACGATGACAATATTTATACCTGTGTTTCGTACTATACGCAGCTATATTGAGAGGTCTTGATCCCAATTTGGATTACGACTATGGCTGTCATAAAACTCTTACTATAAACAGTTATTGAAAATATAGTATACTTACGAGACCTCTGAGATATTGTTCAGGAAATAGAGCGTGAATATCATTAGCCGTAGCCCATGCTCATAGGCGTTATGACCTATTGACCTATCATAAGGTTATTGTGGAGATCAATAGTGCCCAGCGTACGTGAACTTTCAAAAATATTGAATGCCGACTTGTTCTCTTCTATATATTTTAGGACCCCATTGAGGGAACACTTATAAATATTAGTTAGTGGATATCCTATGCAACTTCGAGGTTGGTGTGTAGCAGTCCTAGCGTCAGCTACCGAGACCACAGTAGTTTGGTACAACACGTCACTTCTCACTAGTGGCAAGCCGCGTCTAGGCTATAACATCTTCACTCTCCTCTCACCCCAAAACGCCCTGTATCTTTTCCATATGCACTTTATGGCTAGCCAAAGGACCGAAAAGGTCACCCTAGAGCCATTAGTACAGTATAAATCTCCCAAATTGGCTGATAGGACAGTATGCCACGGATCAGAGTATCCTCTCTCCTTTCATAAAAGATTCTATTTCTTCTACGGTAGCTTGATAGATCCAGGAACGCTTAAAAAAGTACTTGGACTTCACGAATGGCCGCGATTATTTCCTGGTAAAATCACAGGTTATCATTGCATGATATGGGGAGAATATCCAGTCCTGTTAGATGGCGAGCCTCATGAAGTGGTTTATGGTATGGCGTACGAGGTCACATCTTTAGAGGCTGCCGAACGGCTGGAACACTACGAAACTACGAGGTATGAAGTTGTCTGGTGTGACATCGAATTTGAAGATGGGACTCAGGTGGCTGGAAAAACTTTCAAGTGGGCAGACGATCTAGCGGAGCTCAAAGTAGGGACATTTGACTTAAGGGACTGGAAACTGGATCGCCTAGATCGGGATGCATTACAATAAAATATGGCTATCAGGGTAATGGAATGGCGCCTCTGTTGAGCCTCATCTAATACTGGATATTCCTGTGCTCAATTACTGATTTCGACGAGTGCCGCTCCACGGAATAATATACGCACTCCATTAGGAGTGTGTCAAAACCCCTATTGTACATTAACAATCTTAAGAAATTAGTTCAATTAATAGATATATACAGTTTTGTCTGGTACACCTAGAACAGTCTCGACTATTGCTCCAGGGGTTAAACTCTTAGTGAATCTTATCACTTGGTTTTCATCCCTGCCCCAAGTATCCATTCCTCCGTTGGCTTTGAGAGTAAACCAATTCTCGAGTCCTCCTTTACCGAAGTCACCACCAGTTGCAGTGACACTGACATAAATATCCACTGAGGTATTATTAATTACTGTGATGTTTCCCATCCTATCTATTTGAAATATTAGTACGTTCATCAGTTGATATATTATAGCGTACTTGTAAGTAGTTGACAACGACCGATTTCAGCTTTGAAGGGACGATAACACCCGGGATTTGATAAACCGGATCTTGGGTAGAAGTCACAATGTCAGCCAAAAGATGAATGACCTTGCCTAGTGGTAAGAGTTTCATAAAATTTGATGGTAAAGTTGTGTCAGAGAGGGAGTCATCTGTGAGCTTAAATAGTTACTGTAACTTGAGATAAGTCGGACACCATCCTAGAGATCGTCAAATCGAGCCGCGATATTAACCACACGGTTGATTCGCCGGCACGCTGCCACGTTAATGTTATACTTCTACCCTTAGCTTCGCTACCCTTTCCTACATATCACTCAGCGATAGATCAACCCAAGCCTTGGCAGAAGATGAAAGTGAGAGAACCAGCTGTTCCGATTATATGGTTAGGATTTTGAATGTCAGATTATACGCCCCATATTGTGCCTAGATTCGAGAAGCTTGGGGTTCACATAATTTGCCCATTTGAATTTTGCGTCATCAAGCTAGCACTAACTTATTTCCGCCTCCATATATATTACGTCAGAATTGGTAGAGGATGTAATCTCAACAATCCAACGTTGGCTATCCCAAGTGTTCGAGCCACCTCGAACCTGTCAGGGCCGGGCCATGGTTACGGAAGAAGGCAAAATTTCTCCAACTGATGAATTATATCTCGACAAATTCTAGACGCATTATAAGCATAAGCGGTTGCGAGACAATTCAAGCTTGCTTGGGCAAGTAATTTGGGGAAGTCTACCATGCAGTAGGTTGCTCCAATTGCACTACGAACCAAGCTCTTATCGCGAACAATTTTTAAGCTACAAAAGAATGTTAACGTTACCGCAACTAGAAGGTCACTTGGCAATAGCTTAATTTGTCTAGTTAGCGTCTTCTGCCTCGGCAGGTTCCGCCAAGGAAACGAGCTGTGGAGAAATCCATCTCCGCTATCCCACTTCTGAGAGGCGTTGGTTCCTACAGTTCGGACAATAATGTAATAGGAAGGTAAGGCATCTGGGGCCTGATATCTGCGAATCTCTTCCATAGGAAAGAAACATCATGTATAGGTCTGGCAATTATCACTGATCTACCGGTATTGAATTTAATTGTAAATAGGCTGGTATCTGACAACGGGAGACATGGTGCTGGGGTTGGTCCAGCCAGCTATGTCTATTTCCTCCACCTTGCATCGGTTACCCAAGTTACAGGGTGGCAGGATGCTAGCTAAATAAAATCTAGATGGTTTAGCTTGCACTGTCCAATTCGACTACCAGTAATCCGCGCCGTTGTTGCTGGTTATTAACCCCGTAGAGACGCAATGTAACCATTCCTTCACCCACGTGGGGAGGGACCTCCCAGGCCTGTCAGGGCACGTTCTGCTTCCCCTGGCGGAAAATCTTACTGCGTCATTTAACTATCGGTCATCGCCGCCGGGTGATTGATTGAGCTTCAGGAGCTTCCCAAGCTTTCTAGACTCCACCTACCCAGCCGTCGGTTTGCTTACTGCGAAGAGGCGCTGCGGTTTTGCGTCCATAAATACAAAGCGCACGACCCATTCTGAAGGCCAAGATTCAGGGCTTGCTCGAGGCTTCTTGGACGCAAGACAAATCGTTAGGGAAAATGCGGTGGATCAAGGTGTTGTGCCTCGCCGTGCTGGCGGGCACTGGGCTCGCAGAGTCGACGAAGGGCATTTACGACCTCCTCAAGCGCCAGATGCCACGCCACGCTGATAGCTTTGAGCTTTCTCTTGTTGACTCAATCCCCCATACTTCTGGACACGATCAATACGTGATCTCGTCTACATCGCGTGGCAAGATCTTGGTTGAGGGAACGACTCTTAGTGCTCTTTCTTCCGGGTATGTCAGTCTCTGTACCTTTTCGCAATGGGTTCAATTGACTGCCATATCGAAGGCACAATTTCAGTAGCCGATTTAACTGATTTATTTGTATAGTATTCGTCGCTATCTGACTGATGTCGCCCATGTGGACATTTACTGGTATGTTGGCAGTCGGCTTGACGCGGCGCCGTTTCCCCTTCCACATCTGAAGCAGCCGATTCGCGGAGCAAGCATCGTGCCATGGAGGTACCACTTCAATACCGGTAAGAGCTCTATGAATTGAAAGTTACTTTTTACTTCCGAATTTTTTTCCTAACTTAAAACTGCAGTTACATTTTCATACACTAGTGCATACTGGTCATGGGAGGATTGGGAGCTCCAGCTTGATTGGATGGCCTTGCACGGAATCAATCTACCTCTGGCCTGGGTTGGCGTGGAGAAAATCCTCCTCGAGGTTTTCCAAGAAATTGGTATGACCACTACCGAAGTCTCATCATTTTTGAGTGGCCCCTCCTTCCAGGCATGGAATCGATTTGGAAACATCCAAGGATCGTGGAATGGCGACCTTCCCCAGTCATGGATTGACTCCCAATTTGCGCTAAACAAGCAGATTGTAGCTCGTATGGTGGAGCTTGGAATGACTCCCGTACTACCATCATTCACAGGTTTCGTCCCAAGGGCAATCACACGTGTCCTGCCGAATGCCAGCGTAGTGACAGGATCGCAATGGTCTGGGTTCCCGGCTAATTACACCGATGATACTTTCTTAGAGCCAAATGACCCGAATTTCACGCTCCTACAGAAGAGCTTCGTAGCTAAACAACAGGCGGCATACGGCAACGTTAGCCACATCTACACTCTCGACCAGTACAACGAAAACAACCCATTCTCGGGAGATACTGACTATTTGCGAAATGTCTCTCATAACACCTGGCAGAGTCTCAAGGCGGCTGACCCTGAGGCTATCTGGTTGATGCAGGGCTGGCTCTTTTTCTCCAACTCTGCATTCTGGACTCAAGCCCGTATCGAAGCGTGGTTTTCCGGCATCGAAGTGAACTCCGATATGATTGTCTTGGATCTGTTTTCCGAGTCACAGCCTCAGTGGCAAGCTACCAACTCATACTACGGCAAGCCATGGATTTGGTGCCAACTTCACGATTATGGAGGAAACATGGGCTTGTATGGCCAGATTATGAACGTCACAGTTAATCCGATTGAGGCTGTCGCTAGCTCCGACTCTCTAGTGGGTTTCGGCTTGACTATGGAAGGCCAAGAACAGGAAAATCAAATTATGTATGATCTGCTCCTCGATCAGGCGTGGTCATCCACCGCTATTGATACCAAGCAATATTTTGAGGATTGGGTCACAAGCAGGTATTCTGGAAGCTTGACTATCCCAAAGGGAATCTACAGCGCGTGGGAGGCAATGCGTACCACCGTCTATAATAATGCCAATCTTACCGTGTCGGCAGTGCCAAAATCTATCTTCGGTCTGGAGCCCAGCATCTCAGGTATGACGGGCCGCACCGGTCATCACCCAACGACTCTCAACTATGATCCAGCCGTTCTTGTCAAGGCATGGAAATCATTCTACGGGGCTGCCGCTCAGAATATTCTTCTGTGGGCCAACCCAGCATATGAGTATGACCTAGTTGATATCACCCGTCAAGTTCTTGCAAACGAGTTTATCACATTGTATGAAGATCTAGTGAAGGCCTACACTAGCTCATCATCTAAGACTAAGCTCGCTTCCGCGGGCAGTAAGCTGATTTCGCTATTGAACACAGTCAATCTCGTCCTCAGTACAAATAAGAATTTCCAGCTCGCCACATGGATGGGCAGTGCTGAATCCTGGGCCAAGAAAAGCCGCAGCACTACTGCATTTTATGAGTATGATGCACGAAACCAGGTCACGCTCTGGGGCCCCAGTGGCCAGATCAGCGATTATGCATCCAAAGACTGGAGCGGTCTCGTCTCTAGTTACTACGTTCCGCGATGGCACATCTTTGTGGACTACTTAGAGGCCACGCCTCATGCAGCGTATAATGCAACGACCTTGCATAGTAAGTTGCTCGAATTTGAAGTCAAGTGGCAGGATGAGGGTGCCTATTCGAAGGCCACAAGAGATGTTACTCCTGCGCTGAAGACTGTTCTTGCACAGGTTGAGAAGGAATGGGCATCGGTGTTTGCTAATTAGTTATGATGTAATGTATATAACTGTAGATATTACGACATAGATAAACTTATGAAATTTTATAAGTATCAAGTTACTATTCCGATCCATTGACTTAACCCAAATAATTGAAACCAGACGTGTCCAAAACCTAGTAACATTGAAATTTCTGTGTTTCTAAAAGACTTAATTTTAACAGGTTATCTCAAGGAGAATCGTTTCTCAAGGCTTATCATTCGACGCTGTCATCTGTCTTAGTACTAGTCCGCTTGTTAAGCCATCTCTACTCCAGCGTCAGTCTTAATTATGAGCGCTATTACAGTATACTGGCTCGGAACATGCAATCTAGAAGTAGTAGGAAAGATAAAAGTAGTAATGCCAAAACCACGGAGATAGCGCAACTTAGCCCTTTGGAAATCTAGCCACAAGGCTTACATATAAATCCAATCACGAGCAAGTCTAAGTGATCGAAGCACACATCTTTATATTATTATGGTCAGTTCTATCTAATGATTATATAATTTCCTGTTTGTCGATGATAGCTTGAGGTAGAAAGTCTGGTATAACTTCAACTGTCAAAGAGTAAAATTTTGATAATATAATCAGAGATCAAGTGTCACAAAAGGGTGCTGGAGGCTATACAAAGCTATCTAATTACTCTACAGGACGAAAACTTTCGAATAGTGCTTAAGCGTAGGGGAAGTGGATCAGCACACAATGTGCAAGTGAGCCCCTATGCAGCAGAGAGCTATCTGCTCATCAATTACGGTAGGATGCAAAAAGTCCGAATACTGTCCGTGCCCCAAAGCTCTTATGATTGGTTATAATACTGCTTATATGAATCTAATTGGATTGGGGATCAGATAAAAGTGGATAGGAGTATTCAGACTTTTTGCATCCTACTGTAAATTCGACCATCAGTAAGCCAAATAAGCTTAGTTATAGATCTAGGTCGGAAGTATAAGAATTTGTCATCCTCTGCATACTGTATACTCGTGTCATCCAGATAGAAGGTAGCTGGGTGTCAGGACACATAATTATTACTAAGCAGAAAAGCAACTAGAGTTCCACTTTTGTTCTTAAAAGGGGATACGCAATATGGAGTAATATAGCGATCACCGTCATAATCTCCGCCTCTTCAATGTGGGACGCATACCATTGTTACTCAGTATATTAGAGTTGAGTAGTACTGTATGTGGTGATTGCAATACACCGCATATATGTAGCATATTATTTGGCTGAAGTTGTACCCAATACATGCGCAATGGACGAAATGCGGCATCAACCATGTATTAGCTCAATTCCGATATTTGGGTCACAGCGGTCATCTCCCATCGCTGGGCAAATGTCACAGTGCCGAAGGCCGATATGGTAGGGGAAGATCCAGTCAACGTACAGCTAACTACAAGGGGTATTATGGCTATGAAAAGCCTGACTTTGGCTTGCGAAGCGGGAGAGTCAAGATCAAAATGTATTATATCTTGTGGATTTCTAGCTATGAATACTGCCTTGACTTCTGTATCGACACAAGCTCGATTTATATCATAGTTTGCACATTCTAGCCATATCTTGGCCTTCCTTCACCCCACACAACCTATCTTTCTGGTAATAAAATTGCTGTCGATCCGTTTCTACCCAATTTGTTTTATACTCGGTCCGATCGCCCGGACCGAGTGCGAGATACTTATGGCGAGTAGGTTACATTGTTCATTCTCCTTCCACTCATGAAGGGTTTGGACAATCACATAGACACAGCTTGACTCACCACTGACTTTATTGCGCCACTAGTTCCCTTACCTGGTATAGATATCCATAGAGCAGGAAACTTGAGGCCCCCGAAGACTGGCGCTGTTTCTTGCTTCCATACACTCCGGACACCGCAAGAACCACCGATTAACCAAAGAACTAAGAAACTCCCGAGCACGGTAGGCATAGACTACCGAACCCAGGTCGTGGATCCAATTAAACCCCTGAATCTACGTATAAAATGCTTAGTTGCGCCTCCCGCATGACAAGCATTCGCATTTAAGGTTCTCGTACGGAGTATGGCGTGCACTAAAGGTGTACTATACGAGTGATGACCTCCCATATAAGGTCACCACGGCGGAGAAGCAGTAACGGTTGTTGTCTGTACTGTGAAGATGGGTCTCTCTTCTCGCTGTCTAGACCACCCTACATTCGTGCGCTTAAGCTCCACGATATCACACTGATAATTGTATGGTTATCACTAGGCCTGGGCCTGAGGTTGAGTCAGAGCCATGGGGAAGTTCAGTTGGCATGGTCCATACATTCCCGCTATTTTATTATTCTCATCAATAGATACTGTACTGTGTTTGCCACCCTCTTAACTCTATATCTCCGCTACTTCAATCACTTAACACTTTAGAGCTGCGGTTTTCAGGACCCCCCCGATCCAGCCAGTGGTTATATTATCCCTGCTGGTTAATGTTACGGTAGGACGGATCTTGTCCAGAGCTCTGCCGA
This sequence comes from Xylogone sp. PMI_703, assembly GCA_021399445.1. Classification (NCBI taxonomy): domain Eukaryota; kingdom Fungi; phylum Ascomycota; class Leotiomycetes; genus Xylogone; species Xylogone sp. PMI_703. The sequence continues at coordinate 4,756,778 of JAJTUQ010000003.1, forward strand.
ATCTTAGCTATGATCTGGGAGACAACAGATAGCTCAAGGGGATAGGCTCCCAGCGGTTCGACAGTGTCAACATATACGTTACATTGAAGTTCTTATTAACTTCAATAGATCTTCACACACCTTCCCAATTGACCTTGGCATCTAATTACCCCATGTAATCTCCGGCAGCGAATAGGCTCTCAAGGCCCGTATTTGACCCTTCAGCAGCGGCTAAGTCGGCCTAATGCTAGCTTATCCACCACATCGGACTGGTTGAAATGAGGGTTCCCACTATGCTTCGTATTGTTTATTAGGAAGGTAATTTGAGCTTCCGGGGTGCCTACGAAGTATCAGCAGGCCTAAAAGTCTCTTTAAGCTGAACGAGGATGGGCTAACTATCATGGAGCGTAGCTACGATAAACTCAGGCCAAGCTGGCTATAAAGTAGGCTGAATCCTACTGCTTTCACCACCTACCAGAAGAAAATCGGCAATCACTTCTCTAGCCCACCGTACTCCTTGCTCGTACCTCTATCGGTCAACATGAAGTTCACAGCTGCCGTCCTTGCTGGACTCTTCTGTGCTGAGGCTGTCCTGGCTGCCGTTCCCGCTGAGCGCAGCCACGGCCGGGCCCTCAGCCGCCACAAGGGAGGTCCCAGGCGCATGGGAGGTAATAAGACAATCAAACACGCTACGGTCCAATCCAACTGGGGCGGCGCCATTCTCGAGGCTTCGGGATTCAGTGCCGTTTCCGCTGTTGCAAATGTCCCCAGGGGTGGCGGCGGCTCTAACGCCGCTGGTACAGCCTGGGTAGGTATTGATGGCAACGATTGTGAGACAGCTATCCTGCAAACTGGCTTTGACTGGTACGGCGATGGAACTTATGATGCTTGGTACGAGTGGTGGCCTGAAGACTCTTGTAAGAGCTCTCTTGGTTTTAAATATGACTTGAAAGAATACCGACTAACTTTCACACAGCTAGCTTCTCGGGCATCACAATTGCAGAAGGTGATGACATCCAGATGTCAGTTGTTGCTACCTCCAAGACCAGTGGCATAGCATCATTGGAGAATTTGACGACTGGTCAGAAAGTGAGCAAGACTTTCTCCAACGTTAGATCTGGCTCTCTCTGCTTGACCGATGCCGAGTTTATCATTGAAGATTTTGAGGAGTGCCAAGGCAACAACTGCCAATTTGTGCCGTTCGCCTCCTTCTCCCCCGCTGTCGAGTTTAGCCAGTGCTCTGTTACTGCAAACGGCCGGAGTGTGTCACTCAACTCAGCTACAATCTCCGAAGTCGTGATAAACAACAGAGCCATTACCAGCTGCTCTGTCTCTGGCAGTACTGTTACGTGTTCCTATATGTAAGGGACACCGTGGTAGGCAGGCGATTAAACATATATGTTCTCATGAGAAGGCTAAAACGTGTTCACTGTGAGCCTTTGTCATTACAATGAATCTGATAAAATAGAAAATCATTGAATGATTAATTATTCAGTGTATTTGTGAATATTGCTCAGAATCAGCTATACTGGCATATGTCAATAAGTCTTCTGTGCTGCAATCTTACTTTGAGCCCGGATTTATATAATTTGATCAAATTGTCTTCTGGACACTCTATGTAATAGACCCTATGATTTCAGTTTATAATCTTGAAGTGCTTTCTTTTTAACACTCAATAACTCCTTCGTAAGAAGATCTCTCTGTATCAAGTCTGTACCTTCCACCTCACCGTAAGCATCCTTAGTCTGCTGAAAGACTGCTGACTCCCAACCTGTATGCGTATTCACATTTCCCAAATCATCCCAGCAAGCCTGCATTGTTCCACCAATATTCTTCATGAGCCCCTCAAGACCTCCCGCTCCGCCTCCCATGTGATATGACTTGAAAGGACCAGCAATAGCCCATCTAGGTCCCATGGAATTTTCTACTATAAGATCTGCTTGGCCTACTGTGACTACACCTTCATTAACAAGATGAATAGCCTCCCTCAACAAAGCAAATGCTAGTCGATTAGCTACAAAACCTGTACACTCCTTTGCTAGCACAACTGGTACTTTTCCTAATATCTTCCAATAATCTATGGCTTTTTCTATCAGATTTTGGTCGGTATTTGGAGCAGGTACAACTTCCAATAGCGGCATGATATGAGGTGGATTATACGGATGAACTACCAGCAGACGCTCTGGCTTTTCCATACGCTCCGCTTGTTTGGACGCCGGAATTCCGGAGGTACTACTCCAAAAAAGACAATCATGCGGTGCGAATTTCTCTACTTCTGGCCATAATGCTTGTTTAAATGGTTCATTCTCCGGACCTTGCTCTTGAACAATATTAGCTTTTGCTACCGCATCTTGCAGAGTCGATGCGATGCGAAGTCTTCCGGAAGCAAAGAGGCCATTGACCCCGCCTTGCTTGTCCAAATCATCAATGTATCCTATGTGTGAGATGGTTAGAATTACTTTAGTATAGCTTATGAGTTGTACTGACTTGGAAGTGTTTCAGAGATGTAACTCCGTATGTCTGCTCTAGTATCGTAGATCGTGACGGTACAATTTCGAGGTTGACCAAGGTGCGATGCAGCGAATGATAGCCCGATGGTGCCTGCACCGATAAGAGTGACGTTAATCTGAGTGTCTTGCTCCATGGTCGGAATACTGAGTCCCTCTTTTGTGGTGCGATTATTTCAATGTGAGTGATGACTCGGATAAAGAGTCTGCGTGTGGGGATCAGGTGCGGGGATGCTATGAGCCAGAGCAAACCCAAGTTTCTTGAGCAGCTACTGTTGTTGTAAAGCAAAAGTAATTTCTTTATACCTTAGAAAAGGATGCGACATAGATATTTGCTTTATCATTAGAATTTGCTCAGACTTGCTCAGTCGAGTGATGAGTAATTGTCCGGTCGACCGCCTTCACATAAAAGATAATAATTGCATTCGAATAAAATCCATCCCGAGTTTCCACCGAAGTGTAGGATTTTACGAACCAAGACAAAGGCGGTTCTTACATATATCAACTTTTCCCAAACCAAGACTTAGGAAATTAGGATTACCTAGATGATAAGAGAAAATCTAGTGATCTGCGATTATATGACATCGGTCCATATGTAAGTGGATCATCTGCAAGCACTGTGTTTTGTTCATTGGATGCGAAGTCTTAGGTTATAGGGCGCTATGAGCAAAATACTACGAATGGACTAGAATTGTAACAATGCACGATCACATACTTTAGTATGGAAAGTTTCGTCTTCATGGAGAGGGATCCCGGATTCAAGCTACATAGGACTTTGTGTTGTTCAAAGACTACACATCATGGCTGATTTTGAAAAACTAAATGACTTCTAGTGTATTCTTCATTATTATAAACTGTGAATACTACACAGAATGCTCGTGAAACTCAAACTCAACAGTCTTGTTAATACCTCTGCTACCATTTTTATACTGATCCTGCTCTGAATTCCTCTCTTCTCCATCTGGTGTTACCGCCGTCGATTGCGCGTCTTCAACAATTCTCTCCTGGGAACTTGATGCTGCATTGGCCTCGACTCTCGTTTCGATAGCATTGATGGAATAGAGAGCAATATCGGTACCTCCTTTGCGAGTCCGGGAAGATTGGGCTAGGTTCCCGCGGTTATCCCGAGCAGATGAGGAGTTGTTGTAGTTGGATTTGGAAGTGAGAACGTATTTTGAGGCAAGAATGTCAATACTAAAATTGGAAGTCACTTAAGGTTTATGTAAAAGAAGGGGTTGGATGAGAGGAAGACAACTCCGGAAAACTTACAACATCATAACCGGAAACATACACTCCAAAGTGTAGACAAACCGGTCCACTTGACTAGCAGCAGAGGTAGCTGCTTGTTCTGCAGTTTGGAAACTGTATGTAACAGCTCGACCAAATCCAATGACTGCCAGTATACTGACCCTAATCTCTGTACTCTTCATCAAATACCCAAACAAGCTACTTTTACTTGCGGCCTCCCTACTCGTCTTCTTCGCCGTGGCAAATTTTCTCAGGAGAAAGAACGCAGAGACACATTCAAGTACTGCAATAGAAGTAAAGTAGCCAACGTGAAGGTGGTTTACGAGTGATTGTAGGGAGTCGTTCTCATTTATTATCGATCGCACTCTCGTCTGTAAGATAACTATCCGGATGGCAGTGATGACCAAGATCATGGACCAGAAGATCCATATAAATATAATTCGTTGGCGATATACCAGGACCCGGGTCAGAATTATGTAACTATAGAAGGACATTCCGGCTTCTTGGACCTGTTTCAATGGTTGTTGATTAGTATTCATGTTTTGTTCAAACTCTATCCTATAGTTTGCGAAATGGAGAATGACAGAAACCAAGACAAGAGGAACCGACATACCAGCCAAGATATATCCGCCATGGCACCGGCAACGGCGGTACCGGTTTTTGGATAGTCTGCATAAAAAGCATAATAACAAAGGCCATTTGCGATGGCTCCTGCAGCCGAAGTAACAATTGGAACGAGTGAAATAGGTGAAACGCTCGTGATTGCCACGACCATCAACCCAAACAATACATCAATGAGACAAATACTACTCAGAATTGCCCAGCTCTCCTCAAAGTAGACGGGAGGTGTAGTTGTTGACATAATTGTAACTGGCGTGGCGACCGACAGAGACATTCATTCTGGAAGGGGTGAGACGAGAAATAAAGGTACAGAGGAGCGGAGTTTTATGTGACAGCCACATCTGGGACTACAGCTGAGATCAAGTATAACTAATACCTCCTCATAAAGTTGTGTCAAAGCGCCCAGCCATGTTTGGAAAATAGCCCTCCAGGATAAGGACAAAGACTTTTCAAAGGGTTATTTGACACATAGCGAATGAGGACATATTTTGGCGACAACATCTGCCATGCTGTATGGCCCCTCACCCTGTGGCGGCCTTGGGGGTGCTTGGGGGGAACAGGGGATAATGAGGCTTAGAAGCGAGCATGAACCCCCCTAAAAGAGGGAATGAAGCTCAGGTAGGATCAATCGTAGCCCTAAGCCGTCGGGTTCTACCTTCCGAAGTGCCAAGGACATTTCTTTCCAAGTAAGAAAGAAGTATTTTGGATTCGATGAAGTGCAATTAATCTTAAATTTGATTGATAACCTTGATAACACCCCCATATTTACGGAGTGTTCGCTCCAAAGTTCCCGATTCTCGGTTCCATAAATCGGGATAACCCACTCAACTGCAACGCAATCTTGATCCTTAACGGCAACAATGACTAGGCTGCGCACGGTGTTACTGGCATTTTCGTGGGCTTCCGGGATGATCCCGATATTCCAGGGTTCCTCGGAGATGCGCAAAGAATATCTTCGAATGATAGCCGTTGAGGCTTTTGTAGTGAATCGATAGTGGGAATCACGGACCCTCGGCAAATCCATGCCACGAGGACAGCACATACGGGGTACGGGTTAGCTGGAGATATGAAACTGTCTAAATGCCGTTTTCAGGGGAAACACGGCAGAACTGCCGTCATCTCCATATTCGGTATCTTGGCGTTCATATTATTGGTAAAGGAAACCCTTAAAGAGGAATAGATGGGATGAATCAGTTTGAATAGCGATGCCGAGTATTACTTGGCCAATGTTATTCCCCAAACAAGAAATTGTTTTGATATATTTGATTTGAATACCTTTGCTGAGATGAACAAAAACCAATGGCTAATCGGCTATGGATGGTAATCTAGAACATAAAGCCAAGAATAAAATCCAGACTCTGGGCTCACACTGATCACTTGTCTGGTCGTAACTGTATTGTATTAGCCAATCGCGCAGATGAGGTATATACCCTTATATTTCAGGCATAAATAAAAGGCATCAATTAGCGACAACCGGGTATTGTCTCCGATTGGCTTCCTGTAGGAAACTTCTAGTTATTTTATCTCCGCTTAAGTCCTAGTCCCTTTCTATCAAGCCTCCTATTTCTGGCGGGTTTGATTGAGATGTATTCTCGTCTATAACACGTATGATGCTGTAATGGAGAAGACTTTTCATTTTGTAGATAGTACGAGAGCTGATCGAGCCTCTAAGAGACTGATACGCAGCCATGTGATGAAGGGTAAGAATACGGGGAAAAGGTTTCATCGATCTTCGAGGCTCGACTTAGCCACGCGGCGGCCTTATGCCTATAATGCATTTCTAGGAGCTTCACAGACCTTAGAGGTCCAGAAAACGGAGAACATAGAACCTGAAAATATTTGCCCCACCACAATTGCCAGAGTCCTTGGGGATGTGTTGCATACTTTACCCTTTCCTCTGGAGCTCACGCCGGATTCATTCAAAATCATGAACCAGTGTAAGTACAGAGTGTTCCAAAAAACCACCAAAAAAAGTACTGAGGTCGAACATTCTAGTTTTTATCCACGTTGCACAAAAATTATACCCCCCTTATCTTTGCCTTTCAGCTGGCGAAGCTATGTCCTCGTGGCTCAGTTATATGTGTACTGATGAAGCTGGTAATATCGTAGTTATCCTCTGTTATTAGCTTTCTACTGACTTTAGATCTAGCGTCCCACTGTAGTATTGCTCTCATGGACACATGCAATGAATTTTTCTTTGGATACGGCGTTAGCACGGCAAAGGCGTTACATCATCTTTCCAAGACCTTCACACTTATCAAGAAGAGGCTGGAGAGTGATGACGCTCTATCAGACACTACATTAGGGATCATTCTTTTACTTATATTTCAGGAGCAAATGCGAAAATCCAAATTAGCAAGTAGGATCCATTATGACGGACTTAAGAAAATGATCGAGCTTAGAGGCGGCTGCTCCCAGCTTGAGCAAAACATCTCGTTGTTGTTGAAGATCTGCAAGTTAGCGTTCCCTATCGTTTTTCGCATATAATTCTAACAAGATGCGATTTCCCTTAAGAACTGATATAACTTATGCCCTTCAATATGGAGGGCGGATGACATTCTTTCGAGACAACATGCATGAAGTCCGGCATACTCTGCCAACCATGGGATTCTGCCTCGACTATGATTCGGCAACTTCTGCAATTCGACACACTGGGCTTAACTCTAATCTCAACGAAGTTCTCTTGGATGTTTTAAGTTTGTCCTCTCTACTTAACAAAATACCGCCAGGTCGAACACTGGATCTCTATATATTTCAAGAGATGCTAGTATCCATCGTCTGTCGCCTCATCGAATTTCGCCCATTGCAAAGTCCTAGACCAGAGTCCAATGTAGAAGCTGCATATCATATTGGGCTAACCATCTATATGATGAGTTTATTTCTGCAGCATGACCATCGCCGAATCCTAGAGTATGATCTAGTTCCTTTGTGCCTTAGGGAAGTTCTGGATAATGGGCTAGAAAGCGAACATGATCGTGATTTACTAATCTGGCTGATGTTTATTGGCTGTATCTGGGTTTCACAGAGTCCCGATGAACAGTGGCTCGTGTTAAGAACACGGAATCTGCTCCAGCAGCTAGGGATCAATACTTGGACGCAAGTTCGCAGTTCCGTTATCAAGTTCCCTTGGCTAGATGCTCTACACGAACAGCTAGGGCGTAATATATGGAACGTGATATATCAAGAATGATCTTATGTTGCATAATATGGTGGCCGTGCTGTGGCGCTGGCAATCACCGAACCCCTTATCTTACTGTATATATAGAACTCCTATTCGTACACCTCCCAATACACACAGATCACTCAGTTATTACTATATACAACTGTAACTTATGCGACAGTTATGAGCCCGGCAAGCACTTACTTGACATAACTTTATTATTGCTGCAAATACTGAAGTTCCATTGCTTTTTACCACTTTGTTACTTCACTGTTACTCCTTTCATCGCGATCGGTAACCATCCACAATCATTATTATGGAGTTAACTTAGGTCAACAGAGCGATCTTATGTACTTTCCATGACTGGGAGAACTGGTACAGAGACCTGAAAAGCGGCATACTCCTAGAAATATAGGAATTAGTGGACCCGGAGTCCTATAGGAGCAAAGCCTTAATACCTTCAACAGATTCCTTTACGTCAGCCTCTGCAACGGCATCTCCTTCAGAGCTTCAAAACTCTTTAAGGAGAAAGCTTATACTAAAGCTTATTCTTCTTGATTTCTTAGATTACCATGAAAGAGTTATTAAGTTCTCAGTGCTCAACTCCACAGAGCAAAAAGTCTACATGAACGTACAACATATCTACGAAGTGTAACTCAAGGAATATAGAACGGAATCGCAGGCTTTCCAAGAGGTTTGACACTGAATATAGTTTATAATATCGGATACAAAAAAAGTATTACTTTTACCAGAGAAATCAACGAAGAAATGGCTGAGAATATTTATGAAGAACATTAAACTTTCTTAAACTTAAGTATAATAGTCAACAGAACTTCGATATTAACAGGTTATTAGACCTTTAAGTATAATAATTCCGAAAGTTGTAATCTTATAAATTAACGAATAAAAGATAATTATAACTCAAATAACTAAAGTATAACTTTTATACATTATCAATATACAGATATAATTAAAGGATTTTTACTCAATAATTAAAGAAATAATTAAATCGATTATAATAATATATAAACTTCAAGTAAACTTAATGATTAATTTAGACTTTTAACAGGTCAGAAAGATATTTAGAGTTTAATACCAGAAATATTACTTAATAAGTATAACTTAAAAGTTTATTATTCACAGAAATACTTTTAAAATTTAATTTATAGATGAAAATATTAATTCAGATGAAAAAGCTAATATTATTAACCTGGAGACTAAAAATAGAAAGAATAATCAAAAAAAGCCATAAGTTAAGACTTTTATAATTAATAACTATAAATCTAAGAAAACTTAGTATGAAATCTGTGATTGTTAGGAATTATGGGAGCAGAGCATACTGGCGCTCGGTAGCTATGCGATCGGAGTGGAATGACTAATAATCCGGTAAGAGAGTATTTAAGGGTGCAACTCCTTAAATACTGAATATAAAAAAAAACAAGCATACAATGTATAAGCCAATATAAGCCTATTCAACCCTACAATACGGTAGTGCCTAGTGAACCAACACTTCCCTTATATGAGCATAACGATCATAATCTTAACAGGTTATGAGCCCGGACGCATGTTGAGGCGTCACTAGGAAGAATAGCAGTTGGGACGTGTTCACCGTAAGTCTATCACCAAGGATAGCCAAAACACACGTTACTGCACAAGTCTTTGTAGAAGAAAGAAGTCTGCAGAGCATCGGTTGAAACGCAGACCGATCGGTTCCAAGTCTTGAAACGGGTAGACGTGCGACGAATTGTCGGTCTACAGCAAGTACTTGAAGATCACGGCCCCTTAATCGGTATCAGGCACCTTGGCGTGATACTTACCTATTTATCTAAACCCAACAGTCAATTATAGGTCTCTCTAACCTTGAGTTACGATACGACAGCTCAAAAGACGACAAAATCTTCATCATCCTTATCTCACCGACATTTGAGTGGAGTACCTCGATCGGAATTCGGGCAGAAACAACAGCAGGATACAAGTCAAACCAGAACGGTCCAGCTGAGCGAGCAATTCAAACCACTACAGCAGATGCTCGCGCACTATTGAAGGAAGCTAGCCTACCGCTTGAATTCTGGAACTACGCTGTTGAGACGGATGCGTACCTGAGAAATCGAACCGCATCTGGCCCGACGATTGATGAGAAGATCGTTAGCCCATACCAGGCATTCACAGGAGGGATCCCAAGCATTGATCACATCAGAGTTTTTGGATGTAAATGCATGTCATACGTCAACCGGAAAGAACACCCAAAAGAATCAAGAAAGGACAAGCTTATGGACCATGGACGAGTTGCAGTGTTTGTTGGATACAGTCCAAACACGACCCAACAGTACAAAGTCTATGCACCAGATAAAGGCTGTGTCATCAAATCAAGCTGCGTCAGCTTTTATGAAAATACTCAAGGCGGAACAATTGATTTGAAACTTCAGACAGGTGACCCTCAAGGAACGAGGAACAAACTGGCAATTCGCAAACCGAGAGGCCGACCACAAAATGAAGTCAACGAGTCTACATCATTCCCAGACCCGAAAGATTTGAATAACTTCGAGATTGTGATCCCGCCTATTGCAAATCCAGTGGTGACACACAACGATCCAACCAGCCTAACCGACCGTCAACGTGATCAGGAAAATGCGAGCGATCCAAGCGTGAATGTGTCCTATTCAGGAGGAGATGAGGGAGATGAGGAAAATAAAATTAGGGATCAATCTCAGGCCCAAGCCGAGAACCATGATTCACCACCTGGTGCTAATATAGCATCACCTATTGGATTTCACCCGCCCGGCAGGGAAAATCAAGCACCACCAGAACCCGTGGAAGCGAGGTACGATCTTCGAAAGCGACAGAGACTCGATGACTCTGATGATGAAGACCATCCTACCAAGATAGTTAAAGCCATGCTTGCAATACTGGAAGATCAAGATTACCAAGACCCAGACAAGATAGCTCTGGCCAGTTTAGTAACAGATCTAGATATTGTCATCCCAATGACGTACAAAGAGGCCATTTCAGATCATAGATATGGTCAGAAATGGAAGGAGGCAATTGACGAAGAGATCACATCATTACAGCAAAATGGCACATAAGAAGAAGAAATACCCCCGGAAGGAGCGAACTTGGTCTCCACCAAATGGGTATTCACTATCAAGACAAACCCCGACGGGACATTAAACAGGTTCAAGGCAAGACTGGTTGCTCGAGGCTTTTCTCAGAAATATAGGCAGGATTTCACTGAGACGTTTACACCTACGGTTAGAATGGATACTCTTCGGATATTCATGGCCATTATTGCAGCAGAAAACCTTGAATGCCACTCGTATGACGTGAAGAATACTTTCACCGAATCACACCTACAAGAACGAATCTTCCTGTCTCAACCAGACAGAGTACCTAAGTTAAAGAACGGGTACGCATTACATGTCCTACAGAGTTTGTATGGGCTAAAGCAGTCCGCGTGGGACTAGAACCTACTCTGTAAGAGTTATCTCGTTAAGATTGGATTTGTCCAAAGCTTAGCTGACCCTTGCCTTTATATCCACAAAGAACGCAAGATCATATTACTCGTTCACGTGGATGACATCGCTGCTACTGCACCAAGAGTGCAAGAATTAGAATAGTTTGGAAAGACATTGGCAGATCGATTCCATACCAAGAACCTGGGGGAGATTCAAGTAATCCTTGGTATCCGTGTTACTAAGAATCGAAAAGAAAAGACATTATTCCTAGATCAAGAGTAATACCTGGACAACATTTTGAATTGATATGGAATAACTCAAGAGAAGCATAAGCCAAAGTCAGTGCTAATCTTTAGTTACGACAAGTTACGCCTGACTTCGGACTCTGACAAGAAAGCCAACCTGACTGAGTATCAGGAGTGCATTGGAAGTTTGATGTATGCGATGATAAACACTAGACCGGATATTGCATTCGCCCTGGGAAAGCTTAGCCAATACATGAGTAACCCTGGAGAGCACTACGCCAGTGCCGTAAAGGAATTCTTGAGATATGCCAGATCAACGATCAAACAACGTGTCCGTTATAGGCCCACTCCAATTCAAGCCAACCAATCGTCACGCCAAAGTAATGACGACAACAGACAAGCCAGTAGCCCTACACTAATCATGTATTCAGATGCAGACTGGGCAGGAGACAAAACCGACCAGAAGAGCACTTCAGGAAATGTGGCCATGCTTTACGGAGGACCTGTTTCCTGGGGGAGTAAGAAGCAATGTTCAGTGGCAACTTCAAGCACTGAATCAGAATACATTGCAATGTCAATGTGCGCCAAGCAGAGCCAATGGATTGCTCAAATACTCCGCGATATGGGATTCCCTCAATATATTGGGCCAGACCTGATGACTGTACAAATATTAGGGGACAACCAAGGCGTGCTCGTGCTGGTAAAGAACCCATACCTTCACGAGCGATCAAAGCATATTGATATCTGTTACCATTACATCCGTGACTTGGAAGAACGTAAACGTATTAAGGTAAACTATGTTCCTACAGCAGACATGGTAGCCGATGGTATGACAAAGCTGTTACAGAAGACAATGTTCACGCGGTTCAAGGAATTACTTGGTCTGGCAACAGTAGGAGTAGCTAAGAGACAGTAGGAGTGGCTGAAAAATGATGTTGACGAGGTGAAACTGACATAGACTACATCATAGCACCTGTATGATCTGAGTAGGAGTGTTAGGAATTATGGGAGCAGAGTATACTGGCGCTCGGTAGTTATGCGATCGGAGTGGAATGACTAATAATCCGGTAAGAGAGTATTTAAGGGTGCAACTCCTTAAATACTGAATATAAAAAAAAACAAGCATACAATGTATAAGCCAATATAAGCCTATTCAACCCTACAATACGGTAGTGCCTAGTGAACCAACACTTCCCTTATATGAGCATAACGATCATAATCTTAACAGTGATAATCTTTATAATTTAATAAAATGTTAATTAATTTTTGAAAAATCAAGACTCTTTGAAGATTATGATCGTTATGCTCATATTATGGAAGTGTTGGTTCACTAGGCACTACCGTAATGTAGGGTTGAATAGGCTTATATTGGCTAATGCATTGTATGCTTATTCTTATATCTAGTATTTAAGGGGTTGCACCCTTAAATACTCTCTTACCGGATTATTAGTCGTTCCACTCCGATCGCATAACTACCGAGCGCCAGTATGCTCTGCTCCCATAATTCCTAACACTCCTACTCAGATCATACAGGTGCTATGATGTAGCCTGTGTCAGTCTCATCTTGTCAGTATCACCTCTGACCGCTCCTACTGTCTCTTAATTGCTCCTACTGTTGCCAGACCAAGTAGTTCCTTGAACCGCATGAACATTGTCTTCTGCAACGGCTTTGTCATGCCATCGGCTACCATATCTGCTGTGGGAACGTAGCTGACGATAATGCGTTTACGCTCTTCTAGGTCGCGGATGTAGTGGTAACAGATATCAATATGCTTTGATCGCTCGTGAAGGTGTGGGTTCTTTACCAACGCGAGTGCGCCTTGATTATCTCCCAATATTTGTACAGTCATCGGGTCTGACCCAATATATTGAGGGAATCCCATATCACGGAGTATTTGAGCGATCCATTGGCTCTGCTTGACACACATTGACATTGCAATGTATTCTGATTCAGTGCTTGAAGTTGCCACTGAACGTTGCTTCTTACTCCCCCAGGAAACAGGCCCTCCGTAAAGCATGGCTACGTTTCCTGAAGTGCTCTTCCGGTCGGTCTTGTCTCCTGCCCAGTCTGCATCTGAATACATGACTAGTGTAGAGCTACCGGCTTGTCTGTTGTCGTCATTACTTTGGCGTGACGATTGGTTGGCTTGAATTGGAGTTGGCCCATAACGGACTCGCTGTTTGATCGTTGATCTGGCATATCTCAAGAGTTCCTTTACGGCACTGGCATGGTGCTCTCCAGGATTACTCATGTACTGGCTAAGCTTGCCTAGAGCGAACGCGATGTCTGGTCTGGTGTTTATCATCGCGTACATCAGGCTTCCTATGCGCTCTTGATACTCGGTCAGGTTTGCCTTCTTGTCAAAGTCTGAAGTCGGGCGTAGCTTGTCATAACTAGAGATTGGCACTGACTTTGGCCTGTGCTTCTCTTGAGTTATTCCATATCGGTTCAAAATGTTATCCAGGTATTGTTCTTGATCTAAGAATAGTGTTTTCTCTTTTCGATTCCTAGTAACACGGATACCAAGGATCACTTGAATCTCCCCCAGGTTCTTGGTATGGAATCGATCTGCCAATGTCTTTCCAAACCATTCCAATTCTTGCACTCTTGGTGCAGCAGCAGCGATGTCATCCACGTGAACGAGTAATATGATCTTGCGTTCTTTGTGGATATAAAGGCAAGGGTCAGCTAAGCTTTGGACAAATCCAATCTTAACGAGATAACTCTTGCAGAGTAGGTTCCAGTCCCGCGCGGACTGCTTTAGCCCATACAAACTCCGTAGGACACGTAATGCGTACCCGTTCTTTAACTTGGGTACTCCGTCTGGTTGAGACAGGAAGATTCGTTCTCGTAGGTGTGATTCGGTGAAAGCATTCTTCACGTCATACGAGTGGCATTCAAGGTTTTCCGCTGCAACAATGGCCATGAATATCCGAAGAGTATCCATTCTAACCGTAGGTGCAAACGTCTCAGTGAAATCCTGCCCATATTTCTGAGAGAAGCCTCGAGCAACCAGTCTTGCCTTGAACCTGTTTAATGTCCCGTCGGGGTTCGTCTTGATAGTGAATACCCATTTGGTGGAGACCAAGTTCGCTCCTTCCGGGGGTATTTCTTCTTCCCATGTGCCGTTTTGCTGTAATGATGCGATCTCTTCGTCAATTGCCTCCTTCCATTTCTGACCATATCTATGATCTGAAATGGCCTCTTTGTACGTCATTGGGATGACAATATCTAGATCTGTTACTAAACTGGCCAGAGCTATCTCGTCTGGGTCTTGGTAATCTTGATCTTCCAGCATTGCAAGCATGGCTTTAACTATCTTGGTAGGACGGTCTTCATCATCAGAGTCATCGAGTCTCTGTCGCTTTCGAAGATCGTACCTCGCTTCCACGGGTTCTGGTGGTGCTTGATTTTCCCCGCCGGACGGGTGAAATTCGATAGGTGATGCTATATTAGCACCAGGTGGTGAATCATGGTTCTCGGCTTGGGCCTGAGATTGATCCCTAATTTTATTTTCCTCATCTCCCTCATCTCCTCCTGGATGGGACACATTCACGCTTGGATCGCTTGCATTTTCCTGATCATGTTGACGGCCGGCTGGGCTGGTTGGATCGTTACGTGTTACCACTGGATTCGCAATGGACGGGATCACAATTTCGAAGTTATTCAAGTCTTTCGGATCTGGGAATGGCATAGACTCGATGACTTCATTTTGTGGTCGACCTCTTGGTTTACGAATTGCCAGCTCGTTCCTTGTTCCTTGAGGATCACCTGTCCGAAGTTTCAAATCAACTGTTCCGCCTTGGATGTCTTCATAAAAGCTGACGCGGCTTGATTTGATGACACAGCCTCTGTCTGGCGCATAGACCTTATATTGTTTGGTCGTGTTTGGATTGTATCCTACAAACACTGCAACCCGTCCATGGTCCATAAGCTTGTCTTTTCTTGATTCCTTCGGGTGCTCCTTTCGGTTGACGTATGACACGCATTTACATCCAAAAACTCTGATGTGATCAATGCTTGGGATCTCTCCGGTGAATGCCTGGTACGGGCTAACAACTTTCCCATCAATTGTCGGGCCAGATGCTGTTCGGTTTCTCAGGTATGCATCCGTTTCAACAGCGTAGTTCCAGAATTCAAGCGGTAAGCTAGCTTCCTTCAGCAATGCCCGAGCATCTGCTGTAGTTGTCTGGATTGCTCGCTCAGCTGGACCGTTCTGGTTTGACTTGTACCCTGCTGTTGTTTCTGCCCGAATCCCGATCGAAGTGCTCCATTCGTCTAGTAGTGATAGTAGTTCCGAGGCATTGTCAGTTCTAATGGCCTTGACTTTCTCCTCCGTCTCGTACTCTACTTGGATCTTCCATGTCCTGAGCTTCTCGACCAAATGTGCTCTTGTCTTTGCAGGAATGTTCCAAATGTAACGAGTGGCGCTATCAACAATTTGAGCAAAGTATCGGTCTTCCTTTATTGATGGTGGGAACGGTCCACATGCATCCACGTAGATCAGTGCAAGCCTCTTACTCTCCCACTCACTCAACGCTTTATTAACACGATCTTTCATCTTGGTGAAGTCGCAGACTTCACAAGGTTCCTTAGTTATGGGTTTTCGTATTGGCCTGCTTAAGGTGGTAACCTTGTGTAAGTTACAGATTTTCTTTACTCCAAGATGAGCGAATCGTCTATGCCATAAATTATAGCGTTGTGTGACTTTCTCCACTGACTTTGGTGCCAGTGTGGGTGAGGTTTCAGTGTCACTGTCAGAATTTTGATTTTCCCCGCCGGGCGGGTTAAATCGCGATTGTCCCTCCTCCGTTTTAACATCACCAACCAAAGCTGTTTCCTTTGGCCCATTCACGATAGAACTCACAATGTACACTCCTCCGCGTTGCTTGGCTTTAATGTACTGGTTCTTTTGATTCTTTCGAGTAAAATACATTGCATGTGGATCAAAAGAGCCATCAAAACCTTTTTCGCAAACGCGTCGAGCAGAGAGGAGATTAGCCCCAAGGTTCGGAACAAGTAAAGTATCAGACAACAATGCAGTACTTCCATCCTTCAATTTCATTTCAGCGGTCCCCTTCTTCCATGCATATAACCTTCCTCCTCCAACCTTTATTCCACGACGTCTAATATCGACCATCGGTTGTTTAAAGAGCTGGGGGTTGTCAGTCATGTGAGAAGAAGCGCCTGTGTCTGCAATCCAGACGGAAGGTTTAACCATACGCATTGCTTCCTTTGAAACTCCTGCAACTTCGTCCTCCTCCTCGGATGAGTCATCAAAACTTGACTCCGTCTCCGACGTCGAATTAGACTCGGAGGAGTGACCGGCCATGTGACCATGGGCATGACGTTTGGACTTGTTGCTTTTGCGGTGACTCTTGCGCTCGTCATCTCTTATTGCCTTTGGAGAGTGTCGTGATTTGTTATCCTTGGATTTGAGACCAAGAACATATTTTCTCGCATCACGCCTGAGTTTACAATATTTGATGGAGTGGTTTCCGTCACACAAATAGCATTTAACGTCCTTTCGGTCGGGCGAGCTGCTTTCATGTCCGCTCCGTCGACTTGAGCTTCTGCTCCCTTTATCTTGTGATCTTCGTGCTCTCTTGTCTCTAGCAGCGAGGGCTGTTGAGTTGGTGACCTTTTCTTCGTGTCTTTGGAGGATATCGATCTTGTCCACGATTTCAAGTGTCGGTTGTGCGTCGATCACAGTTGTAACTGTCGAGTATTCCTCTGGGAGTCCTGCAAGAAAGAATTCGAATATTTGCTTTGTGCTAAAGCCATCCTTGAGTTCAGGGGTTGCCTTCACAACTCTCCTCCTCAACTCTTGTACTCGGATCCATCCCTCTTCGATTGTCATGCCCTGCTCTAACTTGAATGAGGTGAGTTGAGCCATTTCACTTCGAGCAGCATGAGGTAGTAACTTGCTATACTTGGAGTATAGCTTTGTCCATGCCAGTTGAGCTTCAGACTCGTCGCGGATCAGTTCATTGTCCATGGCATCGATACAGATTGAAATCATATATAAAACCTTCGCAGACGCGGCTTCATATTTCTCTTGCTTTTCAATATTCCATATGCCATCCTTTGATCCACTTTGTAGTCCATCCTCCACCTTCAAGCTCTCCAGTTGTTTTGCTACACCTTCAATAGTGATCTCGGGTGTTTTCGTGCTTGCTGGTGTAACAGGGGTATTGATCGATGATGGGGTTCTCTGAATCCAGGCGTATTCTGTGATTGTCTTGTTTAGCACAAATTCTAGCGATTCTCCCTTGAAATAGAGTCTCATCAGTTTAAACCATTCTTGCCAATTCGCTCTGCTAAGGATGCCAGCAGGGCGTTTGCGTGCAAGGTGATCGGTGTCCATCTTCTCAAATGTCGGTGAGATAAGGATGATGAAGATTTTGTCGTCTTTTGAGCTGTCGTATCGTAACTCAAGGTTAGAGAGACCTATAATTGACTGTTGGGTTTAGATAAATAGGTAAGTATCACGCCAAGGTGCCCGATACCGATTAAGGGGCCGTGATCTTCAAGTACTTGCTGTAGACCGACAATTCGTCGCACGTCTACCCGTTTCAAGACTTGGAACCGATCGGTCTGCGTTTCAACCGATGCTCTGCAGACTTCTTTCTTCTACAAAGACTTGTGCAGCAACGTGTGTTTTGGCTATCCTTGGTGATAGACTTACGGTGAACACGTCCCAACTGCTATTCTTCCTAGTGACGCCTCAACATGCGTCCGGGCTCATAACCTGTGAAGATTATGATCGTTATGCTCATATTATGGAAGTGTTGGTTCACTAGGCACTACCGTAATGTAGGGTTGAATAGGCTTATATTGGCTAATGCATTGTATGCTTATTCTTATATCTAGTATTTAAGGGGTTGCACCCTTAAATACTCTCTTACCGGATTATTAGTCGTTCCACTCCGATCGCATAACTACCGAGCGCCAGTATGCTCTGCTCCCATAATTCCTAACAGACTCTTAAGATAAAAGCTAAATAAGTATAAATTAAAAGACCTAGAAAAATATCTCAAGAATAACAAATCCTTGGTTAGTTTAATCGAAAAAACGAAAATAAAATATAAAAATAAAGTTTAACAATTACAAAAATAATATATAAAATATATAAATATTATTTTTTATATATTTAATGTTTTTACTAATATATTAAAAAACTATTATACCTTAATTAATTTAATAATATTTAACTCTAGAATGACCTTATATATATTTAATGATTTATTATGTTTTTATAATATTCGAAAAACTCCTTAATATCAATATATAACAACAAACAGCTCTTTTATACTTATTCTAGTATATAATGTGGAAGCGATAGTGTGAGCGTAACAATAACGCTGGCTAGAGCATACAGGAATAGAGCTTATGCGACGGGATCACGCAGAACCATATAAACAACAAGTACACAAGGCAAACGAACGAACCACTCCCTTGGTTGAGTATGAAAAGGTTGTTGGTTTACTATCCGGGGCTTGCCATCAATATATGCTGGCTCGGCTTGGCATAACTATTACTAATACATGACGGGTTTCCCTACCACAATAAGAATATAAATATCATTATTCAAGGAATATAAGGCTTTTAACCTTTTTACTTGAAGAATGTAGTATATTATAAAGATTTTAAATATAATTTAGTCTTTTTCGATAAGTTAAGACAAAATGACTTTTATTAGAATATTCAGAAAAATTTATTAATATATAATAACAGAACTATTATATGTAAAATAAAGATCTTTATTGGTTAATAAATATTTGAATATAGTGTGGTAGGGAAAACAGTATACGGCACGTGCGTAGCACGTGTACGTGCAGCGTATCATGTGACCTGTACGTAGTATATAGAGCACGGTTCTTACAACCGTACAATAATCAACCACCTTCACTCCTATTCTACCAGACCTTGCCTTCTGATTGGTCAGTTGTATTGTATTACTGTATATACTACCCCAACACCTCTTAGCACCTCTCTCTTCCACAATAGGTTAATAGACTAATTATTATATTATTATATTATATTTATTATTCTTAAATAACGATAAAGAATTACTCACAATATTCAGCCTGTTTCTACAATAAGTAAAGAACTCTGGTACAAGAAAATAAGCCATATTAGTCCTTGGCTGTTATATATACTCAGAAAACAGATTTTAAGAGCCAAAATTCGAAGTTCTTGTACAACAAAATGTCCTGATTGTACAGAAGGCAAAATCAAACAACAGATTATATAAAGATCTCCTGAACAGTTAGTGTTGGTTCATACCAGCACGTGCCTATCACGTGCATGTAAGCTAAACCTATTCCGGAGGAGAGCCGTAGCCGTAAGCTATATAACCCCTCCGGCCATACGTAGTAGAAACAACAACCATCTCCCAATATAACGCAATTAGCATACCGTAATTACAGTATTACGTCGTGCCATGTGTTATGGGAGTGTACCGACACTGATCAGTTTGTACATACAGATCAGGAAGCCATGTAATCGAATACAGGAATAACCGGTTCAGAATTGAGATATTCTATGCAGGGCGACATATTACAGTGTTGCCGTGAATACTGTCAATACTCAACCGACTTTCTTATTCAGGAGTGTGAACTTCGGGAATTGCGATTTTTATGCAGGGCGATATATTACAGTGCTGCCGTGATATTGTTAATACTCTAGTCGAAGGGGGGAGATCTTGTATCAATTGATTGCACGAAAACAGCCGGTTTCTCTTCAATTGTTAAGACCTCTTGCCAAGTTACAGACGGCTTGCCTCTGGCCATACTCTTTATATTTCACTGAAATCACTGAATTCTACACTCTTTTTACCCCAAACCTTCGATTCGATTCACCCCACTTTGGAAGCCTCCACTCGACCGAAAAGGGAGCCAATCAGAACCTTCATTTAAGTAAATTTTTCATACGACAACTGTTAATATCGGAGATCCGGAACCTGAGAATAGCTGGAATGTCCCATCTTATGGGCACACCAGGCACGCCGGGCATACCGGCAAATACGCCTGACATCTGGTCATGGGAAGAGAAAAGCAGGAAATGGTAATACGGTCTCACCCTGACCGATATTACTACTGATGAAGACATAAAAGATTTCATAGTTATTAAGATTCATGACTATGAGGTCGGAGGTGACTTTGACGATAACCTATGGACCTTATTTCAGGAAGACTTTAAGGATTTCAAGGCCGATACTTTTAGAAGGGCATCACCAAAGGTTTATATGGATTTGTGGACATGCCTGCGCTGTGGTGGTGTACGTGTACAACCACATAGCCACAATCTGACTATATATCAGACACTGTTCAACGTACTCCAGGAAACCGAGCTAACACCATGGACCCAAGATGATGTTGATCAAGCTGCTGCTGACCTCCGGAAAGGGAGAATCACTATATCTTATATCGTAGAAATCAAAGACTTATCGGTTACAGCAAGATCAAGGTTTATACTGACCACAGAAATGGAGAAACCACTTCCTCTACCGGTACAGACCGTAGAGCGTAGAACTGTAGAACACACCTTTGATAGAGCTAATACTGTTGATCGAACCTCTGTTGATCGAACCATCAAGCCGGAAATCTTAGAACCTACACCTCAACCTGAATCAACCATATTTACGGATTCTAAGCTACTTTCGGAGCTCACTAAATATTACACTGAGGACATGAAATACGACGGAATTAATGGCAACTTTGACCAAAAGTGCTATATATTTGAAAGTAATTGTAGAAGACTTGACATACCTGTGAGATTATACGCAAAAGCTTTCCCGACAATGCTGACTGGACCTGCTAAAGACACATACTACACGAACAACGTTGATTACCTTATGTATGAGGGAGTGTGTGACCATATTCGAGGTTTCTACGAGGGACTAGAACACCAGATCAATACCCTGACCTCGTAGAATAACATTGATTTAATCTCCATCATGAATAAGAATACTGACAAGAATACGTTCTAGTGTGTACAAGAGCTATTTACCACACTCCAGAAGGTTCAGCATGGCCTTGCCCCAGAGCTATGGACCCAATCTTTCTTGATTAACAAGATAATCAACGCTTGCCGAGGAGTTCCAGCATGCAAATATGCGATTTCTAAGCTATCCCAACACTTAGGAACCTTGTTACAAGATCTCAACTCATCGATATCGACATATGAAGCCGAGAATAAGCAAGAACCTCACTCAATGGCCTACTTTACGGACTGATATTACTGTAGCAAAGATAACCGCAAAAGTGAAAACCGCCAGTATCCCTGCAACAACCCACGTTATCGGCAAGGAAATAAGTGCTATATATGCCACAAAGAAGACTACCGCTCTTGGAACCACTCCCGAGAAGAGTGGGAAGCCGAAAAAGCAAGATTCAAGGCTAAACTGGGCTGTACATACAACCCCAGGAACTGCAACTTTGATAAGTTTGCAAATACTTGGTTCAGACAATATATTACCGAGTGTGAAGGTGAACCACCCGAAGAGGAGTCAGATACGGCCATCGAACTACTCCTGGCCGACGATTACGACTCAGAACCGGAGGAACCGAATACTGACATATCAAGAACCTATATCACTTCATGTGACGATTTTCCCATGGAATTAGCAGCAAATACAGCCATGGAACTCTTGAATAAGGCTTTTTCACATTACCCGACCAGGGAAACATTTATAGAGGTAACCAGCGAATCAATATCAAGTGTGTATAGCATAACCACCAGGTATAATACGAATCAGTTCTATGGAATCATGATTGATACAGACGTAGCCAAGCGATCTACGGCCGGTTATAGCCAATTCCAGGCGTTATAACACATTGACAAGACTGTAACGCTCAACAACGTAAAAGGTGCAAAAACTGTTCAATTCGGCATAGGAACCACTATTATAATAGGTTCAACAACAGTAAATACTCCAATTGGCTAATTAGAATTCTATGTTGTAGAAGTTGATACACCTTTCCTACTTTCTTTGGCTGATATGGACTGCCTCGGAATATATTTTAACAATATCACAAATATGGTCGTAACATCTTATGGCAAGGTGCCAGTAATCTGTAGATTCGGCTACCTGTTCGTAGTATGGAATAATTATTTACAGATTTATATTGTCGAATCTTTCGACCAAAACCCATGCTTTTTAACGACCATAGAACTACAGCGACTCTACCGACGGTTTAGACACCTTTCCGTAAGAAAACTTCAGAGAATACTAGACCGTGCGGGCCATGATATCGAAAAAGAAGCGTTAGAACACTTTTCTAAGTATTGCGATCAGTGCCAACGTCACGGAAAATCCCTATACTGATTCTGGTTTATACTTAAAGACGACCTGGAATTTAATTATACTGTAATCATTGATATCTTCTATATAACCGGAAAACCTGTCTTACATGTTGTTGACGAAGCTACACGCTATTAAGCCGGCAGATGGCTTCAGAATATAGGCACAAAGTACACCTGGGACGCCTTACGAGCATGTTGGATCGATACTTACCTTGGGCCCCCTGACCAGATCGTTACAGACGCCGGAAAGAACTTCGTTAGCAAGGAACTCAATCAACATGCCCGTACTATGGGGATCACACTGAAAGCTATACCAGTAGAAGCTCATAACTCAATTGGAATGGTCGAACATTACCACGGCCTAATTCGACGAGCTTACACGATTATCATCACAGAGATCACCGATCTTGACAAGGATATGGCTCTACAAATAGCCTTCAAGGCAATCAACGATTCAGTGGGACCTGACGGCCTAGTGCCTACACTTTTAGTTTACGGAGTGTACCCACGAATGACCGAACATGAGACTCCGGCCCTGTCCGTAAGTCTCAGAGCCAAAGTAATTAGAAAGGCTATGGAGGAAATTCACAGATTATGAGCCAAGCGACAGGTAGAAGATGCTCTGAATACCAGAAATGGCTCAAATACGACTCGTATACACAACTTATTGATTAATTCAGACGTTCTCGTGTGGCGTGAAGGGAACACAGGCTAAGCCAGAACTTGGGAAAGGTTATACAAGCTCATAAGTATGGACGGAGAGAACTGTGTATTAGCACTTCCTCACGGCAATACAATATTCCGATCAACTTCCGTAAAACCGTATTTCAGATCTGTAACCGATATTAAGACAGATACACCATCTGAAACGATTTCACCCGCCCGGCAGGGTAAATCAGACACCAGAGAGCATGGGATGCCCCAATATATCGACACTATGGATTTAACTGAGGACATTATTACAGTAGAAACACCCATACAACCCGTCAAGTGTAGACCTGGAAGACCTCGAAAATACCCAATTGAACTGAACATAGCCAATATCGAGGCGTTTCTCCAAGACCTGGAACCAGACGAAGCGAACCCATACTACGTATCTCAACAAGCGGAAATGACAGGTCTAATAAACAGCGGTGTATTTAAAGTAGTATCACTTGAAGAGGTGCCGGAAGATGTTTGTATATTCAACGCAAGATTCGTAAACGAGGAGAAAAACCTAGGGATGGACAAAGCTTACAAGAAATCAAGACTTGTAATACAGGCTTACGACAACCACGGAAAGAAAACCATATTAACTCAGTCACCAACAATCCAAAGAGTTAGCCAGTGTATCATCCTGTATATCACATCTATGGACAGCAAAACCAAGCTATATTTACGAGATATATCACAAGTTTACACTCAATCGTTAAGCAAGTTGAACCGACTCTTTTACATATACCCTCCAATCAAACTGTTATAATGATTAAACCTACCAAAGGGGAGTATATTAAAGGTCGTAAAACCACTGTACGGAGTCCCGGAGGCCGGAAACCACTGGTTTGAGACATACCATACGCACCACACCAAGAATCTCAGGATGGAGCAATTAACCTACGACTCATGCCTCTTATATAACAACTCACCTTTCGGTGTTGTAGGCCTCCAAACCGACGATACACTCTTCGCTGCAGACAATAAATTTGCTGAACTCGAACAACTTCAGCTCCAGGAAGTGGGATTCCTAGTCAAGGAACGGGAAGTACTGACACCCACCAAAGCCATCAAGTTCAACGGGAGCATTATTCAACTGAAGGAAGACGTGATCACCCTGTCCCAAGAATGCTAATGTACTAATTTACGGCCTGTAACAACTGAAACAGGCAATACAACAAGCTCTCGAGGCATTGTACGCGAAAACCTTTCAACCAAAGACCAATATGTAGCTCAGCGCGCCAGGGGAGCATATATAGCTTCAGTATGCCAACCGGAAGCCACATACAACCTGTCAGCAGCCGCCCAAGCTGTAAACCCAGACGAAAACGACGTAAAGGCACTCAATAAGCGCTTAGAATGGCAAATACAGAATACTGCCAGAGGAATATGGTTCGTCAAGTTGAATAAGGAATTACTACAACTATTAGTGTTTACGGATGCCGCTTTCGCAAACAACAGAGACCTATCTTCGCAAATTGGCTACGTTATAGTACTAGCTGACAAGGAAGGCAACGCGAATATTCTTCACTGGTCTTCAATCAAGTGTAAACGGGTTACCCGGAGCATATTAGCATCTGAGTTATACGGAATGGCCCATGGATTCGATATGGGAACTGCAATCAAGTCTACCATCGACCGTATATTGAAGATCAACCTCCCACTAGTTATCTGTACCGATTCCAAGTCACTCTATGACTGTCTCGTCAAGCTGGGAACCACACAAGAAAAACGATTGATGATTGATGTGATGTGCCTCCGCCAGGCCTACGAACGTAGAGATATCGCTGAAGTCAAGTGGATCAAGGGGAGCACAAACCCGGCCGACGCGATGACGAAGGGCAAGTGCTGTAACGCTCTGAAGCAATTGATCGATACGAATACTGTACGGTTGGAAGTGGTGGAATGGGTGGAACGGAATAAAATCGGTGGTTCAGAAGCATAGAAACCGGAAATCACGGGATCGCACTATTCCTAATTAGGAAATTAGTATGCGATTCAGAAAACCCTTCGGTTTTGAGCTTTTTCAGGAAAATATGGCAATTGCGGGAATGCAGGGTATGGAGCCGGTCACATGTCAATTTCTAGAGTAGCTCCAGTGTTGGTTCATACCAGCACGTGCCTATCACGTGCATGTAAGCTAAACCTATTCCGGAGGAGAGCCGTAGCCGTAAGCTATATAACCCCTCCGGCCATACATAGTAGAAACAACAACCATCTCCCAATATAACGCAATTAGCATACCGTAATTACAGTATTACGTCGTGCCACGCGTTATGGGAGTGTACCGACAGTTAGTTATTCAGAAACTTTTCCACGAGATTTATATTAATTAGATAAATCTATTGTCAGATTATCAAGGTTATTAAAGAATTATGTTTATTATATATAAATAAAGTGGTATAATAATTCTTTATTTCATGAATACTTATAATATTGAATAAAAGAACCTAAAAGTTCTCAAAGACTTCATTTAATAATATAAGAACTAATATAATCTTAAAATCAAGATAATACAGTTAAATAATGAATTAAATTACAGAATTACCAAAAAATAACTTCAAGAATAAAGAATTACTTTTGAGTCTTCAGCTTTAAAAACCCATGATCAAAATAGTAAAACTAAATACTCAAGGAATATAATCATAAAGAAAATACACTATATACAAATAAGAATAAGATTATTATATAATTTATAGCTAGAAATCGTCAATTCAGTTATATATTTGTTCAACTATACCTTTAAGTAACAGAATGATGACTAAATACTATATAAACAGTTCTATAGTTATACAGACCGTCAGAAAAGTAGGAAGGGTACAGAAGTCACAGCCAGGAAGCCATAGCTCTTACATCTGAAGGTATATGACTGTAAAACATATGTTATGACTAAAAACACTTAACTGAAAAAGAATCAGTTATTCAAGCTAGATCCGAAAGTATACATTGATTATTTAGTCAATTATGACTTTATTAACATATTTTGAATATAAATTTTTTATCAAAATAAAATTATTTTAACCAGAAATATAATATTTAACAAAAGTACTTTATTTGACGACAAAAAAGAAAATATTTCAGACATTTTAATAAAGGAGAAAAATAAGCTTGTAAAATAGGTTTAACTTTAATAATAAGTAATGATTAATATACAAGTTATTTAAGAAAACAACAAAAATATAATTATTGTTAATACAAAAGATTTCGACCTTGACCTTGATTATGATAAGTTTTTATTAGTCAGAGAAAAGTCAGATTCTATAAGCTTTCATGATATAATATACAAGTTTTTACTATGGCTTATATCACCAGAATCATCAATATTACCCTTAGTAAACTTTATTTACTTATTTATATATAATAAGGCAAACTTTGAAAGGGTAAGACAAAATATGAAGTCTTAAGCTTTAAGACAATTTCCAGATAATTTAAATGACTTCAGACATTATAAAATGGCACAGAGGTAAAAAGGAATGTTTAACGTAAGCTGTATATTCAAGGTCAATAAGAAAAACTTTTCCTTAGAACCTAAAAATATCTGAGAACTCAAAAATCATTTTCTTAAGGAGTAGTTCAAAGAGACTTAACGCTAACATTTAGTTAAACATAAATAAAAGAGAACCTTTAAGAAAATTGAACATTTGAATTCCTGAGATCTGAAAATTCTAAACTATATATAAGTATTCAAATATAAACTAGATAAGTATAAAAACCTTCAGAAGTACAAAGTAAAGCTTATAATATATAAGAATCAACAAATAACCAAAAAACTTTCTATAAAAATTATAATATTAACAAATATAACTTTCAAAACTTTTATAACCATAACTATTTATTTTAACTTAAAAACACATTAATTAAATGTTATTGTGGTAGGGAAAACAGTATACGGCACGTGCGTAGCACGTGTACGTGCGGCGTATCATGTGACCTGTACGTAGTATATAGAGCACGGTTCTTACAACCGTACAACAATCAACCACCTTCACTCCTATTCTACCAGACCTTGCCTTCTGATTGGTCAATTGTATTGTATTACTGTATATACTACCCCAACACCTCTTAGCACCTCTCTCTTCCACAATACTAGATTGATTAATAATCTTCTTAATATATAAAGTCTGAGAAAGTTATAATTGTTTCTTGGTTTAGTCTTTAATAATATAAACTTTTAAAAACTACTTTAATTTTTTGTAGTTTGTCATTTTAAACTATTTCTTGAAGTCTTGAATAACTTGGTCTGTTATAGGTTTATTCTTCTTCATAAAAGTAAAGATGATATTATTAATATAATAAAAGACTATAACTTTTTCTTTTATAGTTATATATAACTCTTGGGGAATTAGCTTAAATCTTAAGTAAATGAATATATCTGTAAGTACTTTTTGTTATAATAATGGAGATTGTCTGAGTTTATACAGAGCCTTCTGGAGTAAGAGTATTTTTCCTAGTTTTTCAAAACCTAAAAATAATTATATATAGATTATTTTATTTAAATCATAATTAACAAATATATTAATAATGTGGAAGAGAGAGGTGCTAAGAGGTGTTGAGGTAGTATATACAGTAATACAATACAACTGACCAATCAGAAGGCAAGGTCTGGTAGAATAGGAGTGAAGGTGGTTGATTATTGTACGGTTGTAAGAACCATGCTCTATATACTACGTACAAGTCACATGATACGCCGCACGTACACGTGCTACGCACGTGCCGTATACTGTTTTCCCTACCACAGTATTATATTTATTAATAAACTTCTTGATACTTCTTTATTTCCAAACTATTTAATATTTTTTACTTCATAAACTACAAACCAATTAATTCACGAATTTTAAAACAAGGTCAGTTTAATGTTATATATTATAATAACTATATAACTAGATATTACTTTTTCAGTATATAAATTAACTTAATTTAACTTAAACTTAAGTTAATAATACTATAACATAATAAACTAAATAATTTAATATTTTTATTATACACAAAATAAAACCATTAATTATAGTTATAAAAAAGAAAAAAGAAAATTATATTTTATGTATTATAATGATATTTCTTTTATAAACAATTTAACTAATCATAAAAGTTCATAAGACTATATTATAATACTGTTTAAAGAACTTATATTATAGTGTACGAATAAATAAAATACAGTGACTATATCAAGTACAAAAGCCAAATTGCTAATTATTTCATAAACTACAAAAGAAGTCATATGGTTAAAAAAGTTATTCAAGGTTATATTATTAGAACTGAACAAACTCCTCGAATTATAGTACAATAACAAATAAATAATATGGTTGATATACGAGGAATCAGCTAAGTTACAGACTAAACTTCAGTACGTCGATATATATAATTACTAACTTCAACAAGAGTACTCAAATAGAAGAATACAGGTCAACTGGCTGAAAACAAGTAAGATAGTGGTAGACAGGCTGACGAAGGGGCTTCCAAAGCTGAAACATACATGTTTCGTCGATCAGCTTGGCATACAAGATATAAAGGAGAAAATAGCTATAATCAGGCATATGGACGAGCTACGGGAGAGAGTAATGAACCACGAAGTGGAAATGGAGTGGAAGACTGGTGAGAGAGCATTTAGTAAGCAATAAAGTCCTAAAACGTAACCCTATGAAGGTTTTACAGAGTGTCACACTACGGTTCTAGCACTCTGAAGGGGTATGTTATATAATATAGTGGCCGTGCTGTGGCGCCGGCAATCACTGAACCCCTTATCTTACTGTATATATAGAACTCCTATTCGTACACCTCCCAATACACACAGATCACTCAATTATTACTATATACAACCGTAACTTATGCGACATCTTAGGTTTGTAATTTTACTGCGATCTCATGGCCTGTTTGTATATTTTACTCTAGAGAGTTTAGGAGGAAACTGAACTGATAATACAAATCTTAAGGGAAATCACTTCATTATTGCCTATGCACCTATGTAAAACTGCTACTAGCCGCAAGCTGAAATCCGTCTACCAAGTGAATTTCTCCTTAACTAACTCCTCGGATAGCTTCCATAACTTTTCAGCCTCAGCACTAGACACTGCTAGCGGCCGACATCCATCATTGATTTGGCAATCAGCAAGAAAGGCTCCGTAATTCTCTTTACCATTCACATTTTTGCCTGGCCCAAGTTTCGGATCCAATGCGGCAACCAGGGATGTCGCTGCACCTGCACCTAAGGTTCTGAAGGGAATCATACCTTTATTTACCATCTCATTGAGTGCTGTAGTCGTCTCAGGTCCATAATCTCTAGCGAGCTCTGTTGGAATTATTCCTGGGTGTAGGGCTAGACTTAATATCCCATATTTCTCATATAACCTTTTATTCAAAGCAATGCCAAACAATACGTTCGCCACCTTGCTTTGATTGTAGGCTTCTATGGGAATGTAGGCCTTGTTCTCTGCATCCGCCGTCCCCCACATCTTCATCATCTCGTAGTTTGGTTGTTCAGCTGCCGGGAGGTCCTTGGTTTTCTTTTCAAAGTTCGTATCACTCCAACGCATTGCTGCCACAGTGGGAGAAAGGGAGCTAACATTAACTACCCTTGTAGCCCCCTTCGGGTTTGTCTCTGCGGCTTTGATAAGTTTTGGCATGATCAAACAAGTGAACAGAAAATGACCGATATGATTTGTCGCGAAGGTTATCTCGATCCCATCCTCGTTGATAGTACGTTCTGGAAGATTCATTATACCAGCACTATTTACCACAATGTCCACTTTTGGTATGTCGGTCCAGGAAAGGAGTGCAGCGGCCGCGGCCCGAACAGATTTCTGGCTGGAGAGGTTGACTTGTAGAGGCCGATAGTCTACGTCAGGGAAGCGTTCCCTGAGGGCTTGGATACTCTCTTGCATCTTTGTCGGGTTCCGACCAGCGATAATGATGTGTGCAGGAGATTGAGAGGCCTATATATGTGTTGGTACATGCATAAGGCATAAGGTTAGATGGCACTTACGAAAGCCTCAGATGTCGTGAACCCAATTCCTCCACGATTTACACCTGTTACTATCACCGTCTTTCCACGTATGCCTTCAGCAAATGCCTTCGCAACTTCAAGACTCTCAGTCTGATCGTTGAATTCTGGGTGTGAAGTGGCCGTCATTTTGGCCGTGTTTCTTTCCTTTTTAGAAGCTCGTAAGGTAGAGTTAATGTAGAAAATGAAGATGTTTAAGACTATGAACAAAGTGACAATGTCGGATTAAGTTTGGCTTCTTTTATATTATATCATCCTATCATACTGAGGCAATACTTTGCCATCTGGAAGCCCGTGTAGTTGCTTTGATTATCAGTTACAGACCACAGTGAGCCAATAAGAGATTTGCTTCCTAATTGGTGAAAAGGGGCGCTCGGTGATATGCAGGAGTACAAAATAGAGCAAATAGCGAAATATGCATTCCATTTCACGGACTTAAGCGGACTTTGCTTTTTGCATAGTTAAAGCCGACTCCATGGCTTTGTCGCAGAATAGGTTCCTTCCTTTGGTATCAGGAGTTCTAGTGGGGAGCTTAGCTCAAGGTAGCCAATAAGAGACTTACTACCCGAAAAGGAAAGGTGCACTATCTCCGAAGCAATATCATTAACATCATCTGGCATCGACAAAAGACCTTGTATTATACATGCATCCTATAAATTTAGCTTGGTCACGTCGTTTGTTAAGTTTACATCAATATAATTTGTTATACTGGTAAGCGGTGTGCTTGATCGTGCATGAGATACCCAAAATACAAGTATCACAATCTGTTTTTAAAGGAGGGAAGGGATATCATGAGATTTCTTTTCTCTGTTGCAGTCATATAATACAGAGGTATTTTACATTATCAAAAGAATAATTATTATTTACGACTGCGTCTAGGATCTGCGAAAATACGCTATATCATTCGTCTAGTTGCATAATTTACTATTGATCATCCCAACCATGCTTCTTCCTATACTCATCTCTAAACATAAACCCGCTTAGATTATTCATAACAAAAGGATCAAGCAATAAGTTCCACCAATGCTTCCTCTTCCTATGACTCGTGAGACCAACCTCGGCAATTAGTTTGTCAAAGTGGTGGAAAATTCAAAGGCGAAGAAGTTACCCTTCGTGCCATATGTTGGACATCAAAGCCGCGAATAGGCAGTAGTTCGAGCTATATTCTTCTTCATTGTATCACTATCGCCAACGTTCAGCTTCCCGTCGAGCCAAGCGGTGCCCCAGATAGCTTCTAATTCGCTACCAAGGAACATGTTGAGGACGTCAGCAAAGCCGAGGGAAATTATTGACCTATCCGTTATAGGAGCAATAGTGTTATAAAGACGAGATATATCGCCAAAGTTCTCGGGAAGTTGAGACGGTTTGCGAAGTAGAGGATGCTGTTTGAGGACCTCTTCGGTAGCCTCTTTTTCAAGGGCTGACCACTCGGATGCACCAGAGGACGTATTTTTTCGCTATAGTAAGGAAGACCAAGAGCAACAAGCAGGGGATCGGAGATAAAGGGAAAATGTTACCCAAATCCGGTGCTGAGAAGAAGCGTGTCCCATTCCATAGTGCGGCCATCCGTAAACACAATGGAAGTCTCTGTGAGGTCTTGGATGTCTCCACGATAGGCATCGACTTTCTTTGCTACCACATCCCAGAAATCATCGTAGTGGACCATACCGGCGAGACTCAAAAGCCACATTGCACTAGGATACAGTTGTTAGTGATGCCGTCTTGTTTTTTATGCGAATGCTTCTATAATGACACAGAAATGGATATAAATACCTATCCTCCGGTTTCAGTAATTTGAAACTCTCCTTCGCACCCTCTCTACTGTTAAACTCTCCATATTCGAGGCTCTATCGATTGACCGTATTGTCAAACTTTCTATATAGCCACAGTCCGGGCCGAGTTTTGATCATAAATCAATCCCACCAGTTTTGCTTTCCATATCCTGCGAAGAGAAAACTGCATAATAACCTCGTCATCCCAGCCTCAATTATATTTTATATGGGCCAAACCCTTTGCGAGAAATGAAGCATCCAGGTCCTTTTCCCGAAGCGCAAATGATCCAGGAAACCGATTTACCGGCTTTGACTGACTGGTAAACCATGTCTGCAGCAGATTTGCCACCACCAAGTATGGAGACCCTATTTGCTGTTGGATCAGTAAGGAAATCCGACCGACCCCAATTGAGGGTATGAATAATCTTTCCGTTGAATAAGCTTTCACTAGGAAAGTGATATATTATCCGACAAATTGACAGTAGATCAGACCCGGCCATGGATCCGCATATTGAGCGCAACCTAGAGAGTGACAAATACACATTTCAATCCATCTTGGCGGGAGAATATGGAAGCTTTGCTATCTTTCTAGGCTGATGTTTACGAGATATATAAACCATGTTCGTTCCTCAAAAGGTAGCAGATTGTCAATCAATTCGCAAGCTAGAGGGCTGTTTGGAGTCTCCTTGGCTCGTCTACTTTATTGATACTGCATCACCATTGTTTACCTTATATGGCGCCCTCTGGAGCCTCCTCACAACTCGCGGTTTGCCTCTGGGTTCACCTGCTGTCGCTGCTTCTTCTCCCTTCAGTCCTGGCCATTCCCTATGATGCCTCGCTTGCAGACTGGGGCGGTCGTGTCGTCCCGCGCCAGGGTGTAACCAAGCCGTTTCTGCTACGAATCATGCCTCTTGGTGCCTCAATCACAGCAGGTTATGGTACTAATCCCCAAAATGGCTACCGGAAGCCACCCAGGGACCAGCTGAGATGGCGTGGCTAGCCGGTCAATATGGTTGGCAGTCTGGTAGATGGCGACCCAGAAACATCTCACAACTGCCAGCATGAAGGGCACAAGGGGTATATAGTCAATCAAATGATCGAGGTTGCCGATAATACTATACCACGAAAGCCAAATGTCGTCTTGATCAATTATGGAACGAATGACGCAGATCCTATCAACAACCAAAGTATCTCTGGCACTGGGGAGCGTATGAGGGCTCTGATAGATCACCTCTATGCAAATATCGCCGATGTAACAATCATTCTATGCACGCTTCTACCACGCAAGGATGCGGCAAACCAAAACATAACCATTATCAACCCACAGTATCGCTCGCTGGCCTAGGAATACATCAACGCTGGAAAGAAGCTTATGTTGGCAGAATTCAACAATGGCTTTCTGAATGAGGGAACGAACTACTTCGACAACATTCATCCGAATGAAAAAGGAGTAGCGAAGCTAGCTGTCGAACCTTCAATTGACACTGTGTATAGAAATATATAACTAAGTATCTTCGTGATAAAACGGCCAGATTTAGTATTCAATTAAAGAAGTCTATATATCACAGTTTAACTACATCTGACAAATTGTCGGGCGTCTACTAAATTAACTTATTTCTAAATCCGTGGATATATTTCCCCATTTAGCCCCAGCCATGTCAACAAAGTAGTTTGATTTCGGAGTCCAGACCCCCGTACCCCCTTTCGGCAATATATTCATTGCATTTTTAAGATACGTTGACTGTAAGCTCATCATCGGCTTCTCAGGCATTCTCTCGGGTGCGGTCACTCGTGGGACAGCAACGGTAGCCTTCTGCTCCTGTATCCTGCGGAGTATTCGCATAAAGAGCCGCACGCTGACATCGGCTCCTAGGGTCCATGATGCTGACTCGTAGCCCGTCATGAAGAGGAGGTTGGGCACGTCTTGGAGCATGGCTGATTTCCATGCAAACCGGTCAGCTAGGTTAATGGGTTGGCCATCCAGCGTATATTTTATGGCTCCACCAAATCTGAGCTTCAGACCAGTTGCAGTAACAATGACGTCTGCTTGGATGGTCTTCCCAGAATCTAGCTCAATAGACTTCTCGGTAACTCTCTTGATCGTCCCGGTCACGACATCTGCTTTCCCAGACCGAAGAGCAGCAAAAAAGTCACCATTCATGCAAGCACAGAATCGTTGCTCCCATGGATTGTAGCGGGGCTTGAAGTTAGGGTCCCATTTGATGTCAGGGGGTAGCTGCTTGATCGTGACGTATTTAATCAGCATCTTAACAAATCCCGGATATGCCTTGCAGAGCAATGTGGTCAAGTAGCTCCTGAAAAGCCAGACGAGTCTATTAAGATAGTGGGCAATGCTAGCGGGTAGAATAGTAAACAGTAGTGTCACCAAAAAGCTGTCTGATGGTAAGGAAAAGACATAGCCAGGGCTTCTTTGTAGCATGGTAATGTGCTTGACCTTATCTGCCATAGATGGGACAATGGTGATAGCAGTGGCACCGCTACCAATGACAACGACGTCTTTGCCGGTATAATCGTAATCTTCTGGCCAGAACTGAGGATGTATGACCTTACCGGCAAAGTTCTCAAGGCCTGGGATAGTTGTCTGGAGTGGAGTCTCATAATCGTAGTAACCCGTGCCTAGTAGTATGAATCGAGAACGGAAAGTGACGGGTTGGTCCTCTCCTGGCACAGCCACCTGGAGCTCCCAGTTCTTTTTCGCCGAACACCAGTTCGCTGCTACAACACTGTGTCGGTAGCAGATATGGTGGTCAATGCCCGCAGAACGAGCGGATTGCGTCATGTAGTCTTTGATCTGGTCTCCAGAAGCTAATGTCTCCTTGTGTTTCCATGGACTCCAAGGAAAGCCGAAGGTGAATATGTCTGAGTCGGATCGAATGCCGGGGTATCGAAATAAGTCCCATGTGCCTCCAAGAGACTCTCGTCCTTCCAAAATCACATAGCTGAGGTCGGCTGGTCCTTCTGTTTGAAGGCGATAAGCGGCATTGATACCCGAAATACCAGCCCCGATGATGATAGTATCAAAATACAACTCGGTGGACCCCCCATTCGAAAGGATCTTGCCAGTTGTGTTACCACTCATGTTGATAGATGTAGAAATAGATTAGGTGTGAAGAGATGTGATGGGGCTCATAATGCGTCGTGATCAAATATTTGGGGTGTTATTTGAGATTGCAAAGATGCCGTTTCTTTCTCCAAAAGATAGTGGAAGATAGCCAGTTGTTATAATTAAAGGTTGATCATATATTAGCCGTCATCCGAAGAGCACGTCTTTTTGAAATATTCGATGGAGAGAAGGCCTCGGTATTCCGACATGGCAAGTAAAACCAAAGTGGAGGCGAAACATGTGAGCCTACACTTATACAGGCACACATGTATGGACAGCCACGCTACTCGCAAGCTAATCCACCGTTGTGTATATCGGGACTCTCAGAAGCCGAAACTGAGTAATCAAGCGCGAGGCAGCTGGTAGCCATTGGTGATGTGCAAGGTTGTATCTAATCGGTCAAGTTCTGTCTAGTTCTCTATCTGTCTAGCAGAGGATCATATCACATGAAAAGATACCTCCTCTGAGCGATTCGCAAGCCCTATACAAATCGGGATGCATAACCGACACGAGGTCCCCGATGACGTCTGCTCAAACCCCTGAACGATTAAAGTTGCGCCAGTGCGTTGCTCGGAAGCTAAACCAAGAATGGAAGTTCTCCACTACACATCAGACGGATTGTGGTAGCACGGTATTGTTTATTACACGTGCCATGAACTACAGTACACGTCAGCTATGATACCGGTATCGTATGGTAGCGGGGTATGATAACCGATAAGAGCTCTCTGTAAGTTGATACAGCATACGAAGTGAAGCATAGCTGAAAGGTCACCCGGCCAATTAGAAGGCGGGTATTCGGTAGAATAGAAGGAGAGAAATTTCTACATAGAACTTCAGAGATATGTCTTTATATCTTGGATCGGATATTGGATCCATACCAAAGAAACTTTATGAACAAGTCAATTCTAAATAATTATGTTTTCTTCGGTAATCACGCTCGTCATGGAGCTTGTTTTCGAAAGTAAAATCTTAAAATTCATAATCATACCCTAGATCCATCAACCTCTTAATTTCAATTAAGAATCTCCAACATCCCTCCAGTATTCCCAAACAAAAACCCCCTTGCAGCCCGAGCCGCTTCTTCCGCATCTTTAGCGAATCCAATTCTTTCGCCTATCAGGATAATATCGTGAGGACAACCCTTGGACACAGTTAAGTGGACCTTCCAGCCAGCTTTCTGGTAACGCTGAGAGAAGTTCTTGATGTCATCGCACAACACCTCGCGCTCTCCTGCGTGGATGAACATTGGAATACCCGCACCCAACGTAAACGGGTCATGGAGTGGCGATAGGTAGGGACCCGAGGGATCTATCGAGCCATGGGCTGAAACGGTAGAGGCACCCCATCGGCCAAACTCTTTGTTAAGGTAGTCAGCCTTGTAATTGGGCGACAGTTGCAAATCCTGATGGAGCGCGCCATGCACATCAACCCACGGCGACCAGAGTGCTACTCCTCCTGGTGCTGGGATTCCATCTTCTGCACCATATTCGTGGATGTATCGTAGAAGTCCGAGCGCGATGTTGCCCCCGGCAGAGTCTCCAGACAGGATAATCTGGTTGGACGAAATGCTTTTTTCCTTGAGCAAGCAGAGATAAACTGTGAGAGCATCTTGAATCTGAGCCGGGAACCATCCCTGCTTGCTACTAGAGAGCCGGTACTGTGGTGTGCAGACGTGGGTGCAATCCATGTGCCGTATCAATGTGCGTGCGGTAAAACCTGTATCTTCGTCTCGTCCATTGCCGACAACGAAGCCTCCGCCGTGAAAGTGTAGCGCAACTTTCATCTCTGGCCTTACTATGGCAGCAGGTGGCGGACGTGCTGGCGTCCATGTCACGCCCAGCGCTTTTGGTTGAATCGTGGGATCTGCTAAGATACCTCTGTACAACTTAGGAGACCTCGGAGGAATCACCTCAAACCGATTCCGTTCTCTGCTTGGATTGAGAGTCAACCGATCCCCTGCGCGCAGCAGAGACCAGTAGAGTAGAACTAATCTCACCACGCGCATGCGGACAGCTTGGTTAAATGACCACCTCTTATCCGGCCGTGTCCATGGTAATATGTATAGGAGCAAATCAAAGACGAAGCGAGAGAGTAGGAAAGGGGTATATATGAAGGCGCAGGTGTAGGCAAATAGAGCCTCGATGGGTGTTGTGAGACCCATTGTAAAGATATCTTGTAGCTGCAGCCTTTAAGTATTAGTAGAATTCTTTTAAAAAGTTGTTCATCGATTTTGGCTGGTGCCGATTGAGAAATGAAAATCGAAATACAGTACACCCCGGGGATTGAGTTGTGCGGGCTACTCTCTATATATTACTTGCGCTAGTTCCTCTATGCGACATCAATGCCTCGGCACTAGAGCTAACGAGGGGCAGCCTTGATAAGAACTGGAAAAAGCTCCACCTCTCATTTTTCTGGGCATTTGTTACATATATTTAAACCCTACTTAACAATTTTGGCTATGGTGATCGTCTCAGCATCTTGACTTTTAATTATCCTATTTTTAGGAGTGCAGAAATTTATTGTAATGCCCATCTGTTTGAATATTATAGCAACAAATAATATTTACATCTCTAGACCATTCTATTTTCATCAATCATCATTGATTACAGAAAATTACTATTTACGAGACAACATTCGTCTTCCTTATATTCCCAACCACTTACTGCTGCACGGCCGTCTTCCCAATAGCATCACGTATAACTTCTTGGAGCCAAGTTGGCCATCCTCGGATTCCAGATACGCCCGATGCGGACGCCGGAATAATCAACTGGCCACCCCTCCTCTTCTGGATTTGGGCGACAACTTGGTTTGCGATCTGGTCGCTTGTTAGGAGGCGCACTCCACCACGTTTGAGTTGACCAGCGAAGTCTTCTACGAGAGGAGTGCTGACAAAGTTGGGATGGACTACGGTGGTGAGGATGTTTGGAGCCTTGTAGAAGTGCTTGATTTCATTTGCCAGTGACTCATGGAAGGCTAGAGCCCCGGCCTTTGTTGCAGAGTAGTCCGCCGCTGTTGCAAGCGCAACGAAGGATGCGATGCTTGCAACCGTTATTATATGGCCCTTGTTGATTTGGATCATCCGAGGGAGAAACTGCTGCGTGGTGAACCACAGGGCCATGCAATTGACGCCGAATATCCTGCGCAAAAACGATTCTGACGTCTTGAGGATAGGTGTGGGCCGGGCAATGCCAGCATTATTGATGAGGATTGATGGATGCCCCAACTCGCGCCGGACGGCGTCAGCAGCCACCGAGACCGACTCGGCGGAGGTCACATCGCAGCGGTAGAATCTGATGCGTTGATCTGCCTGCATTTCCTTGGGAAGGTCCTGGACGTCAAAGACGGCGACACGGATGCCAAGAGCCACGAGTCTTTCGACAATGCTCTTTCCAATACCGCTGGCGCCTCCCGTGACAACGGCGACCTCGTTGGGCCAGTCCCAGCCTTTCGCCGCTCGCAGGCGCCAGGAATTAGATGCCATGGTGTTTAGCGCCATATTCAGCTGGCGGAGGACACCCAGGGCAACAAGGATGCGCAAGACGGTTCTGATCGGAGAGAGATCCAGCGATGAGGATGTCACTAGTTGGCCGGGAAGCGGTTTGGCAATGGCCGCGAGGGCACGATGCACGACATCTGGGGCATAGGTGACGGCTAGGAGGAGCGGGCCGGACAGGACGGGCGAGAGGACTGTCCGACTCAGACATGCAATGATGTCGAGTGCGGGAGAGTACAGCAAGGAAGCCATGTGCAGCGTAGTAAATGCGTGGTGATGGTCAGATCCAACGTATCACAGTGTGGTGGCACGACAGCACGAGTAACACGGATCGAACTCTAAATCAACAATTCGTCTTGGGACAGGGCAAGACTGAGAGGCGAGAAGGTCGTTATATATAAAAACAGAACACTATCCCTGGCAGCACGACCGTGACGCCATGGTCCCCTGATATTCACCGTCAATGCACATGTCTGGAGCCCCGCTGGCCCCCACCACGGCCTGTGCTCTTTAAATCGGCGGGAAGTGATGATAGCCATCGTGGTAGTGTTGATGGCTTGCAGATACCTGCCGGGCTGAATACATTCTCAGCAGATGGGCCACGATGGGAACTGCGATTTCCAGCCTCGGTTCTCCTGCC
The DNA here is from genome assembly GCA_021399445.1 of Xylogone sp. PMI_703. NCBI lineage: Eukaryota > Fungi > Ascomycota > Leotiomycetes > Xylogone > Xylogone sp. PMI_703. The sequence continues at coordinate 4,796,020 of JAJTUQ010000003.1, forward strand.
AAACCCGTGACAGCTTCGCAAGCTAAACCAAGATGAGTAACGGGCCCTGTGGCGGTGCTGACATGCGCAAAAGAGACGAGTTCACCAGCCACAGTTCACTCCTCCAGAGTCGTTGCAGCCTCATCATCGCGTCTTCAACAGTTCTAGCACTATCCAGACATCTGCGGGGTCCCCGCATCAAAATCGATCTTCACGTGGACGTCCGAAGCCTTGTTTCGCGAAGCACGTCAATTGTCAACGTCAAACTTCAACCTCAAGCATCGAATTCGTCTTCCTCGCCAACCCTTGACGATTGCTTCTTCATTGTCGCGTTGCACTGACCGCCTTAATCGCCCTAAGCTATTCTCTTCTTCGTTCCTGGTAATTTCCTTGTCGGTCGCTCTTAGCCTCGCCCGGACGAGTATCCGCTGCCGCGGTCACGATGGTATTTCCAGGGCGCTTCAGTACCGGCTGTCTGCGCTGTCGCCAGCGTAAAGTGAAGGTGAGGGAGAAGACTGCCTCCAATCCCCTCTTGACACCGCCGAAGAACACAGATCTTTTGGCTCTCCGCGAGTACTTTGCGGGGAAGGCTGGCGCAAGTTGATACTAACCTTCCTCGATAGTGCGATGAAACCAAACCTACATGTCGTCGTTGCGCCATCTACGGCAAGCCTTGCACGGGATACACAGACCAATTTCACTTCAGGCACAGTGGTAGCAAACGTGGTAGTGAAAAGGGATCATTGAGTCCAAGCGCTACCGCAGTTGCGGTCCAGCAGCAGGAGCAGCAGGAGCAGAAGCAAGTCCCTGAGCAGAAGCAGGAGGAAGAGCAAGATCAGTGCGTCTCGAATAGGGCTGAGAGCCAGGCTATGATCCGAGCCCCCGTAGTCTCCTACGACGAAGTCTCTCTCTCCTACTTTATCCATCGCTTCGTGTCCCCCAATGGACCGGATGGATTTCCTGGACACTTGACCTTTCTTCCCAGTATCTACGACTCCTATAGCCACGGGATACTCGAAACAGCAACCTTAAGTGTTGCTCAGATGGCGGCATATAATCAGTTTGGGGGAGAGAAATTTCGGGTCCAATCGTATAAGAACTACGGACGTACGATCCGAATGATGCAAGAAGTCATACAGTCCGAAGAACAAGCAACCGATGATAAGGTGCTTGCTTCGATTCTGCTCTTATGTACTCTGAAGGTCAGGATGCGTACCTCCATCTTTTGCTTTGCCGCTCGGCTCTGAATGTCAGAGCACTTACTGATGGCCCTACAGGATATTACTGGTGAAAATTCGGGCGATCCAAATGAACATGCGCCGGGACTATACTATCTCATAGATAAGAGAGGCGACGGACAACTTGCGACAAATCGAGGGGCCGAACTCCTCGTTTTAGCTCTCATCCGCCTGGTAAGTAGGCCTTCTGACATGACACGGAGCAAGCATGCCTACTGAACTTCTGGCAGCAAATATATGCATTTCTGTGTGAGGACGATACCTACAGTGACCCCGGCAGTATAGCTACGGTTTGGGGCGCCGTTAATCCCCTCTTGCGCGCCATGTCGATGATGTCGAAAACCCTATCCCTGCGCCTCAGTCTCCTGCGGCACTACACATCTCTTGAATCACGACAACAACAAGGCGCTGACTACATACCAATGCCCCATAGCGATAGTGAAGAGCAAGATATAATGCCCGTCATAGAGAAGTGCTTCGAGGCGCTGGATGACTTTCACGCATGGGATACAGAGGCGGCGTCGTACTGGCACAGCATGTTCGAGGGCCGTGGGGTGCCGACTGGCCTAGGCGAAATAGCGTCTGGGCAAACATATTATGATGTAGAAACCGCCTGTACCATCGTCCTCATCCGATCTGCACGTCTCATTTTGGTAATGAGCATGATTGCCTACTACAGGAAAATGCAATTCCTTGATAACTGTCAGGAAGGTATGCTTAGCGGCGCTGCGGTATTGGAGGAGTGTATGCCGGTTCTGGAACAGGATGTCGGTAAGACCATCGATGACATTCTTTCCTGCATGCCCTATGCCCTCGGCGATATTGATCCGAATGGGCTGCCTCAGTCACTACCGCATGACGGGGCTGCTGCCATTATTATTGTTCATTCAATCAGATTAGTTGGATCCTGTGCGTATGCGACAACGGACCAGTTCCAGAAGGCCATGAGCGCCCTGACGCGGTTTAATTCTAGCATTGGAATCAGATCAGCGGTAGATTTAGGGAAAGTTAACATTTCTAAGTCAAGATGGGTGCAAGAGCAAGCTTTTCTTCGGTCAATAGCGCCTGCAAACTCGGGCGTGGTCTCCTTTTCTCCGCCTCAATATGCCATGCCCGAGTGAAATGTTGATGAACCTCGAATGCTTCAATTAAACTAATATGTATTTTTATTATGCATATGCAGTTTGTAATTTTATCCTCACCATTCTAGCAGATATTGGATTTTTCCCTCGTCGCACATGTGGCGCTCCACCTTGGTGCCACACAGTCTTTGTCGTCACGGAGCTATATCTTTATAGGTTTCATTTTCGCTTTCCTTCCCTCTCAAACAGGCCTATCTTCTCTAGAACTTCATCGTCCCGTTCTCGCAAGAGCATCACCGCCGGTGTTACCAAACCGCCCAGAACAGTCCAAAATATAACTTTGCACGATGTCATCAATAGCTTGGATGATCCATGTACCTGATGCAACTGGTATACGGCCCAGATCATCAAAGAGGCACAGGCACAGTAGACATCCCACCGCAGAAAAGATAACACCATCAACCTAGAGTCCATTGCTGACACTGGCGGATCTTGTAGACGAAGAGTTGGAGGATTCGTAAGGGAAGACAGTGCCAGAACGTTCGTCCCGGATATCGTGGGTAGCATCTCCGTGAAAGCTGACGCGACGATGGTTCCAACAACAAGCAAGTGCACGCCCATGGTCAAAAATAGGATAAATCTGTAGGCACTATGAAATTTTTTTTTGTAACTGCGAGGGTTAGTCTGGGCTGCTTTATTGCTCTTGGCGCTGCTATCCCCATAAACGAGACGAAGCCCGGCATGGACTATTGATTGGTAAAGCGGAAAAGGTTGCCAGAGAGCAATAGCTATGTAGTTTCCCTTCTGCGAAAGAACATTCAATAGCGGGAGGCTAAGGGCGATCGTCGGCAAAAAGTAGGATATTGTTGTTGCTATGGGTAGAATAGCCAAATCGGTAGGATCGACGAGGACGGCATTCTGAAGAGACACTGAAGGCGAGGATAGGATTTGCAGTATCAAATACAGAGGGGCAATTATAGTTATCGTCACGGTTTGAATTAGGATACCAAATGCACCAGTACTGTTAGGAGATTAGTCAAAACATTGTTTTCTTTCAGCAAATTGATACAGGGGCAGGTCGTACAAACTCAAAATAGAACCCGCGTTTCCCCGTCGCAGTCCCTCGAGCGCAATCAGGTACCAAGCACCGCCAAACTGCGCTGCTATGTATGTAAAAGCAAGCAGTGCCTCCAGGTCAAATCCACTGGTATCAGCTTGACTTCTGAGACCATGCGCAAAAAACTCCAGAAGAACATTGATCAAGTTGTCAATTGGGGCGATTCCAGTGTAGTGTTTCTGAGGCGAAGCTGGGGAATGCGACATGTCCAATATACATAACCCCGGACTTCCCGCTGTGCAAGCACCAAGCGCGTCGAAAAATCCATGTCGATAAGCCGTGAACATGCAGCCGTACCCTCCTACTAGAGCGCAGGTGAGAAGAAGGGTGATTGTGGTTTTTGAAGCCAAGGAGCTCATCGTGTCATCTGATGTTGTCGACAGTAGGTGTTGGTAAGTCTAAACTGAGAATTGGCCAGCCAACATATCTATCCTTTGACGAATGGACAACCTTTTCAGGTGACAATAAGGGTCCTGTTGGCAATGTCAACGTTATATTAAAACTGGTAATGAAGTCATCGTGCCGAGGTGGAAGCTATTCTCTTTTCGCCTTAGATTGCGAGACCCGTCCGCGTACTTTAGAGAGTACAGATTGATGCTTGAAAACCGCAGAAATGTCATGTGAAAGCAGGTGAACAGCGCAGGCATGTGATTTTATAACATTTGACGCGTCAATAGGCGCCTGGTGTTCTAGTGCTGCATTCTTCGCAATCTGAGCATGTCTAAAGACTACAGTTCCACTGAGGATACCAGGCCTACGTATACTATATAAACCCAATTTACTTAGCTCTGGTAGCAGACTGCACGGAGAGCTGCACCCAAAGATGGGGAAATAGTGACCTCGCAGGCTAGGCCGGATAAGGATGCGCCTTGCGACCTGCAGTGGATCCCTAGGTAGCTTTCTGAGTCCACCTGCTGCACGTAGCTGCACGTACTAATCAAGATAGGAACATGGGAAGGTCTCAATGCGCCTGGTAGATCTCATACCCCAATGGGACGAGGAATGTAGGGACACTATGTTGACCCACAGCATGCTCGCATGGAGAAGCCATTGAGTCGACGTGCAGCTGGTCAAGAAGCTGTTAATAATCAGACGTCCTGGCGGGCCAGCTTGTCGGGGATACCATTATATTGCAAGCATCACTACACACATGCATCTAAGGCCATCTTGAGACAAGGCACATGACCCTTTGCCTCACCTTAATCCTTATATGATATCTTCCTGTCCTATCTCTGCTTCGCTGCTCCGATAATCCCGCTACCTGATACGGCCAAGCCTACTGAACACCTGTATCGACTCCACGGTTCCTTCAGTATGTCTATACTGCCCCAACTCTTCGGCTTCTCTAGCCTCACGTTGGCAGCAGCAGCAGAATCCTTCTTATATATCAAGGTGTTTTTGAAAGATAATGGAGCTACAAATCATCTCGCTACAGTGGTTACCATCTTCCTCGCCAATTATGCTTTTGGGGCCCTCTTCTGGGTATTTCTGTACCCAAACTTCATAAGTCCTCTTCGACATCTTCGAGGGCCAAGAGTAAGTAACAAGTTACGTTATGTCTCGCTCTTGTGCTTTAGCATCTTTAGATCTCAAGGCTTATGCCAATCTTGAGAAACACGACTTTGAAGGCAGCTAAAAGCTCTTCATGCTGTGGTGTTATTCAATTTTCTACCTACCTTGTTAGCGGTGTGTTGCTCACTATGTCATCCCTAGGCTTTCCTCAGCGCTAGCTATCGAACCCTCCTGGTAAAGAAGGGACCGTCTGGAGACATCTTCTTAGATATTGCCAAGCAGTATCCGGATCAAGAGATGATTGCGCTGGATATTTTTCGGCGGCAGATATTCGTCACCAGCCCTCGACTGTTTGCCGACCTATTCGTGCACAAATGCTATGATTTTGCCAAACCGAGGAGGATCAGCTCCTTTCTGCGTCGTATCCTTGGCAGTGGCCTCATCATTGTGGAGGGAAATGAGCATAAGTTCCTCCGTAAGAACACCATGCCTGCTTTCCAATTTCGGCACATCAATGAACTTTATCCAATGATGTGGAGTAAGGCTAAGGCCTTGACTGCAACTCTAAAGAAGGAGGTTGAGAGGGGTGGGACTGCCAGTTCTAAAAGCTCGTCCACCGTCGAGCTCAATGAATGGGCGAGTAAGGTCACGCTCGATATTATCAGCATTGCGGGCATGGGCCGTAAATTGAATGTTGTCGAGAATGCAAGCGATCCACTTCAGGATCTATATATGGAACTTCTCGAACCTTCACGAGAAAAGCTTGCCTTTTCTATGCTATCTATGACAATTGGCTTTCCATTCGTGCGAATGTTGCCGTGGAAGATGAACGATGTCTTCATTTACCTTACATCATCATTGGACAGGATATGTAGAGGGCTGATACAGGAGAAAAGGGACGCAATTACTAAAAAGCAAGACGACCATTTTGACATCCTATCGCTTCTAATCAAGTCAGATAACTTCTCTGATGATGTGCTAAAGGATCAATTACTGACATTCTTGGCTGCTGGGTAGGTCAAACGCTCTTCTGCAAGAATAGTCGGCTAATATATTGCGTAGACATGAAACCACTGCATCAGCGCTCACCTGGGCATCTTACCTGCTCGCGAAACATCCAAGACTGCAAACAAAGCTCCGGGAGGAGATTACTGAAGCACTCTCAACCAGCTCAGTCGATGAAACGCCAGCTGATCTCGCCGGTCTTTTGAGACAGCTGCCATACTTAAACGGCATTATGCAGGAGACTCTGCGCCTCTACCCAACTGTTCCATTGACTATGCGTGAGGCTCTTTGCGATACACAGATCGGTGAACAGCTCATCCCGAAAGGAACTGAGATGGTTGTTTCTATTTGGATGACTAACCGCTCTCCTGAGATATGGGGTCCTGATGCCGCCGAATTTCGCCCTGAGCGCTGGATTACAGACGATGGAAAGCCGAATCAGAATGGAGGCACCAACAGCAATTATAACTTCCTGACTTTCCTCCATGGGCCACGAAGCTGCATTGGCCAGGACTTTGCTAAGGCGGAAATGCGCTGTTTGCTGGCTTCCATGATAACATCGTTTAGTTGGGAGCTGGCCATGGATGAAGCAAAGGTGGTGCCAAGGGGAGTGATTACTATAAAGCCGGAGAATGGGATGTACCTTAAGCTTACGCCTTTAAATTGTGAAACATAAAAAGTCTGAAATTTAGTCAATCAAAAATAATACTTCAAAATAATATAAAAAGTCTTAAATGAGAAAAGCTGCTGTGTACTATCAAATGAAAGGGAGGGCAGGCTGCATTTAAGCACGTGACGACACTCTGGTCAAAAAATACACTTTCTAATAGTATTCACTTTAAGTCATTCTCCGTTTTGGAACTATCAATAAGTTGTTACTAGTTTTCACTAATCGCCAACTGGACATGGATTTTTCTATCTGAGCCTCTGGCACGACCTCACGCATTCATGTATCCCAATTCGTGGCTCTTCAAAAGTGGGAAAAACATATCAGTAATTCTATCACTTAGCAAGATTGGTAAGTCTCGGAGACGGTTTCATATTGAATGAATCAAGTTCTTGTTTTCTTTTAGGTGAACATTCTCTGTGTGATATACATATAGCTTATATTATTAAGAGCTGAAGACAGCACGCAATGAATGGTTATGTCGTATTTAGCCAGACCGCTTGATATTTATGTGGAACCGGGCCATCAAGGATCACAATGGAAGTGTCTAGAGGTTCCTTTGAGGAAGAGACCACCTCTGGTTCTGCAGATATTGAGAGACAGCATAAGAGTTTCGATCGACTAATTGTATAATCCAAACTTGATTCAACTAATCGCTGTGTATATACTAGAAGCTAAGGAAGTGGAAATCCCTGGTTTGTACCGCAAGCTGACTCGAAGCCTTGCCTCACCAAGCAAAAGCTCATATCCCATCCGAAGGATGTATCATCTGGGTCTGAAGAGGTCGTTCTAATAACCGCAGCTGGCCCATTACCGCATGATGATTGTGCTGAATTCAAGAAATCCCTCAAATCCGAACCTCTAAAGCGCACAATACGATTTCCGTCCCCAAACGAGTCATCTACCCCCCACACCACACTACACCCATTCGTGGGAGTGAGAATACAGAAGCCTCCACTTTCTACTCCACCATCGATAACGTTACCCTCTCCAAAGCATAGCTTTTCATCACTTGAGTATATGGTGTTCTCGTCGAAGCCCTCAAAACCCTGAGCATAACAAGGTGAAAGATCCGTAAAATCCACGTCAGTATGACACGATAGATGCCGATCAGGGATCAGGACACCAAATGGCGGTGGTGGCGGTGGTGGAGGAGACGATGGAGGAGGAGGCGGTGGGGGAGGCGGAGGAGGAGGAGGTGGCGGCGGCGCTGCTGGTTGATTGCATGGGCAGCCAAAGAAGCTATTCAGGCATTTGAAGCCATTCCCCGTATCCGCCCCGGCACAACCGTCTTGATCACATTGCCGTGTTCCACCACATGTGGTCTGCAATGGCCGATTATTAGCATGTGAATACCCAACACTTCGAAACCATCAACTTACCGAAGTTGGCAGGCACACACAGCCCTTAAAGTTTCCTGTACATCGCGACGGGTCTTGGCTACTGACGAACTCTCCAGCACAGCCGTTCTTATCACAACTCTGCGGTGTACCACATGTAGTCTATGGGGAGAAAGTTAGTTGTGCTTTTGCAGGACAAGGACATCTTAACTTACTGATGTTGAAGTGCACTCGCAGCCTTTGAAGTTGCCTTGACACCGTGCTACGCCATCAGACTCGAAAGCACCAGCGCAACCGTTTTTGTCACAATTCTGAGACGCTCCACAGGTCTTAGATGTCGGATTGCATACACAGCCCTCAAAGAAATTAGTACACTGTGGCACTTTCGCCAGGCCATCAAATGCACCCGCACAATTGTTTTTATCGCAGCTCTGAGCTACTCCGCAAGTTCTCGGTGTAGGGAGACACTCACAGCCTTGGAAGTTGTTTGTACAAAATGCCTTGCCATTAGTCAAGTCAAAAGCACCCTCACATCCGTTCTTGTCACAGCTTTGGGGGTTTCCACACGTTGTTGGTGTGGCCTCACAGTCACAGCCAACAAAATTGCCAGTACATTGAGGAAACTTTTGAGACCCGTTGAAAGCCCCTGCACACCCGTTCTTGTCACAGCTTTGACGATCTCCGCAAGTTTTGGGTGTGGCCTCACAATCACAACCAACAAAATTCCCAGTGCATTGAGGAAACTTCGACAACCCATTGAAAGCACCTGCACATCCGTTCTTGTCACAACTTTGACGATCTCCACAAGTAGTGGGTGTAGCTTCACAGTCACAGTTTACAAAATTTCCAGTACACTGTGGGAATTGGGTCGATCCTTTAAAAGCTCCAGCACACCCATTCTTATCACAACTTTGACGATCCCCACAAGTTTTAGGTGTAGCCTGACATTCACAATCTTGAAAGTTTCCAGTGCATTGAGGGAATTTTGTTGCTCCCGTAAAAGCTCCAGCACAACCATTCATATCACAGCTCTGGTGCGGGCCACAAGTGGTACTTGTTGCTAGGCATTCACAGCCTTCAAAGTTTCCAGTACACTTAGCAAATTTTGCTAGGCCATCAAAAGCTCCAGCACAGCCATTCAGATCACAATTCTGATGCGGCCCACAGGTAGTATCCGTTGCTAAGCATTTACAGCCTTGGAAGTTTCCTGTGCATTCAGGAAGTTTTGCTAGGCCATTGAATGCTCCAGCACAGCCATTTAAATCACAATTCTGGTGAGGCCCACAAGTGGTATCCGTGGCTAGACATTCACAGCCTACAAAATTTCCGGTACATTTAGCGAATTTTGCTAAGCCATCGAATTCTCCGGCACAGCCATTCAGATCACAGTTCTGATGAGGCCCACAGGTGTTAGACGTAGCTTCACACTGGCAACCTGCATTATTGCCTGTACACACTGGAAATACTGCCAAGCCATTGAAAGCGCCAGCACAACCATTTGAGTCACAGCTTTGGCGGACTCCGCAAGTAGACCCAGGCGGGGCACCCATAGCAGTGAACGTAACTGCATGGTCGAGCATAGTGATTATATCAACCGGCCCAATGCCGCCATGTGAAATAGTTGAAACAGGGACCGGTGATGGTCCACAGATGCCTGCATTCACACAGTCTCTAAAGGCTGTAAACATAAAAACAGTAAAAGCCTGCCCTTCAGGGGAACCAGTGGTAAATTCGCCCCTATTCAGCCAATCTAATGGATTGACAGCCGGAGAGAACACGCCATCACCCCCTTGATGATTAGCAATGTTCCTTCTATTTGTGTCGGCCCAAGTAATATACTTCTGTGGGAACATCCCAGGGTCATTGACGACCATACGGTATGCGCAAGCAGTCAATAGCGAGGTACCGGAAATTTCTCCAAACCAGCTACCGTCGTTAAGGTAATTATGCAATAAACCATTGTCAAAACCTGACTGCATCGCTCCGTCAAGGATTTCCTTAATCCAGCTCTTGAGCTGATTTGCTTGAGAGGTCATACCGGAAGAGCCCGACCATTTTTGTAGTGTATGCAATACTCGAACTAAGCCATAGCAGACCCAGCCATTGCCTGTGGACCATAAACCAGTATCCTGAGATTGCGGGCCGATAATATGCCTCCAGTTCAGGAATTGGCTGGTTTTAAGAACATCACGCTGTAAGCCACACTGGGCAACAACCTGAGACATCAAGCCGGGGTTGTTCTGCTGAACGGCCCAGTAAGCCACTGTAAATAAGCATTAGTAAGTACTGCTCTGGTTTGATACAAAGGAAGCGACATACAAAATGGAGGGGCCATAGCAGTAAAGTCAGCCCAAACTTCAGCAACGTCAGGCCTGTGTGATATAGCACCATTGCTGAATTTGGGGGCTTGATTGAGAATATAATCGGCTTGACGTTCAGCAGCGCCAATATATGCATTATTTGATTGGCCAATTAGGATAGCTGATACACCAAGTGATGCTGGATCACCAACAGCTGAATTAGCAACTAAAACTTGCGCATTGGTATCGATGAAGTTGCTGGCAAATGCGAGAGCTGGAATCCCCGTATCAGGGGAAGGAATCCTGCCGCCTGGGAAAGGATTGGACCCAAAGACTGAGAATTCGTTATTGTAAAGTTCCAACAAAGCTTCAGCAGCAGTGCCCCATTCCCAAGAATGTGAAGCTTTGTTCATCATAACTTGAGCCGCCAAGGAGACATCATATCCGGCATCAACTTCGGCGCTAACTGTTGCAAAAAGAGCAAGCAGGATTGAGGACACTGCCTCCCTGGCAAAATACATCTTCACGTATGTTCTGTCTCTGGTGTATTGTCTATAGAGCGAACATTCTTGGAATATTAGAGAGAAACAATGTCCTTGTAGCACAAAGGATATGGTCTTGTTATAGAGGGTGAAGTTTCGGATAGCCAGTCAACTGTTAATTCGACACATTTTTTTCTTACATGCTCACAGTCTCATGGACTCTCCATTATGACTAGGGAGGAATTCCAGAACCTCTCAAAAGTTCTACTACTTCTCTCTTACTCAATCGGCTGGGTAGGGATGTTGGCCGCCGTGCATGAGCTGAGATTTTTCTTGCTCTAAATTCTTACCTCATTCTTTTCCCATCATATTTTCCACATATTTATGATCAGCCGAAGTTAATGCTCACGCAGCCTACCATTCCATTATTTACAAGGATTGTAATAATAATCTTATTGACCTATTTAGGCTCTCTGCTCCACGAAAGGCTCGGTTCAATCGCCTGTCCAGCAGCGCCTAATCTCGAAGCTTGTGTGAGCTTTACGGACGGTTTTAGCTTGGCAGTAATTATTAAGAATGTAAATGCGGCACTAGTTGGTATGGATAGGCGTAAGCGAAGTTCAAGCTGCACCGCATCAGCACTACTCGCTGAAGAGGACTGTATTCGGGAGCTAGGGAGTATCAGCCGGCCCACCTTCCAGGTCCCAGGTTAGACGGTAATGACTTTTTCTTTTTAGCCCGCCGAGTGCTCTGTATGGAAATGCTGATTCCGGAACTCGGAATTGAGGAAGGACCCTTACTTTCCACCCCCTGGACCCCTACAATGGTCACCTCGGGTGATTTAACTGGGTTCAGGTGCAGCAAACTCCTTGAGCGGATGTATGCAGGAATTGTGAGGACCCAGTTAATCTCCACAGGGCATGCTTTCTATGGAGAACAGCATCAGATGACTTATATCCTTTGGAAGCTTCCAATCAATAGTGTGTCAGTTTTCTCACTGCCAAGAAGCTTAATCAAGTACGCTCACTCGACTCGGTACTTTATGCCTGTTATCTGTAAGCGATGGATGAATACTCCCTATCGAAACTCGTTCTGGCTCGATAATGTGCCTACAGGGGCAGACCTTAGCGCTTAGAGGCTTTACACGTGGTATGTTTAGGTAGTATTGTTAACCCTAATTTACGCTGCAGCGACTTAGTTACGCAAATACCTGACCCACATAATAAACTATGCTTCAGAGTACATGTGCAGGAACATTTTAATCGAACCAGTAGTTTTTTCTTAAAATAGCTCCAAATTTATTTCAATTGCTGCTTTTGCGATCAGACTATCTAGTGTAATGTTGCTCTACAAGACGAAATAACATAATACTTTAGCACCTATTGAGAATTTTTCATTGCTGGGTCCTGAACATTACTTTCCATATTCGGGATTTTAGCCTAAAAGATGAACGAGTGAAGTTTCTCATGAATGTATCGAATCCGTCAAGCGAAGGAGGTTTCACATATCCATACTTTCACTATGATATATTACTAAGTAGACATTTCAGTATGCATAACGGCACAAGGTCAAATGGTACCTGTTTTTAACTGATAGACTGAAAGAATTGAAAGAGAGGGATTGTAATTAGAGCGTAGAGTTGAACTGTTAATACCTATCTCAGGCTAGCTCACGATAACATTCAAGCTTCAGGAATCATAACCACAACATCAGTTGGGAAATTGCCACATCACTAACTTCTCGAATTCTCTCAAAAGTTAAAGCTCTATAATTCAATAACTAGACGTATTTTCTTACTCTAACTTCATTAAGAGAATAACGGTTCCATCAGTAATTATTTATACATAACCGCTCATCATGCATAAACATTGGTGCATTCCGAAGTTACTCTATCTAATGTTCTCTTCTCTTTAGACGTCTGGAATTCCTCTTACTGCATCTGGACCTGGTGCTGGATCAGATGATCGGAACAGATGCTGTTCGTAAAAGAGTCTCCAACCAGGATTTCCAGCTGCATCGGCTGTGGGATCATATTGAAAGAGAGATATACCTGTTTGATCACTAAATTCATCATCTGGCGCATTGCAGTCCACCGGTACGTAGTTGTAAACAGCGATAGGTACGTTTTGTCCAACAACAGCCCGAATAGAGGTAATCAGTTGAGGTACTTTCCCACGATAATTTGAGCTAGTGAATTGCCCGTTCTCTTTGCGCGGTGTCATAATGTAGACGCGTGTTTGAGCCTCAGGGAATAGGGCAGGATCAATTTTATCTCCTTCCCCCACTGGATTGCCCGTACCTCCGAAGAAATTGAGCACCATGTTCCGAAAGTTGGTAGCCTTCCCCCAGGAAGGATCTTCAAAGAAATGGCCCATGTAAACTGCTTGGTTTGAGATAATAGTGACCACAGTACATCCGCAGAGCCCGTCCGTGCCAACTGCAAAGGGTTGATCTTGAAGCTGTTTTTGAACGACAATATTAAGTTGATCTGCATCTGGGTCGTTATCAATAAGCCTTATTGGGCTTCCATATCTTGGATCTGGGTTTTCATTGTATTGATCAAAAAGATATTGCCCAAGGTTGCCTTGAGCAACGTCTACGAATGCTCTCTTAGATAGCACACTAAGTCCTTGCGGAGGCAAAGCTACATTTGAGATCTGTCGTCGTATAGCCCGCGCGTTCGTAGTAACGCAGTTACTACCACAAAGAGTCCTACAATCAGGGACATCGGGATCATCTGCATCGGGCTCACAGTCATTTCTACGATATTGTGAGCTTGAATCTATGCAAACGTCAACAAGTGAACTGACCGACGTGCAAGCTCTTTATTTCCAAATCGCCATCCCTCCGGTGGACGAAGAGGATTTAGTGAAGTATCTGCTGGCTCAAGCCAACCAGTACTAAAGGCAGAGAAGAATAGTACAAGGACGGTGAATGTCCGTACTAACAATGATACCATAATGAGTGCCAATAAAAAGAATGTTAAGTAGTCTCAGGAGTATAGTTGGTCTGAAGAGAGTTGAGGAAGATAATGTATGGGCCGCCTTCTTCAGATGGTTAATGTAGAAGCCCTCTATGTCTTCGAGTAAGAGTTGACAGCCAGCATACTCTCTCTTTTCATTCAGTTCTCGGCTGGTCTATGTAAGTCTGGAGTAGTCAAGTGCTCATTTCAGTGCCGATAGTACTACTTTCTTACTAATTTTTCGATATCCACATTCATGCCTGTCCGCACATACAGTAGGTAAGGATACATCCTAATTGTCCTGCAACATCAGATGAGAGCAAATATCTGTGGATAAGCACTAAATTTGACCTGTTGACATAGGATAATCTCATCGAAGAGCTTAATTGACTGCTAGTATTATTGGCTATCCTGGCTCATGTAGGCCGTATAGGTATTACTATATCATATCCACTAGATTACAAAGGAACATCAGCCTACCATCAGAAGCTTCAAGCGGGTGGAGTAGATGCAATGTTGCAAGACACACTGTGCTGCAGTACTTCTGTAAGCTCATTTCTTACACTAGAGTCTAAATTCAGAAGGTGGTAGTGATAGCGTTTCCCTAAAGGATATAAGAAAAACATTCTTTGAATTTTGGTGGATAGGTTAACTATGCATATTCAGTAGGTATCGCACGAGGCTCACAAAGACCTTGTAGCCAGATTGGGTAATAGTAGAGAGTTCCGAAGTTCATATTCCCGGGTAATAGTAATCCGAAATATACCAAAACTACCCATCTCTCGCCGCCTTAAATATTACCCCTGTCAAGGCTTGAACTACTATTTTTCAATATCAGTGACTAACTTATCTTTACTCTAACTTAGTATGACACTACGGAATAAGCCAATGTCAATTGAACCTCCGATCTGGCAGCTTGATTCAACCAACATGTACCGTATTGTTCGGACGAAAAGACCTACACAGTAACAGACTGCTTCGTGATCTGAGCACGGGAAGAGTCTATCCCGCCCACAGTGGATAATCTTATCTAAATTTAATAGTTCTCCAGGGATAATATACCACTTAGTACGTACAGCTCCGAGCGAGTTTGAACGTTACTGCAGTGTAGATTGTCATAAGTATACTTTTGTATTGCCCAGGTTTCAACTGTTACGCGAGAATCTCATTTTCTCGTTACCATAGTATGAATGGATCCGTGTGGACTTAATCGTCTTGGCAAGCGCAGCATTGCTCACTACAAGCTTCAAGGACAAAACATGTTACTTGCTGGATTGATAATGAATTTTACTTAATGTACAGTATAACAGAACTAGTAAGCAGTAATTCGGAACCGTGAGAACTTAGTACTCTCTGTTAACTAGGTATTTAAACGGCAAATTTAACGAATCGATGCTGCGTAAGGCTGAGATAAGTCTTCGCTTCAAAAGAGTATTTAAGTCCAGGCCTGCGCAATACTACCTAGCTCGTCAGAAAGTTACTTTCCTAATTGGTAGTAGGCACCACGCCCTTTGAATTGGAACCACAAGAATCTAGCTGCAGATAGCACTCTACCAAAGATTGCATTGTAGTACATATTACTGTACGTAATGCATTTGAAGTCTAGCAGTCGCTGTAGTATCTGGTACCCACTAATGTGGGAAATATATGTGCTCAGATGGAGGATACTATATCGCGGAATCACCATGTGGTCACTTAGTACTAGGTAACTGCATTATCCTAGTCTGGAGTGGGGATGCAAGGTTAGAGCAAGTTCGCCCTTGTATACTTCCACCCATAAATCCATTTTCTCCATTTTACGCTTTCCCTCGGTAAGAAGATAGAATTTATCTTGAGAATAGAACTACCGCATAATCGTTCTATCCTTCAATCAGCATGGTTACAATAAGCCCTAAGGTGAACACAGCTGTGCAGAGTTATCTGGATCCTGGAGTTTCCTAGAAGTCCCAGGCATCCCATCGGCTGTTGAACGCAGTCTGTGATATAGCAACTTATATCTGGCAAAGCTGCTGTTTGTGAAGTCCCACAACGAGAGAGTGACTTTTTTTCGTTGAGTTAGGCAAGATGTTGCCCCTTCTCACTCTTATTTTCAGTATATCTTATTGTTATGCTGCTAATATTACTTTCAACGCTGCTAATTCCAACTTCGATCTATCCCGAGAGCTAAATCTCAATAACAACCTACCCCATATCTTTAGTCGAGCTACGTCGCGAGACCCTTCTTGCCCTAATGGTTTTCTGTGTGAACAACAAGGATGTGATGGGAATATCATCTGTCCTGAAGGTCAAATTTGCTTCAATTTTGAAGGCACTGTTGCTTGCGGTGACCCTGGATTGACAATATGTGCTTTGAATCCCAATACATTAGAGGCAGTAGGCTGTAATGGTGGAACATGTTGGTAAGTTTTTGCTTTAAAATGGAAGAATGACAACACCCATTGACTGCTATTACTTGTGCATAACAAAATTACTTAGTATTAGTGATACGGCTAACGCTCTTCATAAGTCATGGCAACTGCTATACAGCTGGCACAGTGTGTTGTGATTTCGATAGTATCCAGTGTGAAGTAGGCGACTTGTGCAACGCATGCAAGGCAGGTCAGACTTGTGGCAATAATCAGTGTGTAGGAGGAGGTACAAATCCTCCTCCCCCTCCTCCTCCACCACCACCAGCTACAACTAGCAAGACGACTGTCAAACCACCGCCGCCGCCGCCAGCAACTACAACTAGTAAGACGACTGCTAAACCGCCACCACCAGCAACCACAACTAGCAAGACAACAGCAAATCCTCCTCCTCCTCCCGCGAGCTCAACTACTACTGGTGGCGGTGCTGCTGCTCCAACTTTGGTATCAGGGTCAGGGAGCTTTTCAAATATAGGATGCTTCGTTGATTTGATAGACGCCAGAGTGCTGGTGGCTGGCTCCAGCGTTGACCATAGTTCAACTGGCATGACAGTGGGGAAATGCATTTCCTTTGCTTCAGATGGTGGTTTTCAATTTGCAGGTGTTGAGTTTGGAGGGTATGTTTTATTCTTTAATTGTTTCTAAGGTAATACGGCTTCTAACTCTTCTCTAGGGAATGTTGGGTGGGTAACACAGTACATGATGCAGTTAGTGCCTCACAAAGCGACTGCAATCAAGCTTGTGATGGGAACTCACGGGAGCTTTGTGGTGCCTCGGGCCGCATTCAGATTTACCAAGATGGAGACTGGTTTGATCCAGCCGCTGATGACCTTGCAAACGCCCTTCAGCAGTTCAATGCTACTCTTGTTCAAGCACAAGCAGCTATTGATGCTTACCATACCGATATTCAAGCCTTGCAGAGTGCATTGCAGTCAGGGTCACGTAAACGTGCCACCATCACCGAGATTGAACTAGAGGTCCTTAATGACCGCTCACAAATACAAACCGCCCAAGATAGTATAAGTAAGGACTCTACGGCTTATCACATTATTTATATTCTAATGACTCTTCACAGATCAAGAATCAGAGTTCATTGGCCGCTTATTTCTTCGAGGTGCAAGTCGGGACGTCTCCAGAGGAACAGAGCCTATAGTAAGGTAATCCTAATCAGACATTATCATATAGTACTAACTTCTATTGCTAGGTTGACGCAGATACATTGGATCAGCTTCAGCAAGCACGTAAGAATCATAGCTCACTTATTAATGAACTCTCATGCTTACTATCCTTGTCTTTTTACAGTAGAGGAAACCTCTGACGCCCTTTCCGATACAGCTGAGGCTGCCTCAGAAGATGCTGACAATATTAATGCTTCTACTGAGAACTTGATCGATTTCCAAAGGGACGTTACGGTTTCCCAAAGTGCTGTAAGAACAAGTTCCACGCCCTAGTAGCCCACATACTCATCTATCACAGCTTTCCACCATTGGAATTCCAGGTCTCGCAGCAGTAGGAATCTGTAAGTCTCCTTCTTGATCAGTTATACATTAGAAATAAGAAATACAGCTGAAAGCGATAATTTGAAATCTAGTTTTCACGATAGCTACCTTGTTTTCTATCTTCCACAGCAGTGGAGGAGGAAACGGAGGAGGAACCGTCGGAGTAACCGTCGGAGGCGGTGGCCCTACTAGCAGTTCATGTCGGACAAGTACGGCTCGAGACTGTCAAGTTGGCTGCTCTATAACCAATTTTGGTGACACATCCTTTGCAACGAATTGTTTCACAACACGCTGTGTCACTAGTACCGGGTGCGACGTTGAGGGCAGTACTACAACTACAGAGACTACCACTTCTCTGTGCCCTATAAGCCGGCCACCCGGAACTACCTGGATTCCAGCACCAAATGTGCCTTTGCCTTTCCTAGGAAATGACAACGTGTGGACTACACCCACAGGGGCAAGTCAGCTGCGTCGAGACCTGCCACCCATGATAACTATCCCCCCTACTTATTTTTAAAACTTTGGTCAGGGTTACTTGTTGGATTGGGTTGATACTATAGAAAGCACGAGATGACCTTTGATTCTCGAGTTTGAGCGGCCTCCTAAGCTGTATACACTTAGGCTATGAATAAATTGACTAGTTATCAGGGCATTTATTGTCAGACGCAAATGTATAGCTAACTACAAATGAATCAAAAGTTTCTTGATTTGGGCGAAATATAACTTATGCTTCGCTAGATTTATAACTAGGAAGAATCTTTTGAGATATATTCAGATTGGATTTCTGCATGAGGTATTTGAAGTAGATAATGCAGCATTCATAATAGTCGGTCAATCACTGAATAATTACTAATTACTGTTGAATTAGGAATAGAGCCTGTTGTTGTTGGAGCACTGCAGACCAGTATGAGCGAGGAAGAGCTAGCCTACGGTCTATACAGCCAGCTCCTAGGGTTTCTACAGTTATAAAGGCAGTGGCTCTGGCTGCAATTGCGGTTCCGGAGGCTAATCTATCTTTTATCTTTGAGTCCAGTTGTCAATATACACTGTCATATCGCGACGGCCTCGCCGGACATCTATACCTGCGATATTCTAACCATATCTAGGCCCTCCTTTACTTCGAAAACCAACTCCTTTGACAGTTGTATTCTTTTGAGTGCGGTCCTCCTTTATTTGAGATATCTAGAAGATGTAGTACGAGAAATACTCAAATTGACAGCACTTCCTTTGGAATAGCCATCTTCTATTTTAGTCCTGTATGGCGAGCGGGCGGGTTTATCTTGGGATGTTAGAGTAGAAGTGGTACCGCGAGATGGAACGAATAGATTAGAATTTAGGCCTGCACAGATAATCCCGTATTAGGCCTGGCGCAATCCCTTTTTCCCCTGCATATAAATAGGCTCAAGCTAAACGAACTCAAAATTGGTAGCACCGGCTGATATTGGCTGATTATTGTCATACAGCTCGTTTACTTACGAGATACACTAAACACCCTGCGACTATAATAAATTCCAGGCTCTTAATAATGACCTATCATTAAAGTAATCTATGAGCATTAAACTTGTACATCTAAGCTTAAATATACCTAGTTGCAAGTTCAAGGCACTATATGGGTGGAAGTGATCTAGGGCCGCTGGTTCGTTAGCTCTTTTAATCTTATGCATACCAAGAAGCTTTAGCCTGTAAGGCTTGTAATTGCTTTCCATGACTTTGAATACTCGGCGAGGTCTGTAACTCGAAGGCTGCTTGCATCAGCTGCAGTATCGGCAGTTCGATGAGAGAGAATGGTTCGGTGCAAATTACCGGTACCGATGAATCGAGCACCTTAAGTCAGCTTAAGTCTATAAATAGCCTCATACAATACAATTCTTATTTGCTCTGCAATATCCCGAGGTTGGGATTCTACGATATTATCATCGTAGTGATGCTTTAGTTTGGCTACGGCACCTCCGTACACCGCCTTGCATCGATCTCTCACACTAACTAGCTCAGGACTGGTCGCAGTGCGCCCCTTTTTGCGTGATGCCTGAAATTTCAGATCGCAATCCTCAAAAGTAGTACATCGCATGATATCAGACTCCTCTTTGGCCAGTGCATATAAAAAAATTAGGTGAACTGAATGATTCATTAGTTGCTTTATAAGAATCGGTATCATTTAATTTACATTTGTAAGTTCTATTTCAACATTTTGTGGCAAAATCTCCACCAAGCTCTCCACCTAGACGATGGCGCTTTGATCAGTCGCAACTGAACGGGTATCCCTATTCTTACTAAATTCTTACACGCACCGCCGGTAACCTATGTACAAAGCGCTTACTATGAAAAAGGAAAGTAAGTGCTCAAAAGCAAAAGAGAACGAGTCATATCATACTAAGCACTCTTTGCCATAAGCCCCCATTTGCAGCCTCTTAATCCTTTGAAACATTATCCGCCGGGTTGCATATATTCCCACCGTCGATATTAATATCATCCCAATAATAGCATAACGACGTTCCCACACCCATACTACCACAACAACGTCATCTCCATGCCACGAGCCCCCAGGGCGGTGACCGAAGAAAGTGTATTCCTCAGAGTAGAAGATTCGTGGTAAAATAGCAATGTCTCCTGGACACGAGTATCGATGTGCACGACTTCCTCCTTCGAGAAGCTCTCTCACGCATGTTTCGTCGTCATTGGTAATGGTAATGTTCGCTTCTTCTTCTGCCCTCGATCCTACTGGTTTGTTCCCACGGAACCAATAGTCCTTCAACATGATATTCGCAAACATAGGGCCGGTGCTCCAGAAGACTGTTGGATAAGTAAAATAGTAGCTGACATCGTAATTTCGGAGATTTTGGATCATTCTTCCAAAAACTGGATGTCCAGGTCTGCTCGCCATCAAATCATTGTTGATGCCCAGTGGTGATGCTCGTGGAAACCACGCTGAGAATTCCAGCAGCGGATCAAGTGACCTTCGGCAACTGATGTCGAGATCCATATAGACGCCTCCGTAGTGCCATAGAACAAAATATTTCAGCGCATCGACTCGTTGGATGGGAAATTTATACCCATCATATGTAGGGAGAAACCACGCATAGTGTTCCTCGATGAACTCGCGTCCAGAATCAGCATTCCAAGTGTAAATTGTATAATTAGGATTATTATCTCTGCACATATCCTGCGCAGTCGACCAGATATCAGGAATTTTTGTCTTCATCGATTGATCTCGAGATATTCCCGCAAACCAGATATTGTGAATGATGGGAGGAATTTTGATAGTTGATGAAAGTGGTGCGTCATATTGAATTGGTGTGCGGTCTGATATCGAAATGTTCAATGCTTTGGTATATTCCGGATCAAAATCGTCAAAGGTTATGAAAGATGAGTCTAGAACAGCTGAAAAAAGGAGTTCTTCTTTAATGTAATAATGAAGGCAAAGTAAAGTAAAAAATAACGAAGTAATAATACAGTATCCAGTGAATTTTTTGAGAGTTAGAGTCATGAAGGCCATCTTCAGCCCTCTTACTCTTTGACTGGTGTGGGAAGCAGTTGACAATAAGGAAGGAAAGTCTCAAGCATTACGGGTTTGGGATTAGGAAGTAGAGAACAGATTTCTATTATTAGATGTCTACTAGCAATAGTACTGTACAGCGCAATATGAACCACAGCTCAAACATTAGAATAGACTTTCACTGGCCTACAGTGGCGCCAACGTAAGCTTGCCAAGCAATTATCAAACAGAGCATACCCATATTCCCAAATTTACGAGCTGGTCCTAGTAAGGGACAATTCATCCGTTCGGCAACACACTTTCCAATACCGGTATGGCGTAGTGCTGGTCGTTAGTACTACGCTGCTAAAGCTATCATACTCTTACACGATCTAGCAACTTGAGGCCAAGCCGCCGTAAATTCTTGTTTGGGTTACACTATTCTAAGTACTGTGTAAAACCCTGATCGCGAGCACCTGGCTTGGTTGGATAGGGTGGATACCCCGCTAAGAATTGCTCTTAATCTGAGGATATATGGCACCACTAAAGAACTGCTATCTATCAATTGTGCTAAGAAACATTCTAGTCCCCTTTGCAGACGCTGGACTGAACTTACGCTGAATAAATGTCACCCACAGTAACTTTTCGATACATTCTGATTACGTTTTCGTAGGGAAAGCACCACAAAACACGGGCTGGGCAGATGTCGATCTACCACCACCATGGTATCGCAGGTTCTGCCCCGTATTCCACTTACTAGTAGGGGTTGAATCCTACAATTCGTCATGGACAGCATGTGGTAGGTATATAGCCGCTCTCGCCGCTGTCGGCCGCTCAGCCGTCGATACCACCTCATGTTGAACTACAGAAGTAACATGTGGTATTTGACGGAGTCCGCTTCCGTCTTTGAAACGGAAGGATTCCAGATCTCCGTGCGGCAATCTGCACGGAAGATTTGAGCACGGTGGTACTAGACCAATGATAGAGTAAGTGTTTAACCATAAAATTTCTACGGTAGATCAGTGGCCAGAACGAATGTTGGAGTGAGTGCCATATGGGGAAAGTAAAGAAAGAAAGAAATAAAATAAATCATGGGCCAGTTAATCAGCGCAACTACTGCGGTTGTCTGGCACTTTCAAAACAACCTCAGTGACAACGCAAGATCGGTTTCAAGTTATGCTCACCAGATTTGCTGTGGGTGGGCCTTGCCATTAATCCGTAGGCAGCAACAATTTGCCAGATTAGTTGTGATAGATAATCCAAATTACTCGAGTAACGTGGAACTTGAGTAGTAAGCTTACCCGTACTCGGTCGCATACTGGACTAAATTAGAAGGGCACACTTTTGACTTCCCAGATGGGCGTGCTGAGCGCGCTACATGATATGATTGATTGTAGCCCTGCTTGGCACGATCTCCTAGAGGCGAGTTTGCTATGCTGTCGCAGTTAATTACCTATGTCAGGCATCAGGATCAGCTATGCCGCCCCTAATGCTATGCCATTCTCCACAAATGCTTCGCCTTGCGCTGCCATTGCTTCGATCGACTGAGCGCCAGGATTACTTGAAGTAGATCTACAAAATCTTCCCAAGCTTCCTCATCAAGCTGTGAAGTTGCTTAGTACTCTCTTTGTTGAGAGCCACCGAATATCGGTACTGTTAGGCTCGCATTAAATCCGGGAGTTTGGTATGCGGGAGGGTACGTGCAGCAATTGATTTCTCAAAGCGACCCTTAAAGTAAGCATAACTCCGCTCCACAAGAATACCGTAGCTCCGTAGGCAATTAAGTACATATTCCTATTTCATCAGGTGGGGTATTCTGACAGGTGTCAGGGCGCTGACAAAGATATACACAGAGCGACTCAATGTTGGGTGGCTATGCGCAGTCAAGCAGTTTGAGTAGGATTTCTCTGGTGGCTGGGGGATTGAAAGCACCATGGACGTACCTGACAGTGCCTGGATAAATGCCGGGCCGTACTTGTACGATCGGCCATGCTCCTGCATAACGGGAGCGTAATGCCAAGACTGATCTCTGTGATTAGGCAGACGCGATATAAAACATTCTGAGTGGTTGTCGGTGTCACCGTACAGATACGAATAAGCATCGCTATAGCCTGTGCTAACATCCTTCCGCCACTAGCCATGCCGCAATCCAGTTTGAAGCCAATTAGAGCAAAAGCTGAGGGTGTGCCCAGAGATGATAGGGGGATTCTGTGCGGAACCTATACGAAACAGACGCCTTGTTAAGTGTGTCCGAGATTTGACCTCTCGTGTGCCTCCGTACCAAGAAGTAGAAATCCTTCTGGAGTAGTGACGCTCAATGAATGGATTTGGACAGGTACGGTGTCCAAGTTCAATCTATCTAGAGAGTTCAATTGTCGTGGGGGTCTTACACCGACAAGACCGGATGATAATTGCGCACGCGTTTTACAACACCTTTCTGTAAAGGTACCCCATTCATCCAGACACCCAAGACTATGCAGAATAAGAGAAATTCAATGATGTTTTCAGCTAGTAATGTCAGGCTATGTCAGATCTTTAGCGAATAACTTTTGTATTACAACATCTATGCTCCTTGTTCCTAATTTACTCTTCTCTCTGATGTAGTTTGATCTATAAGAAAATTCCGAAAGGATAGGACTAGACAGATCTACCCTTAAAACTGAAACCAAAATTCAACTACTATGTGAGTCTCAGAATAGCGAACCTAAAATTCGTGTATTGTTATTACAGCAATTTGAAATCAGAAGATAACCTCTAACTCTTCCTCTAGATGAAAGAATTGACAATCCTCCTCAGGTACCCCATTGATATGCTGCACGACTGCGAACGATATTGGCTATTCGAGCATCGTTAGCCCATAACCATTCCCTAAACTCTACATTCACGACCAGCATCGCGGAACTGCGATGACACCTACCTGGTCAATTACACTCATTGGCGCGTGCCAAATGCCCGGCCCATAGCAAATTCCTTGCTTAGCACTCGCTATAAACCCACGCAATTGATCCATATTGGGAGTATCCCCACCGTCAGTCACAACAACTAGATATTTGATATCAGCTCCCATAGGAATGAACGATTGAGTCGAATATCTATGTCTCTCCAAAGTTTTGACTTTCAGGACTCGCTTGGTACCGTGGCCCATATGTTCAGTCGCTCCCTTCCATGGCTCAACGTCTCGAGGTTGTGCCAAAGATACGTTGAGAACTGCTCGCGCAGGTATCTGACTCGGTGCTCGGTCATAGAGATTCTGCGTCGGAACTACCTCCGGTGTCCTACGTGCTGTCCCATTGTTGACACTAACAGTTCTGTCGTTGATAATATCAGTCGAGATAATACCACCATATGGTGCGTATTCATGTTCTGTCAGCGGCTCGCAGTGGATTGTCCGAACCATCTTCCCGATTGACATAAGATGCACTTCACAACTGGATGCGATGACCGTTTTAATAAAGCGTTGGAGTACACGGATTGGAAGCGGCGACGGTAGTGGATCATTTCAAAGGTCTGGATTGATAGCCCGATCTGTCGGCACTTTCTCCCGACGCTATCATCGGCCAACCCCTCTAGGCGTCCTCTAGGCAGACTTTGTTGGGCATATCCACTGTAGTATCTTTGATTTCCCATGGATAATAGTGTTGCAAATCATTATACTGATGCAGAGGTTTGTCATCATACGCAATCGGTTTTCCAAGAACTGACCTGACTATACCGGCTACCATTGGATATCGACGAGGGAGAAGTTGATGCTGAAATTTTACAAACAGCCCATCAACAACAATTCACCGGGTAAGTACCGCACCTTTCCCCGGCTGCCGACCCGACAAATCTTTTCCTCGTTCATCCACATGTGTCGTCTTCGTCGTATCGAAAGTGGGATCCAGCGTGATATTTGCAGAGCAGATGTTGATATCGAATATACATAGAAGCAGCGATACGAAGTAATGGATAAATATATCGGCAAACTGAATTCCTAGCTTGACGAGCATAATATCTCGCGGAAACCCAGGCAGACCCGCGTACGACTGTTTTAACATTCTCAGATATACTACAGCAAGGCCACGCCACTTCGTCTCCAACCGAGGATGGCAGCATTGAGCACACGATGTGATCACGATCTGCATATTATTATCTATACCCTAAGCATGTAGGGACATATGTAAGTACTATAAGGTGATACATCAAGCAGAACTATTATTCCATAATCTGCTGGCTTTGAACTTGGTATTTACGGCCGATACAACATTACTACGATCTGAGTCTCAGATAATTGAACCGCGGTTGTATGGAAACTTCTCTCTCCAATGTAGCGCAATATCCTTTCTGGTAGTTACCCAGACGTCTGGTTTCGAGGTAATATAATCGACGAAATTCTTAACTGCAGCAAATCGTCCGGGCTTTCCACTAATCCGGCAGTGAAGACCTATAGACATCATCCTTGGTGAGCCTCTTTGGCCTTCGTTATAAAGAATATCGAACGCAGTTTTCAGATACTCTTCAAAATCGGAAGTAGTGCTCCATCCAGAAGGTTGGTGGTACTTCACGTCATTACAATCGTAGCTGCATATGGAATCACATCAGCAGATGCTTCATCGCTGTCGAGTTTGGTGAGAAGGTATACCTATATGGGATCATGAGCATTCCTTTAGG
Source organism: Xylogone sp. PMI_703 (assembly GCA_021399445.1). Classification (NCBI taxonomy): domain Eukaryota; kingdom Fungi; phylum Ascomycota; class Leotiomycetes; genus Xylogone; species Xylogone sp. PMI_703. Next base: position 4,821,730 of record JAJTUQ010000003.1, read on the forward strand.
ATTATCAGATTGCTTCTCAGAGGGAACATCCACCCAGAATGGTAGGTCGTCTGAGTAAGTATCGCTCTCATATAGTAAGGGAATATTCATCTCCTCATAGACCTCATGAATGATAGCTTTCGAACAAGGTGAAAGTGCGCCATAATACCATCCTAGTGGATAAGCACCTGTAGTCTTCTTGATGGACTGTAATTGCCGGATTACATATTCTTTCTCCAACTCTGTCGTCATTCCCACATAATTTACCCATCTATATGTTGTTAGGTCAGCAATTTATATAAATACAACCATAAGATGAAACATGCCGGTATCCATGAGAAGCGATCTCATGGCCATTCTTTGTAAAAGCTTCTGCCGCTTCTGGATTTTTTTCAAATGCTTGTCCAACCGCATACACCGTCACGGGTAAGGAATGCTGCTCAAAGCAGTCCAGTAGCCGCCACACGCCAACTCGCGATCCATAGTCGTAGTCACTCTCCGGATTCAGCGACCGAGCGCCCATATGGGCGGGCTTGCTATCAGACTGCTCCCACAGCCTATTCTCCGATTGCGCATCACCATTTTGCGTACTCCTCTCTGATCCCTGTAGTATGTTCAGAGGAAGATAACTAGAATACTACAAGAGAATGCGACATACCTCTTCATAATTAATCACAAAAGACACCGCAATTTTTGCACCGTTTGGCCATTGCGGATCAGGAGCTTTGCGTCCGTACCCAACATGGTCGCGTGGAAAGTCATACTTCGTCCCTTGCAGAGGGTCAATATTCACGGCTTCAAGAGATGCGGCGCTGCCGTCTGGATTGTGCGTGGCCATAACTACCCTGGAAAATCGGCCAAAAAAACAAAAAAAAAAGAAACCACCGAACAATTATACTTAGGGATTTCTACATGAGCTACTTATCCTGAGTAATTATAATTTTCAGGTACTTCATCGCTCGGATGTCCTGAGCTCGGCCAGCCACTTTGTGCCGAGAACTATCCTCTTGCCCGTTGGCCGATGGTAATGACCCTCTTTCTTTACAGAGTATGCTAATCTTGCTGTATTCAATTGCCCTCAGTACGCAGTTATTATTGGCCGTGCTCCATTTCGGCCATCTAAATCTGAGTCCATGAGCCAATCAAATCCCCGAATTTATCACGTTAGACATAGCATCCCATTTTCCAGCGGCCAAGGGGACAACTTCACAGATAAGGGATCGGCTCATCCGAGCCGAGCTTTGCTCTATCTTCTAGCGTCTTGGGGCGGATTAGATAGGCTACATTCATCATGTGGATGAATAAATAAATCGTTATATATGAGTAGCTATTCGGGTGTCGATGTCTACTTGAGACTATCGAATTGGCTTCGTTCTGCCATTCCTATGACCACTCCAAGATGTCAACCTTCAAGAAAATAGATAATATTCTAAGAACCAAGGAAAGTATTTTTCGAGAGACTCAGGTAGACAGTAAACTATGGGGAAACGAGGACCTTGATCCAACACCGTGAGTATTCAAAATTTTAGCATTAATTCTAGAGTAAATCTAACGAGCTATCTAGGCCTGCAGCACGTCTCTGGACACATTGGAACTACTTTGCTTTCTTCTGGGCCGTGTCTTTCAACCCAATTGCTTGGAATACAGGATCTAGCTTGATTGGCCTGGGCTTGGTAAGTCTCAACCACTCGCATATCAGCTGTGTGATCGCGAGCTAATTAGACAAGTTATGGTGGCAAGCTACGTTGGCTGCAATAGTTGCAACAATGACCACAGGCGTAATGCTGATGTTGAACTCCCGTGGCTCCTCTGTCTATCACATTGGATATCCTGTCTACGTGCGTTTGTGCTCCGGCATGTACGGGTCGCTTTTTTTCGTCTTCATCCGCGGCATTGTTGCCATCTTCTTCTTTGGAACCCAGTCGTATTATGCAGGGCAATTAATGAGCGTTTTGCTACGCTGTGTTTTTGGTTATAGGTGGACAAGCCTGCCAAATCACCTCTCGACTTCGGCTGGAACGACAACACAAGGCATCACGGCATTTTTCGTCTTCTGGTTCATACAACTGGGGTTCATGTTGATCCATCCTTCTAGATCTAGGTGGCTATACACAATTAAGAGTGTTCTCGCGCCACCAGTCTTGATTGCTACATTTGGATATATCGTCGGCAAAAATGGCGGTTTGGGTAATACATCGAGACTTGGTCAGACAGTGGCTTCATCTTCCGCCCTGGGCTGGGCATTTATGACTGGCGTTAACTCCGTCTCCGGCAGCATTATTCCAGAAGTTACCTCAAATCCGGATCTGGCAAGATATGCCCGCCATCCTCGGAACACTACATGGCCGCAGTGGATCGGTTTGGTAATTGCGAAGTCTCTTTGTACCTTCTTAGGTATTGCCTCCTCTAGTGCTGTCAAAACACTCTGGGGAACAGCGTACTGGAATATTTGGGACTTATATTCTGCTATCCTCGATCACCATTGGAATGCTGGAGCAAGAACTGCTGTCTTCCTAGCCTGCTTGGTCCAGATTTTGGCTGTCGTTGCTACAAATTTGGCCTCAAATGCGGTCCCTGTCGGCTCAGACTTGAGCGGCCTTTTCCCAAGGTATTTCAAGTAAGTATCACTGGTGGATGTTGTGCGAACAAGTCTAACATAACATACTTACAGCATTATTCGTGGACAAGTGTTATGCGCACTTCTCTCTCTAGCTACGGTTCCATGGAAACTCGTGTCCTCTGCAAAAGGGTTCTTGACGTTTTTAGGATCTTATGTATGCTTTCTCTCTCCTTTAATCGCAATTATGATGTAAGTCCCTTTCTCAATCTGGCTCAAACCCAACTCTCACAGTTACTAGCGTCGATTACTTCATCATACGCAAAGGCAATGTACACATTCCATCACTTTATCAGGGTGACTCCAGTACTCCATATTGGTATTACGGCGGCTTCAATATCCGTGCCTTCGTAGCTTGGGCTGTCGGTGTAGCTGTCGTTATCAATGGCCTTGCAGGCGCTTTTCAAGAAGATTACAACATTGGGAGCAAGCACTTGTACTCACTCGGCATGCTGCTATCTTTTGCAGTAGCAGGAACTCTCTACTATATTTTCAACCTGATTTGGCCTGTGGACCTCTATCCAAAGGAGCATTCTGGTGCACCAAGCACAAGGGAATATATGAAAGCTACAGATGGGTACTTTCCAGACGATGTTGTCATTGTGGGGGCAGATCCTGGAAGTGTCCCTGATAATATAATCCAAATAGAAAGGGAAGAGAGTGGTCTGAAGGCTTTTATGTAGCTTGTAGTAAGACTTGTTGTTTTCGGGGGTTCTAAGATAACGCTATATCCATTTGCACACAGTAAAACACAATTTATCCATTCTTTCATCTTCTCTAGTTGCTTGATATACGCTCTCAAAACCTCAGCATCCGCATGATCCCCTCTACTCTATATAATCCTGTGATGTATCCACCGGTACACTTTACAACTGTATATACTAGCTTTTAGCCGGTATGAAGATAGATTTAGCTACGTTATGCGAGTTGCTCGCGTGGTAAAGCCGGCCGAGACACCTTAATATTTGACGACAGAAGCCGTCAAATCGTAGTGCAAAGCCGGTCTCTGGCTACTGCCACTGACCGACACTAAGGACGGCTCAGACCAGAAGCAATGTTCTAGCGTGGTTATGGTATCCGCAAAAGTTCACACCTTTTGAGCCTCAAGTGCTTCTTTTCTAACCCAGACTTACCGAATGGAGCCCCAAATTTAGCACAGCTCACATTGCATGAGACGTTTTGTAAGCAGCCTTGAAAGAGTTTATGCCTTTCAAAGCAGCTTTAATAAGTTTGACACTATGCTCAACTAAACGTTAAACGCCCTAGTTCTTTGATACTTTTTAGGACCTTGGATAATTGATAAATATTGAACACAGAAGAATGTATTACTGCATAGTATCACTGCGTTTTCCCTGACAATGCATGTAAATAATATTATATTTAATCTCTACAAATTATAGTCATTAATCATTGCTACTGATATTAATTTATAACTCCAAGCCACAAATGTTTTACCATAGGTATGCTACCATACAAACACCTGAAATCAACCACGCAAGCTTATATGTCACTGCCGAAGTGAGTGAGCTGGCGTGGTTGCCGGACGGTGTAGCAAGTGGCGAATTGGAGGGTGCCAAGGAGCTCACAGGCGGTATTGATCCCGAACCGGATTCGCCTCCAAAGGTAGGTGATGGTGAGTTGGATGGCGAACCAGATCCTTGGGCACCTGATGAGCCCGCAGTCGCTCCTGATCCCCCAGTAGACGCAGCTCCCGAGGTACCGGCGCCAAGAGCGCTCGAGACCGTAGTGCCAGCAGCAGTGGCGGTACCAGCAGGGATACTGGATTCAACAACCGTACTTGTTTGAGTACCAGTGATGCCCGTAGTCGTTATTGTGGCTGTAGATAGTGGAACGCCGTCGGCATTGCGATATACAACAATTAGAACTCCTGATTCGGCGGTGGAAGCTGGAGCAGGGGCAGCCGTGGTCGGAGCTGACAGAGTAATAGAACTGGTCTGAGTGCCGCTGGCACCAGTGGTCGTCACTGTAGCTGTGTTTATTGGGACACCGTTGGGATCACAATAGACAATAAGCAATACTCCAGTTTGGGGAGCAGCTGTGGGAGGAGGAGCAACGGTAGTTACAGGTGGGGCGGGGACAACAACTGTAGTTGGTGCCGGAACCACTGTCGGTGGCGGCCCTAGGATACCTCCAGTCACGGTGGGAACAGCATAGGGAGGATCGAAGAGACCGAATCGGCCACAGGCATTACATGGATATGCCCACGAACTGACCTGCTTGGGGGCCGCGAGAATGGGGTCACATCGCGAGTCCACCATGGTTGCGATTGCAGTTGGGTCGGCGGTCTTAGGGCAGTCTGTGCCCAGATCGGCAAGAGTGAGCTGGCGTGTGATTGACCCATCGATAGTAGAAACATCGTAGAGATCCAACTGAAGCATCCAACTTGAAGTCGCAGGCCCATAAGGTTGTCCCAGAGTGTTGGTGCCCTTTGCAGTTGGAATGTACATGTACACCGATGGCGACACGCTATTTATCTCGTTATTAGCATCTTGTCTCTCATCAAGACAAGGAGTTAATGCGCGATTAACTTACAAGGTGTAATCCATCTGGGTGTCGATGTATGTTGCGGGATAATGATACGGTCTATTAGTTGGCCAGTAGTAGAGATTGACGGTTTCGACAGAACTATGGACGGATTGTTAGCAATGTAGGTTACCAACTATCTTTGAGAGCGAGTGGAGTCATACATTTTACATGTATCCGGACACGGGTTGTAGGTGGTGGAGAAGATGGTCTTGGTGGTGAATGTGGTAATCGTCGCCGAGTCTGTTTCCGTGTTCGTAATGGTTGCGAAATCCGTTTCTGTTATTGTAATTGTGACAGAATCGGTTTCTGTGTTGGTAATTGTTGTGATATCCGTTTCGGTGTTTGTAATGGTTGTCGAATCTGTTTCTGTGTTTGTAATTGTCGTCAAATCCGTCTCAGTATTGATGATTGTCGTCAGTTGTGTTTCGGTATTTGTAACTGTCGCCAAGTCCGTCTCTGTGTTTATGATGGTCTGGTAGTCTGTCTCTGTATTTGTTACGGTCGCTAGGTCCGTTTCCGTGGTTGCGACCGTATAGAGAAGAGTGGTAGTTGTAAACTCGGTGACACACTCCACAACAGTAGTATTGATGTAGTTCGTGTATGTAACATCGATGTAGTGAGTGACTGGAACGTCGATGGTCACAGGGACTGTGACTGGCTCCAGAATCGTCGTTTTTTCGATAACAGTCTCATTGCAGATCCCAGTAACGAACCTGTCTAATTGAGTGTTAACTACTGCGTCCTGAAGAACCATACTTGATTCAATTGTTCAATTGTTCAATCACATACCATCACCGAGCGACCCTCTGGCGCATAGCAGAAGCAACCCGAGCGGCGCCCATCTGCTCGAAGGCGACAACATGATTGCGGCTCTTGACCAACGACAAATGTAGTGTCCGTTAAAAGTGCTTGACAAGTAAGACGACTCTTTCTAGGCCGGAGTGTTGCTAAGGCCTGTTTACTATTAGTGACAGCGTTCTCTTAAGAGCCTTTCGTCGTGGATAGGTACCTGACTAACGACCGACTCGAAGATTGAACAAACGAAAGCAACGAGTGAGTGTGAGGTGTTGAGAGGCCAAGGTTGCGCAACACACTCTCATAGCGAAAAATGCAGGCGGCAGGCATTTGTATATTGCAATGGACAGCAGTGGCAAGGCACGCAAGGGCACGGCCACCCGAACCAAGAAGCCTGATAGCAACCATGTTCGAGAGCCGGGTTGTTGATACGTGTAAAATGCCATGTTGGGAATGTTGATGATGTTGTCATGGGAAAGTTGCTTGGATAGGGTTACAGTTCCCCCTCACCAAAACGGGAAGGAAGGCGGAGGCAAGGGACGGATCAACGAATGGCCGCCGAGAGCTGCGGTGCTAGGCGAGCTAGGCACGCTAGGGCAGTTCGGAGCCAGCGCCGCAAGCTCCAAATCCGGGTCGAGCAGCTGTCAATCGACCCTGGCCCAACCACCGGATTGGCCACTGCAACTGTGATGGGTAAATGGGACCAGGGGCACGGCCGCCGAGTGACGTCGACTATTCTAATTGCTATTTCCCGTCTTTGGCCCATGTTGGTCCATCTTTTGCCATCTTTGCCAACCCGTGCCAACTTCTTGTGCAGGTTGCAGGCACAAATCAGCGGTGGCAGGTCACGTGCACTCCCGGGGGAATACGAGCTTGAAGAGGTCCAACACAGAGCATTGAGACGTCGTGATAGGCCCTGATGGGGTCGAATGGCCGCGACGTCATGATATGCCTTTTCTTTTCCCGTCGGGTACGCGAACAGGTTACAGTGATTGATTTTATCCATGGCCACAGAGCTGCCAACCTGAGGTGGCCAGTTTTGCTCGAGTGTCGAGAGCTGTGGCGTAATGGAGTCGTTTTTCAATATCAATCGACGTTGCATCGATCGCACCCACCTACGTACTTTATTCATACTGTAATCAATTCGACAAACTCTTCAAATCTAGTGCCGGTGGAAAACTCGAAAATCTAAATCTCGTATTTGATATTCGAGCAAATGTTTCTCTAATGTCGGTTGTACCTTATGTACAGCATATTCAGTCAACATGCGTTTCATCGCGATGATAATATGGATCTTTACCATTCTCATTGCAAGGGCGTTGTCCGCCAATTCTACGTCAAATAGTACCACGCTCCAGCCAATTGTGATTGGTGCAAGCCAACACTTGTAAGTGACTGTCTAGTTCCTCCATTCTTGACCTGGCCATGTGCTGACCTGGCGCACAGTGAAGGCAACGACGGACCATGGAGCACCTTCGACATCCGCGTCGGCACACCAGAGCAAGATATTCGGGTTCTGGTCTCCACGGCCTCGCCAGAGGTACTGGTCCCTTTATCACCATACGCGTGCTCGACGTCTGAATTTGTGACCGTGCCGTCCGATTGCGCAGTATCAAGGGGCAACTTATTTGACCTAAACAAGTCTTCGAGCTGGCTGGATGCGGGCTCCTACGGGATCAACCAGGATGGATTTGGTCTTGAAGCGAACCTGGGATATGTCCAGCCAGCGCAGTTTGGGTTGGAGCATCTGGGGATTGGTCTTACGGGACCAAGTCTCAGCAACCAAACTGTCGCCGGGATTGCAACTCCCGAGCCATTCTATCTGTATGTAAAATCCTCCACACTCAAGCTTTTGCGAATTGGATTCTGATTTCGAAACGCTTATAGTGGGATATTTGGACTCAACAATCAGCCACTCAATTTCAGCGAGCTAGGCAATTACTCGGCCCCTTCATTTTTAACAACTCTCAAAGACCAGAAAAAAATTCCAAGCTTGAGCTGGAGTTACACTGCCGGTGCTCAATACCGTGAGTTTCATCGATATCAATCTGCAGCAGAGTCACTGATAAAAAGCAGGCTTGAAGCAGGTATACGGTCAGCTGATCTTCTCCGGCTATGATACCTCGCGGTTTACGGAGAACTCGGTCTCGTTCACAATGGCAGACGACATCACCCGAGATCTAGTTGTTTCTCTTCACTCCATAAGCTATAATGGAGGAAATTCGGCGACTCTACTATCCAACTCTATCGATATCTTCATTGACTCCACTGATCCGAATCTCTGGCTTCCGGACGATGCAGTTGACGCGTTCGAGACGGCGTTCGGACTGACGCTCGACAACACGACTGGCTTGTATTTGGTAAACGACACACATCACAACGCACTCCTCGACACCAATGCCGAGGTGACTTTTAGACTATCTGATGTGAAATCAGGAGGTGACACAGTGTCGATAACTCTTCCTTACGCCGCGTTTGATCTTACCGCAGATTATCCTTTAGTCGCTAATAAAAGTAACTATTTCCCCTTGAAGCGTGCAAATAGCTCCGCGCAATACACGCTTGGGCGAACATTCCTGCAAGAAGCGTATGTGGGTCCCGGGAATTTGTGTACTCGTCATTCCAGAACAGCACTAACTCTTTTCCAGCTATCTTTCTGCAGACTACGAACGCAAAGTGTTCAACGTGTCCGCATGTGTATGGAATGAGGGCGCACAAGAGAACATTGTTACCATCACATCCAAGGACTCCGATTCCTCCGATAATTCAAATTCAACCTCGGGTGGTAGTGGTAATGGAGGAGGAAACAATAGTGGCAATGGCAACCCCAACTCGTCCAAAGGCTCACACCTAAGTGGCGGGGCCATAGCTGGTATTGTAATAGGTTGCGTGGCAGCCGTTTTTCTCGTCGCCGCAGCTGTCGCCATCTTCGTTCTTCGCAAACGAAGAAAGTGGTTGAAGGCCGGCTATGCGGTTGCAGCGCCTAAGATAGAGCCTGACGAGGCAGTTCTCAAAGGCCCAGTCTTCAACGCCGCGCCTGGAACGACAGACAGCTCCACACCCTTCTCTGCGGCTGATATTTCTGCGACTAGATCGTCGGCTGGGAACTCAGGATCAGCAGAAGATTCTCCAGCAGCCTTGGCAGCAGTTGCTGCTGCTGCAGCTCCAATAGTTGCAGCTAGCAGCGGCACTCGTGGCCCCGGCGATTCTACACCCGAGCTGGATGGCCGTCACCTCAGACCGAATTCAGAGCTTGATGGCAGGGAGATACCTTCGGATCCTTCAAATCCAGTTGCTCAGAATCCTGGTGTCTACGAATTGCCTGGCAGTGAAGGAGACCGATTGACCCGACCATCAGAGCCGAACCGAGAAATCTCTACTGTGGGTGATTTACCACTCTTTGGAGACAGACAAAAACGGAATGATTCTCCGCCTTCACCATATGTGTCCACGCTGGGCAGTAACAACTCGGCGGTGGATGAGGGAGAGTATTCCGACAACATCGTATCGCCTGCGACACCAAGTCGTAACTCACGAGTGTTTTGAGAGGCAGCCTAGGCAATGGTAGTGTGTAATTTATGTAATATGAGAATATAATGATACTTGCAGCTTGAATTCTATGTGGTTACCCCAAACTGGTCATGTACATAAAACAGAGGTGTGGCTTATAGACAAGCGATCAGGGGTGTTTTTTAGTGCGATTTCATTTATATCTGCAGTCTATTAGCGTAGAACGAAAAATAACGATTTAAAACTAACCCAATTATCTATTAGAGATATAGCCTATAGCTTATTGATAGTGTCTTTATGACTATGAGAGAAGAGAGAAGGGCGTTCTAGATGACGTGCGCAAACTCGAGACCCCTAGCTCCAGGAACCCGCGAATTCTCCTGCCGCCTAGTCTTACGCATGCAGCCGTGTAATCACCCGTAAAGAGAGCCTCAAGCCACGGGCTGTTGTCGTAATGGAAAGGTCGGTCCGGGCGGTTGACTGGACGGGCCGAAGCTCTTGTATTAGGAAGCCGCGCCGTGGTTTTGGTCTCATGCCATTCTTATTACGCAGATGGTGCGTTATAATTGCAGTTGGTTTTATTGAGGCTAATTCTTGTTGTGATAAGCACTCGAGGCACTCCACTCAGCTCCCGTGTTGGGAGATGATTCAGGGCCGGTCGCTAGGCGGAGAGTAGTGCGCTTTGAGACTGTAGTCTCGACCATTTGACTACACGTCACAACATTGGCATTAGCTGCAAGGCACAAAGTTTTATGGTTCCTGAGTATTATTTCGTGAAATCCTGAGTGGCCGCGGGAAACCCCAGAGAGCTAGAAAAGTCCAGATGACATCGCCTGGTGACTTGGAGTAGGTTTCACCCCTGGTGGACAAAATAATTGGCACACTGGTACCTGATAGGCCACTTCGTATTCTGTTCGATTAGGTAATACTGTGCCAACTAAGCTTTCTCAGTCCTTGAATTGATTACCCATGTAAGTTGTAGCGCTCTATACTAGTTGTTGTGTATACTTTTAACTGGAAAGAGAGATTTTATTGTAATGGAAACATGTTTGCTGCTCATGGATCGGATACATTTGGTTGAGCAACACAATAAGTACCGGAGAAGCTCAAAACACCGTATTTCCCGAACATGGCTTTTGATTCACCAAAGCTGTTCCATAAATTATGGGAAGAGGCGGTGTCAGATAGGAGCTGATGGGAATTGGTCCAGCCGACTTTCTCGCTATTGGAAAAAGGATCAAAGAGTCAATCTTGAGAAGTCTTACAGAACTTCAGAGCTTATTGAGCAGTATGCTTTCTGATAAAGTACTCACTGAGTATTGTGCCTCCTAATATTGAAGATTGGGAAGTATTCAAATTCATTCAACCTCAAGAGCTCTATTCTTTGTAGTTTCGCGTGTCTCGTTCCGTCGTTTGCAGTGCGCAAGCAAAAGATCCCATGCGGAAGGACCAACTGTAGATCCAGCAGCAGCGTCACCACGATGGCTGAGGATGATCACTCGGAGCGATCCAACACGTACTCGGTGCGCGGCAGGGCCAACCAGCCTCTCCCGCAACGTGTGCTGTGATGAATTCTTACTGGCAAGCAAATCCGTGTTCCTGCCAAAGAAAGTATATGTTCCGGCCGAACTGTGCCTCGCATTATCGCATATATTATTGTTACCCCTCTTCCAGCCAGATAAGGATCCCATAGCCTCGAGGTTTATGCTCCTACTTTCTTTTTTCTGGGATCCCCTCGTGAGCTACCCCGCGCATCGTGGGACTATATGAGGAGTGTTGTCCGTACTTGAGACTCCAGAGTCCTGTGTATGAACAAAGTGATAGAGTAATGTGCTAGATATAAGCTGAGGTCTCCATATAACGTTTGCTGCTGGCATTGTTTCTCTTGTGGTTTCGTAGACTATCAGATACGCTGGTTCAACAGCTCGACACTCCTCTCCTCTGCTGATACACTTAAATCAAGGGCGCGATGAGCTGTAGACGAGCGTTGCTTTGGGCGAGCTTTGTAGCATTGACCTCTGCAGTGGTATTTGACCAGACCATTGACCTGAGTTTGCTGGGCCGGATCTATCTACCAGCTGCTAACCACTCGTTCCAAGCATGGGATGACGCCATAGCACAAGCCACAGCCGCCCTCAACCAGATAATCCAGACCGGCAACAGCGACTACGGCCCCATCGACAACCAAGCTACCTCCTTTTCTGCCTCGGTCTTTGATACAACTACAAAAGCGCCCTTATTCGATTTTCATTTCGAAGCACCCCAACTCAATGGCTCGTATACCAAAGGGAAGCTGACTGATAGCACCATTTATCGCATTGGTAGCTTGGGAAAGCTCTTAGTGGTCTATGCTTGGATGGTCGATATTGGAGACTCGTGTTTCACAGAGCCAATCACGAAATATGTGGTAAGCTGGGTCCTCTGTTTCTCATTCTATACAAACCAAGCTAAGTTTACTATCTGCTGTAGCCAGAGCTCGCCGCTGCTGCAAAGCATTACCAGAACCCTCTCTTGCAAACAGACTGGAGCCAAATAACCATTGGCGGCCTTGCTTCCCAAATATCAGGTCTTGGACGTGATGGTGAGCACTCCTCAAATCTTCCATACTAATTAGTATTGACTCCAATGGAAGTCTCGCTCGGCGACATATCATTACCGGGATTCGGGCTACCGCCTGTTTCAGACGATGTTCCCTCTGGGTTTCCTCCACTACCCCAAAACTCCATCATAAATTGTAGTTCCTATGGACCAGAACCTCCATGTACAAGAGCACGTAAGCTAACCTTACCGAATAAATGGATAGATGGGCCTATAAATCTAACTCTGAAATCCTAGAGTTTCTCACTGAAGTCATCAACCACCCACCAGTATTTCCCCCATATACCAGTCCCGTTTATTCAAATATGGCCGATGTTCTTCTAGGGTTTGCATACGAGAAGATTACTGGTAAGACCATTGGTCAGGGACAACTTGATGTTGCGCGCAAGTTGGGAATGGGCTCGACTTTTGTAGCATCACCTGGTGAAAACGTGGATGCAATTATCCCAAGAAACTCTACTGATGCACTATGGAATTATGATGGGAATATCCAAGCCCCGTAAGAAATGGTCAGCCTTTTCTTCCTTCCAGTGGATTTACTAACAATTCTCCAGTGCCGGCGGTCAATACAGTTCGACCAGTGATCTCATCACTTGGGGTCAAGCGATCCTCACTAATAAGCTGCTCTCCCCAACCGTTACTCGGCGATGGATGAAGCCTACAACATTCACTTCGCAGTGGGAGGCAGCAGTTGGTGTAAGTAGAAAGACTTACATCCTTACTAAGTTTCTGCATGGATTGACTTGTATCGCTTCCTCAGGCTCCTTGGGAGATCTTTCGATTACCGATCCTATCCAACACTATCATCGATACCAGTCGCCTTGTAGATACGTATAGCAAATCTGGAGATATTGGCCAATATTCGTCTTTCTTGGGTCTTGTCCCAGATTACAATATCGGAATCACAGTCATGGCAGCGGGTGATAATCCCACCGGCCAAGTACCTCCCATTCGAGCTACACTTGTTAATATTTTTGTGGGTAGAGAACAACAGTTTAGACAACTCTCATTTATACTAATACGTCGTCATCTAGTACAACGCCGCAGAAGCAGCCGCTAAACAGCAGGCTGCAAACGCATTCACTGGCACCTTTAAATCTACTGATCGCAACTCTTCAATTAGTCTCGCCGTGGATGGCGGTCCCGGTGTAGTCATCAAGCAATGGATCAGTAACGATACCGATTTTCTGTCTAACGAGTTTTACGCCTTTTACGATGACTTCCGTCTATACCCCACAGATCTAAAATTTCAAGGTTCTGATGGCTTAACCTACTATAAGTTCCACATGGAAACTTTACCGCAAAGCGGACAGCCTTCCGGAGGAGATCCGTGGTCCGGGAATAATGATTACTGGCTCCAGTTAGATAGTATAACCTACAATGTTCTATCTCCGGATGCCTTTGTTGTAGGCTTTGATCATAATGGTATTGTACAGAATGTGGCATCTCAGGCTTTGAGGACGACGATGGTACGTTCAACTTAGTAGTTATAATGTGTATTTATGCGATAAGAATAATACCACGCAAGGCCGAAAGGCAAACTTTACACTTGTGTCTCTTACTCTATGCCAAAGATCCCGTTTCCTTACGCTAGCAAGGGGTTGACAGCATTGATAATACGTATTCCTATTGAAGGTGTCATCCCAATATAAATATCAAAATAATAGCTACACCTTTGCTCAATTATAGCATTTAGATCTCGGTAGTTCTAGGGTATGTTGGGAGAAGTTACCGTTGCTTCTCTTGTTTTCCCATAATTATAAACTTGTCACGCTGCATTCAATACTACGCTTGTAAGTAGCAGAAACACATGAAGTTCTACTATGACACAAACTGGAAATTTCAGCAGTAGACATATGAAACTTTAACTGACTCTGGACCTCTATAAGAGCTACATGACCCTAAACAAACCTGCAATCAAGAGATAACACGAACTCTCCCACTAACAGCTTTCTTATCCTTCGCTGGAGGCTGATCCCCACTGAGTTTGCCAACGACCATCTGACCCGTCAACTTCCACTCCGCAGACACAGACCACGTCTTCTTGACCTCCTCGTCAATAAGCGGATTATAATGCTGTAAATGAGCCCCAAGCCCTTCCAACTCTAGAGCCGTCCAGACAAATATCTAATGCATGCCGGTAGATTGTTCCCACAGCTCTCGAACTTGTCCACATAAGACTTATAGGCCATCAATGGCTCGTACGGAGTTGGATCCTCGAAGAACACAATGGATGCATACGCCGCCTGGAAGGAGTCTATCTTGGCCATGGTTTGGGTGGCTTCGTCTCCTGATACATGGGGAGTGAGTGCAGTTTTGACGATGTCCCATAACTTGTTTGTACTAGGCGCGGTGGAGGATGAAGATGCAGGAAGTTTGGGTGTGGAATGCTGAGAGCGTGGCTATAAGCTTAATGAAGCAATTAATGGATGTCTACTGTTGGAAGAGAAGAGATAGCCCGAAAATGATCTTGCGTTATCGGTAGATTTTCTAGCTTTATAGGGCAACTACGATATCAGTGACTAATATTGAATCGATCGACTAATTCTTGTACTATATGTATAGGCACGGTGTGTGTTGTGGTGTAAAGTAGCATATTCCAAAGCAAGCTAGGTCGGGCACCCTACATATTGCTATGCTGTGGGGAGACTCATTATTGTAGATGGTGATAACGTTATTACTCTAATTAACCGGTAGATATGGAATCACAACTACATGGCGTATATATGCTAAAGAGGTAACCCGATCATTAACATTTCCCATTGCGAGAGATGGTAATCCCAACACTTACAGGTACATGCAGGTCGCGGTGTTCAGTTTGAGTCAGCATAGCTGGGCAGACCCTGCATAACCATTCCATCTATACTTATATTACCTAATAATTCAACTTTATAATACCAGCTCAGTATGCAGCATGCTTTAACTTTTTCTGCACGATTTCGCAGAACAGCGAGGTCCTGTTGGGGAACATGTGCAAGTGAAGATGGCCATTTTTGGCCTAGTTTGACTACCGTACATTCTCCTATCAGAAGAGATGAGTGGAACTACTAAGTAAAGTTCCTGGGCACGAATAGAAGGCTTCTAAGATTTATCAGCGATTAAGGGGCAACCACGTATATATGTCCAAGGAGTATTCACGTCTTAAATATTGGATCACGGATACACGAGCTGCAGCCTTGATTGTATGCTCTCAATTGCTCGAACCGTAGATCATATCAGCTCCCCATCTTTGATGGTTTGTACTTCAACCGTATTTGCTCAAGCAACTGTCATTAACTCAATATGCTTGCTACCGTATATTATTTTAGTTGTTGTATGATTGCTCCTGCACAATATCAGCAGGCCAAGACCGTTATATAGAAATTATGTGTCCAACACTTACACTTGCCTCGTGCAAGAGCTCGTACTCTTGACGCTATCCGTGAATTAAGATAAAATAAGCAGGTGTTAACCTTACACATGCATATTCGCTACCTTAGACCCACAGCATCTCATTCCATCTACCAAAGCCAACAAAAATGTGTCCGAACAAAGATATGTTCCGGCCCGTGTGCATTTAGGAATACCCAAATTATAATATGTTAAAGCTTAAGATTAAATTTTCTACTACAATAAATACTAAGAATTAGTTTGAATTCCCTATTTCCTTAAGTTAAAGCCACATGGTAAACCTCAACAATGACAGCACGGCGTCAACGAGGATGATCAAAAGATTTCAGCTAAGGACTCATGTTTCAGTCTTCATTAGAGTAGCTATCAGCGCAAAAAGGTATGCCAAACAGAGCCTGTTCGAAGAGATGATACATAGAATAGACAAGTTTTACTGTTATCTCTGGCCTGAGCTAAAGGCACTCATAACTTAGCTAAAGGCACTCAGCAATGTCACTTCTCCAACACAAATGCACACTACAATTCTGTTTTGCCCTGTATTGTACTCAAATTTGTGATTACGGTTAATTCATTATAGCAGATTCCAAAACTTCACATTATAACTATCGTAATAATTGTAGAGATGTAATATTCTGTATCAAAATTTTGAGAGGACTTTTAACGTGTTAATCGCTTAGGGAGTTGAGTGCCTCAAGTGCCTGAAGTTTGTAATTCGCTAACAAAATTTGAGTGCCTTTAGCTAAGTTATGAGTGCCTTTAGCTCAGGCCTTATCTTTCGACCAAGGTATGCGGACATTCCCAAATTACTAAGAGGCATATAAAGTAGCTACAGGCCGCTGCGTAACGGCACTCGAGATAGCGGACAAAGTTGGGCTGGCTGTCTTCCAAGCCAGGTAGACGGAGGGTGAAGAGTCGTCCTTCCCTCGTTGGGTAAAGTGGTCTGGACCTCTGGGAGTACTTGGTAATTACATGCTAGCTCACGTATTTCGGGGTATTCGTCAGCCGTCAGATACAGTACATAGCCTATGCACGGCCTAGGAGGACTCTGTGTCTGATAACGTCAGTATGGTCAGGAACCGGTTGATCAATCGGGTATACTTATCTATTTTACAAAGAGTGACGCCCGCGAAGACTTCTACTCTATTTATTGCGTATATTTACCCTTCCGCTATCGAATCACTCCGGCGTACATCTCGTGTTTGGCAATGGCGTTCACCACCCCAGGTCGGGTCTGTATTGTCATTGGGGCTATGGCATTGAGCTGTCTGGTGGTACTGGTCCTCCAGGCTGCAAACGCCGTCACGCTACCGCGACTGCCATACCGGATCTACCGTGTCGACAAGTGTACCGACCAGCAAGTTAACCGTGCTACATACTTGATTGACGACACTGTTTTCCGTGATCACAAGCTGTTGCTTGACCTGTCACATGACGCTGACGAGGAGTTGAAGGCGTGGCTTCTCCCAGCTAAGACAGGTGTGATCTGGACCGCCTACAATGAGACGTTCAGGCTCGGCCAGGGCATTTCTATGTTCCATGCCATGCACTGCCTTCTCATGATTCGCAGAGCATTGCAGGACAAGGGTGACGGTGCCTCCTCTTCTGCGCATACCCACGCGGCAGAGGACGGAAGTTTTCTGTTCCACACGCATGCACCCCACTGCTTCTCATATATTGCACAGGTACGTGTGCACCGGAGTTTATGTTCACGACTCCGGGTTTTGACAGACTATCTCGTGGCTTACTGATGGCGGGCGTGCTGCAGCATGTCATGTGCTTAGGTGATAGCACAATTGAACCGCCGTGGGTGCATAAGGATGACGCCGGCAATATTTTACGCTTCGGTATCGACGGAGAGAATGTGCCGCACAAGTGCAAAGACAGGACACGTATGTGGGAGGTTGCTCGCCGTGCGCAAACAGAGACCTTTGAGGATTGGGGCTGGAGAGAAGGCGACACGACGGAGAGTGTCTTTGGTGGCAAAGGTAGACCAGCAGTAGCTAAACAGGGACATATGTAGAGTATCTATCGTACACTTGATAGTGAGTTGTCTTGAGGTATTTGGTAGTCCTCTGCCGGAAATTAAGAGGCCCGGTTGGGCCTTGCGGCCCTGTAGCTAGAGCAGTCTACAGGTCCTACAGGCTACAAGCCTTATAAGCTACAGGCTCTATAACACTTCGCTTACAAAGCTTTAGGCCTGTAAGCAAGTTAAAAAGATCCGCGGTACAATACAGCCCTTACCGTACGATATAACTCCTACCGTACTAACCTTTACGGCCTTATAGCTAAAATTATTTGAATTTCCGTAAACTGAAGATCAAGATAATATCTGCATCCTATCCCCTTCTTTCGAGACCGAATATGTTAATCACAATAGATTGGTAATCCATCAAGGACGTATCTGCCCCAGGAGACTATATGTGTACCTCTTTTCCATGGTTTCTCATCATCTGAACGAGTCCATCTTTATCTCCACATTGTCGCATGTCTCTCGATCCGTCAATAAATGGCAAAGCAGTACCATTTGGTAAAACAAACTGACGTTCGAGAATACTGTCGGCCCAGCAGAGAATAGTCTGTCATTTCATTTAGCTCGTCCTTACCATGTGGCAGAAGGGGAGAGCAGCACATAATATAGCTTAAGGCGACACTATCGGTGGGTTGACTCACGTTTCGTAAATAATCCATGCAGTGTGGCCAGTGATCGTTGTCATGCCAGTCTACGCCGGGATCTTTACCCTCGCGAGCCTGTTGTATAGCTTGTCGGAGTGACGCAAGGCAGTGAAGCTGGTGAAACCTGTATCTTGTCATTAGAAATGGAAATTCCGCGACATTGAGGCTTAGAAGGAGGAAGCACACATAGAAATGGTAGCTGGCTTAGGCTCGCCTCCAAAGTTCTCATCCGGAAGGCGAATTACCAATCCAGTTATTCCAAGATCCCAAAGATTATCGTATTGATGATCTAGGGATGTATAAGATTCATCCATGCCATATACACGCTGGAATCTAGGTTCATGTTGAAGACCTTTGTTATCTAATGCTTGAATTCGTAGCTGGCTGAGCATGATGGCGAGCAATGCAACTATGGCCGTAGTGGTGAGGGCGCAGTATCCCAGTAAGACGGACGCCATTGCAGGAAGCTGAATTGATCTCTTCCATTGTAATTGGGTTTTTCCTCCGCGAAAAGGCGAGGGAGGCAGCATGAGCCGATCGCTATCGTCTTCTTTCGACACACTATGGTATAAGACCTCGCCCATGATTTCGATTTCAGGAAAGCTGAGGGTAGTGGAAGAGAACAATCTATACCTACATACAAGGGAGCAGAATATGTCAGGGTCATACACGAGAATGCAGATTCTTGCGCTATTGCGCTAGATTATCAAATGAGAGCCTTCATAGCTCAGCTGAAACTTACTCGTAAAATACACTCAATAGGACACCATCTCGAAACAACCCTTGTGTTTAAAGCATAAACAAATTCGGTCATTCACAATTAACGAATTACTCAAAATCAGAGTGATTATCAGCCAATTAAATATTGACTTGTAAATAATTACCATAAAAATATTTCATCTTCCCCAGCTTTGACTGGATTTAGATGATGTCCGGTGCTGTAGGAGGAAATACACAAAAGAGTGCTCGGTTGAGTAGTGTATCAGCTGTGTAGTGATTACAAATAGGCTATCGACTGGGTATGAAGTCTGTGCTAATGTGCATATCCAATGCTAGCACATCATGTCTCTCTTTCCCCTTAGAAAGTCCTTTTATCCTTGCTCTTCTTAGCAGTTGAGTTAGTTAATTGTAAACCTTGCTTTCTCTCTGCCTCTGATAAATTTGTTATTGGTAATTCCAATTTGTTTCTTACTGCTTGAGAGCATCCAAAGTAAAGTCTTAACTAGACAATTGTTCAGGAAACAACTCAATTATTAAGCAATTTAGAAGTTAACTTTGTGACAACCTTCTCTCTTGATGAACTAGTCGGTTGAAATAACACCTATAAGCTACTAATTAACGCCAAAGCAAAATATGAAGATCTCGACAGTGTTGAGCCTCTTACTGTATGGGGAATTAGTTGTGACGTATGGAGAACACCACCATGACGATGGCAAGGAATGGACCACCAAGGAAGAACTTCGTGAGCTGGAGGCACGATGGGGACATGAGGTATGCGAGATATATTGTACATACGCATATTACACGAGGGTTACCCTTTTCCTGATATTATTAGTAGTGGGGCTTCGGCGGCATCAATACCTTTGCCCACCTCAAGCACGTCAAGTGCCTGACGGACCCGACAGCACGGTATGACATTGCTCTCATCGGAGCGCCATTTGATACGTCTGTGTCGTACAGACCGGGTGAGTTCTCATCATTTATGCTCTTCTCTCACATATAAAGTATCGTGATACTCGACAGAGAGCTCATATGTATCATAGGGGCCCGCTTTGGTCCTCGTGCCATCCGGTCTGCCTCAGCCCGCCAGTCGGCCTTTCGAGGCTTCAACCCTCGTGCTGGCATCAATCCGTACATTAATTGGGCCACGGTCATCGACTGCGGCGACATCCCCATCACGCCATTTGATAATGCCATTGCTGCCGAGCAGATGACGCAGGCTCTCACGGCGCTGGGGGAGCGTCCTGGCTTGTCGGCACGGAGCCCCAAGCCCAAGTTGGTGACTCTCGGCGGCGACCATAGCGTGACGTTGCCGGCGCTGAGGGCCCTCAATAAAATTTATGGCCGGCCCGTCCGAGTGCTTCACTTTGATTGTATGTGAAACATCTAGAACCGCCAATATCAACGTATTAACAAAGTTAAGCACATCTTGATACTTGGAATCCGGAGAAGTATCGGTCAGCCTGGGGCACTACACTCTTCACCCACGGCTCCATGCTCTGGATGGCCAACAAGGAAGGCCTCCTGTCGAATGGGACTTCCGAAAAGTCCGTCCACGCTGGCCTCCGTATGCGTTTATCTGGTATCGATTTTGGCGAGAACACCGATGACACGAGCCAGGGTTGGGTACGATTCGCGGCTGACGATATTGATGAGGTCGGAACGGCGGGCATCATCGATGGCATTATGAAGACGCTGGGAACTGAAGATCTCGTCTATCTGTCTGTAGACATCGATGTGCTCGATCCGGCGTTTGCTCCTGGGACGGGGACTCCAGAGCCGGGTGGCTGGACGACACGTGAGCTGATTCGCATTCTGCGCGGCGTTGAGGGTCTGAATCTCGTCGGGGCCGATGTCGTCGAGGTGTTGCCCGCGTATCAGAACAACGGGGAGGAGACGGCCCTGGCAGCTGCACAGGTGGTTTATGAGCTGTTGAGTTCTATGGTGAAGAAGGGGAGAGAGAGTAGAGGGGAGGAGGGGAAGGCGGGCGTGAAGGACGAGCTATGAGGGTGCGGAGTGTAAACAGCGTTCTGACTAGTAATCCCTATGGCGGCCCCTGTCCGTGATACAATAATTTAGCGTGTAGTAGCGTTAGAATGGATTTAATTTGATTTAATTAAGGCCTAATAATCAAATCAAATCAAATCATTGATTAAGGTCAGTGATATTACTGATTGAACTTAATGTTATAACTTTATAAATGTTCTAGCCCATACGTCAATATTTGACACTAGCAAATGGGCTAGTCCATCTACCAATATTAAGTTATCGTATATGAATTAGTTTACGTGCTAGGGTTAAAGGTCTTATACACTACAAGCTGCGGCGTACCTAACTACTATAATAGCCTATAATTATAATGCACTCAACCGCTATGGTTAACCCACTCGGACCACAAGCTCCAGGCTTTCAGCCTCACTAAACACAGTAATTGTACAGTGATAACTATATTATACGTGATAATATAGGTATTTACAATAAATCTAATCGGAGTTGTAAGTTGTGAATGCACCTTATGCTTTGGTCATGCAACTTAGTGGTAAATTGGCGTGCGGGCTAGCCCGATACGCTAGCCCCCACGCCAATCAATACCCGTATTGGTAGTTGGGCTGGCCCATTGGCCGATGTAATATATTGGCGTATAGGCAAGAATATATAACATAAGGAATCACGGAAAGGCCGGGCCCGGTTAAGGCCGAAAGCCGTTACACATAAATAGATTTATCCAATAGAAATAAATAGAAATAACTCGTTTATTTCTGCGGAAGTCATAACGCCTTCCCCGTGAACAAATGAGTAGATTTGGAAGAGGCTTTTGCATTTGGCCCGCGATTGTTCTGAGAAATCTGCTTCTATATTGAAGATCTGATTCCACATCAAACATCTGATTCCATATCAGAAATCTGCGTGATGACGGCTGAGATAAGGGAGCCCTACCACTCTTGATTGATAATTTACGCGGGCTCTTTTAGGTAACAGTTTCCTTACACAAGTTTTGTGATTTTTAACATTCTATTTTATTATATGATGATTTACAAATATACCTTTGTCGGTTCACTCTCATAACGTGTAACACGACATAATATATATAATTACAGTATGCCGATTACGTTGTATTAGGAGACTCATAGCTGTTGGATTCAAAAGTTAAGGGCAGAGGTATCTCCTTAGCCGGTGAAAATAGCTCACTTTTCACATAACAATTATATTTCCCTTTTGATGACTCGATTAGATTATATAAGATGATCCTAAACACTTTTATTAGAAATCACTACTTACTAATTTAACCGAGTCATCAAAAAAGGAAATATAATTGTTATATAAAAAGTGACCTATTTTCACTGGCCATACGAATAGAGTATTTAAATCTCACCATCTCGACACATAACCTTGTATATGATATAGCTATCAGCCACTAAATACTACCGTATAGATACGTTGCTACGCTCGTGTCGAT
Source organism: Xylogone sp. PMI_703 (assembly GCA_021399445.1). Taxonomy (NCBI): domain Eukaryota; kingdom Fungi; phylum Ascomycota; class Leotiomycetes; genus Xylogone; species Xylogone sp. PMI_703. The sequence goes on from JAJTUQ010000003.1 coordinate 4,844,016, forward strand.
TTTTGGATCCACAGTTCAAAGATTCAGGCGTTCAAGATCAAGATCCTTGTCAGCCTACCCTGCTAAGGCTGGATATAGCTAGCTTATTAGACCATAAATTTGAGTATTACTGAATCGGAAGAAGTACAAAAACAGCTTAAAGTCACTTTTTATGCCTTTTTTAATGGTAAATGCCATATTGGTGTAATTTTTCCTTTAGCTACGGGGAGTCCGCAAAGGGCAAAATTTGCTAGCGAGAATACAAGACAGCTAGGAGGGGTACATGCAGGGAAAGGAGCAAAAGAGTATTTGGATTCAGGCTTTCCACTCCATAGGAAGGAGAAGGAGGTCTAAAAGCCGAATCCAAAGGCGTCCCTTATTTGTACAGAGCATTAGCAATTAAGAATAAGCCCCGCAAGCTACAAATTTAGTTTCGGTTCAAAAAACTCAAATGATGGCTCAAAATTCCACTTCAATTCGAGCATCGCTTGCTTGTATTCCAGTGAGACAGCCGTCTCCCTTTCCAAGATGCTTACTGATAGTGCAGTGTCGGCAGCAACATGCGAAGTGCACGGGCGAAAGGCCTATTTGTTGTCGCTGCCAGCAAGATGGACGACAATGCTTCTATTCCAGGTCTCGTCGTGGCACCAGCGTTAGACAGAAAGATATGAGTGGATACCATGTCACTACTTCTTGTACTACTAACGTCCAATCTCTGTCCGCATACAAGGGAGCTTTGTCACACAATCAGGCCACCGCGGTTCTTTCTATTCCAAGTTCACTAGCGCTGTCAAACGAGCAGTCGGATATTCTCCCCTTGTTAGATTCATATTACAAGTATGGATTTTAATTTACGGCATCCCAGGTTATCAGGGAAGGGATCTTCTCAGATGCAAACTTCGTTAGGACTGCTTGTTGACAGCTGGCTGATATCTTCACAGATTCTTTCATCGAGCACACCCGTTTGCTACGCCTCGAGACCACTTTTTGCGCCAAATAAGTGGTAGCCAGGCCCCTTCCAAAGATGTTACATCGGTTATGGCATATATCGGCTCTTTATACTGCTCGAACAACGCGTCGATTACTCTGAGACAGCTAGCTCTAAATAAGTTGCGTGCACCGGAAACTCCACATACTGGATATACGGTTCTAGCTTTCCTTCTTGCAGCCATTGTCATGTACGGAGAGGACGATGGCTCCCAAGCACAAAACTTTATTAATCAAGCAGTTTCTGTAGCCCTCGAGATCCAGATGAATACTCGTGCATTTGCTCAGAGTGAGCTTGATGCAGTACAGGCAGAATGCTGGAGACGCACATACTGGGGACTTTTCATCGTCGAAACAATAACTAATGACTTTATATCTCAGCCAGGCTCTATGTTAGTCCTTGTACATTCCTTTTTTTTCCCGTTGGCAGTGGCAGCTAATCCGTAATTAGGTTTTATGACATCGAAATGGGAGTAGAGCTCCCATGCGAAGATGCTGAATATGAAAGTGTGCGTACTGTTCAAACGTTATTTAACGGCTGACTCATGCCTTGCCAGGTAATTCCTTCTCCACGGACGTGTCTCGACTACGAAATACGCGAATTGGAGGACGAGTCCGTCACATTTTCTTCTTTTTCATATCTAATAGACTTAGCTCGGATCGCTCATTCTTTCCAAGAAGGAATGCGGAGGAATAGAAATGACTTGCAATCTACCGTTACCAATACCAACAACATGCTCATGAACTGGATATTGCACCTCCCCGAGAAAAAACGGAGTTTTGACAAGGAGAAGGGAGACCTGGATGAGTTGATGTTTTTTGCTCATGGCTATTTCCAGAGGTGAGAGGTCTTTCATTTTAGAGTAATCCAGACCTAAATATAATTTCAAATCTGATCTAACCAAACAGTCTTTTGCTTTGTATCCACCGCCCTTTATCTCAGCTCCCATGCGATGAGAAAGAGATTAGCCTTCTTGGCTGTATCCTCTCTTGGGGGTCCTCAAGCGCAGACGGCATGCGGCCCAGCGCTGCAGATTGGCAGCACACAAAAATGGTACTAGAGGCGGCCGAATCGGCCATCAATATCTATGCATTTCCATTTTCTATCACCCACTCTCCACTGATAGTTGCCGTCGTGAGCTTTTCAGTCACGACCATTCTCTCCGCATACCACCGGTGTTACTCAGAAACTGATCAGCATCATGCGCGGAATCGAGTCCGTCTCGGGCTAGCGCGTTTGAAAGATCTAGGAATGATATGGCCAGCGAGTGCTCGGATGAGCAGCGCCATCAAGACCGCGGCCCAAGCGGTGATTAAACAATCTCGTATGCAAAGAGATTCGATCGCCGTTCGTCAACGGAGTGCTCAGGCGTCACCCTGGCTGAGAACAGATGTTTTGTCGCACAATATGGAGATAACTGGCGATATGAGCCAATGGGTTGATCTGGAAGATACTGAAATTTGGGAAGCAGGAAATCCTGTACAAACACACTAAATTAGATATCTTGGCTTCTCTTTTGTGATGCTTGGACGACAGCACCACACTATCAACACAGAACACGTCCAAACTAGCTTATTTCGGCAAATAGTCTTCTCAGGTTAGGGAGGTTATGTCCGAAATTGGGTGGCCTACCAGAAGCATTGTAATCATGGTAATCTTTGAATATTAAACTTATTAAGAGTTTAAAGGTACCTTTTTGTACACTTATATGGTTAAGGACTTACACATACAATCTTAGTATGAGCTGTACCGAGCGGCTCGTGGAGCTTGTTCAGATGCCTTTATTTGTGGAATACACTATGTATGCGTGGGGAACATGGAAGCTATTGTCCCGTCGCAATATCCTGAGCTACACAATTCGATATTCGAAGAGGTTAGCTTAATGGCCCAAAATTCAAACGGGCAGATTATGCAAAACCTCAGTCTTCTTGAATCTAGGCACAATGTGGGGCATAGAATATTCAGTGTAAGCTGCAGTTGAGAATCCATACTTGCTTTATTAAGTTATAAGTAGAGTATACATCAAAAAGGTATAAATTGGAATTTTAACGTTTTCATAGCTGTTAGCCAATCAGGGTCAACAAAATTTTCTTCATCTAGCAGCCTCCAACATTCCTTTATGATCGTCCACGCCCATTTGACATTCAACGTACAGTTTGTTTTTAACAAAGCTTTCGTTGCTAAGTTCGCTATAAACTCTCTATCATTCCCTGTAGCAAGACAGCCAATGAAGCAGAATGGCCATGCCAGATAAGAAAGCGTTTCATCCCCCGGCAAGTCTCGAAATAAGCTCACAGTGTGGGAAACTCCGCGGCTGATCTCAGGTACTTCTCTGTGAGAGCCAGCAATAATGACCTGAAGATAAACGGTTGCTGTGCTTGTAAAAATTTGGGCCATACAAAATACTAGTATGTTTCCCGTCACGCACTCTGAACTTGGCTGCGATTCGCTTCTAGCTATTTTAGTAATATTTTGACTGGAAAGTATGCTATTTTCGATCCTCGTCGCACGCTTCACCAGTTCAATGACGCTCAAACGACCCGCCTTAGCAACACTTGTTTTCCAATTGTCAAGCTCCAGAACTTGTGCTAAATTTTCTGCAACCTGGCCTTGTAAGGTAATTTTGTCAGCCATTTGAGCTGCATTACTCTGACTCCGCAGTATGTCAAGAAGCGGCGCAGATATGGATGGAAGAGTGCGGAGAGAGCAACATAAAAGCACATCAAACCAACGGAGTGTAGTAATAACCAGACTCAGCATTGCCGAGTTGATGTTATCTGCGCTAGGAGTAAGCAATAGTAGCTGCAAGGCACCATTACTAGTTGCAGGGATTTGAAAATTCGTCAGAAGGTTGCATGCTGCGTTCATGTGCATCTTGCAAGCTTCCAAGTTTCCTCTAAGCTTCTAAATATTATGAAAATATCAGGATATAAATTCTACCCAATATCGTTTCCTGGAGTCATTTACCTCCAAAAATATGAGCTGTGTCATACAAAAACAACACTCTAATATCATATCCGGCGGTTTTGATTGCTTAAATTCAATGAGTAAAATGTTTTTGCGTAATTCTAGGATTGCCAGATTGTTATAGAAACATGTCATCGAATCTGCCGAGTTGGTTTAGCATCTTATCGGCTTAGTATTTTGGGAAATGTACTTGAGCCGTGGTAGTAGCTGGCAAGACTAAGTGTTGCCCAATATGTAATATCGGACCTTGTGATGGCTAAGTAAAGCATTCCTCTATTAGCTTTTCCGGCCATGAGAAACTGTGTCTCGCAGGTGATTTCTAGATAGCGTAGAAGCAAATTTGCCTCTTCTGAAGTGGGAGGCCTGTGAAAGGGTTGAGTCTGATTACTCTTGCTTGAGGAGGCTGACGAGTTACTCGCACTCGTGTTCAGATACTGAGACCGAAACAGCACATCGTAGTTCTCTTTGTTAGGATTGGGAAAATTGTAAGGATCAGTCAATAAGGTTGCTCCTGAATGAAACTTCTGCCGGTCAGACTGTGTACCACCTTGGTTGAGGCGATCGTCATAGATTCTATTTGGACTGGACGTATTATTTCCAATATCGATTTCGCCAAGCCGAAAAGAGGATCCTAACTCGTTGTTGGACGTACGGTCCGAACAGTAAAAGTCATTTTCGTTACCGTCTTCCTCGCCAGATGGAGGAGATGATTCTGAAATTAAGTAATCTGAAAGTGATTGTTGTCTTGTGGATCGTTGCTGTACTGTACGCTTTTTGTAACCCGAGCCTTTATTTACTCTGATTAGCCGCTTTGTTTGCTCAATTTTAAGCTTCTGAAGTTCACTCCCGTCCATCCAAATCGGCTTTTCTGTGTAACCGTCACATTCTAGCTGTAGTTTGGAGCCTACGCAGTGTCAGAAATGAGAAGAATTTATATAGGTGTACACTGGGCGTCTACATCTGCGACAATGAGGCCTTATTTCATCGCATTTCTTCCTTCTCAAACGGCACGTCCAGCAGCCGTTTGTACTTCTCAATCTAGATGACATATCTTGGTCAATTTCGGGTTCTTTGGCTACACCTATATGAGAAGAGAAAGGTTCTAAACCTGGGTATTTGTTCCAGCTGGTACGTAAGTGTACACGATTCACCAATGGGCGGGCCCACGAGCGCGATTAAAAAGGCAACACTTTTACACGTTAAAATACACTAAATTACAAGAGAGTTTTGTGCTTGGGTACGTTGTAGTAGTTTGTAGTAGGTGCCATTGTCATGTACAAATGTCAAAATCGAATGCCTGTAATTATAGACATGTGTAGTGGCTAAACGTTCTGTAGTTATAGACGAATATAGGCTATTAAAGCCTATAATTAAATTAATTAGCTCTTTTTGCCAATCAAATCAAATTTTATTAGTATAGATTAGTGCATAATTTAGTGCATTTTATCGTATAAAAGTATTGCCTTTTTAATCTCCCCCAGTCAGCCAGCCGATACGTCAATATTTTACTTTGCCTACTGGTGGGTCCATTTGCCTATCGGCCGGAACATATACATTGATGTGAGATTAATGCAGGGGTTCGGAAAGTCATTGGGCAGGTTTGCTTGGAACATTGCGTATCCATGCATGGACTGAATACCACGATGCGCTCTGTGGAACAATTTAGCCAATCTCACCATGACTCGACGGCCGGTTTATTGAAGATGACCAATATCCCGCATATTCCGTATCACAATGCAAAGCGGAATCATTAAATTTCATGCCGAACGCTTGAGAGCAGGTTTTGAGGCTAGTTCCCTTCAACGCTCTGTCAGATGGAGATTGTATGCGTTGTATGCGGTAATGATACCTAGGGGCGAATGGAGAATCCGATACCATAAAGTGAATTCAAGGGGGTGGGACATCGCGATGAAGTTAAAGTGAGATGGTTAGCAAGCTACATGGTGACGGATACAGATGGACGAGACTTCATCCGGTAACCCGGCATCTTCGTCTAGAAGGCGACAATGTTCCGCGCGTATCGCCCATGGTTCAGGCTCTCGTAATGTCTCGTAGCATGGGCCATCTCGTACCTCTCGATAAAAGATGTGCTAGAATGTATCGATTTTAAGGGATGATTTAGTTAACACCGAATACACTGCTTTCCTCTAAAAATATCACAACTGTTCTACAAGCTTGAATGTCTTATATTGGAGTAGGGTGAGATGGGAATATGGAGATTAGGATGCGCGTGCAGGAGAAACTACAGTATTGCCCCCAACGCCCATCTCTAGAGTGCTTGTTCACTCGGCAGTTGAACCCTTCCATAACCGCGAGTGAAATATGTCATTTAGATACCCAGGCGGCGGATTGTTGTCGTACCCACCTCTTATATCATCCCATTGAGCTGGCAATCTCAATTCCGCTTCAGACATCTTGTCTTTACCCATGGAAACACCCGAAACCGTCGTTCTTGTCATGTTCATATCCAAGATCAATCTCGCACAATGACCGATATGAGCGTCCGTGTTAAATCTCGGCTCGATAGTTACACCTGAAAACTGAGCACGATGTAGTTTGCGCCAGTAGAATATACAATGCATAACATGCCACTCCCAGTCATTGTAGAAACGGATTGTTGATCCGGCAAAGGTAGAGATAGTGATGGTATCGAGAGTCTCGGTACGTCCGTAGTCTGCGTAGTAGGTCCAGCTGTGATCTGCGTTTGGGCCTATGTTGTTGAATTCTTCTTCTAAGTACTCGTCCCGGCAATGGGAGGGAAGCCATGCTGCAGACATTGGGACGAATTTACAACCTAGAGACTGTGCTTGTTCGACTGAGTTGCCGCAGTAGCATGGACTGCCCGAACGCGGTAATTTGGAAGTCGAATTCATTATTCGGTGGAGGACATCGACCGCGCCTATGACAGCGAGACAACAGACAAGAGCTGCCAGAAGGAGAATTGCGATTTTTACGAATACCCTTGCTCTTGAGCGTCGTATGATAGGGAATTCTTCTATATCCTCTTCTGAAGGAGAGTGGATGCGGACATGCTCTCCCAGAGGTATATATTTGCCGGTGCTTGGGAATGCTGCTTCTGCTATGTCCATTGCCCTAAGACTTTTGTCAGTCTAAGTTAGCACTTTGACAAGCACAGCTGATATGCCTACCTACGCAAATCTCGCTCACTCAAGATGCGAGGGTTCCGCCAAAAAACTATAACTATATCACGGTATCAATATTCTAGCATAATAAACGGGAGCGTTCGAGGATAACCTGATAATTCTAAAATTGATAAGGTGAAGTGTAGTTGAAAAAATCTCGGTCGCTCCCCTCTATGGATCTATCATGTCCCAGAAGTCAACTACAGTGTTGAAGGTAAGCTTAAGAAGCTAGTGGAGCCATCATATCCAGCACAGTAGCCAATTTGGTAACAAATATTAGTCTTTCAATTTACTGCGATTGTGCATCATGTTGACAGGGATATCAGCGGGGAAGAAGTATAACAGAGCGAGACGCGCTGGTGTATGCGCGTGACGCTTTAATCTCAGCTCAAAGACATGCTGAGGCGCGAGACGCCCTGTAAGACGGTACTATGGTAAATTGGGGAACCCCCTTTTCCTGTGTCATCCAATCCTGACTACGACAATCTTCAGCACTATACAAGATAGAACCAGGCCATTTAGAGTGCAAGTAGTGCACCAGTTTCTTTCCTAAGATATACTATCTTTCCTTGCCATTCACCCAGAAAGCCAAAAAAAAAAAAAAAAAAAGCCTTCACTCTTTGAGATGAACACTTCATTGAGTGACGATGAGTTTGATGGTCTTTTGGCTGATGAACGCCCTTTAGATCAAAAACCTTGTGGACAATCTCTCCTTAGTATGCCTCGATGGCAGAGTAGGCCACGGAGATTGCATGAGTTGTTCAAGCGGTGCTTCCAAATTGTGTGTCTGGTTATGAATATAACTGGACTCATAATAATTTCATTCAGCTATTTATCTTTACATGGGATCCTTCACAGCGCCACATATTCCCAATGTGGACTTGCAACAGATTCATTGCTTGGAGAGAATAGTAAGTGAACAATTCGCAAGGATAAAATAAAACGTACAGTGACTGATGGACAATAGTTGGGTGGAATACCATAACTATAGATAATGATCCGAGATTTGTTGACGCCGATCCCGGCGACTTTGATAGCAAAGCTTCTTCCTCTATTTGGGGGGAAATCTACTCCGGTAAGAATCGTCACCTTACACCGATACCTACACCTACTAATATATTGATTGCTAGGGGCTTGGATTTGGGTGTCAGATCCGTCAAAAGTGGGATACGGAGGAGGAGTAAAACTAATTGACTTTGCTGAGAATCCTAATGAATTTGATGAAACAACAGAAGGATTCGCCATTGCAGTGATGCACCAGCTGCATTGTGTTGTATGTAGGCCGTGTAACTTTTTCTAAGATCTCAGCTCATACTGTTTAGGCATTGCTGAAACGTTCCCTTATGCAATACCGTAGAGACGGTATGTCAACGATAGATGACGAGCATCAGGACCACTGTGTCGAGTATCTGCGCCAAGTAAGCACGCCTCATACATGTGTACATTACCATGACCTTATACTCTGTGTGCTGACTTGAATTTAGGCCGTCATGTGTAACAGTGATCTGACACTTGAAAGGCCAGAGAACATGACTTTTCCACACGGTAGCTCAGGCTGGGGTGAGGCCCATCGCTGCCGAGACTGGAATAAGGTTTTCCAAGCAATTCGCAAACATTCCATCGGGAGGGGTAGGACAGGGTGGAAAAAACGTATTTTCCCAGAGGAAATGTGATCTAGTTAAACAGGGTTGGAGACGCGTTTTGAGCATGAGATTATGATCCAAATATCTGATATGACTTCGTTGAAGAGTTAAAGAGTGTATTCGGTAACCAAGAAATATTGGTAACAAGATATTGTGTATAAACATTGATTATCAGAATATATTAAGTATCCTCTCGAATTATTCCTCAATATCTTATAACATAGTTAAATATGATTTTAGCCTTAAAACTACAGTTATTGAATTATATAGTTTTGTTAAATATCCACTGATTTAATCATTATACTACAAATTATAGCTTATCATTATAATGAAAAAAGGGGTTAATATGCTACTTAGCTTGTCATGGCGATAAATGCCTTAGATTTAATTCTTACCGGCCTTGGGGCCTAAAAGGCCGAAATTGTTTACGTTCGAAATTAAGTTAATTGCTTGACAACTCACTTTATTCAATTGGTGGTAGTCATAAGGCATTTAAGGCTATTTATATGGACTTTGATTACATCAATAATTAGCTACATAGTTAACTTAACTAACCTAAATTGTAAGCTTACTACTTGTCCTATCAAATTTATGGAGACCGGTAATTTCAATGAAAACGGAGATTTTAGGGGCATATAGGTAAATAAGGGAGCTTGCATAAGTTGAATTTACTAGTCTTTGCGGTACTTTGCTAGAAATTCAGGTAGGACTCACATCCCTCCTTCCATGACCGGGAATTTGCTTTCATGGCTGAGTTGTCGTTGCCATTTGGCCAATCAAGACATGAGGCCTAGCCCGCCATTATCTTCTGGGCTCCTTAACGAGGAGCCCCATAGGTCCATGCTCCACCGCCCCAGAGAGCCTCAACGTCTGCATCATCCTCCCTCTTATCACTGCGCACCGTCACATCATCCACCGCCCGAGCGTCCATGTTCATCACATCGCGAGTAACAGCTACAATAATTTTAGTCGTTAGCATTCTGATTTCAGCCCCGCATCAAAAAATCTCCAATTAGAATAATTTCCCGCCTGTATCGTGTGGCAAGACTCTCACATGCGATTTTCCACGCTATGTTGTTGTATTTCATATCCTTGAAGCACTGCCACCCTGGCAAAGTACATAGAGGCTTACCAGATGAGTCGGCAATGGGAGTGGCCAATACTGCCGACAGCGAGGCCAAGGCCAGTGGGAAAATGATAGTGAGTTTCAGCTGCATTCTGGTGAAGACTTCGCTTTTGCTGCACGAGAAGAACTTTGATAAAAGATTTTTGGTTTGTTTAGCTTAGATGCTGATGCTGATGATCTGAATCTCTGGGTGTCTACGAGCCAAGTCGTGATTTATATACCTATAAGGCGCACATTTCTACACCAGTAATCCGATACTTTCTCTCATACCCTGGAAGCTATCGCCTCCATATTGGCAAATGACAAAGCAGGCTCCGGACGGTTTCCTACCTGCATAGCCTATCCGGAATTTAGTAGTAGACAGATGGCATAGCATGCCTGCCAGACTGAGATCTTGTCATAATGTTACTATTCCCAAACCCACAGTCTCACCGCATTGCCGGATTCTCTCATGCATAGCCTACGGCCTCAAAGAGCAAGCATCGCCCGTACCAAATGGACGTTTGACCCGTGACCCTACGATCTGAAGGCCTGCCCTTAATATGGTATTCTCTCTCTATGAAAATGGAGCTAATTCAATGCCTCTTATTTGGGTCAATCTTAACGAAAGACTTACAATGGGAAGCGAATCAATTCCCAGAGTTTCGACGGAAAGCGAGTTCCCTTTGATTGACTGGCAACAGCAGTCTCCAAAAAGCCTAATGCTTCAACTTGTCGTCTTATCACTCATAATAACGAACATCGTCACCTTTGGCCTCTGGTTGAACACGCTCCATAGTATAAGTTCGTGGCAACTGAGAGATCCCGACAACCAACCGCAAACGGCGTATCTCGGTGTAGTGAAGGCACCAGTGGAATATGAAACTCGCAGATTTCACACTGGCATGAGAGATGGTGATGTGACCGACTTCTTTGGGCTTGCTGGTGATAAGACAGCCGACGCGGCTTGGAACACAATTCTTGATAGTTCGTTTCTCGTTACGCCTCTAGAATCATCTCCGCCAAGCTGATTGTGTGCCCGCAGCTCCGTTGACACGGTTGACGGCCAAACAAGCTACTCAATTAGGTACAGAGACTTCCAGGGAATGGAATGCCACGGCATCGTATGTTGGGATAGTAGGAGTTTTTCATCAGCTCCATTGTCTCGTAAGTATCTGGTACGTTTGAATTGTATTCAAGCGCTGGACTCATTGTGGCTCTTCTCGCTAGAGTCGCCTTCGCTATATCATATCTCACCCAGACCGATTTGGGGAATTCGAGGGGCAAGGCATAGCAGAAACCCATAAGAGTATGTTTCACTGCTGGACACAAGTCCAGGCAGCACGATCCCATGAGCTGACAGGCTACCATAGTGCACTGCATTGAGTATCTCCGCCAAAGCATTATGTGTTTAGGAGACGTCACAGTTGAACCCGTAGGTTTTGACGAAGACACATTATCTTATATAGCAGCAATAGAACCGGTCAGACAGTGCCGAAAGTTTGATTTGCTCTATAATTGGGCTAAGAAAGAAGAGCACGCCATACCTGGTGCACCCGGGAACATAAAGGTTGCAGGCGAAATGTTGGAATTCAAAAAAACCCATCCGATTACACAAGTTTGACTAGATAAGCAGATGCAGAGTTGTGTCTTTGCCCTGCCTACTGCTGCTACCGCGGCTAATGGGACTTTACGCGATTAAGGATATCGCTCATAGAGCAGCACTGGTACAAAATACCGATCTTCGTGAGCGTAGATGTTCTCACGAAGTTCTACTATAGATGCAGCCCAGAAGTCACTGCATGGCTGATTTAGGCACATTTCGTCCATGCAATTCTATGGGTTAACCATACAATGCGCCTCTCGCATCTTCATGTAGTATGCACAATGTCGGAGTGGTAGCAGGCATGCGTTAAATGATCAAAGGTAGTCCTACCAAACACATTAATAGATCTGACTTGCGTGATGGGATATCCCGCACTAAGGTGATCTTCATATTAATATACTTGTATAAAGTGTGTTCAATGTCGGAATTGGTTTGATTTGATTTGATTACTCTTTGATATAAAATCTCAAAATTATAATATTTCATCAAATTAATCAATCTTAATTTTCTTTTCTCCCAACATTGAGAGTACTAGAATATCACTACAGCAATCTGGCACGACTAATATCATCATAGTTAACGCTTGCGATACGCCATAAGCCGTGTAATAGTCAATTATTTGGATGAAATCATAATTAAAAGGCTTAGTCAATGAGAAGAATCTCCATCTAAAGTTATAACAGATGTGTACGTAATCCTCGCCAAGTAATAAAGGAACAAACTCTAGAACCTGTCCAGTCTGAATATATATGTTCTAGCCCATTCGCCAATACAGCTCGTGCTCACACTCTCAATATAGCAGCGAGCTATAGGTTATAGGCTACAAACTACAAGCTACAGCGCATTTAATCACTATAATAACCTATAGTTACAGCACACTCAACCACTATAATTTACCCAGGCTGCGAGCTATAGGCACTCAGCCTCGCTAGACTCAGTAACTATACAGCAATGGCTATACTGTACAGCAGATCGTGAAAACTGGTAGTAGATTGGCGTATGGGTAGTTGGGCCATCTCATGCGCCAATATTAGTAGACAGGCTAGCCCATTAGCCAGTGTAGAATATTGGTGGCTGGGCTAGAACATATATCACCCTTGTTTTCAACTACATCTGATATCACGATAACTGAAGCGATACCACCCACTGCAACACCCTTCTCTAATTTGCCAAAATAATCTTATTTACTGGTTAGATTTATTCAAATTTTGAACACTGTCATTGTTGTCTTATCCTTTTCATACTATAAAGAGGGGAAAGCCCTGAGTCACCACAGGTTGTTGCCCAGTATACATGGTTATAGCACTAGTAAGTTCTATTGAGTAGATAGCTGCCATTACCATGTGTTTATGGTTCTATGAAGTAGACCATTTCCTTAGCTTCCAGTGATATTTATCACGTCAACACTTTGGCATAGTGTGATGACACTATAACATGGCAACACGCAAGTCTGTTGATGATTATATGTTACCTCAGCCTTAAAACACGGCATACATAAAGCCACTAATATCTTCATTTATCTCATTTCATCTCCGGTGTCACATTTGTCATTATTCTACCTCTTCAGATACATAGTGCGCCTCATCCACGGCCCATAAGTGAATCTTTTCGAAGTTGCGGCACTGCCGAACAGTATCATGATGGATTGCATACTGGCGCTTCTTCTCATTCCAGCTAATGGGGGCAATATGAACATCTGCCAAGCACATCAAAGTCTGTCGAAGATATTCGAAGCAGTGCGCTGGCATCAGTCAGTAAATGGCGTCCACCGGGGGATGCCTTGTATCTGCCTACCGATATGGCCGGACTGATCACTTATGAAGGCCTCATCCGACGAATAGACTACCCGTCGGATGGTGTGCTTGGCTCAATGTTAGACCAGCGCCTAAATGGTCTGTACACATGTTTCGATTCTGCTTACAAGACAGTGCAACTGATGAAAGACTTCTAGCATGCCAACGTAGGAAGTCGGATTGGTTGGATTCCTAGCTGTAGGCGCACTTAACTTATCGGCTTGGGGCTGCGTAAGCTGAACCAAACCAGCTAATCAAGCAGAGTGAATAAATGGCTCTTAAATAGGGGACCGTTGCAGCGACTAACCGTCTAGAATTGTGTTCCAAGCAGCGTCGGTAGAGGCATTTGATACTCCAAAGAAAGCCGTTTTTTCTGGCACACCGGTACGAAATCGATAAAGCTCCATTTCAACCGGGATTTCGGCAACCCCCAGGAGTTGTTCGTTGACGCACTGGTCTCTATACTGGGAAACGATACCTCGAGTAAGTATGATTGTTAATCCCATCGCAGCAATGAAGATCGCCATGTTCACTGCCAAAATAATAAAAAGCAGCCGTTGATGAACAGTGACGATTTTGCGTTTCCTTTTGTCTTGTGGACAGCCACTGTATTCATCCAAGCGATCGATTGCACTTTTAATGCTGTCGTTGTCGTGTCTCACCAAGCCATTGCCATCACTGAATCTCTTTCCATGGTTGTTTATCTCTTGCTCGCCTTGCTCTTGGTTAGGCACGGCGGCGTAGACATTGGAGGAAAACATTTGAATAGTGCAATTGATGCCGCCGAAGCTGTTGGGCGCGATCTCCACGGGCCTCAGTCATGCTCATGAAATGTACGAGCACAGCAATGCAGCATGCTGTTGCTAATACGAAAGAATCGTAGACGCAAGGCTCATCTTGGACCTGCAATCATGACATAGTCTAGTAACCTACAGTCTCTGTAGGGCCCCAAGTCATCAGCCCGGAAAACCATCAAGAGCAGCAGCGTGCCGGGGCAAATCACATGGCATAGGCTATGCACCATGGGCAAAAGTGGAGAAGCTTACAACCATATAGTAAATTCCCTTTATCTTACGGAACACTGAAATTTACTGCAAAATTAATGATTTTATTTTACAATGTGAACATTTTGCTAAATGGTTACTATTATTGTGAAAAGCGAATCGAAAATGATTAGACATAATTATTTAGAAAGAACTGTTATATGTGAACATTATTTTAAAATCAGAAGTAAAAAATTAGAAGTAAAAAATTAGAAGTAAAAAATTAGAAGTAAAAAATTAGAAGTAAAAAATTAGAAGTAAAAAATTAGAAGTAAAAAATTAGAAGTAAAAAATTAGAAGTAAAAAATTAGAAGTAAAAAATTAGAAGTAAAAAATTAGAAGTAAACGTTAGGTTTAACAAGCTTATAAATGTTTAAAATCTTATAATAAGTTGTATACTTAATATTGATAATTAAATTTTATTTTACTAGTTTATAAGGTAAAAGTTATACGTTAAATTCAATATTCCGTCACACTGGGTGTTCTACAAGACCCGGGAATTACGTTATCGAGGTCCGAATTAGGTAGCTTTGGAATACATTTCACCATGCCAAATGATTCATAATCACATACCCTAGGAAATGTGAATTTTATGTTTGTACATTTCCTCAGCATGGTCCTACATCCATATGGTCCGACGGAAGCTGGCGTCTTTCCTTAGCCAGATCTTCTTGCTATCCCCTTGATTCTCCTGAAGTTGCGTGTTTCAATGTCTCAAGCTTGACCACCATGTCTTACTCTCAGCTTTCAGTGACAGACTCGCCTCAATCAGCGGCTTTGGACGATGAGCAGCAAAGCGATGACAGTTATTCGACACTACTGCAAAAGGCTGCCGAGGACGAGCCTGGGGCCAGGAGAAAAAAGCGTGGTTTCTTCCATCAGTCAATGTTTCCCTGGATTCCGCATCTTCTGCTTTTGATTGCATACTCCTTGGTCTTCTTCACGTGGTCTGGTTTTCGGCCACCTCTGCCAGGTCATCTGCACTTTTATCTAGGGGCGTATTTTCGAGATATCATAGGCTGACGCACTAGGTTGTAGAATGTGATAGCGCTCCACCTGTTGCGGCTCCTATTGAACACTGGGAGGCTCGGTTTGACGGAACATTTGCGGAGATAGGTGATTATTTCAACGTTTCAGATGCAGAGCACGCAACACCTGGAGCCGACGCGGCATGGCGTACTGTCGAAAAGAGTAAGAACATTCTCAAGTACCGTCGCAACTCAATAGCTAACTTACATGCCCAAATAGACCAAATCAAAAAATTGGAAAGGGGAAGTGCCAACTTCGTCAAGATTGATAGGGTCCATGTAACGAGTTCAATGCCTGGCGACTCTCGAGTTCTCGCACACGTACACAGACTACATTGTTTGGTAAGGCTCATAATGGCCTTTTTAATCTATAACTCTCCTCGCTGACCCCGATAGCATGTGCTTTGGAGGCGGTGGCACAACCTTATGTCCGAGGATGAAGTGAAGGCGGGCATCACCCTGGAAAGGCATGATCGTGAGGATAGACTCCTAGCGCATGAGAGTAGAAAGTAGCTCACGATAATAGATCATTGCTTTGAAGTAATCAGATATGAGTTGATGTGCGAAAGCGATATCAAAATCCAGAGGGTTGGATGGCCTGGGACTAAAGATATTCGGCATGCTTGGATTGATGTAGCCGATTTCTGCCAGAATCCTGATGACGAAGGGGTTGAGGCCGGGTAAAAGCTGCCACATGTCTTGGGTTTCGAAATGGTATGAATAATATGAATATTCATTATTATTGGCGAATATGACTGTGAATATTGGTCAAGTTCATATCGGCCATATCTATGGGTCTTTGTGTACTCATATTTCGATTCTAATTATTTTCATTAAAGCCTAAACTACGCTATCCATATAGTATAAGATACTAAATATCACCACATTGAGATAGATCAGTTAACCTCCGCCTATCTTCACGTTGGCGTTCCTTATCATGATGCGATTTAAGTAGGCCTGAGCTAAAGGCACCGGCACTTTATCTATGGGCACCAGGCAATGTCAATGCCACAGCGCACAGGGATATTACGACACAAAACCAGCTTTATCTTGACTTTAAGTTTAGTTTCAGAGTTAATTGATAGTCATAGATGCTGCAAATGCATTTAATATAAATAAATAATTATGTTGTGGTCATGTTATTGCATAGAATCCATGACGGTACTTTGGCGTGCTAACCAGATTTGGGCATTGATACCCATCTATGCCTGAGGCTTGAAATTTGCTAACAAATTCCGGTGCCCATAGATAAAGTGCCGGTGCCTTTAGCTCAGGCCTTTAAGTAATGTAAGCCATCTCAACGCTTCACTGTGCATACAATGCTTTCGAATCCCCAGGATGTTTCGAGCGTTACTAAAGGGTCCACGCCAGAAAATAGTCCCTAAAAGCCCAAGATGTAGGCGGCTAATTGAGGGTATTTACCTTAAGATCCAATCAGGGTTGCCATCATCAATCAAAGGGATGTGGCCGATCCACTAGGTCGGAATCCAAGTATCGATCAATGTCGGAAGTCATGGCAGATTGTACGGAACGGACCCTTTTAAGCGTTCTCTACGCCGATCCTGTCATACTTGGTGGAAGCTCAAGCGTAGATGGAGAATGTCTGTTCCCTCCATACGAAGCATACTGACGGGTCAGATTTGTAAACCCGACCGTGGAAGGTTTACCGAAGATCACATGATTTAGCGTTCTGGGTCAGGTTAGCCTTCCACTTAATCGTTATTTTACTGGCCTTTTACTATGAATTGCGCTTACAAATATTCGTGTGAGTTGCGTACTACATTATAAGCTGTGCTATAGTGTGCCTGTACGGCCTGGACTACCTTTAGGCGCCAATTCCTCTCATTTTGGATGAAACTGAAGCTTTACTTAAATATGGTTGACGGGTAAAAGTCGGCAGAGAGTTAAAAAGCTAAGTGTTGGCTGGGTCGCGTTAGCTTTAGCGGCCTTCTTGTCAGGTAGTTAATTTACATCCTCCATACGTAAGAGTCGGGGTGAAATGAGGAAGAGCCGATGATTAACCGGCCCCATCACTCGTCCACATAATTTGTAAAGGCCCGAAGGGATGAAGTCTCTCATGGCTCTCTTCTCTCCTCCTCCTCCTCCTCTCTCTCTCTCTCTCTCTCTTTCTCTAATTCTTTTTATTTTGCCTCTTCTTTCTAAGAATATATAGCATTTTGCGAACAGGAAATAAAAGAATCAATATGAGTTCAACAGCTACTCAGACGGTGGAGCTTGCATTCATCAGACCTCCTGATCCCGTCGAGCTTGTCCAGCTACCGCCCGATCCATCTCCCTCAAGATCCCCCGAACATGTCCTGGGCCACAGCAGCAATGCGACCTTGGGGTCTCGTATGAGCGAACCTGGAGCTGAACAGCAAGTGTTCGAGCAAGAACCGTCTTTCAATTCCATGGGCAATACTCGCAAAATCACGATTCTAGTATTAATTGTCGCCGCCAACTTCGTTCAGGTAAGCCGTACTAATGTGTATAAGACTGCTGCATAGTAATAGAGGTTGCTAACTATGTCAATATCAGATGATATCTAACATGGTTGGTTTGGCTGCTGGTCTTGAAATTAGCAAGCTTCTTGGTGCTGAAACAGGTCCTGGAAAAGCCAATTGGATTGCGGCTTCTTATCCGTACGTCGTATTCTAACCCTTCATTTTGAACTATTTATGTGCCTGGCTCAGAGGTGCTAAATCATTTATTTCTGTTTTAGTTTGACTCAGGGGACGTTTGTGCTCATGAGCGGACGGCTAGGAGCAGTGTATGGCCATAAGACGATCCTTTTCATAGGAGGTGCGTGGCTGGTAGTATGGTCGATGATCAATGGTTTTGTGAACTCCCTTATTCCTTTCATTATAGCAAGAGCTATGTCTGGAATAGGGGGAGCTTTGCTGATGCCAAATGTCGTGGCAATGATTGTAGGTTATGTTCTTTGAGTCTAGTATTACTAGTCCTTAATGTTAATAAATTGCTAATGAATCTACAGGGCATCACCTGTCCCCCCGGTCGATTGAGAAATGTTAGCTTGGGCTTCTTCAGCGCCTCGGCACCAACAGGGGGTTATATCGGGAGCATAATCTCTGGTGCTTTTATTGCTGCTGGCAGGTGGGATCTATTTTTTATCACACTGTAAGTTCCTAAGTTTTCTCGCCCTATGACTGCAGAGCATAAAGTCTCCTTTTACTGCATCTTTACTAAAAACCACTCTTTGCTTAGAGCAATTCTTGCTACGCTCATTTTAGCAGCTCTATGGGTACTTCTTCCTCCTGAAAGACCCGTGGATCGTAATGGTAAGATCGATTGGGTTGGTGCCATTCTTGGTACAGGAGGTCTAATCGTGTTCAACGTGGCGTGGAAGTACGTTTGTCCCCTTTGTCCTTTTTTGCAGAGCCACTGTTAATATTGGAAAAACAACAGTCAAGCACCCGCAGTGGGCTGGAATGAACCTTATGAGATAGTGCTCGTATGCATGTCTATTCTTATTCTCGCCATCTTTACGCTCTGGGAATGGAAATTTGCCCATACACCAATTCTCCCGCTAGATATTTGGCGCGCGCCTTCGTTCCTTCCTCTTGTGCTCTGTGCCCTCTTTTGCTTCATGTCAAACGGCACATTCCTATGGTATTTAGTAGCCTGGCTGGAGATTGTAAGGGATTATACAGTGTTGGAATTTGCAATATCTTGGACACCTTTCGGTATAATGGGCGTCGTAGGCGCACTACTCGCCGCCTGGTTAATCCCACGACTAGCCGCACAGTGGATCCTTGCTATAGGAGCCATCGCTATTCTAATCTCTAACCTATTGCTGGCAACGATGCCAGAACAGCAAAGTTACTGGGTTCAAGTATTCCCTGCTAATCTCTTCATGGCATTTTGCCCTGATTTTGTTTATACTGCGGCTCAGATTATTGCAAGCAATAGCGTGCGTAGATCTCAGCAAGGGGTTGCTGCTAGCCTGATCGGTATGCTCAATCTCTATGGAACTAGTCTGGGACTGGGTTTCTCAGGTACGGTGGAGAGTGAAATCAATAAAGGCAAACAGAATCCGGTGGTTGGATACAGGGCTGCCCTGTACTTTGGTGCTGCGCTTGCAGTCGCAGCACTGGTAATTGATGTGTTGTTTGTAAGAGTTATCAAGGATAATCGCGAGGGATGGGCGGACGAGGAAGACGCAAGTTCTACTGGCGCTGATCGGGCTGAAGGAACCTCCAGCTCAGTACAGCACAGGGGGGCCTCTATTGCAATATAAGGCCGGCCATTCAGTCAAAACTCTTCATACTCGCATAATACAACCAATCTAGACACACAGGTCAATGGGATTCTAACTCATCTTCACCTTTCGGATGAGTATGACGATATGTATTGACAGCTTAAGGGATTGCATTGACTGTAAGGATATTTGTAACTATTTTTTTCATTACTGGTACGCTTTAAGAGACGAATCGCTTGTGCATGTAATTATATTTCAGTTAGTAGCACTGGTCTAGAAAGAGCTTTCATTCCAAACCCAACCAGTAAAACAGCCACAGAATGACTGATAATAAAGTAAAATATGAAGCAGCGCATGAGCAGCCTTAAGGTTTAGAGATATTTCCTGATATTGGCTAAATTGGAGATGGCAGAGACACCATACCGAGCGGCATCATTTGTTCTGATCCATGGCGCTTCCTTCCCGTCCGTGAAGTACTCGGGAGTAGTAGCCTCAATAACGCTCCAGTCATGATTTTGATTATACCCGTCAGTGGTGAAAAATTGGGTCCAGGCTGCATGAGCTAACTCATCATTTTTCTGTTCTACAGCTGCAAAAGCTGTTAATGTAGAGTGACTCTGTCTCCAGACTGCATGTGCTGGGAATTCAAAGCCGAATTCCTTGAGTTGGACTTCTGGTCCTCCATTATACGCCCTGCAATATGAGAGCCACACTTTCATAAAACTTCCCACTGCCGAAGGATACTGATCTTTGGCGTAATCTAATGCCTCTGCGATAATCTCGGGAAAACCAAACAGCATGGACAAGTGTGAAATAGCATGGTCTGGGGTTGGAGGAGGACAATCTCGAACTTCGCCCGTTTTTGGATTCAGCAGCATGGCATTGTTTCCGATACCGTGCTTAAGTTTGGCTATGCCATCTAACATATTGACGAGCAGATCTCTCGCATGTTCCCATCCTTCCGTCCTTCGTTCCCATGCTGTTAGCCAGCTAGCCGCCAATGCGCCACAGTCAAGTCCAATGTTAGTCATAGCAAAACCATCGGGGACTGGGGCATGTTGCTGCACTTTACGATGTGAATCAAGCGTCAGTAGGGCGTTCTGGCACTCCTGGAGTTCAGAGATCAGATCACCAGTGCGTTCGTCTCCTGTCAAATAGAAATATATCCGCCTGTAAAGAACGTTGGAAATTCGAAGCTGCTTGGAACTATCACTGAAATGCTGAACACCATGACGGGTGCCAAAACCTTTGAACTTCCCGGAGTGATAGACATCTACCTCACTAGTATGTCGTGTCATAGCTTCAGCCATCTTGAACACGTCGGCTCTGCCTGTATGAAGGAAGTAGATCCAGAGCCATAAGTCTGTGGATAGCTCGGAGTTATCCCATGCGAAACCTCCAACGTCATATCTCCAGGCATGCCGATATGGGTCGTAAGTATGCTGAACGTCTCCGTGATCCCAGAAACCATACCATCTGTGCTGTTCAACTTGGTCATGGTAGTAATTGAACAGCATATCAAGGTTTCTCTCGATGTCAAATTCCTTCTGACTTGGGGTATATCCTAGACTACGGAAATCAGGGATCCAGTATCCATGAAAAACATCTGTTGAGTGCATATACTCTGCAGTAGGAACCAGGCGAGGCGGCCTTCTTACCAGAGACGAGAATAAGGCTAGATCCTCATTAGAGGGTGTTGATGGATATGGCTTAAGGAAAAGCTGGTTAGTTCTCCCAATACCATTTGCTGTGGCAAACCCCGGCTCGTAATCCTCGTAAGTCATATCAAGAGCTTCTAGCTGTTTTTGATAGGTGTCTTCTCCAAGTCCATCATGGTATGGAGAAGTTTCGAGAGGCTCGGCAAGAGGAGAGTACAACCAGACAGTGATGGAACTCTCTTGCTTGGTTAAGTCTGTCAGGTCGAGCTGAGTTGGATACCGTTCCCAAAAGTCAGACATACCAACCGCCAAACCACCTTCTCGTGCTGACCCTAGATATGCAATGCCATCTGCCCTCCCACCTCCTACAATCTTGACCCATGAACAGCCTTCTTTAATTCGCTTCTTGATTGTGAAACCGTCTGAAGATAGCTGAGAAAGGGAATAGGAGTCCCAAGAAGGGATATATGATAAACCCTTTTGAAGGCTGGTTTTTGCCCACTCATCCTCTCTGAGATTAACCGCTATTCCCGCAGTTTGGTCAATACGGTTTTGAATTGTTGGACCAAACCTCAGCCCAGATAATCCTTGTACCTCCTCCTTGAGAATGCCTCCATTTGAACCTCCCAGTCGAATATGTCTATTGTAAAGCTCTGTTTTCCCCAAAGGAACTAAGAACCTAAGGCCCAAAGATCTTACAGGCTCCTCGGGGTCAAGGTCATGAATAAATGAGTGGGTAATTTTCACAGACGACGAATCAGAGTACAGGTAAGCTCTGACGTCAAAAGGGAGATGTTCATCACCATCAGAGGAGAGCACATTACCTGAAATCCTGACAACAGCTCTGCTAAAAGTAATATTTTCCAGTTTTACTTCTTTAACAGTTGTTGAGTATTCCTTATTTCCGATAGAGGCAACAATATGTGCTTTGGAGCATGTAACATGGCCGTTCAATGATAGACTTTCAAACAAAGAAGAGCTCCCTGGGGATGAGAATTTCATAGCCAATCCGGATCTTGTTGAGATCGATATATTCGAGCCGTTTGTATCGACAACAACTCCAGTTTTCTCCTCAGGTCGCTGCACCGCTTTAACTGTATAACTCTCATCGAAGGGTATATTTCCACTGATTGAATGTGCAGTCCACTTCAGAGATCCGTCAGGCCACAGAGCAAGCTCTCGAGAGTCCAATGGACACACTTGGTTCTTCCCTTCAATAGCAAATGTCTGGCCTGGCTGGTAGAGACCTTTTTGCCACGGCACGCCGAACGATACTCCATTGGAGAACAATTTGTCATTATCATCATCGAGCCAACGCACTTTCGCAGACGACATTTTTGTTTGATGAGCTCTTATCTGATGTCTGTGAAACTATCATGGGATTTTGCATAACCAAGGATAGGAAGATAGTGTTTCTCCAGAAGAGAGGAAGCGTTAAGTAATCGACATGGCAATGCAAATCCGTATATGGGATGTAACTATACCTATCCATCAATCCCACTGATGTTATGTGCTCGGGCTATCTCAAACTACAGCTCGGTTCATCATTAACCCAACCCCGCGTGGATCTAACCCAGACATTTTCCTCCTGGTTCCCCAGATTTTCTCCACAAATCTTGTTGGATCCACTCAAGGGTGGGATATGTCGATCTTCGTTTCTGGTGAGCCTCCAGACCACTTCTCCGCTCCTCTCCGGGGAGTTAAGAGAGAGCGCGGATTGTCAAAAGTGTGTAGAATCAATATCGCTCTTCAGTGGAGAGTCCACTTGGATATTGTGCCTAAATAGTTCATTAGTCTCCGGGTGTCAGTCAGTTGACAAAGTCTTAGAAATATCTGGCTAGCCGTAATACAAGGTCGTCCGTCCTCTTTAACACGATATCTGAGGAATCGGCGTCTTTAAAAAAGATATAAAAGGTTTCGGTTTGAGATAGATGGAATGAAGAGATTGCCCTGTTGTTCTTCAAAACTGATAACTTAGCTTCAATTTCAATGGAATGTTGCCACGGAGGCTATTACAGAGATCTAGGCTAGGCTGTGAAGAAGTACTATCATTCATGATCATGCTTCCGCGTACATATGAGATATATACTCTCTATATACCTGGTTCTAGTGTGCACGACTCTCCATAATAAGAAGCAAAATATGCCATAATACTTGTATCTTGTATCTTGAGAGCTTCCACTCGTTCCAAATTAAGACTTCTATCCGCCACATTTATCTTTATAAATTTCACTTTCATATTACTCTCTCATGAGCGGACCTTCTGTTCTATATCTTAGCCGGGTTTGCCCCAGCTTTTGCCTTGATGAAATCATCATTCGTCATCTCAGGTTCACCACGGCTTTTATCGCGCAGCTTCCCGTCATTGAATAGAGTCTCAATCATGCTCTCGTTACCTAGCTGCGGATCATACTGAAAACACCTGTCAACGAGGTTCCACCCATCATCGGCAGCCTCAGGACGTACCTCGAATTCCGGCTCCTCATCATATGCGATCCGTGCACAGTCAACGAGCATCTTGCCAGTCATTCCCCAGACTTTATACCTCTCCAGCCGACCAGCTTCTTCCTCCTCCTCCAAGACCTCTGCTATAGCTGCTTGTCCGCCTTCTCGTACCTGTGGCTTGGCGACTTTTTGATTGGTGATAGGGACAAAGAAATGATGTAGTCTCCATCGGCCCTCATGCCACTGTATCCATTTACCATCATACCAATCTGATCCTTTTCCAGGTAAGACTTCCCCCGGTCGAACCTCATCTTCTTTCTTCAGAAAGTTGTGGAATGGCGCAGAGAATACGGCTGCGACTTCTTTGGCATCCAGTCGTGGGATCATGCTTTCTCCTACATTTCCAGCAGGTGAGCCTGATTTGTCGTCTGAATGGAGGAATGCTACACAGGGCCGGACCACAAGAGCTGTTTTTGCCAGACTGAAAGGTAACTGGCATAGGTGCTCAATTCGGAATGGCTTCGGAATCTTTGAGTCGTCATGTGGGAGACCGATTTCTTCCCAGGCTTCTCGGCGAGCTATTTCAAAGGGCGTCTCATCTAAGGTGTCAGCCTTACCACCTGGGAAAGCCGCATGGCCTATTCTCTCATTAGTCCTGCTGAAATAAACCCCTGGTTGAAATGGATATATACCGGAGTAACTTCGAAGTGAAGCAGCTCT
Organism: Xylogone sp. PMI_703; assembly: GCA_021399445.1. Classification (NCBI taxonomy): domain Eukaryota; kingdom Fungi; phylum Ascomycota; class Leotiomycetes; genus Xylogone; species Xylogone sp. PMI_703. The sequence continues at coordinate 4,868,353 of JAJTUQ010000003.1, forward strand.
CATAGTAATCACAACTCGAAGATCACCTCGTCGGTCGGCAAAGAGTAGGATTAAGACGGCTGCCCTTCTACTTAAAGGAAGATTATTCCAGACGTGCGAAAAAGGTGGAGGTTTATAGGCTCGCAGGCGCGCAATGGCCGCCTTCATCCCATGGAAAAGGCGTCAGGCATATTCTCATAAATGGAGGATGGTGAATGGCTCAAAACGACAAAAGTTTAGGTACTTACTGCTGATGCTGCCGAGAGAGGTGCCATTGCGGAAGAGTCAAAGTATTCTGCCTCTAAGATTGCCTCTTTGATTTCTTCTATATCTTTCTCATCAAGGACCGGTTCAGCGGATACATGGAGTTCCGACGGAGGGGTATTCTCTGTCTCCTCCTGGAGACGGCCACTCATACTCGAGAGCCACGCGCTTAGAGGTAGTCGAGACGTAGCATAAGTGTCAAAAAATGTCAACTAAGTGTTGCAGAAAGGAAAATAAAGTCTTTGTAAAAAATGTTGAATAATCGAACAGTAACTCATCAATGACGTTAAGTTAGTCATATCCGGTCCTCGGCATTGTGATAATCAAATAAGCCACACTGAGGCTGGTGCACCTCGGTATAACGGGTGGGGTACGTGAGGCGCAGCAAGTACCAGTACTCAATAGCACAAGTGAATTGGGTGATTCCCATTGGTACTGGGACCTCCATATCTACTAGCCATCTCAGGGCACAAGATGAAGCAGATAAGGTTAGATTTGCCGCCAAGCCTATTCGCAATACCTACACCGATATCTGCAAGAAAGATGGACGATTATTATATCACGTTCCTACCCCGCATTTCAGACCTCGACAGCTTCGGTGGCTTCAAACCTGAAAAATACCATAAAAGAGGCTGCTCCTGTCCAGGTTGTTCTGACCTCCTCCATTGGAATGTTGATGGTGCAATTCTTGTCCATTATAACGACGTTAATATGGACTCTGTAAGTCACTAAACCGCATGTAACCCTACATTAAAGGTGTGTATATCTGTGTGATATAAAAATGTGAAGGACTTCCAGCTACGCTCAATCCTGTATCTATATCGCCGTCATAGCCAGAACAACAGTGAACCTCACATATTGACCCTGAGACGCATTACCATTTTTTGTGCTTTTGGCAACCTTAAATTTACTTTACTATGGCAGCCAAATCACAGATCCAGCAAGCACTTATCGCTTCCAATGAAAAGTACGCCTCAACGTTCAAGGACGGCCATCTTGCTCTCCCACCTGCTAAAAAATATGCAATTGGTACATACCTCCAGAGCTTCCTCTCTAAGAGTTTATCATTAAAGGGAACTCAACATTAACCTCATCCTGTCAGTGACATGTATGGACGCCCGAATCGATCCCGCAGCAGCGTTCGGTATTCCTCTCGGAGACGCGCATGTAATCCGGAACGCCGGAGCTTCCGCTGTAGACTCTCTTCGCTCTCTCATAATCTCCGAACAACTTCTCGGAACGAACGAAATCATATTGATCAAGCATACAGGGTGTGGAATGTTGACGTTTACTAAAGAGGATGCCGATGGCCTTGTCCAGCAGAGATTGGGTGACAAGGCACTTGAAGAGACTAGAAGTGTGTTTAACGGACAGTGGTTGCAGTTTCCTGATCTAGAGGAAGCTGTGAAAAAGGACGTTGCGTTTTTGAAAGCAAGCGAGGCTATTCCCAAGGATGTAACGATTAGTGGATGGGTATACGAAGTGGAAACTGGGAAAGTGAGAAGCGTTGTTTAATGGAAAGCTTTGGCAAGTTGTAGTGTAAACGGTTGAGGTACAGGGAGGCTCTCTCATTGGATTTTCGAATTTACTGCCATGGAATCTCAGATTCAAGAGATATCTACTGAATAATGAATCTCATTTGGGCTCTCAATGTAGCAATTAGAATTTAGAACTCTGTGCAATACGATACGCAGGCTTTATAACCAACCATAATTAGAGAAGTGTTTACCAATTTGCACAATATATAAAAATTCACCAAACAAACATATAGAATGAAGATAGAAATATTTAGGAGGAGCAACAAGATCTTTTTTCAAGTTAGAAATAATACTAAGGTATAAAACCTACCAAATATGACTAGAAGAATCACTGAATAGAGTTAGCATGGTGGAATTTTTGTTTCGTAGGCCAGACAGTTGGACATTGGTTGCCACAGACTGCTTACGTAACTAATGGCCTCGGCCAGTCACGTGGAACACGTTCAATTGATCTCACCTATATGTAAGACTACTGCATTTCCTACTATTATTAGCTATATCATCGGTGATTTGAATCAATTTTCCACGTGAGATAACTGGGCATGGTACTACTAATACCATGATCTTTCACATCAGGAAGTGAAGAGACTCGTGACGGAGCAGTAAGCGATCAGGCACGTGACTCATATCTCAGCAGACGGAATGTGTTGGTTCATACCAGCACGTGCCTATCACGTGCATGTAAGCTAAACCTATTCCGGAGGAGAGCCGTAGCCGTAAGCTATATAACCCCTCCGGCCATACGTAGTAGAAACAACAACCATCTCCCAATATAACGCAATTAGCATACCGTAATTACAGTATTACGTCGTGCCACGCGTTATGGGAGTGTACCGACAGAATGTCTCTCAACGGTCAATCCACCTCCTCTCGAAATCAAATGCATAATGGATAAGTTAAATTTGTTATATTGCAAATATTCTCTATTAAATCCAGTGCTACCGCCCTGAACATTCTATATAACGAAAACGAATTACGCCGCACCGCAAAGTTACTATAACATGAACGACCTCGTGGGGGTCTTGACGCAATGAATGACCCCAGTACTCCTTGCTCCTACCCTTTTGTTCAAAACATAAACTTATATACAATGATTGAGAAAGCATGAAGGAAGATTTTTGCATCTCATATCCACCCATAATGTTGAGAATCTACAAAACTGTGATCAGCGGTGAGTTGGGAAACATTTCTCAGGAAAACTTACTTTGATCTTGATTTATATGTGCAGAGACTAGTGGTTCTCTCTGCACAGTTTTTCCTAATTGGTCTCCGTCTATCCTGTTGAATCCTGTTGTTGCGTTGTCCGTTTCTCTGTTGAATGTGCGTCCAGCGTGGTGATATCCCAGAGACGATGAGGACTGATGTTTCCTAGGCCGCGGCGTATCTGGTCCGTTGACATATCTCCTTGTGTTGTCTAGGATCTCCCGCTCAGAGAGAAGCAATGGCGAAGTAATGTTGCAGTCCGCCGTCGAGACTGGTTCGGCCTTCAAACTCGGTGTGCTCGCCTTCTGATTTCGTTTGAGACTGAAACGGCGCTTCGGAGGAGTTGGTGCAGACATGCTCTTCTTTCGTCTTTCTGGACCGTTGGAAGGAGAAAGAGGTGGTGGCGGTAAGACTAACATGAGCTTGTTTGAGCCATTCTCTGATGAGCTGCTGCTTTCTCGATTGCTTTTGGGCATCAGAAAAGCTGACATATGTCGGATCTGCGACACAACGGAGTCCCGCGCGCTTGCCAGTGGAGAACTTGGTGTTTCGCTGGCCACGTCACTGAAGCGTTTGGAGCTTTTGATCCCAAATAATGGCTTCTGAACGACGAGTGGATGGGGGCACAAATCTCCTGGGTGAGGTTCAGGAGGATAAACAATAGGTCTCTCAACGGACTCCTTCAAGAGAGTCTCCTCCCATATCTCAGGCAAGAAGCATTCCTTGTAACGAGCCATTTCCTCAGCGATTCGATCGTCCACAACTCTGGATTTCCTGGAATCAACCCATTCTTCCTCCATCTCATGATTCCTCTTGCTCGTTCGTTCTCTGTGACGAAGGGAAGAGACCCGGGGTAGAATCTGCGGACTCCTCCCTTCCATGGATCCGCTTCCATTAAGAGATGACCGCGATGGCTTGGTGTAACTCCTTCCGTGTGCTGCAAGCTGATCATTCAAAATATAATCGCTCCTCAGTCCGTTTTCGTCTTGGCTGTAGACGCTCCCGGACGATAAAGAGGATGCAGATGACTCCGCATATTCCTGACTTGGGGCCCACGAAGGTGTGGCATCATATGACGGATCAAAACCCGTAAGCTGCAGGATTTTCTGTGCCGACTTCGATTGTGGGGAATAAGATGAGCTGACTGAACCTTTCCTAGAGCCCCAAGGCAAAGAAGAAAGACTTGTTCGACTGTGGATGGAAAATCTTGTCGTTCTGTTGTTCTGAAACTTCGGTGACAAAGAATTGTCGTATCGCGTATCGGGCATCATGGTACTGTTGAAGGCCTCAAGCTCCTTAGTACCAGTTCTTTTGATCCGCCTAAAAAAGAGCGATGCTTTCTTGATTGGGTTGTCCGGTTTAGATACCTTTGAGACCGATTCTTTCGTGATGGGCGATCGCGTTCCATCTTCCTCCGCCCACGGATTGTATGGGATGTCGTAGTCGACCATGATTGCCTTGATTCCGTCACGCTCGGTCTAGACAAACGATGTTTTACAAACAGAGATGATTCGGAGTCCGGAGCATGAGAGACATCCACCACGGTTGTGTTCACCGAATGGGTGTAACTATATGTTTCCAGAAGAACAAAGAACGAAACGCCCGTCCTCCGTCTTACAACACTCATGTAACGGCGATGGTTAGTGGAGCCGTTGTACCCAAAGGTGCTAGCAGGCCCCATTATGTCTGACGAGGAGGAATATCGAATTAATTTCGTTGGTTGCGGAGACAAAGAAAGCCTGCAATGGTACAGTGCCACATAACTTCGCAACAAAGCGCCGTAGTACCAACCTGGAACCACCAAGCAGCAGTAGAACCTGTGGGGTCATTTGGAATATTCTAAATGTAACTCTCGCTCAACGTTCACTGGATGCGCCTTCCGTGCAAAAAATTGTGAGTTGTTGTGGGCCGATGTTCGTCAAGTTTGCAGATATCAAAGAACAATGAGTGAGAGTCATCGGGAAACGCATGCTTGGTATCATTTTAACTCGCCAAAACTATTACAAAATCAGTATGCGGTAATTAATAAAACATCGCAGTCCCTCCCATACGCCATAACCATAGAGCGTATCTAAGAAAGAGAACTGATGACAGCCCCCAAAAGCTTGCCGCCCCGCGTTGACTTTTTTGTATTTACATTCCTTTTAAAAGTAGTACGAAATTATACAGAGTATATGGCCTAGAACAATTTACATAATCGCGCATTTCCCACTCGACTCTTTGTATTTCGTACCAGAGTCCTCCCTCGTTATATCGGTCCACCCTGCGCTGCTTGCTCCATCCGCATATTTATCCTTTTGCTTTCTCTTGTTCTTGTTGTGCTTCGAGACGGCTTTCCATCCATTTTTCTTTGCGTCTTTGATATTTTTGGCTGCGCTCCTCTCTGCGCGACTTGGCTGTCTCCCGATCGTCATGGCTCTAGGGTGGTACGCAGATGGCTCCGCGCTGACGGTTACACTATACCCGTTTTCAAGTCTTTGTGTTGGAGTTGGGACACCCGTGGAGGACAAATGCCGTGGGTTTTGACGGCTACCACTGGTGTGTTGTGGAGGAGGTTGAGTATAGGAGACCCGCGGGGGTTGAGAGGGGCGCGTTGAGGATTGAGTGTTCGAGATTGCTGGTGATGATCCATGCGTTCCAGATTGGGCTGTTTGCGTGGAAGTAAGGGGGGGTTGAGAATTGTTATGGCGATGAGAAGTGAGATTAGTAGTGGACCAGCTTGCGCCATGCCATAACTGATTGAATGAGGTATGTCCGCGTCTAGGCGGGTCAGTTAGAGTAACACTGGGTGGCCGTTCTCCTCGAGCATTAAGCCGTGCAAGCTGTTCCGGAGTTGGCTTCGTCGTCACAGGTGAAGATCCTGCAGCGTTACCTTCAGCCGATGCCGTTTGTGTGGTTCCACTGCGTCTCCAGATATGTGATCTGGAATGATCCTGCTGTTGCTGTCTTGATTGGGGAGCCTGGGTTGGACTAATATCTGGATCCGTCTGACTCCGTAAAGGAGGCCCGGCCTGTAATGGCCAGCTACCTTGCGCAGGATGAGCTGGCATCCCTGGAGGTGATTCAGTCAAGTGGTGATCCTCATTGGGGCGTGGCGGCGTTGGTTGGTCCATTCGCGCTCTTGTCAATCCTGGTTTGGATACTGGCGTTGATGGTGGCTGGCCATTATTCCTTGTTGGTCTCTGACTAGGGGATTGTGAAGTTGAGCTATGAATCACTCGAGGTGGAGTCTGAGTCGTGGAATGTTGCGAAATACTGGTGGGTGTAGTTGGTTGATTACCGGCATTGGCTCCTACTGGTCTCCTTGGGATATGATGGGTTGGTTGATTCGACACCGCGACGGGCAAGGTAGGCTGTGGTGACCTTGGAGGAGAAACATCGTATAAGTCGTCAAACTCAGGAGAAACGGGACTTGTGATAGGGCTCGTCAGGGGTCTCGTAACTGCACTAACGCTGCTATTACGCCGTAGACCCCTGGTCGGAATATCACTAAATGACCTAAAGAATGGACTCTCTTGCTGTCTGTGGAAGTTACTTGTCGAAGACGCCGTGGTATGAGAGCGATGCAGGCCACTCGACTGGCTACTAGACTCTGAAAAGCCAGAGACAATGCTCCCGCTCCGCTGGACATTCGCCCGCTGCAAGTTTGCCAGAGTATCCCCTAGCACAGCTCTTTGGAGATATTCAGGCAGAGTCGGGACAGGATCTTTGGTGTAGGGTGGTGGTGGTGGTACCCAATTGTCGGCATCACTCTCATGGGGGTGTTCGTTTCTTCCATCTGCACGACGATATTCAATATGGTCGCCGGCAGCGGCACGAGGGTGAAGACGGCGGTTTGCAGCAGCAGCTGTTGCGGCACGACGAAGCGTGGTCACAGATCTTGGGGCTCCTTGGGAGTAAGGTGCATCAAATGCCTCTTGCTCTTCAATAGATGCCGTCTCAGTACTATCAGCAGTGTTTGGCATTTGCGGGGCTGGACCTGATTCGGCAGAGCTGGAGGGGGGAGATAGCTCATCGGGGATATTGGGTAACGATGGAACAGCTACCTGGGGTCTGATAACTCTGGTCATAGATCTAGCAACATTGCTCGGGTCTCCTCGTTTCTGCGCCACGGTCCTCCTTCTCACAAGGGCTACTTCAGTGGCCATGTCTCGTTGCTCCTCTTCCAAAGGCTCTGGATCAATCACCCCGACCTCAATTGTGATTGAGGTTTTCTTGCCATCATTAGTGGAGTAATTGAAATCTAAAATAGATATGCGACCACCATCCATCGGACTCATGCCTTCATCCTCGAATGTGGACGGTTGTGTTCCGACTCCAGGAGCAACTGCAACAAGCCTCTCACCCAGCAGTGCACCATTTTCATTATTCACCCAGCTTACTGCTTTGACGCCATCAAGTGCCAAGATTTTGCGTCCTTGGACGAAAGTATTTCGCAACTTATCGGACAAAAGCTGCCACTGGGGCGCTCTGCTATTGTTTGGCTCTCGTCTACCGACCGAGCGAATCGAGGGGATGCTACTACGACGTCCAACCTGGCTTGAAGGTGTGGTTGCCTCGCTTTCAGAATTGCTGGTGGAGGAATTGTTCAACACTGGTGGTGCATCAAGATCCTCGGGCACACCATAGATCCATACCGAGCCTTTGAATCCTGCTGCTACTAAGTCTCCAAGACCGCTCGCGGCAGGCAGCGTGCTGGGTAAGAGTTTAGAAGCCGTGCCGAGATCAGCCTCTGGACCTGTAAAATACGTAGTACCATTTCGAAGATCATCAATACGAACAGCTCGGAAGGTCTCAAAGACTCGATCGTAAGTGAAAGTCCAGCTGGCCTCGCCATCGTAAGGCTGCGGCAGCAACACAGCATGGCTGCAGTCACGGCTGCCGTTCGGGAAGAGAATCGACGTGGTCCACAAGGCACTGACACTCTGTTCGGGAGCTTGGCCCCCAGGACTAAAATATGGGGCACTTAGAACGACGATGCTTGGATTTTGCGACTGCAAAGTTGTCCCAAGGAGCTGGGTTCCGTCCTTCGAAAATGATAACGCATCTACCGTATAGCATTTCACAGCTCGTCCACCATTCTGGAAGTATTCTGGATCCAACGACAATACCTCGACACCATTCTCATATGCAGCGGCCAACACCGAACCTGTAGGGGACAGAGCAATCGTGCGGGGGGCATTTTCCAATGTCACCACTCGTACATGCTTCGGATGTTCGCCGGCCAAGTCGTAAAGATTAACGTGGAGGTCGTTGGAGAGAACAGCGAGCAAAGTACCGTCATCCGTGATGGTCGTAGACAGCGGTCGTCTAAGAATCTTGAGTTCGCGCTTAACTACCAATTTCTCCCCCCTAACATCTATAACATGTATTCTCGAGGAACTATATGCCAGCACAAAATGCCCCTGTGGGGAGATGTCGAAGTGAAACGCCTCGCCGCCGGGTGCGGATGAAGAACTGATGGAGTTCGAAACCAGGCGTATGGTTGTTTCGTTTGGACGCAGATAAGCTTCAAAGAGGTTTCGTTTGATTTCGCGGGAAAACAAGCCCCGCAGCCGTGGTAGATTCTCCTCAGCGATGGGTTCTTGCGTGGTCGTAGGGTGTGCCGCCGAATAGGATGGGCATTTCGATAGATGATGTGCATATAGATGTGCTTGCTGCGAAACTGCCCGCCATTTTCGATTTAATAGGATCAAGGAGGCGAAGGAATCGGGAGTCGTGAGTTGAAGTATACTACAGTAGGCAAAGCGATTAGCGCGTGAGGCTGAATACGTAGTAGAATGGTGGTTTATAGAGTCTCAGGAAGCCCAAACTCACAGTTCTATAATTTCATCTGGAAGGTTGTCGAAGGCGGAGCTTTTCCTAACGCCTGTATCCATCGAAGGTTTGAGAGGAATAGGTTCCATTTCCCGATCTGGTCGCATTAGATCGCTTTGCCACCTCGATCCCATTCACACGGAGCTCCTGAGGCGAGAGCTAGAGTCCGTCGAGCATATCCTGCAGCATCGGTGCGAGAATGAAGAGAGAGGATTTCCACGTAGGTTCAGCCGATGAAGTAGTAAGGGTAATCGAGAGTCGAGAGTCGAGCGGCGAAAGTCGAGGTTGTGAAGTGATGCTGTGTATCGTCCTGGCTGCAACTTTTTTTTGTTCGCCCGAGAAGTGGTTGTTGCAGAGAAAGAAAAGGATCGCTTAGGCCGTACCTCCGTACCAGCGTACAAAGGAGGTATCGCGAGTCTTTGTTGTTCACAGCAGCGCCGCAGTCGCGTACGAAGGAATCGTACGGAAGTTTATGAGATGATGATTTTCCGCAAGACCTTTCTCCTTTCCTGCGCCCTTACTGTAGGATTGAGCTCCGTCCAGCTCGCATCGTCTCACTATTCGCAGCTACGTCCCTAAGAGACGCCCGGGCTGGCTGTGGGGTGGTAAGGGTCCAGTCACTGAGCAATGAGCGTCAGGGTCACTCCTTGGGCTGTGCTCCGGTGCTCTGCAGCAAAGGGCAGGAGGAGTCGGGGGACCTGAGAGCCAGCCAGGAGCGAGAGAATGACGCCGGGACTTCTTCCAGAGCAGTTCTACAGAGCAGCAATTGTACAAATGTACGTAACCTTGAGACAGCCAGCGCCAGACGACACACGACTCGATCCAGCATATGTACTCCGTATGTAGGTGAGGAAACTTGGGAAACAAAAAGGGAGGCGCTATCACTGCTGACAAGCGCCTAATCATTAGTTGGTACAAGTGCTGTACAGAGCGGTACTTGGAGGTACCCTTCTCATGCTACATTACATGGCTCGTTTGCTCGTACCTCGCGTGTAACTACTGTCTATTGTGGCACAAGTCGGGCCCGCCGCTGCACGATCCGCCATCAGCCCAGGGGTGTTGCTATAAAAAGAATGCTGGCGCGCTACGAGTTGCTTCAGCATAGATCACGTGAGCACTTAGTCCTCATCCGGTAATTGGTAACTCCCCGAACTTGCTCAATTGAAATAGTCCAAACATGTGTCTGTGCCTGAGGTATCCGAATCCTTTCAAATACAGTAATACATACGGACGTAACCTAACAAGCTCTCACAACATTATTTAACCTACGACGGCACTGTATTGCACCGTGCTCCGGTGCCGTTGTCTAGTTTCTATCGGCCGCAGTCCTTGTTGCCGCTTATAATCTTTCCTCATCCTAAAAATAATGTCCCTTCCGTCTCTTGGAACGCCCGCTCAAAGATCTCCAGCCCTCGAAGAATCTCCTTCTCCTCAGTGATAATGGGAGGAGCAATGCGGAATATGCCTCCAAACTTGGCGCTCCCCATCAGGTTGGCCGACAGTCCCATATCGAGCATCTTGTCGCACAGTATCTGTCCCAGCTCTACGTTGGGCTCCTTCCCCGCGGCTCCCTCCAGACGGCGATCCTTCACGATCTCAACCCCAATCATCAGTCCCCGCCCCCGGACATCGCCAATGCAGGCGTACTTTTCCATCAGCTTCTTGAATCCATTCTTCAGCAGTTCTCCCGATCGCCGTGACCTTTCGACCAGTCCGTCCCGGAGCACAATCTCCAGCACCTTCAATCCCACGGCGGCGGGCAATGGATCGTTCACGTGAGTGGTGTAGAACAAGAATCCTTTGGCTTTAGCTTGGTCGGCAAGCTCATCGCTGGTGACGACGGCACTCAGGGCCATCCCGTTACCGAGCGTCTTGGACAGAGTTACGATATCAGGCACCATATCCGGATCCTGCTGGAATCCAAACATGTCCCCACATCGACCCAGACCGGTCTGAGCCTCGTCTATGATGAGAAGCATGCCGCGGTCTCGGCAGTGCTTCTTCATCGCAGTGAGATACCCGTCTGGAAGAGTGATCATACCTCCCGAGGAAAGAATAGGCTCCATGATTACTGCTGCGAGGGATCCCACGGATGCTCGATCAATGAGAGTCCAGCCGTAGTCCAGCTCGGTTTTCCAGTCGTAGGACCCGTCAGGATGCCGGAAGGGAGATCGGTATGCATTTGGGGTAGGGAGTGCATGGTTGCCAGGGATCTAGATGGCATATCAGAACAACCCTGCACCAGGACATCCTTGCTCTTGCTCTCTATTCATATCGATTTGAGATCGAAGCTAATGGGAGCTTACCGTGGGTCCTTGACCGGCTCTTCCAGACATATACTGCGCGCTGACGGCCGCACCAGTCATCCCGTGCCAACTACTACTTAATCCAACGATCTCCCATTTACCAGTAAGTACCTTGGCAAGCCGTATTGCGGCTTCGTTGCTCTCTCCACCAGTACTCAGAAACATTGATCTCTCTAATCCCTTGGGCATCACACTGGCGAGCTTTTCGGCAAGTTCAACCACCGGTGGTGAGACGAAGCCCGAAAATAAATGATCCAAATGAGTTGCATGGTAAGTGATGGTCTCTACGACTTCAGGGTGGCCGTGACCAATGAGACAAGACATTTGGCCAGATGTCCAGTCCAGGATCTGGCGGCCATCAGCTGTGAAGATACTTGTTCCTGAGCTTCGAGTGATTATGTGAGGGGAGAAGGTTCCAGGCATGTATGCCAGCAGATGCTTAGTGGCCTTCTCTATCGTTAGGACATCTTTGCTCTGCTCTCCGTCCTTGGAAGTCTGCATTTCTGGGACTATGCTACCCATTTTGACCAAATTATGGCAATGGTAAAGTGAACTGGACTCAGTACAATCAAACACACAATATGGAAAGAAGAGACTTTTTAAAAAAGAAATATAATAATCGAGTGCTTATATGGGTATCCTACCAAGAGACATATTTATAGCGATGCCCAACTTGCCCCTCATGTACACAGTTGCTGTCCCTCCGTGAAGAGTGGGAACTTCCCCGCGGCCCCGTGGCGAATGCACTGCACACTTATGGAAACGGAAAACCTCAACGGAGAACTTCTCAGGACCAACATACTTCCCTGTTTACCGCGGAAAACTCAAGTTGATCTACTCTTGTAACCTATAAACAACTCGTTAATCCACATGAAAATGAACAAAACCACACATTATTTGTTCCGATTTGAGCAGAGAACAAGTCCCCGCGGATATTTAGTGGTAACACTATGGGTTCCTCAATGAAACCGGAACCATATCTCCTATTTGAAACCGGCCTATCGGAGACGTGAGTTGCGATCCAGAGTAACTGAGTCTACGTCTACCATGTCGTCTTGTGTATTTGTGATACGTCTCTTTTACGTCTTGTCATAGAGAACTCAGGCGAAAAATAAGAGCATCTTTATTAGAGGAAAGAGTGGAGAGAAGAATGGATAGGTACCTCTTGAGCCTTTCATTTGGGGTATCTTGATTTGGTACCAGGTCATTATATATATTCCGCGGCCAAGAGACATCGCGATGCTTGTACATTAGAATGACGAAGACTTATGCAGGAGAAGGTGGATATGTATGAACTTTATCAATGATAGTGGGGCAATAATGAAGTGCCTAGAATAATGCACTTCTCAAGCCACTGAATTTCATGTTAAGGTTAATCTGGTGATACTCTAGCTCATCGACACATCATCCTGGGTGCAGTATGTGCGATACGGAAGATCACCTCGCCACGTGACCATTGTAGTAGCCTATAATCATAGGGCTCTATTCACTGTGACGGCCTATAATTCCAGGCTTCACTCACTGTAGATGCCAATCGTTACGTTCTAGGTTCAAGGTTCGCGCCGCCTGTCGAGAAGCCATAACGTGCAATGGTCCTTTCACGCTTGTGTCCATGACTGAAATGATTTATTTGTGACAAGTTCACATTACTTCTTATTTGCAGATAACTTCGCAGCTTTTATCCAGTTTTTGTTCACACGCCTTGGCATATCTTCATCTATCATATTATGCGGAAACTAATAGTGCTCACGAAAAGATAGAACAAATGACTTGCAGCTAATGATTGGCCAATGCCTGACCACAAGCTATTATTCACAAGGGTCAACATCCCATTTCTGGGGAATTGCAGGCATCATTATTAATTGCCCTTTGCTCCAGTGCCTTTAAGAGCCTTTTTCTTAGCAGCTCCCCCAAACATACCGACAGCTGGCCGTGCCCCGCAGTATGAAGCCAGAGGTGGACTTTGATAGTAATCATCATTTCGGTTTTATGCCGGTATCGTCGGCCAACGTGCCGCAGCAGGGGGCCGTCGGCCCAGGAACACAACTGAAATATCAATATTATCACCAGGAACAAGAATTAAGATTTCTGGGCATGAAACCAGCGCGGAGAAAGCACGTCGTAAAGCGTTAGTAAGCCCTTGAGATTACCCTCGTTCCCACCGCTTTTACTATGCGCGCTGACACCCCACCGTTCTTATCTCTCTGCCAGGGGAGACAGAGGAAGCCTGGGCACGGGCAAGGGGTTCGGGAGTAGATGAAATGCCGAGAAGTTTGCTACTCCATATTACATTTGGGTGAGATTTGATGATGAATCCGTCTCTTCTTGGAAGGGATCAGAGCTTCATCTTCCCTATATAAAGGAACACAAACGTCTAGAATCCCTGCTGATGGGAGTCTTCGTAACTTCTGCCTCAATTACCTCTCGGACAAGACTATCAATTGGAAGACACAATGAGGAGCTTCGCATTGACACTCACCAGTGTGCTACCGCTCATTGCGGCCGTCAATGCTAACAATGGTAACGGCGGATCTGGGTCGAAATTTGCTTCGGAGCCATTCGATTCCAGAGAAGCTACAATTGAGACCGTTCACAATGCGCTCTTCTCTGGCATCGCAACATGTCGGGACGTCGTCTCGTCATTCATCTCTCGGATCGAAGCTTACAACCCAACCGTCAATGCTATCATCTCGCTCAACCCCAATGCGCTGAAGCATGCCGACGAATTGGATGCTCAGCTGGCGACTGGAAATGCCACCGGGTCACTCTTTTGCATTCCGATCCTGCTCAAGGATAACTATGACACAAGTGAAATGAAGACTACGGGGGGCTGTCTGGACTTTGCCGGCAATCAGCCAAAGGAGGATGCTCCAGCCGTTGCGGCCTTCAAGAATGCCGGTGCGATTATCCTGGGCAAGACTAATTTGCACGAATTGGCTCTTGAGGGTCTAAGTGTTTCTTCGCTTGGTGGGCAGACGATCAATCCGTATGATCATACGCGGACTCCAGGAGGAAGTAGTGGCGGTACGGGTGCTGCTATTGCAAGTAGCTTTGCTGTGTTTGGAACAGGTATGAACTTTGTTCTCTCCTGCCCTGCTCTTCCTTTTCCTCCCAAAACACGGAGGAAAGGGGGAAGCAAGCTATAAACATTTATGCTAAAACAAGTATGTAGGAACTGATACTGTCAATTCGCTGCGCAGCCCGGCGAGTGCAAACAATCTCTTCAGCTTCCGACCAACCAGAGGGCTGATCTCAAGAGCCGGTGTCATCCCAATTTCTTATACTCAAGATGCCCTTGGAGCAATTGGAAGAAGTGTCAAGGACCTTGCAGTAGCACTTACTGTCATGGCAAGTGTAGGCTACGATTCAAGGGACAATACCACGGCTCTTATCCCACCGGCTATCCGTGGAATTGATTACAGCTCATCAATATATGGTGGAAGTCTTAAAGGTGTCAGACTAGGCCTCCTACAAGGTTTCTTCAACCGTACCTCCAGCACCGAGACGACGCCTGTCAATGAAGCTATGGATCACATGGTCTCCTTGCTCAAAGCTGCAGGAGCTATCATCGTCCCCATCGCTGAGACTGTTTACAATGCAACCGCCATCCAAGCACTCGACGTTCAAACTTCGGAATATCGCGAAGGCATGAACTCTTACCTCTCTACCACCGCACTCTCCGGGTCTCCGCGTCCAAAAGACTTCACTGATCTCTACACAAGCGGGAAGTTTCTTGTTATCCCCAGCCAATACAACTATGTCAACACGGCTCTTGTCTCATCTACTTCAAACGCAAGCTACGCAACCACAAAGCTGGGCATACAAAACCTCACTACCGTCGTGGAAACCACGTTCGTGGTGAACAACCTCGATGCGCTGATATATCCCGAGCAAAAGAACCTCGTCGTGAAGATTGGTTCTCCATCTCAATCAGGCCGAAACGGCATTCTTGCCGCGTTGACCGGCTCCCCAGTCGTGACGATCCCAGTTGGTTTCTCCCCAGCTACAAATGATGCACCAATCGGTGTACCAATCGGGATGGAAATTATAGGATTGCCGTGGACGGAGAGCAAGTTGTTGAATATCGCAAACAAGATGTCGGAGATTACGCATTTCAGACGGATGCCTGCTTTTGCGAGTCAGTCTGTTGAGACAAAGACGTACAAGACGGTGCCAGTTGTGAAGCCCAACAATAAAAATATTTCGAAGGCTTATCCTGTTGGAAAGCTATGACTTTGAAGAGTAGATCATGACAGCGGAAAATGTTCTTCTCTTCCATGATTATGTGTATATATGAAGGTTAGATTATGTAGTCTAGATGTATATAATTGAAGATTTCTCCCTGATTTTTTTTAGATAATGACAAAAGTCATACCGCCCAATCTAGTTGCAGAAGCGCCCACAATTCTATCGCTAATTTTTGAGTTGGAATGCTCCCTACATTTCTCCTCACAATAGCTTTTTGTAGAGAGGCATCTTGATTAATACTGGTAGGCACTTCGGTAAGATAACTGTAGATCCCTATGACTGCTCTACTCCTGCAAGTTGTTACTGCTTTGGTGTAAATACGACGGTGAAAGATTTAGGAAGCTGAGATACGCCATCTTTGGCCTCGTGCTCATGTTCAGTCCAGCTTGGAATTATGAGACATGTGAGTCGTATTATCCAAGACAAACGTCCAGCGCTGGTGAAGTCTTGGATTCTCACTGTTTCGTCCCAACTTCGCTTGCGACGTTGTAGAGACTGCCAATATGTTTTAGTTAGTGAATCGGGAAGAAAACACATGTTGACCACAAACCTGATATCCTCGCGGTACTCTGGAATCTTATTATTATCGCCATTCTGAAGAGTACCATTTTTACCATTCTCCCGTGGCTCGTTTACTGGCCCCGAGTTGCCGACCAGACCGTCATCATCCCTGCCGGCCTCTACATTCGTTATGCCATCTTTTTGCGCCTTCTTCCCATGTCGAAGATCGCTCAGGTGCTTGAAATATCCCTCTGGCACCTCCGTGACATACTTGCCGCAGAAAACGCCTACCTCAAAGTCTTCAACTTCACTTGTGGCCTCGATCGCTTCCATGCACGCGGACTTCAAATCCTCAAGATCCTGGAAGATCACGTCGTCGGCGTGGATATACTCGGCGATTTCTTGCCGTGTTTTGCCATGAGCGACCAAATCTTCAAGTCTCGTGGTTAGTAAACAGCGAGTCAATTTCAGTAAGGGGACTATTTGGGGATTAGCCCTTACCAGCAGGGTCGGCAAGGTCTATGCCATACTTCGCATATAATTAGTATCATATCTAACGCTGATAAGATACTCAAGACTTACAATGTGGGGATGTGTACATTCCGGGGAGCAGGAAACGAACACAACACGGGCTGCTCCTGCTTCTCTAGCCATTTGAACCTAAAGGATATTTGTAAGTGGTGCTTTTGCGAGTGACACCACAAGTAAGTCCACTTACGATTTCTCGTGATGTAGCTAATACAGTTGTTAGCGCCAGTTTTCACTTAGGGATGGAATTTACTCACTGCCACGAACAAGGCTGTCGTCTACAATAATTAAATTCTTCCCTCGGAATTCTGACTCAATCGGAGAAAGTTTGCGGCGGACACTCTTTTGCCGCAGAGCCTGATTAGGAAGGATAAAAGTACGGTGGACATATCGATTCTTGATTAAAGCAGTGACGTATGGCTTTCCTAGTTTATTAGCTAGGGTTGCCGCTGCGATATTACTCGTCTATAGCAAGAGATTAGTTTGTATCATATGAGCGAAGCAAATATATAGCAGGGCATCCTATACCTCTGGGACTGGGATAACTAGAAAATCGATTAGTACTCCACGAAGGCCAAGAAGATGTGCATAATATGACGTACCAGCATCGATTTCCTCAACGCCTTTGTCTCCAAGGATATCTCTGATCTTCTTTGCCAACTTCTCTCCCATTTTTTGCCGGCTGCGGTATACGGAGATGCCATCGATAGACGAGTCTGGACGCGCGAAGTAGACGAATTCAAAACAATCTGGCGTGTAGCCCTTCCGCTCGACAATTTGGCGGAATATAGGGGATTTTCCTTTCTCAATAAAGACTGCTTGACCAGGCAACACATCTACAATATTACTGAAACCAAGCTGCCTCAAGGCAACGGATTCCGAAGCCATGAAGTAATCTGTAGCTCCAGGCAGGGTAGTGGAGGGACGTGATCCAAGACAGAGTGGGCGGATTCCATTGGAATCTCTTCTTCAATTAGACAATTTGGATAACATGAGGCACACGTGCATGGGACTTGCCTGAAGCCAAGAATCCCAAAGCCTGCAATCATCGCAGTGCAAGCAAACGCGCCTTGACACATTGAATATACGTCACCTAGGGCAGTGAAGATATCGTGTGAGTTCGCGCGAGTCTTGCCAAGCTTCTGAAGACCATATGCAAAGATATTCAAGCTAGAGGGCACAAGTTAGTACATTCCGGCTCAGGTTTGAGCCAGTCTGAGTCAGGAGTACGCACAGAAGCTCCGAGTCCGAATCAGAGTTAACATGCCGGCGAGCCTCCTCATCTAAGAATTTGCAAAGATACTCAGTATTCACTAGGTTGCCATTCACACTCATCGAGAGTCCAAAGGGACTATTAACGTAGAAAGGCTGCGCTTCGGACCTACAATCCCAACCTCTGTCAGTGATACTATAGTGTATAATCCTGTGTGTAGCACGTACGCAGAAGACGTTCCCATGGTAGGATAGCGCAAATGTCCCAGTCCTGTGACTGTCAGAATCCATACCACTTGAAGATTATGCTGCCCTACCCATATAACCTGGCAGATGTTGGAGACGGCGACCCTCTGCGAAAACCTCGGCAGCAGATCCATTGCCCTTGCACTGGTAAACACGTCCATTCATACAACTCGTGATCCCGGCGGCATCCTGGCCTCGATGTTGAAGAAAGTACAGGGATTCATGGAGCTCTACTGCAGCTGTAGTGGCTTTGGTATCGCCCAGCTAAGAGAAAGTCAATATACGTTGCTAGGTTTCAAACAACGGCAAACGAACCGTGAGCGCGGCAACACCACACATTTTCCGAAATATCCAAGCGGATTGAAATAGAAAGCCTGGGATGCGAGGGAGTCGATTGAGTGAAGTTGGCCATCTTCGAGGGGTCGGTAGAAAAATTTTGGTTAACTAGTGGTGAAGGTTGCTCTGATAGCTCACGTGATAGACGGAACCGTGATGAGGGGTCGTCTTTATCGCAAGGCAGGGGTGACCCAAGCACGGAGAATCTAAGGTGAACCAACCACCGTTAGCCTGTCTTGCCGCTAGAATAGAGCTGGAGCTAAATACACTGACGTTTTGACTATTCGCACTGCAGTTGTTCCCGGAGGTGGCGGATAGGATTTTCTCACCGCCTCCGGCAGAATTCCAGGACAATTCTGCCCACAGGGCGGTGACGTGAGCCCCGCATATTAGCGTCCAGTGCAATGCCGAATGCGGAGGGGTGGGAGGGTCATGTACCCTGGTACTGTGGTACCTGGCTCTAATGATTTACTCACTTGATTGTGAGCATACCACAAGATGCCAGATCGTGCTCTGAATATAGGTTATTTCTTAAATATATACTAATATCCTTGTTTGTAAACCGTATGTTTAGACATAAGTGTATGATTTATGTGTGCAAATGATGCTCAGTAACAAAGATGTGATTGCTTGCACCAGGTGCCTTGGCAATCTGTGGGATGCTAGGTCTGATTATAGATCGTGGATGATAATGACTCTGGAACCAGCCGCTATTAGCATCTAGAAGACATGAGAATAAGAGTAAATAATAATGGTAGCGTTGAAAGAGTGTTATTTACTACACCTTACTTGGAAATAATCTTGATAGGCCCTTGTTTAAGAATAGATCTTAATTACGGTGATATTAACACCTCCCTGATCTTAAGTGATCTCAACTTGCAACGGCTGAGTTAGACCGGTAAACTTGGACTCATATTGTTTAAGACGACTTCTTTCGTCTTACGTGCGTTTAACTACCCATGTTGGAAGGAGAACCAATCTTGTGAATTACCGGTTTACCGATGTAAAACACGGAAAACGTACGCCGAACACGACATGAAACTCAAAGCAACGAGGGGAAGACAGGTTATTTAAGCAAGTGTGACGCTGCCTCAGCCCCTCATATCTGGTCAACTCGTTTCAACGTGTGTAGAGATTCTTTGCTCGCTGCATCGCTGTCTAAAGGTATAATAAGAGAGTAATCTATCACGCCTAACAAAGCTTACGACCACCGAAGCATCCGCGTTGCCAATCGCCTTTACAATATGTCAAAATCAACGGAAAGTAGTGAATCCTCCAAATCTCCCCAGTCAGGGCTTCCTGATCCCACTATCCACATTACCACCCACAATCCATCAACCGGCCTTGCAGAGATTCACACATCCTCAAAGAATGACTGGTCTTGGCTGCCAGCGACCGATGTTAGTTTTAACGTTGTGTACACCACGTCTCAGTTCCCAGCCAATCTTAACGACGATGTCGACATCAAAGCCTACAAGGACCAGATGGCTCGTGGAGACCTCGGGCTCGTATCTCCCGGAGGCACAGTGTGCCGGATCGTAGATTTTGCACCAGGGAATAATCCTCTGATGCACCGAACTCAGAGCCTTGATTACGGAATAGTGTTGAAAGGCGAGTTGGAGATGGAATTAGACGATGGGAGTGTAACCTTGCTGAAACAGGGGGATATGGCAATTCAGAGAGCAACAATGCATGCATGGAGAAACCCTCACCCTACGGAGTGGGCCAGGATGTTATTCGTACTGCAAGACTGTCAACCCGTAGTAATTGGAGGGAAGAGGTTTAAGGAGGATCTGGGTGCTCGTCCCATTGACATACCGAAGAGCGGAAATGATGTTTGAACACGGTCTCTGACTATAGTTACACACAAGGGCAAGATTTGGGATATATTATCGTGTCCAAACAGTATAACTAGGCATTTTTAAAAAGGATATGATTGTGAATCACTCTATAGTATGAAGTGCAAGTTTCAATCGCAATAATCCTAGGTCATGATTCATAAACAGTGAACACCTCTGGCTTGACTAAATCTATCACGATAAGTAGCTGGCCGGCCATAAGAATCCGGGATACTGTTTTAACAGCCTCTTGCTTCTTCCAGAACAGATCGATCTAGATATAAGAGGACTTATACTCTTCTGCAAAAGTTTCACGTATGTTTTGAGTTTAGTATCTTGCTGCTAAACAGAAAAGCTTTTGAACTCAAATAATAATATGTTGAAGTATTCAAATACCTAGATTTCAATCTAGTACACTGTATGCTTTTTAAGTATAGCAAAGAAAACCATTATACCAGATTATTTTTGTCCATCTGGAATAGTCCAATCACATCCTCAATGGCATTGGTATGATCCGCAGCTCCATTCTTTCTTTCAGCTTCCTGGATCTTTTGCCGGCTCTTCAGCAGCTCGGTGGCGACATCGCGCCATTCTACCTTGCCTTGGCGGTTCTCAACAGTGACTGGCAACAGTGATCCACCTCGTTTTCTAAACTGGCCATCAACAATTACAGCTTCAATATCAGCAACTGAGGAGTGAAGCACAATCGCGGCCACCGGATCCTCCTCTGCAGCACAGATTAAGCCTGGGCTAAGTGCATCAAAAATAACGATATCAGCACGTTTTCCCTCCTCTAGCGATCCGATCTCATTTTGCATTTTAATGGCGCGTGCTCCTTGGATAGTTCCCAGACGGAAGGCATCCTGGACTGAAATATCTAGCTGTTTAGCTGCTTTACCTTGTTGAATCAATGCTTCGTTCCGCCGTCCTCTCTCAGCCTGAAGACTCAGCCGCATCTGACCAACAATATCTGCTGAGTTGTTAGAATGGCAGTCGATTCCTAGAGAGCTGATTGCTTTGACATCGTCCTGGAAACACACGGGATATCCAAGACCCATCTGCAGCTCTGTGTCTGGAGTGGACGAGATGGAGGCGCCAGCTTTGGTCAGCTTTGCCGCATCTGAAGACGACAGATTCGAGGCATGTGAGATCAAAATGTCAGAGTTAAGAAGGCCATAGGCGTCTATCGCATCCACGATTGAAAAGGATCCTAATACAGTTGACATTAGCCCATATATAATGACTGACACCTCTTAATACATACCTAATACGGCGCCTCGTGCGTAATGTGACGTGATCAATTTTATACCTGCTCGTCGGCATCTTTCGAAAAGGTCAACAACGAGCTCCTTTGGAAGATATACGGCGTCGAAGGCTAAGCCCAAATGGACACGGCCATCTCCGAAGGGTGATGCCTTCGAAAGCTCCTCGAGTTGTTTCATGACCCAATCCGGGAGCAGAGATTCCTCAAAAGTAACAGAAGGCTTCCAACTCTTCACTCTGGCAGTAGGCGTGTAACAAAAGATAGAGCGGATACCAGAAGATGCAGTGGCCGAGATGGCATTTGAGTCTGTACTATTAGCATTGAAGCGATGTATTCATACTCTACACTTACTATGTTCAGGTGAATAGTTCATATGAGCATGATCCACAATGGTAGTGGTTCCTGCATTAATTGCCTCCAGACACCCTCCTAACTCCCCCCAGAAGATATCATCTGTTGTGTAGTTATAGGACTGCATGTTACCTGGTAACATGTACTTCAGTTACGGTCTATGAATACTCGGACGAGAAGACAAACCTGCAGGTATGTATGCTAGGAGTGAGTGATCTCCATGTCGTCCTTTCAGCTGAGTCTGCCAGACATGGTGGTGGGTATCAATAAACCCCGGAGAGATGATCTTGCCTGTGCAATCGATAACTTCGGTGGAAGATGATGGTGGTTCGATATGTGGTGTAATACAAGATATTGTTTTCCCCTCAATAAGTAATGAGTGGCCTCGCAGTGGCACAACCCGGTCATCCCCTTGTCCACTAGGGACGATTATTGTAGCATTTTGTAGAAGAATTGAGGAGGAAGCCATTTGTGTGATTTACAATTGATATTCTTGGTTTTCAGAGAGCACACAGTTGGTCAGGTATTTATATGTCTGCACCCTCTACTTAAGGCTGCAGGAATGGGAAGTTGAATTTGTAAGCTATGAGGAAAGAGCCAGGCCCGACAGTTTCGATACGACGGGATCCTTAAGCATGAAAATGAGATGGAGTGGATGCTGGACAAAATCCGATTGCATAGAGAGGCACGAATAGAGCTGATATCTGTATTTGGTGTAGGACAATGGACTAGGACACGTTAAGGGAAACGCTACGCAATAGCTCTTAACCAGGCTCTGCACATTACAAATTGAAACATCTTCGAGGGAATTTCTTGTGCCCTGAGTTTTAAGAATAGCTATCGAATTTGTAAGCTACATGGTCATTGTCTGGAATTCGAGTAAGAAGTTGGAATACTTAGTGAAGAATCGTAGTGCTTGTTATGCTGAGCTACCTTGATACCTTGTACTCTATTTCCCCCACCACGCTCGCCAAATATACCGTAGAGAGTAAGTAAACGCTGTAGTCGAAGTTTAAGGATTTGACTAAACAGATCCATTCAATGAAATGCTTTCTCTAAGGCCCTGCATTACCGAGATAACCGAGCTGTGGGTCTCAGTGGCAATGAGTAAAGTCTCCGATAACTCCAGAGAGATGGGCTTATTGAAGTCAAGAAGTGTCCATATTTGCTATAAAGAGTGGATACGTCAATTTTTTGGTGCATTATCAGGTGAGCATATCTAACACTAAAGCAATAGAGACAGCTGAGGCTATAAGAGAGCGCTTGAGTTGATCTGATTGGTCCATATCCGTTACAAGTGACCAAATGATCATGTTTGATAGACTATATTAGTACTGTAAACTCTACATTAGCTGACAAGATTAACCAAGGCGGTTTCACCTCCTATTGTTAAAAGACAGCTAAGCCGACTCGAAAAGAGATCACGAAAAGTTGAAGATAATACAAATCTTGGAAGAGAATCTCAAAATTTTTATATTAAGAGGTCCGGTTGATAAACCGAAGAGAAGCGAAGTGCTGTATTAGAATACTTAAAATCAAATCAGAAAATTGATTGATACTATTAATCAATCAATTAGCTCTCCCCTTCCCCTTTCCAGTTACCTCTCTCTCAAGCTCGGGGAAATCCTCCTCAAAAAATCCGCTAACATCACCACTATTATCCAGACGGCTCTTCTCTTCCGCCAAACTCAGCTGAATAGCCAGCTCAAGATCATCGGTTGCAAACGAATCGTCATTTGGTGATTTTGCGCTTGATGAACTCCAATTCTTGGTGGCATGACTTGTCGGGGGTGAAGTAGATGGTGAATGTTTAGACTTCTTTGACTTGTACGTGATGGGTATATTAAACCCGATGCTTGCACCAGCTGTTGGGGAAGTATCTACTTCGTCCGGCCCATCAAGTAGTGATAGACGAATGGCTTCTTCAAGATCATGGTCATATTCGCCGGCTCTTTCATATGATGGAGATGCATGACTTTGAACGCTTCCTTCAGGAGTAACGGTATCGCTGCTCCAGCCACTCTGGACAGATGAGCTCTCACCGCTATCCGCAACATATCCGGGGTCAGTCACCCTACGCTCCGCCTCTTTTTGGAAGCTTTCGACGGAGATCATTTCAGCATACTTAATAGCCTCTTCATCAGTAAGACCTCCCAAGCCAACGCCAAATCGACCGCGAAGTCGAGCCTCTTCTCGTTCACGACGAAACTTCTCATTCTTGATTTCTTCCTGTTCCGTCGCAATGTAATCCATTAAAGCTCCCCTGCCTGTGGTTGAGAATCGATCGGGTCCGCTATTACTGCCTCTTTCGCTTGAGCGTCGGAGACGCCTCTTTTTGCCCTTATATTGATCCGCCGTAGAGGAGCTGTATGACCAGAAGCGTAGGTGTGTACCAAGTGATACCATACCACGTAGCACTGTTGGATCTGGATCGAGCACAAGTGCGCCAGCTGCAAAGAGATTGATGCCTACGCCAAAAACAGACGCTTCGGCTTGTACTAATCGGCGTCTTGCACGGGACGAAAAGCGAGAATTGAGTGTTCTAACGGGTTGTAAGGTTGACGCCAACGGATCCCAAGCTTGCACAAGACCATCATTACCTCCATGAACGAGGTAAAGGGCTGACAGTGCTAGACAAGATATCTGAGGTGAATCGGTGTAAATGATCCGGAGAGGTTGCAGTTCGTTCACGAGAGTCGGGCTAGAAGACTGTAGTCCTCGAGAGTTGAATATTAAGACAACACCGGTGTTCGTACCAATCGCTAACAGCCGTGCGCGATGACCAGGTATCTCAGCTTTGGAACCGACTTGCTCTGAAGGTGTCATAAATGGGGTTGAACTGGTCGAAGTGGTCGAGCTCATGCCGTAGAGCGGATCCTCAGAGTTAAGTAGTAGAGAATACGTCGACATATCCATAGTGCTTGTAGTGATTTCAACACGAGGATTACTCTTGAGGGAGAGCAAGGAGGAACGCCACTCCACACGTATATCGGTAGGAGGACTAATTGAAGGGGTCTCAACTCTCGTGAGTGGTTCACTAGATGGTTGTATTGGCTGGGTTTGAATGAACTTTCCATCACCAAATATGGATGTGACCGGTACTGTCTGTACAGCAGCTGAAGGCGTATTTGGTAATGAGACATCATTTAGGGGAGCTCGTTCGCTCTTCAGCCTCGTGAACCTTTTAATCTCAGCCTCGGCACCGTCGAAACCGCATCCTACCACAAACACATTTTCTCCTGCCCCATTGCCATCGTCGCCAGCGAAGTCAACTTCAAGTTTTCTGCGCATATCCCAACCTTCACAGAACTTTCGGAAATGTGACGGGCGATATCTTAGAAACGTCTCAATCTCCCGAGCTTCGGCAATCAGCTGACCCTTGGACAGGTTCATCGCATTGCACGATGATCTAGGAGAGTAATCGCCGCGAGTTTCTGCTTCTTTGAACGGATCGGGCCGAGCAATGCGACGTGATGGGTCTGCAAGTTCCCAGCAGACCAGACGACCACAATCCCACGCACCTCTGATAGCCTCGAGCTCATCTAGTTTGGGATCTACAGAAGAGAAGGGTAAAATTTCGTTGAGATAGAACACTTCTCCGAGAGCATTCAATGCTATTGCCCAGATTCTGCCGGATGCTATCCGCTTCGCATTATAAGACTCATCTACACGTATGGCGATAATAGGAACCCCAGGGCTCAGAACCCATCTGGCCGTTATATGTCCTTTAGGAATACGACGTCTCTGGTTATTATCAACTCCTAGTGAATATGCTGTCAATATACCGTATGTCGAACCAGTCATCATGCCAATAAGACCGCCGGAGAGCGCAGGGATAGCGTTGGACTTGGCGATCCAAACGGCCGAGATGGCTTCAAACATCGGGTTCGGGATATTGGGGATTCCTGCATTCACGTCTGACATTGCGTTTGGCTGGAGGAGAAATCGACCCCGCATCTCTTCGGAGGAACGAAAATAGGCCTGGCCACCCGGGAATCCCTCGCCAGAGATGAGTCCGTATGGTTGACTGACATCCATGACGTTTGGAAGACCGGCGGGTCCATCACCAAGGCCATATGCCTGATCTCCAGGAAAAAGATCAGCAAACTGCTGCGACGCATGTGGATCTGACAAGCCCCAGTTATCAATTTTCCCTGTGTATGGATCGCTAGTACATGCGGTACCCGTCTCGTCAGTACCGTGGATGAAGCGAGGACGTTTCTTATCGTTGTTGAAAGTGGCATGAATGTGATTGACTGTCGCAAAGAGTTGGGAGTTATAAGTCAACACAGCGTTGGAGTTGCTAGCACTACTATTTTGCCCATGGTTGCCGCGACTCGAGGGAGCTTGTGCAGGTCTGCCCCGGCCCAGGCTACGCAGAAGCCTTGTTCGCAGAATATATTCGCTTCTCCAAGAAGCCAGGGCCGTCAAGCGCGTGAAAAAGCGAACCTCCGAAAGTATTTTCTCATGAGAAACCTCCACAACCGTTTGTCCGGGCTTTACCGCCACCGAATCATGGCCAGGAAAGAAGCGTGCAAATGCGACGCGCCAGGCGTGTGGGGTAGTAACGAGACTGTAGAAGCGGCGGCAAACCAGAGAGACTGTCGCGAGAGATGTTGCAGGCAGATGCGAGAGAATGTGAGTGAGAACCTCTGATCAAGGTTAGAATCTTTGATGTTCTTGAAATGGAGCATGGTCTGTAGAATTACCATTGGGAAACTTATCAAGTTGAGGACCGTCTGCTCGACTGTTCTTCGATTGCACTACCTTGAAACCAAGGCCTTCACTTGTTCTTCTAGGCGAGATAGGCGCTAGAGCATTCTCATACTCGCTGATACGTCGAAATGATGGCTTTGTAGGACTTCTCCCGCTCGAGTTCACTCGTCCAGGTCGCCCCTGAGCTGTATTCTGCGACGTGGAGCGCCTGGAGTCGCTCGCCACGCTATGGGCAGGCGACGATGCGCTAGACTCCTCTGAGATAAAGTCATATTCATCTCGGGAGCCTGTCGGGCTATAGTGAAAGCCATATTGGGAGACGGTGGGGAGTTCTGAGATGGTGGACTGCGTGGAAACCTGCGATAAAGCTTCGGTGGGCTCTGAGTGCATATAATTGAGGGGTAAGAAGTTGGATCACTGGAAGTTGACTGAGCCCGTATTTGCTGGGTCAGTCGAGATGGAACTCTTCGCGTCTGGAAGTTGGGGCAACGTCTGATTTGATAGTGACAAAGATCGATTTACTTTCTATGCTCGGGCTTAAGGGCGAGTCAGAGGTAAAATGAGGTTTTGTCATGGTAGCACGCTAACCTGAAATCGGCATTTCACGAGGGAATGCCAATTAGACCAATCAAATGCAGTCGCATTACAGTCCGTGTTATCGTGGAGGTACCCTCGTACCGTACCGGCATTAATGAGGGGTAGTAAAAGCTACATCATCAACCAAGCATTACAGCTAGAACTGAATGCGCACACAGACAGCCAAAATCAAATGTCTCTAGCTGTAGCAAAAGTCAAAGTGAAGAGTTTTGAGTCTTATACTTCAACTCTTAGGAGTCCCCGTGAAGCGTGGCTTGCACGAAAAGTACGGAAAGAAATCTAGGCCTTGTATATCAGGCAATACAACGACGTAAATGCCTCCCGGAGCTCTAAAAGCTCCCCTCATCAATCCTCACTGCTCAGTCCCGGCACAGAAGAAAACCCCATTGGAATCCTCTCCAACGCTCCTCATACAATGGGTTCCTCCAGCTCGAAAGTAGCGCGCTCAGCAGCACGGAAATATCCTACCCACACAACACCTCCACCAGCTCCCGCCACCAGAGCACGCCGACCAAATCCTCCGCACCAATCATCCGCACCAGTATCTGAAAACTCACCTCCTGCCGGCCCAACGGTGCATCCGGATACAAGACCACGAGGTATCCGAGACGAAGGTTGGTTTTTGACAATTTCCTTGTTGATATCTGATTGATTGAATCAGAGGAAGGAAAGAAACGAAGGAGTGCTCACGAGCACACTGTTCTTCTTTGCGCATGATATCAAAAGCAAAAGCTATGGATAAAGAACTAATGATAAAACAGCCATAGACCGCGACGCCTCCGATCCAGACCTCTCAGCGCACAATGCCCGCCTCCGCATCCTCGGCGCCGTGAACCCTGCCCCAACGCATTCGAACTCCTCCACCGTGCTCTCCCCATCATCATCGTCATCGTCACCACCACCATCAGCAGCAGCAACTATGAACGCACCTCCCTCAACTATCTTCCCATCTACTAGCACAAACCCAGCCGTGACGCTACTCCAGGCTCGAGAACGACTCGCGAAGGAAGCAGAGGAGGAATTCGAACGGATTGGAAAGAGTCGCGGACGGGAGGAAGGGAGCAAGTTCTTGGATGTGCTGCGGATTCGACAGATATTGGTGATGAAGGAGAGTGGGGTTGTTGATGAGGAGATTGAGAGGCGGATGGGGTTGAGAAAGGGGGTTGTGGAGGTTTTGGGTGCGAAAGGGGTTGTTGGGCTGCCGTGAGGAGGGTAGATTGGGATGGTGATGGATGAGTATATATAACATGTATATGTTTATGTGCATATGTGGATTAGATGCAGGATAGCATAACGGCGGCGTTATTTGGGTTTGCTTCTTGGGAACATGTAAGGATTTAGAATTTTGTATATTGGGTGAAAAGGGGGGACGTGTCCGAAGTAGGACGTTAAGTTCCCAGTCCTTGTATCAAAAATGGCTTGCATACCCGCCAGTATGGAAGCTTATTATAGATGTAAAAAATTTATCCTTGTTTTTTTATTTATTGAGGGGCGCAGAAGGCCCTTTTCTTTTTATATATAATTAAAATGGTTTCCGGAATCTGTCTCGGATGTCTCCTCATCTCCTTTGCTCCTTTAATGTATTAAGCTATATATGTGCTGCGACTTTTTCTTAACAAAGACCCCTTTTTCCTTACCAAGCAGCATGACCACCATCCATCCTTAGGTCGGATCCTTCACAGCAATCATTAGTTAGCACTGGGCGTCTATGTATATACAGGAGACCAATAATTTTGACTGTTGCAGAGAGATTTTCTCTTACCTGTCATGAAACTGCTGGCATCACTTAACAAGAACACTGCTGCCCCTCTATACTCTTGTGGCTTGCTTAATCTTCCAAGCATATTCTCGGTCGGCCATTGAGCTTTACGCTCAGGGTATTCTACGAAGAGTGCTTCCACCATGGCTGTAACAATGTAACCAGGAGAGATGGTGTTCACGCGGATGCCATACTGGCCCCATTCGGCAGCGAGGTTGCGGCCCAGTTGTAGGACGGCCGATTTAGAGGCATTGTAGACTGGGCAAATTAACCCCTGTGAATGTTAGCCCAAAGCTTGTCTTCTAAGACTGGTATTTCTCGGTGTGTAGCTCCGCCTAGAGGATAGAGAAAGTAACTGACTTACCCTATTTGCGATAGTGCCGCTCATACTGGCAATCATAACAATACTTCCACCCTTACCGAACTTCACCATCTGCCTCGCGACAGCTTGGGCAGTCATGAAGCAGCCGGTCACATTGACTTCCAGCATTTTATTAGCATCTGCTGCCGTATACTCAAGAGCTGGAGTCTCCTGCTGGATACCAGCTGCTGCTATCAAACCGTCTAGTCGGCCATGCTTGGTGGCTATTTCCTCCACAATGGCGTTCAAGGCCTCGGTATCTCTGACGTCAACTTGGCGATAGGTGAGCGACGTGCCCAGCTCGGACGTGGCGCGAGCCGCGATTTTGGCAAAATCAGGAGAGGGCTCAGGTAATCGATCAAGCGCATATACTGAAGGGTTACAAAATCAGATCTCTGGAGGTGTCCATCATAGCTCTCGAAATCCAGGCTACCTACCTGTTGCGCCGGCCTCCAATAGAGCTTCAGCTTGGACTAATCCCAATCCTCTCGCGGCACCTGACACAATCACCACCTTGTCTGCGAGACTGAACTCGGGCAGTCCCTTTGCTAGGCCTACTGAGGACGACATACTCTCTGAGGAGGCTTTGGTTGATGTTGAGCGCGAGTGTGGAGGGCCTAGGTTGCTGGAGGTAGAGGCAAGTGGTCGAGCTAGGAAAGCGGATCGCACTGTGACCGGCCTATGTGGTCTTAGAGCTCGAGCTGTAGCCCGTGGAAGGGGTCTCAATGTGCCCCTCATGGCTCTGGCGCTCTTTCTCACTATATATAGTGAGCAGCGAATGGGGAAGGCTAACTCCAACTGCGGCAGAAAAGCAAAGGACTCGATGCTTAGACGGCGTGGCGTAACTGTGAGTGGGTACGATACTATTATTCGATGGAGATATATGGAGGAATGGAGGAGAGAGGTATGGATCAGGACTAATTACCGCCCGGTGGTTGACAGGCTCTTAGAGGCCTAGAAGCAGCAGCAATGGAGCTGCCGGCGACCACGCAGCCCTTTTGTACGGGGCTCAAGAAGTCTGGGCCCGGTGGAGAGTGATGGATCGATGCTATTCGCGCACCAGAGAGAGTTCCGGAAGGAGAGTCTTGAGCTAGCCAGTCAGGGCAGGCCGGGCAATGAGTCTTTGTTGGGGGTTTTTTGTGGATATAATTCAGAGAATCGATGTCTTTCACGGCCAAGCAGTAAAGCAACTGTGCTCTGTGGCTTCTTGTCTTGCGTGAGGACTGTTCGTCATAGCCATTGACGCAGCGATGCCGGCACCCATTGCAGCCAAGCCAGTGAGGGGCAAGAGCTTCCTGAGCTGTTGCGGGGTTCTCTTTATGGTTTAGTATTTGGAAACTGTACCCGCCCATCTTCCCATCTCGTGTGCACATTATCTTCCTTCCCTCGGGCATCCACTTCGCCATGAATAGCCTCGACCTGCCCTTGACGGAAGGGGCGAGACCGTCCTTGATGGAGTTCATCCAGTCTCGCGTGCAGCTACGAGGCCAATGGCATGATCTGGACGTCGAGGCAAGGAGGCAGCTTCATTTCCTGAGCTTGGTACTGGCGGCAATTGGGCCCGGCTGGGCGCAAGAATGGGGTTACAAAGGCTGCGAAGGAGATCACATCGCATCACGCATTCGCATTGCTTCACCAGCAGCAATGAGAAGAGAAGGAGAATAAGTGGAGAGCGAAAGCAGAACGATAGATGGCGCAGAAAGAGAGTATTGACAGGACAGGAACCACCAAACTGTGGTAGGAACAGTTGTGCCTCGTGCCCCTCGAGCTGCTGTGGTGCCCCGCCCCCTCACTGCCGGATCCCTTACGCGCGCCTGGTACAGAGTGGTACTGTACTGTAATACCCCGCAAAAGGTGCACCTGCCGAGTCCGGCACGCAAAGTACAGTGCTCGCCCACTGGCCCCGTCACGACTGTTCCTATTGACCGTTCGTGCCATTGAACCAGCGATTATCATCCTCTGGCGCTGCCTCACTCTCCAACTACCGTGCTGCATGCTGGACAATCTCCCCGAGGAGTCGTCCCCCAGTCCTGTTCCGGCAATCCGCTCGGGCATGTGCCCAATCCAGCTTTCCGCGAGGCTCAACGCTTCAACCGCAGTACAAGTGGTGGGCGCCATGTGATCCATGGCTTCTGCTTTGATGGAGACAGAGACATGGTAGCATAGCATTACAACTACACCAGTGACGCCCAAGTCGGTGCTGCTGGCCGCATGTATGAGATGGATGGGGTTGGTGCATCATCTCGTTTTGGTACCCCGGGAGATAGCCTATTGAGATAATCCGTCTGATGCTGCAGAGTCGGCAATCTCCACGGCCTTAGGGTTGCATTATGAAGATGAAAGGGGCGAGAAGTGACCTGTAGCTCTCGCCTGGCTCAGCAGTACGGCAGTACCGTAGAAACCTCCGTCAACGGGATAGAGATGCGCGATCCCACCTTTCCTTTATCTAATCCGATCTCAAAGCCCAGCCCGTCTATACCGGCACCGGGAAACTACTTTGGGCTTTTAGGAACGGCCGACGAGAATCTACTGGATCCGGAACCCCACCATTGTTGAAGCTTTAAAGAAATTGATTCTTAAGCAAATAGTGGAGTGCAGGAGTGAGGGCTTGGAGGAATACAGTACGCAACAATCTCGGATTAGGTACGAGGGTAGTGTGCCTTAGCGATCTCATAGCGTAACATTCCTGTGCTACTACGGTACAGTAATCAATAGTGACTTCTAGATTACCAAGTAGATCGGATCGCGGAGGATCAAGCAAGATCACACATCACTGATTGAATGGCGCATAGTTAATTTCACGAGAGAGACAGCCACACCAATCAACTCTTGGCTGTCTTTGTCAACTCTAGCCAATGACCATGGAACGGAACACTCTTGCTTCGTCGCTGGAGATGATCCCAAGCTGTAGCCTGTGCATGAAAACTGCAGTTCAGAATCTCTAGTCGAACTTAATTTGTTCAGGCGGTTTTTGGGTTGCTCACGTGCTTAACTTATCCCAATAGCCTCGAAGAAGAGGAATGCCTAAACATAGCGATGCTGCATCTTGGTTTGGCATAATATTACGCGTACTCTGGATCTCAGAATAGCATCCAGACATGGTGCCGTTACATGGCCCTTCGAAGCAATGCACCATGGAAATTCTTGAATTGGATTTCATGGACATGATTGGTTTGTGAATATTAGCCAAATCACCAATTATAGAATAACTGGTATTCAAAGTGGTTATATGAAGTTATTTTTGATCCACTCATACCCGGCAAGTCTTGCCGCCAAGCAAATACCACCTACAACGGAGCCAATTAAAGTCAACAGTACAGTATTGTTGACATCGAAGTGTTAAGTAGTAGCATGTTTAGCTTGATTCCATATGCTGGCGCAAACTTGCGTAGCCAGACGACAAAAGAGCAATCACCCCAGGCCTTATCCACGCATCAACCCAATTGAAGAGAGGCACCAAACAAGGAAATTAATTGTTCCAAATATGGACATTGGGATCGCTGACAACACCACCAACCCTACATCAAAATCAGTAACTTTGCTTTTGAATGGCTGAGCAATGGAAGCAGGGCTCCATACCAAAGAACCCTCCACGTCTTGTAATCGTGCTCCACAGCTCCGTCTTCATTATATGCTCGGCACCATCAAATGCCCAAGGACCAATGATACGGAATTTGGTATTGAAGTTGGCCCCCAGAGCCCAGGTGAGGAACATCTTAGGTCCTCGGGTGAGCATATACGCTGCAGATGGCGCTGATTCCATATCAACAGCCAGTTGGTACGCGTAATTCTCGTGATCGACACAATATTGGATACGATGATTTTTAGACTCCCGCATGCGCAGAAGGTAATGATCCTCTGGCTTGAGCTCATGAGGGAGCATGTTCAGCAGAGCTAGAACCCACAGCTGGGCCTGGAATTCAGCTAGAGGGGGAATAGCACCTATTGGCCCCAAACTTTATCAGACTACTACTCTCCACTACTTCTTTTCCAGAGACAAAGAAGATATCTTACCAAAACTAGGTCGAACAAAACCTATGAAACCAACGGTCTCGTCGCCAGATTGCCAGACGTTTCTTATATCTGCATCATCGGGTCGCGGATATGTCTCATCTAGAAACGGAAATTCTTGGCTGTACCCCGTAGCCATGACAAGAACATCAACTTTTCTCTTGACATTCCTCATTCTCTCTGCTTCGGGGCGTCCGTTATCTATGAAATGGATGATGCCGTCCTTGTCAATATAGTCCGGCCATGGAGCAAGATCTATGACTCTTCCATTCGTCGGGGGAATAGGGACTTGTGCTATGCAGCGCCTGATGCGATGAAGCAAGGAGTTTGAACGGTATGGTGCACTGATATAAGGTATTGCCCTGTCGGACTTTGCGAAGAAAACTACTCAAGTGAGTCCGTGGCCCGGAAATGTAGCAATGTGGATCAGTTAATTGTTACTTACGATTTGCAGTATGATATTCCTTGTCCGGGAGCCCACCAACCCATTGATCTATACCGTACTTCGAGCCACCCACCAGCCACAGCGTATTTTTCACAAAGGCATCGTAATATGCCCATGGAAGCCAGGACTTCTTCATGATGGGGTGTACATACATGGACTCGAATAAGCTTGCTGTACTTACATCTGTAGGAATAGGCTTGGGGCTTGGTTGGATGAAGCCGAGGAGAACGGGATTTGGAACTCTGTATATCTCCTGTTAGTTCCAGCTCCCGAGCAAAAGACAAGTTCTACCTATCTTAGGACCACAGAGAAATCCATTTCGGTGGCACAGTGTGACTGATGCAGTCGGCCAAGTTACTGCCAAGTGAGCCATGTCCATGCCTGTCTCGCCCACACCAAGGACGACAACATTGGTATCCTTGCCAAATTGCTTTCTGGCTTTGAATTCCGAGGAGTGCAGCACTTTTGGAACATTTTCAATACCCTTGATGGGGACTGTATGTGGAACGACGTGAAGGCCCGTGCATATGGCGACCGCATCGCACTCCCAATCCTCCTTGCTACCATCCGGTCTCGTTAAAGAAACGATATGGCCTCCTCTTTCACGACGTTGTAGCTTGGTAACTTTAGTACGTAACTCTATATATCTCCACAAGTCAAACTGCTTGCAGTATCTTTCCAGGTAGACTACGTATTCAGAAATTGGGAGAAAATCCGGGTCGCTTGGAGATGGACGAAGGTCTGAGAAGGTAGTCAGGTACTTGGAGGAGACTTGCTATATTGAGAATCAGTACTTATATTCCAATGATATCAGTTATGTGCTTAATCTAACCTCTGAGTCTTCATAACTTCGATATCGAAATGTACCACCAATGTCATCCTGGGCTTCGAACAGACGAACTTCAATAGGCTTGGTAGGCAGGAACTTGCGTGCTTGAATCAGGTATTTCAGGGTAACGAGTCCACCAGCACCACCTCCAATAATAGCAACCTTCATTTTTAATATACGAAAGATTTATATTGAAAATAAACTTCTCGTAACTAGATCTCCCTGAGGGTACGAGTTCTTTAAACCGTCGCTATATAGCATCACATCGGGCCATTGTAACAGTACCATGGGTCTCTCAAATACGGGGGAACAAAGAAATTGATAACACTATCAAACAATCCCGGTCATCGCAACATCTACGAAATCGATAAGAAATGACAATCTTTGTAAGCTTACTGTTCCCTACCGCGGCCTGACCACTTGTTGGTTCCCATCTGGTAACTAAACGCTATAGCGCCATTCAGCCCCGCGCGTCACCTATGGAACGCTAACCACTTCTGGGTTTATTATCACCATTAGTTAGGCTCTAGATCATGTCGACTTGGAGATCTGGGGACTAGCTTATCGTGCCGTGGCCCGCTGATTACTTAGTCCGGCACAGGGCTGCAGCTGAGTGCATCGTAACTGGTGCGAATGGCTTCAACTTGACGCCGACCCCACCGCGCCTCCTCTCACTACTATATACTCGATTTGTACGTTTGGCCGAGACAGCATGGATTAGACGCTAGTGAATTCCACCCATAGAGCCGCTCTACCACCAGAGCCAGTGATGGTGGGCAAAGCTGCTAGAAGTGAGCGTAAGAATACGAAACCATCATCTTGTGCCAAGGATTGTCCATAAGCGTACAATGACCCAAGTGGACGGAATGCCCTGGTACTAAGAAAAGGAATAGTGAGCTCGATGAAGATGACAGCCTACGAGCCGTGCTTATCCCCCCAATACATTTGCCACACAGTGATGGAGGCCATCACAGTCGTACAGTACCATATCCAGTATATCACCGGATCTAACCCGGGGAGTCATGGGATGTTACCCACCTTATTAGCATAATGCTGATAGCCTTTTGAGCAAACACGTTTGCCGACTGCAACTCTTCATTCCTGGAAAGATTTGATATCATCATGGGATTTTAATTAAGAGTGCGGGGAAACAGATATGATAACTGTAACCATGGAAGAATAACTTGGTACGCCACTATCGTAATTAGTACAACCGTAGCAATAGAACTAGGTGATAATTAGCCTCCATTCTATCAAATGAACAAAGAGTCTTACTCAACCCCTGTCATCACGGCCGCGCAATCCAGCTGATGACCAATCTGTCATCTTCGTAATACCGAGAAAATATTTTGTGGTCCCGATGCCGAGAACCGGTAGATTGCCCGTGGTAGATGGCGATTGTGTAGACCCCGTAATGTCGCCGATATTGCCTTTTCGGTCTCGAGCTTCCTATCAAAAGAGAACCATAGGCTTGCCAGATTCGGCCAGTTGCAAATCTAGGATTAGGGTTAAAACATTAATCAGTGGCGAATAGGGAAGAGATAGAAGAGAAGGGTCCTTACCTAGACATAGCAATATGTCTGTGCGGCCATAGTAAATAAGTAGCAAGGATTTTCATTTGGAAAAGGTAATGTAAGCCACAGTATCGGGAGGATGGGTTGTACAAAGTGAAGGAAGGCGCACGTTAGAATCAGAAGCTAAAGGCGGGGCGGAGTATTGGTTACTCCGGCCACCTAATTACTCTGGTCTATATCAGGGCACATATTCGAGTATATATATGGCCATACTTGACTACTATTCTAGAGCTCAATTCAGAAGTTCAATAGTTAAATAAATGCTATGATACATTACTATTTGCTATAACCTTTCCAATAACCCAAAAATGCGGCTGGAACATGACAACCATGGGTATACAAGGAGGATATAGCGATGTAACGATATACCATAGCTAAAGCCAAAAGATATAAAGCATGTTGATCTCTGGCTTCCTATTTATAGGCAGGAGTCATTGCCTTTTAGAGTCGTAGCACTTATGGTAGCTATTGTAGCTGTATGCTAGTAAAGCCATGCCTGCCCGC
Source organism: Xylogone sp. PMI_703 (assembly GCA_021399445.1). Lineage (NCBI taxonomy): Eukaryota > Fungi > Ascomycota > Leotiomycetes > Xylogone > Xylogone sp. PMI_703. The sequence continues at coordinate 4,904,780 of JAJTUQ010000003.1, forward strand.
TTCCCCTGCCATATCGATATTCGGCTCTCTGATATAGGGAGTCCACTTTAAAGTACACCATTGGTCACTTTGCTATTAAGAAAACTCCACCCAAACTTAAGTTATGACTGACTTACCCGATAAACGATAGTCCAGGTAGGAATGGTTGCATCATCTAGAAGAGTCCAACAAATCACTCTGCTGCTGGTCATGACTCTGTACCCGAACTTATCCCAACACTGGGGCAACTACTTCGAATCTGATCAATGCGAAATGTGAGTGAGCAGTGATATACAATGCAGAGCAGCGGTGCGGCGTCTATGGGAAGCTTATCTTTCGAGATCTTTTGAGACAGAGGCCAACTATGGAAGCCGAAAACTGTAAAACCCAATACAGATATATATGTTCTAACCCATACACCAACACGAGCATTTACGTATGGGCTAGCCTACTCACCAATCTTTGAAGTTGATTAGCGAATTGATAGCCCATAGGCCAATATAGCTCGTACTCGCACTCTCAACATAGTTGCAAACTGTAAGCTACAGGCTGCAGCACACTCAACTATTATAATAGCCTATAACTACAGTATGCTCAACTATTATAGTACACTTAACTTTATTATAGCCTATAATTACAGCACACTTAGTTATTATAATAGCCTACAATCACAGCGTACCTGCTCACCATAATAACCTATAAATATAGCAAACTTAATAAGAACCACTATAACCCACTCAGGCTATAAGCTCTAAGCTTTCAGCCTTATTAAACTCGGTAACTCAGTGACTGTACAACGATAACTATACTCGATCATACAATTAGTAGTAAATTGGCGTACGGGCTAGTCCATTCAGGAACCGAATATATTTACGTATGGGCCAGAACATATAGTATCTTAGGGGATCTTCATAGACAAGACGTTAAGTACAACTAGACGATGTTAGTCTAGAGAATGTAATGAGAAAATCTTTGACAGTGTTTAAAGAGAGACCCCTCTAAAAAACGAAATCAAAAAAGGGTTTAAAATGCCTACAGACGAACAAAAGCAAAGCTAGAACAAGGCTAGGAACGATAACAGAGAAAGAGGTAAAGTCCTTAAACAAGCACTTGAACTTCGATAACATATATACAATAATATTGCAAAATCAACAGGTGGCTAGCATCGGGGGCATATTCCCAATTTTCTACTCAATTAGAGCGTAAGGCCTCCGATATTTCCCTTGATTAGAAGCCTAAAACCAGTTCATAGAGGTGTGACGCGTATTAGGGTTCAACTCCTAAAGTTTCTCGCTCCCGGTGGCAGAGCACCTCCTTCAATGAACTGAACAAGTACATGCGGGATATATATTGTCACTATCATTCTACCACGTATGTTTTACGCAAAAAGGCATATAAACTTTCAATAGAAGATCACAAATAAAGGAGTATATGGCTCTTCCATCGGCTAGCAAGGACAACCAATCCGGTCATTACAACTACGATCATGGAGCGATTTATCAATATTCGCTTTAAATTTGTCAGGTATAAGTGATTTATCAGGCGTGATCGATTTTACTGGCACTTGCGCTTATTTTCTTTATGCCTTTTTCAGATAAAATTTTCCTAGGGGTGGCAACTTCGTAAAAATATAAGATATTCACGCAAAAGTGCATATAACTGCCTACAAATAGAGATGAATCGTTTCTTCATTTAACTTTTGAACTTGTACTAGTTAACTAGCTATTCTTAACCCTTCAAGACCCCTGGGGACCTCTGACTTGTAGGATTTAAGCAGATGTAGCCAGGCAAGAGCAAGCACTGGAAATCCTGGAAGGATTGGCCTGGCAGTTGTCCAAGTAAGATGGGATGGAGACTGTAGGCGCAGCAGTGTATGTAGCACAGAACTCGGTGAAGCTGGCAGAGCCACGAATGGCAGCTCGGAGACAGTTGTCGTGGGCACAGTTAGGGGCAATAGCACCCGTGGTGGTACTGGCAGCGGTTGTAGTGACAGTGGAAAGGGTGGTGGTAGTGGTTGGGAAGACAGTGGTAGGAATGATGCTTGGGTCAGCAAAGGTGACAGCGGTTGGAAGAGCAGAGATAGCATCGCTTCGAGACTTGGTCTGGATCAAGTGGTCGAAAGATGGAGCCCACTCAACACGGGGGGTGAATGGCTCAAAGTCCCAGAGATAACCAAGAGTGCGAAGAACGGAGCTGGCACAGTAAGAGACAGTCTCGCCAAAGGAGTTGGTACCGAATTGCTCAACTGCACCCTGTTCAATCCATGGGGAGATGAGCCAAGTTGGAACACGGCCACCAAGACGGTCAAAGTTGTAAGTATAGGTAACGCCGTTGGGAGCAGCCTCAGAATAAGAAAGATTGTCAGGACGAGGAGCAAGTGGGGGAGCAACGTGGTCGTGGAAACCACCAGTCTCATCAAAGGTAATGATGAAAAGAGAGTTCTCCCACTGAGGACCAGCACGAAGAGAATCGTAGACCTTCTTGATGAAAGCCTCACCGTCGGAGACCAAACCACTGTCGTGCATAGAAGTAGTGCCAACACCACAGCAAGATGGGTTAAGGTAAGAGAAGGTTGGGAGGTTTCCAGCTACAGCATCAGTGTAGAACTGGGTCATGGGGACAACCAAACCGGAGTTGTTGGTGGCTTGAGTCCAGGTATAAGCCTTAGCCTCAGGACCAGTTCCACCGGCAGTATCCCAGTAGTTCTTCCAAGTATTGCCAGATTCAGTCACCGCCTGGAAGATTGAGGTAAAGTTGAATCCGTAGTTATAGTCGGTGCCGAGGTTCTTGCCGTGACCGTGGGAGCTACCGGATGTAAGAGCCAAACGGTTGGGATCAGTTGGCTAGAAATATACAGTCAGTCACACAGTTGCAGGATAAGTTATCTAAAGAATTTCAAAGACTTACGCCGGCAAGATCAGAGTGCCAGTGGTTGAAAGTCAAGAAGTTCTCAACAAGGGAAGTCAAGACGGGGACTTGATCCTCGGTGTAGTAGTTCATAACTTGAATAGCGAGAGCCGTAATATTGGCCTTGGAGCCGTAGTTGTGAATTTGCTCAGTAATGAAACCCAGGTTGTTTGGGACAAGAGCACCCGAAGCGATAGCAGCGTTATCGGGAGTGAACTCGCCGTAGAATTCCATGTTGTTACCAGTGACAGCATGGCTGGGGTCGTTGGCAACAGAGTCGAAGTCCTTGGGCTCAGAGCAGAAAGAACCAGCGCTGGGATCAGAGATGTTGTAAGGGTTGCAGTAAGGACCATTGTTAATGGGGTTCTCAATGCCCTTGTGTGTCTGACCACCTAAAAGGTTGTCGACAGAGCGGTTCTCCATGCACAGAAAGATGACATTCTTGATCTTGTCCTTCAGGTTCTGGATGGAAGCGGGTGAACCTGGTGTAAGTGGCTGGGCCGAGGCGGCAGCGGCAAAAGCCAGCATGCCAATGAAAGCAGCGGAACGCATCTTGAACAATTGGCTTGTGAAAAGAGCAGATTGTCAAATTGAGGATTGAGATTGACCTGGCCTTGCTGGGTTGGAGAGTGGAAGGGGTTGTTGGTGAAGCGCGGAAAGTCTTATTTATACCTTCTCGCAGCTACACGTGGGCTCACCAACCCGTCCAATCGAACAGTAGGATTTTCCAATCGCATACTCATGATAAGATTTTGCACGTTGTCGCAACGTGCGTTGTGCTGATACCGTGGATACATCATACAAGCATGTTGAGGTGCAGTGCGCACAGACAGCTCCACCATGAAGCTTGGTTCCTGAGCTTCCCTCTTAAGCCATTCAAGGCACCAGGGACCCAATACATGCTGATGCCATGCACGTCGAGAAGCAGCGTGCTGCACTATTGAGTTTGTGCAGCTTCGAGAAGCTCTTAGTTACATGCTTACTGTTCTGTAGGACGAGGCTCAGGGTACGCAGAACCAATCGCACAGCGATTCTTTCCACGTGATCCGCGGGAAGCAATGCGTAAGTGGGATGAGAAGCATTCCAAGCAAGTACGCCCAATTGCTTTGCTGGAGCTTGCTGGAGCTTCGCTGCAAGGTTGAGCTTGGCTCGAGGTTGGTCCCTGAAAGCTTAGCTACCCATGGCACCCAGGGCCAATCGCGTCTTGATGCTATACACATGCCCTACACACGCCGTGCCGTCGGGAAGTAGTGTGCCGAGTTTTGTGTGCTATACGACTTGCCCTTATGCCAGTCGGGTCCGAGAAGTAGGGATGCGGTTGCTCTGCCGCAACGTTGAGGCAATTCCTGTCGAGTTCCTGGAGCTGTACAGGGAATACTGCGGCACATGTGCGCCAATCAGAGTAGTATAAATGAGCACGAAGCCACCAGGTTGTTTTCTAGACGGGGGCTTGGAAGGTTAACTCAGTTAGACGAAGGTTATTAAGAGCCACACCTTGCTATAACGGGTCTATTATAGCCAGCCGACATTCCCGGATGAGTTACTTGGTAAGAGCCATTCTCTGCTCGGAAGGTGGTATTGGTATGAGTACACGGGTAAATGCTACTCCCGTGAGGGACAACACAACATTACTATGAATGCGAACTTCAATTGTGTCGGACAAAAGCTCCTGTTCAAGAGTAAAGTAAAGGCTATACAGTACATAGACATAGATTATACTATAGAGGCTTATGGACTTTAGGGTCCAATCCTATAACTGATCCATTTCTAATACCAAAACATCAGCAGCGTACTGAGAAGCTTTCCTTTCGACAGCGACTAGAGACAAAGTAGGATATTGTACGATGATTGCCTACTAATAACCAAAATTAGATATGATGTGGCATGTTATGTAGATAAATAGAATGCGATTTTACAAACTGTGCGCTATTCTACAATCTAGCCTTAGACAATCAGCTACACTTCCACGCTTCAGTAGAATTACGACCACGACAGGGCCCCTACATTCGCCCTGGAGATGCCGATTCTTTCTATATTTTGGGGGTTTAAAGATTAATTAATCTATACCCTGTTCACGGCTGCAAGTTACCTTATTTACACTGCTAGTTGACTAACCCTGTCACGATCCTTGACCAGGCGAAGGGTCCGATCTTTCATTGTGGAATCTTAAGTACGGCTTTCCCATACATCTGCGCTTTATCAAGTTTATAAACCACCTCATGAAGTTCAGAAAGATCAAACAGCTCAACATGCGGCACTATGTCACCGTTGACAGCCATATCTAGAAGCTCTTCCATTTCCTCTTCAGTCCCCACCGAGGATCCAATTAACTTCAGACCTCGTATAGCTACGGTAAATGGTGAGACTTGCAATTTTCCCATAGACAGTCCAACACAGACAACTGTTCCCAAAATTCGGACGAGCTGAAATGCCTGGACATACGCAGCATCGCTGCCAGTTGTACAGACGACAGCGTGGGCGCCATAACCACCAGTGAGATCCTTGACAGATTTTTCAATGTCATCAATCTCATAGTCCAGATACACCTCTGCGCCAAGCTCTTTGCATAACTTTTCCTTCTCCTTCCCTGTATCAATTGCAATAATCCTATAGCCCATCTTCTTGGAAATTTGCACTCCAAGGTGACCCAGGCCACCTCCTGCTCCCGAGATCACAATCCACTGTCCTTTTTTCAAGCCAGTTTTCTTGATGGCGCCAAACACTGTGATGCCAGCACACAATAATGGAGCGGCCACCTCACTTGGAAGTTGTGGCGGAATCTTCGTCACGAATTTGGCAGGCGCAACAGTGTATTGCTGAAATGTGCCGGGAACATCACGGCCGGAATTCGACTGATTTGGACAGCGAGTGCAGTCGACAGAGCAGATTTCGCAGGCACCGCAAGCGCTGTAGAGCCATTTCACTCCAACACGTGAGTTCATGAATGACGGAGGGACATCTTCTCCTAGCTCAATTACTTGTCCAACCCCTTCATGACCACCGATGTTCACAGCCATTCTCTTAGTCTCTCCGAGAATAGCATGGACATCTGAGTGGCACACACCGCTGAATTCTAGTTTTACGAGGACTTGTCCTGGGCCTGGGCTCGGAATGGGAATGTCATGCTTGAGATACGGTTTGGTCTCCGGACCAGGGCGGTCAATCCATGCGGCTGTTTGCGCCATTGTATAAACGATAATACAAGAGAAGGGAGAAAGAAAGTGAAGGAAAAATTCTAAATTCCATTGCCATTATGGAATGCTTAATGTATCCGAACTTGGTGAGATATTTCGGATGTGTAGTGACGCACAGAAGGCCTCGGGAGTGCGCCACGGCAGTTAAATATAGTGCCGATTTTGCTTTCCGAAGTGCAGCACTCGAAGCTCGGAAGCAGATTAATAATGAAGAGAAAAAACGTTTTCTATCCGATACGTAAATAAACGCCTTGTATATTTTCTGAGTAAAAATAATAACGCTTATCCTAAAATTTTTATGATATTTGAAATCTAGAGATCTGAAACTTATACGTTTAATATGACCGTAATAATCCTTCAAGCTAGACTTATGGATATCGTCTATTGCTTCTGCCAGCATTAATTCCATTTTCCTAATCCACCTCTGTTATCCAGTCTGCCAGCATCCAATTTCCAATAGGATCAAGAGCCCTGCTGATTGATCCATAGTATGCAGAATCAGTTTCGAAAGCTGAAGATGCCACTTTCTCAAGGTTACTTAGCTCTGCTGGTGCAGTTGCCCATGTCAGGTCCGGACTACCATGCTGCTGTGTTTCCTCGAGTGTATCTTGCCTTGCTTGTGGCTGATCATTGCTTGCATGCTTCTTATTGTCTGAGATGGATTGCGAGGAATGTGGTTGCCCTGAAGCACCGTTCCAAGCCCCCCGATCTATCCCATTCTCAGATCGAGAACCATAAACTATATCCCACTTACTGCATAACTCGGGACCGAATGACCGGAAGAAGTTAAACTGCTCCGGAGTCTCGTTAAATACAGGGGGATCTTCTGACTGGGTTTCTTTCTTGACTGTCTGAGTCGCATGCCTAATTACTCTCTGAGCACCATGTCCTGAGGGAAAGCGTTTTGTAAGCTCTATTAAAGCCTGGTTGAGAATTTCCAACTCTGGTTCAGCTTTTGTCCATAGTGCAGGATATTGATAGCACAGAAGCTCTGTTATTGCAGATGCAAGAAGATGAAATATAAACGTAGATGCAAGCATGCCAATTTCATCTCGAGCTATAAATTCCTCGAAGATACCAGCAATGAATGAAGATGCAAGAATAGCCGCCGGGGATAAAATAGTCCCTGGCACGGCCGGTCGGTATAAGATGACAAGGGCGGTAAAATAGGGTAAATGAAGTTGCCGGGCTTTGAACTGGTAAGGCGCCAACTTGCCAGTCTGCTGGTTGTAAATGCTTAAGTCCGGAGGAAGATTCTGTATCCAGTCCGATAATCGTGTCTCAACGGACAAACGCCGGCAACGGCCAAGGGTGCCGCGAACAGAGGCTTCCGTGATATCAGCCACTATAGATGAAATTTCCACATATGCCATGAATAGATGAGCATCCTGAGTAGTAACAAAATCGTCGACTGTGGGTCTCCGGACATTGCAGTCTTCAATGCATATTGACCGTGGGCGTCCATGACTCAAAGATATCATGCAGTCTCTTACCTGAAGAATAGTCAACATAAACACCTATGCCTTTATAGGAAAGCTTCAAGTTTACAACTACTCACAAAAAGAACCCACCAGAGTTTGCGGCGGAGACTTGCTCTGGCTTCTTTTGGGTTAGGTTCCCTGTGTAGTCCAACTTGATGTGCGAGGGCTACTCCCATATGTATCCAGAAGCTACTGGCGTTCATTGAGACGTGCTCCGGACCACTAGGATTCCACCATTGCAAAATACAGATTGCGCGAATCACTGTTAGGGGATCCTTTTCAATTTCCATATGGAATAGAGCCTTTGCTCGCCGGTAGAAAGCACGACCCGCGTCTTGGAGTTGTGAGGCGGTGGATACTCTGCTCCCAGCAGCAAATACGGCTTGCAAAAGTAATATCGATGGCTTTGGTCCCTCGAGCTCATCTCGATTGACAATAGGCATCCAGGGCGCACACCTCTCCATGAAGCTTTCAATAAGACTAGAGCGCATAGCCCGTGAAGGAAGATCGAAAGCACCAATATCGCGGAGGTATTGCATATCATGCTCGGGAACATCTTGCGGATAATCCTGCGGGTACATTCGAGCATCATCTTCGTCAATTGGGACCACACCGCTAATATACTCTGCCCGGCCGAGATAGCTTCTCGGAGGATTTACAGAAGGAGTTCCATCCACTTGTTGGTGCTCGCTATTTGGTTGTGCATCGCTGGCCTGTTGAGTGTATGAGGTTGTATGTTGCCTTTGAGCGGGATTCCAAAGTGGGGCTGGCTTGGATGACGGATTCACATATGCTCCTTTCCTTAGAGGGGATCGAGATCGATCTCTATGATCACGTTTACGTTTTCTTTCATGTGGTCTTTAGTTATATGAGTTTTGAGTTAACACCTAAAGTCAACAGAGCAGAAAGAGAGTATAAAATCAATGTAACGTGAGAAAGAAGAGTACTTGCCTACATATTACATTGGCTACATAACAGTTCGAGCAAGTATCAGTACCCGGTTGTTTATCGCAACGGATCTGAATCACCACACCTAGTCAGCACTAGAAGAGTTCTCTGCAAGTCGACGTACTTTCTTCTTGTGGCATGTTGAACATGCCTTTGCCGAGATTCTTTCGCCTTGCGAGTTCTGAGAATACATTGTCATCCGCAGCTCTTGAGGCCCCATTGCGATTCTGGGGAACGGATAATAAAGTTGGGGTGCCAGACCGCAACCGTGGGGTATGGGGAACCCCAATACAATGCCTCATATCGTCATGACTAAGCAACCCAGCTAGCCAAATTAAAAGCTAATTTACTATTTTCTCTTTGTTTTGTAATGATACCCTTAAAATTAGGTATTTAGTTTTCACTTATAAGATATTACCATTCTCTCTAATAACATGCTTATTTAGAGCTATAAAACTAACTAACATGTAGCTAACAACTTTCAGAGTCTTACTCTTTCCGTTATAACACCGGGATCTGATTAATAGCTTAGTCGCTCTAAGAACCTGGATTGGTTCATAACAAAGGTATATCAGATTATCAGATAATGTCGAAGGTCGGATACTAAATGCATACATACGCGAAGCTTCAATGATCCGAAGAGATAATAACGTCAGATGGTGAAAGGGTAAGCCTGAAAAGGTGCGGTCAAATGTCAAGCGATTAAAACCTTGGGTCAAACCCTATAGAGATAACCTTTGTTAAAGCATGACTTAGTTTGGCACATCTCTGTGAAGCTAGGACAGCGGTAGCGCTAGACTTTCCTACGAAGCAATGTGCTTCTTACACGGGTAATGCTGGCGCTACAATAATACCAACAACATAGCTACAAGAAAGCATTACTCTCAAACGAGGCTGGTTGGATGATCAATAATATTCCGCCTATACTGTTAGCAGCCAACCAGGCTGAGTTATTGATCCTGACACACTGGAACCTAATAGCCGTAAGGCAGGCGTAGAGTAAGCTGGAATGAGTACGACAAAGAAGCATCTTCTCCTCGAAATCTGAATTAAAATTCTAGTAGTTTCATACTGTTTACACTCTAATAGTAACCTTTACTATTAGAAAGCCTGCTACTGCCGGCATGGTTGATGAATCTAGGAAATACACCTAAAGAAATTTGGATTATACCCAGACTTTTGAACTGCATTTCCCGCACTCCCTGAAAAACCCATTTAATAGGAAACTTAAAGTAGGAATCATTAGTGAGTGAGTAAAAGTTGGCATAAAGTATAGCACACTGGAGGATCAATCCTAGGTGGACAAATTCAACGATGATATCTAAAGGACCCGTAATCACTCTGTGCACATTATTGGTAAATACTATCACATTAATATCTTATCTTATCTTTAGTGAATATTTTCTTGCTAGTATATCTACCATAATCTTAAAATCTATATTTAGACATCGTAAATAAGGCTGAAGTTCCAAATTAAACTAGGTGGGCAGCATCGGGTATTTTTGGCAAAGTCCACGCCTTAGGTCCGAGTAAGACAGTATCTTCTTTTAGGTACTGGAGTGATTCCCATTCATAAATAAATTCCATGGAATCCTGTTCCTTAAATTCTGGTTCTAAGTTCCACTGCTCGCTCCTCTGCTGCTTTATAAATCTGCCATAAACTTTAACAATACTCTGCTGGTCTCTAGCTGAACCAAATACATACATTAATGTTTTATTTACAGATTTTGTCAGAGAAGCTCTTACCTGAATGGGGTTTGAAATATCTCCGATGATATTGTGCTATGGCTATCTTGATCAGGCAAACACAAGTACTCCCTACGCCGAATATAAGAGCGATGACTGCTTCTGCAGAGAGATGCACTTGGTATGATTAGAAATTATCCAACGAGAGGCCCTATAGAAGTTCGTATACTAACTTTTGCCCCTTTTAAACAGCAAATGCTGGTCGTTGAAGTCCTTGTATCCAACAGTATAAACATAGTTGATAAACATTGATTCTATTATGGCAGTACTTCATTTTAATTACTTTGGAAAATTGAAGAGATTACAGTATGGGTAGAAATGGTAACTGCGAATTGCCTGAGAAGTTAATCATAATTAAATCCTTGAACGTTTGCGATGAAGTTGAACAGAAACTGTTATACCTGCCTGAGTTCATGCCTGATTGTATTCAGGCTTCAACAAGGTTAGAACAAGGCTGCGTGGCTGCGTTCTACGACCGTCATGACACATCACCAGCCTTACCTATCACTTTCGCCGTTTCCTAACATGCTTTCGCTATCTTCTTTTCCATGCAGACATCATGGTATCCGATCCAGATTGGTTGGGACTGCAGAATCTATGCTTCAATTGCTCCAACGGAGAGCGAGGACTTGAGGGATGCATTTGCAGTGATACTCCGTCTTTTTCGCATCTCTCAAGCCAATATGTTGAGCTAGAACAGTACCATCCCATCATTCCGGGTATGGAACTCTTAGGTGACTTGACTCCTCAAGATTCACTCAGCTTTTTGAACAATGCTGCATCGCCTGATGGTGAGATGTTGACATTGGATGCGCAAGGATGTGAGTCGACCACACGACGGCTACCCCAAGGGGATCAAATTGTTAAAGACAGTTCAGATGTAAGACTCTAAAAGTTTCTTACAAATTTAAGGTTACTAACTATATAGATGCAATTGTCTCCATCGTTTCCTTACGATATTTGTAACACACGTCCTCATCAAATCAAAACTGGGAATGCGGAATTATTTGAACCCCCGGAAAATGGTACACTTCAGCCTCCTGAAACCCCGAAAATTGGACAACCAAATATACGTGATGCACTAGATCAAGGTATGAGGCGTCGAGATTACACACCGGCCGAGAAAGAAACCTTCGAAAGATGGATCACAGCCAATCCAATACCAAACAAGAGTCAGAAGTTGGAATACACCAAAGAGAATAATCTTACGTTGAGCCAACTTCAAAATTTGATCAATAATCGGAAGCGTAAAGCGAAGAAGAATCAGACTCTTCAGAAGATGGTACAGAATACAACAGTAGAGCCATCAAACAAAGGGCATACTTTGCAAGGTAGCATTAACTCTTTATTGCGAGGCCTTACTAGCTTCTCACTAATATATCATAGAATCAGCTTCGCCTCCAGAAAATGAGACTGCTATTAGCTTGTCCATAAGTGGCACACTTGCCGTACCTCTTACAAACTCGAGCATAATGGGCAGTTTGAGCAGGAACACATCCTATTCTTCTATTGGAAAGTACCTTGAAGACCCAGAAGATCCAGTTCCGGTTGCAGCAATCGAAAAAGCGGCACAAGAATATCCGCCACTTCCTATGAGCTCTCTACCTGGTGAAATCAGCCTTATCAGTGCTCTCCATAATGACACACCTCCAAAACCGCTTGAAGAGCAACCCCGGTCTGTATCTTCATTCTCTTCTCAGAGAGATGATGGGGAAGGTTGGCGGTCAGGCTGGGGGGACGCAGTTTTCCTGGCAGTACCGGGACTTAGATCTGGGCGGGGCTCAATCGCGTCAGATGATCTATTCTCAACTGGGACAGGCTCAGTCGCTTCAATAGCTAGCATAGCCAATTCATATACCAGCTCAATAGCTAGTATAGCTCATTCGTATACTAGCTCAAGGATCCGAATGAAAAAAGGTCGACGAGAGAAATATATGAACGTTGCGACGTGGGAACGCTCCTGTCGGTTTTGTGGTAAAACCTTTACAAGTTTTCGTTATCGAAAAGAGTGGGAGGAGCACGAAACCTTGTGTGGATGTCTCCTCAAACTTTCCCCTGCACCTTTTGTGACGCAGTTTTTGATTCCGAGCAAACCTGGGAAGAACACGAAATAGCATACCATTCTCAGAATCAAAGTACCTATTTTTGCATGCTTGGTGGGCCCTCTGATGCTCAATCAACTGAAAAATGCCTATTCTGCGGATCCCTTCTGCCCACATCAAATCATTACGAGGAGGTACATAACCTCGAGCCTTGTGATTTACCACTTGACGCTCGAACCTTTAGCACGCGATTTGATATCTTACAACATCTATCAGCCAAGCATGACTTAACAAGTTATGAAACAGATATTGTCCAAAACGAACTGGATTACTGGGGACTGAAGCTAAACCTAAGCCATAATTATGGTTTGTGGCGCTGTGGCTATTGTGGGGATATTGGGGCAGACTGGGATCATCGAGTGAAGCATATTAAAGGTCATTGGCACAATGGTGGGCCTAGGTTCACCAAAATACACCCTTGGCGTTGCGAAAAGGCCAAATTCTCCAACAGTGACATGGAATACCTCCAATATTTATTCCGTGGAAAGAAAGTGGACAAGATTCATCGGCCGCAGACCCTTAATTTTAAGGGCTCTGAATTTTACGAATCCGTCATCAAGCATAGGATACGTTTAAAGCAGTGGCCAGAGCTGGGGTAATTAACCAATTTCATTTCAATTTTTCCCTTAATATTCCGTTTTGCTCTTTCCGCATATCATGGATATTAATATTGCTCTCAGGACCACAAATGTCCACGTCGAACAAACCAACGATTACCAAGTGCCATCTGATTTCACGAAAGTCCCATCACTCTTCTCCCAACTTGCAAGCAGGACAAAGTCATTTCTTACATTTGCAAAATGGAAAAGGAGACGCAACAAATAAAGATACATATGTTTGATTCTTGCACGGGGAACTTGTACATACGATGTAGTAACCATATATAGGGACAGAAATCATAGGTAGAATTAGAGAAAGGAATATGCGTGAATAGAAGATATACATATGACTGGGGCAAGAGAAATCCTTCCAGGATTACAGTTATAGATGTGACGCGATGGATATTCATTTGTGATGTCGAGACTAGACGTTTGGGCAGTGGTTATAGCTAATTTTCAATCTTTACTTCTAATGAATAAACTACTGACTATTTTATAGAATAGCATATCAGTTGAAAAGTTAAATGTAAAATACGTCAGTGTTATATTTGGAGAATTAATTCTTCGAACAGATGCGATTTCTCAGAAAGCTTCACTTCCTGGAGCAAAGGCTATGCCTTAAGCAACGATATTGTGCCGATAGATGAAAAGTATCGGTTAGCGAATTCCCAGAGTGATATTGCGATGCTACTAGTGCGATTCTTTTCCAGCTGCTATGGCATTGAATTACAACAAGGATACGGGACGTAAAGCTGACTTTTCAATAATTCCCTAATCTCCACGGTGAATTCGTGGAATTCACATTCTCATTTGATGTGTCGTATCTCGTGCGGCGCCTGGTTGGTTGTTTTGTGAGTGGTCGTACGGTGACCAATCAACGATCGAAGCGCCGTGCAGGAAAATCCGCGCCAGAGGCTCCGAAGGCTATTGCTATGTTTCACTTATGCAGTATCATAGCAAAGCATGGGCACCGGCAAATTCGGGGGTGGGAGGAGGGTTGTTATTGATTTAAGAGGCCTTTTTGGCAAGGGCATGTGTTCCTGGTTAAATTAAACTCGGGTTGTTACTTGGTGAGTATTTCTGTGGTAGGTGTCGATGATACGTGTTTTTTTGCATTCCGGGAGTACTGGACTATAAGGTTCTTGCTAGTTACTTGATGAGAAATGATTAGACCTTGATGTTTCAGTGTGAAATTTTGATATCCAATCATTAGGATTTAACTGCGTTTGGCTTTCTCAAGAAGACAAATAACCCGGTAGGGCTAAGTAATAGGTTCATTCCGTAGCAAATATCCTGACCCCTTAACTTCGGAGACAATTGTCCCTCTTCATCCATCTCTACCCATACACTCTCCAACACTTGTTTTATTCTCGCCAAGTCACCCCACCGAGATATACGCCATAATGTGGTTATCTTTTCCCGTAAGAGATCGATATCGATCTTCCGGAACACAGAGCAGCCTAGAATAATCAGTGGCCAGCAGTAATGTTGACACCAGTAGAATTCCAAGCTCTCGGCATTCTCTAAGATCTCAAACGCTTGTGATACTCGACGACGAATATCTGGGTGACTCGCGCAGATCTTGGGCTCGTTTAGTTTACGTAGTAGAATATCGGCAGCCAGCGGATGTAACGGGACTGCTTTCCAACAGTCCCGTTGGTAGCATGATTCTTTGCCACGAGCGCACCATGGTCAATTCCGTACTGCCGCTACCAGTCAGCCAATTCATCCTGTAGTCTTATCATCAGTAGCTTCTCGTGGTATCCTAGAGGCATCTTCCGGGATAAACAGGAAAGTTGGATGATGAGGCGATAAAACTGCGGGGAGGTCCCAACCAGAGGGGAGTTATTCCTCTTCGGAGGCGTCCGAAAGAGGTCGTACGGCGAAGTAGACCTCAATCTGCTTCTAAAACGTTTCATAGGAGAGCCAGCTAATCTCAGCGGCCAAGAAGATGGTGGCGGTGGCGTTATACAAAACCGATTCGGCGAACAGTCGTTGAAAAGGGGTGATACCGCGGTGGAGGTTCTTGGCTACGTCGTTTCTCTTAAAAATCAGCCATTGAGCTGCCGCTTGGAGATGTGCCATTGTTTGAGACTGGGAATAGTTTTGCCACCGCTATTTACTTGTAGTATCTGCATTAGCTGTAGTCCCTGCATTACATGTCCTGGCACGGTACAGGAGCTATTAGTGTAGATAGTGTTGGGCTTTCTGACCTCAAAAACACACAACGAACAAGCCAGGGTCGTCAACCATTCCTCATTGCCATCACACGCATTTGCTTCAAGTAGGGCTCGGGTTATCTTAATGGAGGCGCAATAGCGTCTCATGGCAATGTCTCCGAAGGCCGGATGGAATTTAGAAACAGATAATGCGGCACATACAAGACACGCATTCATAAGGGCAGGGTGATGTGCTCCAAAGAAGTAAAACCGATTGTGGTCCGCAAAGGCCGGGGGAACGTGTGGCCGCAAGATTTGGACCATCACCGTGGAGGCAAATTGGCTAAAGAGTACATTACGAAGTTGGAGCTCAACAACCTCGTTGCTGGATGGAGAGGCTGGGATTGTCAGTGATACCGCAGCATGGTTGGAAGGCGCTTCCACTGTTGTGGGCGAGTCTACGCTGGGATCTGGCACCACCGGTCAGTTTCCATCAGCTTTCCCGGCCCGAGATGGATTGGATGGCATTTCAGCATGATTCGGAAGGTGGAAAGGAAGTGGAAATGGGGCGTATTTACCTGCGGGCCACACGCAGACCGTGTTGGTTCGCGAACACGCTCCGCAAATACCATTCACTTCGTCACACTTCTTGCGCTTCTTCCGGCCTGTCGAGGTCAGCAAGCCCGCATTTCTCACGTTGAAGTAGGTGGACAAGACGAACAAGGGAAACACCCCGTCTTCTTCCTCATCCGCGGATGCCACCTTGCCGTGTGGTAGAGGTGATGGAGAGAGGACATCCTGGGAAGGAGAAAGAAACAAATCAGAGTCTAAAAGAGGCTAGCTGTAGACCTACGTAACGTCCGGCTCGTAGATATGTAGGAGCACCAGAAGAGATCGGGATAAATATACCGTAGTACGATGGGTGAAGAGCACGACGGGCACCCGAGAACCGTTGCTGCTCAGCTTTTCAGCCTCATCCGTCCCCTCGACAGGGAGATTCTGATTGCTTTGAGGCTGGGCACCACCATTCGACCCCCAAGGGGTTACTGTGAGTGGACTCTACCGCTGAATTGCATGGGAATAATTCCATCGTGCGCTGCTGCACGTCGCAGCGGCTGCTGACTGGCCAATGCTCGGCGGAGTCGCTGCCAACTCCACCCAACAAGGACGAACGTCGCGGGATTTGCATGCAGGTGTTCTCAGCGCCCTAGCCTTGCCCTGGGGTTGGCCGTTTTTGTCAAGAAGTAACACGGGTGGCATCCAAACATGGCTCCGTGTGTGGATTGTGAGACGTTGCCTGACCGTGACCGTGAGAGTCGAGAGTACATACATGCCGTGCCGGGAGGCCGTGTGACTGCGGATCTATTCATGACGCGGCTGCGAAAGGGTACGCGCAGGATTCTCTTGGCTTAGTGGTGGGCTGGGGGGCTTTAATTTCCTTTTTCTTTCTCATTGGAAAAGTAGAGAGAGACCTGAAAGATACATGATTGCAGTTGGGAATCTTCCTCCTATACTCAGCCCAGCCCCATGTCACCACATCGTCCGCCGCTCCTGCCGTGTCATATTGCAGCTCCTCCATTGAGGGCGACGAGCCACTTTTTGGCGGCATCATTGGCGGCTGTACCGGCAACAAGCTGCGTGACAAGCTTGTTGATCATATCGGCCTCAGTGATAAGCCCCAGGCGGATGACATCTAGGGTTAGCTCGACTATGTTGTGCTGCTTCAGGGCGCGCTCCATGTGTTCTGTGCCAACGGGTCAGTCAAGTAGATAAGCCACAACGGCGAAGGAATCCCTATTGTCTCCCATTAAACCTACTTCTAATGACAATATTGTCGCCCTTGGTAATCTTGATCTTGTATTCATCAGCTCGTTGGGAGCGTAGTCGGTTTTCAAGCTAACCGCGTGCCCCCAGCCTTCGACCTCGTAATAATTCCCGGCCTTGTTTCGGAAGTTGTAGTAATGCTGGTCTATTGAGTAAGAATGGAATCACTTTAGCCTGGATACACCATATACCAAATATCGAGCGCTCTTCTACAGTAACGATGATGCGAGTAATTCGTAGTTGAGGTTTAAAAAAAACGTACTTTTCTCTCCACCTTCTTTTCCTTCTTCATCCACAATAATATAGTCTTCGGGTTGGATCCCTCGGACCTGGTGCAATATTTGGGTAATAGACTGGTCTTCCTCTGCTGAAATGTTAGCCTATATTCAGTCCAAGGGATCCTATTGAGGGAATGTGCAGAAGACCCGTGGAGCTTACTGTATATTATGATCCCTTTTTCGAAGCGTGCCTTACCCGAATAGCAGATGATGAAAAAGACATCACTATACCCAACCAGACGAATCTTCCCTTGCCATCGTTCGCCATTGATCATGAGATCCCAAGCATTGATATCACTTGCGTGGTAGGGCCTCGATCAGCCTTGGACTTGTTAGGACGGTCACCTTACGTACTGGTCACATTCTATACTCTTTGCTTGGACGGTTCGGTCGAAAACTTTTAGGATACGATGGTATGATGCCATGTCTAAGGAGTTGACTCGAAGATTTGGGCGAAAATTGAGATGTGAAATGAGATGCTAAGCGCACGCGTGAAGGAATGAATCACAAAGGAAGGCTGTGCTTGATTGTCATAACTTTGTACCAGGACACCACCCACATAAACTGTCTTGTCGGTGCCTCCGCTCCCTTGAGCAGAACCGATGTGGTTGGCTGGAAGTAGCATAACACCCTGTTTGGCTTATCACTCGTGAAAGAGACCCGGGATCTTCATGCAAACATTGATCACAACCACTCTCCTTGTCCATTGCGGGCCCGAGTGGTTATTGAGGCTGTGAGGATCAAAACTAAACACAATCAGGCAAGGGGTGTGGAGACTGGTCTGGTTTAACTCGTTTGCATTGAGTCTTAGCTACAGATAGCTGACTCTCTCCCAGGTAAACGGGCTGTGGTGTTGTGTGCCACAGCGCTTGGGTATAATTATCGGAGTGGGAGGCTTCACTCACATATCTTGCTCTGGCCAAGACTATAGCTGAGGGCTTTTTACATAATAATCGCATTACTTTTCTCCCAAGAGTCTAGCTCACATACAAACCCAACCCATCAACCAGAATCATGGATTCAACAAAGCTTCTCAAGATGCCAAAGGCACCGAAGATGTCCAACATATCTCCCCAACTCAAAAACGCAGTCAGTTCGTTTGGTTCGCTTGAAAAATTCGTCTCTGAACCTGAAAAACGATTTGAAGGCAACCCAGAAAAGTTACGGGCTGCGCTGAACCTCATGTTAATTCCTAAATTTAAGCCAACCTTCGAGGCACCCCCTGAACGTATAGGATATAAATAGGGGGTTGCCCTTGGTTCTTCTAGCACGGTGGAGCCTTCGCGTCCCCCGTATCATGCATTTGACTTGGAAACGGGGAACTTTGTAGAGAGGCCCCAAATTGATACAGGTAGTGACGATGGGCAGTATTGTATTGTCTCACACTGCTGAAAGGGCAGTGAGATCACCTACTCGGATATTTCCGAGGCACGAAAATGGGCTTTAGCAAACGCAAAGCTCGGATTAGCAACGGAAGTGATGAAGGGGAAAAAGAAAAAGATGGTAGCTGAGGACCAAGCTAAATTAAAACAGCTTTTTGGGGAATCAGATATGGCCATATGGTCAGTCTTGACAGCTGAGCAGGATGCTAAAGTGAAAGATGGGAATCGTGATGTGCAGTGCATTAAGGACTGGTGTATCCACCAACTAGAGGATCAAAAGGATTGAATTGAGGGGTTCCAGAAGAGAGAACTCCTTGAAGAAGCCGGCTTGAGCACTGGGGAAAATATTGTGGCGGATCTCATCCATATTCATGAATATGGTAAGTGGCTAGAAAGGGAATTCGATCTCCCCAAAAGTATTGATCTTCTCAAAATCGATTCTACCAGAGACAGTTCAACACTATCTGATATCTGCAAGACGTTAGCAGACAAGCCCAAATATACTATTTGGGTTGAACAAGAATTCACACTCGAAGATATTAGGAACATACTCACGGAAGATTATCAATACAGTATCTGGGTCCACAAAGAATTCACCCCTGCCAAAATTGGTGCCGAGAAACCTGGCTACGATATTTTGGCACACCTGAAGCCTGTGCTCTCCGCGATTACAAATCAAATAACTCAGGATCCGGAGGCGGCACCTGGGTAGATAATGAGTTATATATCGCTGATACCATCAGAATCCTGACCAACAATCTCGAGGAAAGGAGAGTTGGGGAAAAGTCCACGCCTTCCGAGCTGATCAGTAATGCCCGAGACCAGAGCTGGATTTTGGAGCGCATCACCCTTTCTGAAATCCAGGAATTACTCATAAAACATCCGAAATAGAGGGTTTGGTTTGTCCAGGATCCCACACTCGACATCATCGCGAAGAAACTTGTTGGTAATCCTGAGTGGCTTGGGCAAGCAAAGTCCAGACTCACTGGACTGAATGAGGCACTTCGCGAGCATGGGCAGTACCAGGCATGGCAGAAGCAGAAGCTCTCTAAAATTGCTGAGCAGCTCGTGGATGATCAAAATTGGCTTGACCAGGAATCTAGACTGGTAAAAATTGTTAAGACGTGCACGGAGCAAGTCGAATATGACAAGTGGTTAAGCAAGTTCAAGGTGTCGGATATCTTACAGGCTTCAGTAAGTATCAAAAAGTCCAAGAAGCCCCCACTATCCTTGAGGCAATTGAGGAGATACGCCGACGCCTAGAACAATGGAAATCGGCTATTAAGATTGAGGGGTCGATTGAATGTGCTAGGGAAATTTTCAAGAGGAATATCTTCTGCGGATGCCAGGGAAGGTGCAAGCACCGTCGCCGCTACATATGGCTCGATACATGTTGCATCGACAAGAGTAATAGCTCTGAATATGCTGAATCCATGTCATTAATGGGAGATTGGTATGCCAACGCCGCATTCTGTCTAGTATATCTAGACGCGAGGCTCAACGATGAGAAATGCCGGCATCACGAGTTGCGACAATGCATTCATCCTCTTTGTAAGACATATATAGATAGGGAACGCGCAGCCCGGGAATGGACCAAAGAGTGGCGGCGGTTCCAGAACCCACTTAGTGACGATACTGACGGTGATACTGATCAAGTAAATAATGGGACGGATAGCATCTCCAGCTTCGCTGGGATCGAGGGTAAGAGACCTCAGTGGTCGGAACGTGCCTGGACACTCCAGGAATTAGTCCTAAGCAAGATGACTTTCTACGCAAACTCGACATGGGAGAATCTAAGCCGACCGGTTGAGAATCTTGGTTCATATTATCATCTCTGCCCATTCCTCGAATTGTATACCAAGGCACAGAAAGCACGAAACACTTCTATTCCTGAGCCAAACAAATTTTGGGTGTCAGAAACCAAGAATAATCCCCAAAAAGTTGAAGAATATATAAAAATACGAAAGCTAGAGGTAAAATAACCCCAAGTTGTATGGCATGGTAGTCCATTTATGCTATTTATATAATTCTCATTAACATTATTCACAGGTCTGGAGCAGCAACCATGCTCATGTGAAGGCAGCATGGAATTTAATTATCGCCCTCGGAGATCTGAGATTCAAGCTTCCAAAGAACCTCAACAAAGACAATGCTGTCCTTAGCATTGAGAATGCTGTTGAGAATGCTGCCAAAGATGCACCTTACAATGGTACCTGTGAGCTCATCAAACTTTTTGAAAGTGATATTTGTGCATATACTAGCCTCCAGTCTCGTGATTATACTGGTTCCGATATGACAAAGGAAGAACGCACTCAGGTCTCGAGAAACGTGATTGATTTTCTGCTCAAATGTCTAGTCGCCGAGACAACAGAACTTGTTCGAGAAGATAGAAAGTACATTTCCAGATTCAGCTATGTGGATAGCCTCGATGGCTGGCAAGATGGAACTGTGAGACGCAAATTTCCGGCCGAGAAAATAATGAAACTAGCTCAGAGCCGTGAATCGACAGTTGAAGTGGATCGAGCATATTCATTGATGGGAATATGTGGAGTCCGTTTTCCAACCTTCAATGCTGAGGGCTTAGGCAAGGCTTTGACACGACTCTTTGATGAGATTATCATTTCATCCAACGATGTTTCTGTGTTTAACTGGAGTGGGTGTGACTATGGAAGTCATATTAGAGGACGATCGCTCTACCCTTCTGACCTAAAAGCATTCATACCTCAACAACAGCAACTTAACGATGCAAATAAAACCCTAGCGAAAATAAACCAAGATCGTAGGAAGGAGCTAAAGATGACCTATGATAACCTCTTCGATATTCTCTGTAAAACGATCAATGCGATGAAGAAGAAAAATTCAAAGGATGTTCCGATCGAATGGATACAGGGGATCATTGTCTTTTTACGGGTGGCTCCTATGACAGTAATCCAGTCGCAGCTTTTAAAAATTGCTAAAATTCTCAAGTACGTCCAGGATCGCGGCTGGGACAATCTTTCTGCAGCCATAAAGCCAAAGAGCAGTCTAAAGCATGAAACGCCAATTGCCTCAAATACCGCCCCAGTAGTAACATCAAAATACATAAAAAAGAATGTCGAGGGAGTAAAGGCTCTAGGGTCAAAATTTGGTAAAAAATTTCGATGCCCTCGGTTGGTATTACTTCACTACCCGCCAGTGGCCCGCCATCACCACAACCACCGCAGACCACGATCGAAGATACAGCGGACAAGAAAAGCCCATGGGATGTGCTTCGTTCAGCTGTCAAGGATTACATAGAGAACATCACTCCTAAGCACCACAAGAGAGAGGAAGACAGTGACAGTGGGGGGGAGAGTAGCGACGAGGAGGAAGAGGAAGAGGATGGAGTTGGGCACAACTCTGAGCAACAGTTACTTCAATTCCCACTTCCTGATGATATTGAGAACATGATAGTTGAGATTGGAGAGATAAAACGTAAAGACAAGCCTCCATCCTGGACTGACGGCGGAAGTATGATTTCGCCTAATCCTATTATCATCAATAATTCAGGTATTGAAGGCGTCTTCGACATCCAGCGTATTATTGTCCAAATGGAGGATGCCGAAATGCAGCGCCTCCGCCGCCAGATCCGATTAGCAGCCAGCCCGTATCAGAAGATATCTGGGAACTGCATCATTAGCACCGGATTTGCAATGATCAAGATCCAGTTCCAGTGCGAGGCTCATATACTAGAAAAGCAACTTGGTGTAGTAGAGATGGTGGCTAATAAGATCCTCAAGGAGCGTAAGGGGGAACGGGATGATACTGATGGTGAGACTAAGGATGCTGCTGGAGAGTCAAATACAGGGGAAGGGGATTGAGAGACCGAGCAAGAGGAAGGGAAGAAAAAAGAAGATAATTCGAACATCTCCATCCTGAGTAGCATTCGACGCCAAACTGTAGCAGAAAAGAAGGCTAGTCAAATGATTAAGTTCATCGAGGAGCCCCTACTTGACGCCATAGCGGGTGAGTGGGTTTTGGCACGGTTTTCAGGAGCTGAAGGGGCCAAGTGGTTCTTATGTCAACTAGAGCTGGGCTCGACGCATGCCCTTTATTGCTACCGCATCCCTTCCAGTGAGATCAACTTTGATGAACTGGCAATTCCTGAATCCACATTGGACACGATATGGCGCACATACATAAAGCGCAAGAAGCAGAAGTTGTGCGATCTCCTTGAAAGGTATACCGACAGTAAGGACTTTGTCAGTGACGCTGCTGCTACTAAGAACGAGGCTTTCAAGTCCGGAACACAAATAATACAACAAATGACCTCTAAGAAAGGGGAGGCTGAGACCGATAGTGGTAAGGAGATTGATGTGCGGCAGCTGTTGGATACCAGCATTGACATCTCGTTGGCTCTAAGTGATTCTATCGCTTCAGCAGCATTGAGCAAGATTCTGGAATACCATGCTGATAAGCTTGAAGAGAAATTAAGCGTGGAAATACTCAAGCAGACCCCCAATGCCCTTCGTTCAGCTGTGCAGAGCTTGGATGAAAGCGGAGATTGGCTTCCCGCGAAATTTCATTCTGCTGAAACAACTCACATGTTTTAATCCGATTGACACTGCAGCGTATTTAGAGAAATTACAGTATGGCTCAATATAACTTCCTCGTTAAGTCCGAAAAGATGCCACTGTTGAGACAAAAAACATCGTGCTAAATATAGGGGATACTTTTACGAATATGGGCGACAAAGCAGCCACAGGACGATGACCACCAGCTGCTGCCGCTGCGGCCACCACGACTTCCTCCTCTTTTGACCACCATGGCCAACAGAATTTTGAGGCCGAGTCTACCTCCAGCATTAACATTTGCATCATTGCAGGCGGATAACATCAGCATTCCAGATAGGTTGGCTGCAACCGATGATGTGGAATCAACAACAGTATTGGCTACAGATGCTGCGGGTGCTGCCGAAGAGGCGGCAGAATGGCGCCATTCGATGGACCGCCATCTGGACACTAGGAGCGGGAATTCCGCCGGGTGCAACCATCCAGCAATATCACTTTGTACGTTACAGCCCACCACCAACAACGCCCAAAGGATACTACAGCCATCAGACCGCGCTTCACATTGCTGCGAGTCAGGGCGATAGTTGTAATATGGTGAAGCTGCTACTGGACCGCGGCGCAGATGCCGGACCATTGGACAAGGACGGCCGGATGCCCCTGCATCATGCTGTCATTGTCGTAGCGCAGGCCGCAGGCCGCTACAATAACGGCAGTCGCAGGAGCACTTACAGTGATAACGACAGTAACAGCGGTAGTGGCGAAACCAAAGAAGCAGAAAAGACGCTCCGACTGCTGCTTCAAGCACAAGGTGCAGGAGCTGACCCCCGCGCTCTGGATCACTCCGGCCGCTCAGTACTGTTTACGGCCGTGGCCGCTGGCAGCGAGGCAGCTGTGGAGATAGTCCTAGGTGCCATAGGCTGTGAAAGCCTTGCAGACTCCAGCTCCAGCTCCAGCTCCAGTTCTGGGTCCACATGGTCTGCATCCAGTATTAGCCGCCGAGGTATTCAGGTTGCCCAACGAGCCTGATGCACAGGGTACCCTGCCTCTGCATCTGGCTGTGGCTGTGGCATCTGGATCGGAATCTATGGTGACATTATTGTTGTCCAGCGGAGCGGATATAAACGGGTGACATGGGTGTAGTATAGAGTGCAGCAAGAAAGGTCAATAAGGTGGCAGTTGCATGTTCGGCCCAAATGTGGATATAGATATGTACATGTATCTTTTTAAGGCCCAGTGGCTTCAAAGGGCTTTTTTAATGTTGTTGCATTAACCATCAAGCTTAAAAATAGAATACTGAAATAAGCTTCTCGGGGCCTAAGTGTAAATACAGTAAGTGCAATGTATTTAGCTCAAACCAATAATAATTGGTGGATCGGAGTCCGAAAAGGTTGTCAAGAAACAAGAGTGGAGCTGTAGGAGGGAGTATCCCTTTGGCCAGTGGAAATGGCTCACAGTTTACGCAAGTTTATACAAGTTATACTTTTGTAATAGAATTCCTTTGATATTATTAGTGAGATTAATTATACAGGCTCACTCATTGCACAGAATTTTTAATTTATCAAGCTCACTTTACAGTCAGATTAGGGCATTGTCGGCCACTTAAATGCCGGCAGTAAACCTATTGCACTGCACAAGTGTGAGTCACTTCCACCGGCGAAGGGGATAGTTACTCCGGCTCGAAATTTGACATTAGGACGCACACTTATCAAGGGGATGTATCCACTTGGATGCGTTCGATTGGGCTAAATTGATCTTATAGTATAATAATAGTAAAGTGTAAGAATCTCACTGTATGGGCTGCACTGTATCTCTAACGCCTTACGGCCGTTAACTTCGTTTAGCATGGTCACAGCTCCATGGCCTTGTAAGAGAAGTCCTGTAGGGCTTATAACCTATAGAGCTTACACTATACAATATTTTTATTGGGATAAGATTAAATTGGTTATTGGGTAAATAATGAAGTAAAACGAGAATAGCTAGTTGCATAACTGAACCTCTTTCCACGGTGATAATCTGTATATGATCGCAAGCTGCACTTGTGCTGGAAAACGCTCTGGCGCCAAATTGATCTTGACAAGTGGAAATAAGAACATGTCCAGGTAGATATAAACATCCCTTTATCAATACGTATAACTCTACTTGACCGCTGTTCAGTTGTTTCTATTTAATAGCTCATTAGTTCAGTTCTCACAGTTAATTAACCAGTTCTATGATCTTACATTGTTATTTGCTATAACATTTCCAACAGGTTATCAGCCTAGAGACATTGCCCTGCTATGTCTTTTGAATTCAGTTGTGTATACAACACATTGTAGCTTCTTGAAGTCATAGGTAGGGCATTCATGGGCCTTGGTTTGGGATTGGGGAACCCAGGATCAACAAGCTCACCAATACCAATTACTAGTCATGGATTGTACAGCTAGAAATTTTTACTTGATGTATGGATCTATAGGATGTGGTTTCATGGTGGTTTCATGTCTAGGAGCTATCGAAGGTTATAGATGTTCTAGCCCATACATCAATCGTACAATTGGTGTATCGGATAGAACACAGATAGCTCCAAGTCAGAAAGGCCTATCGAAGGGGCTACCTAAGGGAATACACAAGATGAAGCTTCCCAAAATGCTGTTCAAGGTGGTGGTGGCTCAAAGGTGGCATCGACCAATAGAAATTTCAAAAGGCATGCCTGAGCGAGGGCGATGGTCACTGTTTTTTTGTAGTTGTAATGTATTGGCTTAGATTATATAGAAAGAGATAACAAAAGACCAATGCGAGGCTTTGAAGGTTATAAGGGTGTCTAAAGGATAAAGTAGTTAAGAACGGAGATGTAAACCTTTATGGCATATAAATCTTTTTAGAATGATCTTCTGGCTTTGGTTTTGACAATTAGCACTGAAGTTGATGCTCTCCAGTCAAAATTCAGAGAGATAAAGTCTATGGAGCTGCTTGTAGATCAAGTGGTCTTAACGGTTTATCCTTTAACAAACTTTAGTTTTTAAGGCCACAAATTGTTCATACTAAATTGCACAATTATGGCCTTAAAATAGTCCTTAATGACTGTTTTAACTCAGATCAGATTCTATGGTCTGTAGTCTCACAGTCCAGTCTTAGAAAACAGTCCCCAAAAGCCCCTACGGTCTGGACCAGACCAGACCTGTTGGCCAGTCTACTCACCGTTACTTCACACAATGGATATCCTGAGCCGAAAATATTATGCTCGAAGAAAAGCACGATTGATTTTATTAATACAAATTATGGCCCGACTTCACAGTTCTATCCTTCATATGTTCAGTTGTCAGAAATTGTCGTTCCAAAACTCGTAATAAACGGACGGCGGTATCTAGCTTTTACTTCTATAATCACAAACATTTACGGTCAGTAGGCAAGTCCATATTGAGGGTGGCTAATGGCAGCAGTGTGAGAATCCATGCTCACTACAGTATGTATGGAGCGGCCTTCGAAGTTTTCGTGAGACATAAAGTTAGTAAAAGGCTTGGAGTATAATGCCAGAAATGTTTCCTGCTATGCCTAATCAACCTAAGATTTATTCACAGTCTAAAGTCACGCGTGCACGATGTACGTAAAGGAACATTGGCCATCATTGAGCAACTCGATGGTATTCTCGAATTACAGGTATCTGCTGGGCTATATGACGTTTCTAGGTGGGGTTCTGATTCGTGCTCTAAAGTGGGAGCCGGGTGCTCCGGAGGGTATTTGGCCGAACGAAAAACGAATATTAACAGCTCTTAAGAATGATCTGCGAGAGTCTGCGATTGGTGAAAAATCTTATTATGACATGCCTTAACAGATATACCCTCGCGCCATATAGAATTGTGGGAAACACTCTTGCAAGATGGCAGAAGGCAAAGATGGACCCTTATGTCAAGTAACGGCGCAGGTCCTATCATTCGAGTCAAGCAGAGTCTTATTTATACCACCGTGATTCACTAGACTTGTCACCTCGATTATTTCGTTTAGCTATGTTGATATCTACGGATTTAAGAATCACAGTCAAGTCATGGATCAGTATTGAATACTTGTAACACTGCTGCGCCTCCGGGAAAGCTACTCCTCCTAGGCAGGCACCCGATGCAACATGTTTTCGTACTTGTCGATACATCCCAATTGTGGTATGAAGGAGATGCTCGACAGGAACAATTGACTTCCCATAAATGAGTGACCCTGTTGCGGTGCGGGGTAAGGTCCGGCGATCTTCTGAAGATCTATATAATGTCAGGACAATGGTAGGCAAAAAGTATCACTTTCTACGCATTCCAGTCAGTATCTCATCTGCCTGGGTAATCCTTCACAATGCGGCCTCAGTTTCCTTTGGTCTTGCCCCTGGTCAGCCTGGGCATCTCAGCCTCTGTCGCTAGCTGCCCGGGGTATGCTGCAACGGATATCACGCAGACTGCGCATTCACTCACAGCGACTTTATCTCTCGCAGGCGATGCTTGCAATGTATATGGAGAAGATATAAATGATCTCAAGCTTCTAGTAGAATATCAGTCTGGTATGAGTGGAGATACTGGGGCATTAAGCTGACATCATAATTCTAACCTCGAAAAGGTCCCAAGCTTCATGTTAAGATTTATGATGCTGCAGAACAGGTGTACCAAATTCCGGAGAGCCTCCTGTCTATGCCTGCTGGTGGAGATGCAGCGCCAGATGACTTTCCGTTGACTTTCTCCTATGTTTCAAGCCCTTTCTCGTTTGCTGTACAGAGAACCGATACAATGGAGACCCTATTCAATACTACAGGCACGAATCTCATATTTGAAACTCAGTATATACGGCTGCGTACGAGCCTGCCCGATAATCCATACATATATGGGCTTGGTGAAGATTCGGACCCTTTACGGCGGCCGACAGCAAATTATTCTCGCACCTTCTGGAATGTAGGAGACTCAATGCTACCTGCTGGATCGAACCTCTATGGCAGCCATCCCATATATATCGAGATGCGTAATGGTACGGCCCACGGTGTTTTCTTAGGAAACAGCGACGGAATGGATGTGGAGATCAACAATACGGAGGAAGACGGACAGTACCTCGAATATAATGCAATCGGAGGTGTGTTCGACCTATACTTTCTACCAGGTCCGACCCCGAGCGAAGTTAGCCAGCAATATGCTACGGTCGTTGGACTAGTAAGTTTATTAATTCTATTAGCTCAAATTGACTGATGAGACAGCTAATGATGTAAAACATAGCCTGCTGAAGTTGCTTACTGGACTTATGGTTTTCACCAATGCAAATATGGCTGGCAGGATGTGATGATGCTGGCTGAAGTTGTACAAAACTATTCGATAGCAAACATTCCACTAGAGACATTGTGGACGGATATTGATTATAGTACTTAAGCTCCGCGAAGTGTAGCTGCTGTATTGAGACTAACATTCATTAGTGGATCTGCGGCGGACTTGGACACTTGACCCGGAACGATTTCCACTACCAAAGATCCAAGAGTTGGTAGCATATCTGCATGATCATAACCAGTCCTATATTATGATGGTCGACCCACCCGTGTCTCTAAATGACAGTGTATCATATAATAATGGATTGGAGGACGACGTCTTCATTAAGTATTCCAATGGAACCGTCTTCGTAGCAGCAATGTGGCCTGGTGCAACATCATGGGTAGACTGGTTGCATCCAAATGCACAAGAGTTTTGGACGGGCGAGGTCACCTCTTTCTTCGACTCGGAGAAGGGTATCAACCTGGATGGAATCTGGATTGATATGAACGATGTGAGTGATTTCCACACATCAGCACCCTACTTGCAGTAGCTAAATTTTTTCTCCAGCCTTCTAACTTTTGTCCGTATCCATGCTCTGACCCTGTTGGATGGGCTGCTACCAACGGTGATCCTCCGGCCCCCCCGCCAGTTAGGACCACCTGGCCACCATTGCCCAATTTCCCCCCTGATTTCCAACCCCCTGAGTCTGGTACCACGTCGTTGAAGAACCGGCAAGTATCCGGAAACCGGACAGGCCTCCCTGGGAGAGACCTAATGAATCCTCCCTACACGATCAACAATACGGACGGACCGCTTTACGCAGGCTCGCTCTGGCCTGATCTGCAGCAACACGGTGGCTACTCGTTCTATGATTTGCACAATGTGTTTGCATCTGGTATGATTACAGCTACACGCTCGGCACTCCTCACTCGCCGGCCAACTGTACGTCCATTCATTATTTCGCGAAGTACTTTTGCTGGCTCTGGAAACAAAACCGGACATTGGACAGGTAGTTCACCCCGCCCTATAAAATTTTGCAATCAGTTTCTCAGCTAACAAACCGTTATAGGCGACAATGGTTCCTTGTGGGACCACTATCGGATATCAATCAAGCAGAACATTGAGTTTGCGACATTTTACCAGATTCCGACCGTCGGTGCTGACGTGTGCGGCTTCAACTTGAACACTACCGAAACTTTATGTGCTCGATGGGCGGTTCTTGGAGCGTGGTATCCCTTTTACCGCAACCATGCCGATATCACGGCCAACCACCAAGAGTTTTATCTCTGGCCACTGGTTACGGCAGCTGCTCAAGACGCCATCAAGACTCGCATGCAGCTAATGGACTACTTCTACACAGAATTTCACTACCAGACTGTACACGGCATTCCACGGACCATCCTCCCCCTGTTCTATATATACCCTTCTGATACGAATACACTCGAAAACGAGCTCCAGTTCTTCTACGGGCCATCATTGCTAGTATCACCTGTGACTGAGGAAAACTCCACAAGTGTGACTTTCTATCTGCCAAACGATACATTTTACGACTTTTTCACTGGTGAAAAGGTCTCTGGCCAAGGCGACTATGTTACCCGAGATAACGTCAATTACACCGAGATCCCGGTTCACATTCGTGGAGGTTCAATTATCCCCATGCGTGTAGACGGGGCCAACAACACAAAACTCCTACGAGAATTAGATTTCGAGCTTCTCATCGCCCCTGATGCGGAAGGAAATGCATCAGGTAGGTTATACCTTGATGATGGCGAGAGTCTCACCCCGACGGAGACCAGTGAGATCACTTTTAGTTATAGTGCTACCAATGGGACGTTAGTCGTAGAAGGGACCTTCGAGTACCAAGTTTCTTCCAAAATTCACAGTGCCGTCATACTTGGTACGGCGACTAAGGAGTTTATTCCTGGTACCAGAAAGGGTAAAGTTGTGACTCTTAACAAACCCCTATCTACGGGCTTTACAACTTTGTTAAATTAAGATGATTTAGCATGATCACATAGGCAAATAGGCATTACGCTTTCAATATAACATGGAATAGAATTATATTTATTATTTAATACTATTTCAATAACATTCTTACTTCTAGTATTCCCTTATCCGATCTTCGACCGAGCGTTACCGAGAAAGCCCAGAGCAAAACCAACCAATCCCGACAGTACACCCATGAAACAATACTAAGCTATCATGCTGACAACGAAAATCAAGTATCTCCGAACTGTAGAAACTGTTAAATCCGGAATGTAGATGCCTTTTGATGCCTTGTCTTCTCCTAGGATGACATGGCGGGAAAAATCAAGGCGTAAATTAATGTGGGAATACGCCGACAAATACAGTATTGATTCGCAGAATGCCAAGGCAGTAAATGGTAACAGTAACTTTCCTGACCTAAAGTCTGTGAATATCCGGTAGCTGGATCCCCCAAGGCAAAGGATAACGAGAATAAGCACTGCTTATGTGACTGTTGCTATAGAACTTATCGCTATAAGAGTTCTATTAAATAGAATAGAAGACCTCCATTTACTAGCTAGCTGCCGTATCTATATACTGTATGAAATAGTTTGGATCCATCACATGATTGCGTAGTTGGCTTCAATTAGGGGGTTTCATAAAATCTATAAAATTCATAACGCACTAGTGCACAAGTCACCCCAAAATAGGTTACCCAAGAATATCGAGTATTATTCTAGCAGTTTGAATATATTAATTCGAAGAGTCTATCAGGATGGTTCCGGTGGCTTCATAGTAATGCGGCACCTGTGTAGAATCACTTGTTGTTGTGACAATTGCTAAAATAAATATACTCAATATATTGCGATTATTTTTGACACATTTTAATATATATATGGAAATTGATTGATAAATATTTAATATGCGCTATTTAGTGAAAGATATGAATAGTACAACAAAAGATTGGTTATAGAATCATGGATAGACCAGGTATACGGCATATACATGAGCTAGAATATGTTCTTTCGCAAGCACGATATCGAATAGTATTGATAGGTATGTGGCCTCTCACTCAACTACAGCATTTGAAGAGATTCGTGGAATGCGACACGCACAGTATAAGCTGCCTGACGGTGCCTTACGCGTGTTCGTATGCTCGCTGATGCTTGCACTATTTTGTGCGCATTGTGAAGCCGATCTGGAATCTTGCAACGGTTTCAAACAACGGTTGATCTCCCGCTCCGGGGGAAATGGGATACGGCCACGTTGGGTGTTAGAATGATGATTACTGATCTATTGGTTTGGATGGTAAATGCGAGGAGAAGCAACTTACTTGCCTATCCTTCGCAGTTGGTTATGTGCAGAAAGCTAATAAGTGGAACAAATCCCAAGGAAGAGCAAGTGCTTACTCAGTCTTGTGATATTGAGCGCACGGAAGCAGCCGGTGGCGTACCGTAAAAGCAGGTAAGCAGGTACCAACCAGTAATGTAAGCAAGGCGGAGATGGGACGTTTAGTTACGGGTGCAGATCGGCTTATATGATACAGAACACTAACTCGCTTTGACACATCCGCGACCCTTCCTATATCACCAACAACATACGGAGTGGCCCTTGTGATGTTCGGTCCGGATGGTATCACCAAGCACCTTCATCTGTACGCCAGTGCCTTGAAAACGGTATATAATGAAGGCGGTACAGTATATAAAAACGGTACGAATGATTAGGTCACGAAGCTTACTAAGAAGTGAGTCAATGCTATATTTGTCTATAACCGTGATATCTGATAATAAAAGTACATAGCTGGGCAAGTTCTCTCATAAAGCCCCGTATACAATTTCTTTCCATGGCCTCATTCCTCTGCTAACAAATCATGGAAGTAGCCCCCTCTGTCCTGGATATCTCTGGAGTATACTAAACGACTATTGGAGCAGTTTTAGATCAAAAGGCTGTAAATAATAGACTGAATAGTAACTAGGAGTGATAATCAAGGAAGTTGGCAATGCCTCAGCCGGAGTGCCTGACAATTGAACTTCTATGAAACCAGCCTGCCGAGAGTGATGAACTAGAACAGAGGCGACGTTTCATAGCCTCAGGACTGACGGGCTTTATTAGTACGCCTGCACTACATCCAACCCGATAAAACCACCCCCCACCAACAAGATCACATTTCCTGATAACTGTGAGCTGTGCATGTGTGTATTCTATATAGACTTGTCCAGTATACCCTACCAAACCAATGATTCGCGATACCTGCTCAAGAATCCCAAATAGGCCCAAATGCTGGGACTCCCAGAGCCTCTAAATCCAGTACCAGATCAATTGTCAACCTCGGATTCGAAATCACAATTACAGCTTCGCTACCGGTTCGTTTGTATAGGTCCATGACGGTCGGGAGCGTATTTGGCCTGCCCATGGTGGTGGTATTGTGAATGTGTGCATTCTTACCCAAGCCGAGAACAATGTCGGCGATTTCGGGGCCATATGTCTCCAGTGGATCTCGAGTCGACCAGAATAGAGTAATGTTGGTCTGCTGTGCCATGATAACGGGGAGACAGGGAGCGATTCCCGAACCCGTGGCAACAAGCACGATGCTGTGGAACATGGGAGCGATGCGTAACACCCCACATGTTGGTGTACGCCTAATCCAGATCTCGCGAGGGGGGCTGGTAATAACCTTCTTGGTCCAGTCTCCAGCGTTTGAGATGACAACCGAGAAGCCAGTCGATGTTGGATTCTTTACCGTGGCAAAGGCGTGCCACTCGAGTAGAGGTCGTGAAGATAGGCGAACCGTTGTTCCTGGCTGGGGATTGGTGTAGTTAAAATAAAGTCGCACGGCATGCGTTGAAAGTTGTTCCGCAACAACGGGGAGCTTACGGAGGTTCAACCAGGTTGAAACAACGCTGAAAGTGGATATAAAGACCAGCCAGACGTTGACACTGCTGAAGACGGCAGCAGCAGGGGATCGATTTGGAGGAAGGTCAGATAAGGCGTCCAGAACGACGAGACACCATAAGAGCGCCAGGCAGGTCCAGCCAGCCAGCCGATGGACGACCTCGAAGGAGTTGTGTATTTTGGCACGGATTGTTGGATATGCCATGACGATCATCGCAATGAGAAGGCAATCCAACAGATACACAACCGCGAGCTGGACCCCTGCGATTGCATTCTTGTTGGTGAACGAAGCGGACTGCTCGATGGAGAGAAGAATGAACCAAAATGTCGCCGCCACACCACATCCACTATGCAGACCACCAAGGTGGTAAATCTTACCCATCCGTTGGCGAATCCACAGGGGAGCCGTCCGGGGAAGTGCTGTGAAGATATAATAGAGGCCGTTAACAACATGCTCCTCCCGAATGACAATTGAAACTGTTAGGTTG
Organism: Xylogone sp. PMI_703; assembly: GCA_021399445.1. Taxonomy (NCBI): domain Eukaryota; kingdom Fungi; phylum Ascomycota; class Leotiomycetes; genus Xylogone; species Xylogone sp. PMI_703. The sequence continues at coordinate 4,938,493 of JAJTUQ010000003.1, forward strand.
ATGGATGTGGCTAGCGAGCAAGCGTCTCCGTTGGGATGGCCGTGAAGAAACCACAACCACAAAAACAACACCACCCCAACTAGATTGGCAAGGAAGACAAGCGTGAACAGAATTCGGTATTCCGAAGAGAGAAATCTAAGTAAGCGAGTGAAAGCAGGGCGGTCTGCAGCGGCCCCTCCTGAAAGGACTTTCTTCCCAGAGTCCGACATTACGATGAACTATATTGAATAGAAATGAAGAGTTAAGGAGCGCATAAATTTAGAAAGCAACAACAACGTGGGCAAAATGGGGGCACCAGCGCTGTGCAGTGACAGAAGGATGGCACCGTGATATATAACGACGAATCTAGTGTATTTGTGGAAGGCCACGGAAAGAATACTGATCCGAGCAAGATAGGGTGATACAAGATGCTCTCATGTCGGGATACTCCACTAATGACGAGTTTACGACACCTGAGTCAAATCTTAGCCGCAATAAACGCTCCCATTTGAGCGAACTGACGGCCTTGCTGGAGCTGGAGGCTGGAGTTGTGCGTGGAGTTGAAAGATTTAGATCGTCTTCTTCTTTGACAATGGCATGATAATGCAGAATCACAGTACGAAAAATCTACAGAACGATCAAGACTCGGGAGATTCGGCGCCCTCCTTCCTCCTTTGGAGGTAACCATGCGCGTTGCCACGCGCCATATATGGTTAATGGAAGTTTCTACGTTAGGAAAAAATGCAGATCATGGACCGGGCAGGCCGACCTGCCATTGTAAATTAAAAGGTCGGGATAGATCCACAGAGAGTGGAAGTAAAGAACCCAATGAGCTTGTGCACGAAGAAGAGGCTGCTGCTGAAATGCACAGAAGGAGAGAGCAGCCTAGTACGGAGGTATATCGTGCTTGATACCTGGTCCTTGGCACCTTGGTGCCATGCCACGCTCCCTTAGCTTACTCCCCAGCTTAGACTGAAACGCACTTAAAATAATAAAGAACACCGGATAGATCCACTGTGGACTATCCAGGGAGCTGTGCCGACTATGCATGGGTAGAATGCAATGAGAATGGGGGTGTTCGTGGAAGATGGTCCAGATTCTGACACATGGCGACAGAAGGTATACCTTTTGAAAACTAGTCTTATTGATTGCTCAGGAAGAAGGTAGCTTCTAGACAGGACATTATGCCTCTCTGAATCTGCTCTAAACATCAGTCGCGTGGTCTACTTCGTATACTGGGGAAAGATCAGATCGTCACACCGTGGTACGTACCGTGTATTCCTCATCGCCGATATGAGTTGCATCCTATAGCCAGGGAGGCTATATCATACTACAATAAACTGGAGGGGGAGGAGCAGATCTGCGTGATCTGGTACCATCGAAACTGGGCCATACGTGCTTCTTCGGGGCTTGTTGGTAAAGAGGAGAAGGCCAAATGGGCACGACGGGGCCTGCAGTGGTACCTGCAATGGTACATACTATGTACAGTAGGCCCTATCGGGCAGCGATTTACCGTCGCATACATGTAATTCCCCTGCCAGTTCGTTCCCATGCGGACCCTTGGCTGGAACCTGGTCGATTGCTGTATTGGGCGACAGGGAGCTGGTTCCATCACAAAGGATTTACCGGTACTTTTTTGGCCCAAGTTCAAGTGGATCGTACTGGCCCGTGCTGCGGAGAGAGAAATCTGACAACTCCCCAGTCTGGCGGACTGGACCCAGCTACCGGCCGCGAGTCTCAGATTTTGACAGCTTGGATGTTCGTGCGTTCTGTCAGCACTAGGACGCAGATCTTTCGGTTGGCATGCCAGATCGCGGGAGTACGGACGATTATGGGAGTCTAAAGCGGTGCAGGTCGAGGCTCTGTAATCTATAGCACTGCCAAATATGCCGATTACAGTATGCTTACTAGCTTCTAAAACTTCCAGTTATCCGGGATGGGAAATGGCGGAGATTAGGAAAGGCCGCGGATGCAAATTTTTGTTACGAGTACCATGCTTTTCGGTGTCTAAGTATAGAGAATCTGCATCTGCCGGTGACCCTAAGGCCGGCAGCATAATTTCCATAATATCATTAGTGCATATCTTAAGTCCGTGACAGTGAATAAAACAAAGCACACCCGCCACGTGGATGAGGCGTGTCGTGCCGTTCCCAAGTAAAATGCAATATAAAAGATTAGTCCCCCTTTAGCACCAACTGGCTTGCTCGTTAGTGCCAGAGACATTGTTGTGAAGACAAAGAACAGAGAAATAAAACTTTTTAAAAGACCAGGGATCCAGACTTGGCACTCCAGAACGGTCGTGAAGAAGTATGATCAATTAAAATACGCATAAGAACGGAGGAACCCAAGTCTACAGTGCCTCGCTTGTATACCCTGAGGATCGACGGACCTTACGCCGCCTCGATAACAGTAACGCTTGCATTGGGAGTGGCCCCCTGTGCACTTCCGCTTTTTCCAATTAGGGACCGCTCATCTAGCTCGTAGTAGTTCTTCTTGTCTATATTCGAGCGCTCGCGGGCACTGCTGCTCTGGTCGTGAGTGTTACCTTGAGTGCCCTTGCCTGAGCGCACCCTGCTAGTGATTGAGCGGAATACGTTCGGCCAGACGGTCTTGAGCAGGTTACGAATGGCTGGCAGGCAGGCGCAAATCATTCCTAGCTCAGTCTCCCAGATCGACCAGATTGTAACCTCAACGTATTCCCCTGTAACGTTGTGAGTTTCTTTGTTCCCTTCGATTTCAGAGAAGGGTTAGCTTACATGTCGGATTCGTCGTTCTGCCAAGTTGAACCAAGAACGGTAATCGGATCACGCTGAATGTGGTAACTCTGTGATTGAGAGTCAGCTTGAGTCCTGGAGCCAAACTGTGAAACCTGGCTACTTACACGGCCCCGAGACTGAACATGAAGAATAGCTGGATCTTTTGACGACCGTTGACCTGTAGCTTGTACAGCTGCGGCAATGGCATGACAAGGATGATAATATCGCAGACCATGTTGATTGCGCCCATAGCGTAAGTCTGCGCATTTAAATTGTTGCAATGGCCTTTGTGCTCGCCATCCCAGTTTGTCCAGTTATAAGATGCAGGTAAGCACTGCGTAGCAGTAACAATCTCTGTCATCACGAAGCTCACGGCCGAGAAGGTTCCAAACCAGATTACCATTCTCCTAAACGATGGAACCGTGAAGATGTTGGCTATGTAGGCGAGAATGGAGAGCTTGGTGAAGTAAAGGTGGACACTATACATCATCTGGTCCACCCAGAAGAGCTTGAGAAGTTGATAGAGATTGGCAAACGGTTGAACATCCCAAATGTTCAAGCCAAACCCCAGATTGGCCACTAGTAACCGTTAATATTCGAAAGCCCTTGATGATAGTAGGATAAAGGGGAAGACTAACGCGTGCAGTGGAGATAGAGATACGGTATGGTAGCGAGCTATATATTCATTGGCATCAGAGTAACTTTGATCAAGGAGTCTCAACTTACTCCTGCGCCTATTATGAAAAAATCATCCAGTCTAAGCTTGCCTAGATTCTTAAAGTTCGAGTATATCCGCAAGATGACAGCTATCTCTGCCAGTGTACAGGCTACGATGGCGTGTGTCCTGAACCTGGCTTGCTGGCTCTGCACCGGGACACCGCAGGCAAGGTTCTCGAGCCTCGCCACAGCTATGAACAGCACAACATATTAGCATTTTGTTGTTATATCTCCTTTAGGAAGCTATCGTACTTAGGGAATCTTTCGCTGAGCAGCTCGTGCCTACGCATGCTAGCGTTAAGCCTGCAAAGGTTGGATCCGTACAGAGACATGTAGAATTGCTCAAGTCACACGGAGACTTAGGGAGCGCCTGTTGGATACATTGCAGCTGTAACATGGGTCAGCACTAAAAACAACAACAACAACAACCAACGGGTCTGCGTGTATGAAACGTACTCCACAAGCAGGCAGTTGAGCAGCGAGGTCAGCAAAACTGGCTGCATGTACGAGGGTAATAAGGGCCCCAAGAAAGAGAATAGAAGGAACACGCATGACGAAAAAACGGCCTTGTAGAAAGTTGCTGTAGAAAGGAGCGAATATTGTAGAAGCAACAAGTTTCTCGTCGTTGGTGGACGGCCGGGAAGAGAAGAAGAACGAACGTAAATACTGGCAACGGCTTACGCATTAATGTATTTTATATTTTGCAAAACGAACTTTTTTCTTTCACCTCGGGGAGAAAGCCGTTAACGCAACGAGCCATCAAACTCAACACGATACCACAACGACCATGTCGATCTACATGTAGGTACCCTCCTGTCAAAAATCTCCCATGCTAGCACACCCTTTAGGACTATGATTGCGAGTCCAGATTTCCATTGTGTACGTTTCTTATCTGGTACCTGTGGCGAGTCACTTCCAACCTCGAGGACTCACCGCCCTGGGGGAGTGAAGATCGCTCAGTGTTGGTAATAGACTATAATTATACTTTTTCAATAAAAAGGAGTTCTTTTGCAAGGGTGAGAGTAAGGGTACGAAACACGGTTCTATCCTCAATGGGATATATCAGCTCAATACGGCGCTGCTCATTCGTTGATCTCTTGCACATAAAGCATAATATATCGACGCAGACAATAGTAAGGCGAGACGGGGTTTCCAACAAGACGATATCGAAAACGGGATTGAATAGAAGGAACCTGCATAAACTGCTGAAAGAGTTCTTAGGACGGGATGCTCTTGGCTGTTGCAAATCATGGAGTCACTTATGCAAAAGCTTAATTGAGGTGACAGCGGGTGTCTCATTGGCTTAGTCGCACCTTACCTGAAGTTAGATGAGTTAGACGAGTGGACGCATAATATTACTCCGTAGGCCACCCAAACTAAAGCTTGTTAGGGTATGAAAGTGCCGATATCTACGTCTGCATTGAGTCTCACTTACGGCAGAAGAACTCCCAACTCCATTTCCGCTGGGGGGCCAAGGGGAACTGCTCGCGGGACTTGTACTACAGTACGTAAGTCAAGACCAGGCCAGTGGACCAAAGCAGGATTGTTAAATTATGGTGCGAGGGACCAGTACCAAGCGATGACAAAGCGAGATGGTAGGGGACTATCTTAGTGAGGTAAGTGCTGGGAATGCCATGCAGATCACTGCTTCTGGACGAGGCACGACCCTAGCTCCGGGAAAACGGCTGCACCAGTCGGGGAACCAGGGGGGGCGACAGGGACCCCTTACCACAAATTCCCAGCGGCAGCTCCGCTTAATCAGAATTGAAACAAGAGCAATTGGCCAGTCCAGGCCGGCTTCCTGCCAAAGGTTCCAAATGCCGTCGCTGCCATTCGGACTCTTTCTCCGTTAGCCTGGCTCGCTTGGCACTTAGCTGCCTCATTTGCTCCTTCGCGCGCACTATTACTTCATTTGCTTCCCCTAGGAGGCCGGGTTGGGCATCGCGTCCGATTGGCTCCCAGGCGCTGGCATCTGCAAGCCCATATAGATGTGCCTTGGGAGTCGAAACAGGCTATTGTGCTTGGTGGTGGGCGAGTGGGCGAGTGGGTGAGCCAAGATACAGTAACCGTGGTAAAGCAAGAAAAAGGGGGCTCATTGCTCTTCAGCTCATCGCGATTAGGGCTCAAGAGGCTGCTGTGGCTGCTCTGGTGCTACCGTAGCAGGAACCCTCGAGCACAGTTGAACAAAGAAACAGAGTGCGGCGCGGCACTTGCAGCAGATACGAGTAGGGGCTGGAGGCACTGTTCTACGCTGGGTTGGCTGGATTGGGTATAGCGATCTGGTGTGTGATTCCTGTTACCTGTTAGCATAGTGGACAATATGAAAAAGGAAATCCCAGCAGTAAGCCAGCACGCCAGCACGCCAGCGTAGGGATAGCGGAAGCCGGATTGAGCCAGCCTCGGGCAGAGCGCACTCCGCAGTCCCGTAAGGAGTGGACCTTGCTGCTACGGAACTCAGAATAGTGCTGTGTGCACTGTAGTGCTCTACCGTGGAACTTGCATTGTGGTATTCATGGCCCGGACCATGGTAGACACTCAGGCACTGTAGTTGCGGCCACTACCCCACTGCCTCTCCAGCCCAGTGCACCGTCTAATGTACATAGAGTTGGTGGAGGGCTTGTGGAGCATTCACTACTGTTACTTACTCGTAACAAAGAAAACCTAGGGCGGTCGGATAGGTGTTCCCCAGCCCACCTCCCACCTTGAACCCTGGCTCAGCAGAAGTCCCGGTATATCGGAAGAAAGCAGTTACTTGTCGAGGATTCCGAAGAGCTGGATAGGGGCGTAAAGCGTACGCATTGCAGCATTCAAGGATTTGGAATGGTGATGATAATTTGCGGTCTGAAGATTCTTGCCTATCTCAGGCAGAGAGGGTGTATGGCATCGCACCTGCAAGCTGTATATAAGGACTGGACTACTGTCCACATGATGAAAGAATCCCAGCATCCATCTGCAGTCGCTCTTTCTTGCATTCTTGCACACACATTCATTTAAATCAACCACAGTCGTTTCGCGCAGCCTCTGGAAGCAGTTGGCTTTGCTTTTTAATCCAGCAACATGAAGTCCTACACATTAGCATCTCTGGCTCTGCTTGCCAGCCAAGCAGTAGCTCTGCCTCACATCGATCCCAACCGCCCAATTCCTCTCAGTGCATTCAAGTTCAACACCAGAGATGGTGCGGACCCTCACATGGGGATTGACCCGGACACGATCCGCAAGTATATCACCGAGGGTTTCCACAACGCCACAGCCCTTTCCAAGCGGTCTGTAGATTTCGACCCCGTAGCACAGCTCGTTGATGGTGAGTTATGAGATTGCTACTCCAGAAGATAAATAGTATACGTTTGCTAATATATATCTTTTGCAGTACATGGTAACCATGAATTTCAGCCCCCGAACTTTGACGCTGGTGATGTCCGTGGTCTTTGCCCGGGATTGAACACCCTCGCCAACCACAACTACTTGCCTCGCAATGGTGTTGCAACCGTGAGTTAAATTCAAAATCTGAGCTGTTATTGTCTCCTAACCAGAATTTTAGTGGACTCAATATGTCAATGCAGTTGGCGAAGTCTGGGGTATGTCGGCTGATCTTGCCGGTCTCTTGACAACACTTGGTGTTGTTCTTGGAGGCGACTTGATTTCCGTCTCGCAAGGTGGTTATTCCAAGTACATGACCGGAACACTATTTGGCCTGCTCGGCACTCCTCGTGGTCTTGATGGCTGCCATCCATTGTTCGAGGTTGATGGCAGTCCTACCCGTGGCGATCTCTACGATCCTTCTCACAACAATAACGACCTAAACATGACCTACTTCATGGAGCTGTACAACCTCCAGAAGGACGCAGCAGACCCTAACTACAGCATTGACGTTCTGTACACCCACAACAAGAACCGCTGGTACCAGACCATTGCCACCAACCCATATGCTTGGTTTGGTCCCGCAAGTGGATGGCTTGTCCGCGCCAGCCCCTACGCTTTCACTGCTCGTTTGGTTGCCAACCGCTCTGCTGAGTACCCTGAAGATGGCAAGCTTGACAAGGATGGTCTCAAGAACTTCTTCTCCATCGTCGGCCCAGAGGACAACATGACCTACGTCTTGGGCCAGGAGCGCATCCCTGAGAACTTCTACCGCCGCCGCAACACTGACTATGGTATCCTCGCCCTTGCTACTGATATCATCACCCACTCCTCTCCTGAAGTTCTTAGGTAAGTCTAATATCCGCACATTATGTTTGACAATGACTGATAGCTTTTCTAGCATTGGTGGAAACACCAACGGCGTGAACACCTTCACTGGTATCGACATTGCTGACTTGAGCGGTGGCCTTCTCAACGGCGCAAACCTGCTCCAGGGTAACAACCTCATTTGCTTCGCGCTGAACTCCATCAAGACTGTCTCTCCAAACGCTCTGTCATCCGTTTACGCCACCCTCGAGAGCGTGACCAACGTTCTCTTCGCTGCTCTTGAGCCTCTCATCGGAGCTCTGGTTTGCCCTGTCTACAAGGATCTTGCTGTTAACGGTACCAGCTGGGTTGACTTCAACATGAAGACATACCCTGGCTACAAGAAGGCTGGTGGTGGCTGGTAAATACAGTTTCAGACATGTCTCGCGCTGATTTTGGTATTTTTGAGATTTGACCATGTTTGTTCGATTAATGTGTAGATTGTAATATTACTTCATTTGGCTTTTCGCCATTTATAACATGGCTTTTTACTCTTCTGTGTTTGTGACTGCGTTGGATAATTGTATTTGTCGTTATGAAAATGTATGGAACCCGTGAGCTCGTATCCCGGTGTAACCCTAAGGGGCCAGCTCCATCCCTTCGGGCGTAAATTGCCCTCCACTACAGTTGGAGTTCTCCATCTTCAAGGTGTGGAGACAGTCGCATAATAGTCCCCTACTAAGTAGCATCTTAATCATCTTCATCCTCGATTCCAATGACTAAACTACCACAGTAGATCTTAATGTGTATCCGTGCTAGGCTGTCAGAAATCTCCTCTCGTATAGATCTTCGAGCGAAATTGGAGACGCTTGATCAGGTACGTACCATTACTAAAGAGTGTGTCAGTAAAAGTAGGCCGTACTATTTGATTATAGCGCATTCAATAGTCTAGGCATAAACCTATGTCAGATGATTACTCCCCATCTTATACAGCAATGTATGAAGTGCCGCTACAGCACTTTCAGTCATCTCAGCCATTTTGTGATCCTTATTATTGTCTATAATCCTTATATTTGGTCTAGCTGTAGCTTAGGAAATACTAGTAGTTCTCCGTGTAACGCGTACTGTGTTACGTATCATGTCGCTATTAATATGCAATACTCATCACTTAGTGGGTACAACTAATGGACAAAAACAGTTTAGTACTTTTGATCTCTATTTATCAGTCTATATTGTAAACTCCATACGCTCTTTCTTGGGATAAAATTTAAAGAAAATCGTGCTATGAATTCTGTACAAGTTGATCGTAGAAGTCATTAGCGAAACTCATATATACCTAGGATGTGATTTACGGTTGCTGAGTCATTGCATATTTATATGCATCTGTAATAATTGGACAACGACTTCTGAGGACTTGTGGCTAAAGAGCCTACCGAGAGAACCAATTATGATGTAAATTTAATTCCTATATAATGAGGCCATTGGTTTAGATCAAATTGGCGGCTGGGTTGGGCTAGCGTACCTGAGATAGGGAATCTAATTGAGTTAAATCAAGAGTTAAAACTCCCATATTAATTGTAAGCAAATCCTTTCTCATATGGACCACCAAGCCCGTAAATTCCGTAAGGATGGCGTCATCTTTTTGTTTGACTACAGGACTAAGCTTCACGCTTCACTTTAAAAAATTAAAAACTGAGACGTCAAGAATGATTCACGTCTAAATCTTCTGATATCTAAAAATATAATACGCCGAGACTCACGAAATATTCCCGCTTAAACGAGTTTGGAGGTAAGCCTGGGGTGAAAGCTTCGAATACCTCCAGCTATTCAATTATCAGAAGCACCTAACGTGGAGAAGGGGAAAATGAGAAGCATTTCCCTGAATGAGGTTTTGGCAAGGTTGCCTATCCACAGGAAATGGATAGTGGAAAATTCTACAGCAATCTGTAGAGCCTTAAATCATGATTGTGTTGCAGCTAACATTACGAGGTGTTACAATTTACTTTGGTTCTCTATATTCTAGCCTGTTTGCCAGTGAATTATCTGGTGTTCACTATCTGCTCATTCGTCCTTATATCTGCACATGACTTACAGTTTTCTTGTCATACCATAACTTGTTTGAGAAGTCATTTTTAAGATGAGTATCTTCTAATTGCAACACTGGCATCTTTTCATTCTTGGGACTCTATGGACGAGTAGTTATATAGCAACGTGTTTTTGTTGTCAAATCTACGAGCGCCATCAGGCTCAGTTTTCTGCACTACCTATCTAATCGTGTCGCCTTGTCCTAGATATAGAATTTGATTTTGGTATTTTCTAATATTTGTATCGCCCAGACGAACTGACCTAGATTTCTCTGTTTAATCAAAATACGCAGAAGCGCCGTAAATTGTTATAAAATTCTGGAATTCTCTCAAAAGCTTGGCTATGGAATCTCTGTGCCAAAGCGACATCTGACTTTGGAATGGACTTGTTGTTTCCCAAATCAAAGTGCATTAAGCCATTAACAGTGTCAGACCATATATCTTTTCTAGGATCTCATAAGGCAAGCCCGGCTTGCGAAACCTCGAAGACATCCGCCAAACGGCTAATTGCGCAATGGAACTAGGATGTATATAGAGTCATATCCGGGACATGGTGGGCACAATGTCTCGGAATTAAAATTGCTGTATGTATCAAGGCAGTTGGCCTGAAGGTCATTCCCGTTCTGCTTACGCACCACACCCTATCATAGAGATCCACTAAGCGCCGGCTGGGTAAAAGTGCCTGCCTTCCAGGGTCGGCACGACGTTCGAAAACCAAAGCATCAGCATTTTATAATTATATTTAGACTCAACTCCTGACAAATTAAGCTTTTCTTGTTCTATCTACAGCTTCCAGTAGACAATACACGCATTAGGGCACATGGATCTCATGCACATCATTTACATCTATCCTCCAGTTGGATTTGTCCCAAAAGCAGCTGCTGCCGACACCCTCGGTTTTCCAACAGGGAAACGAACGCCAGCAAGCCTTCCGAGCTACTTTCCCAAGCTACCTTCCTGATTGAGTACTTTCCAACAACATTGCATACCATGGGAGTCTCCCACTCCAATCCATTTGAACGCCCAGCGTGTTTCGTGGGTTGCCCTGCCACCCTGCCTTCCGGTTCTCCGTGCTGCAGGTAGAGATATCTCCTGTCCTTCTAGTCGTGATTAAAATCGTGAATCGTAGTCCTAAGCCAACCAAAATCACTTGTTGCGGCTTCAATTCTCATGAACAAACAAAATGTCGTCTCCACTTCCTGGTTCTTCAAATGCACCTCTTCAGGGACGCAAGATTGCACCACTTCCGCGAAGGTTTAGAGGCCGTAGCAATCCTGGAGCTTCGCAGCCTGTTCTGAGCGCTGCTGGGACGCCATCTCAAACCTCCCCATCAGAAACCGGTCAGTCTCTTCCAACAGTCTCGAGAATATCGATTCGTAGTGGCCAGACTCTAGACACTACCGAGAGTGTCAGTCACCTTTCGCCTCCGGCACCAACTGTTCCTCGGATAGTCTTCCAATTTGGCAAGGCTGGGAGCGCCTCTCTATCACCAGAAGGGCAGGAAACGTTGACGTTTCGGTCCCTACACAATGTAACACCAAGACCATCCCCTGAACCAGAAGAGATGTTTCGTTCGCCTTTTCAAACTTCTTCGACGGGATTGGGAGGTTCATCCTTACCAACATTATCGACACAGGACTCTGAGATTCTGCAGCCTCTGCACACGGCCTACCCAGACGAAAAGATTGTGATTCCCCCTACCAGCGATCTCCCAGAGCCAAGCCCTCCCTCGATAACAAGAGATAACTCAAAAGTCGCAACGGGGACACACTATGCTTTGTTCTCTGGACCAATAACGTCCCCATCATTCAATCAAGTGCCTGGTCTGAGTCCAGGTCTAGGTGTCCCGCGTCCGCGAAGTCTCTCCGATGTATCTGATGTTAGTGAAAATAATGATAACACAAATCCCTACGATGTGCGGGATGAGAAAGTCCCCCTGGAGCCATTCTTCACTCCAACTTTCCAGACCGCACTGAAAGATGGCATGCGCATCGCCAACAAAGTGGACACTGCCCTTAAGAGATCAATTGGTTCTTCAGGACCCTCGAACGAGCTAGGAATGCTATTAAATGATGCTCAAAAACTGAAAACATTTCAAAGCTCTGACACAAGGACGATTGCGGTGCTTGGAGATTCTGGGGAAGGTAATCGCGGTGTGCCGTTGAGGAATAATATCTGCAGCTGACGTAGTCATAGGGAAAAGTAGTCTTATCAACTCCCTGCTCCATGTACCGGAGATTGCTCCAACCGTATGTCAGTATATACAGGATAAAGAAGGTCGAGTGCTTATAATTTGGAACAGGGAGATATTGGCGCAGCTTGCACTTCGGTTGTAACTGAATACAGACAAAAGACGAGAGAACATACAAGCCCTATCACTATCGAAGTCGAATACCTTTCGAGCTCAGAGATTGAAGATCTCATTAAAGAGCTTCTGTGGAACTACCGTCAAATCTTCCTTCCCGGGATAGAAGAAGACAAGGTAGATCTTAAGGATTATGATCGTTATCAGAGGGAATCTGAGGCCGCGTGGTCAGCTCTAGAAGCCGGGTTCAAGCACCAGAGTGGGTTTAACAGACAACTGATCTCTGATATAACTGAGGAGGGCTTATTGAAAGCTACGGATCAGTTGGTACAATGGGCTCATGAGCTTGAGTGGCCTGATAGTGATGACTCTGGATTCTGGAAAGCAACCGCGGACACCGCAGAAGAATGTTGCGATATGACGAGTACATTTATGCAGGATAGATTTTGGCCTTTTACAAAAATTATTCGGTAAGGATGATTCTCATTATATTTCCTGGGAGTAATATTTGTCTAATTGCGCCTGCTTCTAGTGTCTATCTAAATGCTCAAGTCTTGAAGACGGGCATTGTGCTAGCAGACTTGCCTGGTACGTGCTGCGCCAAAAATTATTTGACATGAGACACTAATGAAAAAACCACATAAAAGGCTTGCAAGATACGAATCTAGCAAGAGTCCGAGCAACGCAGAAATATCTCATGAAGTGTGACAACGTTTTTATTGTCGCAAAAATATCTCGAGCCATTACCGACCAGTCCTTGAAGTCGTCACTTTACAGTATTCTAGCTCGGCATGCACCAGTAGAATGGGAAGAATCTGCAGGGAAGAGTTTGAATTTAGCAGTTGTTTGCACCAAATCAGAGGTAAGGTAGCGTCTCTCGGCAATGAAAAGCATGAACGACTAACGGGGCATCAGGATATAAACGTAGAAGCTGCCAGAAAGCAATTCTGTGGTCCCAATAAGAAGATACAGCCCTCAGTGATGGAGCAGCTTGATAAAGATATTAAGGCTGCAAAGGAAAATGAGAATAAAGCTCTGAAGAAACAGCTGAAACGAAGGTAGATGTCCAAGAGCCAAATAAGCGCAGAGAGAACTGATAAGGCTATAGGCAAGAGATTCTCCTCATCAACGCCCGAAATGACCATGTCAAAGAAGGCCTTCAAAATGCCTATGCTTCAAAAGTCCCCGGAGGGCGATTAGAAGTATTCTGCGTATCTAATACGACCTACAAGAAGTATTCGAGAAAGGGTAATACGGAAATGGTTCTCGTCAGCGGAATTCCAGAACTTCGTCGATTTTGTCACAAAATTACTGCAGGAGCCCAACTTCTCGAGGGGAAACATTCCCTCCAAGCAACCCTGCCCAGTCTGCTGAGTTCTGTTGCAATCTGGGCAGGCAGTTCTTTGCCTCGCCCACAAGCGGATGATCACGGGCAAGGCAAATCGATTCATGGTTTCCTACAGGATGTGAAAGAAGAGGTGCACATAATTTCTCACCACTAGCTGCGTTAGGCTGACTAAATAAAGATATCTGACAAAATCAGTGAGTGTAGAGCTGTTTTTTTGGACACTTTCCGGGAGGTGATTTTTACATATCTAGGTGAGCTCAATTGGACTCATATCTTCAAAGAAACTTTTCTAAGTGTATGGAAGAACGACGGGGTCACTTTTGGGAAGATGCAGCAAAAGCCAGAGGGCTGGAATGGCACAGGGTATGAAACCTCTATTCCTATACACAAAAAAATTGATTCTAACTCAACACAGTGGCATTGGTGTAAATACGTCGCGAACCATATCCCTTTAAAGCGGTATTGCTAATCTTTCCGTTACAGCCCAGTACCAGGCGTGGTGTCTCAATCGTGGTGACCATGCAACCGCTAAGCGTGGTCATTTGAACTGGAATGCCGAACTCATCTGGAAAATGAGAACGGAGTTGGAATTTCAGTGGGGTTTGGTGGACGATGAAATCCCAGCTGTCTTTGAGAAGCTCTCCCAGTCTATCCAAGCCTGCTTTGTCAAACTGCAGTCACACCTAAGAGGCGAGTAATTGATAATGTCCCAAAATCAACCGATCGATACTAACCACAAGACTATTGTTAGAACAATGTTTCGCTCCTCCCCTAGTCAAGGGAATCGACTTTAGAGTCCAGGCTATAAAGTACAAACTGAGTTTAATACAGCAAGATTTTACACGTGAAGTCAAGTATGCACATTTTCATTTCACTCATTTCTCTCATTCCAGAACCTTGCTTAACAGATCCAAGAGTCACTGCTAAGAAAGGATTCTTAGGTTGATTCAACGGTATGCATCAGAACCAAATGACTCTTCTTACATTGTTTCGGAGATGATTCCAGCATACCGCGCTGCAGCTGCACAGAGTGGTTAGTGCATCAACCTAACCCCCTATGGCATATAGCCACTAGTACATCAATCGTAAATGCTGAAATTTCTATTTATGAGCAGGTGACGGAAAGGCAGCTCAACAACGAACTATAGTACAAGGGAGGATCACAAACGGCACATTGTTCCCTAATATTTCAGTCCAGATACGGGAGGGTATAGATCAGCTTGTCCAGAAGACTTTCGCCGATTTACGTGACGCGGTGAACGCAGTTCTAGATCTTATCGTCAGTGACATTGATATGGCATTGACTTCTAAGTCTCAACGCGCAGATAATGCCAAAAATCAGAAAGATCTCGAAGAAGAAAGACAGAAGGAGGAATTGATAGTTGAGATCAAGAAACTGAAGGAAGAGCATGAGCGGTTGCTTACTGTTATTACTGATATATTGCCAAAGGAATAGGAATGTCTTGAGGAATAGTGGTCATCTTGATATAGAAGATTGACACTTGTGAGTCGCATAACGGAGAAGTAGAAGGTACGGGAGATGATGAAATGGAATTGTATGATTCAAATGACGGAATATAAGGTGCTTCCTGGATGGTTGGATACTCTGCGTCAAGAAGTACCGGAATGCAACCATTACTGTATAAAGACCGCTTGTAGCCGTAAACTACATGGGCCCAACTTCTAAGTCTTAGATGTATATCCTAATACTAATGCGTGAAGGTGAAGGTTACATTTTGTGATATTAGCACAGCTTCTCAGTGCTACAAGTTTCTTCCTTGTGGATATACTCTCCATTTTCTTTTCAGAATCAGTAAATTGCTACCTGTGCAGATGTGTTCCTTACTATACTGTTATGTGAACAAAGTTAACTCAGTGAGACGCTGGTGGAAGCGAAAATTGTGACAAGATAAGGGGTCAGTTAAGATCTACGTTCTCTGTAATGAATGACCGGACCAATGACTAAGTGAGATTTGTGAGTAACTATGTGTACTATGTTGTTGAGAAGAAAGTAAAAGAAAAGAGCTACAATGGCATTCATTTACATCTTTGTATATCGTCGAGTGGAACGAATTAAGTGTATTCTTGCTTATCCAACAAACATGGGCATCAGTCCAATTTATTGTAAGGACACACCATAATTAGTCACATATAATACTGTTCCTTTACGGCACTTCGGGATCAGAACGTCAATGTTACATATTCTAACGTCTTATACTTAGGCTAAATCGGTTACATGAAAGAGCCTAAAGGACTCTTTGATATTGTTTTATGACTTGATTTCACCGCAGCAATAGAGCCAATACTTGTAAAAATCTACGATTTATTTGTATTTTGTAAGAGATGTGTAAATTTAGTTGACAAGTTGAATCATAGCGTCTTAAAATTGCTTTGTGCGAATACTCTATAAGATGTGAAGCAAAGCCTCCTATTACGGCGATACAAATTTCTTTGTGAAAGGCAATACCTGAGAACCCAATGACGAGCTCAACATCAACTCATCCCGTAAACTCAAAGGCAATCCTGCTAAAGCATAATGGCTTTTCGATTCCGAATCTAAACATTGCTTAGAGCCATAGGGAAGTGCCGGTAACTAAACACCGCGGTAACTTACCAACAGATGCACAACTGAGATCTCTAGCTTCCTCCACTAGATAATAGATGCAGCCAAATCTACTAGATTTTCAATCACGTTTATAACTCAACATGCATGCATCCTCGGCTCCACATCTCTATACAAGACCCTATGGTGGTTGAAAATGCCCCGGACTAGGCGATAAACGGGAGATTTCGATCTGTCGCCAATCAATGACGTTTTTCCAGCCCCATGTGAATTCTCCCCATGGGCGCCCCGCTCGTCGATTTGAGATCTTCACTACGTGAGGGGTGCAGCAGTGTGCTTCTGGGCTGTCAACGAGCCGTCATCCTAATTTGGGACTGGTTTCCGAGCCTTATCTGCCTCGGTAGCTCCCCAGTATTCGGCGCCCGCAATCTTGGAGTTCGGGGCGTTTTGAGGCTATCGTGGAGAATAAGACATTCGGAAGCCAAGTTGCTGTACGGGGCCAAGTCAGTTGCGGCAGCGCCCACTTGGAACAATCACTGAGCGCATGCATGCATAGGGAGACATATATCATCTATTTCACATTCAAGAAGTCGAGCATTGTCCTGAGAAGAGTTTTCTCAAGAGGTGTTTTCTCAGGGTATACTGGCTCTGCCATCTGAACCAGCTTAAACAGTTTATACTCAACAACGTACAACATACAACCTTCAAGATGGACAAAGCCGCTACTGCACCTGGTACTTTGGGCAATTTGACTCTCGATGAAGAATGCAAGTTGCAAGAAGCATGGATCTACCTCCTCCAATACTGCGGTGTCGAAAACTCCCACAACGAAAATGCAGAACAAAACAACAGCCACATACCGCCTCTGAACGGAATGTCGTCGGAGCACTTCAAGCAGTGTCTCTGGAACTTCATCCTGGGTGAGCATCCTGATGCAACCATCCTCCGCTTCCTGCGAGCCCGCAAGTGGGACGTAGAGAAGGCCATGGAGATGCTCACAGCCGACATCTACTGGCGCGATGAGCGACATATGGACGAAGATATCGTCCAGAAAGGCGAAACCGTTGTGTACAAGAAGTCGCCCACCCCAGACGAGAAAGGGTTCATACAGCAGTACCGCTCTGGCAAGGCGTACGTCCGGGGTGCCGACAAAGAGTCACGTCCTGTCTTCATTATCAAAGTCCGGTTACACGATCCCAAGGCACAGTCCCCCGAGGCTATGGAGACGTTCGTCTTGCATAACATTGAGACCCTCAGGTCAATGATCAAGGCGCCTATTGATACAGCTTCCATCATCTTTGACCTCACCCGGTTTGGCCTGCGCAACATGGACTTCCACGTCGTCAAGTTCCTTATCCAGGTCTTCGAGGCTAGATACCCTGAGACCTTGGGTGTGGTGCTGGTCCATAATGCACCATTTATCTTTTGGGGTTCGTCATAACTACCTTCTCGCCATCTGTGATAAGATGGTTTCCCTCGTTTTCATTTTCATTTCAGAACTCTCTCACTAACATTTGAGTAATAGGCATCTGGAAGATCATCCGTCCCTGGCTAGACCCCGTCATTGCATCCAAAATACACTTCACTAGAAACAACAACGAGCTAACAAACTTTATCTCGCCCGAGAATCTACAGACATGCTACGGCGGCCAGGACACCTGGGAGTACAAGTACATTGAGCTCGAGCCAGGTGAGAACGAACGCATGGAATCGGAGAAGAAGCCCAAGCTCCAAGCAGAACGCAACGAGCTCATCCACCAGTTTGAGCAGCTGACCGTTCAGTGGGTGGGTTTGAGCCCTGAGTCGCCTGCCGCAAAGGAGCGTGAGAGCGAGAGAAAAGACGTTGCCAAACAGTTATATAGCAACTACTGGAAGCTGGATCCCTATATTAGAGCGAAAACTTACTATCATCGCGCCGGTGTTATTGATGCGCTTGGAGAGGTAGATTTGAAGGGTGCAAGATAGTCTATGGGAATACTGTATAGAGGCCTGCGAGCCCTGGCGTAATTAATACTATGTTTATTTTTTATATGAAAGTATTGTATTTATTACTTATTTTATATACAGTACATTATGAAATTCAACGACTAGAATACATAATGATTTTGAATGCATACTTTTGCTCCTTGTGGCCCTTGCGATGTCTAATTAATGGCTCTAACGGTTCCAACATACCCTGTTGAGACAATGCCTACCGTACCACAGTAAGGTACCGTACAACAAGCAAAGTCGCCGGGGCTGATATGGACCCCTGGCGCTGATGTAATAGGTCCCCTCGTGTTGAGTTGCCATAAAAGCAATTCCAATATTTGCTGCGGTTTCGGGCTCCAGGGCCGATCGAAAGTGATAAGTCAGGAATTATGAAACCGCTGAGCTGAGACTAGAGCAACTCCGAACCCTCGTAGCCCAACCAATTGGGCGTGAAGAAGCAAAAAAACAATGGAGCCAACACCAGAACAAGCAAAAGCAATCAGCGACCAGCCTGCGGGGTTATTGAGCGTATTGCCTCGCTCTGTATGGCTCTTCACATGCAAAATACGAGGAAAGAAGCAACGATGAGTGAGAGCCGTGAAGGTTGTTGGAGGTTTCTCACAGCTCTTTACCGTTTTGGCAGTACATGTGACCCCTCTGCCGTCCACAGTAGTAACCTTGTAACCTTTAAGCCATGCCATCAGCGCTGCTTTGGTACAGGTTCATGCAGGCTCTTGCAGGCATCGGATGCTGTGGGCAATGAGAGCGGCAGCAGCGCCCTTCCCTAACTTCCCTAACTTCCCTCCTGGCTTGACGGCGTCCGAAGTGGCTGCGATCGCTGGGGACTAGAACGGGCGGCCCTGGCAGTTCTGGCATCATCGCACAGCAGCGTTGTTCTGTTGTTCCCACCCGGATTTGGAGATTTCCCTGATTCACAACTCGACGGTGCCGGGGGCTAAGCCTGATTGACCAGCGTCTTGCGAGATGCAGCTCTCCTCTTTCGGTCGTCTGGTTGCATTGGTTGATGCTTGGTTGGCTCTTCTCGAGAGGCTTTTCAAATCCTCAGTCAATCACTGGTTTGGCAGGCGGCGCACGCAGGCACCGTGGGGATGCTCCCGCACATCGGCCAAAGTTACCTCTTGGACTCTTGGACTCATGCACAACTCTGGTGCCGCTTGCGGTTTAACTCGATCAACATTCAATTCGTGCACCGCGGTCCCCATCTTTTTTTCCAGCAGCGCCGTTGCAGTCAGGCCCTCAGGACCCATCCTGCCCCATCGTGGAGCGCTCGTGAGAATTGTCTTATTCCAAGTCTTTCTTGCGACAGGCCTCGGCGATCGACTGCGGGGTATGAATTAGCCTTTGCTTAGGCTGCTTAGGCCCTCGCTGGGTCTGGGGGTGACTCTGGGGAACCTGAATCCACTGCGATGGAGGAAAAGCCAAGGTAATTTCCACCCGGGGCGGTGGTGGCCCTGGTGGTGTGCTCGCGAGCTGGGACAGTATACAAAAAGCATCAATAAAGACAAGGGCATAGTAAGCTCTTCCCTTTTCCTCTCAATCTCCAAGCTCCAGCTCCAGGCCTCGCTGCATGGTGCGATCGCAGATTCAGACGCAGCCCAATTGAGCCTGGCATTGACTGTTACTCTCAATCGCAAAGTAGCTCTCGCCAACCTGCACCATGCGATTCTCCAAATTCTTCGTCGCGGCCCTCCTGCCAGCTGGCCTCTGTGCCTTCGACTTTTCTTCAAAGGCGACACTCTCGTCGCCAGAGCTCGCCGAGCTCCTGTCAAAGCACGACTTGGCCCTCGTGCCGCGCTCCGAGCTGACCGATGCACTAACCGAGCTCAACATTCTGCTGAAGAGCACGCGACTCCAGCAACGCAAAACTGTTCCGCTGCTCAAGAGAGCCAATGTTTCCAGCGGCTCAGGCACAGGCACAGGCTCCGGCTCGAGCTCCAGCTCCAGCGATGGAGGCCTGGGAGGCCTTCTGGATATTCCTGGGCTGGATGGCTTAGGAGACCTTTTAACAGGTCTGCAGAAGGATCTGGGGGATATTTCGGGCACGCTGAAGGCCGTCAGCGAGTTGCTGACCCCCGAATTCCTCCAAGCCTTACACGATGCGATGGTGTACCTTGCAGCGACCCTCAAGCCACCCATGCCGGATAACTTGAGATCTCTGGTTACCAAGGCCATGCCACTCATCGATTTGGTGGGAGAATTGGACCTGAAGAGCCTCGTGGACGAGCTCAAGGATGCTGATCTGGCTGGTCTGATTAACGGTGTGCTGAAACTCTTGACGCAGAAGAACATCAACAGCATTGAGTCTCTGGTCACGAACGGCGCAACACTTCTCACGCCCTCATTCGTCAACGAGACACAATCACTTATTGGAGACGTGTCGCCGCTAATTGGTGAACTCTCACCCTTGCTCAAGAAGCTCACGGGACTCGACCTTGAGGGCATCATTGATGCTCTACAACCTCTGCTTACCAAGGACTCGATTCAAGGCATCGTGGGCCTGCTGGGTAACGCCGAGGACTTGCTCACGCCCTCGTTCGTCAACGAAACCAAATCTCTCATCGGAGACGTGTCGCCATTGATCGGTGAATTATCTCCCTTGATTAAGAAGTTGACCGACCTTGACCTCGAAGGAATACTAGATGCTCTAGATCCTCTGTTGACGAAGCAATCAATACAGGGCATTGTGAGCCTGCTAGGAAACGCAGAGTCCTTACTTACGGCAGATATTGTTAAGCAACTCAAATCCCTTATTGGAGATGTCGGACCCCTTCTCAGCAAACTCTCGCCGCTACTTGAGAAACTCGGTGATCTAGACCTTCAAGGCATACTGGACGCCTTAGATCCCCTCCTTACAAAAGAATCCATCCAGGGCATAGTGGGTCTATTGAACAACGCAGAAGATCTCCTCACAGCCAGCTTTGTCAACCAGACTCATACGCTCATCAGCACCGCATCTCCTCTTATCGACAAACTGTCTGAGATTGACCTTAAGGGCGTGCTAGATGCCTTGTCTCCAATCCTCACTAAAGACTCTATTCAGGGAATCGTGACCTTGCTTGGGAACGCCGAGGCTCTCCTAACCAAAGACACTGTGAAGAGCCTCAACTCACTTATCTCAAGCGCCGGTCCTCTCATCGATAGTCTTTCAAAGATCGATCTGAAAGGAGTATTAGATGCTTTGTCTCCAATACTGACTAAGGATTCTGTACAAGGCATTGTAGGCTTGTTACAGAATGCCGAGGCGCTTTTGAGCAAGAATAATGTCAAGAGCTTGGATTCGCTTATCAACAGTGCAGGCCCTCTCATTGACAGTCTGTCAAAGATTGATCTACAGGGAGTGTTGGATGCCTTAGCTCCAATACTTACTAAGGATTCTATCCAAGGCATCGTAGGCTTGTTGCAAAATGCAGAGGCATTGTTGACTAAGGACACCGTCAAGCGCATAAACACACTCCTTACGAGTGCTGCTCCTCTGATTGACAGCCTCTCCAAGATCGACCTTCAGGGTGTATTGGATGCATTGGCTCCTATACTCACTAAGGACTCCATTCAGGGCATTGTAGGCTTATTGCAGAATGCAGAGGCGCTACTAACGAAAGATACCGTCAAGGACATCAACACACTCCTTAAGAGCGCCAGCCCGCTCATTAACAGCTTATCAAAGATTGACCTGCAGGGGGTGCTCGATGCGTTAGCCCCGATACTCACCAAAGACTCTATCCAGGGCATCGTCAACTTGCTGAAGAATGCAGAAGCTCTTTTGACTAAGAATACTGTTGAGAACCTCAACTCGCTCCTCGAGAGTGCCGGTCCATTGATTCAGAGCCTCTCAAAGATTGATCTCAAAGGAGTACTTGATGCACTAGCCCCTCTCCTCACAAAGGATTCGATGAACGGGATAGTGGCACTGCTTGGCAATGCTGAGAACCTCCTGAGCAAAGACTTCGTCACTGAGACTAAGACCTTGATTTCGAAGGCCTCGCCTCTCATTGACAACTTGAGCAACGTTGACTTGCAAGGCCTCCTTAAACAACTTGGACCGCTCTTGAACGAGCTCGGCAAGATTGATCTCGCTGGCTTGTTGAAGTCACTCAACCCGTTGCTCACTTCAGACTCCATCAAGGGAATTGTAGGCCTTCTAGACAACGCTGAGAATCTATTGACAGGTAAATTTGTCAACCAGACTCAGACACTCATCGGTGATGCCGTTCCCTTGGTGACTGCTCTTGGTGGCCTCAATCTACAAGATCTGTTGAAACAATTGTCACCTTTGCTCGAGGAGCTTGGAAAGATTGATCTTGCGAAACTGGTAAGCCAGTTATCGCCGATCTTAGACGAGATCAACCAGCTAGACCTAAAGAGTCTCTTCGACGCCATCAACCCCTTACTTACACCTGATAGTGTAAAGGGTATTGTTGGCCTCGTTGGAAACGCTGAAGACCTACTTACCGGCAAGTTTGTGAACCAAACTCAAACACTCATTGGCGATGCTGTACCATTAGTCTCTGCACTTAGTGAGATCAATCTGCAGGATCTGATCAAACAGTTGTCGCCTCTCCTCCAGGCGCTCAGCCAGATTGATCTTGCAAAATTAGTTAAGCAGCTCTCGCCTATCCTCGATGAGCTCGGCGAGCTAGATCTGAAGAGTCTCTTCGATGCCATCAACCCATTACTCACACCTGACAGTGTGAAGGGCATTGTCGGCCTCTTAGGCAACGCTGAAGACTTGCTCACGCAGAAGTTCGTCAACCAGACTCAAACACTCATCGGGGGTGCGGTACCGCTTGTTGCGATCTTAGACCAAGTCGACCTTGAAGGATTATTCAAGGTGATCGAGCCTCTGCTCAAGGAGCTGGATGGCATCGACTTGTCCGGTCTAGTTGACGCTATCAAGCCCATCCTCGCAGCCATCAAGAAGATTGACATCCAGGGCATAGTCAACCAACTGACGCCATTGATCTCACCAGATAGTATAAAAGCTATCATCACCCTGCTAAGTAACGCTGAGTCACTCCTGAGCGCCCAGTTCGTATCGCAGACCTCTGAATTAATCGGTGACGCTACACCGGTAAGTCCCCTTATGCCAGAATTTACCATATTATCTCTTTCTAACCAACAATCCTACAGCTCGTCGCGACAATAGGAGACATTGTCTACGCACTTCTGCAGCAGTTGGCTGGTCAGACATGAAATGAAAGTTAACTTTGCACCGGTGTAATGAAATTTGGGATTTGAATTGGAAAGTTTGCTGAAGTTCTCTCAAAAAGAAAGAGGACTCATATTAGCAACTGGCGGCGTATTTAGGTGTTCATATTGACATTGATCAAAGTCAGGATCGATGTTTTTAACTGTATTCTATGATTTATTTGCATATTATGCATGTATCTAGTCTTTGGGTACATAGAAACGTATAGTAATCCTTAATACCAATCTGTGCACTCGGAGAGACTTCTTGGTCCATAGATGTGTAGTAATTTCTAATACCGATCTGCGCTCGGGGAGAGTGTTGTTCCATAGATCATGGATGTATAGTAATCCTTAATACCAATTTTCGCTTGCGGAGAGTCTTGGGCTATGGACGTACGGAGGGTATAGTAATCTTTGATACCAAAGAATAACCAGCGATGGTTTTAGATATTACATGAGTATTAAGATACGCTGCATAAAGTTTAGGAGTAACCATCGATAGAATAGCTGTACTGGCTCACATGTTTACACAACATTACTACTTCGACGTATACATATCCAGGACCCAAACATGCCTGCTTTCATGCAAGATAAGGTTATGCTAAATACAGTAAAGTACCTGGAAATGACAGCTGCGCACTGCCTTCTATCTCATTAAAAAAAATCTGGGGGATCATACAGCCAGGGCTCTACGCTTGGGCAATATGCAGGTCATGTTTGCTCTACCGCAGTATCCACCAACAACCGGGACCCCGTGTTGTGTCTCACAGTAATCAAACCTTATTGCTATTCCTGGACCTTTGACTTTCCCAGAACATGCCTGACTCCTGTCTCGGCGATCGTCTGTTCTCGGCGGAACTAGTTCTCTAGGCCTCAAGCCACCGTCCGATGTTGGTCTCTGTCATCCAGGCCCGGAGGGTGTGGCGTAATTGTGCAGATTATTCGCAAGCTAAGCCGTTTATGCATCGTGCACCGACTTGTGCATCTCTGCCATCCTGAGCGATCGCAATTGGGGATAGTAAACTGACAAAGTGGAAATTCTCCCCCGCAATGTCGCAAATACTTGGCCCACAACTGTGTTTATCCACTTCCCCCGCAATCTCATGGGAACAATGCTGTTCAGCCGAGGATGAATATCTGGGGGGAGGGCATTGGGATGTCAAAACCAGGTTTACTGGGCACTTGCTGCGACCTTGCTTTTTGCGGGGTTGGAGATTGCACTGGCCGATCACGACGTCGCAAATGGCGCCCTGAACAAGCCTGAAGCCACAGGTGCACAGCAGCTGGCACTCAGGCGCACCGCTGCCAGGTCCGCGACCTTCTTAAGCGGTGCACTCTCCTCCCAGCGCAGCGAGCCCTGCTTGGATTGATTCGGGCCTGGCACAGTTTCTTCCAGTCTCCTGTGGTACGTACTGTCGCGGTGATTAATATCGCTGCGCCCTGCCCTGTCCTACTCTGCCCTGTGACTCAGCAGCCCAGCTTGTGGAAGCTCGTGAGCAATGGCAGACTTTGAGAAGGAGAAGGAGAAGGACTTGAAGGACAAGGAGAATGGCTCTCCACGACCCAGCTCCGATGTCCATGGGAATCACGTAGAAGATGTAGGAGCATCAGGACATCATAGTGACAATGCATCCTCAACGGATGGTATTGTTACGAAGGAGAAGCCTGCTGTCCTTACCCGTAAGCAGAAGATGAAGAAGCATTTTCGCCGGTTCTGGTGGGCCTATCTGATAGCTGCTATTATCCTCGCCGCCATACTGCTACCAATCTTGTAAGTGGTCGCCTGAAGGCATGGAACCTGATTACACTGCTAACACATGAGTCAAATAAAGATTCAAGGTCATCATTCCTGCCATTGTCAACAATATTGTTCGTGGCCAGAAAATGCCGGTGAATGGCGGTGCGCTCAACGTCATATCGCCAACCCGATTGAGCATGACTCTGAATACCTCACTGGACACACCACTGGGAGTCAAAATCGAGCCTATAGATCTCGGCCTAATTGAAGCAGAAGATCATGCAACAACACCATTCTTAACACTCCAGATACCAGAAGAACACGTCCATCATAAAACCGAAGTCATCATCCCCACCCAGACGGTGCCCATCTCCAACCAGACGCAACTGATCGCGTGGTTCAACGAGTTTTTCGACAAACCCGCCGCGAAATTGACCGTCGACGGTGGTCTCAAAATCCATCTCGGAGAGCTGAAGTACGATTCCCACATACACAAGACCATCGAGGTACCGGGCCTCAACTATCTCAACGGCTTCGCCTTGGTCGACTTGCAGTTCATGATGCCGCCTGACGAAAAAGGCCACAACATGAAGGGGCATCTCAGCATCCCCAACGCCGGCGTGCTAACTCTTAACCTGGGTAACCTGACGTTCAATTTGATGTCTGGAGACATCAACATGGGCTGGGCCAATCTCTACAACCTTGAGCTCAAGCCCGGTAACAACACACCGGCCTTTGACGGCGTGTTTTACTTTGATACCCTCGTGCCAAACCTCTCGGCCATCCTCGATAGCCAGAAGGACTCGCTCAGCCATGGGAATATCGCGCTCAACGCCACGGGAAATGCTACTTTCGTCAACGGCGAGCATATCAAGTATATCGAGGGAGTCCTCAACCAGAAACACATCCCATTTACTATCCCTGTTATTACTCTCCTAGGCGACGTCCTCAGTGGGTTGTTATCCAGTAGCAACGCGGCACAAGGACCCTTACTCGACATCTTTGGCGATGTTGTGGGAAACACCACCCTCTTTGGACAATTGCTAGGCAACTGGGACAATATCGCGCGTGGCGGGAACGGGACAAATATCACGAGTATACTTACTCCTCCTACGAAGAGATCAAAGCCTGTAGGATCGTGGAAGCACAATTTGCTCAGACTAGGATTGAGATCAAAGCTGTCAATGAAATAATCACTGCCTAAAAGGGAGTATGTGCGGATTGATTGTCTAGAGATTTAGTTGAGTGGTTGGTACATGACAAATGTGTAATGTAATCATCCTGTTATCAGGCTTAGTAGATGAGGAAGCACTGAGGGTAATATCCCGGTATTCCGGTATTCAATCTTAGCATTGAGAGAGAGAGAGAAATCGGTGGATGACTGAAATATTTGGGAGTCTGGGTTTAGGGTATTTGATGGCGTAGGCATGGAGGGAATGGAGTTATGGGACGCTAGAATTTAGTATCTAGTTTCAGACGTATTTTAATTGAAATATTGTTTAACTACTAAAGCCAACAACTTCGTATACCAGGACTGTTGTTATTTGCTCGCTACATGTGTATCACTTTAGTTATGATGTAACAAGGAAGCACTGCAAGTAGCAATCTCTAGACCTCTTATTAGTAAAGTGTCCTAATCAGAAACCGCAGGAAGTCCTTTGGACTTATTTTTTAAAGGAATAAATGTCTCGATAGTAAGATGGGTATATGTCATAGAAATGATGTATCTCTATCAATACAATGACTGTAAATTATGAAGGCTATGGCGATGAACTAGCCATAAAGTGGTATATCAGAGCAACTATGTCAAATAGATACAGAAGGAAATGGACGGGTTTGTAGCTGAGCCGTTCCTCTTATAACATTGTATTGTCAGTCTTCCAGCTCGCTCAGCAATAGGGACAGATGGTCGAAACCCAACTGACTTGTAGCCATTTAAATACCGGATCCAACTGTTACGAGCATGACGCATAGGGTTAATGTAAGTGCTCATAATTTTGGTCTCTTAATAAGTGGAGTTATATCATATATGGTTATTGTAGCTATAGTAATTACGGTTACACGTATTCTACGGCAGTACTACCGGAGTGATTATAGAACTTGTCACGAATCTTCGTTTCCTTCCAAATTGTTTCAGGAGTATTATATGATTAGGTAGATGCGCTAAATCCCTCTCATAGCTTCTAATCCTCCTTTGGAAGCATAGCCGGTATCCCTATCTGGATGTGCTCACTTAACTCCCATATTATTATACAGTTGATTCCACTCATACGTCCCATCAATCTCCAGAACATTCGTCCAGTCAACTCCAAGCTCCTGATCAGAGAGATAGAATGCCGCGATCGAATCATCTGAATTTAATCCCGTGTATATATTTGTGCCGAACTCTACTGATTGCGAGAATGGAGGCATGTCTACTAATTGAAAATCACCACTCGCCGGCGAGTCTGACACGCATTCTGCACCCAATAGGTTGGAACTTCCAGTCGGCGCAAGGCTGCTAAACTGTTTAATTCGGACTTTTCCAAAGTATGGGATCATTGTCTCGAATGTCTCTGGTCCAGTATATGTGCCGTGATAGACAGCAGACAGATATTCCAGCACGCGAATGGCTTGGGTTGCGACTTTGCATTCCATGACACTCGTGACACGACGTTCCGTAGCAATCATATCATGGACAAGAGCCCAGTCTTGGGCCGCTAGCTGAGGATCTAGTGTGTACCGCTGTGAGAAAAGATGGATAACAATAACAAGAGCAGCACTGAATGCTTCATAATCCATGAGGTCACACACAATGATCTCTTTCCCCGAGACTATTCGTAATGTACGATAGACCTCGATCAGCTTTCTGCAGGCGTCAAGCCCAGTCTGGCGATTGTATTCACAGACTTGATCCAAGACGGGTTTGAAGATATAAGGATAGTGAACCGATTTGACGAGATTCCAATAGTATAACTTTAGAGATTGGAAGCTGTATATTTCTTCGAGCGGCATATCGGGGGTAGGTTGAGAGTCTAGGAATCCAGGAGGCAGATCTGCTAAACTTGCCTGTATCTCTTGGTCAATTCTTAACGTGGCAGAATGAAAAGACTCTACACTGTCGTGATTAAGATTGCGCTCATTGACATGACCAGCCATTACCGCGATATCGTGGGTGAATTTGGCGGCCACAGAATTCAATACATATCTTTTAGACAGTCCTGGATAACTGTCTGAGGTACTCGATGGGATCCCTAGGGTCATTGAAACGAATCTCTCTGCCTGCCATATGTGTGCCCACATTTTCCGTTTCCGGGTATCTGTGTAGTTCTGCGGACGGTGTAGACCTTGAAATATAGCAAAGTTGAGGGCGGACCTCGCACGGAACATAGCCTTGCGTGGCTTGCCCATATTCATCGTTATCCTCATTTGCAACTCTATGGCTTCCAAGCCCTCAATCGATCCTTTGATCCTTTCATCGAGAGACAAGAGAGCCTCCGCACTATCATAATAGCGATCTATGAGATCATTTGCTGAACCAGGAAGATTTCTTAAATATAGTTGTCGGTGTTCCAATGGTAGCTGTTGTACGCAGAGCCCTAAGAATAGTAAGGCTTTAGCTGCGTTGACAGGGATGCTAGATTGAAGTGAATCAAGGATATACTGTCCTGCAGCAGATACCTTGTCATTGGATATCGATTGAGGAAATAAATCATTATATGAATCGTGCCAGCATGGCCAGTAGCGTTGGGTAACCCTGAGGATAGACCACAGGTCGTCAACTGCAGGGAGAGAATTCTTCATCACTTTAATGATATAGTTCATGCGACGCTCCGATGACGTATCCAGATGGTTGCCATGCACTTGGCCGTCACTCTTCTGGATATACATTGCTTCTCTAAAGAGGCCAAGTAAAGGTATATCATCTAAGCCATCATCAGAACAATAAGGGGTGTCGCACACGTCTACGTCAGCTGGGGAACAGTCATGTTTTGAGGTGTCGGAAGTTGATATTGTGTCTTGAGGAGAGGTAGATTGGCTGTGAAAACGTCTGAATATATCTTCAACCGATGATTTAACCCGGGACAAGTCTGATGAGGGATTCGACTCCACAGCTTCACATAAGCGGAGAACCATTCCTTCAAGGTCGTCCAGCCTCTGCTTAACATTGACCGTCTTCTCTGGGTGCTTCTTAGATTGACTGTGCTGTTGAGGTATACATCTTGCGGCATGCAAGATACACTCTTTGCATGTTTTATCACCTGGATTAAAAATACATCGAACCTTGCGACGACGACATTCGGTACAACTTCGAGTACCTAATCGCATACGCTTTGGGGGAGGAGTGCTATGTGCACTCCCTGACGGTTGCATTGCCTCAATTAGATCAGGATCCACTTGTCACAGCAACGATTGCACACAGAATGTTTGTCACTGCTGACAAGGCGGCTAGAGGCGTCGAAGAATGTTAAAGTGGCCCAACCAGATTTGAGCAGGATATTTAGGGAGATGCGGGACCATACCAATGACTAAGCTGATTTTTAGTCATTACAGCGACAATCCGCAGATACCTTTTAATGGAAAGGATTAAGGTTTGTGTGGTACATAATGAAGAAGAAGAGAAGGGAAGTGAACCTCAGGTCATGACATCCGTACGGCGTCGACTCGGCCCAGTTCGGACGAAACTGGATATTCGCTTATGTAAGACAACCTTGATGAGAGCACCCCACTGGCCTGAGTAACTTTGACTACTCCGTACAGAGCCTACACAACGAGAGAGATGCACACTTTTCGGTACATTGCGGGAGTCAGTAAAATTGCTATGAATAAAAATTAACTAATAAACTCTGCGTCACAAGGAGTGTGTGGTACTGCTATTGCTACTAAAGAGCACAGGAAAGTCACGAGGGTTTTCGCTTACATAAACGCGACTTTAGGCCACCTGGTTGGTCGGGCCACTTTCCTCACCACCGTGTAACTGAGAGAAAGCCCAAGTAATTACTTCGTACCAAGTAAATATGTCGTTGCCTTGAATTGCTGCCTAAAATCACTCACGTGCTTACCGTGCCGATTTTTGAGCATCTTAACATCACCCAGTAATGCTGATAGAGCAGCCTCGCTCATCTTTCCGGACAGAAACAGATTTTCTTCATGTTCGGATTGATGTGCGATAAGGGACTGTTGCTGTGTTGATAACTTAGTGGTCTGAGTGCAGTTGGGATAAGACGAACCGTCAGATAATGGTAGACTTTACAATCATGTTTCGTGGAGCATCATATCTATTATTGCATCCTGCCTTGCTGCATCATGCCTCCGCACCTTCTTCAGAAGGTCCACCGGCGAAACATACCTCCGTGGCCGAGAATTCACATGACGGTTGGCCCGAGCGCGCTGCCCTAAATGGCAGCCCTGAGAAATGTAGTCATTGCCCCTCCTCAAACTAGAAAGGGTTCCAGTTCACGTGTCTTTGTGTGACCATTGAGCACTTAGTGATACTTCCTATATAATAATTGACAAAATGCAATTGAAAAATGTTGACCGGCTTGAATTGCCGCCAACGGCTGACATGCACGTTCACTTACGGCAGGAGGGGCTCATGGAGTTAGTGGTTCCAACTCTAAGGCAGGGCGGGGTTGATACTGCTTTTGTGTATGGTTTTCTATCCAATTTTATTGAAGAGATTGAAGTGGCTAACTTGGAAATATAGCATGCCCAATCTGGTGCGCGGAAATATTCCTTCCTCTGACGCTCAGACTGCTCTAAGAGATCACATGCTGACGTATTTGACAATAGGTGCCTCCTCTTACCTCTGTTGAACAGGTAAGCGGAACAAATAGTGGGTTTGGGGTACGAATAAACAAACAACTAATCAGTTTTGTTCAGGTCTTGAAATATAAAGCTCAGCTACAGGCCCTGACTCAAGATGTTCACTTCCTAATGTCACTCTTCGTCAGCCTCCCTACGTATCCTCGGAGTTTGCTCAGAGAGAAGTCTATCTATCTAACCTCCTCATAGCTTCATCCTTCAGTTACCCCTGAAGTGATTGCTCAAGCAGCAGCAGCTGGCATCTCAGGCGTGAAAATGTATCCGCAGGGTAACCCATTGCCTCCCTATCATGAAACGAGATGTTAATTTG
Source organism: Xylogone sp. PMI_703 (assembly GCA_021399445.1). Lineage (NCBI taxonomy): Eukaryota > Fungi > Ascomycota > Leotiomycetes > Xylogone > Xylogone sp. PMI_703. Next base: position 4,969,441 of record JAJTUQ010000003.1, read on the forward strand.
TTTTAGGGGTAACCACCAATTCTGAGTCCGGTGTCTCAAATCTTGAATTGTTCTATCCAACATTTACTGCTATGGAAGAGCATGGATTAGGTATAGAAACGTTATTTTCTCGGCTCAACCTAACTTGAAGACACTGTACCAAAACGTTCATTCTGCTTTCTGTCTCGGTTTATTTCAAAGGAGAGTATATGCTAACAGAGCCCGCTCATAAAAGTGCTGAACCTCCATGGAGAGGTCTTAGAATCTCTTGCACCACCAGATACAACGCTGGAAGAAGCGTTCCTCCCTACACTTAAGACCCTCCATGAGCGATTTCCAAAGCTGCGCATCGTAGTACGTGGTATACAAACCTATTTCAGACGAATGCTAACTTTAAACTCCAAGCTTGAGCACTGTACTACTGCGGCTGCTGTAGAAGCCGTGCGAGCCTGTGGACCCACCGTTGCTGGTATGACCCCATCTTGTCTCTATTCTATAAGGAATAGCCACTGACATACGCGAACCGACAGCAACAATCACTGCACATCACCTTTATCTCACCTCCCATGACAGTTGCTGTGACCCTCTAGCATTTTGCAAGCCCATACCAAAACGTCCCACCGATAGAGATACATTGGTCAAAACGGTCGTTAGTGGTGACCCTAAGTTCTTCTTGTAAGACATGATTCTCATAAATTTGCTGCTGTTTTATTAACTGTCGTGTTTTCAGTGGAAGTGACAGTGCCCCGCACACTCTACAATCAAAAACTTCCGCCGCGGAGGGCAAAGCACCAGCAGGCGTATATACCCAGCCCTGCGTCACACAGCTCGTCCTCTTAGCTCTTGAGGAAGGCATTGAGCGTGGAGTCATATCAGAGACCGACGTGACGCAGGATATCCTTGAGGGCTTTCTCAGTCGGTTTGCTCGGCGGTTCTATAAACTACCTGAAGTTTCAAAGGGGAAGAAGATTGTACTGGAAAGAAAGGGGGAGAAGATACCCACAAGTGTAGTAAGTAAGGACGGGAGCCTCGAAGTAGGCATTTCGAGGGCAGGCACAGAGGTATTCAGCCTGAGGTGGGAAGAAGCGTGATTATCATAGATTCTCGTGTAATAATTCAGAATGGATGACTATCGCTGTAATTGTATCAATCTTTGCAAGGTTCGATCCTCGTGCTGGTACTCCTGCTGGCGTACCACCATGGCATTGGAAAGATCCTACTATGGTAGCAGATGTGTGTTGTTTTCCATTCGATCGTAGTTGAGCAGTAACATATCACGGCCCGATGTATTCTATTCCACCGTTCAGAATATCCAGATGTGGTTATTGCTGGACAAGTACTCCCATGAGGCCTCAGGCGCCCCAGCAGAAGTGAGGCGACACCAAAACCTGGCGCCTTAACCACTCGGCCACGACGTGCAACAAAAAATGTGTCCAGCAGGATTCAGGAGACATCATTGGTTCAAAGTTCACACCTCAGGTATTTCCGCAGATGCCAAGATGGATGGCTTGCAACTCAAGCAACCCTAACCCGACTCGAGCATCTACGCCATCCTTTGATCAAATGGACCTACCAAAGTACTGCTTCTTACGGTCCTTTCTTCAGCGCCAGGTAATGCCCTCAAAATCGCCTTTGGCGAAGAAAATATTAAGGGTCCTTTCGATACAAAAAAGCTACTAGACTTAATCTGTGACTAGCTCCGAGCTACTACAGCGCGGATCCAAGGCTAGAAAGCTTGTGATTCACGACAGGGTAAGATGGTACCCAATGAGGTGCGAAGGGTATTCAAGCAAAAAGCTTGACTTTGGTGCTAAGTTCGCTCTTTGTTCGGGCTACAACGCAGTACCAGAGATAGAGGCTCACAGGGCTGATCACGCTGTGATTTTAGTGGGCAACCACTTCTAAGTAGGTGCGGTTCTCGTACCTGAACGGGCCGGTACAGCCCTAAGTGCTTGATTATTGTACAGCCTGTAGTTGCTACTGTTACGGCAGCTGCGATGGGGGATTTGGGTTGAATAGGATGGATGTCTTGATGCTTCAGAGCAATCCCGACAACTGGCAAACTATGTGGGCAGAGTATTCAGTAAATAGATATTGAAAGCAAATTAGAAGACATTATATTGAATAAGAGACTCAAACTTAAAGTTTTCATTCAGCTTTAAAAACGTATTCTTTCGATTTCTCCCTTCATCTTCTTTGCGAACCCTTAACTCGCAAAATTCGGGTGTACCTGACCCAAGAAAAACCGACCCCTGGTACCTGACGATCACTGAAGCTCACGATGCTAGATAGTTTGGTTGAGACTTCAGTACCTCTCCCAAAACGGAAATGAATGAGCTCAGAATGTGATCGTTCAGCACAGCCAGTCAAAGTCTGAATATGCCTTTCTTGCAAACACTTGTCTATAAAGTCGCTCCTTCCCTCCCTGTCTTCGCTCTTCGTTCTTTCCTCACGGTTATCAAGACTTGACTCACATAGCCCACTCAGAGGATACATTCACGCTCATATTCACTCGACTACATTCTTCATTAGCTCCATTCACTCTCACAGAGTCTCTCTTATTATTCACTTACTATCATCATTCACCATCGTCATTATCTCTCAATATCCTCACACACCCTCAGCTCCTATAGACACCTCCCTCACAATGGCTCACTTCCAAGGAAACTCCCTCGCCATCACCACGGCGGGCTCCAAGTCCTCAGGACTCAAGTCCAGAATCGCCAATGCAGTCCACCACACGGCTGCACTAATCTTCACCACCACCACTACCACCACCACCAATGAGGACGCACCACCACCCAACCGCAGCGTCTCATTCGCGCCCACCACCCCCGACACCCACAGCTCCGCCGCATTCCTCACCAAGCGCGCAGCGTGGGAAAGAGCCACCCGCGAGCAGTTCCACACCAGCAAGCAGATCCTCGCACTCACGCCGCGGAAGAAGGTGCGCTTCAGTCCGGTGATGGAGGTCATCCCGGTGCCGCGGACGTGGAAGAAGCCATTGTTCGCTCTCGACGCGGAGGTCATTCCCGAGAAGAGGATCGAGCGATTTACGATCCTTGAGACGATCGAGGAGGAGGAGAATGAGGAGTAGATGACTCTGGCCCGGCATTTCTCGAGAGGGCCCCGACGACGACTTTATGGATGAGGAGGAGGAGGAATAGGCGCTGCGAGCTCGTGTTCTCGCATGCACCCTTGGTGGAGTTTGGATTTAAATGCCACGGCCCGTGTTTCGTGCGCATTGTCTGGTTTGCGGGCTCGTGTTCCCGCCTTTGGCATCTCTCGGTGTTTGGATTCGGAGGAGTTGGATTGCATTTTGGGATTTGGGCATTGGGCATATGGGCATATGGCATGGAGGTTTAAAAGTTGTGCTAGTCTTTTATAGACTTTGGAACTGAGGTTCCTTCTGTTCTCTGTTAATAGAACATAGATAAAGTTTCTGAATAAAAGTAATATTCACAATTGAAAATGTCTTGATTGATGTTCTTGTGATTGTTGTGATCCTTGCGTTGTCGTGATTCTATGACGGTATTTGTGAATTTGTAAGGTGATTGCAGTTCATCTCGTACTGAGAGACTTTTGATATTAATCTAAGTTATTTAGTTTTCCTTTATTGATGTAAGTGAAGAAGAGCTAAAATACCTTGCGTAGGTAGCGTTCTGAGAGTTTTTTCTGTGAGGTTGTGAGGTAGTTTAGTGAGTTTACCGGCACATCGCAATCGCCAAGTTGTCGACAGCTATTATGGACACGCAAAGTAGCCGCAGAGCGCTGTACATTCTGATGGTTTTCGCCTTGGCTATGAACTTAATTAAATGAATCTTTCATCGTACTTTTTATTAATTTTTACAATGTTATCGAATATAATTCAATTGTACATAAGAGGTCCCGAAGACACGTCGTCTCCGAAGTTCAAATTGAGTGTAGTCTTGTTTTACTAAATTTAGAAGTGATAAGAGCCCGAGAGGATACGTACTAATTACTGTAATAGTGGCCTTGCACTAGCAAAGAGCCTCGTACGACAGTAGGACAGATACTGCACTCTAGCTTGTCTGGTTACTTTCCCCTCGGCTTTCTATCGCATGCTCGCAATACTGATTAATTCGACTTGGTACCTGTCGAGCCTGTCTATCAATGCGCCGTCAGCGTGGTATCATTCGAGCGCACGGAGCCAGCACATGTCGTCACAACTTGATTACTGTGGTGGTATTGAGCAAGGGGCAAATTGAAGCCCGGATTATCTCCGCACAAAGAAGAGCATTGCTCTCCGAAAGCCAAAGCCAAAAGCCACAATGACTTCATTTTCCCACGCACGAGACATGTTACCCCTCTGAGCTCGGATCGCAAGGCAACGTCGGGGTTCTGGGCCTTGGCGGAAAATGCGGGCGAGGCGCCAACTGGTCGTGTTGGATTATGAACAGTGTGAATAATCCGGGGCGTTCCACGGCTGGTCGGCACAACATTACGGGTACGGTCGCTGAGTCGTTGCTCTGATAAGCGACCGGTTGCTGGTATTGCGACTGTGGATGTGGTGATTTGAGTTGTTCCTCAAGTATGTAAGCAAATGGAATTTCCATTTTTGGGTGCTTCTCCCAGCCACCTGCAATGCTCAATAAAGCCGATGCCGGTAGACGGCCATTTTGCCACCTGACCTGGACCCCTCGATGGAACGGCTTCTTCTTGCGGTTTGTACCTCTTCCGTACGTGCCGGCGATACTGCTGGCCACTTGTGCGTGCCAGTGGGACCGGCCCCGTTACCGTACTTGAACGGGAGGAACAAAGGCTTGTTGCCGTTTATCCTTTCGGCGGAGAAAGTGGACGAATGTGTCAACGGCCATGGACTCGCCTGATTCGGTCGGGGGAAGCAGAAAAGACTGACATGCTTTTCTTTTTGCATGACTTGGACCCATTTGCTACAGTACTGTATTATTCTTCGCTTCTGCATGGCATTACTGTGTACTGTATGCCGGTTACCGTATTGGGTGTGTCCTGGATGGACGTCGCTGGCAGAAAGCTTTTCCCATGACTCTCTCTCGCCAGTCTCGCCAGTCTCGTTTCCTGGGGCCCTGGCCAGACGCATCCACGCTCGTCCAGCCAGCACACAATCCCGCCACGCAGCAGGATCCGTATTCGTAATGGCCGCAGCGCCGTGGCGGTTTTAAGGTTCGCTGGGGATCGTCTAAGAGACCGCCTCGATCGGGAGAAGTTGTGTACTGTATGGAGTATTGTGGTATGCAGTTTTCGTCTTTCGTCGGCGAATGCAAAAGGTGCTCAATCGATTGGATCTTGCTTCTCTGTATGCCCAATTTCACCGGTATTTGTTCATTGTGTTCATTCTTGGGATTGTCCTGGTGGCATATTAGCTTTGTATTAGTTGAAGCCCAATAATGCGCAAAGGGTCCAGAAGGTCCAGCGTGTGTTCTGGACCAGCGCGAGGATTGGCCTGGAGCTATCGTAGATAAACTGGCGATCGACAACCAAACCGTTGCTATCACGACAACTTCAGAGACAACGAGACAACTTTTGGAGGCACGATAATGGAACGGTGGATCAGCCGGGAACGCCCTGAGAGAATCTCGAACTCACCTCGACTCCTGCATCTCCGCCATCGTGGAGTTTGGACGAGGCAGATGACCAAGCAAAAAAAACCAGAGCGGTGCAGCGCCTGAAGGGTCTAGCATTGTGCAGCATTGATCAGAATTGTCCAGCGCCCGGCGACAACACCGCTCCGTGGCCACGTCATTGGCTGGCGGCTCTCGCAAGGCACCCAAGGCACGAACAGTTAAGGGCTGAGGCATCAACTCTCCTCAACCAATCACCTCTGTCCATCAGCAGCATCAGCTTAGCTGACTGGCTGGTGCTGCGCCTTGCCTCACTCCAGCCACGGTTGTTTGCGTTGCACCTGGATGAAACCTCCAAGACCCAGAGTTCATGAGAAATTCAAGAATACACATACACATACATAATATACGCACACACAAACAGCCTGCATTGTGATATGAATCAGAAAATTAACTGCAAAATGCAGCAGGCGGCCAGATAGAGGTTGTGTCGGATGTGTCGGGGCATCTGATGCTGATGCTGCAGCTGCCGGAGCAGATTGGTTCACACCGCAGGAACGCTGAATCTCTTGCGGCCGCACCCGACCCTCGCTGGCCTCGCACGCCTTTTTGCACCTTGCACCTTCCGAGCTTCCTGCCCTCTCTTCCTTCCACTCCAACCCATGCCTGAGCCCTCACGTTTCCACTCTTTTTTTACTTTCCCTCCCATGGCGCGCCGATGCGGTGACAGGTCCGGACTAGCACCGTAGATTTATCATCTTTATTTATCGAGCCTCGAGGAAAAAAGGCGGGTCCCTTGACCACAATCCTCGTCAACTTGGCTCCAGGCGCACATCCGCTGCTTATATCCACCGACTCTCTCTCACCTCACCTCACCTCAACCTCGCCCTTCTCCTCGGTTCGTTCTCTCCATCTGCGATCCTCACTGCTCTTCTCGCGGCCGCTGCACTCGTTGGTTGCGGCCCTCGCCATTGTCCTTCCCTCTCTTGCCGGACAATTGATGCCATGCATAGTGCCTAGGCGCCGTGTGTTGGTCTATGCGGTTGTGAGTGAAACAGCGAGTGTGCCTTGAGAAGGCACCTGGTAGAGAGACAACAACAAGAAGACTCCTTTGGTGTGTGAATTAAATGTGCCTAGGCTGCCGACAACAATACCCATAATACATCCGCCAATTTCCTTGCCTCAGATAGACTTTCGTGCCTCCATCCCGGACCATCCGGGTCCTTCGCTACTATCCGATGTACGCCCTACGACGCTTCGTCATTGTCTTCCTGATCCTCCTCATCGCCTGGGTTGGTGTTGGAGCTCTGCACCGCCATCTCGACCCCAATAAAACAAAGTCGGAGGAGGAGAGGGAGGACGCAAAATGGATTGCCTCGTCGCAGTACTTTCTAGATCGTTTCGCCTGCCGATACTTCTCGCTTTGCGGCCTGGCCCATTTCCGCCCTGATCCGGCCGTGAGGAAGTGGAAGAAAAAGAAGAAGAATAATCTCGCCAGCGAAGACCTCGAGGGCGAGTTAGATGACCTCGATGGGCCCTTCGAGGACTGGGAAGATGTCATGAGCCGCCGGAATCTGACTCCTGGAGAGTTGAACGGCATGGGCCAGATCATAAAGGATGTCCCGCAGTTCGTCCTTGATGCTGCCCCGCTGGTGCATCTGTATTCTGGCGAGCAGTTCTGGCCCTCCAGCATGGTCGACCACCTCGCGAACACTATCCCTCACGAGAACCACACTGCGCTGCCAGTCGAAGGTATGCGCTATACACTCGATAACCTAGCCGATCTCCACAACCTGTCGCCAGTATCCCGCTCGCTCTTCCTCCAAAGCAAGGATGATGTCGAGGATCGTCCAACCTGGCTTGGCAGTGCACACAATGTACCAGTACCACATAGAGATGGTTCATATGACGGGGAGGAGGAGGATGATAGCGATATCGTCGACCCGTCCACCCTCTATGAGGATGACGGCAGGTCGGACCCAGAGAGGCCTATGTGGTGGGATATGGATTCGGAATCAATGCCGTCCTCTGATCCTGGCCGGATATCAAACCTGCAGCCTGAAGCTCATTCTCCCCTCAAAACTGATCTTCGTCGTCGACATATCCGTCGTCCCGCAGAACAGACCCCCATACAAAGCCCCGATCCCAGCGGCTACTCATCTGCCCCTGCTATCCTCGTTCTCATCGACAAAGGCCATGGTGTGCTGGATGCTTTCTGGTTCTACTTCTATTCGTATAACCTGGGCACAACTGTCTTCAATATGCGCTTTGGAAACCATGTCGGCGACTGGGAGCACAGTCTCATCCGCTTTCACAATGGCAAGCCTAAGGCCGTGTTCTTCAGTGCTCACTCAGGAGGTACAGCATATACCTGGGATGCAGTTGAAAAAGGCAAAGGAGGAAGACCCGTTCTGTATAGCGCACGCGGTAGCCATGCCATGTATGCGATGCCGGGCAGGCACCCTTACGTACTGCCGTTCGGTATCCTCGCCGACGTTACCGACAAGGGCCCACTATGGGACCCCATCAAGAATTACTTGGGGTACTCATACAAGACGACCATTACGCACGACATCGATGCGGAGTCAGCTAAGACTAACTCCTCATTATTGTCTTCCATTCTCTCCGGCTCACCAGATGACGATTTCCTCTCCGCTACCGTAGCCGACCAGTTTGAGCCGCTATCTTCCAATCCCAACGCCCCCACCTCCTGGTTCTGGTACAGAGGACACTGGGGTGACAAGTTCTATAAGCTGAATGACTTGCGTCAATGGCGCTTCTTTGGGCAATACCACTATGTCAACGGACCCCTGGGACCCATCTACAAGAACCTTGGCCGAAGTAAAGTTTGCCAATCAAGAGGCAAATGCGTGCTGCTTGACAGCCTGGAGAAAGGGAAGAAAGCAAGCTGGATCAGCTAGGCTGCTATTCAATCTTTCCCCCAATAATGGCGGTAGGCTTATAAGCACCAGAGAAAAATAATACTAAAGACTCCTCGGCAACACGATCTTTCGTGTTTGCTTTGCACTCGTTTTGCTGTCTGGCATAGATATTGTCATTCGCAAACACTGATAGATTCCGAATATTTTATAGACTAGGTTTTAGGAGGAGACAGGGCGTTTTCGTCAATTTTTTTATTGCGTAGGTTGATCTATGGAGACTAGAAGGGGAACACTTGATCGGTTTCAAATCTGGCCAACGTTCCTATTCCTGAATTGGTTATCAGGGCTGAGAGCAGATGTCACATTCTCTCCAGCTGCCTGGTCGCCCTCCTTTGAGGGCGTTTTCTTTGTTTATATGTGCATGACGTTACGGTTTCTTTTGGTTTAGAATGATCACGACACTCCTTATGACAATGGGCTTTGAGGGATTGGATACACTCATTACGACATTATACCCCGGGGTTCGGTAGCGAGGGAGCGTTTTCAGACACCCCCTTTCTTGATTTTTACAAGATCATTCGATGCATAGTGATCATCGGGTTCCCTAGTTCAGCTTCTTTCTACCGCAGGATTTCTAGATTCTTAGGTATAGGGGAAGTTACTAGGCACACCCCGATTGGTTTATAGATCTGGCATGGACGGACTGCATTTGCGGTTTTCTGTTTTCGCTGGTTGGTTGCTTTGTTTTTTTGTTGTGGCATTATCCATAATTTTTGGGATATGTTAAAGAGACTTCTAGCTACTAGATGAGATACCCAGCTACAACTACAAGCTACCACTTTTACCTTTAACAAGCTTCCAAATTACTAAATTGATTGAATAATTTGGAGATATCCACTCTGTGACAAGACTAACTTCGAAGATCAAGAAGTTTTCAGGTAAAACCACTGTAAGTTACTACTGTAAGGGCACTCAACTGGCTGTAATGATACTATGTCCTCCGTAATCAGAAATACCGACAGTCTGCTCTCAAGAGATGCTCAGAAGGTGGATACAATTCAGTTGTGGAATAACTGTTACCTATGCTGTACCAATAACCAATGACACAACACTATGATTCCAGTACCGTCACAAGATCTAATTAACGAATCCATCCCGAGTATAAACTCCGCTGCATGATATAAACACAGGCTCTTCTCAAATCGTGATGGAGAAAACTTTATCCAGTGCACTGAAAGCTTGTCTTGACGATTGACCGGGAGCAAGTGCTTACGGTGCCTGTAAAACTTAGATTAAGTTACTAGTTTGTTGGAAAATGCCACACTCATAATAATATACAATAAGAGCTACAGTAATGATATAATGTCTGGGCAAATACAAAACAGAATATAAACTTAAGGAGATGTAACACGGCTATTCATCTGCTTCTTCGGCGGGCTCTAGTCATGCCAATGTGTGTATGTGAGAGATGCATAGACTTGATGCATAGCCATAGTATGACAATGAATGAGTTCCCTCAAGTAATATTCTGATCCCTAGCAAATACTCACGATAAGTAGCTCACATGCAAATCTGCTTTCTTTCCGAAGTTGTCTAAGAGCAGTGTCGTGGCCTAAGGCCTGGATACAGACACTTTGCCCAAATAGGCCATAAGCCACGAAGTTTAGCGTCCCAAAGCACATTACTGTATGCAAGCAAGATCTTCTCATCTCTCCTGGTTGAAGTCAGAAGTCGGGCAAATAAATGCACTGCCAAACCCTAATTGCCACGTAACTTTACAGCTGCTCTCTTTCTTCTGGAGCTTCGTGTGGGTGATGATCACAAGCTTGGCGGCTGTTCCCCTGCCATATGCCCCGAGTATCACAGTGCCAAGACTGCTTATAACCATATATATCTTTTAATTGGAGTACTGTTAAGTGACTTGTTGGCTGAGCCTATTGTCAGGTGTTATTTTCCTTAGGATATACTAGCGCTCGTCTCCACTCTCGGGCGTGGCGCGCAACGTCAAGGATATGATACTGTCACTATATCACGCAACTTGTGCTACTATAGATCCAAAAAGGTTATGGCCTTTACGGATATTGCAGCCTTGCAGTTAATTCCGTAATGTCCGCTATCTTTATATTTAAGGTCTGTTGGTGTCTATAAAGAACTTCCCATACCCTATCTAAGAAACGATATCTCCCTCGTCCGATACAACTACATCTTCATAGAGCAGCATAACGGTTATTCAAGCTCTTCACAATGGCTAACGGACAAGCTCCTCCCATTAAGTCACTCCTGGACATACACCGAGTGCTCAGCCCGACTGCCTCCGTCAGGGTGAGCCCTCTTTGCTTAGGTACTATGGGCTTTGGCGACGCTTGGTAGGTGGCGGCTTTATTTTGTCAAGACTTCAGCAAGAAGAGGCGAACGCTCCAAATCAACCCACTAATTCCTAATAGGAAAGCAATGATGGGAGAATGCAGCAAAGAAACTGCGTTCGAAATCCTTGATCTCTTTCATTCAAAAGGGGGCAACTTCCTTGACACCGCAATCAACTACCAAAACGGAGATTCTGAAACCTGGATTGGCGAATGGATGGCTTCCCGTGATGTGAGAGACCAGATGGTCATTGCCACGAAGTATTCAACCAATTTCCAGGCCCATATGCATTCTGAAAAGCGGATCAATTCCAACTTCGGGGGCAACAGCACTAAATCTCTTCACGTATCCGTAGAGACCTCACTCAAGCGGCTCCAGACTTCTTACATCGATATTCTCTATGTCCACTGGTGGGACCATACTACTTCCGTTCCAGAGCTGATGCTAGCGCTCAATTCTCTGGTAAACCAGGGCAAAGTCCTCTACCTTGGGATTTCCGACTGTCCCGCTTGGTACGTCGCCAAATGCAACCAGTATGCTAGGGACCACGGCCTTCGAGGATTCGTCGTCTACCAAGGAGAGTGGAACGCAGCAAGACGAAGCTTTGAACGTGATATCCTCAGTCTGTGCCAAGAGGAGGGCATGGCTATTGCCCCCTGGGGAGTTATGGGCTCTGGTGCATTCAAGCCTCGGGAGCTACAAGAGAATGGCGAGGGTAGAGGCCAGGGTAGGACGAATGAAAACACCGCTGCGGTCTCAGCAGCCCTAGAAGAAGTCGCGAAACGCAAAGATACCCAGATTACGAGCGTTGCGCTAGCTTATGTGATGCACAAGGCGCCATATGTCTTCCCCATATGTGGCTGTCGTAAGGTGGAGCATCTGAAGGGGAACATAGATGCATTGTCGGTAGCACTTACTGATGAGGACATCAAGGAGATCGACGGAGCTGCACCATTCGATTTGGGATTCCCGTTCAATTTGATAGGTGCTACGGCAGAGGACTGCTGGAATATGAACGCGAGAGGCAACTTTGCTTATGTATCGGGGCCGAAGCCTATTCCAGCACGCAAGTTGGAGAAATAACTTGCCTTTGGAATGTAGATGAGGGTATTACGGAATGAAATATAAAATAATAAAATGAAGAAAGTTCTGCACTCTAAGCAGTGTAACTAAGCCCACAGATATTTATAAGTGATAGAGGTAGGGTCATAGTTGGCGCAAGCTAACGCTCCTTGCGGTTTATTCTAGATAAACTATCTCATACCGTAAGCATCAAAGACCGAATGACGTATGAGGATAACCCAGTCCCGTAAACCGTTGTCTCAGAACCAAAAGGAGAACTCCAGTTAAACTGGCTACCTACACCCCGTTATATCTGTGTTCTGATACGTTGGAACTTGCATCCAAATACCCCGCGATAGTACAGCTACGCAAGCCACTTTCGATACCAGCAGGTAACATTTTCGCATGGCATAGCCAATAACGACGTCTCTAATGCACATAATTTATCTGCTAGCGCCTTACTGCTGCATGTATATTTGGAAATTCAGCTCCACGATGTTCTTAGTTGCACGTTTAATGCTCCCGAAAGCTCGCGGATGAGATATATTTTATAGCTCTGATGCATACCTTTGAATGATTGTCAACACTTACGGCCAGCCTCAGCGAAGATGATCTGCCAGACTTTCCTCCTTGCCGCGGCTCTCTCGATTGTCGCCGGTGCTGTACTTCTACTTAGACGAATCTACTTCCATCCGCTATCTGCATTCCCCGGCCCCAAATTAGCAGCCGCGACGAGCTTTGTGCAATTCTACATTCTGTGGATCGGGAGGGAGAAATCATGGTATCCTGAGCTCCATAAGAAATACGGCCCCGTTGTGAGATGCGGGCCCCATCATTTGAGCTTTAATGATCCGGATATGATCCCCATCGTATATCATCGACAGGCTAGCAAGACGGAGTATCCGAAGGATTTCACTTGTCCTGGCGCAGCGAGTAATAAGGAGAGTTATGCTGAGCATGCAGCGGCGAAGAGGAGATTCGGTCAGGCTGTGAGCAAATATCCCTCTAATCGAGCTTAGAGGTGACAGATGGATTGATTGACTACTTATCCAGTATTCTCCGTCGCGAGTGCAATTGTTCGAAGGGATAGTTGACGAGCAACTGCGGAAGTGGACCGATATCCTGCGCGATGAGGCAACCAAGGATTCTCTGGTGGAATGGACAACTTGGGTTAGGTAAGTGAAAGCACTCCCAGGACAGTAGCAGATCCTGAATAAAGGCCACTTACACGTCTCTCAATCCAGATACTTCACATTCGATGTATTCGTACCAATGGCCGTGGGCGAAAGTTTTGGGTTCCTGGACAAGAGAGGCGATGTTCGCGACTTTCTCAAGAGCACTTATAGGATATTCAAAAGGTGGACGTTAAGCCGCTATCATTGGATCACTTGGCTCGCTGAGAACACTGCTCTAGGGCGATGGATGTTCGTAAGTGGACGGAGTGATAAGATTGGAATGGGTATTTGGACAACTGTGAGTTTTACTAGAAGTCCTCTATTTTTTTCGCCTGGGATTAGATATGTTGATGCCGGTGATGATAAAACCAGGAGATCCACGAGATCACAAAAAGGCGTATTGCGGCATCAAGCACGAAGGAAAAGCCACGGTATGAGAATTCCATGCTGGACCAATGGCTTTCGGCGAAATCGATCGATGGCGATGTTATCCCTATTTCTGACATTGAGGACCAATTGGTGACAGATGTGTTAGTAACTCTTCGGCGTATACGTCCTCAATAAAAACCAAGAAGCTAATTACAGAATCAAAAATCCAGCCTTGGAGGCCCATATGCGCTCGGTGTACCTCTTGCCGCCCTAATCTTCGTAATGGCTTCGCATCAAGATGTCTTCAAGCAGGCACAGCGAGAGGTCGATGAGGCATTCGTGGAGAAACGATACTCAGGGGAGATGCCAACGTACGCTGAATGCTGCCAATTGCCATACGTAGATGCTTGCATTCGTGAAGCGTTGCGTGTGTCGTCCACGGGCTCACCGAGATGGCGCAGCTCACCAGATAGGCCGCTCACTTTGATGGGGAAGTATGTTCCCCCTGGGACTGCGGTTTCGACCAGTCCCCACGCTATCTCAACCCATAAGAAACTATACGGTGATAACGCGCATGTATATCTGCCTGATCGATGGCTGGAAGCATCGGAAGAGCAATTGCGTCTTTGGAATTCGTATGATTCGCACTGGGGCTTCGGGTTTCGGAAGTGTCCCGGAAGACACGTCGGAGTACTGGTTCTATATAAAGCATTAGCCCATGTTAGTCTGTATTCCTACTTCTCAAGAGCTATGCGCTAACCAGCCTTTCTCTTGCTTAGTTACTACGTCGGTTTGATATCAAGCGGGAGAACGATCCACCCGGAGATGATGGTATCAACCCTCCCACCCAGTTCCTCCGATTGTTTCCGCGTGATATAGGAGTATGAAGATGTTATCGATAAACGTAAGACGCGAAAGCAGCGTCTATATAAAGCATTAGTCCATATAAGATTGAATTCCTCCTGCTGCTCAAGAAATATATGTACTCACCAACCTTCTCGCATAGCTACTGCGTCGGTTTGATATAAAGTGGGAGAATGATCCATCCTGTTCATAAGTGAATAGATTTCATATGCACAGTATAACAAATATCATTCATTTCCATCGAAATCTCTTCGACGCTGAAGAGCCATGATCTGAAGACTGCACTGCCCGCTTTTGCTTCTGTAAATGGATCGGCCTTACAGGCACCTCTAATTGTGATTGTACTCGCACTGAATCGTCCCATTTGGGGATATGCGAGATGAAAAACTTAGCATAAGCTGCCGCCGTGGCAGAAGCATATTCCTGCCAGAGATTGCTTTTGTGAGAGTCAGAATAATCACAAATTCCTCGGATTACGAGGCAGCGGGTGGTTTTCATCACTCCTGCCGCCTCCATTTCAAAGCAGAGCACGTTGTTTTCCTTCCAGAGGCGGTCTCGGAGTATTGCATCTCTCACGACTTGGTTCCCAGATGCGATCAAACCATAAATGACCCTTGGACCGTTATGGGGCCGATCTTTTCTCTTCCTCTGAGCGCCAGTGCAGTTCTCACACGTTGGCTCGTCCTTCTCATGGAGATAATCGGCTTTGAATAGCTTGTCTTCATCTACGCCTGGAAACCGGTACTCAGGTCTCATGGTAATAATGCGATTAATATCTTCCAGGAGCGGATTTGAAGCTGAGCTGAAAGAGAGGATAGGGTCAGATGCTATCACATTAATGGCTGAGCTTAAGAATGTTGGTGGTCGTTGCATGTTTCCCGTCATCTTAAACGTAGAATTCTGAATATGTTTCCCCATATCATATTGGATCACATGTGTACCGACTACTATGTCACCAAGACGTATATCATTACGGATAGAAGGGACTCCGCCTCCGATACCAACCACCAGACAGAATTTCACAGCAGGGAAACTTCTGATGAGATGTGAAGCAACGTTGGTAGCAGAATTTGTGCCATAATCATTGGATGGGAGGCCTGCAGCAACGACATTATAGTCTTTTATACGCCCCAAGCAATATCTGTTAGGATCTTCTTCCGCTGTCTTCAGCTCAGAATGTGTGAAATCGAATAAAGCGCGCACTGCCAGAAGCTCTTTCCAAAGTGCGCATACTATCCCTATCTCATAGTGCTCATGGGTAAGACTTCCGGGGAGTGGCCCTGACATAGGCGGCTCGGGCGTCTCTTTTTCATCTACCGAGATTAATGGAGCCAAACTTGTTCCAATTCCTGTATCATGAAATTCGTCATCGGACTCGGATCCCGAGTCGTCAGACGACTGTGGAGCTTCTCCTTGTTCTAGGTATCCAGTGTCGTTCCAGAACCATCCGAGGTCTGCGTTGTAGCCGAACACTATAGCGCCGCTGCCCCAATCTTTCAATCGAACACTATTATGTTTTGGTAGCCTTTTCCGGAAGTGCGAAGGCAGAACAACTTGAGCAAGTTCAGAGTGCTCCGTCTGCTGCTGTTCAATTATGCACTGGCAAGCTTGAAGACTATCGTTCGGGTTATACCAAACTAAGTGGCTGGTCAGCCTCACCGGGCTGCTGTTCGGGTTACCGAACCGATCAATAATGTTATCAAGGTCAGAAACACTAATAGCAAGATAAGACTTCCCCTTGGGTAAAGTGGCCCAGTATTTGCATGGGCCACTGACATGTGCGGGCTGGATAATTTCACCAAATCCAGTTCCAAACAGTGTAACCGCACGAATAGCTCTGCTAAAGTCAACCCAACATTTACCCCTGGTTCCCAGTTTACAAACACGAGGATGCAAGGGATCTTCATTGGTTGCCAAGTCTTTGAAATCCCACCCTTCGAGATTCTTCCGGCCAATATGCTTCAGTTCCTCACCGATTATTCCCATTATTTCTTCTTGATGGTCTATGATTTTCTCTAGCATGTTATATAAACGCTCAATCCTATCTCGAAGTCGAATATGGGTCTTCCCTGTCTTTGGTATTTCGCTGGATGAAGAAGGCTTGAGTATTGCTTCCGTGGTCCCTTTCCCATGATACAGCTCAAGGACCAAATTCTCAGGGTTCAGGAGAACTTCCATAGCTGAACTAGCAGTATGTGGCGTCTCTGCGTCTATCATCTCACCTAAATTAAAGCGGAATGCAAACTTGAGCTCGTCTGTTTTGCTAAACTCGAGAGACGCATAAAGCAGGTGTAGCAGAGCGCTGACTCCATTCACCAACCACCCCCGCTTGTCTCTTACATCCCACAGCACTACATACCGCTTAGAAATCCATGAAAGTTTCTCTATATAATCTTCCCGTAAGATTCGGTACGGTAGATCTTTGTTGCCGTGGACGGCTATGTCGCCACCAACTATCAATTTTCCTGCCGAGACAGATGTGTTTCTAAGTCTGCAATCCGAAGATGGCCGTCGAAGCCAGGACCTGTTGATCGAATAAGTAGCATCGATTGCGCCTATAAATCAGAGGAGATCAGCCGATCGAATGCTCTTGCTATGGTTATTCCTATGACATACCGGCGTAGCATCTCGCTTCCGAACACCAACCAAGGACATGACGACTCCTCTCTAGATCAGAAATTGTAACGTTTTCTGCATGAGCGACATTGCTATCTAGGTATGATATACGGTTTCCGTCAACATTGTAGAGTAGATGCCAAATAATCAAATCTTCGTGGTGTTCTGTAGGAATTAGCATAGTAGAAAATCCTTTAATGAAAAGTTTGTTATTAAAAGCGTCTATATGTTGCGCTTGGGCAAGGCCTGCCATTATATTAAGAGGGATCTCAAGGCCGGTGCCATGCTTGGACCGACGCGGTATCGGATAACCTCCTACGATCACTGGATTTCGGAACAAGTGATGCCAGCATTGTCCTATGGATGAATCAGGACTCTGTTGTCCCTCATCGTCAAACTTGAAATCAATATTGCAAGAAATATGCGCAACGGGTGATTCACGGGTCACATGTGGACAATTTTCAACACTCATAACACTAATGAATGGCGTGCAGTATGCTATTTTGGAGTCGTACGGGGAGGAGCGGAGGGCAGAGCCTAGCTACGCAAGTTGCTCGCCGATCTCCGCCACAGAATCACTTATCCCGATGACTTCAACAATGAAGTTTGACTCTTGAACCCATGCGGCAAGCTTGGTTTTGTCTGGTAGGGTGCCTGGACTGAATAGTTAGTGATCACTTTACAACCCGAATAGGGACAAGCCAAAACATACATCGATATGCACAGCCAGCCTCACTAAAGAGTGTAGCTTCAATCAATTGAAGAAGATGAGATCCATATGACTGCCAGGTCTGGTGAAGGTATTGTAAGCAGGTCATTGCTTGTGCATCTTTGCTCAACCCCGTAATTGTGATGATCTTTCCCAACAAGCCATCTGTGCCTTGGTCATATTCCTCTTCCCTCAAGAAAGCCATGAGGTCCCATTCAAGTATGAACCTCGCCTGGTATATGTTCGGGTGGTCATATCTACTGACTGTGCTGGATGATGGCAAGGAATTCAGGATTTTCTTGCGAATGGCATTCTGGATACTCGGTTCGGCTGGGGCTAAAAGAAGTTCCGTATGAATGCTTTCTAATAGCCATTCGTACGCTGGGATGTTGGAGATGAACTTCCTATATACTTCAAGCTCAGGAAGGCCCCTGTCGCTTTCCTCCATATCGATGTCGTCATTAATACTTGAATTCTCTGATCCTCCATCCCAGTCGACTTGTGAACCGCCGATATCATCTTCCATGTCCTCCAGGTGCCCGTACCAAAGATTCATAAGATCGTCTAATCTCATGTCGTCTGCGTCATAACCAGCAACTTGAGGTCTGATCTCGTCTTCCTCTAAATATTTCATTCTCAAGCCACTTGCAATGTCACTGTGGCATGATTACATTAACACCCAAACGAGAACAGCTCCGAAGTTTACTAAGAAACAAAAACTTACTCCCTATGTCTACGAATAAATACCATGACATCACGATGCATTTGGGTCGAGCCAAAATGACCGATCTTCAATGCAAATGCTTTTAGAAGCCGAGGAAGGATTCTGTACATTCTTTCCGGAATTTGTTCGTCAGATTTCTCTAGTTGGACTTTGTTGAATAAGTCATCGGCCAATTCAGATATATAGCTCTCCCTTTTGGAAGGGGACATGTTGGGTCCCTCTGTGTAAATCGAGTTAACATCATCGTCCTCGTCCCTCCCATCCATCAGGTCAAATGTCGGCTTAGGTGATGAACTCGTTTCAGATACAAGAACTTCTTCGTTAGAATGCATGCTTTGAACCTCCTCGGCAAAATCTCCGTGGTCTTCTTCTTGCGTAATCTTTGCATCGTCTGCAGGTTTGTAATGTGGAATAGATGCATATCCAGAGTCCGTAGGTGGCACGACGGAACCACGCGCCCCCAAGCTAAGTGTATCATCTGCGCCCGAAGAGGCCAGCCGCCCTTTAGCATACACCGCTGCCGTTGATGCATATTCCTGCCATTGCTTATTTTCTGTTGGAGTTTGGGGGGTCGTTGAACCTATGTTACCTATCACGGGAATAGGAATACTGTCAGAAACATTACTCGTTACTTATATAAACGGAAGAATATTTCCTCACGAATAGAAAGAATAAGGTCCTTGGCATACGCAGCAGCGACTATGGATGCATATCCTTGCCACCTTTTATTTTTATGCGAATCAGCATAATCACAGATTCCTCGAATGACGAGACAGTCAAGCGTATCCTGAATACTATATTAACCTTGTCTGAAGTACGGTACGGTTACCACTCACCATCATGCCAGCAGCTTCCATTTCAAAACACAAGATATCATGCTTTTGCCTTAATTGTTCTCGTGTCCTTCCATCCTTGATCACTTGATTTCCTGAACCAATCAACCCATAATGAATAACTGGTTCATTAGTTTCACGTTCTTGTCGTGTTTGAGTCATCATACGATCACAAGAAGAGCAATTATCTCCTTTTTTGTGATCATAATTAGCATAATAAAGAATATCATTTTCTGTACCGGGGTACATAAATTTTCTACGCATGTTGGCATGTTTTGTAAGGATACGATCAACTATTTCTTTATAGTTAGTATCTTGAATCATATATTTAGCTTCTAAAGCTGAAATGGCAATTAAGGCTTGTTGAGGAGGCTTGTTCAGAGTTCCTGTAGGAGTTATTTCACCATTTTGTCCTACTTTCCCGAAGTCATATTGCAACATGGCTGGGACTCTTCCAATAGGCTTGCCAACTACTACATCTCCAAGTCTAATATCGTGGGCCTCACTTGGACTCCAGATCCAATTCCTACCATTAATACAAACTGTACATCAGGAAAGCTACTAGCCATCATCCTTATAGTAAGTGCAGCGGATGTAGTCCCATATATTCCAGCTGGAAGTACAGCTAGAATGATATTATGATATCCAATTTAACCAAAAGTATATTGGTTATTATCGAATTTCGAATCCCAGATAAAGTCAGATGGCGGATCATGGGACTCGTCCAGCAAGACAGTCACTGCTGCGAGTTCGAGTGGTAATGCGCAAACCCATCCTATTCTGTAATCTGCACGTCGCAGAGAAATATTTGTGCTTTTATGCATACCTGTAACCGTCTACATAAAACGCAAGCATCTATTTCAAATAGAATATAATAAGATACCGGCAGGATGCGTAATAGAATGATATAAATAAGATCACTCACCCCACTAGGAGGGTACGGACTGTCTCAAGTGTGTACACTTGTCCTACGTTTGATGGTTGGGTATCCAGCCTCCATGCAAGCGGCCAGCGCATTTGATATTGAATTCCAGGAGCCCGCCAGTTATTACTGGTACGGAGTAATCGTCGGCTCGTTTAATTGGCCTGCGTTTCTACGGTAGTTATTCCATCCTAGAAATGCAGGCCGCACAACCGAAGCGAGCCGACGATTAAGTTGCTGAATAATATTGTGTTGGATGGATGCAGGAAATGGGGTAAACCGTATTGTATTGTAGAATATAGAGTACTACGAGAGCTACAATACAGGGTGAAGTGGAAGTAGAACGAGCTAAGCTAAACGAGGGAGTCATGTGATAATCACATGACGACGAAGTATGAAGGGGACATGCCAGGAAAGCCAGGATATTTCAACATATTGTATATACTAGTTATCCGGGAAGGGACGAGTAATATGTGTAAAGTAACCATAATACTTGTTATTATACAATACATGGGTGTTATGATTTAGGAGTTGGTTCACTGAATTGACGTATATCCGTGCTACTCCCTCTCCTGGTGAATATGGAGGCAGTTATGCAAATTCGCCTATTGCACAAATTGTGCGAATTCCAATCAGTGTACCAGAGGATAATGAGAAATGTGTGGGGTTCTAGCGGCCCATCCCGAGATATAGAAAACTCTGAAAACTCTGAAAACAATTCATGTAATTGTTAATCTCCCTTCAGTCCCCAGTTTCATATGCGATCTCTCCGCGACAATTCCACGTCAATACCAAGTCCCTTGGTCTCACTGTTGGCTAGTCTCTACAAATAATGTGAAACGTAAGTAACGACTTGGGGAAATTCTTATATGAACTGCTTGGAATGAAAGAGCATTCTTAAGACGGCTCAAGTATATTGCTCACTTTACCTGAGGCCTTTGTAATCAGATTGACAACCGCAGTATAGCTGCATGTTTGATCACAAGTTCTTTTTCTTTTGGACTTAAAGCTTCTACTTCAAGGAGGTAAAGCATCCACACCTACTTCATTGTCATTCTATTCATGCCGTTGGACCTAGCGCTGTAGGTTCGATTGCGCTTCTTTTTCAGCTTTATCAAATAGTGCTTATGGATCGCATCTTCACTCCGATGTAACATAACTTTATAAATCTCTACCCATGTACATCCTTCCTCCTTCAACTGGACCAATCATATCCTCGTTCACCGTCCATGGAATCTCTATCTGCCATTGTGACGCCGTGCTATAAATGTCAAGCGGTCCTACATGCCAATCAATGTCTGTATACTCTTATTCTAGCATAGATGGTATACACGCGGTAGAGGGTATGTTTAAAGGATTGATTGGCTTCTGGGGTTGACTTCGCCAAGGCTTATATTATAATGTTAGACCACTCAATCTCTTAATCTTTACTTAAGCTGTTATTTCCTCTATCTTCGTTATAGTTAAACCAGTGAGAGGTAAAGGGGGTAAAGTAGAATAAACGACGGCAATGCATTTTTAGCAGTTAACCTATTATGC
This sequence comes from Xylogone sp. PMI_703, assembly GCA_021399445.1. Lineage (NCBI taxonomy): Eukaryota > Fungi > Ascomycota > Leotiomycetes > Xylogone > Xylogone sp. PMI_703. The sequence goes on from JAJTUQ010000003.1 coordinate 4,991,040, forward strand.
TACCCAAAAAGAATCTACTCCGCTAGATGCTATATATGCAATATTCCCAGTCTCCCAGATCTCTATCTAGCCATTTGTAGGGTCATGACAAGGAGATTCGTCAAGTGGTGCCGTCTAACAGAGCAGTCGTCTCTACCCAGCCCAGCTGCTCTAATAACACCTGGGTATAATAAAAATAAACAAAGAGCAGAAAAGGCACCAAATCACGAAATCATAGAACGCCGGCCTATTCCAGGCAATGATGCTATGCATGCGATGATAAAAACGGAAAAAGAACAAGAAAGAAGAGAAGAAAAACAAATCGGTGCCGCTACGATGGCGGCGGGTTGTCCAGCATATCCTTATACTTCGACAGTTCCATCTCTAGATCCAGGACAAATTGCTGCTCGGGAGACAATGTTTTGCCTTTGCTCTTCCCTTTATCCTTCTTTTTGGAATCGCCGCCGTTGTCCTCACCGGTTTCAGTGTCATCGGGGTAGTCATCCTCATCCTCATCGTCGTCGTACTCTTCATCGGCCTTGACCTTTTCTAATAGCGCCATGTACTTGGCTTGCAGATGTGCATATTCTGCCTCTAGTTTGTTGTTGCGGTAAGTGAGATTCATGACTTGCTCCTTCAGTTGCTGGAGCTGAATCTGACGACGAGCTCGGAGGGCGCGATGTGCGTCCCGAGTCTGGGAGCGTCGTCTCTGTTGCAGACAGTTAGAGCTGGGTGACACTTTTACTCTTCCAGAGGGCATAGGAGCTTAGACATGTATTGAATAGGGGTAGATGGATTTACCTTGTGTGATGAAGTGCTCTTGTCGCTATGTTTAGAACTGGGGCCGGTAGACCCCGAGGTCGAGGATGAAGGCCGTCTTGTTTCCAGTAATGACGGTCCTTGGTCTTGGCTGTACTGATAAACATATTGGTCGTGTATCCCCACGGCCTGGTGGGGCATAAGTAAATTGTAGTCTTCCATGACGTTGGCTCCTCGGGCGGATGTTTCCCAGATGGTCAGTGGTCGATGAGGGTTCTGGATTTCATATTAGCATTGCGAGCTTGAATATCAACTGGAAGCACCAGTATTCGAATAAATCAATACATACAGGCTGTGCGATGTTGGCAGAACTTGTGGCTACTGTGGCTGGAGTGTAGGTTTCGGTGCGTGGAGGCGTATGAGGATTCACATTCTGGGATGACGGGGAGTCAATGCACATGATATCTAGGGGAATCTGAAACCATCAATTAGTGATAAATTCGTCTTTCGGTAAGCATTCTTGCTTTTGAGAATTGAATATAAATAGATATTTTCTATATCAATATTTTGAACAGAAAGAGAGAAAAGAAGGAATGTGTGTGTGTGTGCGCGCGCGCGAGAAGAGGCAGCATTGCCATACCGGATGAAAGAAGAGGTCGGTGCCTTCGGCAGCAGCGAGAGTCATGGTCGCCTGCCATATCTCATGGTCCATGTAGTCAAGAAGATGCTCCCATCTGGATTCATATTCCATAGAGAAGGAAGAAGGAGACTTGTTCTTTTCTTTGCTCCTTTTCTAAAGGAAATAATTTAGAATATGAGAAAGAACGAGATCAAAAGTGGTTGTGCAAGTCAGACAGAAGGGCAGGAAGTTGTGCCGCTCTTGCGATGTACACGGCGGTAATGCTTTGCCACTTAACAGCCACAAACTAATCCCCAGACAAAGGAATTATTGTTTTGGAAACTCCAGCCGCAGATTGTAATCTTTGATGATGATGATGAATAATAGTACGAAAAGAATGTGCGATATGTTTTTAATATAAAGAAATAAAAAAACCACGACGAAGACAGCAATCCAGCAGTTGCCACACGTACCTCTAAGTCTTATGGTGGACTGAGATCGGGGCAATAAGACGCGATCTCTACAACCAGGGGGCAGCGGTGGAGAGCCTGAGTCCCATAATCATCGCAATCAGTAAGTGCCGAAGCCCAGACAGAACTGCCTTTCTTCAAGCGACAACTCGATCCAGCAAATGGGTAATAAAGTTATGATGTGGAATCGGATGTCCGAGAATTGGGAATACGGTAAAATTAACAGCAGCAAAGATACCCAAAGGGTTTCGTGGCGTTTGCTGGTCCAAGTGGCGACGAGAATAACAATTGCTGATGTTGGGTTGTGTCCGTTGGTAAGGGTGAGACTGAGACTCTTGCGGTTTGGATAATTCCTGTAGGTCAGGTAGAGGGTACAAAGTTATATTAAGCTACGAGAGCAGCAAGCACCAGCAACAGCATCGGCCAGCACCAGCCAGCACTCGCGATTGAGGGATTGCCCATCTCAGGCAGCGGTGGGTAACCTGTGGATAAGGTACGGCATCGGAAGTCTTGAGGGTCCCAGTGCCAAGCTTAATTAGAAGAAGCGCCTCTTTTATTTGCTTTACCTGCCTATGCCTGCCTTGCCCTACCTGCCGTACTGTACGTATAGTAAGTCGCCGGTGAGGAGACCAGAACCAAGGTCACCGATGGGGCGCATTGGAAACTTAATGGGGAACGAATACGCAACTAATTAAGTTAAGCATTGAAGGGCAGTTTCATCAACGAAGCTCCGGCAGTGCAGCAAACCCATTCTTCAAAGCGGATCTTGCCATTAGCTTTTTTCTTGTTTAGCAACGTCTATTTGCTACCTGCCTTCTTTCTTCTCTTTTTTTCCTCTAGTGGAGATCCTCTGGGCGATCGGAAATGTCTCCGAGTGAGCAGGATCTGAGCGAGTTGTATGACTACCGAGTACGCGATGAGACGAAGAGGCAAAAGAAGCATCGTGGTATCACGGTATTGCCGGGGCTGAACCAGCGATTCGTCAGTTGCAGAGCAGCTTAGACTGCTTTCGTCCAGAGATACATTCGTACAGAACCAGCTAAGTAGCATTCGAGTAAACGCTGTTTGGAAGAGAGCACAGATGGCGCCATGTGGCGGTGGAGCTGTCGCCGAAAACCTTAAACCAGGGCTTCTCAGCGCAGATGCTGCGAACGCTAGATGCTGCGAGAGGCTCGATGATGCGCACCGCTGAGGCTGCGTTTGCTGGATTGGGACAGCGCTCAGAGCCTGTGGAGAGAGTTGCTACCCTGGGTTGCTGCAGCTAGCTGGCGGGCTGGAGCGGCTGCGGCTAATCAGCACGGCGATGGCCCAATTCGGAGAGCGCTCAAGCATTTCCCATCACTACGCGTACTTCTATCCACTTGACTGACACTGTTTCCCAGCCCAGCCGGTGAGGAATACCACGATCGCGCTCGCCCCGGTCGCCGTTACGTGCTCTACGATCGAGTCAGGGCCAATGGATTCAGCTCTCTAGGCTCTTACTGCTTGTTGCTCTTTCTTGCTAATGTTTGCTAATTGTCTTTGCTTTCCCACGGCTGGCTTTCACGCTTGTTTCATTGCAACGCTGCATGCCCAGTTGACTCCTTTAGGCCACCCATCTCCTCTATCCTCCTCGCAAAAGTCCCCCAATTGTCCTGTATATGGCCAATGAAATAGCCAATGGATGGACTTCAAGACCTTAAGCTCAAGTCAGCCTTGCCAGCGCTAACCCACCCCCAGGAGCGGGAGCTTTCCGTCCCCCTCAGGGATGGTATGGCTTGCTGGGTCGATACTACCGGTATCGAGGCGTCGCTGATACTGTACCGTACTGTACAATTACTCTGCTTCTATACTCTGCAAGATTGTACCGATCCGGTATATTAATCTAACACCATTTGCCATATACACTCGTACCGTATTACTGTATTGCATATATCTATATCTACTTAACTGTAAACACGACTGTAGTCTTCCTTCTTTCCCAGCTCTGGTCCACTCAACGTCACACACATTCCACTCCATCATCATTCTCCACATCCGGAACATTTTTACAGTTGTTCTGGCGTCCGGCGGTGCATAGTCTGGGCCGGGCTGGAGCTGGGGCTGGCTGATAATACGATCGGATCGGGTGTACGCTGGGTGGATCACGGTATTATTATGCGTACCGGTATATGGGGTTGTTCGGGTTCCATGGGACTTCACCGGCATGGTACTGCCTGCATTGTGCGTATCTGTGCCTGTTGTACGTGTATAGGGGCGTGACTACTGCTGCCAGCTCACCAGCAAGCAAGCAAGCAAGCCTCGTGAGCGTTGTCCAGATTCACGTTGTGCTCAAAGATGTCTCTGCGGCGCAAGTGGCAAGTTGGAAGTTGCAATCTGTGTTCTTTGCCCTCATTATTCTCTCTCCTACTTCTCGTATAGTGACATATGTACATCCGTACATCCATCCATTCATTCCCATGGCCGTTGCTGAGTCACAGCTCATCCAATTTGTCAGACATCACGATTCAGTCTCATGCAATTTTCATTCAATCATTCATCTCATCCCGGTCCCATCGGTCCGGCATCCACCCGTTGCTCCCTTTTGACGCCCTATATCCGAACCCCCAGCAGACGCCCAATCCAGCAAAAACACCATAAAAAAGCTACACCAAACTTGAGTCAACAGTACTCGCTCACTCCTCAACTCCTGACACATGATTCCTCAACAGTGAAAGAGAACCCGTTTCTCTGCTCTAAAATTAAAAGATGCAAAAATTAGAAAGCAGACTGCCCTGCTTGGTCATCCCATCGTAGTCATTTCAAATTCGTTGTTAACCCCATTTTACCTAGTTTTTGCTTTTTGACTCGTCGTCTCCGCTTATGTCCGTCCGCTTATGTCGCTCAAACTTACTCTCAATTTCTGGCATCCAACATAAGCTTATCAGAACAACCTCCTCGGACAGTCGAATCATCACACGGAGGAACACTTCTCCCGTTCGAATATCCGCGATTCGAAGCATGGTCATCCCGTCTCATCTGTTAACCTAAAACTTTGCTTTAATATTTTCGCCCCCAAGGATTACTCCGTCACCAGGTTGGTTGGCCCCGTAGTTGGGTTGTTGTTGCTGTTTCGTTTTCTCAGCTCTTTCCCAATTTCACCCCTTATCTCCGCTCTGTTATAGGTTGGGCCACCTTCGTCCCGTCATCCTTCATCAGAACTGCTCCAACCTTTCCGCTCCCGAGGAGTGTTCCTGCACGAGTCGATCGTTCATGACTTCCATCCACAGTAGTCGACCACCAGGCTCACACGCGCTGCTGAGCCATAGGAACTCCTTCAGTCCATCCTCGACGTCCTCCCACTCGGACAACTTCAGCGCCGAGGACACAGCAGCGAGGTTCTGCACGTACCAGCCCCTATCCGCCGTCCCCGTCGCGGCGACTCCACCGAGGACGAGCATCCATAGCAGCGTTTCAGGGCAGAGTTGCCAGCAAGGATCGAACTTGGATTCTTCCATGATGCTCTTCAACCGCGCGGCGAGGGTGCGAAAAATGCCCGAGTGAGGAGGGATGGCGAACGTCACGGCGGCGCTGTAGATGACGGCTGTGTGGCGGATGGACTCATATAGGCAAACGCTGCTCACCTCGCCGTATTCGAGGTCCTCGCCCCGAGGCAGGGACATGAGGCGATGTTGGACCGTGTTGCGGTGTCGGATATAGAGCTCAAAGTCCTTGATGGAGTTGATTCCTCGGACGTGGTTCTCGATGATCACCGTGAGGTCCGCCATGGATTGAAGTATGACGGCGGCGGCATCGTTAATGCCAAACGCTAAGAGATCGCGAAAACGTTTATTAATCGTCTTGGGCGGGAAGTCCGGCAGTTCCTCAGGGGTTGGGATACTACGAGCAAGCATTGGCCAGAATGGCTTGTTGATGGTCTGGGTTGCCCCGAGAATATCAGAACTAACATGCCATGACAGCTGCGGTTAGCAAAGCCCGATTCGGGAAATTGAAGTGTCGAATTACGAATGCACAATACGGAGAACCCAGCTCTACACGGAATCCAGTGCGCTCTGGATGTCTATAGGCTAAGGAATTCCGAAAGGAGGAACTAAAAGAGAGAGAAGGGAAAATGTGAAACGGCTTACAAAGCTATGACTTCTGCTAATCCATTTAACTCTACCTTCTCAAGGCCACCTTTCTTTTCTACTAAGGACCTCATCGCCGTGGTGTGTGCTGGGATGTGACTGATGCTCCCATAGACATCTAGCCACTGCGTGCTGGTCATAGGACTATTGAACGGGCTTCTCAGCGCTGCCCCTCTCACATTAGCTACGAGTTCAACCTCATTGCACCCCAGTGTCAATACTGATAGAAGAAGATCATCTATCGACTGATTATTGGATTTTTTCAACTCTTCCTTCAACAACTTCATAGTTTGGACTTTGTGGAATAACCGCACGGGGTTATTCAAGCTCACTTTAGGACTGCGGAGAACATCTCTGTGAACTGCAGCGCCAAAGAGCATGGCGTGCATTACAACAGGTCGTTCATAGACTCGTTCAAGCCATGCTCGCGGTTGGATACTTGGCTGTCCATTTGTACCAGGCACACGAAAACCAGGCCAGACTACACTAAGGGCTGTTATGGTAGGCTCAGGTCAGTAAAACTTTCTTTCTCAATATTTAAGATGGATAACCATCCCCTTTATCAGGTTGATGATGAATCTCATGAATCATATGAATGAATCGCAATATGAGAAGGTAGGTATGTGTGTTTGCATATGTGCATAACGATAAAGGGACAGGTGCGTGAAACAAACTCACAATGATCAATTAAGTCATGATAATGCGAATCAGCATTAACATTATTGATTCGAAAGGGATCTATCCTTCCTTGTCCGACAAGTGTCAATGGGCTGCTGGCTGCAAGTATCGAGCTAGATGTTTGTGATGTGGTAGCAATCCCCTCGCCTTGGTCAACCTCGCCTATGATGAAACCACCTTCATGGCCAAATGATAGCTGCGATGGATCACCACTCGACTGAAGCCATGGATCATTTGCTAGAACCTCATCAGGAGTAAGTGCGAGATCATTGGGCGTGGTGCTATCGGCCACATTGTTCTCATCGTCAATGTCAATGTCCACATCGCTCTGTCCCAGGTTCTTTCCCCGCCTAAACGCCAAGGTGGAACTGAAGGTCGCCGCCGATGATGATGCGGGGATTAAACTCGAACTGATGCTCGAACTCGCAATTGGGAATGCACTCGAGCTTGCGCTCGATTCTCGGGGCTTCGTCCGGATGTTTGCTGCAAATTGAGACTCTTTGGCCGCGCTGCTGCTCTTGGAGGCGCTGGCACTGGAGCTGGCGCCACCGCTCTCGTTCTGGCCCATCTCTCGCTGCTGCTTCTGCTTCTGTCGGAAGCTTCGCATAGCGGTGGATCGGATCACGCGTTTGTTTCGCTGTCGCTCAGCTTGCGACGTGGCATTCATGTCAACGAATTCGAGGTTAGAGAAATTTACAGGTGCTTGCGGACGAGCACCTGGCCGTCGCTCTCCAGCTCCAGCTCCAGCTCCAGCATTGCTTTGATCGCCATCTCCAGATCTGCTCACGCTGGGGCCGACCATGTTGTCGAAAGGAGCAGGCTCCTTCTTAGGGGCCATCGTCCAGAGTACTCCTTTCACGGTTGTATCTTCTATTTCTGTCTTCTTGTTTTCTTTTATCTATTACACTATAGGTTGAGCAAGAAGGTAAATGATCTCGTCGCAGACGTTGCGCGCAAGAGAGAGATGGATTTAACTAAAGGGTTATAAAGTTGCGGGAGCAGACGGCATGACAGCACAGCACGGCGCGAATTATATCAGGTGGCTGCATATGCGCTGGACGGCCAGGTCGAGGGCGCCTTCCAGACGCATACGGAGTATGAGAGATACGAATCAAGAGTGTTTATAAAGACCAGAGAAGCATATACAGTATTGATTGAGCTCCACCGTTACCGTAACTAAAGCACGCGAACCAAACTTTCCCAGAAGTCAATTGCGTTGTCCTGGGCAGTGCGAGAGCTTTAGATCCCTAACTGCATGCGCCAACGCAGTTCGGCTTGTCGATTAAGGCATAGAACGAGCTCTGGAACTCTGGAGCCCTAGACTAGCAGCTGCTATATTATTAAATGTTCACCAGGTTGTCCTGCAGCTGCTGACTTGTTCCTTCGTGATAATGTAATTTTGTTTGTGTGCTTAGGAATATAGGGACTTGGGAAATTCGACGTGCAGCTCTCATATGGTAATGCTTTGCGAGCAGTTGGTCTGCAGGATATAACCGTGACGTTACGGTATTCCGTGTTGGGCTGTCCACTCTCCCGAAGCCCCCCTCGTCGGGCCGGGTTGACAGGTATAAGCACTACGATGTAAGCAGTAAAAATTCGACAAGCAGTGGCGGTGATGCCGAGAAGGGCTTCATCCGTGCGTGAAATTTCAGATGGGGTCAACAATTGCTGGTTGATGTCGCCATTGCCAATGCCGTGCTGGGTTTGCTGGGTTGGAGAGCGGAAGGAGAAGTGATGGGCGGGTTGACCAATTGGTCCTCTTAACAAGGCACAGTGCGGTTGTGTCGTTTCGGTTGCTGATAGCTCAAGCTGGAGATGGCAATTACCTCAAGATGCAGTGAATGCAGCAAATCGCTGTCGGTGTTGTGTCGGTATTGGTGCGATGAAGAATTGCCTGTTGCTGTGCCGTTGGGATCGTTCCTGGCTCCCGCTTCCGCAGCTTTTCCTGCGCTTTCGCAACTGCTATTCTCCTTCTTCTGTTACTGGAAAATATTCTTGAAGCTATGATGTTGCTGTATTGGTGGTAGCGGCATTTGCAGCAGTTCCCAAGTCCTAGTGCATTGCAGTTGCGGTGCGCCCGCATATAACTGCTCAAGCAAGCGTGGATGCCATGGCGGGTTGGCAGGTGTGTGGATGACTCGAGGACGTCTGTCTAAGTACCTCTTCTCCGTGCTGTAAGCTATTTATTATTTGTCTTGCCGCATGCTGATTACTTATGATCACGGTCACTAGTACGTTGGTTGGACAGTTGGATGCTCTGTTTAGTACGGAGTATTACCGCTACAGTCCAAGAAGATGGGGGTCCTTGGCGCAAAGCCCTGAAGCCTTTCCACACACAGGGACGTCGTAAAAGCAAGACCACTTACAGGACCGCCTAGAGGACCCGGCAGATGCAGTAGAGAAACCCCTGTGGGCTTACGGCATTACCTATGACATGTTGGAACTGAGCAGCCCCCCAAAACACAACCACCACGTCTATCGGAGGCACTCGATGTGACCTTACCTTGTGCCCTAAACGCCAATGGAGAGAATCGGGTTGATGACTTATCACTGATCGCCTCTGGGGGTTGCCATTTAGTAATCAGCCCTAGACTTCTCCTGCCGGAGAAATGCGCCCTTTTGAGGACTTGGGGACCATCAACCTGACGATTAAATTATCATGACATTATCATGACTTCTCCGAATCCGAATGATCCCTGGCTCCCACCAGTTGAGCAGTGCCAGCCAAGATGCATATTCCAGGGCCCATCATCCTTGAATGTCGGCCCCGAAACCAGTAGGAAAAACATCAGAGCGCTCGCCCCGTCCCGCGTTGGCCAGCACGGCCCAGATCACTTCTCAGATGACGACAATAAACTCGCGATTTTCTGAATCATGCGCTCCGTATTGGGACTGGAATGTGATTTAGATCACAAACTAATGTCCCTGTATGCTCGTAACGGCTATATCCCAATCCAGTGCCACGTGTGATTCGAGATAACCTTAAAGTCAACGACTTATTTAGGAGTTATTACCGGTTTACGCTCCAGCAGCGCTGGTATCATCAATTTCCATCTGGAGGAAGTCCGGATTCCTGAGGCTCCAGAAATGGTGAACAGCGGCGAAGCGCAAGACCCGGCTAACCAAACGTAGAAGGTAAGAGAGACAAAAGGTCCTTCTTGGTCGCCATGACATCTACCAACAGGCGTCCAGCTGCCAATTCTAGGAGGCATTGAACACCATGACTCATCTTCATCTCTCTTTTTAGAGTCTTTGCAGTCATACACATGCTGTGAGTGACTCAATCCTGATGTTTTTCATCATTGCCTGATAGCCTATCTTTCATCCTGTATGGGCTTTCAATAAAAGAACATTTCGACAGAGGCGGGGAGAAAAACTCAATCGATAAGACCATAAGAAAAGGTATATAATAGCAGAAGCATAATTGTCAAGAGGAAGTTATCTTCAGACGCATCAGCAAGATCGCATGCTTCTCCTTTGCGTAGTAATTGTTAAAAAAATAATTATCCGTCTCATTACCGTCCTGAGCTCAATTGAAGCCCCGCAATACCCCCAACAACCCCCAACACCCAGAAGAAAAGGGCAGAGCAAGATGGCAACAGAAGAACGTACCGCCAAAGCCGCCCGGATCGCGCAGTACTTCCTCGAAACGCGGTCAGACTCGGAGAGTAGTAAAAGTCTGCTCGCCCAGATGGAACATCGCCTCGACCTGGTGGAGTATTGGGACATCCGGCCGGGAGCCCGCGTGCTGGAGATTGGGTGCGGCCAGGGCGATACAACCATCGTTCTGGCTGATGCTGTCGGTGCACAGGGCCACGTCGATGCAGTTGATCCCGGCTCCCCGGACTATGGTAGGTTTCTTACCCTAGAGTCCGTTTACATCTTTTTGCTCAAATAGCATTCGTTGTTGCCCGTTATTGTGTCTCACTTGCAGCGAGGAGAAAGTTCTCCGAGTCAGGTTTTCCCGGTGCTTGGAAAAGTATCGGTGTGGTGCATCCACGCTACGGCCGCTGGAGGCCGAAATGCAACGTACTACGACCATAGGGCAAAAGTCATTTGAGCCATCAAAAGTCTTTGTGGAAGGACAGTGTTTCTTTCACAACAGAAAAGGAAGTCCATGCCGTAATAGCCACTCATTGTTCTCTCTGCTCCCCACTTCCATTGCGTTTGCTCGTTGTTTTGTGCTCTCTCCATCTCTAAATCCACCAATAATAAAAACAGCGAGAAAGGATGAAAGAATCTTACCACTAACTTCTCATCTCTTCTCTCCCTATTACAGGCGCTCCCTTCACCCTCTCCCAAGCCCAGGCCTTCATCTCCGCCTCCCCGGTCGGCTCCCGCATCACCTTCCACAACCTCCATCCTCAGGACTACCTCGCCTCCTACACCGGCCCTGCATACGACTACATCGTTCTCTCTCATTGCATCTGGTACTTCGAGTCGCCCTCCATCCTCGGCACCATCATCGCTGCTCTCGCCCCGCACTGCAAGGTCCTCTGCATCGCTGAGTGGTCGCTGCGTTCTCACAAGGTCAATGGCCAAGCCCACGTCCTGACCACGTTGCTGCTTACCGCGCTGGAGGCAAAACGCGATGTGCCCAGTAGCGGGAACGTTCGCACTGTGCTGAGTCCGGTGCAGGTGCGCGGCATCGTGGAGGGGCAGGGCGTTGGGCTGAAGATCGAGAAGGAGGTGATTAGGGAGTCGAACGAGGGTTTGCTGGACGGGCATTGGGAAGTCAATGATATGCTGCGGACGAGAGACAAGGTGCTGGGTGAGTTGCGTCAGAGAGTTTGTAAGGGAGTTAATGAGAAGGAGGTCATGGTGTTCAGCAGCATGTTTGATGCCGTGAAGGCTAATGTTGATGGGCTGGAGGGCGGGGTGAAGGGCGTTAAGTGTATGGATCACTGGGTTGCTAAGTTTGTTCATGCAGCGTGAGGTTTTGTTGCAGTTACGGAGAATCATTTCTACGCCTTGTTGGGTAGTATGCAAGTGTTGAGCTATTTTGGATTTGCAGAGCATATTTTATAAGTTAGATGTTTTTGTTTCAAGTATATTGTGTTGAATCCAAGAACTCTGCATTAAGCTAAATCGCTACATGTAAAAGAGGATGTGAAGAAACCCTCTTTTCAAGAGGTGGGGTACCAGTAACTTGGTATAACTAACAACGGAGTAGCCTTTAGATGTAAGGTTCTTAGAAGCTTCTCAGACTAGAGTTCCATAACTTTTCATGACAAATGAGTCGATCATAACTGGATTGTTACTGATTGTTGCACGTTTATTCCCCGGTAAGCTCTCTCGCGTATATATTTTGGGCATTTTGTGACTTACGCTACTAGTGATAGAGTTGTGAGGCATTTGTAGCGTTAACCAAGCGTTAAGTTACTTCAATTGGGAAGTTGCGAGGCTCTAATGCCGTAATAGTATAAAAATTGGTAATATACTCATTGAAATATCCCGTTGTAAATTGACGGATTGTATAACATCCGCAAGTACTTTCAGCATACGACGCAGCTAGATTACTCAAATCAATGCCCTGAAGCATTTACAATTTTATTAGTGCAATACGGGTGAATTTAGGTCTACCCTTCTTGTATAGAGTCAAGCCCGACTACCAGGGTCTCATAGCGGTTTGTCTCAAGAGCATTGTTGAGCTCCTTTGTGCGGTATTATGAATAATTTGTATGCAAGAGCGAGATGCAATTGTGCTTGAATTGACTCCGGTACCGGTCCTGGTACATTAGGTTGCATAGTATCGGCTCAAACTCTAATATTTTACGCGTATGGAGGGGTGCTTCTCGTACGAACGAGTCTTGGCAAGTGAATACAGCATAGCTCAGGTACTTACGTACATGCGACTACAAGTGTAACATTCAACTTAGATCAAATTCTTCAGTTTGCTTCCAACGGAAGCATTCGCTTTGGCATACTGCTAATATATCAATAAAATGGCACAAAGAAGTTTATCGGAAATATTGAAGGTCGCTTCCCTAGACCTAGCTCCTTATGAGGAGCTTTACAAGTATTTTCATGCTCATCCTGAGCTCTCGCAACTAGAGGCATCTACATCTCAAAAAGTCGCAGCACACCTTTCACAGCTAAAAGCATACGAAATCCAAACCAATATCGGTGGCTATGGACTCGTAGGGGTACTAAAAAATGGCTCTGGCAACACAGTTCTTTTGCGGGCTGATATGGATGCACTGCCTGTCAAAGAGCTTACCGGGCTCCCTTACGCCAGCTCTATTACTATGCTCGATGCCACTGGCGTTGAAAAACCTGTGATGCATGCTTGCGGCCATGATATGCATATGACTTGTCTGCTCGCAGCGGCTGAGACCCTTGCCAATATCCGGGATGCGTGGAGTGGGACTCTAATCGTACTGTTTCAGCCAGACGAAGAACGAGGCGGAGGCGCGCAAGCAATGGTTGATGATGGCCTTTATTCGAAGATTCCTGTCCCGGATTATGTCTTTGGTCAGCATGTAATGCGAATGCGGTCGGGAAGCATTGGCTCACGTCCGGGCACCATCATGGCTGCTGCTGACAGTATGAAAATCACTGTCTATGGGCGCGGTGGGCATGGATCACTGCCTCATCAGACGGTTGATCCCGCGCTTCTGGCTGCGCATATTGTTGTAAGGCTACAGAGTATTGTGAGCAGGGAGATTGACCCGAGTGATCTCGGTGTCGTGACCGTTGGAAGTCTGCAGGCAGGCCAGACCGAGAATATCATTGCGGATAAGGCCGAAATCGGGCTTGACTTCAGGACTGTCAAACTGGATACTAGACAGAAGATCATTTCAGCCATTCAGCGCATCGTGGAAGCTGAGTGCATGGCCAGTGGCTCGCCCAAACCGCCAGTGTTTACTCCTACACGGCGGTTTCCACCTACGACGAATGACAAAGACGTGGCGTCGCAACTGGCCGCATCGTTCCAAAATCACTTTGAGGCTTTTGACGGTGACATACCGAGAACCAATGTTAGCGAAGACTTTTCTACGCTGGCTACATGCAGAAATATTCCAAGTTGCTTCTGGCTCTTTGGGGGCATTGATCCGGAACTTTGGGATAAGGCCCAGGGTGAAGGCAACAATGCAGAAGAGATTCCTGGGAACCACTCGGCTCTTTTTGCACCAGCCATTCAGCCAACAATGAAAGTTGGAGTGGATGCTCTTTGCCTTGCAGCTTTGACTTTCTTGAGGAAATAGCTATACAGTATTGATAGCACGAACCACATAAGAAAACATACAAAGACAATGTTCATCTCCTTCATAACCCCATTGCCGAACACTGCTTAATGACTGCAACTAGTTGGAAAACTTAGGAATTTTCCAGTATGAGGGATGGCATGAAGAGGCCTGAGAGAATGCTAAATCGCGCCAGGCTCCTAACGCTATATGTGGTGATGCAGTTACAATGAGAGTAGTGGTTCGGCAAGTTACAGGGCGATATTGCGAGACCCGTGAAAACTGCATGGTCTCAGCCATATCTTTATCGTCATTGTTGTATGCCTTCATACTTCACAGCCTCCTGCCTCTAGGGTAGACACTACTCGAGTACTTCTTGCTTCTTACTCTTCCTTATTGCCTATTTCTGTATTATTAGATGCTTGTAGCCGATCTTTAATTTAGCTTTGGCGCACACGGCGCAGTAAGCACGTGTGAACGGGCTATACCATTCTTGCATTTCTTACATTCAGCCCTAACCATTGGCTAGACCGTCAACGATTGAGCCTGATCAAGTGCGATAATGGGCTAGAATGCAATAGGGAGTCACGTAGCAGTTACGGCTAAAAGCGTTGGGGCTCTGTGGAGTAGCACGTACTATAACCAGCTCGGTGGTTATAAGAAGTCTCAGAGTGTACGAACTGTAAAGATTCATGCAGAGCTGGTACAGTATGGGGGGGTGGCGGCGCTAATCAATTGGCTCTGTGCAGTTAGGAACCCCTGTTCTATGGCTCCCTAGACTAACGCAGCCCTGTGAGATAATGACAGTCCGTGGATCGGCAACCGCAGGGCCAAGGCAAAGTCCAGGTTATTGGCTTTGAGGGTTGTCTCGGCACGTTATGTACTTAGCCCTGGAGCAACGCTACCGTAAGGTAATATCATGGCTCAATTTTGCGTGCTTTTGGGGGCTGTTCTTCCCAATCCCCGGGGCAGCGGAAGTAGATCTTGTTACAAGAGTATGCTAGTCCGCAGAAGATGATCATTACGCAACTGTTTATACCCCTATAATATGTGGACGGTTATAATATTTTGGCTCAATAACTGCTGCATAGGATACGAGTATTACATGATTATGTCTTAAATTTGTGTCTCATATAAGATACTTGCAATTGGAGAAAACCCCGAGATTCCTTGCCTGACGTAACTTAACGGAAATCAATATAACCATACATGCTTAAGAAAAAGCAACTATGAGACCTTGCCGTCTAGTGTTCCCCATTGGAATCATAAGTAGAATTATGTAACTTTCTTCTTTCAGATCTTTGCAGGGGGAATCCCAATACCATTATGATTCCGGAAAAAAAGAATTGCTTGGTTTTGACCCTTGGCCCCTTCCGTGGGCTCCATCCACTGACACGTCCGGTAGTTAATCCACAAAGCTCTGAGAAAAGCAAACATACCAGTACTAGGATCTCTTCGGTAATGAATGCCCATGACTTGTCTTAGAGCCTCCGTTGCTTCAGCAGCATTGTAAAATGGTATTGTGCTCACGAAGTGATGGAGCACATGAGTGTCAGTTCCCTGATGGAAGAAAAAGCGACCAACAAAGCCCAAGTCACGGTCAACAGTGGCACAGGCCCCCCGGATGAAGTTCCATGCCTCTGGCTGGTAGCGAGGAACAGAAGCATCCGTGTGCTGCAGATACGTAATCGCGGCTGTGCTTAACTGTTAACCTTGTCTGGAATATCCCAAGAATCTGGAAAAAGAACGAGACATACCTATCCAGTGGTTCAACCAGATATATGGGATTCCATACCAAACAAAAAGATTGTACCAACCAAACTTGAGCCCGATATACCCGAGAAAAGACAACATGATAAGGAGGCCAAGATCGCTGAGAAGGATAACTTTGGCATCCTTCGACTCAAACAACGGGCTTGCAGGATTGAAATGGTTAACGCCCCCAAAGAGTCCATTGCGCTTGCCTTTTCCGCGTCCCTCAGGATGGGATTCGTGGTTGTTATTGCCGCTCACATTAGTGAGTAGGTACATTGGCCAACCAATCAGTTGCTGAGTAATAAGACTGGCTGCCGTAACAATAGGGAGCTCTTCTACCAGCTCATGAAATGCATGCGTGTCCTTGCCAATGTGTGAAGCATATTCACTTCTCGTCTTCGGCACAAATCCCATATCTCGAGAGATATTCCCTGTAGCTTTGTGGTGTTTTCTGTGAGATAGCTTGAATGAGAAGTATGGTACCAGCACAAAGGAGTGGCAGATCCAGCCCACGGTGTCATTCAACAATTTGTACTCGGAAAAAGCTTGATGACCGCATTCATGGCCTAAAACCCATATGCCAGTTGCAAAGAGACCTTGAATGACTGTATACAAAGTCCACAATAAGGCACGCATGCCACTGGAAGGGATCACCCTTGAGGAGGCGTAAGTGTGAAAGAGAAGTAATACTACTCCCACTGATACAAAATCCCGGGCGGCGTAATAGAGACTGATAGCAGCGGATCGCTTGAAGCAATGACGAGGGATAGCATCTCGGATTTGTTTGATGGTAAAGTCAGGAACCTTGAATTCATTTCCATATAGATCCATCAGTTCTGCCTCAGAAGTAATGGTGGGATGTTCTCTATTATGCAGTGGAGTTGGAGAGTTTTTGCCTTTCCGCTTAAAAGCGTAAGAAAGTGACCGTAGGCAAGTCGTTATTGATAGAGTAAGCATTGCGGCACTGACTGTCGATTCGAACTTGTAATCCACTGAGATGGGGCAGTAAATCATGAAAATAAAAATATGTGAACGAACAATTGTACTGGAGAACCACGCACTCAGTGTATATTTATACATATATTCTGACTTACACTTAATCCACTTTTTAGGAAAGAGTAACAAGTTACACTACATAGTAACCACTGGAAGCCAATCATTTACCCCTTTTTCCGAGCATACCGCAGTAACGCTGTAGAATATGATGCATTAGAAGATACTGGAAATACGAGTCCTCCATTGGAATTTGCTTTCTTTGCCAATTTCGTGATTTACTAGTGGCAAATCGGAGGATCTCCCTATAATGTTATACTGGTCCTACATATCAAAAACTTGACTGAGCTGAAACAGGGACACCCCTTACAACGAATGGAGGCATGTGAAAAGGGATTATCTATGAGTGTATGTCTCTAAAGGAGTCAAATCTAAACATGTCATGAGACTCAAAGTTGAAGACTGATGAGCTGATTACCTCGGCTTTTCCCACACGTATTGAATCAAGAGCGCTTTGGATATTGTGGGGAATATGAATTGAATGGATTACTTTTCCTCGCAGTACCTGCTGAAAGATGGTCCCACTCTGGTGAAAGAGGCTTTTGTCTCTTATCTAAGGCGGATCATGGTAGCTGAAGAGATTCTTCAGTGCGCGTTTCTTGTCGTGATGTTATCTTGGGACCGATCCGTGCACCGTCCTGACCTTGATGTCAGGGGCTTAGCATAGGCTCACGACTGGATAAATCGTGTTAAAAGCCCAGGTTTTGCTCCGTTAACGTAATATCCTGGTAAGCCAATGACCTGTCATACCTGCCAGGTTGATCACTCATATTCTACCCTAAAAATACAGCCCATACTTGATTTGCCTATATTATCAGATATTATAGTTGTTGAGGCTGCCGAGAGGTGGAAAGCCGTGACCGAGGCGCAGTTTTGCCACTGGGTTAGCAGGGAGATTGCCTGCAAGGGATACGCAGCGGCGATCATGATAGGCTCTTTCCACGTGTGAGTAGAGTCCTCCCTAGGGTTCATGAACTGGCAGGTGAAACTAGCAGGCTGGAATTTTATGCCAAAAGAAAGCTTAACACGTTGAGTTTTCCGACAAGATCAACCTTGAAACAGGCTCCAGCTTTACTTATTCAAGCGTCCCGTACAACAACCAGATTTTCAAAGCGAATAGCGTCTCTTTGCGCCATCACTGGTTTCACGACAGCTGAAAGCGCTCTGAGAATCGAAATAGATGGAAGGTTGAGAAAGCCAAGCTGCACGTGGGACAAGATGATCGTCAAGAGTGTATTTATATTCGGCTTCACTCATGGTATCCGTCACACTGGAACGCTGCAATTCTAATTTATTTCTTATTCAATCTTAGACGATCAAGAACTCTTCGGCTACTTGCTCTTAAACGCTTTGTGTCAGTATGAGAATCTCAGAAGAAGTGATCTCTCAATTAAAGCACGTTAAAGGAAGCAAAGATGAAGTTGAACATGTTGCCATTGAAAACTGTGTTGGATTTACTCGGGTTCCTCTCGGCATTGCTGGCCCACTCTGTGTCAAAGGCTGTGCTGAGACCGATGGACTCTTCTACGCTCCATTGGCTACATGTGAAGGCACTCTGATTGCTAGCTGTGCACGAGGGTGCAAAGCCCTCAATCTCTCTGGTGGTGTCCAGTTCAAAATCCTTCACGAGGCCATGTCTCGTGATCCGGTTTTCTGGTTTACCAGCACTGATGAGGCCGTTCGTTTTGCTGCTCTGATTCCAGATCTTGAACAGCTCTTTCGAGATGATGCTGAATCAACAAGTGGACATCTTCGACTCCAACGGCTTGTCCCTCAAATCGTGGGATCGACTGTTCATATGCTCTTTGAGTACCATTGCGGAGATGCCGCGGGCCAAAATATGGCTACCTTTGCAACCCAGAGAGCATGTGACAACTTTAGGAAGTCTTCCCTGGCTAAGCAGCTCAATCTCCAGAATATCACTATAGTTGGCCAATCTGGAAGTGATAAAAGCCTGTCTTGGGGAAATATCATGCGCTCTCGTGGTGTCAGAGTCTTAGTCTGGGGTGCAATCTCAGACTCAGCATGCCAGGATGTCCTTGGATGTACCACGGAACACTTATCTCGTGTGCTACTTAATGGCAAAGAGGGTGCACATCGTAATGGCCAGTTGGGGTACAATGTGAACATGTGCAACGTCATCGCTGCCATGTTCATTGCCTGTGGTCAGGATGCTGCTAGTGTAGCTGAAGCGTCGGCGAACCATTTGACGGTCGAATTTGATTCCACTACCAAAGAGCTTAGGCTCTCATGCCTCTTCCCGTCTCTTCCTGTAGGAACTGTCGGGGGCGGAACAATATACCCAACACAAAGAGAGGCCTTGGAGTTGCTTCAGTGTACAGGACCTGGGAGCAAGCACAGACTTGCTGGCTTGATAGCAGCCTTTTCACTTGCCCTTGATGTTAGCAGTTCGGCTGCTGTGGCAACTGGGGGATTTTCTAGAAGTCACCAGACATACGGCAGGCGCTCTAAAGATAATGGAAAATCCAAGCTTTGAGTCACCTCAGCTTGCTAACTAACTTCTCACAAGCATTTCGGCTACTTGGATGTCGTAGGTGGCTTCATGATTGAGGAGGGAGTTGCGGCTATGTGTTTGAATGTAGTGTAATGAATGTTGAATATATACTATAATACATTGCCGTCTCTTAATGGCCAGTCAGCGAGGTATTGTGTTAATTAGTATTGTTAAACAAAGGAGCCTATATGATCACGTGAGTAAAGATGTATGAGACGGTTTACGTATAAAGAGACTTGTAATCTAGAAGTAATACATGACAAATACAACGAAAGCTGTAGTTGAAACATATTGTTAGGCTAATATTACTGTAAATGTCGCAGGTACACCACAAGTGCCGTGATGATCAGGCGATACTCGATATCAGGTGATCTCACTATCTTATAGACACATCACAATATATTGCATATAGTGTGCCCTTTGTCTGTATAGACTCCATGGAGAGATATATTTCAGCTGCTCCAAGAACTTGTTTTTATGAGTCAAAGAAGAATTCTTGCGATTTTCTCACTTTCGTTGTTTATCGGGGTTGTATCCATACTCTGGCACCTTTCGACATCTACCTCCGAAATTCTCAAGTCCGCAGCACTAAGCCCGAAGCCCATGATGTCTAGACCATCAGTTATTATCGTTGGTTCAGGGTTGGCCGGACTATCTGCTGCCAGTGAACTGATTGCGCGAGGGGTAGAAGTGAAACTGCTTGAACGAGCTTCTAAGCCTGGCGGTAATAGCATGAAAGCTAGTTCCGGCATTAATGGTGCGCCAACGCGATGGCAACCTGGCCCACCACTCTCAGATACATTTTTCTACGATGATACTCTCAAGTCAGTTGGTGAAGTGCTGTCGACAGCAAAGAAGCAGCGGGAAAGCCTAGTTGCAACCCTGACGAACTCATCTAGTGATGCAGTCGATTGGTTGGTCGATGAGAAGGGAGTTGATCTCAGTGTCGTTGCACAACTTGGGGGGCATAGTTTCCCTCGGACACATCGAGGAGCTGGAAAGACACCCCCGGGAGCGGCTATTGTGACGACCTTATTAACGAAACTGAAAGAGTCTGGGAAATTTGAGCTCAGCACCCATTGCGTCGTGACCAAAATTTTGAAACCTGGACATGTGGTTGAGGGCGTAGAGTATGAGTCTCATGGCGAGAAAAGAGTGCTGGAAGGGCCAGTGATATTTACCACTGGGGGATTTGCAGGTGATGCTCATGGTCTTCTGGCTAAATACCGCCCGGATCTCGCTGGATTCCCATCAACTAATGAAGCTAGACCAGGCTCTCAGCCTCTCCTCACCGAAGTGGGAGCAGGCCTACTTGATATGAAAGAAGTTCAAATTCATCCAACCTCATTTGTTGATCCAAAGGACATCTTGAACCCGGTGAAGTTTCTTGCAGCTGAAGTCTTACGAGGAGAAGGTGGTCTTCTTCTGTACAACGGAAAACGGTTTGTCAACGAAATGGAGACGAGAAAAAATGTCACGGGTGCCTTTTTAAAATTGCCTATAGCAGACCCCGACCCGAAGCAGTTTGATGTGCAGCTAGTGGTTGATGAGGGCGTATATCGAAGCTCGAGTTCACATATTGACTTCTATGTTTGGAAAGGCTTAATGAAGAGAATGACTCTCACAGAGTTGGGTACCCAGGCCATCGAGGCAGTTCGAGAGTATTCATTTGTAGCAGAAGGGAAGAAGCAGGATCCGTTTGGGAGGCAATCGTTTGGGCATTGGGAGCTGAAGCCTGAAGACGTGGGAGAGGGGACTGTGGTGTATGTGGGAAGAGTTACTCCGGCGGTGCATTTCACAATGGGTGGGGTAACCATTAACGATAAAAGTCAAGTCTTAGATGAGCAAGGGAACGCTGTGAATGGTCTCTGGGCTGCAGGAGAGGTCACTGGAGGCGTACATGGACAAAATAGGCTTGGAGGAAGCAGCCTGCTAGAATGTGTTGTTTTCGGACGGACTGCTGGGAGGGAAGCCGCAAAATTTGTGGGTATATAATGTATATCATAGACTTAAGAGATGATTCTGAGATTCAGCTCTCATATACGAATACGAGAAGATGAGGGTCGGTGTGCGATCGGCATCTGCCATCTGTGCCATATTCTTAGTTTCAACGACTTCATAGTATGCTCACCTCAGCAGACCCACATCCTCTTCTTAGCTTGTATCAAACTACCTTAAGTCGACCCACAGTGAAAGGGCGCCAAGCTGTCAAACTGTACGGGGATTCAGCCTTACAAGGTGCTTTGGTCTAGTTCAACTAATATATGGTTAACTATGACTCATGACTAATCAATTCATCCGCTCCCTCTGTCTAATAATACAAATCTATTGAAGCCAAACACTCTCCCTGTGGATAAAGTAGTTGGCATAGTGGTACTTAAGTCGCCACCAAAATTTGGCCAGTCCTGAAGTAACACCATACCAACCGCTCCATCCACAAGGAGCCACTGCACCGGAGGAAAGCGTCAGGCATGCTGTATGCATATATAAGACGGATCCATATTGGCGATCCCTTGCATCGTTCCGGGATACCAAGAGTAAACCCACCAATCGTAATTATCTCGCAAGTAAGCTTCAGCCCCACGGATCTTTTCCCTACTCTGAACAAGAGTGCGGGCTTGATTGTACGTACCACGTAAAATCCAGGTAGTAAACCAACCACACGTGAGAGAATTCAAAAGTATTTCTTGTCAGTGATGAGTAAAGCGGAGCCTTGCTGACGCTATCTACAACTATTATACGGGTCGTCCAATCTGGACTATGATACTCTGTTTAACTCTGGAACGCTATGGACTAACCTACGATGCACAGTCAGCTTATTACCCTCAGATAAGTTATGATAAGTCACGGGCTTGATCTTAAATCGCGCTCACCAGAATGGAACAAAATGCGTGAAGATTTCCTCATTAAGGATAGGGAATCTTAATGATTTGAATATCTGTATTTGGTATAAAATGCTAAGATAAGCCCAGTAACTCCTATCGTTGACAACTTCAAGAACTCCCAGACTCACCCTTGTTCAAGTGATAAAGTCCCCTATTGAGTATTATGCCTGCTTCTATTCACGATCCCCAGCCACGGCTATTGGTCAACGTGATTGATTCGCATGCCAAGAATGATCCCGATGGTGCCTTCATTCTATACGCAAATTCATCCTCATGGGAAAGCGAAGACGGTTATCATACTATAACGTGGAAGCAGTTTGCTAATGCGATCAATAAAGCTGCATTCTGGTTAGATGAGAAACTGCCCGAGAGATCAGGGGAGCCCCAGACTGTTGCATACCTTGGACCTAGCGATCCAAGGTATTATATCATCATTGCTGCAGCCAGCAAATCAAAAAGACGGGTAGGTTGCGATCCTCTCCTTATTGAAACTTTGCTTATATTATTGTTCTGGATCGTAGCTCTTTATACCAGATGGCCGACTAACAACAGAAGGGTTATCGGATATCCTGAAGGAAATCAATTGTAATGCATGGATTTGCACGCAGGAACTGCCTAGCCAGGTTCCCGGGATAGACTCCCTTGAATTTCCTTCTCTTGAAGAACTTCTGAAGGAAGATACTCAAATAATTTCTCCATATCCGTACACCAACACTTGGGATGAGGCAAAGAATGAAATAGTTTGCATCATTCATACATCCGGAACGACAGGTATGTCTTGATCCAATGCAGCTGAATACAATAAAGATGAAGGATAGAGGGCTGACAACACCTAGGTATGCCGAAACCGATTTACCTACGCAATGGATTTATGTCTGCATTTGATAGTTGGAATATCATATTCTCTCGACACACACGTAAAATTACCTACCGGCATATGATGAACACTCGTTCATTGACCACCTGTGCCCCGCAATGGTTAGCTGGCCTAGCGTTCAGCTTAAACGCAGCCACTTTTATTGGGACCACGACCGTTATGCTGCCTCCAGATATGACCTTCCCTCTAAGCCGAGATGCTGTTATGAAAATATGCGAACATACGAGTGCAACAAGTATTATCACTCCGCCTTCTTTAATCGAGGATTTCTACCACGATGACAAAGCTTTCAGCTTCCTGAAGAGTTTGGACTATGTCTGCTACCTTGGAGCAGGACTCGATCACAAAATTGGCGACGAACTGTCGGAGCATACAAATTTATTTCCTGTGATCGGATCTACAGAGCGGGGAGCGCAGCTGTCTTTCGAATCCGATGATGCTCACATGTGGAAGAGTTATGACTTTGTTCCGGAAATGGGTGCCCGGTTTGAAAAGGTATCTGGGGACGTGTACGAACTACACCACGACCGGACACCAGAATCTGATTTATTTCAATGTTGCTTCTATACTTTTCCAGACATTCAGACAATGAATACAGAGGAACTATATACGCCTGTTGTTGATAGTGCTGGTATAAGAAGATGGGTCTTTCATTCGCGTAAGGATGATTTGGTGAAGCTATCATGGCTGGCCAAGTTCCATGCGACGCATATCGAGGATGCAATTGTCAGACATCCTAACGTTAAATCAGTGTTCGTGGGTGGGGAAGGGCGAAGTGTGCCATATATAATCATCGAACCGAAGGAGCAGCCTGCAGGGGGTGATCGAGACAAATTCATTGACACGATATATGATACGGTGATATACGATGTCAATACCAGGGATAACGATCAGATTCGAATTCCGCGAGAAATGGTGATGTTATCAGATCCAGACTTGCCGTTTAAAAGAACGATGAAAGCGACGCTCATGAGAAAGGAGGTTGAAAAATCATATCTGGGCCATATCGAAGCTCTTTACCAGAAATGGGAGGCGAATAAAGTCAATGGTCATTCTATTAGTTCCTAATGATTATATATTCCCGTAGTATTTTCTTCGGTGAGATAAGCGCCTTACTGGTCTGTTTATCCACTATCTTGTTTCACACACAGGCAACCCAAATATAGATTTCTAGAAGGCTCTGAAAGAGCAATATAGCAGTACTAAATTACTAGAACTCGTCAGAAAGGAATGACTTAAATAGATTCAATTGCATCCTGTATTTCAGCGGTAACACGATCAGTTGACCGGATATAAAATGCCGCAACTCATACGCAATTTGACTTTGTTCACAAATCCTCCTCCAGAGTTTGGAATCTCTTCAAGCATTTCCACGTGATGATATCAAACGACAGTAAAACAGGATTTGCCCTATAGTCACAAGTTGTTCTTTGCTAATATTTAGCAGCCATCTCACACAACTTATTAAGTGTATAATGGTATGGAGAAATACGAGACGATTCTTTTTCTACTTTTCTATAAAGAAAGCACTTACGCTCATCCCTTTGTACCCGTCTGTCCAATTTCTGATCCATCACAGATATGCAACAAAACTTGAACGCACAGCTTGATCCCCAGTGGATGAAACTTAGCGCTAAGATATGGTATATCACTAACATGAAATTCACCTATATAACTCAGAATAAGTGAACATCCTGTCAACAAACACAACAGGCGCCGTAATGGTAACACGGTCAGGTCAAATTGTGGTTGTTGGAGGAATTCGAGGGTTCGACACAACACCAAAGACGTAGGCTAAGCCTCTTAGGAAGCTTGACTAACTTTTTGTTCAATCTCTCGACGAACATGCAATGATTCGGTAGTCGCATGTATATTCTCTCGATCGCCGCCAACTGAAAAATACACTTACAATAGAATAACACATGGCAAATTTTCCTTTTGCCAAATACGTTTCTGCCTAGAGAATAACGACCCGTTATCTTCGCATGTAATTCTACACAAATTCTATTATTGCCCTATCCTGCCTGAGTATCATCACACGGTTGCCTTGAAGCTAGAAGAACGGCAGCAATGCCTGAAGCTCCAACTACGATCCACCCACTCCGGACCACTTGCTTATTTGATAACGCTCTACCGGCATCCCAAACAAGATGACGAGTTCCATTGAAACAGTGGAATGTGAATGGAAGTGCAACTCCCAGTTTTAGAGCGAATTTAGCAACAGGAGAGAGGCTACTGAACTTGGTCACTAGGAATTCACTGCTCATATTCCATCCCGTCACTGGTGACAAGAGATAGGCCGTTGCGAAGAGGTACATTCCACTAGCGAGAGCAAACCCGGTGATTCGAGTGCAGATACTGACAATCCACGTGATTTGAGGGCGGTAGATAGATAGGTGAGGAGAGACTGGACGGTTCAAGCGTTGTTGTGTCAAGAGCTTCTCGGCATCCGCTGATTTATGTAGATGCGAAGTAAACCTGAGACTATCGGAAAGAAATAGTATCAGTCCAGGCCTAGGAAGCCCTTGTTAAGAAGGATTGACAGAAGCTACCTACCCTCTCGGTAGCCAAAAAGGTAGTCGTGAACAACGCTGCGGGATGGTAGCGTGACCAACCCTGACGGAGCGAACTTGAGAATGCAAGGTCAGTCAAGGGCTTTGATACATAAATGCTAGACAAGAGGCCGGATGCGTACTATAACTTTGAAGAGGTTGAAGTTTGATGAAAGCCATCATACTGAAGGACGTGAGACGTGATTTTGGTAAGGAACTCTGTGAGGGCGGGAGGTTACGGTCTTATCTATTGCTGGTTGGTCGCACATTGTAACCTGACCCAAACTATGATATTTTTTGGGCGCCGCCTTCCAGACTAAACTATAATTCTGATCAATCTGCGGTCCCAAATCGAAAGTTGGACCAGACTGTAGGTATTACAAACTCCCCGTAATGGTATATCGAGGGTAATAGCCTCTGAATTTGCGCAGCGATGCGGTTAGATCGTTAGCAACGGGCAAGAGGGAAGGCTCTCTGCATAGCAAGTCGGCATACTGAAACATGCATGTATAGATAAGCCTGTGCAACAGTTCACACAAGGCTGATTTGTCAGGACCGAAAAGTCGAATGCCCTCTTGCGGTCTACAGTAATAGTAGTAGAGTTCGAAGACTTTGGCAGGGCCATTTTCATAAGAGATAGCACACTAAAAATGAAAGCAGCTGTAACCTAGAAACAACTTCCATTATCCCAATCTGAGTGGGCAAAAGCTTCCAATTAGCCTAGCATTAGTTCATTATCGATATAAAGACTCTAGGTTCTAAACACAGAGCGTATTAGTTTTTGAATCATGCAGCATCTGTGTATGAATATTAGAGTCTAACACACTATGGGTCTAAGGCCTTAGGGACCGGTGTGGATACAAGCATAGTGGAGACAAGCCACCATGCAAGTAGGGACCTCTGTTTACGAATCACAAGCAACCCCAACTTTCCATACGTCTATACGACACCTTGAAATTGTTTGCTATATTAGACTTACTATTGTTTTATCTTATTCTTAAATATTTTGCAGTTTATCAGAAACCAGACACAACGGCTTGTTGAACCGGCTATAGCAATGGTTTCGCTTGCGAGAATATCTGATGCAGAATGGTACTTTTCGTCATAGGTAGCAAGAGGGGTTCAAGGCCATCGAAATGTCCGTTTTTGTCGGAGTTATGAAGGCTGCAATAATTACGGCCGTTACAATAGAGTACGGCCCGACCGAATTGTAAGACGTAGAAATTGCATGAAGCGCTCAGATAAATGGTACGTGGCATGTAGGTCAGCCCTCCATAGACGCCCTTAAACATGACCGGATTAGCATCACCTAAGCATAGCTGTGGAGGCTGCCGGTGATGTGGCATGATAAATAATCCCAAATTATCATAACATAGGGCAATGCCTCGGAGTCTCACTCAGCATTCTGTGTTACCCAAGTTGGAGAAAGTCACACATCCATCACCGCGATATAACGCATGAACTAATGGACTGCCCCTCATCTCTAACTCCGCCCCCGCTCCGCAGAAATACAAGCAGTTGGCAGAGTATATATATATGAAAAATCACACACTATTCTACTCTAAATTGGTCCAACAAAGTATAGCATAAAGACAATAACACTCTTAACTTATAGGTTACGAGTCAACAATATAAAGCCTCCCACCCAATCATGGCTGCTCAACTCCCGAGCGTCCAAGAGTGCATGCCGTCACACAAGGAGCTATTCTATGGCGGAGACTGGCATCGCCCTCTCAAGAATGAATACGTGGAAACCTTCAACCCTGCTACTGGTAGTGTCATTGATCGCATTGCGCAAGCCGGATCAGACGACGTCGATGCTGCCGTAAAGGCAGCTCATCAAGCATTTCACGGATGGCGAGCCACCCCGCCAGCAGAGCGAGCAGCTTGTCTGCGAAAAGCAGCTGATGTGATCCGGCAGCACAGCAAAGAACTGGCCCTCCTCGACGCTCTGAACACCGGGAACCCTGTCGCAGAAATGCTGGGCGATGCTAATGTAGCAGCGGCTAATCTAGAGTACTTTGCAGGTTTGATACCCATGATCCGTGGTGAAACAATTCCTCAATCCGAAGATGGCTTCCACTATACAATACGACAGCCCTGGGGAGT
Organism: Xylogone sp. PMI_703; assembly: GCA_021399445.1. Classification (NCBI taxonomy): domain Eukaryota; kingdom Fungi; phylum Ascomycota; class Leotiomycetes; genus Xylogone; species Xylogone sp. PMI_703. Next base: position 5,018,584 of record JAJTUQ010000003.1, read on the forward strand.
CGTTGCTCGTATCATTGCCTTCAACCATCCGATCATGTTCGCAGGAGCCAGGATTGCTGCTCCCTTGGCTGCTAGAAACACCGTCATCGTCAAAGCGCCTGATCAAGCTCCACTCTCCTGTTTGCGGCTGGCAGAGCTCCTCCATGACATCTTCCCCCCAGGTGTCGTTAACTTCCTACCGGGCAGTGTTGAGTGTGGAAAAGCTCTATCAACCCACCCTTTGGTACGCAAGATCACCCTGATTGGCAGTATCCCGACTGGTAAGGCCATTCAGCAAGCTGCTGCCGGCACGCTCAAGTCAACGCTTTTTGAGCTGGGTGGGAAGAATGCACTTCTGGCATTCCCCGATGCTGATATTGATAAGTTGGTTGAAGGAGTGGCAAGAGGGATGAATTTTACTTGGGCTGGCCAATCTTGTGGTTCAACCACACGAGTGTTCCTCCACGAGTCACATTACGATGAAGTTATCAATCGGGTGTGCCAATTTGTAAAAACATATTACGTCCCAGGTGTGCCTACTGACATGGCTACTACCATGGGCCCAGTCATCAACAAAACTGCACACGACCGAGTCTTGTCGTACATTGAGAGCGCAAAGAAAGAAGGCGCCGAGCTAGTCCTCGGTGGCAAGGTTCCAGATAACAATCCCGCGATTAAAGATGGGTATTTCATCGAGCCAACAATCTTCACTAACGTGAAGCCGGACATGCGGATAGCTCGAGAGGAGATTTTTGGTCCTGTTCTATCCATCTTCAAGTGGAACGATGAGGAGGAGCTAATCCGGCTCGCGAATGACACAAACTATGGACTCACAGCTGCAATATATACGCAGAACATGGCTACAGCGCATCGCACGGCGCCCAGGCTAGAAGCGGGCTTCATATGGGTGAACCAGGTAGGGAGACACTTTCTTGGTGTTCCGTTTGGAGGAGTTAAAGAGTCTGGCCTGGGAAGAGAGGAATGTCTGGATGAGTTGCTTTCATTTACTCAGATCAAAAGTGTCAATGTCAGTCTAGCTTGAATTGAATAAGCACGCAGAAGATCAAATTGTGGCGTGGAATTTTCTATAATTTGTAATTCAACAATTTATTTGATTGCTCTATCAAATTGCTATGTCGCCTGCTTGATGCTACATACGAAAGTATTGGTTGAGTATTTCGAATCCTTAAAGTTAGTTCTCAGTGCCGCTCCATTTCTTCTAACCATTCTCTGCTTCCAAAGATCTAATTCATACAATGTAGATTTGAGTGCTTGACTGACCTGATATACAAAATAACAAAGTAACCTAAGGCTTCCGACAAAATAATGTTCCGCCAGTTTACTGTCTCATGAGGGGCCGAACGGTCCTTTTTGAGATCGTGTACCTTTGACCAAGATAGACGTGAAAATTCATGTCATCTACTTTTAGTAATCCACATATCTTCCTTTCCCTAAGATCGTTCTATCATCCTATTTTAACCAATTGTATAAACAACAGAAATGACCCCATCATTAATTGAGCCAACCTTTGGCACCGCCCCAAGTACCTTTGACCATGGAATTATAGTAGACCCATGGGAAGAAGTCCTTCTTTAGGTGGTAGAAGGCGCGACGAGGAACTGCTTGGTTAATACCGAACCATTTACCAAACGTCTCTTTAGGCACGCCACCATACTTGAACTCAGCAAGAAGGACTTTTCCATATTCAGTCGTTAGTGGACACGATGTGTAACCATCATATGTTGCCTCAGGCTCCTTGCCCTCCATGGATCTCAGCAAGCCGCTCACGAGGACTGGAGCTTGCGAGGTGATTGCTGCTGCAGTCTTGGACGTTGGTAAGCTGGAGGCATCGCCTGCAGACCAGATATTTGGGTACTTCTTGTGACGAGTAGTGCTGTCGTCTACGTCGACATATCCAGCTTCGTTCGCTAAAGTGCTGTTCTTGACAAATGAATGCGGGCCCATCTTGGGCACAACGTGTAAGAAGTCAAAGTGCTTCTTGACCTGCTCTTTTGTATCTTGACGAACAAAAGTTGCCGTATTACCATCAATAGCTGTGAGATCATGTTGAAACAATCCTTCAACACCTCTCTCCTTCCGTGCCTCCTCGAGCGCGGCACTATACTTGGGCACACCAAACATTGCAGGAAGGCCTGTGGCGAAGCTGATCTTGATAGGTGAGGCGGAGGGGTTCTTAGGATCATATAGACCTGCACCTTTCCAGTGGTCCAGAGCGAGCCACATGATTTTCTGTGGAGCGCCTGCGCACTTAATGACGCCAGCTGGCTGAGTGAAAATAGCATCACCCTTTTGGAGCGTCTTTACGGTGCCGAAGACTTTATCACATGTATCATAGCCGTATGTAGATGATACAAGAGCATCTGGAGAGGCAAGGGCCTCGGGCAGGCCTTTCACGCTCTCATAATCGATCTTGATGCCAGGGACAACAACTAGGTGCTCGTAACTAATCTTACCCCCGTTCTGTAAGGTGACTGAGTTGTCTTCGGGGGAGAAAGAGGACACGCCATCATTATAAAACTTGAGTTTAGGATCAATCAGACTGCTCATTGGTCTCCTCAGCTCTTGCTTGGTCTTGACACCACCGCCCACTAAGGTCCATCCAGGCTGGTAATCATGCCATGATGCTGGATCGACTACGGCAATGTCTTCCGGGCCAAACTTGCCAGATCGAAGCAACTGATGGCTGATAGATAAACCAGCCGCGCCGCCACCAACGACCACGACCTTGTGGTTGCCGGCAGCAGAATTTACTGGCGATACCGTTGCGAGATTCCGTCTTACGATTTGTGCAGTGAGTGTAGAATGCCTAACGGTGCTGACTGCTGAAGCTACAGGACGTTGGAACATGGCTGAGGTTGTAATTATCAATGATACAATAGAGATATTGTGAGAAATGGCCCAAAAACAACATCAATGGTGACAAAAACCTCTGAGCAGTCCGGCGGAAATACACTGGTGACTAGTGGAGAGGAATTTTAACACACGCGAGCTATATCCGCCTTCGCTACGGGTAGTGGTGTCTTTTGAACATTTTCTCTCCTGCGTGGCGAGTCGCCGAACCGCTTACTAAGGTCGCCGATTATCATCATAACTTGCTCATTCAATGAATCTTTTACGGTTTCTATTATACTTCTCAAATGCAATATAGACATGATATTCGGATCAAATCGGGCAAAGGACTACCCACCTACTAGGGCCCCATAGCTATACGCTGGCTGGGCGGATCAATTCCGAGCTAAAGAGAGACTAGCAATTATGGACACTCGTAAAACCAATAAGTCCAAGCAGATAATACATTATCTGGGACAAGGTCCTTGATTCCCTATGGAATAAATGGGCAAATCATTAGTCTCACTAAGTAGCATATCTCAAGGCAATCCTACATTCGTCCTTCCTAAGTACAGGCTTCACTCGTCTTGTCGTTATACCCACTTGCAACTATAAGCAGTCATAAGGAGCGGGGCCTGTAATAGAAAAAGCTGATGAGAAAGAGCTTATAATCAAGAAATAGCCACAGTGTGTAAAGTCTTGTTGACGCGAGCAGCTATAGTAAGATCAAAGCTTACGCTTACAAGGTTTCACCACTGTTATCTCTCTGCAGCCATGTGAGCAAGATAACTTACGATCAGAAGTAAGGTACTTGGGGAGATACTTGCTCACGAGCTAGATGATGGCTAGATTTGGATTAGCACATTCCCCATAGAACCTCGCATTCTACCATTCTTAATTTTAAACATCTTAAATGGAAGCAGGTGTAGGTGCGTGGGGTTATGTCACATTGAAAAGCCTCTAATCGCAGTAAATATCAAGTTTTATGCGGACATACGTTAAATTGCATAAATTTGAGTCTGTGTTACATTTCTCATACCTTGGCTACCAACTCCTCTGTTAGCTTCCACAACCTATCTGCCTTCTCCTGGTCATATATGAACGGAGAGTACCCCGAACAGGTCCAATCCTGCCTCCTCTCCTCCGGCCCAGGCCACTCCCCAATCTCCTGCATGCTCTCTAGATACTTCCCTCCCTTACCCTCCAACTCCTTTGCCACCGCCGCCCAGACCTGTGTAGCTGCACCCTGGGCAGTGTTCTTCAAGTATGGCCGGTACGTATCATTACTGTGGACTGCGGCCCTCATTTCGTCGCTCGTGATCCAGAGATTGGAGTCGATTCCTCCTGGTTGCAGAGACCATGCGTGCAGGCCTTGAGGGCCGTACACTTTGTCGACGTAGTTTGCCATGTAGATGTTCGCAGTCTTGCTCTGTGCGTAGGCACGTACTTGGTCCCATTCTCGGTGCTCGAAGTTGGGGTCATCGAAGTTGATTTCGCTGCAACGGTGACCGATGGAGGCGACCATCACGAGACGGGAGTTGAATGAGGGAGTGGAAGATTTCAGGAGAATGTCTTTAAGTTCTTGGAAGAGGACGAAATGGCCGATGTGGTTGACGCCAAAGCAGGCTTCGAATCCTTGGGCGGTGTGCTGCTTGGTCGAGGGAAATGTTCCTGGCAGTCTGTTAGTCCGGACTGATGGGGTGTTCTTTTTCTGAAGCGCGAGTAGAATTGAGATATTAAGACGTTACTAACCGGCATTGCAGATCAAGGCATTCAGCTTGTCGCTCTTGGATAAAAATTCTTTGGCAGCACTGCGAACTGAGTTGAGGTCGGCAAGCTCCATAGTAATGGCTTCAATACCTCCCTTCACACCCCCATTGCTCTCAATGATGCTCTTCACTGACTTCGCGCTCTTCTCTTCGCTGCGGGTGGTGATGAAGACGCGAGCACCAGTCATGTGGAGGGCGCGAGCGGTTTCGAGGCCGGTAGTGTCGTTTGCACCTGTTACTAGAAACACCTTATCCTTCATACCATCAATGAGGCCTTCCTCTTGGATGACTTGCAGAGCAGTGGGACGTGCATCACCGGGTCCTTGAGGGTTCTCGTGTGCGGCGGCCCACTTGGATGTAATCCGTGCCATGTTCTTTTTTTATTTCTATATTTTCCTAATTACCTTAAGACTGTTGAAACACGACTAGAAAATAATGAAAATGTGTGTGTTGTAGATATCAGGTGATTTGAAGAAAATGGATATATGAACCTGGTGATGGACGAGATATATATACCTACCGCGCGCTACGTCATGCGCAGCACATTTGTCATGGATGCGGCTGGTGTGCCGCTCTGTGGAATTAAGACCCCAAATCCCCTTTAACTCCCCCTCTCTTACCTGGTTCTGGCATGTCTGGATCTCTAAAATGCGATGTTGGCGGCCGACCGCGAGATGCTGGCGAGACGCGATAAGCTTATAGGGGGGTTAGAGGGGAGCTCTAGCGGCCGTCGCTAGCGCCTCGGCTAACCGCACGCGGCCGAAGAGCCAATCGTCGCCAATTACCGGATCCGCGGAACTGACCGGGATCTCGTGATCTGCCGCTGTGTAATTGCATCACGTGCCGGTGTACCTCTGTACCACCATAAGCAGGAGAAAAAACGCGCTCTCTCCCAGCCGCTCCCGAAAGCATCGATTGCCCTATCAGATTGCAAGTACCACGGCTCTTACAACTCCATGATCAAGTAATTTGTAGTATTATCCCATATGTATGTACTCTAAGTGCTAATGTTTATGGACTGTTCCATTATTCCATGGTGGATTGCAAAAGCTGGGCTCGCGGTCAAGCTTTTCGCTGTCCTTCTTGGCAATCAGGTGTTTTGCCCAGCCCCCGCTGTCACTCCGCACTTCCATTGTCCAAGCAATGGTCCCTGGTTTTCGAGGAGCACAGTTCGCACCAAATTATTGGCGGGGAATGTAAAGAGGACATCTGGTACACCCAAACAGTGCTTGCACGAGTCGCACCTGCGTTGATTCCACGATCTTGTAATTCATCTACATGCAAAGTAAGCCTGCAATTAATCAACCATCTTCTTCACGCACAAGGAGTGTGCTGATGGAGCTGATCTAGACCCGCTCGCTAAATCAACCGCGAGCTTCGCCACAGCGAATTTCATCCGGATCGAGCAACTCTTCCCTCTCTTCTCTCAACCTCATACGACCCGCCTTCCATCGCAAGTCGAGCTGTCACCATCCCCCGCTATTCTCTCCAAAGCAACGATTTCTTTGCTGGGTCCGATCGTTTACCCAGAATCGCCTCCTCGCTCTACACGCACTTCCGTCGCGGTCGAGGAGATTACCCGCTACTTTCGCGACACTTTGAATTGGTGACTATGTCGGGCTCCTGGGATTAAGCAGAACCTGGCCCTCCACTCAAAGCGATACGCGGCTGGACCGCAAGAATACGCCAACATGGACAAGAGGCAATTATGGAACTTCGACAGGCCCACGTCGACCTCGTCGGAGAAGCTGCACTGCACCCCTTTTGGCCTGCCCTCCAACGGTGTCATCTCGCTCAATGCCGACACCACCATCACCCTCACGCAAGACGCCCTGTTCCAGCCCGAGTGCACCGGATCCCCCGACATCATCGTGACAAATGCGAACAGTCCCACGAGCGTGGCCGGCTTTCGCGATCCCTTCTATGCCTCGACAATTCCGGCATGCTACGCGCTGGCGGCTGCGACGGTCATTGCTTACATGCTGGTGATAATGTTGCTGATCACCCCCAGGACATTTCTACATGAGGGTGTCGTGCTTTTGGGCCGCCGTGGGTTCACCAACGGGCCATCTGGTGGGGAAGCAGGCACTGGAATTGGTGGAAGACCGTGGCTACAGAAGGTCGCTGCCCTCACGGTCGCCGTCTCGCTGACGATCGCTACCGCCGACACATTTCGAGTCGCTAAAGAGCAATATGATATTGGACTCATGGACACCCAGTCCCTCCAGAACGATGTAGAGAGGAGCGTGGAACTCAAGGTCATTCGAATCATATCCGACACCTTCCTTTGGCTCGCTCAAGCACAAACCTTGATACGGCTCTTTCCCCGCCAACGAGAAAAGATCATCATCAAATGGACGGCGTTTGCATTGATTAGTCTCGACGTCTTATTCAGCAGCCTTAATAATTTCCTTTACTATGGGAATACTCGACCCCGAAGCTTTGTAGATGCCATTCCCGCGCTGAGCTATCTATTTGCGCTGGCCCTCAGCTTGCTCTACTGTGCCTGGGTCATCTACTATTCTATTACGAAACGGCGATTCGCATTTTATCATTCACAGATGAAGAATATATTTATCGTGGCACTCCTCGCCCTGGGAGCAATTCTAGTTCCCGTTGTATTCTTTGTGTTAGACATTTCCGAACCCACGCTTGCAGGCTGGGGCGATTATATTCGATGGGTCGGCGCTGCCGCTGCTAGTGTGGTTGTTTGGGAATGGGTGGAAAGAATTGAGGCTTTAGAGAGGAATGAAAGGAAGGACGGTGTTCTTGGGAGAGAAGTATTTGATGGAGATGAGATGTTGGAAGTTACACCATCCTCAGAGTTTCAATGGCCAGGACGTCGCAAAGATGACGGAGATGGTGGAACAGGAGGAACAGCAACAGGGAATAACGGTCTATCATGGACCGGAATGGCGAGCATTGCCCAGAGATATAGACCACGACCACCTCGCGATGTAGAGGCCAACGGCGACCCTGATACCAACAATGCAGTCTCTGGCATGCATAATCGAACCCGTCCTCCTTTATGGCCGACCCGTCCCGAGCCTACTGCAACTCCCTTCAGTCGAACCGATACAGCCAGCGCAGAAAGCACAGTGTATGCTATCCGATATCATCCCATCAGTGGAGCCACGCCAGCCAATCTTCCAGATCCATCCTCTTTGAATACCTCTCGTGCCAACAGTATTGACGCTATCGAGGTCCAGAGCACCACATTGGGAGACGTAGCTGATAACCGTACTAAGACGGAGGTTGTGGAAGATAGTGTGGAAGTGTCTCAAGAGAATAACCCGCCGAATCATCATCGAACTGCATGGCAAGCATTGTCAAAAGCGAACCCGTTTCGTCGAAAGAACCAGGCCCCTCCGAAAGAAGTGTCAGCTCATACTGTAAAGCGGACCGATGCTACCACCGGTCATAATCCTACTCGCCATTGGGATCTTCGTGCCAAACTCGAGGATTTGGCTGCTACACACGCAGAGAGGTTTCGAGAACGATCACATCCGACAGGCACGAATGCCAATCTTCCCGTCACTGTTATCCCTGCCCCGACAAGAAGACGTGATTTAACCAGGCTATTGGAAGAGATCAATGCAGAAGATCAGGAAGGATCGAGGGATTCAGTAATGAGAACAGAGCAGGACCACCAACCGCCGTTGTCTGAAGAGTCCGATAACGTTGGAGAGATGCAGTCACGCTCTAGGTTGAGTGATCCTTATACACCCGATCGAATTAATCAGCATTCAATCTCCCAGCGTGGAAGTGTCACATTTGCAACGGATCCCCCGCAACACAGGGAGTGAGGCCGTGAGAGATAGTGTATTACGAAAGAAGCAATTCACTACATGACACAACAGCATTGATCAGTCTTGAACCTGTCAATATTTACTTCTAGACAAACGGGACCCATTTATGGGTACAAGTCAGAAGCTTTGATGGGGAGGAAAGAAGATAAATGCCACTGCTCGGTCACTGAACTTGAGCAAACCAACCACCAAAGTCGCAGGCAGATGTACAAGCTAGGGCTAGGTGAACACCGTATGATGATGTTATCCGAGATCCGTTTCCAATCTTCTCTGGTCGACTTCCCTGAGCCAACAACCGTCCCTAATTCCACACCAAAGATCGACACTCTTAATAGGCTCTACGACTGAAGTGCCGCCAGTCGTGGTATTATCAACAACGAAGGAAAGGTTATTGATTGTCTGGATAACGAAGGTTCTCAAGACCGGAAAGTTCTTCTGCGCACACTGGAGGGACCCGACGGACTGGTCCCGTTGTCATCTCTTGAGGGAAGGAGACGGCTTTGGATTCGGGTATTACACAATGGTAGTGATAGTACTGGGTAGCAATGTCATGGCATTGAAAGTGTCATCACAGGTGTAAAGAGAGAAATAGTATAAAAACTTTCACCATGAGTAGCGTCTCATGGATCACTGAAAGCCGTGTGTAGATTAGGAATGAAGATATGCCAATAAAATGATCAAGATATAACTCTTCTTAGCATTTTATATGCCTCCAGCTCTGTGATTAGCAAAAGCTACAAGATACAACAACCAACTACGCACTCATGCATAAGGTGGTCTTCCCTGTAATACTTGCATTACTTTGCAGACGATTAATAAGTCTAAGGTGTGCATAATTGAGGTCGTTGTGACGAAACATTTCCTAGCACCTCACCCACCGAGACGATGGGTTATTACCGTACTTGGCAGCTAGGGAAGCTCCAAACTCCCAGGGGCCACAGAGATCAGAACCCCAAATGCCCCGCACCCACTGCCTTCCCCACATTTCCCCACATGCTCCATAGTGGAAGCGTTATAATTAGAGTATATTCTTCTATGTCAGTCAGTACATTAGGAAGGAGTGATATCCAGACAATTGGAATTTCGGTGATTGTCGCTGATTGCTTCTGGGCTGGAGGTACTCGGTTTGGTGGAACCACCAGGCACTTCGATTATGCTTTCCTCAACTTTCTTCTCCGTCAGCCTGGAGAGGCTTCAGCTACTATCTGCTGTGCACATCATAGTTGGAGCTTTTGCATGTTTCTTCATCACGTTCTTATGTTTCTATCTCTGGATGACGCCGACGGTGCTAAAGGATAGACGACGGTGGCGCCTTCCTCCCGGCCCTCGCGGATTACCATTCATTGGCAACCTTCTGGATTTCAATGACAGCGAGGCAGTTCGATATAAGGCCGTCGAGTGGAAGAATAAGTATGGAGATGTTTTCTACACGAAGATTGGCGTACGTATCAAGTCACAAATTCATTTGTGTATCAGTTACTTATTAGGTCATTACGAATAGGGCGCCGACTACGTATGGCTATCATCGCCGACCTCAGTGAGAGAACTCATGGACAAACGAAGCGCTATATACTCCTCTCGACCTCCCATGCCCTTGGCACAAGACGTTGCATCAGCTGGACGACGACAGTTGTGGATGGCCTATGGACCGCGGTACAGGGTTGTCCGTAAAATTGCCCACTCTCTCCTGAACATCAACATCTCCACGAGCTATCAGCCAGTGCAAGATCTGGAATCAAAGCAACTGATGTTTGACCTACTCAATGATCCAGACCACTTCTACGATCACAATCGCCGCTACTCGGCCAGCGTTATCATCACAGTTACCTACGGCAAACGTGTTCCTAACTGGGACGACCCTCTGGTGAAAAAGATCTATGCCGTCCTAGCCAACTTTCAGCAATACTCGGACCCGGCGCGGTTCTTGGTCAACAGCTTCCCATCGATACAATATCTCCCGCAAATCTTCTTCGGCAACTGGCGGACTAAGGGAAAGAAGTGGTTTGAGCACGACTCAGCTGTATATCTCGAGCTCTGGAGGGACTTGCAAAGACGCGTCAATGAAGGGAAATGCAAGCCATGTTTCGCAAAAGACTTCTACCTCAGCGATCCGCAGAAACTGGGCCTGGATGAGCTGCAGGCTGCGTATCAGACCGGTGGTCTCGTGGAGGCTGGTTCAGAAACCACGTCAGCTTTCCTCAATACCTTCATACTATTTGCGACGCTCGATCATAGCATAGTTGAAAAGGCACAAGAGGAATTGGATAGGGCTGTTGGTTCTGATAGGTTGCCATCGTGGGAGGATGAGAAGGACTTGCCTTATATTCGAAGCATTATCAAAGAATGTCTGCGGATGCGTCCGCCGAACAAGCTGGGAATAACGCACGCGACAACAGAGGACGATTGGTACGAGGGGATGTTTATTCCAAAGGATGCTCAGGTAGTCCTGAATTGGTGGTAAGTGATATCCTCATTCTTCTTTTAGGATCAGGACCAAAATATACCTAACTCCAAACCAGGACTATCAATTTTGACCCCGAGAAATACAAAGACCCATACAAATTCAATCCAGAGCGCTACCTCCCTTACGAGCTCCCAGCAGCTGCCTACGTCAACATAACCGATCCTAACCAACGCGACCATTTCTCATACGGCGCAGGACGACGCATCTGTCCCGGTCTCCACGTCGCAGAGAAGTCCCTCTTCCTCAACATCGCGCGGCTACTATGGGGATTCGATATCATGAAAAAGAAAGTGGGTGGAAAGGTTGTGGAGCCTGATACTGAAATGATTCCGGGGTGGTTAAGTGTTCCAAAGCCATTTGAGAGCAATATCGTGGTGAGGAGTGAGAAGCATAGGAAGGTTATTACAGATGTGTGGGAAGAGGCAAGAAAAGGGTTGAATGATTATGGGGAGTGATTGAATTGTCTATTCTGTATAGGTACTAATAATATTCAACTTGACTTGGAAGTTGAGACGGACTACCAAGATGTCTACGATTTAAGTTTATAAGTCGTAAGATGCTCATGGGCTATTGTATGAAATGAAGTGAGTAATTGATATAATTACATGTATTGGTTAACAGTATTACAAACCAATGAATGTGTCAGAACACAGATATAAGGGGGTATAAGCAGCCAGTTCAACTGGAGTTCCCCTTTTGTTCCGAGAAAATGTCTGCCTAGAAGACCTTTTGCATCTAGTCGTTTCTGCTGCCAACAACACAACAACACGTGCATCGCAAAATTGGAAGATTCTTAATTACTGTTTGGTCCAATTAGTGGCGTGTTTACACTGGAATTGCGGCACGGAGGCTTAACGTAAGAAAGTGATTAGCCCACTAATTCCAGGCGGTAAACTGGGGCAACAGGCAGGCCCAAGACCTGATTGAGGCTGAATAGGGAAAGCCGAGATCAACTGCATACCAGGAGCCAACCCAATTTCATATGCCTTTTCCTCAAGTGCCATCCTTCACCTGGAAACACCTTCCACAATGGAGAGGCTCCCGCTTGAGAGCTTGATTGGAATCACGCAGTATATCGACCTTCTGACTTTACGCTCCTGGATATTGACATCCAAGCACTATCACAATGCTCTGATAGAAATACTTCATGATAAGGCCTCGCGCTTAGACAGAGAAAGAGGCTGGCCATATTATCTTGCCTGCGCAACCTTGCTAGACCGAGACCGAGTTACCGATGCGTTCGCATCTTTACTGAAGAGGACGGACGTTAAAGATATCAACCAGTCAAATATCATTCCAGAGAAGATTTTCTCAGAACGAGTCCCAAAGGTCCTCAGGCCGGCGTGGCCTAAACCCCGCGCCACCTCCTCTCTTCTGCACATAGCTTGCCAGTTATGCAGCGACGACGTGGTCAAATGTATCCTCGCGAAAGGGGTTAATCCCAATCTCTTAGATGGATTAAACTGGGCACCTTTGCATCTGGTAGCATATAGCGGTAGAACTGCTATTATACGCATACTTTTAGATGCCAGTGCTAAGGTCAATGCCTTGGTGAGCTATGGGAACTCCAATGCGTACGCTGATGCAACCCCCTTTATTATAGCTGTCGACCAAAAACACATACCTGCGATGGTCGCGCTCATAGAAGGTGGAGCAGACCCAAAGTCAAGACTCAATATCAGAGGCGATGCACTGAGTGTTGCAGTCCATGGAGGGGATATAGACGTAATACGATATGTCCTTGGCTTGGGCTGTTACGACGGTGAGTTCATGATGAGAGCTTTGGGTTATGCAACTAGACTCGAAGACGTCTTGCCAACCAGAATCCTGCTCGATGCCGGTGCTGATCCTCAATCAGCCTTGCACTCCGCTATTTTAGCAGATCGACTTGACCACCTAAAGCTACTCATTGATGCAGGCGCGGATGTACGAGCAGCTAATCGGCTTATTGGTTGCGTCCGTAGCCTGAGGATGACTCAGTTCCTATTGAATATTGCGCCGGGCCTCTCTAACATTGCCAGGCATTCGCAGTCATTCCAGCGGACTCCACTAGAATCAGTTTATGGAAATGCTCGCGGAAGTAAAGACCTGAATGAACTTGAAGAGATGATTCTGCTACTGATCGCGGACGGCTGTCCACTTCAGGGACTAACACCGGAGAGTGAGCCGTGGGCTCACTTTCGCAACAGAAACTGGAATATCTTAGGGGCTGCAGCACTGTGGGGACATTTACGTGTTCTCAAAATAGGTCTAGAGAGAACTGATTCACTGCTGAATCTGAGAGATGATAGGATCGGCCATACCCCGTTACAGTGTGCAGCGTACTCGGCATCTAAGAACAAGCCTGCGTGCTTTAAACTTCTTGTTGAACACGGGGCGGATATTCACGCTACTATCTTTGGATGTGTCTATAGTACAAGCCTGCAGGATCCCGGAACACCATGTCCTATGTTAGAGAACGCTGAAATAACACAGTATCTTGTTGATATGGGTATCGATATAAATGAAGCTTTCAATGGGCAGTTCCCTCTCATACATGCTCTTGAGACAGGGAACGATCCATCAGCAGTTATCCTGATTAATGCCGGGGCTGAGATATATATTCGGTCTGGAGAAGATCTTTCTCCATTGCAGCTTGCCGCACATCATGGTTGCGTTGAGTCAATGGAGCGGCTTCTCCAAGCAGAACATATCGAAACACTCGTTGAGAGTGCAGATGGCAAAACGCTACTACATCACGCAGTTATGGGAGCCCTCTACGACCACATGCAAGTGAAGGGATATGCCAAGATGATGGGTTACATATTGCTTGGCCATCACAATGTATCAGTGGAGGAAATAGCGGGCGATGAGAGCGCAGAACTGCAGGCACTCGCTCACATCGGTCGGATGGAAGTGGTACGACGACTTTGTAGTAAAGGTATTGTTGATCCCGGTGCTAGAATAATAGGCTCCGAAATGACTCCATTTGACCTCTTAAGCAATCCACACGTTCTTGCTTCTGAGAGAAGGGAGCGGCAAATTGCTGAAGTTGCAGGATTGCTCGAGGAAGCCGACCAGAAATGGCCCTGTGAATCCTTAACCCTTGGACGGAGGTATATCATATAGAAGTTGGGTCATCTGGCTGAATAGCCTAGTCCACAGTGTACTGAATCATCACCCATGAGATCTTGTTGAAATGTAGTCCATCTCGTGTCACGTGATACGAAGTTTTCTCATCGACCAAGTTTATGCATGGTAATCGTCTTTTGGCTTCAATGACGTCAGAAGCAGGGGAAAGATTGTTTCACGTGATCTCTCGCTTAAGAGGAAATCTTCAGCTACCACTAATCTTGAGTCATTCCAGGTCCTGCGGTAACAATTGGCCCTTCTCACTTGGTCTCTTTGCTGTTGGGTCTCTAGAAGTAGGCGGTTGCTCTCTGCTAAAGGAATTGCCCTTGCTACCTTATTCTGCATCTTATGAACAGGCACGGAGCCTTCAGGGCCTGGAATCACTTGAATCACTTCAAAAGATATCGCACAGTCATCGGCATGGCTTCCCACCATACTCACCAGGGCCACCAGGGCATGTCCATCTATCTCCAGCAAAATCAGGAAAAAATCTTTGCAAATAACAAAGAATGGGTTGCGTCCAAGCTAAATGCGGACTCCAAATTCTTTGAGAAGCTCTCCTCAGGCCAACAGCCGGACTATCTGTAAGCCTCTAACTCAAGAAGTCAATTTGATAAACCTTCAAAAAGTCTAACAACCCTAAAGATACATAGGTTGCAGTGATAGCCGTGTCCCTGCAAATGAAATCATGGGCCTCGATGCTGGCGAGGTGTTCGTGCACCGAAATATCGCCAATGTTGTGCCCAACACCGACTTGAATATCATGTCGGTAATTGAGTACGCCGTAGTGCACTTGAAAGTGAAGCACATCATCGTGTGCGGCCACTACAACTGCGGAGGCGTCCAGGCTGCATTGTCGCATACAGACATGGGTATCCTCAATCCCTGGTTGCGAAACATCCGGGACGTCTACCGCTTGCACGAGAAGGAGCTTGACGAGATCTCAGATGACGCTCAGAAATACAACCGCCTCATCGAGCTCAATGTTATTGAGCAGTGCCGGAATGTTATCAAGACTGCCGCTGTCCAGCAGAGTTACCACCAAAATGGATTCCCCATTGTCCACGGGTGGGTCTTTGATTTGAAGGATGGGTTATTGAAAGACCTGAAGGTTGATTTTGCAAAGACGCTGGAGAGCATCAAGAAAATCTATAATTTGGGATCTGGCCCTCAGAGCTCTAGCTAAGTTTACTGGTAGGGCATAAAGGCAGTAGATATTGTCATGGAAGGTTTAGCATAACTCCACTGTACTGCCTCGATTGACTTTTGTTGTATTATGAAGCGTCCTGAAATTCGAAAATTCCGCCTGATCGCCTCTATCTTGCCACTGTAGTTGTCTATAATGATAGGACTCACTCCTTACATTAACCTGTAACTAAGGCTGTTACAACAGAGCCCAGCAAGTAGAATCGACCATCACAGACAACTTTAGCGCTGACGTAGCCTATAAGCCTCTACATAAGGATTTCAAGTTATCTTTATTTCATGAGTTAGCGTCATGTCGGACTAACGGGTTTCACGCCTTTTGTGTGCACCCGTGTTGTGCCAGGTCCGACCTTCGTCTATCAATTAGCTATTGTGATTTGGTATATCTATGCCAACGCCAGCAGAAAAGAGAATCCTGCTTTCTTAATTAATTACATTTACTACATGTTTTGCGTAGCACTGCGTAAGAGCTACGCAGACCTCCCCTTTAAAGATCGTTTCCTCTCGACCCCAGGATATTGTGCACCACTGACCCCTAAAGCTACCCTGACCCCTTCTACGGCTTTGCTTTGATTGGCTTCCTTTGCATCACGCCTAACACCTTTCGAACTTCGGTTTGAACTCTGTCGAGAGTTGCTTTCTTTAACAAGTTTATCTAGTTCCTTCTGCTTTAGCGCCTGTCTCTCATCTGCCCGCTGGTCCCTCCAAGTACCAGGTAAGCAAGGGTGTAAACACCCTTCAAGAGGACAGCTACCACTCGAGTGCATGCTGCCCTCTTGTAACTCGGGTCCGGCATGCCAGGCCTGCATACAAGTTGTGTGCCCACCGTGTCCACAGCCAGGGCACAGCCACCATAGAGCTAATTCAACAGATGAATCATCACCATAGTCTAGATCTCCATCGACCTCTCGATGCCGACAGACAGCACAGCCATCAATTGCTTGACGGCACCGTGGACAGAACCATTCAGAGCCTGGAATCAAGGGATCATTTTCAAGAGGCTTCTGGCAGTTGGTGCAGAAGTAACCTATTGTTACCCTTTCTTGAGCAGCCCCAAAGATGGAAGGGTAGTGAGGGACGCAGAGATTTCGTAACATAGCTGCTTCATTGAAGAGTTTCATGGTAGTTAATCGTTGATGATACTGCTTGAGGATGGCGGTGGATTGGATCTTGTCAACAGTATTGGGTGGAAGGTAGGGTTGGAGCAAAAGTATCATAATTGATGCATTGAGACAACCAGAGAGAGTCTCAAAATTGATGCTCTGCAGGACAATTTTGCATGGATCGATTGGCGCAGGTAGAAATTCCGGGTCATCGTCCCAAGGCATGAAGTCTTCGTCGATGATCTCAGGATTCGTAGGCTTATTTTCCAAAATTGACGTGTCTTTTCTGGAATCTTCAGAGGGCTCACGGACCGCAAATACACTATCTTGAGCTGGTTCAGATGCCTCTTGGATGTTGAAAGTAGGCGGAGAGGGTGGATCCTTAGACTTGCCGGTTGAGTTCTGGGAAGTCCCTCCACTTAAATCGGACTTGGAATGAGTATCGGCAGACTGTATATGACTGGGCGTATCAGAATCAACGCTAGATAGCTCTCGCCGAAGATGAGAAGGATATGCGCTTTCCCAGCTTGAAGCGTTAGCGTCTGATGACTTGCGGCTTAGGTGAGGCTCGCTGAAGCTATCACGAGCTGAAGCAGGCATAAATCTTGTTCCATTAGATTCGACCGAGCTAGAAAACATCTGAAAACTCTCATTTGAATCATGGCGAGCAACCTGCATTCTGCTTGGAATATCATTCTTTTTTGGGTAGTTCAGAGTTAACGGCAACTTTCGTTGTGGCACAATAAACTCTGTTGCAAGTGGTGAGGACTCAATGCCATAGAAATCATATCCCCCCACGATTGGTGGAGGCGGCTTCTCGGGGGATTCTGAGCGTGGTACAGGGATCGGTGTGGGCACATTCGATACTACTGGTGGTGGAAGACTGAACTCATCCTGTTCGATAAGAGGTGTTCTCATAGCCTCAGCAGCTTGCTCTACAATGCTATCGAGTACAGGGCGCACCAAAGGTGTCGCTACGTTTGATGTGCTTTCCAGCTCTTCAGAAATTATGGCTCTTGCGGCACGGTGGATAGGACTATCAACGGGAGTTCTGGAGGACGGGAGTCTCCTTGGTGTGTCCTCACCTCGGTCCAGAAGAGAAGGTGATCTTTTCGGACGCTCTTTTTCTTTAGCAATCTCTTTCTCCGTAGTTTTCTCTTTCTCCTTCTCTTTCTCTTTCTCCTTCTCTTTCTCTTTTATTTGCTCCTTGGTAACTTGCTTCTCACTGTTGGCGGACTCCTTATCTTGATCAAGTCTTGCTTTTCTGTGGTACTCAGCTCGCCTTACGAGGAGGAGGTTTATCGTATATCCAAGAAGCCTCCAGGTTTGTGCTAAGCGATAATGACCAACAGCCTGAGCAGTTACTCCGAAATACTCTAAGGTGGAAGCTAGCCGGATACTGGGAGGCTCCAAAGATGGCGAGATATCTCGAGAGATACGTTCCAAGTAATGATTTGAAAGATAATGATAGATAGCTTGTTTAGGTGTCGAAGGCAGGTGACCTATAGCCATGATTTGTTGAGATTTGAAAATTCCAGTTATTTTTATGGTTTCATCAAGCGACATGGGTTTCTGCTCAGTGAAGCTCAATGCTGCCGGAGGAGTAGAGCTTATCCCCTGGTTTATTCTCGCACTATTCCGCCTTCTATGAGCTCTAACACGCCTTAATCCTAGAAAACTACCAGCAACGTCTTCTTCGGAATCGCTTCTGCTTACACTCAAAAGCTGTCCGTTAGGGCTGTGTGAGTAACTTGGACTCACATCTGCCTGGCTTACGCTTGGTCGTAGACGCTGTGGAGGTTGTCGTTCTTCAAGTAGCATCAGCGCATCGCCTCTTGAAGAAAATGCCATTGTTGACACACTGCGACGATCAAGTACGCGAGGAGCAAACGCTACGTCAGTTTGGGTAAAATATCCCTCTCTGTCAACAGTCCAGAGTAAATCTTTGGAGTTCCAGAGAAGGCCGGTGGGAGAGCTATCCCAATGATGCATTTCTTTAAAGGGCATTGTAGGTCGAGCAAGATCCCATATTTGTACAGAAGCATTCTGCGGTTTTGCAGCGTTGGTATCGTCGTAGCACACGGCCAATTGAGCGCTTCGCTGTCCATGAGCTGTTGCAGACCATGTAGCAGGCCTCCATGACACCATAGAGACGGGGGCCGGAGTAGTTAGTGACCATTTTGGTTTTTGGCCCCTTTCAGCTTTCTTTGAAAAGTCCCATACATGAACATGTTGATCCAATCCACCACTTATAAGATGCTCGCCATCTGGATGCCACTCTATTGAAAAGCAAGGACTCTGGTGAGCAGCAAATTTTAAATACGGAGCCGTAGGTTTCCGAAAATCCCATTTCTGAATTACCCCAGAGTCAGTTGAGCAGGCAAATTCCGTTCCATCTGCCGGTGACCACTGCACATCCCTCACAGCATCGGCATTACATTTAAATGTCTGCCAAGTGCGGAAAATAGGTCCGCTGCGCCCATTCACAGGTGGCATCCGTATATCATAGCTCTTAACTGTTCCGTCATGGCTCGCTGAGAGCAACCAGTTACATTTATTCGGGTTGATAGCAAGTTTGTGGACTTGTCTAGAATGATCAAGGATACGCGCGACTTCAAGCCCGTCACCAATTCTATTGAGATCATATACCGTTATTCTCCCATTACTGCCACCTGTAATTATTGTCGTATCGAGCATGCTATGCGACCACTTGACTGTTCTGATGTTAAACTGGTCGACAGTACCCGCCGACACATCACCTGAAGTTGTGAAGGAGGAAAGGACAGCTCGAAGATCAACATCTTGAGTGATACTGGATCCGTCTATCCGTATTGTCTTGAAGACTTTTGGCCCAGCAAGCACAGCATGCTGCCCATCTGGCGATCTATCCAGGGATACAATAGGCGCATCAGCTGAGAAGGCTGTGTTTTGCGACGCGTTCGGTCGAAGCTGTGGAGAATCCACCAAGCTGCTATCCAGAATCTCGTTGTCAAGATGCTGACCTAACAGCTTTCTCATTATTTTTCCCTTATTCATTATGGGGGACCATAACAAATTCACGGAGGCATCTTTAACAGAGCTTGAGCCTGCTTAGTTGATGTCATGTCAGTGACAAGTGTGGTCCAAAGTAGTATTTTGCCAGATTAACATCCTTGACCGCTTCCAAATTTGGCACGAAAACTGGAAGCTCGTTGATTGGCTGACGGACAAAGACCCTCCAGTTTCTCCAGTTCAACAAATACCGGCACTCTCAAAATTGAAATCATGATTTTTATAAGGATGGAGTGTAGCAATACTCAGTATCTACTGGTACTATTCTAATAAGACAGCTTACACCAAAGGGTTATTCTCAGAAGCGCACGTGGAGACTCACCTTCCGGCACCGGCGTTACGTGTTCCCGCTGCCGGAAACCCCACCACGAAACTTTCCCCTCGATGATTGGAAATAATCCGTTCAAAGTGGTCGCAAAGTACATTTACTGTACTGTACGCAATTAATATGGCGTACAATGGATATACGCAGGTATATCAATGGCGTCTCAATGAAGGTGGATGATTTGCCCATAAAATTTCTCCATTCTTCAAGCACTAATTCTAAGTGATAGATGTCATGTCGCTGTGGCACCTTTATCGAATCCCTATTATCCTCCTGACCTTTGCTGTGCTGGTTACCCTTCGTACTTACTTACATTTTCGATATCCCAAAGATAAACCAAGTTACCTGCCGCTGATCCCTGCTTCGAAAGAGTTTCTTGTCGAAGAGAGAACTTCCCCCAAGCCAGTTGAGAAGCCGACGCAGGCAGTCAAAGCCCCGAGAAGAATAGTTGGCGGGATCAAGAAGCGGAAGTCATCGGAAGAAGTGATAGAGACAGGGTATAAGAAGATACAAGTTATCATTTTCTTCTCTTCCTTGACTGGCACCACCGAGAAGGCTGCTAGAGAGCTACAGGCAACCCTGGGTCAGGAATTACCCTCATCAACTTTCTCAGATACGCAACTGCTCGACCTCTCCTATATTGATTATGACGACTATTTCATAACCCCTCCAAAAGGAGACGGCACTACGCGACTATTTTACCTTGTGCTTATGCCGACATACAACATTGACTCGATCCTCGACAACTTCTTGGAACATCTGCAAGAGACCCATAATGATTTCCGGATTGATACTGCTCCGTTATCACCATTGCTCGGATATTCTGTCTTTGGATTTGGAGATCGAGAGGGATGGCCAACAGAGGAAGAAGGATTCTGTTCTCAAGCAAGGGATGCTGATAAGTGGATGGCCAAATTGACTGCTAAAAAGAGGGCATATCCTTTAGGAATGGGTGACCCTAAGGTTGACGCTAAGGCACGTTTAAATGAATGGAGAGAAGGCATAAAGGATGTCCTTGCACAGATTGCTGCAACAGGAAGTTTGGGAGAAGGAGTTGTCGGAAGCGGGGATTCTGTCGAAAGCGATGATGAAGGCGTATCTGATGGCGAGGGCGGGATATTCGACGGTGAATCCACCTCACCACAACAGAAATCAAGTAAGAAAGACGATATGAACGATTTAGAAGACCTTGGTCGCAGTATCGAAAACACTTCAACTTCTAAAACCACCGACTCATCGGGACCCTTGGAAGTGGATTTCACATCATATAGCAAGAAGCCGAAGCCATCGCCATCAACAGTAGTGAAGGAAATGGTACCAAAATCCTCTCCAACATACGCAGCTCTTACCAAACAGGGATACTCCATTGTGGGCTCTCACTCCGGTGTGAAGATCTGCAGATGGACAAAATCCGCCCTACGAGGACGAGGGTCTTGCTATAAATACTCCTTCTATGGAATAGCATCCCACCAGTGTATGGAAACCACGCCATCTCTATCTTGTTCAAACAAATGCGTCTTCTGCTGGCGACATGGGACCAATCCAGTCGGAACAACTTGGCGTTGGGTCGTGGATCCTCCAGAGATGATATTCGAAGGAGTTAAAGCCGGACACTATCAAAAGATCAAAATGATGCGTGGCGTACCAGGTGTACGAGCGGAACGTTTTGCAGAAGCGATGAGAATAAGGCATTGTGCCTTGAGCTTGGTTGGAGAACCCATCTTCTATCCTCACATCAATGAATTCACAGCAATGCTTCATAAAGAACACATCTCCTCCTTTCTCGTTTGCAATGCACAACATCCAGAACAACTTGCAGCCCTTAAGCAGGTAACCCAACTCTACGTCAGTATCGATGCGTCGAATCGGGACTCTTTGCGAAAAATAGACCGTCCTCTTCACCGAGACTTTTGGGAGCGTTTTCAGCGATGCCTTGATATACTGCGTGAAAAGCGCTTCCAACAGCGGACGGTATTCCGCCTGACCCTCGTCAAGGGGTTTAACATCGAAGACGAAGTTGAGGGGTACGCAGACCTCGTTGAAAAGGGGCTTCCTTGCTTTGTGGAAGTCAAAGGTGTGACTTACTGCGGTACCTCCTCGAGTGCTGGTGCAGGCCTCACCATGCAAAATGTCCCATTCTATGAAGAAGTGTGCGCCTTTGTCGAAGCTCTCAATGCAACACTTGTGAGAAGAGGGCTAGCATATGGTATTGCAGCCGAGCACGCACATAGTTGCTGCATACTTATTGCGAGCGAGAGGTTCAAGGTCGATGGCAAGTGGCACACGAGGATTGATTACGACAAGTTCTTCGAGTGCCTCGAGAGTGGACAGGAATTCGGTCCGGAAGATTATATAGGCCCTGAGACACCGGAGTGGGCCACCTGGGGCCATGGGGGATTTGATCCTAGGGACGAGAGGGTCCATCGAAAGGGAAAGAATAAGACACCTTTGACGCAAGACTCCCAGGATCGGGAGGGGGCAGCACTGATTGAAATATAAGATAGAATTAATAAAAAAGTTGAACCATTGAACCAATCCGTTTTCCAACAGAGTCTACAATAGACCAATAGTCGATCTGGTCCTCATGAATCGGAAAGTTGACCTAAAACGCACATAAACATCTCGCCACTTTTCAAGTATAAATTTTAATACTATGCACTACCTGTAAAACTATCCCGGAAAGACCTCATGTATATGTGATGAACCAGCTAACAAAGTGTGTAAAAACGCCGAAAATCATATTACACGGATGCATGAAAGCTTCGCCCAAAACCCCCCCTTCATCAAAAACAATATCATCAAAATCTGACGTGGTATCATTCAATTTATTCGGAAAAAAAACCGACTCACTCGCGCCTCCTGATCTTGTTTTCCAGGGAAGAGGGGAGAAAAATACCAAACACCAACGCATTTATTACATGAAGCCCATAATCGTCCGGCAACCGGGTCATAGATAGAACGCACCGCTTTCTGTGCCGAATACAGAAAAAAATACTCCGTTTTGTAGAGGCAGAATCCATTGCATAAGGGAGGAAGAATTCAACCATGTCTATGCGACCACGCTTCTCATCCCTGCGCCCCATTTAAAGCGTCTTAGACCTCCTCGAGCGACCTCCCGACCACAGCTTCCAGATCCATCGGGTATAGATGACCCGTTGAGTCCACTCAACGTCTCCTGGCGTCCGACTTCTCTTCCAATCACATATCCAGCACCGAAACCAACAACGCTGACAAGCACCATAACGCCAGCCCCCACCATCCACGTCATCAGTGTAGGAGATATCATTATTGTAGTGTCTTCCACTTGTGCTGTTTTCTTCTTTTTGATAGCACGAGATTGCTGGTTTGAGGTAGCCTTAGTATTTGCTGAGACTTTTCTTTTCCCTTTTTCTTCATGAGAATCTGGCGAGGTTCTTGATCTTCGCGCATTTGTAACTGGTGAATCAGAAGGGTTTGCACCGTCATGAGCGAGTTCGGATTCTGGTATCATACGAATTTCCATGTTTGGCGCGTTTGTAGGGCGGTTCGCAGTCGCCTCGAGAGGGGTTGAATGGGACCTGTAGTGTGTTGGTTGCTTAGGCAGTCCACGAGCGGCTGCCGCACATGACAGAAGCGTAGTGAGACTTGCACGGAGCGCTTCATCATGATCGGCGTGGACGTTCGGAGAGTGAGAGGTTGGCTGATAGGTCCGTGATCGCGGGTAAGTAGGTCGGGAGGAAGTTTGGAAAGCTTGAGTGCGCGTATGTTGCGAACCAGTTGGTTGTCTAGAGGCAGCCGCGCTTTGCGAAGATGGGGGATGAGAGAAGGCATTAGGCTGAGGTCTGAAAGTTGGCTCGTTCGAGACCATGCCCAGAGCTGTCGCATTCTCGTCATTATCATCATCCGACTCCGACTCCGCATCATATGGCTGTGGAACTGATGGTGGAAAGTGAGGAATCGAGAGGTTGTCGGAGTTGCTCAGCACGCGATCAGAGTCACTACTTTCGCTCTCTTCATATTCTTCCTGGCTGCTAGTACTTTCGGTTTCGGATGCGACTACTCGGCGGGACGACGAATTCCCCTGTGGTCTTCTACGCAGACGATCATTCTGGACTCGCAAGCCGGTCGTGACAATCTCCTCGCCGATGGACGATAAGGAGGAAGATGACGGCTGTGAAGCTATCTCCACCCAGGAATCTGCGCACCGAGTTAGTTACTGAAAGAGCGTTAGCAGTAATTAAGACTAGAGATTGCTTACCATCGTTCCTCTCTCGCTGCGGAATGCCTGCGGGTTGCATTGCGAGGTTGGTGTCCTGTGCACTTCTTCGACTGGTTGTTGGCGATGCACCAGGGGCAAGGCCACGACGTTGCTGGTAAGAGGATGACATAGCGACGTTTTATGCTCTTAAACCTGCACAAACACAATAATGAAGCAGGGCGGTGTATAAATAAAAAGAAGTGGATTTAAATTATGCACGAGATGCTGTTGTGACGTAGAGAGGAGCGAGGAAGGAGATGTCGCAGCTAAAGAGCGCGTCTAGTATCGAGCGTTTGGTTTCCCAAGAGAGAACAAATAAGTTTCCTGCGCTTTCGCTAGTCCTTTGCTATTACAGAAGATTGAAGATGGGATTTGAGGATATTCAAGAGCGCCTGCTGCACAATTACAACAAGGCGTGGCATCTGGGAAGTCGAATGTAAGCGATGGATTTCCCCGCAAGCACTGAGATAAGGTAAACGACGTCGTCCAGCGATCAGTGCGATCACCTTGAGGCAGGAGATGAGGAGGATCAAATAGCAGAGGAGGAAGCCAAGAAGGAGAAGCAGTTGAGCCAGCGACTCCCTTCTTTCCTTGCTTTGTCGATGGAAGGAAGAGTTGTCAGGCTGGATTGGGGACGAGATGCGCAACCCGGCTGGTGCAACTCACGTGCGCCTGCATCGGCTGAGCTCAGCTGCAGTTCGAAGCTTTTTCTGAGCCTCAGGCAACCACAATGCATGAAAGAGAGTGAGCTGATGCCATGGTGCAGATGAAACATCGTTCCTCACCATGACATGACTATCTGGCAGTGGTGATAAGGTTAGGCGCTTCTTGCACGACAACTGGTTTCATTGTCCCACCATGCACCCTTTCAGGTTTCTGCAATGCAATACAAATGCTGGCGTGCAAGTAATACGAATGCTCTCTACCTTGCTTGTACGGAGTATCATAATGCTCGATGGCATTGCCGGACCTGGCGAGCATCAAAGCTATCTTCTGCGATATCTGTCTTTTCGTATTTCGCTGTTGTTGGTTTAGTAATGAATTGCCTAAATATACATCGATTGACCAATACTGATCACAATTACCCTCTGATTGAAGTTGTAGATGCGCGTGATGCTTCTGTTGGATCTTCGCAGGTGCTTAAAGTTGACTAGGATTTGTTACCTGTGGACACTGTTACTCTGAAGCTCAGTATAACTACAGCGCTAATATCCTAGAAATCACCGAAGTTACAGGCACCTTCAGGCTCAGGCGGGCCAGAGTGATCGGTGCATCCATAGCAAGTGCTCTGTCACTGTATCAACCGATAACATCAATCTAGGGGAGCTTTGAGTCGGGAGCATTACGAAATAATAGATTCTGTTTGCATTGATGCCTACCAATCTTCGTACGTCTTTGTCTCTTTGCACACGCATCTCTGCGTCTCACTCGCTCGCAGCTGATCGCGTGGCCTGCCTCAGCCTGCGAGAACGAATGACCATAGCCGCACGAGGCCAAATCTCCGGCTGACCCCTCCAAAGAATAGCCCAGTATGAGGCTGTGGCAAGTGCTAGCCAAATACGCACTGCTTTATGTGATGATCAAAAGAAAGAATAAAAATACAACGCGCTGAAGCCATATCACAATTGTTGTAAGCCCCAGGCTGAGTGCATGTACTAAAGGACGGGATCTGTAAAAGAACATAGGCTGGCCTGGATTCGCAGTATTGACTCTAAGGCGGGCTTGGCGGCCACCAAAGACACGGCCCCTATCCCTACATATGTATATAATTATAGAACCATGGAGAGTGTGGTAGAGTTCGAATTGATCATGAATCGATATTCTCGGCTCTAAATGCTGAAAGCTTAGAGAAACCAGTCGAGTTTGACTAGCTGTATCGCAAAACGTCGACAAAGAGTGACGGTACCGCCTCTTCTGATCTGATAGAATACGAAGTGTCTGAAATGTTGTATTTCGGGTATATACAAATAATATCACAAAACTGATCCTCGAGCCTTGGCTAGGATGACTTCTTTACAGCTAACTTTTCCTTCCCGGTTCTATTTTTTGGCGTCAAGCCGAAACTCCCTTCCAACAGTTTCCAAAGACACCACACATAACAAAGTCCGAAGCCAGCAGCCCCAATGCCGACATTCACCACAACCCAAAGATCGGGTTTGTCTGTAGGAGGTCGCACAAAGGCCTCCAGAAAATGCCAAGCCACCATGGCAGCGTAGAAAGAAAGGTGCAGTACTGCAGTACCCAGAGGAACCAAGAAACTCGACGCATTTGAATCAAAGTGATATACAGACAATGAGGTTGGAGGGAGTCCTAAAAGATAGGCCCATAATAAGGTTAACACGAAATAAGGGATCCGTAAATCTACTCGCTGGAGAAGAGGAAACATGGTCCAGCAGCCGAGAATGTTCGCAAATCCGACCCAGGCACGAGTATTCTTGCCCATCCCATGATACCCAGCTAGGAGGAAAGTCATCGGCATAAGTGGTAAGAGTACGGACTTCTCATGCACTTGAAAACTGAACAGAAAGAAACCCCAGGCAGATGTAGCGAGCGCGAGTGGCAGGAGTTCCTTCCGTGGCCGGAGAAAGATTGCAACACTAGGAGGAGTTATAGCTGCCATGGTACCGAGTAGTGAGGCCCTCTGAAGGAGAGCAGCAGGATATTTGCGGAGCTTAATAACCACATTTAGAGCACACCAGAAGTTGGCAACTTTATCTTCAAAAAGACCTCGCGCAAACGGGAAGACACGGTAGACGATTTGAGCAGATTGTTGAATCAAGGGAAAGTACCATGCTTTGTAAGGCAAGAGATAAGAGTATTCTGAGAATATGGGAAGTGGTGCTGCAAACCCATCGAGCTCTGGACGAGGAGTAATGCCACGACGAGCATCGTAGAGAGAGAAAGCGAAGATTGGAAGCAAAAGAAGAGCAAATGACGCGACCGTGGTGATTGCAATACCGAGAAAACGAGGTACGTTGAGTCGTGGGATCACACAAAGTCCTAAGAGGTAGGCAAAGATGACAGGTGAGTAGTAAAGGGCCATCTGTTTGAACCCAAGAGCCATGACAAAGAAAACGCAAGACCACATGACCCGCCCGGCCATTATTGAGGACATGCATGCGAGAACAAGACCAAGCATAACTGTATTATACTGGAAATGGACATGATCAATCAGGATTGTTCCGGGTTGCATCAAGATCGCAAGAAGCGCAATCGAGGAATGCCATGCATTGATGGAAAAGAATCTGGAATATCTCCGAACAAAAATAACAGCCGCAGGTATGTATACCAGATATTCCGAGACAATAACTGTACCCCGCATGAACACCTTCAGTGTAGGATCTTCAAGGCCGCGCGAGGTGTATAAGGCGAACCACGAAGGGTCAATCAACGCCCCAATTTTGCCCAAAAGCCAACTATGGTACGCAGTCAAAGGAGGATAATCCAATCCCCACCACTCCAAATCATGGAAATACCATTGTGAAACTGGCAATTGTGTCGTGATTTCCATCCAGTGTCGTTGAGCTTCATAATCGCCATACATGGGAGGCCTCTGGTGCCCTATATCCAGATGAATAAGTATATGTTTTGACGATCCATTCTCCTCCAATTAATTCAACAACAGAATCAAATAAGACAAAACAGCCGGTAATGTCAGAGTATACACGTAGAAGAGGCTCACCAGAATATCCCCATAGGCCAGCTGCCCACCGAAACATCCCCACAGCCATCAATATCAAGGGCAAAACCTCCCACTGCGACGGACTGCTCCTTGCAGGCCATAGGAAAGCTGCAAGAGGGTATGCCGGCTCAGATCCACCACTACTGCTACTACTAGGTCGCTGACTCCTCATACCAGCTGCAGAAGCTGAAGCCACATCTCGGTGTGGTGTAGGTGTAGGGGACCGACTCTCATTCCTGTTGACCCTCCGTCGCGGCTTGTGCGTCTGCGGTGATGGCGACGGTCTTGCCATGTTTCATATCATGAAACCCTTTGTATTATTGAACGAAAGACGGGGATGGAATGAATGGCATTGTTGTCAGGGGCTTTTCGAGTTCTCGTTGGAGAGGAGGGTCGTGTAATTATTAGTTCATAGAACTCTGGCGCGTTGTACAATTTGTTTATGCCTGAGGCATGCATGAATGAACTCTCCAATATGGCAATATGTGTCTGTGATCAATTTAAAATTTTAATCTCCTTGTATTCTGTAAAAAATTTCGAGCGCTTTTATAGTTGTAGTTATACTGGTTTTAAAATACTTCTTGTCTTTCAACATAACAGATTCTTACCTTGGATTATTTAAGGAGCGGGCCTTATTTTTTTTACAGCTATTTTAATTTTGGAAAGTCATATTTACCTCGACTGCAACAACTTTCACAATCAACCACAGCATTCATAAGGGCAGCGAGTTCATTAAAACACTCAAAAAGGCTTCAATAATTTGTATTTTACCCTAACTTTTATAAATCACTCTTCTATGACTTCGCAGACCTACCACCCAAGCCGCCTGCAGCTAGAGCTACCAATTGTAACGTCGATTCGTCCAACTGGGGAAGTTCCTGCTCACCCTTAGTAGCTGGCGCAGGCAAAAAGCCAAGCGCAACCAGATAAGCTAGATATACTCCTCTAATCGGCAGGTCCACAGCATTTGCTGCTAACGGATCAGCCTGGCTGTTCTCATCTTTGTTATATAGTTTCAACGATGCAGCTGTATTGGCATCGTCGAGCTCTGGAGCAATAGTATCTGCTGGTAGATCCCCTACTACGAAGTGGAATAGCGGGAGAAGAGCGAATTCTTCGTTAGTACTATTGTCCACATACTCCTTGATTCTCGTGCACCAGTCCTCGTATGAAACCTTTGGTATCTTGTATCCATATGATTCTAAGGTTCCGGCCCATTCATTTAGTGTCGGTCGTGGATGGCCAGTAACTTGGGCTACTCCTAAGGACTGTCCAATCGCGGCAGGGAGGTGTAACGCTGCAGCAACAACTATGCGACTTACTTGTGTTACTGGGGTTGTGTTGACTGTGTTTGTGATATCAGGACGTGCTTGAACCTGTAAACATCCTTTCCATAGTCGGACTAAGAAATCGTCTGTAACTGTAATACCAGACCGTGGATCCCCAGTGATGTAGCCCGGACGAATGACAGCACCAACAAGGCCTCGCTGTCCAGCTTCTCGCACCAGGTATTCACTTGCCCACTTGGATTGCCCGTAGCCGGTAGCAAGTCCTTTACTACTACCCTCTAAATCATCTGCCTCTAGTACCGGGGTTCCGGCACTCTTTGCGAGTTGGATGTAGTGATCGGAATCTAGAGTCGAAGTTGAGCTGACAAATGCTAATCTTTTGGGTTTTCCGGTGCTGCAGAGTCCTATACAAGCTAGTGTGCTAAGCACATTAGATGCTCGAAGACTAGAATATGGAAGCATCCAGTTAACCTGAGCACCATTGTGAATAACAAGATCAACACTTTCCGAAAGACGATTCCATGTGTTTTCCGGAAGACCAAGTCCAGGCTTAGAAATGTCCCCTACTACGACTTCGAGTTGAGATGTCCAGCTTGAGGTCCATAGACCATATGCTTTAGCCGTAGCTTCGATTCTACTAAGACCTGCTGCAGCGTTCTTAGCTCGCACAAGCGCGATCACATGTGCCTTAGCAGGACCGTCAAGGAGTTCGCGTAGGATATATGATCCTAAAAAGCCTGTGGCACCGGTCAGGAAGACGTTTGGAGGGGATTTTTCATAATCCCAGTCCACTGGTGCCTCCTGGAAGGTCTCGGGAAGTTGGCGTGCAATATCCCTTGCATCTGCGGCATATGCCTCGTCTTTGACATTTCTATCTCCAGGCAAGGGCATAGCATCGAGGCGCAAGCCAATAGGGTCTTGAGCACGATCGATTTCTGCAGCAAGAGCCTCTAGTGTCTGGGACTGGAATATTACGCTTACAGGCAAATCGATGTCCTTCCATTCTTTCTTGATACCAAAGAACATTTGCTGCGCAAGGATGGAGTGGCCGCCCTCATCAAAGAAGTTAGACTCCGGCACAAACATCCGTGCAGTACGATTAGGAAGCACTGATGCCCATATCGCAGCAAGGCGCTTCTGAGTATCGGTCATGTTCGCGGCCATTGACGAGGCTCTTCTTTTAGAGAGACTGGCAAGATCCGCAGCATCTGGGAAGGGAAGTGACGGCTTGTCGATCTTACCATTCGGATCTTGAAATTATCCGTTAGTTTAAATGGCTATAGAAAGATGGTATTCAGAGACCTACTTAAGGGCATCCGAGATAGCGGGATGAATATGGTGGGAACAGCATATTTTGGGACCCTAGCAGCAAGGAACTTCTTGCAGTTTTCAGATAAGGACTTGAATCGCCTAAGCATTCCAGCCATCGACTCATCAAATGAATCCTCTTCGTCGAATTTATTATCGCCGGTTTGATCAAGATACTCAAACCATCGCTTGGTCTCAGGGACAAAATATGTGGCAAGAGTATGTTCTTCGTCTTTATCTCTTCGAACGATAGTGACGTTCTCCCGCACGAATTCGTGTTGTGATAAATGCACATCAATTTCTCCCAACTCAATTCGAAAACCACGGATCTTGACTTGTGAATCAATTCGGCCCGTACATTCAATACTGCCATCATCACGCATTCGACCAAGATCACCAGTTCTATATACCCGATCTCGGGGCCCCTTGTAAAGTTTCATCCAAGGTTCCTGAGGCTTTGAAGTGACTTGCTCATTATACTGCTCAACCCATTTGGATGGATCTACAAACCAATTCGTGAGAAATTTGGATCGGTTCAGTTCTGTTGTCTTTTCATCATCTCCAAGGTAACCTTCTGCAAGGCCTCCAGCCCGAAGGAAGAGTTCGCCCTGTTCGCCTATCTTGCAGAGTCTAGTTCGGTCGTCGCGATCAACTACCAAGAGCTGGACATTTTGCATACCCTGGCCGACAGGCATAATATCTGGCAACTGGTCCAAAAAATCGGGTTCACGAGACCTACTTGGGATCTCAAAATAAGATACAGCTCGTTGACTCTCGGTTGAGCCGTAAAGATTTATGATTGTGGTATTAGGTGCAAGGTCACGTAACTTCTTACAATCTTTCTTAGTCAGAATATCACCGACGAAAAAGGCATTTTGGAGGGACGGGAATTGGGCTGTAGCGCCACCAATCAGAATCTGGCCCATTGCGGGAGTAAGATGCGTTACTGTGATTTTGTAATCTCTCATCCACTCTGCGAGCAGCTCATAGGTAATCACCTCAGCTGGAGGACAAACTATTTTAGCTCCTAGAAAGAGTGGAGTGAAGATATCCCTCTACTTGCACGTCAGTTACACTGCCTGCTTGGAAATTGAGTAACTTACTTGAATAGGATCATGGGAAATTCCGCTTAACATTGAAACGTTGTCTTTTTCCGAAAGTCCAAACCTTTCCGCCATCCATGGGAAGTAATACGTCAATGAAAAGTGACGTCCTTTAACGCCCTTCGGTCTCCCTTCTGAGCCACTCGTGAAACTAAGGGTAGGGATTGAATCTGGACCAACTAAGACGTGAGGTAGTTCCTCTCTGTATGAGAGCTGCGGTGCCAAACAGTCTTCCCCACCAACATTACCTCCTTTAAGGGTCCCATCATCGCAGAGCTGCAGAGCGGGGATAGTAGACTTAATGCTCAAAGTGGTTGCAACAAAGTCCGTAACAATATCAGAAGGCTTGCCAAAGTCTTCATTGGCTCTTTGAATATAGATAAGAAACTTAGGCCTCGCAACATCCAATAGTACCTTCTGACGCTCTGGAGGATATTGCGGATCAATGACGCTGACAGTTGCGCCAGCCTTTAGAGCTCCCATATAAGCAACCACAAGGTCAACCCTGCAACCTGTATCAGCTAGCCACCCATGGAGATGTTTTCCGGAGCACAGCAAGAACTAACCCTCTATAAGCATATATCATGACAACATCGCCAACTTCGCAGCCATGGGATAGAAAATGGTGTGCCAATTGATTGGAACTTTCATTGATTTGGCGATAGGTAAAGGTTCGCTGAGCGGCTTGCTTGCTCTTGGTTTCGATGACGCACTCTCGGTCTGGAAACTTGTGGGCATTGGACGCAAATATTTCGTGAATTGCTGTGCCAGTGAGAGTGAGAATCGGTTTGTGCTAAGGTGGAAGGTAGAAAAGCAGAAAGCAAGCAAAAGACAAGGTCTTACCTCCTCGAAAATCGTTCCAGTGAAGGTCAATTGTCGGATCCGGGGGAGGATACTTGATGCCCGGCGACATTGTGACAGGTAGACAATCTTCTGACCTTTGCACCCTAATCCCTAAATTATCGTTTTCTTTTTACCTCGTTAATGGCTATTTTCCCTTCAGAAAACCCATCTTTGAGTCAGAGGGGTAATAAAATCTTATCCATGGAGGAGCAAGCTTGCGGCCGCTCTGCCGAGGATTTGCCGACGTCATAAGTCTTAACGACCAAGCCTCTCGACTTTGTAATAATTTACTCAACCTCGGCTTTTACTTTGACATCAGTCCATGCGGATATCCAGTCATCACCCCTCGGCCACGGTTGTTACATCAAATTGTAACACAATACTTCTGGATGTAGGGAAATCAAAGTTTTTCATCCCTTAGTCTCAGGAGAATATGTCGGAATCCTTACCATCACTTCTCCTACTTCCCCGTCCTCCTGCTCCGGTGACGTCTACAGCTCTCAAGGCTGCGTATCATCCTTCAATAAATGCAGCCATTGCCGCGCTGAAAAGGCTTCAGAGAACCACTAGATTGACGATAGCCGTACCATGTCCTAAGTTATATGGAAAACTAGGTGGCCCTCGCTCTGCTATTTATGATGAAGTTCAAGAGCTCCTTCGCCAGCTCTATAGCCTTACTTGCCTAGTATGTGCTGAGCAACATGTTGAGATGGAACTTGGTATCTCAAAAATTATAGACGTTCACATCCTGATAATTGATTACGACACCCCATCACTGGAAGAGATAAATCCTAGGGTAGTTGGTCCACTGGTTGATATTACTACGTTTGCTGTTTCAAGACGACGGTGGAATTTCATATTCACTGTAGATGGAGAAGATGGACAGGGGATTTTGGCAAACTATCTCAAGTTTACGAATATGAAAAGTCCAGCATTACAAGGTACTCGACAACTTATTGCAGGAGGCGTGAGCATAATTCAGAAAGAAGACAAAGTAGCCTCAACCATACAATATTCAGGGCAATCTCATCACATCGTTGCTGTCGGCGGTACATTCGACCATATTCATGCAGGGCATAGGCTACTTCTTACTGCAACTGCTTTAATACTTCAGCCGTTACCAAGTTCTGGAAATATCACTCCAAGACGGCTCATCGTCGGCATAACGGGAGACGAGCTTCTCAAGAACAAAAAGCATGCAGAGTATTTACAGAGTTGGCAGCAACGACAAAATGATGTACTCAGTTTTCTATTATCCATTCTTTACTTCAGTGGTAACCAAGCAGATGGCATCCAAACTACAATACTAGATGAGCCAGGCCCCAATGGCAAGGCGATATATACTACTCTAAAGGATGCTCAACTTACTATAGAATGTGTTGAGATTCAAGACCCGTATGGCCCAACTATTACTGATGAATCCATTACAGCGTTAGTAGTATCAGCAGAGACTAGAACTGGTGGAAAGGGTGTCAATGATAAGAGGGCAGAGAAGGGTTGGCATGCTCTCGAGGTGTTTGAAGTCGACATTTTAGACACACTTGGAGAAGATAATGAAGCAACCAAGAACGGGGACTTCACCT
Organism: Xylogone sp. PMI_703; assembly: GCA_021399445.1. Taxonomy (NCBI): domain Eukaryota; kingdom Fungi; phylum Ascomycota; class Leotiomycetes; genus Xylogone; species Xylogone sp. PMI_703. The sequence continues at coordinate 5,052,296 of JAJTUQ010000003.1, forward strand.
CAAAAATATCTAGTACGGAAATTCGGAAGCGTTTAGCGGAGAGTACTCTTTCATCATCCCTGTAATGAAAGAGGAGTAGAGATTAGGATGATATGACTTGAGTGTTGAGCGATTGCAGGAGAATTATAGAATTACAAGAACAATCTTGCTCGATATCTTCTGTGCGTTAACTAGTTCGAATTTGCTCGAACCTCACCACCGGGCAATAGGAAATATATTTTTATATTCTGTAGGCCAGCTCAGAACTTATTTGAATCACTGTTTAGTGTATATTCGAGTTTTCCGGAAAGAAGTGTTCTTGATTAGAGCCAGTAATCTACTGCTAGAGCGTTGTAATATATGCGATGATACTTATCTCCAAATAGTTGAGACTTTGAGCGAGAAATGTTGGACATGAACAATTAGGATGAAATAGATGCTTGGTGTGCACTATGGGGCTGACTTACGTCAGTTGAACATGCTTCGAATACTAGGAACTAGGTACACCATCGAGTAAGGAGTATGCGCGTAAACTTGTCATCGAGGCTCGACAACAAGCTCGGGAGCAGCAACATGCATTAACTGGACTATTAAAGTAAGGACCCTGAATATAGACCCATACGAACGAGTTGTCATACCGACTAGATCTTCTTCCACTTTCGGTTTCTCAGTCAGCACATCAGCTGACAGATCCGTTCCATCCTGTGGCAAAGCCTCGAATATGGCTGCTCTCACTGCCCTTGTGTACGCAACCGGTGACCATGTCAAACGTCAAAGTACTCTTTTTAGATCTACTTAAGGCCTCGATAGATGTAATCCTCTTCAACGATTCCGAGTACTTAGAGCTTTGGCCCTCTTGCAGCTCGATTCAAACTTCTGACGCTTGTGAACAGGTTTTTATGCGACTGGTTTACTTTTCCAATCAACTCCAGATCCTCTCCACTGCCGTTGATCTCTCTAATAATTGATGAATACAGCTTCAAATGTCTTGTGATATCCTCTGCACCTTTCGTAATGACATCAATATGTTTAGTAGTTGTTACCCTGCTCATCTTAATCATGCAGGCCATTCTTGCGCATAGCAATGGGGTGCCTCTAGTCAGCCCTTATACATTATATATGCAAGAGCCTGCAAGCCCATCCACGTATCCAATACCATCTCGCTGGTATATGCATGCTTTAATTGCACATTGTAAGTATTACTGCTAGTTACTGCAACAGCGAACATAGGCTCACTGCTCAACAGACCTTGAGTACATTACACGTGGTCATGCATCTGCCACGGTTGAAAGCATTGCTCAGCTCCTGCGCACGAATTGGTCTACGTTGGCACCAACAGATCCGTGCCTATTCCACGCATTGTTGTATGCATCATCCATGAATTTAGACTTGCTCTTCCAAAAGGAAGATAGCCCTGTGACAGTATTTCATCGTGGAAACTCCTTGAGCCTTTTGAATGACTACCTCACCGGAACTGGGAAAACAGAATTAGATGACGCTGTGGTGGTATCGGTCTTATTTTTAACTCAGTTTGAGGTATACACTGGGAATTTAATGCTCGTTGATACAACTGCTCACATATATTGTTAGGCACTTGCTGGAAATATGAGAGTCTCGCATGCACATAAGCGTGGTCTCAAACAAATCGACAATCTTCGCGGTGGCCTTAATCAGCTAGTGGTGATTCAGTCAACCGTACCAGCAAAGCCTGAAAGGACTTAAGATTTCAATCCAAAAAACGCCATTCATATACTGGATAAAGCATATTCCAGAAGTCTTTATTTGGGTATGTTTTGTTGTGATAGTGTCTGTGTCAGATGCGGTTCGGCGAAGGTGGTTTGTTGTAAGACTGGGCCTAGTACTCAAAACTCTACGCATCAGTGATGTTCCAATAGTTTTGGAAAAGCTCTCCAATTTTCATTGGATTGTAGTACACCACGCATCCAACCCCTTAAAAGGAAATCTGTTCTCGGGTAATTAATTGGCGGGTTTGTCAAAAGCCCATTTAATGAGCGCCAAAAGTACCCAATCGCAGACCTTACCATCCTGGCGGGTTCAGGCACGGACAGCGGGCTGGAGCCGCTTCAACTCATTAAGACTAGCAACCAATAATTCTCTGCCACGCAATTAATGAATTTTGCTCTCTCAACTCTATCAATCAAGTATCCTATCCAGAGTATCAGATTTTGGTTTGCTAACACAAACCAGCATGGCACGGCATAACACTTATGGTCCGGCACTTCAGCCAGAGCCCGGATCTCGTTTCCGGCCGCTCTTAAAAGGCGTTCCAAATGTCCCCTGGGAGCAACAATTTCATGTCTACATAGATGATATTTGTATACAGCAACTCGATGAAAATTCCGTCGTCTTCATACCTACTCTCGACTATAGGGAGGATGAACCAGAAGAGTCTAGGAAGATGTCGTTTAGTCATGAGATGATACGTATTTGGAAGACAACAGCATTGTATGAAGAGATCACAACGAGAGCAACCCTGCATCCTCGAATTGTTCAGTTTTTGCATCGAGATCCTTGGAGTACGTTCCCTATTTTAGCTAAACCGTCAGGGCCTCCGCTGGTTGATTTTCTAGCCAAGCAAAGATCTGTCATGTATTCAGCGTCCACTGGTGAAGTTATACCTCGTGTACTACCTCCGTATCGCCCATTAATATACCAATGGTCATTACAACTCCTTTCCGGCTTGTCATTTCTACATTCTCATTCTATAATCTTCGGTGACCCAAGGATTGAAACATGCTGGCTTGCATTGCCTTCTCTTGACCTCTCACTTATGGGATTTCTTGATGCTGGCTATTTGTCTCTTAGAAGTGGGAGAAAATACGACGGGAGTTCTTGGAGGGATGAGCCGTTTCATCCGTGTCATATACCAAAGTTGAACAGCGTTGTGCCTACTATGCAGACCGACATATTCTTATGGGGGTGTCTAGTGTGTGAGCTAATGACGACATTCTGGCCAGGACACGGAAAAGGAAAGCAAGACGAAGATATCCAACAGATGCTTATAAGACGCTGGTGGCCGATTTTAGAAAAAGAATACCTTGGTGAGATCGTAAGGAAATGCTGGGAGTACAAGTATGAGGATATATCAAGCTTAAGAAAGGACGTGATTGCTTTCATTACAAATGATAGATGGGAGATTGAAGGGGAAGACAAGCTTGTTGGCTTTCGAGCTGATGAGCTTTTCTAAAGCTACCATTGCAGATTGATCGTTATCTGAAGAGAGTGTCACATAGCATGAAGGTGGACGATCTGAAAAGCTCCAACTTTCAAGATTAAATCCTGCTTAAGCTCCTACTGTAACATTTCATAATAATCATCTTCGTTACCTGTGGTATACCTCACAGTAATCAGATCGAGACCATTACGTATAATGAAGCGTCGAGTTCGGAATTTTGAATGGTCGCTATGGAAAGTTCATCCTCCAAGCTTAGAAGTTTGTACGCGACTAAAACTGGCATTGAATGCAACATGCTCAAAACAATAAATCTAGATATTTTATATATTAAGTGGCACAAACTAATGCGGTGAAGTCATTGTAACTGAAAACTAGTGCCTATGATCTTACGATTCCCGGCTTGTCCTAGTGATAACGTTCTGATCTTAATTGTGATGTTTCGCTAGCAGAATTCGTCATTTGTAATGTTTGATACTGTGATAAAAGCTACAAATGAGATGAAACTAAGAGGGTGCAAGTGTTATACCAGGTATTTAACCCACCTTCCTTTGCCTAACTAGATGCAGTAATCCAGCACTCTTTTACAGTTCTTTGCTGGAATTTGCATAGAATCATCAATTTCACACTGAATTCAGAGCAAGTTGCAGAAATTAGCCAAAAGCAGCATTGAATTAAAGAATAGAGACATTTTACTTTCTTTACTTATGGCCTGAATGAGCCTAAGTATTGGTGTCGTGGACCTTAAACCATTGTGCTGTACCTTGCACGTGACAAGGGCTCAATTACACTAGTGCAAATCCGGATCAGCAAAACAAATACTCGATGTTGCATTATCAGCACCTACCACTGCTTTAATTCCAAGCCTATTCCAAATCGACCCCAAACTGGCACCACTTGATCTTCAAACTGTAACCTAGAAATCTTTACAATATTAAGCAGCATCATGAGCACCACCATTTCCCTCCTTACTAAGAACGAAGAATGTGCTTGTATTGCGTTATCGGAGCTTTTCCAGGATACCGAGCTTCTGCCGATAGATATTGCCTACATAGTGAAAACTCTCCACGGGCTGGACCTGTCTTGGGAGCAGTTAGATGGCATACTCCGCAAAGATGTTTTCCCTGTTCTCTACCCGAATCGTCTCAGCATTGCCGGCGTATGGACCAGCTTCGCTGAAGACTGGCTTATCGGTGAGATCTCCAACCGCCGCGCTGACCCTTGGAATATCTTTCAGGTTTTGGGCGGCTTTGTCGCTTGGACGCTGTTTTCTAATGCTATTACCTCATCATGGAGAGAAGTTAAAGCAAAGATATACGAGTTAGAACAAAAACGCATTACTTAATAAGTCCCCATAATCTGGTATAACTACCAGTTTAAGTAAGTAAAGGAATAAGGTGGGGCACGATCAGCGGCTAGTACAACAAGTAAGACCCTTACTGTTAATGGCAGCCTTATGGAGCTTTTCAATTGCTGGGGCTTATGAAAGGGTGAATAACTCCAAAAAGTGGACTGCCAATGGAAGACATGATGTCGTAAGACCGTTCTTAATCGGCGATGATAGCTACTCTATTCGGCTAGTCCCAAGTCCATACGTACGGAACTTTATGCGCACTCTCATGGATTTAAAGTTGTTCCGTGGCGATGAAACCGCTTCTACCTTTCTGATTGGAAGCGGGATTTGAACTGTTGGTAATCCTGTACGATGGTATATTTATTGTTGGATAGCACGATTCTCACATTCTGTTACGGGTCTCACGAGATGAGCCTTGGTTGTAACCAGTATGTCATTGGTGGGGCTTCTACCTGTGTAACTACACAGTACTATAGACTGTAATAAGCACTAACTTTTTGAAAGAAATATTACCAAAGGCACCGCTTGAGACATCTTCTTCACCTTTTCTTCTTTGTATCATTATAATTCTCTAGTAAATCTAGATCCTCGTTGTAAAAGCTGTTTTTGTTCCGACCGGAATCATGGATGGACTTACGCCGAGGCAGATATACTTCGCCTCGGTGTCAGTTGGCATCCTCTCTCATCTTCTCTACTTCATCCGCGGGCATAGAGTCATGCAAACAACGCGGATCCTTACATTTCACCTTGTCTCATCATGTGTCATCCTGATCCAGTGCGTCTCCGTATGGGGGGCATTTCATGGAACCGTACTTGCCACCTCCATCTGCAGTTCATACCTCTTGGGACTATTTAGTAGCATGTCCGTCTACCGTATCTTCTTCCATCGCTTAAGCCGCTTCCCCGGTCCATTCGCAGCCAAGGTTACGAAGTTCTATGGGCCGTATATAGCACGGAACATGGATATGCATATTGAGCATATGAAGCTATTAAATCAGTATGGGGAGATTGTACGGATTGGTAAGATCTCTGGGTGACTTAATGGAGCCGGAGCAGCTGACTTGGGTATATCCTCTCTTAGGTCCAAGCGAGTTGATGATTATGTCTTTAGACGCCCAGCAGAAGATACATGGAGCCCAGTCAAGATGTTCGAAGCGGGAGACCTTCTTTGAGGTTATTGGATATAAGGGATCTCCAAATCTGAACTCCATGGGAAATCGCGAAGAGCATCGTTGGAGAAGACAGGTTTGGGATAAAGCAATGAATTCTCAAGGTGGATTTACTCAACTGGCTCCATATCCTTATGTTGAAGGCTCACTATGTCGCAGCCCTAGAGAACTATGAGCTGTATGCGCGCGAGGTGATGCATGAGTGGCTTGACAAGCTGCGATCCCTCAACGGCCAGCCTATTGATACATCACTATATTCTCTCTCGATCCCTTTCGAAAATATGGGCCGCATGGGATTCTCCAAGAAATTTGGATCTATCAAAGAGGGCAAAGAAACACCCATGCTCCACCTTATTGAGGTGACTTTTGCAAGTCTTGGAAAGCTAGGTCAAATGTCGTGGCCGCTTGTTCTCATTGGCGCTTTAGGTCTCGCCGGCGACCATATGCAATTTGAGAAATTGGCGTGTGAGCTGGCGGATCAGAGAGAAGAGGTAAGTAAAATCTATAGCGACGGCGGGGCTCGTTCCTGTGGGGGTTATATTATTAACTCCATTCCAGGAGGGTGACAACACCTATGAAGATATCATGAAATATTTTTTGCAAGACATCCACGCAGAAAAACCGAAAGCCTTCCACAATCCCAACACCCTTTATGCAGATGCCCAGACCATCATGATTGGTGGCACGGATACTATCGCAGCCGCATTATCTTTTGCCTTCTACTATATAGCGCGTGATCCGGTGGTGCAACAAAAGCTTCGAGATGAGTTGACACCTCTATTTGGACGCACAACGCCTGAGGAGTTCGTTAATAGTGACCTGAGAGAGAAAGGTGCTCCGTATCTCAATGCAGTGATCAACGAGACGATGCGGATGCACAACCCAACCTGCAATAATGGCACCCGAATGACACCGCCTGAGGGTATCGAGATTGATGGAGTACATATCCCTGGTAATGTAGCTGTTATTGTACCAATCCACGCAATGCACAGAAGTGAGTAGTTCTAAATGATTTGTGCTACCTACCGTACTTGGTGGTGGAGTTGTTATTTCGAGTGCTAGATCAAAGTTGCTGACGATAACCAACCTCTTAGATGGGAAATACTTCGAACACCCAGATGAGTTCATCCCAGAACGGTGGACGAGCCGGCAAGACTTGGTGATCGAGAGACAAGCTTACCATCCTTTTCTCATCGGTATGTGTATGGCTCGAGCTCCTAGGTCATATTCTTGGCCATTTAAGAACTTTCTGACCACAGCACTCTATTAGGACCGTATAACTGTGTTGGGAAAAGGTTAGGCCTGCTTGTTCTGCGGTTAGTGCTGGCGTACACCGTTTGGAATTATGACTTTGAGTTCGCCCCTGGCGAGGATGGGACCGCTATTCATAGAGATGCGGCCAACCAGCTCATCTTGAAGGCGGGGAAGTTGGAATGTGTCTTCCACCCGAGGCAAGAGACTTCACTTCTATGCTAGGTGTTGTTGGATACAAATCTTTTTATACAACTTATCTAGGGGCAGCAGGGATCACACGATTCGTAATTTTCATTCTAGTCTCGCGGGTTACTCATCAGGCTGACAATGGTAAATGCTCTGTACTGATATAATTAAATAACGGATGATTGTGACGTACTAATTCTACCAGAAAAAAAATTTTCTACTCAGAATGAGGAGCAGGCAGGGCTGCTTTATGGGTAATACTGGGCGAATTAGAGGAGCTAAGCATAACCAAGGGAAACGGATGCGTAGTAGTAGTTTGATACGGTAGAGAAACGAATGTAATGATTAGTAAGAGATAAATATTTATAACATTTATTACTAGTAGTTATTACTTTGCATTTCAAGTATAAGATTAATGTATTCTTAATAAACTTTTTGTATTATCTTTTAACTATCTTATAATAAACCTTTTCTGTAAAGTAATATTTTATTTATTACTCTTTATTAATTCTGATTATAATAATATAATCTTGTTGAATACGAAATGGGAGTAACTCTTGGCGGATGTAACCTCCTGCGGCTTAAACCTCAACCTTAATTGTCACCGAGCTAATACTTTGATGTCCTAAAATTAGCCTAAAAAATGGCTGTGATTGAGCTTTTTTTAATCCATTCTTTTTAGAAAACACAAGCTATTACAATTATATGGGTTTTCTTTGTATTTGAATCAATCAAGACATATTTGATCCGAAATCTTGCGATATATTATCCAAGGAGTAGCCCAAGTCATATGATTCATATTCATCACCATCCGCCCTAGGACCGATATTTGTAGCCACATACTCAGGCTCTACAGGGCTATTAACTACTACCAACTATGTGAGTTATCCATTTGTTGTATAAGGTTGTAGATCTACCGCTCCTAGATCGCATAAATTGCTAGACCACACTAACAGATTCATCGCTATGATGGCAAAGTTAATACTGCAATAATGGTATGGAATAGGCCGGTTTTATGCCCAGTGTGGTTGCTCAGTGGTGCACAATCATCCTATGTTCTCATTCTGCTCAAGATTGAAATACATAGTTGATGGACTTTAACTTGTCAATGAAGATAATACTAAACAGAATCTCTGTTGCTTCTTGCGTCCATACCGTATCTTTCGATATTTTTTGTCAAAAAATATATAATACGCCAGCACTACCATATTAATCCATATAGCTTCATTTTTAAGATGTTGACAATATCACTCCTCCATCATCAGAATCTTCATCAGACTCATCTGAAGGCATATACCGGCTAGTTCCGTGGTGTCTTTGCATATCAGGTTGAGAATACGATATAGGAGTATCTGAAGGACCTTCACTCTCAAAACCAGTGTCGAAATCACTCGAATCACTGAATATATCAGCTGTGATGCAAATTCATAGGTTAGTACTTCACGGTAACAATAATGACCCTTTTTGTAAGACTTACAATCGATCGAGGATTCGGAGCCTTCGCTAAGTGATAGATTATGTGGGTTAACATCCAGCGAACTCGTTATCCCTGTCTGCGAATCGGGGTGCCATTTCTGAGAATTGTTGTTCCGTCGGATCTGGTCTAAAGCATCTTGGCGAATGTCCCCGATCATCTTGTGCAAAATATTTCTTTGCTGGACGAACTTCGGGTCGTTCACACGGCCTTCCAATCTCGCGGGTCCCCAGTTGGGCCATATTTTTTGATGTGATTCTGGTAGTACATTTCTTGCTGGGTGGTATCGGATGTATAGATAGCAGCAGAAACAGGCAGGTTTGCTGCAGCCTATATATTTGTCGTTATTTACGTAGCTAAGTCCCTGGTCGTAAAAATAATCCAACACTTGAATCTCAGCGTGAATTTTTGGAACAAATTTCTCGTCGCCATACTCCGCCATGATCCTATTCATAATGTGATACTTCCTGTCTTGCTTGTTGAGAGCTTCCTGATACTCTTCCAATTTATTATCACCTGATGACAGCATCCGTCTGAGAATGCTATCAAGGGTAGTCAGAGCATCCGGCTCCGGCTTCTGGACACACTGAGGAGTTGGGACAGGGCAAACCTTGTAAGAACTTAGCAAGGATTCTAGGATGCATATATCATTTTCTAGCTCCATTGGTGCTCGTATGTGGTGTGCCAGCCGTCCTATACAGTGATAAATCCATCTGAATGTTGAGTAGAGAGTTTGGTCGGGGGATGATAGAGGAGCATAATCTGAACTTCTGCTCTTCATTCGATACATATGTACCGACCTCCTCTGCTCGTATGCAAATTGGCACAAAGCAACCGGATCAGAAAAACAAAGAAATTGTCGCACCCATTTGAAAGCATCTAAGTCTATCATTGGTGAGTGAACTATGTGCTGTAATAACTCTAAATCGATTCGTACCTTCTTCCGAAGTGTCCTTGTTTATATACTTTGCACACTGCTTAACTGCTCTTGAAAGAAATTTATATTCAGCCGATATTCTCCTAGAAGCAAATTGAATACAGAGCTCTGTGAGCTCTTTCTTTTCTGATTTCATGTTTTTGGTACACGAGATGTGTAACAATTCGAGTACCTTTTCTAAGAATGGTACCACCTTATCAACAGCAATCGTATTACTAGCTACCCAGAATTTGTAGTAGTCAGGGTGATTTTCTAGCCCTATGGCTGTACAAGTTTCCCCGCCTTTGTCGAAATCACAGATATAGGACAAGTTTCGAAGGAATCTCCGATGAGCAAACTGATTGCCGTCTTTAGCCCGTGGAGCAGGTATGTGCGGGCCCCGAGTCTGGCCTAAAAAAACCTTAAGTATTATCACACTTTCATAAAACCGATAGAGGAGTTTTTGGTATTTGTCTGATCTTCGAGTAGTAATCGGAGGTTGTCTGTTGACTAGATTTGCTCCAATCTGAGATGATGCTGGCTGGGTCGTCATCTTTGAGGGGTGTATCTGATATGTTAATTCAGCGGATATTGCAAAGATGTTATAACAAGCACAGGTAGATTGGATATTAAGAAGTATTTGTGATAGGATTTCAGTACCAATATCAAGTGTTTATGCCTGATATAGCGTGAAAAATAGAATGTAATGGCACAGGAATGATGTACTAATAAATGATTGTAATGTTATTACAAATTGAGTGGGGTAATCGATAGTATCAGAATTCAATAACCACATATCTCGAGTAAAAGGGTGCATGTACAGGGATATCGATAGGCTGCTCAATATTGTGAGGCCTCCCATCCCATGTGTAACCGATGAAGTTGACTTTCTGGTGTGAGACAAAAAAGTCTGAGCACGCATTACAGAGTCCCCATTTGTGAAATGATATTCCTCTATATCTATAAAATGATGTTAGATTTATTTGAACAATATCAGAGTTGATTTGAAAAGTAATAGTATACAAAAGGTAGTAGTATTCAGTATACAAGAATCCATAGCAGATCAACACTATCCTCCCCGACCTCTAGCTCAAGGTAAGCGCCGCAGGTATCTTCTCCATAGTAATACCCACAAAGCTTCCTAGATTTCGTCGCCTTTCGCGATAACGATCCAATTTGATTTACTTATCAGCAATCAATTTTGGCTGAACTTTCCCCTTCCTTAACCAATGTGCTTAACCCGGGGTAGACTGTTGCTTGGGTCACCTTCGCAGATGCCAGCCCCCAACCAGACTTCTCGAAGACGGTGTCGTTGAAGAATAAAGCCAAAATATCGCATGCGCCCGAGTAGAGAGCTTTCTGACGAACATTCTGCCACAGTGGGCCCCATAGTCCTCTCATCGTCTAGAGAAAGACTCGAGGATTCATCCGATATACCGAACTTATACAGCCCGAAAATACGTATGCAATAGTAGAGCAGCGAGGTAAAGTTTTACTTTTGACAAGTCTTTCGCCATAGAGAACAAAGAACAACTATCTTGCGCCTACAATCTCCCCATTACATGGTGTATTGCAATCTGTTTCTGGGGTTAAGGTAAGCGGTAATACTGTCCCACAATGACATACTCTCATAATATATCAAACCGGCGTATCTGAACCCGTTTGACTAAATCTCGTTTAGTAATATTATTATTTAGCACAAGAATAAGTTTATTTTACAGGTTACAGTGCGCGTCTCCACCGTCATTATGCTAAAGAGTTGATTAAGATTATACTGCAGAGTCTCAGGGCTAGGCTTTACGAAGCATCTAACACAAGAATATGGAACATAGTCATCGGATGGATATGGTGGTGGTGGTGGTGCATCCCAGCGGAGTTGAAGTTCTCTGGCTGCTTGATTGACGGTGGTTGATGCTGTTGCGGAGGAAATCAAAGCTGTCACGATAACATGGGTGATACTGGATTTCATGACGAATGGGTATTTAGTATTTTATTTTACTAGATTATACCGTACAAAATCCCTTGAAGTAGAACAAGGGTAAAACTATGCGCTAATTAACAGGAGTTAAGATGTGGGGAGTTGGGCGCCTACTTATGTAGGCTACGGAAGAGTCAGCAGCGCGTGGGGACCGAATGAAGGTCAAGCCGTCATTCTTAATTATCACGTAGAAGGAGGATACACATTAAGCGCCAAATCAATAGTGCTAATTGAACTTTTTGGAATCCAGAGACCAGTTCAATGGGTGACCAATGGTGCTGATGGCTTACCTAACCGATATAATTACAACTCTATTTGCTTTTCTGCTTCGTAGGCCCCCTGATGTTCAAAAGCATTGGCCATACCTGACGATCAAAAAAACACACTCGGAAGGCAAGGCGGGAAATCTAGACGCCATAGTAGCCATCAATACGAAGTGGAGAGCACAGCTAATCGCACGAAACTAGGAGGTCACTGCACTGAGGCACTAACACATCTTGACTTTTGCAGATTCAAATATTTGTACTACGAAAAGCCCGTCTTTCTGTTTTCAATACTTAATGTCTTGGCAGCTGAAAGCTAGGAGATAGCTATTTTCAATTGGAAGAGTGGAAGGTATTAAATTACTCTCCGCCAAAATCGCCGGCCTTGACACCTTTTTCTATCAGCTAGTTTCTTCCCGAGATCCGCTTTATCCTACGGAACTTCTCACTGTCCCGCTACCTTAGAGATCATTTTGACTAGTGCCAGTATTGTTGCACTTGCCAAGTCCGGTGTCTTAAACCCATTGTCAGAGGACGGCGAATGCTGCAGGATAGTTAGAATGGATATATTAAAGACATAATGAATCTCAATCGGTTATGAAAATATTCAATACAGCCCTGATGACCATGAAGAAAATTGAAAGATTCATATAATCTTTCATAATCAGATCAATCTGATTAGTTTGAAAGGACTCGTGACGTTTTTCTTGAATGTAAATATTTGATTGCGGACAAGATTCAAGACTACAATTCTCCATATCGTGAAGAATATGACCTAGGTACTACACACTGTAGGTCTATTCTTTAAGACAGTCACACGTGATGAATGAACGAAGTAGTCCACTAGAAGAGAATGCTGAAGAGAGTAGTTTTGTCTCAATGTAGGTTTACCAGCGGGTAATGCATTCCCTATTCCAAGCTCTCTCATTTAAATATCCCCACTGCTGTGAAATATCTATCTTGCAAGCTACTTCTGGTTCTATCTTCTCTCCAGCGAATTTTGATTCATCGAAATATTCGCATTTAAAGGTCCCTTCAATTTTTGTGCCCCTAGGGTCAAGAAATTTGAATTTATTAAGTTTCTGATCCGAGGATAATCTGTTGAAGTCTTCAAATTAGATACTAGGACCAAAAGAGTTCTCTAGAACATATACAGTAATCTGGCAAATACTAGCTGATCTGGTCTGTATTTACCGGAGGAACCGGGTCCAGCACCGAGCTGAAACAAAACGCAAATTTACGGCTCTATAAAAGGAAGTGACTTACTGGATCTCTCTTTCTCCCTCTTCTCGCCCACGCCACCGGTAGTTCCAAGTAGAGTGCTCTGCGGATGGTGTGGCGATAGATCCGAGGTGGAATTGTTCAGGAGTTGGACTTCGACACTCCTCATCCCAGAAGTCTCCTTCGTCAGATTCGCACTCAACATCGTCTCGTTTTCGTTTTGATGATGGATTTTTAGCATCCCTTTTAGCCGCTTTCGTCTTATTGTCTGACTGCTGTCGCTCAAATTGCATGTAGCCCCCAAGCATACCAAAGTCAAATTCAGCAAACATTCGAGGTCCTTTGGGGGTCTTCTGCATGTATATGGTCATTGAAAGTTCATGATGTGTGCTCCAATTCTCTGTAACAGCGGGAAAGCTAATGCGATATTTTCCTGCAACATTCCACTCCTTTCCTTTCCCGGTCGTTTCCATAACTGGTTCAGCTTTCTTTCTCTTTAATTCTTCTGCTGCTTTCTTGGCACGCTGTCTTGCGTTATCAACTTGGATATTAAGCTCCTTCCAGGTTGCGTTGTTTTGGAAATGAGTTCGGGTCCGGGCAATAATTATCATACCTTCGTACTCGCTCTTCTCGGGGTGACCTGCTGGAAAATACTGATATTCTATCACAAGACCTAATCCTTTGGCGGTAGATTGCCACGTCCAGGTGTCATAGGCATGCTTTATACGCACAGTAACAGTCTCTCTATCTTTATCTTTTTCGTTTGGCGGAAACTGCTCTTGCATAAAGCGATTTTCATCCTCCACAATTTTCTCCTCCATAGTCAGCGTCGGCCATTTTTCGTCTTGCTCCGCCTTCTCTTTCAGAAATTTCTCTTGATAGGCTTGGCAATTCTTTTCGCGGTACTCCTGGTCCATACTGTCTTGGATTTTCTTGATTTCGGAAGACATTGGCGCTTTGGGAGCAGTTCGAAGGCGGGTTTGTAAAATTTCAGGAGTTCCTCCTGCGGTCTCTAAGCCCCGAAAAGCGCATTGCGCTCTCCACCACGTCAGAGGCTGAGATGGAATTCTTGGTTGGTGCTTTAAAATTCGTTTGTTCTTACCCCGAACGGGCTCTAGTAGAGGAAGATACTCAGTAACATCGTCGCAAAAGTGGTGATTATTAATGGAGATACCCGGGAATCACGCATGGCGCGTCAATTTCAGCCATTTCTACAAGGCGAGTCGAATGATGGTGTTGTTCCTCAACGCCTGACAATGAGGTTGGACCGTCAAAACTTGGTATTTCCAGAGTACGAAGGTTAGCATCAAGTTTTAGCGTGGAGCTCCGAGCACCGGAAATTTTGCTATTTTGACAGTAGACCTCTTTCTCTACCAGCGTAGGCTGTGTTCCTATATCTACGACGTAGGAGTAATATGATCTTTACCCCCTTTATTACTCGTCTCTGAGGGAGCACTTGTTTCACGATTATATAATCAAAACACCCTACGCGTTTATATAATACCAGTATTCACCCGTCAACCGCACAACCTCCTCAACCGACCACCACCAGTAATTCAGGCACTAACTTATAGATATAAGGCATCAATTACTGGTAGTGTCCAGTTGATGGGCACGACGGGTGAATACTGGACTGGTAAGGTTCTTAGAGAAATACGGTAGTCACCAGCTAGAGACTAGCCTAAGATCTAATCATACCCATAATGATCAGCTAATAGGAAATCCGGTGATGAAGCTGTACTACTACGTCATCGGCGTTCATGTTGACATAAAACTATAGCAAAGAATCAATGATTCTCCCTTAGCAGTTACTCTGATAAATCTCCTTCCCACGCCACCTTGGTATGCACCATCATGTCCATTTTCGTGAACATATGAAAATTATAGTACATAACCGTAACTGGATTGTTTTATTATTGGCTGTAGGTACCATGGCAGATATTAGTATATCCGAAAGGAGAAAGACGTTACTCGATTTGGTGATATGTTGCGCTGCCACCCGTGCCGCTTGGTCGCTACACGTACTTAGAGGCTGGGCTGCCCTGCCACAGTGCAGAAGGGATGATCAACATTGCATTACTCCAGAAAATAGCAAAGGATCATCACAGATGGTTATTCTTTGACATCAATAAGAGATAGCTATGAAAAAATGGTATATAAGACAAAGAGGTCACAATGTTTCCTGGTATATCGCTATCCTGCCTATTCATCAAACAACTGATAATCTATTGTGCAAACGATCATGACTTCAAAGTTGGCCATAACGTCGCTGATCGCCGCTCTTAGCAATGGGATTTATAGCTATCCAACAGCGTCTATCCAGGAGATTAGATGGCATACATGCCAGAAAAACTACACCGTGCCTACGAGTTGCGGAACAGTGACCGTCCCACTTGATTATACTGACCCCGACTGCAGCAAAACGCTGGACTTGTCTCTTGTCAAAATTACAGCTCCGAAACAACCAAGTAAGGGGAGCATTCTTCTAAATCCTGGTGGGCCGGGTGAAGACACGATTAGTTTCGTGACCGGGACTTCTGAGCCATTGCTTGTGTAAGAGTGGTCTTCATTAAATGGATGACTATGTATGCTGACAATCACAGTGGTAGTGGAGGCTCCTACGACCTAATTGCATTCAATGTCCGGTATGATATATTTCTTCATTTGTATAACCGTACCGCTCTAGAGCTTCGGCTGACGAACGTTAGAGGAAACCTCGATACCCTCCCATTTCTCTGCTACAAGAATGAGAGCGATCGAGCGGTTGCTAGGGCGAAGATTCCTGGTACGACCAATACATCTGATACGTCGCTGGGTACCTACTGGGCAACCGGACAGATAGGGTCCAAGGCCTGCTACGATAATGCCCGCGGGACTGGAGAACTCATTGGCACAGCTTTTGTGGCTCGCGACATGATGCAGATCGTAGACGCGCTCCATGAGGATGGTTTGCTTCGATATTGGGGTTAGTCTGTTCTCATCTTCTTACAGCAAACCCATAAGTGTCTAATTGATAGTTACTAGGTTTCTCATATGGGACAATACTAGGCATGACGGTTTCAGCGATGTTCCCGGATCGTATGGACAGAGTCGTCCTTGACGGAGTCCAAAACCCGCACCAGTATTATGCTGGCAGGTAAAGCAAAACGCTTTCTCTACATGGACTTAGCTTATACAGTACCAGGGATATCGAACAACTTCACGATAGTGACTCCGTTCTCTCTGAGTTTTTCAAAGGTTGCGTTGCTGCACCACCTAGCATGTGCCCACTAGCTTATGCTAACGCCACTGCGAGTGGACTCGAGCAACAATTTCTCGACCTCCTTGAGAATGTCAAATACAACCCAGTTGCGACGGAAACAGGCTTAATAATCGATTATGGTGCTCTTAAAACTTTTCTTGCTAACATGCTATATACCCCAAACATTTGGAGCCAGGGATCCGTGGCGTTGTATGGCTTGCTGCATGGAAACACCACTGCGTTTACACAACTAGCCACAGCTCTCTTCTCAGGTTCCGCAGCCAACTTCGCGGAGCTCGATTTGGGTATTCGATGTGGTGACAACGCGATTCGGGCTCAGAATCTCAGCGAAGTCATGCCCATAGTAGATGCAATGTACAACGCAAGCTTCGCCCTAGGTGACGTTCAGGCCGGCTTTCCGATGACATGTGCTACATGGAAATTCCATGCCAAAGAGCGATACACAGGTGGATTTGACAATGTCAAAACTAAATACCCGGTGTTGTTTGTGGGCAATACTTATGACCCAGCCACGCCACTGGTATCAGCAAAAAATGCGAGTGCCGGGTTTGAGGGCAGTGTCGTGCTGCAGCACGATGGTCATGGGGTGAGTCAACTCCCCGTAGTGATTAATATCAAAGATACCGAGCTGATCACCTTTCAATTTCTAGCACACTTCTCTTTGGCAACCATCGCTCTGCACTATGAAAGCTGTTCGAGCCTACTTTGTCGAAGGAATTCTGCCAGTGAAAGGTACTAAGTGTGAGCCCAGTGTTAAACTTTTTTCCAATGACACCACCGACCCATACGCCCCGATTGCAAATTTCACGAAGAGGGCTTTTGATGAGAATGATGACGACATGCTACTGGGCGTTATCAAGCAGTTGTCAGGAAGAATAGGTCGGGTCAGGATGAACCGAGCCTTTTTATCGTGATTAGTTAGAACAATTAAATGGTATAACAGCCTACTTAGTGGAGTTTAGTAGCCACACGTTAGTTGAAAGGGCTTCCATAGCTATTCTGACCGCATTTTCATGATAGTTTTATCTTGGCTACTCCTCGGCCTTTTTCCATCCCGCGAATACAACTCCCCGATAGGTCAGTTTTGAAATTTCCCAGTTTAGAACCAGATAATTAAATGTATAATAAATCCATTGCAGGCTAACAGATTTATTGGTGGGTTCGGAAAGTTTCAAAACAATTCCCTGTAGCCGGCACTTTATTGCAAGACCTTTCCTAAGTAAATAGATATAGTACGTAATCCTAAGCTCCTGACGACTCACCAGCCGTTTTGGCTTGCAGCTCGTGGAGCTTATTACAGCCATGGCTGGACGATCTCTTGATCAAGTGGTGTTACCCCAGACGTTGTCTCCCTAGCCCGCCTTAGCTTTTACGTACAGTGTCGGGGATACAACAACGGCCTAGCCAATCCCAAGCTATTTTTGTAATATTATTAACGTATTTCTACTACAGGTATATCCTAGCATTGAAAACATCTACCAGTTTCCCTTTGTCGTTATGGTGGTGCTCTACTAGCTGTATGATTGACGCTTTACTGGCTGAATAACATCAGGCCACTTCGACTTGCATAAGCCTCAATATTCTAAGTATTCGTAAATCCAGTCTCAACTAGAGGCCAAAGCCAGGATAGCTAGTATTCATTGACTATTTTGCCCACCTGCCGACAGGTTTTCTTTTTTCTATAATTTGAAGTCGGCACGGAAATGCAGCATTTACGTACGGATTGTAGTACACACGGTATTAGCCCTCGGCTATTCTCACCTTTTTAAAATTTCAAATATGCGACTGGTTTAGAACAGTACACGGCTGTGTGCATGCACACGAATGGATGGAGGGTAAAGTATCCAGTCAGTGAAGATTTCTAAGAAATATTCGTGTATTCTTTGGTTCACCGTCCTTGCTGAAGCATAATACATCTTACCGCCAAAATGGTTATGTCGTAGCTGCTATATTGGAAATATATACTATAGGTCAATGTAATTGCTTTATTTTTAGTTTCCACTCCTGAAATCAATTGTAACCTCACCATCTACGTTGACGGTTTTTACTCGTTGAATGCCTCACAGCAACTTCTCCTGACAGTACGTAACGCCCATAACCGCGTTCCTTGCAATGTGTTATCGCATAACCTATGGTTGGGAATATACTTTATATCCTGGCAACTTTTGACCGGTTTCCATAACTGGAGAATCCCTGTACAGGAAAAATCAATATAGGAGCAAGCATCATGGACCAGGTAACATGTAACTGTAGTCATATGGCACGGATATATTGATTTACGTTTCTCTTGAGAAGATATATATGACACAGTAACAAAGAAAAACTATAAAGCGCTCCCTATTTCCCAAGTCTTCCCCCTATCAGTTCATGAACATTATAACAAAACAAAGAATTCGAATATCAAATAGCACTCAATTTCCCATTCCTACTACTTCAATTCTAAAAAAGCAAAATGAAGTTTTCTCCGGTTCTTCTTCTTACTCTAGTTTCCGTCGTTGTTGCCAATCCACTCGGTGGAGATAACAGCCATGTTGCTAAGGCTCGAGCTGCTGCTGACAATTGCAACGGCAGCATTGGTAACTGCTACGACAATGGCTGTGATGGGAACCCAACCACACTTGTGTGTCTTGCTGTGAGTCACTGCTGGCCCCTTCAATTTTTTTGGTGTACAGTCCAAAGTACAATGCTGATTGTGTTGGCGTATTTTAGGGACCTTATATCGGCTGTCCCTGCGGTTACAATTGTGCCGGTGCTGGACCTTGCAGCTACAATGGTTGTGATGGTGTGAATGGACGATGCACTGCGAACTACCTTGGCTGCGCTTGTACTTGATTTATACAGGTGATTATGTCTGTCAGGCTCAACTGATGAGAGTCTGGACTGTCTTCGGTGGATAAGCAACAAAGGCGACTAGTTTGCTATCTGAGGAATATGTGTAGTGTGTTTTATTAAACAGTCCATTCGAAATGCAACACTCGTTTATTTTAAAATTGAAGTCTACGCTTTGACGTAACAAATGTAAACGTATTCTCAGCATCAGATTCCACATCTTATATTACTGCTACTCACTTAATAGTTGATGGCAGTTTATGCTCAGTATTAACAATGAATGGCTAAGGACATTTGTTAGGGCGGCGGAAATTAGAACAGTTCACATTAATTGCGAGTATCAGCAATGTGAAAGAGGTCAAATGGATAATCCCGTTTTATCATCTTTGTTGTACTGTATCTTTTATTTCTCAACCGTTAGCACCATGAGTATTTTAGTCAATGCCATAAACAATGGGATCCTTTTTCATAGCTCGGAATTGGCATTGTCTTGCGGAATTTTTAGACTTTTCCGAAAATAGCCCGATTTCCGTTCGATGTTAAGAATGTCAAGGAGTAGATTCAGAGAGTGGCATGCTATGCTAATCATTTAACTAACCGTCGTTGCCTTCTCCATGTTTTGTAGGCCAGATTTTATTAAAAATAGGTTCCACGAAGTAATCCAGTTTAGGCTCATTCCTTGCCGACTTTTTGTAATCTGATCCCTCTATTTCCTTTACAATCAATTCACTATGAAGATTATCTCGAGGATTCCGTTTGACTAGCCACGAATGCCCAAGGTTCAACACAACATTTCGACGGACATCATCGTACTAGTACCGTCTCCAAATCGATTGCCACCAGTGACGTCTATCGACATTTCCTCTAGTGGGATTGAGCCAGCGGGCTTGGAAGAGGAGATTACTCCAAAAATAGAGCATGCAAGTGTCTTATCTAATGCACTATTAATAAAGGTATCCCTAATATGGCTGTTACAAATATCTGAAGAGCCATAGCCGAACAGCTGTTGATCGAACTCGTCAAAGGATGGATCAGTTAGTCTGGGAGGCTCGTAATCTTCATCAAATTCTTCCCCATCATCAAGAAATAATGCATATTGGTTATTGATACTCATTGTCTGTTTCATCATCCAATAGATTGAGTAGAATACCCAGTAATACCGGAGAAACTTCCAACTGCATACCAAGGGTCTAATATCGATCTAAAGACAACAAACTAGGTTATATACCGGGACAACACTGTTTACAAAACCCAAGCCAGAAAGCCGTAGTAGCATATAACACATAATTATCACACACTAATCTTAACAATAAAAAATTCATCTCTGGTCGGTGCTGTTTCGTTGGCAATACTGGGTGAGTTAGAGGAGCTATGCATCACCCAGGGAAACGGATGAGCAATAGTGGCGCGTATGCAGTGGAGAAACGAATGTAATGACTGGTAAGAGAGATAGATATCCACTAAATCCACTCTTTGCTACCAAGCGTTTCGAGTACAAGATCAGTGTATTCCCGATAAGCCTCTTGCGCTATTCCTTGGCTATCTTATGGCAAAACCTTTTCTGTAAAGCAAGACTTTATTCACTGCTCTCTATTAATTCAAACTACAATGATTTAATCTCATAGGTACGTGTTACCTGATTTAGAAAAGTGAATAAATCATTGTTAAATATGATACGCACTTGCATCGCCGACCAAATTCACTAAGATGGTGTCACAACATAAATCGCACCTTCTCTCTCTCGAAAGCTTTCTCCCTGGTACGCCTGCTTGATTAGGAATAATGCAACCATCTTGCGGATTAGATTTCGGACTGGCTTCTGATTTGGACAGCTCCCGCATCATCACTTAGTCACCTTTCCACTTACTCTACTCTACAGTACTCTTTCTACTCTCGAGATTATCACAAAATGGACAGCCCAGCAGCCGAATTTAGAAACGACGAGCGCGTACAACTAATCACAAAATCACAACAGTTACTTGCTGGACGCAGGATCGAGCGTGTACCACTGAGCATCTGGGCTTGCATGTGGCTGAGCGACCTCGAGGTGCTTCGTGCAACAACGCAGAAGATCGAGAACAATGACACGCTCATTGCGTTGTTCTCAAATCCCACCGTGATTGTAGACACTGTTATAAAACCCTGTAAGCTTTCCCTGCGGAGGTCATTAACATGGAGAGAAGGCTGGAGGACTAATCCTCTTGCAGGGATGCGGCGTAGGCGCGACAGTGATTCGTTACTCGATTCAGGTACTTCAGTGACGTCTTCGGGCGCTGCCGCCCAGGCTTTCCGTGCCACAAGCTCCCCGCACAGGCACAAAGAGCCCGCAAATGATATTAATTCCCCGGCGAAGAAGCACAAGAGAACGGGCTCAAGCGTTCAGCAAGGGTTAAATGTGTCCGGGGCTTCGACTCCTAAACGGTTGGAGTCTATGAAAGGATTGGTAAGCCTCCGACTATTCCTAACGGGACTCTACGTACTCATACAAATGTAGGCGGCTTCGCGAGACAAGCAGTCGTGCTTGCTCACCTTGGCTGGTTGCCCGCTGGAAGTAGCACATATATATCCCTTTTCCATGTATGAATACAGTGAACATGACATATTCTGGGCAACTTTGCAATATTTCTGGTCAACTGAACGAATTGCACGCTGGAAGAAAGCCCTCTTCACTGAGGCCAGAACTGAAGTCTGCGAAAATTTGATGACAATGTGCCCAAACGCACACGCGTACTGGGGAAAATCCTACTTTGCTCTCAAGCCACTTAAAGTTTCAGAGGATAATAAAGAGATAACAGTGAAGTTTTTCTGGCTTCGAAAACACGAAGGCCCGAACTCCATTCCGGTTGGAGATGCTCCTGTACTCCCGGCCAACCTCCACGGTGTGAACAATGTTAAGCTGTTTGATACCAAATCAGAGAAGTTGATACGTTCGGGAAAGGTATTCTGCTTCACCACAGATGATTTGATCAAGAAGCCGCTGCCAAGCAAGGACATTCTTGATATGCAATGGGTCCTGCATCGACTTACTGCTCTCAGTGGCGGTGCTGAATTAATTAACTACACATATAATCCTGATGACCCCAATGACTACCACCCATGTGCCGCGCTCAATGATACAGAGTGGTTTGATGATATAGAGTTGCTTGACGAATTGGACACCGACGTAAGTTCTTGCATCGAAATCTATCCACGCATGGAACTCTCGTTGACTCAATTTTATAGCCAACTCCGGATTCCCCACAACATTTTGCGGATGAGCTTTCACGCAGACTCTCGCCATATGCTGCGTCTGCTGCGTAAGTCTCTCTGTGCCATAGTTAGCTGCTAGACTTTACATTGAGTCCTCGATTGTGTGACTAATTTTAAAGGTTGTACTATCAATGTCAACGACTGGTCGATGAATCCTGACTGTTTCAGATTGAATAAACAATTTCATCAATTGTTTAAGCTCCCCGGGTGGTATTCCAAATTATTGTTTCGTTCTTTCAAATTCTCTCAAGCCAGCAAGCTCCGGATTATGCTAAGAATGTGACTCATAAACGAATCTCTGAGTCATTAACCATCTCTAGCGAAATCCTCACGAGCTCTAGCATATTGCCTCTTAATGTAGAAGTAGAACTTTAATAGCGGATGACTTGAACAATATTTTTCTGTGGAGTTTCTTCATCTGAACAGCTGTCTGCTTGGTGAAATTGCCACCTGGTGATCAGTCTCCTAGCCAAAGAGGAAGAATGGACATGAACGACACTTCCGGTTCCCCAGTCATTGCATCTATCCAAAGATTGATCTCAAATAACGCTAAAGAACCGGGTTGGCTTTGAGTCATATTCGACCCAGCATTAAATAGCGATCAGCGCTATTCCACTATATTCACTGGCCCTTCTTTCACTGTGCCATAAGAGATACACTACTGCCTCTAATATTGGTAACTGATTGGACTAGTTGTAACTTTGTTACATAAATTTAGCCACTAATAATAATAACTTAAATACTTTGTCTTACGCTAATCTAGGATAACGCTTTTGTCTTGTTTAACTTCTGCAGAAGTCAAAAGGAGTTCACATGGGGTATCTTTTGGTTCTATCAAGATGAACATTCGATACTTTAGATGTCCAGTCTAACTACCAGATTGTTCATACATAGCTTGTAAGTAAGTAATATTTTTTTGAAAATATAATCATTCAAATGAAAAAAGAATGGATGCATGTACGCGTATTCCCGGCAACTTTCCCACTCCGGCAACTTTCCCACTTTTTTACCCCTGACCACCACACTTCAACCACCAATATGAAAGTCAACGAAGCTTCAATTCAAGAGGCGATTGCAGATTTGAAATCGCAAAAGAAGCCTAATTTTAGTGCTACAGCTAAAAAATATAGCCTTGAGCGCACTACCCTTGCAAAGCGATACAACGGTCAACACACCTCCATGAAGACTGCCATGTCTACCCATAGACAACGACTCAACAACACTCAAGAGAGTGTTCTAATTAAGCATATTAACTACCTTACCGACCGAAGAATGCCACCGACCAGTCAGATTGTTCATAATTTGGCAGAGGAGATAATACAAAGGCATGTTGGGAAGAACTGAGTAAGGGATTTTGTGAAGCGCCACAAGGAGGAGATTACTAGTGTTTATTTGAGGAATATGGACTTCCATAGAGTCAAACCTGAATATAAACCAGTATTTGAACATTTCTATCAATTAGTTATGTGTTGTTTTATATGTTATGAGGTAGTATATGTCTTAGTAGTCAGTTACTAACCGAAGTCCATATAGTTATCCTCTAGCATCGAAAAACATTACATTTGGCCTGAAAATATATACAATATCGATAAAAAGGGGTTCCTGCTGGGCTTTATGAAGTCTTCTAAACGAATTATGACAGTTAAGGCCCTTAAATCCAATAGAGTTCACAGTACGCAAGATGGAAGTAAAGAGTTCCTTATTATACTAGCATGCATCTCAACAACCGGGAAAGCTCTCCCACCAGGCCTTATATATAAAGGGGAATCAGAAGACCTTCAAACTAATTGGGTGGAAGACTTAAAACCTGATGATAAGGCTTTTTTTACCACTTCAACCAATAAGTGAAGTTATGACGCTTTAGGCTACCGATGGCTTGAATAAGTATTTGAGCCTCATACTAGAGCTCAAACTAATGGAAGATATCGTCTATTAATTGTTGATGGGCATTCTAGTCATGTTAATATACGTTTTATCGATTTTACGGATAGCCATAAGATAATTATAATGATTCTCCCACCTCATACCACACATCGCTTATAACCTCTAGATGTTAGCTTATTCCTTCCATTAACTCTAGCCTATTCAGACGAGCAAGATAAACTAATGCAAGACAAGAATGAAAGAGTTTCTATGTCAAAAGCTCTATTTTGGGGCATGTTTTAGCCTTCCTGGCTACAAAGTTTCACAGTTACAAATATTACTTCAACCTTCGAAAAGACCAGCATATGGCCAATTGAATCTTCTGCCATGATTAAAAAGCTATATCAAAGCCAGATACGCCTTGTATAACAAGCTAACCAATCCCTACAACTCCTATAACATGTAAAGGTATTCGACGTATGCAAAAGTCGTATATGTGTAACCCCTCCTCCACTAAGCTACAGCATATCATGAACGCCAATTATAAGCTCTCAGCAGAGCTTAGTATTACTCAACACTCTAACAGAGGCTTAGTTAGAGCTCTAAACTTGCAAAAAAAGAAGAGCGCACGCTCTCAACGTCTTAATCTTTACGGGGAGAAGGCCGGTGAGGCTCAGTGGTTCAGTACTGAACAGGTCCTCAAAGCTAAGGCCTTATTAGCTAAAAAGGAGGCTCAGGAAGAAGCCAAAAAGGAAGCCATGATAGCTAAAAGGCTAACCGCAAAGAATAAACGCGAGCAATTAGAAGCAGAGAAGGTTAAAAGGCAATTAGAGTGACAACTAGTTAAAGAGCAAAAAGCTAAAGGAGCTTTACTCAAAAAGCAAGCCAGGGAAGAAGCGCAAATGCGGAAAGCCTTAGAAAGGCAGCTCCTGGCCACCCAAAGGAAGGCTAAGAAGGCTGCTACACGCAGGAAAGCTGCACAAAAGGCTTCTTAAGTGGGTATTATGGTGTTGTTGGCACAGGTAGGGTATGGAGGCGATTTTCATCAGGCGCACAATTACATAACAACATTACGTAATATCTAATATTTAATGAGTGTATTGTATTCTATATGTTGTAATATAGCTAATTTATTAATTTCGAAGCAATTGGAGCTTTCGTTGTTGAGCTATAATATTTGGAAGTGTGGTGGTGTTCATTCCGAAAGTGGGAAATTTGCAGGAGTGGGAAAGTTGCCGGGAAAACTAGTAGGTGTTGATAAAAAATGGATACCTGAATGAGTAAGTGCATGTTTGAGAATATCCCTTGACTTATACGCACCCTAAATAGAGCACCGCTGGAGTATCAAGCCACAACATCTGTACAAGCTCGTGTAGCCATTCATTACAAATAGTGGACTCGTAAGACCGTGGATTGACAGCAAGTACCTTGTGCTGTAACATGAGTTCCTTGCATGTCCGTGCTTCTATGCAAGTCTCGGCAATTGTTGACGATTAGGAATCGCTGGCTAGATGACAGATCGTTATTAATTGATACAATAAATCCGCTGGGAATTAGAACAACTTTGTATAAACGTGGCCGTTGTATGGAGATTTGTTTCCGCTATAGAGTCTTCATATTTTATACAAGTGAATGAGCTTCAATTCCCGTTCTCTACAAATGATCTAACTTCTTTCGAGCCGAAACTCAGTGCCAGGATAAAGGGTAATATATCATCTTACGAGTACACTTCTGAAATAGGGCCGGACTTTGAGTGCAATAATGGGGTCAAAGCCAACGTTCGTTTTTGTTCATGGAGCCTGGCATTCAGCAGACTTTTTTGATACAATCAAATCACGTCTTGCCCAAGATGGTTACTCCTCCATTGCCTGCGTCTTGCCGTCAGTAGGCACCCTACCTCCGGTAGAATCAATGGAGCCAGATGTTGCATCTGTTCGTGACGTAGTTTCAAAGCTTCTCGCCGAGGGTAGGGATGTAATCTGTGTGGCTCACTCGTACGGCGGAACTGTTTTGACTGAAGCCATTGGTACGCTTGCACAAAGTGATGGTCATGAAAGTAAGCTTGATGGCGGCAATAATGCAAAAATCAGACGACTCGTCTATGTCGCTGCAATGGTTCCGCAGGTGGGCGAGCGTCAGATTGATGTTGGAAAAGATGCTCAGGTAGAGAAGCCGCCAGTCTACTACCGATGGGTTAGTTATACATTTCCTTTAGCTTCCTTAACTTCTCAGAGTATATTTGTGTATCTGCTTGTATCACCTAACCCTGAAATTAGGAGAATGGGATAGCCTATGTCGAACCCAATGTGGTTAACGTTTTCTACCATGATGAATCACCAGAAGTCGGGGCCGGGCTAGTTGCGAAGCTACGTCCGCAAGCAATAGCATCTGTCATGTCACCAGTCACAGCATGCGGGTGGCGATATATACCATCCACATATATTTTCACTACCAAAGACATTGCATTACCTATAGCAACTCAGAGGTTCATTGTGGAAAACGTCAGACAGGCAGCGAAGGCTGATGGAAGTGGCATCCAGCCTTTTGATGAACCATTAGGTGAAGCATCGATTGACTGTGGACACTGCGCACCATTTGTGAGCAAGGCTAAAGAGATGGCGGAGATATTAATTCGGTGTGTTCAAGGTGTTTAATCCAAGACAAGAATACTTAGCAGCATAAGGGTCTTAGTTGATGTGCTCTGGGCCTGCATCTCAATGTTATTGCTGCTGTATCGATACTAGCAACATGTTGAGATGCCTTCCAAAGATCCTTCTCTCAGAATAGGTGTGATATACTACAGGGGGAAAGCTTAGAGACGGGATTGAATCAATTTTCCTGCTATACAATTGTAGCCGTAGAACCCCTGCTAGCTAGCTTTGCGGAAGCTAGGCCGTCCCTACCTGTCGTCGAAACGTCTGCCCTTTATTGCCGTTATAGCTTGAACGCTCGCTATTGCCACCTTCTCGCTCACTGGGATTACATATGCTTGATGACGCGATTGGGCTATACCCGACATATCATATAGCCAGAGTTGTAAAGGGAATACTTAAATCCACTTGGGCGCATTCTTGTTTTTGCTTGACACAGACCCTACGGCTGACACGGGAATATATTCTAACACAGTGCACCCCGTGACTTGCAGATCATCCAGCCACCTCGACATTACTCCAACCTGAAACATATTCCAGCTCTTCTAGCCGTCGACGGCTTAGATGCTCCATCCTATTCTCTCTCTACACTGAAATCCCTTTGGCAACCCACGTTTACGTTTATTATGTATCCTTTCTACTACCGAGCTTGACAAGGACTTTGAGAACAAGATCAAGCCATCCAGATTCTGCACATCGGCCCCTTGTGGAGGCTTACCTTAGTTGCACCTCATCATAATACCAAGTCTCCTGGGACTTGATGGTGGTCCTTAGCCCAAAGTGAGTGGAAAATTGACGCATAGATTGATAATCAGGCGCATCTTTGGAATGACTGAGATTGCAAGGGCGGCTCCTGAAGTCGTAACAACAGGGCACCTAATTATTATTAGTGATCGAACATCTCAGTTGTTCAAGCCGTCAGAACCGGAATAGGTTTAGCCTCACACTAGCTTACGCACAACTGCAAGATCATCTGATAAGATAATTTCTCCATCATTCATGTGAATTCTGGTACTTCAGCAGTGTGCTACAGGGCTGTAATGCTCGCTATCAGCTAAAATGTGCGCTAGATTTCGTATCTTAACACTGATAGCTACAATTTCAATATGGACTCCCCTTGCTGTGATGGCCTATGACCTGCACGGCGCACCCTGCTTCGAGGCATGCCAAATGACCCTCCGGCAAGTGCGGTTCAGCGATATCGATGCTGGTGCCAATCGTCGAATCCAGGCATGCGAGAGCCGCTTTGCATTAACTTCGCTATACGTGTGTGCATCCGTCTTCTGCACGATAGAAGAGCGGACCGCTGGCTTGGATGCTCACAACTCGACGTGCCTGGATACCGTGGGATCGTCACTCCCGTCTTTTGATAAAATCGTTGCCAACTATACCAAGAAAGATATATCTAGAATACCGAGGCTCTCATCAGATGACTATAGAGTCCCGAGAAATTTTGGAGAGCCTGTAATCCCTTCACAAAAGTTCTTCATTTTGGCTTATGGCACGCTGGTAAGGATGCTCTCTTGAGTACTGGTTCCGTTGGCTGAGTAGGTTAGGCATCCTGGTCATACGTATATTCGCGCCATATAGCCTATGGGTTTGTCTAGCATTTTCCTTTGCGAGCATTATAGTTGCTGACTACTGTATAGAGCAGCAATGTTCGTCTTCTGGACCACGGTCGTCGTTATTGGGTTATTTAGTCGTATAATTGTAGCACTTGGTTACAGAAGCACAGCTCAGCAGCAAGAATGGCAATCAGTTCCCCTTAGTGAGCCAGAGAATCTTGACTTTACCGCGGGCAACAAAAATGCGCGTTCTAGGCGTTCATATGCCTTGTTGAAGCGTTTTGTGACAATACCTGCAACATTTGGATATCGAAATGCACAGCCCTTCGGATGGTACACGGTCCCACCTAGAATCCAGAGCCTCACTATCTTGTCTTTCATTATAGTTAATATTGTTTTCTGTATTCATGGCTATCATGTGTTTCCTGGCAATCTCTAGTACGTCCTGGAGCAATCATCCCAACCCTAAACTAACTGAAAATCTAGCTTCCCAAAGGTGTTCACACAAGCGTGGAGATATCTTTCAGACCGTACTGGGATTATATCATTTGCCAACTTTCCACTTATCTGGCTCTTTGGTATGCGAAATAACCTCCTGATGTGGCTCACCGGATGGGATTTTGGGACGTATAACAACTTTCACCGCTGGGTTGCACGAGTCTCCACTTTTCAAGCTGTCGTCCACTCGGTGGGATATACTATTTTAGTATTTGACGGTACGTATTTGCAACTAATAGCTCATATGACAGCAGTGGTTGATTTGAAAAACAGATGGTGGCTGGGACCTTTTTGCAGATTACTGGGCCCAAATGTGGTGGACAACTGGAGAAATAGTATGTACTTCCTCGGAATATATGACCGTATGGGACTCACAGAGGACTTTGAGTAGGCCACTATATTGATGTGCCTCTTACTGGGGTTATCCATATACTTTCTCCGGCGCACTAGATATGAGCTGTTCTTAATTTTACACATCGTATTATCCGTCCTCATCCTCGCAGGAATGATAGGGTGAGTCCACAATTAAAATGCCCATATTTCATGGTTCTAATGATCTAGCAGACACGTATCTATATTCAAAAAAGGCCAATATAATAACATCGTATGGGTTTGCTGTGTAATATGGGCATTTGACCGCGTCTTGCGTGGCTTGAGGATCCTTGCTTTTAACCCAGTGTTTGGGAATACGATAGCTAATGCTAGGTACGACCGTGGTGCAGATATCGTGAGACTTTCCATCCCATTTTCTACTTCACTTTACCGTCCAAAGCCTGGCACTTTCTATTATTTATACTGGTTCAACGAATTCCGGGTCTGGGAAAGCCATCCATTTACGGTGGCTTCGGTGAGAGTTTCCAGTAGTTCCGAGGTGTTGCAAGGTGCGAGCCAGCGACCTGATTTTGTAGAAGAATCGACATCATTACTGCCTCCGGAAGAAGTAAACCAGATGGGGAGTTATGAAGGCAGAAAATCTAGCTTGTCAGCCTCTACAATCACATTTCTCATCCGGCCTTATGACGGCTTCACTAGACGTCTAAGAGACGCCGCATCTATCGCGATGCCCCATTCGGCTAAGTTTCGAGTATTTGTGGAAGGCCCCTATGGGCATACCCAACCTTTTCACCGCTTCGAAAACATCCTCTTCATTGTTGGAGGCACGGGTATCGTAGTACCGCTCTCCTACCTAGAGGCTCTGTGTAAAAGTCTAAGCAGAACCAAATCAATCCGGATCATTTGGGCAGTCAGGGAGGCTGCGTTCGCCGCAACAGTCCTACGTGAAGATTTCCATGGCTTGTTAGAGAACAGCAATCTGTCCGTCGAAGTCTATCTCACCAAGTCTGATTCTGTGTCACAGCTAGCGAAAGAGATTAAAGAAGTACAATTTTTCCATGGGCGGCCACACGTTCATGGGGAGGTGGAAGATGCTGTTCGAGATTTCCAGGATCAAGGCTCCCTCGCCGTCGTGGCCTGTGGCCCAGCGAAGATGGCTGATGATACCCGGAAAGCTGTCGTGGATATGTTGGGTCGAGGATTACAGCCGATAGAATACTTTGAGGAGAGATTTCATTGGTGATAGCTGTGGACCATGATTTTTACTAGACAAGATGGTGTATTTGCTCAGGTTTCTAGTCCACATGAATATGGAGCCCGTAGAATACGGGGCCAACTTCTCTTTTTTTTTAGATGTAAGGTCCGGGCCTCAAAGTACATAAGGATAAAGTAAAGATGATATTGTCACAGAGAAGGGTTTTTTTACTTTAGAAAAAGCGTTATATGAAAATCTCAATTTTCTGGATAGAAGCCAGATACCTCTTCTTATACTCATACCTTAGAAACTTCTTTGGCTTTTAATGGACATAATATTATGAGGAGCAGTTGATCGTGTATAGACGACCCTTTTCACGCGTTAATTTACAAAAAAAACTCGTAAGGCACAAGATTAAGCCCGTTAGGAAAATGGCTTCGAATTTAAGCTGCTGGTCATAGGTAAAATAAAGCCTAGTTTCGGAACATCGCAATCATATTGGACCTGCTATTAGACCTGATGGCAACTATGTATGGTTTTATTCAAACCCGCCAGGCTCGCCTCCGTTAAGTTTAAAATTAATATCTTGACACGTTGCAGGAAGGATTTCAAACTAAGACAATTTTAGTATGCCAATCTTGTCATTTTATGCTAGAAACGTGCCGGTTAAGAGCTCAGATACCTAAAGGGGCACTCACTTGCTTTTGCCATGGCGTCCAGTTGAAGTCATAATTTGTACCAAACATTCTTCTAACTCCATTGTTAATCTTTTATGCTATGTTCGCTTTAGAGACTGAAAATAGACTTACGGGGTGTTAACATATGCAAAGAGATTGGCACCTCCATCGACTCCATAGCAGTAAGAAGGAGTTATGTGTGTGCTACTGACGCTAGCATTTGCGTACGCCCTTACAAAGGCATCAATCCCAAGGCCAACCTAGACCGTTGTTAGCCTTCCAGTACATGTGAGGATGGAAAGATTGACCGTGGCATCTCCGAGGTAATCGCTTGCAAATATAATTCCTAATTCGAGTCTGGGTATTCTACGTGCGAAATTTAATAATGTTATTAGTGAAAAGTGGTGACCAGTCTCTTACATGTGAGCGACAATTTGTCCGTTAGCAGTAACGTCCCAAGTGATCGTGGGTGGGTTTGACTGATGATTCTGGGGTTAGCAGTCCATTTTATACAAAGAAAAAGCTGGTATCTGTTACAAGAGGAGCCCAAGGCGCTGAACTCAGTTCCTCTGGTGCATTATCTTGGGGAGAAGTGCCCGCCGTAGCAGGGTATGTTTGTTTATAGTCCCATTTCGCAATCTCGAGTTCGGCAACATATCCTCTGTTATAAACGGTTAAATCTATACAGGAACGGTAAGGTATAGGGGAATTGGAGTTACGCGTGTAATGTGGCTTCCCCTGTGAGTTCTGCAAGAATTCTTAGGTTTGGACCTATGGTTACCTAGAAGACTTGTTAACCCATATTCTTTCACTAGCAGGCTTATATACTCACTAATCCCGATACTGTGAACGGAGAAGGAAAGTTTTGTAACCCTGTATATTTCCCTCGTTAATATAAGTATTTTGAGTAGAGAAGCTCATAATTACCAAAAAGTTCAATCTGGCCAGTTGTTAATGTGATTCTGGCGAACGCATCAAATACAAATGTTGCCTTCACATCTCCAGTAGTTCGGAAATATATGTTTGACTGTTTCCAACTCTCCCAATCTCCCAAAGTTCCCTGATAGCTAGTTAGTGGTCAAGTCGGAAGCAGCATCTGTAAATATACTCACGATAATAGCTACGCCCGTTGATACACTCATTTGGTACTGTAGATTTGCGTATGAGTTTAAAGTAGCATGCGTAACACCGCAATCTAAGTTTTCATCAACAATGTCTAGAGTATATTGTCCCTT
This sequence comes from Xylogone sp. PMI_703, assembly GCA_021399445.1. NCBI lineage: Eukaryota > Fungi > Ascomycota > Leotiomycetes > Xylogone > Xylogone sp. PMI_703. Next base: position 5,084,640 of record JAJTUQ010000003.1, read on the forward strand.
TTTGGTGATTAGTATTAATAGTACGCTTGAAGGTTATGAGACTGACTGAAGCACTTTGATGTGGACCGCCATAGTTTTCATCGACCTCTCTCCATTTCTCAAACCACTCAAGTGGGTTTAGGGAGTACCATCGCTTATGAAGCTCATCCAGTTTATGATCAGGAGTCTCCCGCCTTTCTTGTCTCCATGTATGTTCTAACCATCGTTTATAATTGCCGCCGTGCTGCTCCTGGACTTCAATATCCCTCTTTCGTCTGGTATTTAAATCTCCAGGCGGTACTGTATGAGGTTAAATTATCGTATGGGATACAAAACTGCAGTCACCTACGTATTACTTCATCCCAGTACCCAGGGACATCACTGTAGTCTATCCTCACTTTAACTGAGGAATCTCGTTTCTCGAAAGCATTAAAGTTATAGTCAAATGTGAAGTCGTATACTGGCTTATTAGATAGGCCACGTTTTACCAGTTTTTGAGGCATGCGATGATCTTCAGATGGCTCAAGCGAGATGGCGACGACATATCTTCCAACACTGCAACCACGCGGCAACTCTACAACTGTATATTTAACCCCCGTCCCAGTAAAGATGACGCCGCAGTTTGAATCGGCACTATCATCTGTACAGACGGCTTTTACAGTTTGTCGGCCGTCATGCTTTTCTTCTGGACAATCGTAAATTTCCCAGTGAGATCCATCACGCTTGTCGAATGACGTTATTTCGGTGGAAGGACCTGTATGTATTAGATTGAGTATATGCAAAGATCACCTCTCAATGTACCTGACATAAGTACCATTCCAAAAGCATGCAGTTCGGGGTCCTCAGAGTTACCTCCTTCTCCAAGGTCAGGGTCCACATCCAGTTTAAGGCTTTGTTTATCTGTGGACGGTACACCACCAGGGAAGAGGTTACTGTCTCGAGTCAGAAGAATCTTATAATGGTTTCACAACTCGGTAATCAGACAACAGAATTGTTGGCCGTGAATACTGTGGTTGACTTACTCTACATCAAAAGGCAGTTGGATTTGATTCTTGACCACGTCAGCTACATCAATTCATTAAAGGTAAATACTTACTACGTCGAGAGCACTTTTCCCGCAGCACAAGGCCATTGGGTCATTGCCGAAGCTGACAGCCCCATTAAAATTATTTGGAGAACTATGAGTTGAACAAGATTTTCCACCACCAAGGAGATCTGTGGTTATCGGAACTTGATCTGGCGAGCATGTATTATCAACGCAATCACCGCCGGCGGTAGATTTGCCTTTCCACACACATGATGAAGCATCGATTTCCGGTCTACAACAAAATGCATTTACCTTGTTTCCGCTACATGGCCCTCTGGGATTTGTTAGTAAAGCTTACGAGCAATCTCGCAGCTACAAACCTTCGGTAAGTTACATATTTTGGCTGCCTACTATCTATATTTTTACTCAGTTAGACTTTTGAAGCTTGCACATGAGAATTCGGCATACCGCTCTGGCAGGCATTAATAGGAACACCATCTTTGTCAAGGTCAAGGCAATTGGGTTCAAAATTACAGCCATCTTGCAGCGTTTCAGTTGTGTGACAGCAGTATTCTCCAACACCTTTTCCACAATAGACTGGACCAATACCATCAATGTTCGGAAATTGGCTTTCTGCTAGTCTATTCTGTCCAGGTGGGCATGCGCCTTGACACAAACCGAAAGCAGGATTTCCATTGCCTATAGAACGATTAGTATAGATCGGAACCATAGTATATTGCGTCGGGCTTACCAATATTCCAAGAACACAGCGCATCATCCGGGGCGATAGATAGTGGACAGCATAAGGGCTGGGTTCCACCGTGTCCTATGCAGTCCAATTGAGGGCCCATTTGAATCATTCCACTTGGGCAAGTTCCCGGATCGCCACAATCTAACTAACTGTTATTTCAAGAAACCGATAATAGTCGGATCAAAGCTTACCTCCGAAGTAGCATGAGTCGCCAATAGCTCCAATGTACTGGGTTGTGCCGAAGCTACCTACTCCATTTTGGTATGAAAATTTTCCAAGTCCCGTTGGTTGCAGGACAGCGTTAAGCGCATCATGATTCAAGTTATCAAGATCTATTGACCATATAAATAATCCTAGAAGGCTAAACCTATATGTTAATCAGAAATACACAAAAATATGAGCAACATACCCGAGTTCTCCAGCCACTGTGACTTTCTGTGCAAGTGTCTCAACATCATCATAAGAAGCCCACTCATTCTGTCCATAAGAAAAGTACTTTACTGCCGCAACTTTGTCGTAGACAATGTTAGGGTTACTACGTTTGCGTAGAGATTGGATTTCATCGAAAGAGAGTATGCCTTCTTGTTGCTAGATTATTATCATCAGTACTAGTAAAGATAGAAGAGATAAGTTACGATCACCGAGCAAAGTCCAGGTAAACCAGGTGCTGAAAACGGACAGCCAGGAAGGACGCATGTTGGATCTGAGAGTACATATGTTCTAGAGAACATAAATATATTATACATCTGTGTGGATGTGGTATATATACCTTCCATAGAATCCCAATCCCAAATTAACCTGGTTTGCTGGAACATCGTTTCGCCATAATAAATTAAGGGCATCGTAAATCTCAGTCAAATTTGTATGAGCATACACAAAAGAACCGATATCATCGGAAGGAGAGTCCCAACTTCCATGCCTGAAGGATATTAATAATCAAGGACCATCCGGCACAGGTAACTCACAAATCATAGGTCATTAAGTTCATCCAGTTTGCATATTGAATCATCTCGCCTATGTCAAACCACTACACAATACAGTTAGACTCTAGGAGATAAATAGAGAGAGAAGTTTGCCAAAGCTGAGCCATTCTTACTCGGAGATACCAGTAGGATGTCGGTGCAGTAACTTGCTAAGTTAGTACTGGAATATAAATATTCGTTCTGGTGACAAGGTACATGAGAGCCCCCAGCTATTCCCCAGAGTATTGCTTGAGAATGCACTTTGAATATCCTGAAGTAGTCGCACATAATTTGGGGTGTCAAATGGACTACCACCACGATCCTATTCGTGTCAGTTTCAGTCATAAGGCACATTTTGAGCTTATTTACTGGGGCCCCCGGATATTCCCTACGCGGATATTAACACCCTAAGGTCATATTTTTATGGTTAAGAATTTTTGAGTATTCCTCACCAATCAATATCTACCCCATCAAAGCCGAACTCAGACATAAATTTTATCAAATTGTTAATGAATGTTGAGCGAGAAGCAGATGTCTGGGAAAGAGCACTGAATACTGGTTGGGTCGGTTTGCCGCTGTCAGTGATAGTATCATTCTATCCAACAGATTTTAGCTAGATTATGAAATCGAAAAGAGGTGTTACCCACATCATTGAAAGTCCAGCCACCAAGAGAGAGCCACTAAGGGTCTTTAGCAAAGAGCGATTCAAGATACCGCGATCGATCCATACCCTGTTTCAGGGACTGTTAGCCCGAACCAAAGGGAGGAGACAAAACATACACTTTTAGCCCAGGTGCTTTGCGTTTAAGATTTGCAAGGTCGCTGAAATCGCGCGTAGTCACTCCAGGCATGGGGAAAATCTCAAATGTACCCGGGTCAATATACCCGAATCTATCAATGCTAATTCAGTAAACGGACGTGGGGACATTACAAATGCACTGACGCGACATTCAAATGCGTTAAAGAGTCCTTCATATATTAGTCCCCATGTATATTAAAAGTAGCTAGTTGAGCCGGTAAACTTACAACAGGTACATCGGAGAGCTTTCTGGCGGAACCTGCGAATGTTAAACTAGGAATTAATGGGGTCAATAAGGGTGAACTCACAGCCTGACGCATCTAATGACCAAGCTCCCCAATATCTATGTCGAGTTAGTCTTTCTGTAATGTTTCCTTGAACTTGTGCACACAAACCCGATAACGAGATTCTGAACGCTTCCATTGTTAAACGTTGTTGCCGGAGGTTGCTGACAATTTGACTGGCAGCCAGTCCCGCAGAAATCCTGAGAAAATAATTGTAAGCTTCCCCTTATTTAATAATGATACTATACTACCGATGTCACGCCGCAAAAACCCCATTGTGAACAGCAGACATTGAGGGGACAGAGGAAATCACCCGCTCCTTGCCCACAATCTAGAACCGTATCGTTCGAAGCAGATACCGCATCGATAGAGAGCGCGCATATCTGAGAAGTGAGAAAAATTAGGGCTGTAAGTTGAAATTTCATTGAATGAGTATATGCGATTGTGAAGATGTATTAGATCTAGGTCTTGCAGGTAAAATCGAGGGAATCAGGAAGATATGTTCAGCAATCATCATACCGATATGCGCTGATATGATTCAATGCTTCCGGGGGTTTGTTCATCCAGACTTCGACCTGCTTCCAAAGGAAAGTACTGTACAACTAACAAGGCGGACTTGAGACAGGCAGGGTTGCGATATGTCGAGTGAATGTTATCCGCAGCTGCATCAACAACAATCCATCTGCAAGCCGCCTCTTGCCACTTTAGCAGCCCGCGATGGAGCTTGTAGTGGTGGAGGCTGCAATAACAATAGATATTACCTTCCGTCTTGGGATTAGAGGCACCCTGGATTTGAGCATTACACTGTAGTTTGTTGCCGACTTCAGCCAATATAATAGCTCTCTGGCTCTGCTTCGAACCCCAGATATGTTTGTTCAATTGTTGGAAATTGTAGAGGTACAGGAACCCATCTCCGGTCCACCCAACGTTGTAAAAGCAAGGAGTACAGCTGAATGTCAGGGATGAACAAATTCCCTGCATACATGATGTTGGTGATTCCAGTGCATGTTAATATCAGCTCGGGTGGTTATGGCGCACAACTTGATCATGGGCGGCGTGACTGTGTGTTGGTGAAAGCTCAGGTAGTCTGGCATTCCCACAATTGGTTCCATTATCTGAGTCCTCCTATCTATGCTTTCGCCTTTAGAGACTTTGGATACAATTTTGAAATACGAGCAGCCTTTTAACTTCTAATGATGATGTTCACAACAATCAAAGTATTCGCTCTTCTGACACATATTCGGCTTACTTTGGGACAAGTAGCTCTTATGCCTATTCCAAGCATAGTCCCCGGACTTTCTGACACTTGTATTGCTGTGATCGCTCAAGAAGTTAATTGCAATTCGTCTCTCACTTGGGCCGGTATCAATGGAAGATTTGAATCAGATGATACGCTCAATGGGCTCTGCACGAGTGCCTGTTCTACTGGACTTACAACCTGGGCTCGGAGAATCAACGGAGCTTGCGGGACAGAACGATTCGAAACCGAATTTGGTTATGCTTGGCTACCCCAAGTGTTTTCAGAGATGTTTTTAGAGCGGTTCAATTCCCTCTGTCTAAAAAATTCGTGAGTGTAAAAATGATGCGTTATGGTCATAGCAATATCCGACCTTGATCCCTCTCAATCTATTTAACTTAGGCTCATGTTAATCTGGATAATCAGAGCTGGAAAATTCTGTAATGCGGTCCTCCGTGACCTTGCTGGCGTAGATCCAGACAATCAAGCCGCTACAGCCTCTATCTGTACGAAATCATTTTGTCCAGACATGTCTACAGCGTACTCTAACTTATCTACCAGCTCCCAAATATGCATGCAATGATTGCTTACTATCATTATTTCAAACGGAATTGGAAATGCCCTTGACTTCAAACTCGCTTATGTCCAGTGCTTTTGCAGCAATGACAAAGTCTTGCTCAGTCAAAAACTATACCATTGCGGCACCAAGTGCAACAACAACATGGAGTATTTTGTGAGTATATTCTAACCAATTATGACATCAAGCTGAGATTATGCTAGAGCAAATGCAACCTCATGGGCAACAACTCTGTTCTCTGCTACACCAACACCGACGCCAGCCGGCTGCAGTGGATCAACATATACAATTAAATCAGACGACACTTGTCAATCAATTTCTATATCTCAGGGTATTAGTACAGTTGCACTTTTAACAGCTAACAATCTTCAGTCGAAATGTCTTAACTTCCCCAAGTCAGGCTCTCTCTGCATTCCTGCATCGGGAAAATGTCAAGTGCATACCGTGGCAGCTAATGAGACATGTTCATCTCTTGCCGACACCTATTCAGTTACGTGGGCTCAGATAGTTTCATGGAATGCTATCGTCGGTGTAGGTTGTACGAAAATTTCATCTTATGTTGGATACCAGTTGTGTGTCTCAAATCCTGGGGGGACTTACGTCAATCCGTATCCCTCACCGACAACAGCAACTACAAGTACCTCATTGCAATGGCCGTGAGCTACTCCAGGAGAACACATTACCACAATCTACTAATATGTTACATCTAGATTCAATACTTTAGCTATTACACACACTTCTCCTTCGGGGCCACTACAGACTCTCACCGGGACAGTGAATGACAATACGACAATCCCCTTTGCTAATGGAACCCGACAGGACTGCATGTACTATGCAACGGGCTATGTTAACAGTACTACAATAGCCAATGTAACAACAGAATATCCAGTAACTTGCGCGGATATTGCGGCTGGATGTGAGAGCACATGATTTAGCCCGCCATCCATTGCCCGTATACTTACGTTTTATATAGACGGCGTTGCATTATCTGACCTATTAGATTGGAACCCTTCTCTATCGGGGATGTCTCCCTGCTCTCTGAACCTTACGGAGCAGTATTGTGTCCAGTATGTCTCACTCGTATCAGTGAACACTACACCGTATTGCGTACGGCAATATTTGACTGGCCCTGGAGACACCTGCAATGGTACACTGGCTTCCTATGGGCTAACAATGGAACAATTTTACGCATGGAATCCTGACGTTGGACCTTCTTGTGAAGACTGGAAGAATGGTAACTCTAGACAGCCACGAGGCAGGTAATCCTGCTGATTATGTGAATTAGGATATCAGTACTGCGTGGAGGTTCAACATTTTCGACAGCCTGGTGCGAACTTACCCCATACTTTGTTACAATTTGGTTCCAAAGTTCGAAATATTTCTAACTCCAATATAGGCATTGTCTCCACCTGTAATAAGTTGGTTATGAACAATGAGACCGATTGTAGGTCCAAGTATCTTTCAGCGCAGGATTAGTGAGCTAATATTTTCCTCAAGGGACATTGGACCCATGCCTGCTACTTGAGACACAATTCGGACTTAGTCATGCGCGATTCGTAGCATGGAACCCTGCAGTAACAACGAATTGTGAGTGGATTTTTCCATTTCAAAGACACGTCAAGAAAGCCAAAAGTTGACAATAAGTGATAGGCACTGAAATTTACTATCACTATGATTATTGTGTCAGTATTCCCAACTATAGGCCGACATATACCACCCCTTTACCGACAGCAGCTACTACGTTGACCGCATTACCAACTGGTAAAATGAGGCTGGCATAGTCTAGTCTCAAGTACTTGACGAAAACTGAAAATACCTCATTATCAAACGCTCTAGGATCTTCCATTTGCTGCGAGCTTAAGGTCGTGTAGTTTACTTTTCACCAAGACCGTAGAGCAATAAACGTTGTAAATTTCTAAAAATACCGATGCTTAAGGAATAAAATTCTGAATTAACTGCGCCACGTCTGGACGATTATTTCGTAAGGCTACCATTGCTGGTGTTCGTCCCCAGCTATCTTTGATATCCCTCCTTGCCCCTCTTTGGAGCAACAACTCAACAACCTCTATGCTCCCATTCTCCGCTGCACAATGTAATGCTGTGAGTGAGAATAACTGGCGCTCACGCTCATTCCAGTTCTTATCCTCGCTGCTCATCCAATTGATGTCCACCCCACTATCAAGGAGAAGCTCCACCACTTGGGGATCATGTTGTTCAGCTGCAGACATTAAGAGAGAGCTACTGTTCTTAATTTTGTCGGCATCCATCTTAGAGAGTAGATATCGTATAGTGTCAAAATCTATCTGTATAGCATCATGAAGAGCACTGTTCGAGAGCACATATCCATGACTGAATAGTACTTCCATTAGCTCGATGCGAGGTATTGGTAAGGCCGACTGTGGGGCAAGATGCGTTGGCTGTAGAGCAAGATCTGCTAATTTTGAGAAACATCGAAAGCTATTTTTCGGCGGTCTCGATAGCCAGCCATAATCTAAAAGCTTGGCCCAGACCCCTGGATCCAGCGTTCTTTTGGTTGTTATCCATATTGCATTCTCCATCTTCTCCATTAATCCAACAGGGTTATCAGAGAGGCTGAAACAATAATCCAAAAGATCATTATATCGATTCGCACAGGCAATGCAAATCATAGCCCCCAAGATATTGTCGGATATTCCGTTGGATTTAAGCGAGGCGAGAACCGCTGGAGCGTGCTGTTTCACGCTATCGAGATTGCCATTCGAACAGCTCATGAGAAGGCTTTTAAGATGACTTGTATCTGGGATATCTGTCAGAGCGAAAACTATCAAAGAATTTGTACTTGACAAAACTGTTTCCTAAGGTCTTACCGTCAAGTAGCGTGAAGTTTGACTCGAACATGCAGCTCTGAATGGCTGTACTCGGTCCATCATAGAGGGCATTCTGGTCAGCATCTTCGGGGTGCTGGGCCCCTAAGAGGTGATCCAACATACAATCGAAATAATCATCTATGCTGATTTGCCCACGCCCATAAGCCCATGAGACCACCTTGAAACAGTACGGATTGCCTTTCGGTACAGGCGCACGATATCGTCGCATAGTAGACTTCTCAGAATATCTGGAGAAAATTTGCGACAAGATTATTTATGGTGATTGTTTGATACAAGCGACCTGGGCCCCCTTTATGACCCCTCTGAAGCTATAATACGACGCTGGTGCAAGGGTAGAATGCCAGGCTCACCAGGGCTCTTACTGAGGTGGCTGTGCAAACCTTAAGATTGGCGATCTGAAGGCTGCTTCAGTCTGCCTTACTAAGAGGTCGTAAACCGAGAAGTACTAGATCGGTATAACTGAATACATTTGAAGATGATGGTGGGGACACCTCGCCTGATAATAAGTTGCCTATTGTCTAATATTGAGTATTCATAATACTATTGCTAGCTCGAATTAAGAGCATTGCTCTGAGGGTTAAGCTTGGCCTTTTTATCAGCGGCCTTCTCCAAAATAGTCATGCCCAGGTAATTCATATACCTGGCCCCCCAAACACGCATCTCGCTCCGTTAGACTGCGCCGTTCATGTAGGTCACGCATTCGAGACCGGAAATCTCCCTCCATTTCCTCTTCCCATGTCCTTCTCTCCAGTGGTGAAGCTACATGATTACCCAGTTGCGATATCCAGTCAAAATCCATCATCGGCATGTCTTCGAGTGTCGGGGGAGGGCCAGTTGCTGACCAGCCAGTCAGTGGAATTTCCACCCCGTTTTCAATATCCGGGTTTTTGTATGTAATTGCGATGCATTTCTCAACGACACTAGCATCATATTGATATTGAAGGCTGGGATACTCAATTAAACCCCATATTCCGGAGGTCGGAAGATTGTGGGGATCATCCGTCATGACATAAACGGTCCCTGCACAAGAGAAGGCCATAGCTTGACTCATCCTAGAAAAGTACATGTTGATTGCTCCTTGATTTAGAGCCTTGTTGTTAAATGTGTTGGTGAGGTTCCATATATAGTCCTCGTACCACACGTTATAGAGCCAATTTTTAGGTCCGTCTAATTTATTACGATACATCACCCAGAAGTTACCAGTATCTGTCTCAGTGTTGTATGGCCACATGTTCTAATAAACTCAACGTCAACGAGATAATTGTAGGGTGTAATGAAGACATACCCATATAGTTCTGAGCTTGTCCTTATGGCCGCATGCCCACCTAGTTGCTATCTCTGACCCGGGCGGTAGGCTCTTGCTTGAACGCTGTGTATAGAAAACACACTTATCCCTGAGATCTATAGTTGGGATGAGTCTTGTTTTCATGAAGAAATCCACCGTAAAGTCATCAATTGTCCAGTCGCTTGAAGATGCCGCATTGGCACACCCAACGCATTGTGGGAAAGTGAGAAGTGAGCCTGTCTTTGGGATCTTTTCACCAAAGTAAGTCCCACTGACCCGTTTGGCAAGAGTCTTGTCATTTGCTGAGCTCTCCGTCTGATCTCTTGAAAGCAGTTTTGCTAGCTCCGGGTCATTCCAAGAGAAGTTTCTGTCATAGTTCTCCTGAAAGAGAGCTGTGACTTCTCGTGCAGTCGTGTTGTTTATGGATTTCACGGAAATTTCGATTGCAGTAGGGTTGTTGACAAAACTGAATACCGGGGCAGAACAAAAAAGGCTTAAGAAGGCTAAAAAATGCAATTGCAATGCCATGATCTACAAAAGCTTTGAGAGTGCGTGTATCAAGACTTGATATCTAACAGTTCTCAGACTTTCTTGTAGGCTTCTGGTCCAGTCTGCAATAGTATTCTCTTAATGAACATTAAGGATTGATCCAAAGAGTTGATCTACCACAACCGGACGAGGGGATGTAATATTCAGGATATACTGTGGTAAGGCTAGCATACCATCTTACACATACATGTGGTATACGGTCCTAATTGCATCTACTACTAATTATTCAAGGTTCAATTCAGCCGCCAGAGGCTATTCCCTGTATTTGCAGCGCGGTTCGGTCTATTCAGCCTTCTGGGCCATCTGTCCTCCTACCACATTTGTTCTGTTCCACAGACTTTGCTCCTCCAGGGACTGACGTTAAGTGGGATTTCAATTGTCAAACACCGAGGGATCACAGCCGTGTTCTAGTTGTTGGAGACTTAAATCTACATGTGATGCTAGCCAATCATCCTTCTATGTCGCGTCTTGTGATGCCCTCTGCATCCCATAATTACTGTCCTGTAGTAGGATTCCGAGATATCCTAGCCAGATTCCAACACAATTTCGGGCAAGCTCTCTAAAATGTGTATATGCACTTATATAAAGTTTTGTTGGTGATAAGCAAGGGTAACTTGCATGGCCACACCCAAAAATGAGGCGGTGCATATGCCGCCAAGTCTTAAATCTTCACTTTTACCCTGGCCTCGAGGGTTTATTAGCCATACAAAATCCAACAATTGCCCCTCAGAGTCATGATCCGAGTACGGGTGAGGGTTGCACCCTGAACCTTCTTCTTCCGGTCAACAGTCGGGGTCATTACTTAAATAAGCTTTACAAATCATGTCGTCCGCTCCATAGACACACAGTTGGCTCTTGGCAAAGATGTTAATACGTGCTGAGGATCAAGTTGCATCCATATTCCCTCCTCGGCCTTTCGGATGCGTGATCGGGATACCCCAGCCGCCATAACACCCAATGAAATGGTCCGGAAGCCCCATCCGGTATATGTTGTGATACATATCTGCGCCTTATACTGTGGGAATGAGTTTGCATCGAGTTGGCGGTCAGAATGAAGCTTCTGATGAGAAGAATGCAATCCTTTGCCAGTCAAAACTCCCGCGTTAGACCAGCAGAATTGTCAGAACAATATAAGGGAGTGTAAGCAGCCGGAACAACAATGAGGTCTCTTTTTGTGCCGAGAGGAATATATTTCCTTCTCGCCCATAGAAAAATCAAACATACCGATTAACTTAAGCTCCGTATGCTTGGTCAGGTATGTTTCGAATCCATGTAGGTCAGTAATTCCGGAGCGCCGGAAGGTAACACAATTAGATTAATTACAATCTACCCGTGATACCAGGGCCGAGGAACAATACGTTGTGATACTCAAACAACGCCCATTGCCGCCATGATTGACCATTTATATTTCACAGTGCGGTTCATTTCTGTAAACCCTTGCAGAGACGGAGTGTTAGGTTACAAATTAGAAACTCTTATCAGCAACTCCTCCCTTGTTGGATCCTATGCCCAGCTATTTCGAACCCTTACAGCAAAGATATTGCAGGACATGGAACATACCCAGTTGCCTTTGCTAATGAGGATCCGTGTACATCGGTAGCTCATACAAGTTCTGCCGCGGCGGCTCATTTCGCATTGCGTTACAGAGCTTATCCCGGTCAGCCACCTGCAATCCTTCGATCGAGTTAATGATTTTCAAAAGCGGCGAGAGATACTATTGTAGGCTCTACTGCAACAATCTGCTGTGTTGGAAATGCTGGGTCTTTCTCTCGCTGTCAAATCTAGTGTGGTGTGAGCACTGTGGGTGATTCAATAGTACACTCCGTCAGAATTGAAGCGTCCTATATGAGGACGTAGAAGTGATCCAATGGTTATTTATACAAGTATGATCCTGTAGTTTTAAGTTTCCCTCTAAAAGTAGTTGATTTTCAAGCAACTCTTTAGCACCTGGAAGCTTTCCCTCGAGCTTGTACAATGAGATCCTCATTTATCTTTTGGACAATCGTATCCTATATAGGCCTCACTCGCGCCTATCTAGTAGATCCACCAACCACTGCAAGCAATGACACAATTACAGACTGTTCGAACTGGGTTGTCGTGGCGTCTACTGATTCATGTCAGGGTATTGCAGATGACAATTTTATCACATTAGCTCAGTTCGATACCTATGTAAGCTTCACCATCCTCACCCACGAGTTACAGCCTTATTAAATAAACATCTAGAATCCTTCTGTTAGCTCTACTTGTATTTTAGTCATTGGAAATTCGTACTGCGTGGAAGAGGATTTTGGAATCCCACCTCCCACTACTACTAGCTCACAGCCATCTTCTACAGAAAATGGTGTTAGTACTCCATCTCCTATTCAAACTGGAATGGTTAGCAACTGCAACTCTTTCTACCTTGTCCAACCTGGAGATCAGTGTACCGTTATTGCGAGCAACCATGGGATCAGCTTGCAAACATTTTACAGCTACAACCCTGCGGTTGGCTCCACCTGTGCGTTTCTCATAGCCGGTGACTATGTTTGTGTTAGCGTTTTGGGTGGTACGACTCTCACTACAACCACGACACCAGGAAACGGCATTGTTACACCTACACCTATTCAATCTGGCATGGTAGGTAACTGTAACTCCTTCTACTTGGTTGCCAGTGGGGATCAGTGTGCCACTATTGCTAGTAGTCATGGCATCTCATTGACAAATTTCGACGCGTGGAATCCATTAATCAACTCAGAATGCAGCAATTTAATTGCCGGAGATTATGTTTGTATTGGTGCTGTAGGCTTTACCACTACAAAGACCACAACTACAAGCGGAAATGGGATCAGCACCCCAGAACCTATCCAAACGGGAATGGTCAAAAACTGCAACACTTTCTACCTAGTTAAATCTGGAGACCAATGCGCCACTATAGCATCATCACACGGTATATCGCTAGCAAACTTTGATGCTTGGAACCCTGCCATCAACAGTGACTGCACAAATCTTATTGCTGGAGACTATGTCTGTGTGAACATTATTGGTGGCACCACCACTACAGCGAAACCTACAACTACTACCAAAGGAAATGGAATTACTACCCCAACTCCCACACAGTCGGGAATGGTTAGCAACTGTAACTCTTTCTACTTGGTTAAGAGTGGCGACCAATGCGCTACTATTGCCTCCTCTCACGGAATCTCTCTAGCACAATTTCTTGCTTATAACAAAGAACTCAATTCAGGATGCACAAACCTAATTGCTGGGGACTATTACTGTGTCAACATAGTAGGAGGCACAACTTCCACTTCGAAAAAGCCAACTACAACTACTGGTAATGGAATTGCTACACCTACACCTACTCAAACTGGAATGGTAAAAAACTGCAAAAAGTTCCACCTTGTGGTAAGTGGAGATCAGTGCGGTACTATAGCCTCGAGTGCAGGCATTACATTGGCAAACTTCTATGCTTGGAATCCTGCTGTCGGTACTACCTGCGCCTCTCTGTGGCTGGGATATTATGTTTGCATCGGTCTTATATAAAGAATCTACAGGGAAGGCCTTCGTTAAAGAATCAAAAAGCGCTACAATTTGTAGAGGAGCTTTACCTTAAATTTATCATACTATCGTTCTCAGCTTTAAACAAGTATACTGTTAAGTTTTTCAAGTCTGCTATCAAACATTATTATCAATCTCTTCAACTGCTGTTTAATTTTTTGATACTACCATGAAGTGATTAGCTATAATCGTAACTAGCCCTCTGTAGGCCTTTGCAACTAGGACGGCTAAAATAGGCCAGACATTTTTCATTTGACCTTTGCTTGGAAAACCCAAAGATGGTATCGTTTATAGATTATACAGGAAAGAATGGCATTTCAACATGCACCACTCGATGGCGAGAGTTTTCAGGACTATCGAGAGTGCATGTAATTATTTGTGTCATACAAGCTGACTTTGGAATGAATATAGCCTAATTGATAATAATTGCTACCGTCACCCCAGCACTTGTAGTAAATCGGTGTATATGATAGAGTACGCCTGATAGCTTGATTAAAGCTGAACCTTCAAGTCAGGTCGCAGTTCTATTTCTTTCAACATATCTGCAAATTTTTCATCTTTGCAAACCTCTGCCCTTTCCTTGAAATAAGCCATGTTCGTTGCCAGCCAGGTTTTCTCTTCACCAGTCTAGATACCATAGGTTAGCTAATCCTCCTATTGAAAACAAATCAAGCATGATAAGAAATTAAAGGCTAATCGAGAATTATGAAAGCTGAAAAGAGGAGGAAACTTTAGACTTACTCCTGGAAGTAAAACTCCATTTTCAACCCCAGTAATTACCCCCTGAAAACCTACAAGATGCAATTTTCTTTCCTTGTCCTGAAGAGTCTCAACATGTATACTATCATCGTATTCCACAATTTCATTCCATGAAGCCATAATCTTCAAGGCAAGGTCATCAAACATCTGCTTTGTTCGATCCGAGCCTACACGCACAAGAGCCATAATTCGATTCGGAGAGGTTGGTACAGTTGGTTTGCCAGCAATGAAAAAGTCTCCCGTTTGCTCAGCAGGAACAAAACGAATGTTGACATACAAAGATGGAGTATGAAACTTAGTGGAGTGTAGATGAGTTATAGACTCAGCGAGACGAGCCTTTTGATCCTTAGTCAAAGGATAAGAGTGGATAACCTGTGCGGTATTCAGTGAGCCACATTGAAGTTTTACGTTCCCAAGGAGAACGGATTACCGGAGGGTGAACTTAAGGAGGCTTACTTCATAAACAGGCATGCTGATTTATATAAATACACCAGAAAGCTTTTAATGTTCAAGTTGCTGCAATAGATATGCTTAGGCCGAAGCACAGGTGAATATATATAGGGTGTAAGATTTTATACCCTCCACAGTCCTCGACATTCAAGCTTTGATTGATAACCACAATCGGTCCTAGAACACAGGGAGTAAATTACAGTGGAACTTACTTCAATTAACGTAAAGCATCCACCCAGCTTATGTTTCCCACTTCCACTTCTACGGACGTAAGCAGTTGCAGTGCATAACCTAGCTACATCATATCCTCCAGCAGGTGACCCGCTCACCAATCACTCTCCATCCCGCATTTCGATGCAATTGCCGCAAACCCGCAAACCCGCAAAAGCCCGCATCACTGCGCACATATAAACGCAACCGTGTATCTCTTTCCCCTTGGCCCGCAGTTACCCAACTATCGCAAGCGGTTAAGTGTGACCAATTACTACATTTGACTGCTCTTGGCTCCTCGTTCGTCCCAATGACTCCGCTTAATCGATCGCTGTCACGACGTGCGTGCAATCCATGCCAATCCCGGAAGAGACGTTGTGGCAAAGAGCTTCCCGAATGCACATTGTGCCTGCGGTAAGTTGGCTCAAATCTAATTTCTATTGGGTGTAACTTTTCTTGACTATATTCATCAGCATGGGCCGCCAGTGTGACTATCGAGGTGCTCCATCTGCTGTACCCGAAGGGCATCGGAGCCAAGGTGATGCTGTTGCAGAACCCATCCCCAATCACTTCCCGCCGTCCTTCTTTCTCGATCCACTCCTTTTTAGACATTATAATCTAGAAGTTCGCATGCCCAAAGTACCTGTGCCCCAAGAATTCCTAGATGTGACTGGGAATACTGCGTTGGTCCAAAGCATTGCTTCTCAATACTTCTCGACCATCCACTGCTGGTTTCCATTCTTATCTCGTACTAAATTCTACGGGTATCTTATACACCAATCACAACAACAAGAGTGTGACCTGGCTCTACTAGTAATGTGTGTAAGGCTCCTATGCACCCCTATAGATTCGAAACGCTCTGTGCAAACTGCTATGTACACCAGGGTTAAACAGTACGTCACCGAGCTCGAGTCGGCTGGAATTTTGAAGATCACCGTCCTGCAAGCCGAGATTCTGCTTGCTGTATACGAAATAGCGCATGCAATATATCCAGCAGCCTACCTCACCGTTGGTGCATGTGCTAGATATGGAATTGCACTCGGTCTTGACAAGGAAGGATCCCGCTGGGAACATAACCTTGCCCGCTGGATTGACAATGAAGAAAAACACCGAGCGTGGTGGGCAGTGGTTTTTCTCGACCGGTAAGTGCTGGAGTAATTGCTTATGCAAATGAAGAATTCTATGCTGTCCTTCCTTCACTTGTTTATTCTGTGGAGAGTTACTTATATCTCCGAGGTATATAGCTATTTGAACATCAACTCTCCTAAACGTTCTCTAAGTACCAAAGAACCTGCTGAGGATTGGTATTTGCCTGTACTAGACAAAAATTGGAATGATGGGGTCAGTATAGTACATGAAATCGAGAACCTCTGGCCAACTTACTAATAGATCTCCTTTTATAGGACTTCCCAAGCAACCCGCCATATAGATTATCAGCTGCGTCAGACGTGGAGATGGGAAAATTTGCTCGCCTGACTCAAGCCACACATCTCCTTGGTCGAGTACTCCGTCATGTATCAGATACCGACATCGATCCAAGATTTTCGAGAGAGGAGAAAGCGTCACTTGAGCGTGCCCTACAATCTTTACTATCACTGAGCATAGCGGAAGAAGAGCTGAGTGGAATACATTATTGTTCTCCAATTGGACTCACAACTAGGTAGGAGGATAAACATTACCTTCTACAGCAGGAACGAAACTAACATCATTTCATCGCTCTTCTTGTTCTCTATTCTCATTATACACCCGATACTTCTACGGAGACAAGAGATCATTCCTTAAATGCCATAGAGTCTCTCTTACGGATTACAGAGGCATTCGCCCAGAAAATATATGAGGGCCCTAAATGGGAGGCTGAGAAGGCATCACCCCTGCTACTAGGTTGGATGTATCGCTCAGCTGTAATTGTTGCTACTCTACAAGATGAGCGCCCATCAAATGACTACCTTATCTATGAACAAACACTTAAGAAAACAATGGAAGAAATGAGTTCAAGATGGCTGGTTGGTAGTAGGAAAGACCCGGTTCACTAACATATAATCCATGCAGCTTACATATCTCTTTAGGCATTTATCTCGAGCTTTTGGAAGTAAGAAAGTTAACAAAATTACAACTGAATTTCTCAACGGGGGACATCATCCCAGGTGGCGTTATAAATACACAAGATGGCTTGATTTCAGGAACCAGCTGATTTTGGTTTCTCGGAATATAATAACTGAATACAATAGTTTTACATTGGTGGTCTAGATTATATAGCATTAACGAAGACAAAAGTGGCTGAACTGTTAGCCTTGTGCTTCAACCCAAATAACCCCCGAAGCGAACAATCTGTCTGCTACCATCCCAAACGCTTGAAGATTAGAAGAAACGTGGTGAGCAATAACAATCTTCCACTCAAGTAGCGATTCCTAGGCGCTTAATACGAGCACAATTAGAGAGCCCTCAGAAAAATCCTCCCAAACACCGAAAAACCCCGACCCATCATAACATATAAGAGAGAAGCCTAAACGTATATAGATAAAATAGAACTAACTTTTCATCAAGAGTTCACCTCCCTTAAGCATTCTTCCAGGCAGAAATCAGTTGCACAGAAAAAACAGGTTTGCCTCCATTGAGCGTTGCGAAATACGCATCAAGTTCTTCGTCTTGATCGATTTGAAGCGTCATCCCATCAGGTAGCACGCCTTCAATACGCACCGTCACCGTACCTGGGAATTTAACGGCGGCCAGTTGTCGGAGTTCATCCACTGACATAGTGCTGAGTGTGCTTACCCACAATCTGGCATTTGTCTGTATATCCGAAGCAGGATGCAGTCGGAAATATACAGCAATGGATGACTGAGGGAATGATTGACCGGGTTGTGGCCCGAACTGCTGATCAGCATATTGTTGATCCATGAATTGATTGCGATTCAAAAGTGATGGGTCATTTGCTGCGGCTAATAGCAGTGAAGGATCAATTTGCATGTCACCATGGCTGAGCATGCCCTGAGAATGTGCTTGCATTTGTGCCTGAGCCTGGTGTGCGCGTGCTTGAGCTTGAGCTTGCGCCTGTGCTTGAGCGTGGGCTTGAGCTTGTGCCTGAACCTGCGCCTGAGCTTGCGCATGGGCCTGAACGTGAGATTGAGATTGGGTCTGCACTGGTTGGATAAGTGTAGATGGGCCAGGCTGAAAGGTATTATCAGGCTGCTGGTTTCCGAAAGGATTCATTGGCGGAGGGGCTGTGAAATTAGAGTCAAACTTCTTCTTTCGAGTTGGATCGCGTTTCGTTTGATCATCGCGTAGACGTTTCATCACATCTCTACATAGTACCTCGATAGCCTTCACTTTTGTCGTATGATCCGGATCAGCCTCGCCTGGTGCAAGGATACTCTTCAATAGCTCGCTGCTTTCGATCCACTGTGCCTTTAACTCCTTCCAGTGTTCTTCTCCTGCCTCCAGCTTACTCGTAAAGTGATCTGCCTTCAAGGTCTGATAAAAGCCGTTGCGTAGCTGACGAGATTCCTCCGGGTTGACTCCAAGAGCATTTTTTGCCTCCGCAATAGTCATCCGCCTCTCCAAAGTCCGCATTCTCTTTGTAACATCAGCACAGATCACATCTAAAGCCAGCTTTTTAGCCTCTTGGTTGTCATCATTGCCCCAAAAAACACTTTGTAAATGCGGCGTCTCCTGAACGAGGCGTGATTTCGCAGCTTCCCACCTTTCTGGCCCTGCAATCGTTTTCTTTATGATGTCCGATTCCTCGCAGATGCGCTGGAATCTCTCTCGGATGTCACGATAAAGGTTGCTGTCGAGACTTAGGAAAGCCTTGCTCTCGTCAATTGTAGTTTCGGAAGGAAATCTCGGTGGCCCAGGAGGATCAGCTGGTAGACCCGCCCATCCTCTGGTGCGACGACGACGCTTCCGTGTAGCCCATCGTTCCGCTGATTCCTTCTGTAGCTTCATCAATCGTTCCTGTCTCTTTGCTAAAACTTCGGGACTCAGGGGAGGAGATTCGACTCGAACTGGAACCACGGGAGACTTAATTTCGGAAACATCTATGCCATCCACTTGCGACACGTCCGCGAGCTCAGGGTCTGCGTATAAGGCCTGCTGAAGCTGGTTGATCACGTCCTGATCAGCATCACGCTTCTTGGTCTTCATACCGTTGGGAACGCGTAGTAGCCATCTGTTCTTCGCCCGCACACGCATCAACTCACGCTCTTTGATATCGAAGCCATCCTCTTCGTTTAAGATGCGCAACATTTCTCGTTGTGAAGTGTTTTTGTCCCATAGCTCCTTGACTCGCTGAACCAGCTCGGCGTTCTTGTGGGCGGGGTTCTGCTTCGAGGGGAATTCCCATTTTTTGAACTGCGTCTGGAATGCGCGTTTACTACACGAAGGTGGAAAGAGGTTAGCCCAAGACAAGTGCCGTCAGAGTACAGATGTACGGACGTCGGGATGGATGATAGGCAGTACGGCGAGGCACTGGATGCTGCCGATCCACAGCACATACCTAGGAGTGAACTTGTGATGGTCCTTCATGTAATCCATGATTTCCTCCAATGATTTTTTCTCCTCGATGTACATGCGATAGCATATTTCCTCCTTGTTCTCCCAGTCGTACACCATCTTGAAAAACAATGCGGCTATGCGGCCTGATTATCTGCATGAAGCTGGTGCGTGAAGCTGTGGTGGGTGAACGGAGCTGCGCCGACGAAGTTTGTAGGTTACCGTTGAGGACTCGCTGCGAACGATTTGCCTGGCGATATCAAGACGAAGTCAGGTGATATCAGGTGACCCGGAATTACTAGAAAAACTGCGAATCAAAACTCGAAGCTGGAAATAAATGCCTTAGGCTATAAACCTTGTTGCCTCATGCACTTTATCCTGGGCGCGTTTCTATTTATGCCTAAGGCTATAATACTTGTACATCAGCCGAGGCTGGAGCTTCCCCCGCAAATAGGATCCTGCGGAGATGCCGAGCTAACCTATTAAATACTTGACTCGCCGAAGACAGCTCTTATCTGCATAGTTTCTCGTTGAGCAATCATTATACTTCTTCTGCTCCCTTTCATCTTCCCCCGAATTGCGCATCTCCTTCCAATCACCACCCTCTCTCGGTTTGAAAATGCGAGGTATCCAAGTTAAGGAATATGTCAAGGTACAGTGAGACTGATACTCCTCAAATCAATATCTGCAATCTTCAAATTTAAAGCTGACGTTTTCGTTCCACGTGCTCTAGGGCCCAGACGAGTTGAAGGTCACCTCCCTCCCAGATCCGACACCAACACCAGATCAATACCTCATCGCCATTCACGCCTCCGCGACCAACTTCTTCGATCTCCTCCAAATCGCCGGGAAATACCAACACCAACCTCCCCTTCCATGGATTTCTGGCTCCGAATTCTCTGGAGTCGTTCTCTCCACACCTAAAAACAATCCTTCCCCGAAGTACAAAGTCGGTGACCGCGTCTTTGGCGCCTCACAGGGTGGCTACGCAACGAAAGTCTGTGCCCTCGAGCCATCGTTGAAACCCGTGCCTGAAGGATGGAGCTTTGTTGACGCTGCAGGCCTCTTCGTCACAGCTCCAACGAGCTATGGTGGCTTGGTACTCCGCGCTGGCGTCAAGAAAGGAGACTGGGTCCTTGTGCATGCCGCAGCTGGTGGAGTGGGTTTAGCAGCCGTGCAAATCGCCAAGGCATTCGGTGCAACGGTCATCGCGACCGCAGGGACTGAGCACAAACTTGCTGTGGCCAAAGATTATGGCGCAGATTATGCGATTGACTACCGGGACGCAACGTGGCCAGACCAGGTCAAGAAGTTGACGCCCAAGGGCCGCGGCGTGGACATTGTGTATGATCCTGTAGGCATGGTTGACAAGAGCACCAAGTGTATAGCGTGGAATGGACGTATCCTTGTCATTGGCTTCGCGGCAGGAAATATCGAGAAGGTTGCGATGAACAAGGTCCTGCTTAAGAACATTAGTCTCGTGGGAATCCACTGGGGGGCATACACATATAATGAACCAGAGGCGATTGAACCAGTGTGGGAGGGAATTTTTGATTTGATCAGACAGAAGAAGTTCCGTGGGACAGTGTTTGCGGATCGCGAGTTTGTTGGGCTGGAGAGTGTGCCAGAGGCACTAAAGTCCTTGGGGAGTCGGGGAACTTGGGGAAAAGTTGTTGTCAAGGTACCGCAGGAGGGAGAAAGCAAGATTTAGACATTATAGATGTATCGGGTTTAGATTTCACTGTTTCACGTTGAAAGGTGTTGAGGTCTTCCGTTTGTGCAAGGGAGCTACGATCATACTTTTAGAATTATGCATTTTATATAAGATTTTGTACATTTGTACATTTATGCAGCCTTGCTGATACGAGCAACCAATGCGGGGTAGAGTGTACGAGGCTGAAGCTCCAGCTCAACTCGAGCTGATCGTAAGATCCAAGACATAGAGTTAACGTTACATGCTTTACTTAGCTATTGAGTGTGAGCTAGCTATTTGTTTGAACACTCTCGTTTGAAATGGAATAATCGACATCGAGGCTCGAGACACTTGCTTCTCTCTTTAATTCACCACCACTTCAACCAAGCCAATAGCTAGCTATCCTCAAACGGATCACCCTCATCATACCTTTATCCCCACTCCTATATATCTATCTTTTCAATCTGCTATAGTGAGACTTCCGACTTCCGCCTATCTCCATCTACCACCATGACGATTCCCAAATCACCCCATCTCCTCTCCCTCGAACGCGACGGCTTCGTCCTCGTCCAGTCCTTCCTTTCTCCTGAGGAGCTCTCCCTCCTTCGCGCCACAACCAAATCCACCACAGAGTACGCCCGCGCAGGAAACTGGCCGCACGTCCGCACCGTCCCCAAGCAGTTCCCGCCCTGGAACCTCAACCTCGCCCCCGGTGCCAACCCCGCGGCCGAAGGGATCTGGGGCGTGCAATTCCTGCTCCACCCTTCTCTGCCGGGACACGAAGTCTACACTAGGCACTATTTCTCCAAGAAAATAAGGGACTTGGTCAAGGAGCTTCTACAATGCGAGGACGAAGATCTGGTGCTTGAGTTGTTTAATATGTTGGTGCGTCCTGAGAAGGACTTCGAGCTCAGGTGGCATCGGGATGACATTCCTCCCACAGCCACGGACGAGGAGGAACTCGCGCGCCTAGAGCAGCCGGCGGGACATGCGCAATGGAACTTGGCGCTGTACGACGACGAGAGTCTGATTGTTGTCCCTGGCTCTCACGCACGAGCGCGCACAGCCGTGGAACGCGCCGCTGATCCCTTTGAGAAGAACATTCCTGGGCAGATGTTCGTCAAGATGAAGGCTGGGGATATAGTGTTCTACAATAATAATATTTTCCACCGCGGGGCGTATGACTCGAGCAAGGAGAGACTGACGTTGCATGGGACGATGGGGCATGTCAGTGCAGGGAAGACGAATGCGAGGAATATATTACAACATGGGATTGGTAGCTGGGTTGATGGGATTGATCTGAGGGTGGTAGAAGATGAGGAGGACCGGAAGATTGCAGAGGGTATGAAGGAGAGGCTGCTGAAGTTGGGGAGAGAGAATGAGGGTGATGTTGGGTATTCTTTGGAAGGGTGAGATTCTGGTGGTGCGTGAAAAGGGGTCCCAACGAGGGATCACAATCGAAAAAGGGAGGCTTTTCGTCGTATAGGAAAAGATATGTGACACGGCTGAAGAGATGCAATTATCAGGTTTTTATGAGAAGGCTAATCTAAGGCTTCATAACAAACAAATTATCGAAATTCTATTTTCAACTATCTAAGCTCATATAGGAGTCTAGAAGAAAGAACAAATCAACACCTATTTTACGCCAAACCAATCATTCTACAAACTAGCAGCCCAGCTCTTAGCAACCACACCCATAATCGGCAACAGTCCCCTCCTCCTGGGCACCCAGCCGAGAATACTCTCAGCTCGGCCTCCCGAGCCATTGAAGGTAGTGTTCATAGCTTGTGCGAACAAGTTCTCGCCCGGACCAGCCAAAACAACCTCCCCATTGAACCCCAACTCCTTCGCCGCAGCACCGAGAACATCGCTCATGGTCTCGTGAGACGACACCAAATCGAAGACCGGATAGACGCCCGTGCCACTAATCAACGGCAGCTTCTCCACCGCAGCGCGGATACCACTAGCAACATCATCCACATGGACCAACCCCGGTCGACAAGCTCGATCCGCAGGGACAGAAACCGACTTGGCGCCCGCAGCCGCCGCATCCAAGATGGGCTTGAGAAAGATGGTCCAGATCGTGTTCGCGCGTCCGTAGACCAGTGCGGGCCGGATGATCATGACATCGAGTGTGGAGGATTCAGCGAGGATGTCCCGCTCGAGCTTCGCACGCCACGCAACCAATGCTGCGGGGGCGTTTGGCGATGCGGTTACTCCCACTGGGAGTAAGTCATTGATGGGCTTCTCTGACGAGCCGTGCACCCAGGTCCCGGAGATGTAGATGAAGCCAAGCTTGGGCGCCTTGTAGCCCTCAGCGGCAGCGGCTGTGATGCGCTCGGCGCTTAGCTTGGAGAGTGCAGCGAGGAGATGTCGAGTGTCAGGCTCAGAACCGGCAAGGTCGACAACGGTGTCAATGTGATGGGTTTGAATGGCCTCGATGAGAGAGGCGGAGGTTGCTGTTCCTGAGATGGGAGTTACTTCCAGGGAGGAGAGGAGCTTTGCACGATCTTCTGTACGGGCGAGACCGTAGACCTGATGCAGACCAGAAGAGGTGAAGGCATATGCAGTTGCTTGGCCGATGTAGCCAGTGGCACCGATGAGGAGGACGTTGACCATTTTGAGGTTTTATGTATCAATTGGTGAAGAATAGTTATACTATTTTCAAGGTGGTTCTAAGAAGTATTGATTTTATATAGTAATTGATAATTAATATAAAGCTCTATTTGTCAGAGTTGATATGAAAGTGTAGTGAATTTGATGCCGCTGTTGATGTCCTCGAAAAGCGACCACATCCAAGAATTATATACACATTCCACTCACCATACAACCTTCCATCATCCCAAATCCAATTTTTCCTTCATCATGGAGCTTAGGACTTAGCACCTTGCAAGCCGTCAGCCTCGTTCGTGAGGTTGTGTGCACCACTTCCCGCCCTTGGCGGAGATTAAAGCAATCCCCGCGCTTACATAACCATGTCGATTCCCCTGTGGATCCGGACTTTAGCGCTCCCCCTCTTCATTGGCCGGACTTTGCTTATGGTTATGTCCAGCGTGTTCCGTTTGGGGTTAGTACTGCCAGTAGGTGACGTCGGGGCTGACGGAGATAAGGGGTTAGGATTAGCGTAGTGCCCTTAGACGTGTAAGGCATTCAATCAGAGATTTGATTTTTGATTAGTATGGTTTAACCAATTGAGTTGATTAGGACCCAGTAATCGATCAAATAATCAATTTAGTTCCAACACTGCACCTCTTATAATCACGTGCTGATTCAATTTCAATTCCATCCACATGTTTGATTCAAGCCTCGTACGTATACAGGATGCAAGCTCTAGCTATTAGCCTAGGGACATAAACTTCTCTAGACTATGTTTCAACCACTGAGAATATGACACTGTGCGACGGGGCAAAGTCTTGTCAGAGCAAAAGGAGAACTCCTGTTGCCTGGCTGCTTATAACTACTGCTATATATCTGGGTTCTGACAAGTCTCCAAACATACTTATCAACGCATAATTACACAGGAAATCAAGGAATAAAAATAAAATATAGATTTGACAATCAATGACAAAACATGAGAATACTGTACATGGCATAAGCAGGCGCGAAAGAGGAGTTATTTATACGGAATTGTATTAGATAGAATCGTTGCACCAGCACCATTTCAAGCTAAGCTAGACGGAATAAAATTTCATTATCATTATCATGAATCAATGGTATACGTCAACTAGGGTATCCTTGCGCTGTTACGATGTCTTTAAATGAGTTCACAGTTT
Source organism: Xylogone sp. PMI_703 (assembly GCA_021399445.1). Lineage (NCBI taxonomy): Eukaryota > Fungi > Ascomycota > Leotiomycetes > Xylogone > Xylogone sp. PMI_703. The sequence continues at coordinate 5,109,870 of JAJTUQ010000003.1, forward strand.
TCCACTGCATGTCATACAAGGATACTACGAATTCATGAAAGTAGCGCGTGAATGTATCCTACTTCGGCCAGAATGCTCTCGCTTTCAGGAGGAGTCTTCTCTTGCACCTCTTATACACTATAATATTCATAGCGCGGATTGATATGACTTCTTTCCGTCTTATAAGATAGCAACTAAACAACTAACTACTGGTTCAAACAAGGCAGAAATCCCGGAGCTCACAAGTCCAGCGAAGTTGGTCCTGTAGTAGAGCGTAACTATACTCCGGCTTGAAAAGGTCCGGGTGGACATCGATGGGGATCGGCTCATTCTTATTTCGAGAATGAAATTTTCTTCGAGGATAATTGTAGTCACCTGAATCACTGTCACATGATGGGCATTCTTTTGCATCTTCGCAGGCACAGAAGTGTGGCATGGATGATGGCGAGCAGTTGGCGCTGCCGAAATTCGAGAACTTGTGTTTGCTTGATGGCTCGGTCTTGGTGTCAGTACACGCTCTGCTGCTGCTGTTACTGTTATCGTAGTATTCCTCATATTCGTCAGGTTCAGTTGACGACGTAGAGACGTCGGGTAGAGTCCACTTTCCATGCTTCATAAGGTTCGCTTTGGCTTTACTGAAGCGTGTAGCCTTTTTCCGTCTCCCGTTTGAAATACTTTCCTCTTCATTGTCGTCTTCAGTTCCGGAGACTGATTCATCATCGGATTGATCAATCGTCTCCTCAATCTCTTCTTGGACAGGAAGCAACGCCGGGCCGATATAGACGTATCGAGGTGGACCAGGAGACGCGACCCTGCGGATGACAATTGGGAACGTACCTCCAATAACTGAGACTACCAAGTCCCCTGGAGCGGCTGCTCTCGGGACATAAAGACTGGATGTGAGGCGTCGAACATAGGTATCACAAAGACAGGGTTCCGCAGTCGAGGACAGCCGCTGTAAGACTGTCCTCAGCTGCCGTGAAGCTCGCACATCGACCCACTTTAGTTTTTTGAGGAGGTAAATTCGATCATTCCCTCTGCTCGAATGCATCAGGGGGCCTGCCATTAGATAGAGCTTCAACGTGTCAGGTCGTGTTATCTCGATATCCCCGCTGGTGAGCGTCACAGGAACACCGTTGACATTGATTGGGATTTCGTCCACACCCCCTTCCGTATCTAGAACAGTGTGCATGTCCAGCAGAGTTTGGTGTGGGTATTTCCTGAGATAGTTTCTGACAGTCTTTGCACGGCTTTTGGTATCCTTTGGGGGCTTTCCAGGAGCTAGTGCGGCGAATCGTTTGCCCTTCAGGCGGTCCGGATCTAACCCGAGGATGGCAACCTTATCGTATAGACCACGAGGTATGTCATCTTTGACTTCACCCAGTACTCTACCTTGCAAAGTCAAAACACCTTCCTCGAATTGAGGTCCCGAATCACCGCTCCCAGTGCTTTGAATAAGCTTCTGTGGGGCTGGAGCAAGAAAGTCATCCGACACCCAAGACTTCCAGATCTCCTTTTCAAGTAGAGGAAGAGGGTAGCAATCCGTGTCATGTCTCCAATCCGGCGTCCACGAAGGCAAGCTAAGTTCGTTATCTCGTGATCCGAACTGAGCATGGAGGTGGAGGAGGGAGAGGTTGCGGCACTGGTTCAGGATATACCGAGTCAGGTCTTGGAAGACCTGGCTGGGAGATCGTGTGTAATCGACGACGAAGCTCAAGCTCGTATCTTTTGCTTTCTGGCCAGCGCTCTGAATGGTGCTCTGCTCACTGCTGCGAACAACCATACTGGTCATCCCCAGCAATGCATATACTCGATCGCGGAGATCAGTCGCTTGGCACTCCGCTGCATCTGATAGAAGATTAACGATATCAAGTTCAAAAGCCAGTCCCACCCCCCGGTGCGTATGCAACTGCAGCCGGTGCAACATCGCCTTGCCCGCCTGATTCAAAGTTTCCAGCGGATCATGTGTTGTCTTTATATCATGTGCGCTCTCTGTCCCGATAGACGCATCTGATACTGCATCTTCTCCATCCGAATAGTCCTCATCTTCGACAGATTCTTCAGTCTCAACAAGATCCTCAATGTCAGCGAGTGCTCTTCGTAAGCCCTTAAACGTCTTCCACGAAACAGTCCGGTCTCCACAATGCACGCTCAACTGGCTCGCAGCGAACACCTCCTGCCGCACCCATACTCTCGTCACCCATGGTCTTTTACTCAAATCCAGCAGTCCTTCGTACAAAGCTTCGAAATTCTCCTTACATGCATCATCATGTCGCATATACCCATCGTCAGCGATGGGAAAGCACTTCTCCAAATAGTCCATCGCGAGCCCCGTATGAAGACCCGCGGGACCTAACCAGCAGAGTACCTGCTTGGCCTTCTTATAGATATCAAACATATTGCCAATCTGGGTGGACTTCTCACCCGCATCATCCTGGTTGATGCACACGGCGTCGATCCAGAGATAGCGACCCTCATCCCGACGTCGGAAGTGCCGCAGTGCTTGGGCGAGATTCTTTGAGATCCGGAGAGCACTATCTTCACCGAGTCTGAGGATGGATGAGAGATCTTTCTCGCCCCACGTGTAACTGAGCGCTTCGTACGATACGCGCTGTTTGGTATCGAGTAGACCAAGCCCCTCACGCACGACCAGTTCGGCTGTGGACAGACGGCCGGACAGTTCGTCGCTTTCTTCTCCAGGATTGAGTAATAGGATTCGGGTCTGCCAGTCGTAGACTGTAGAGTATGGATATGGAGAGTAGCTGGTGCTGCTTTGCTGTGGGATTATTTCTTCATTGTCACAATCGGCTTGCTTGTAATCCCGGAGCGGACAGCTTGCGGGGCAGATGGTGTTTACTGTTGATTCTTCGGATCCCGACTGTTCATCCTCAGTTGACTCAACCTCGTCCGTTGGAGTTGATAGGGAAGAAGACTCATAGTCGGAGGCATCAGTGTTAGCATCTGTTTCGAACGAATCCATGTTTGGGAATGGTCTGTCAAAGACGGATGGCTTTCGAATCTGTCAGAGCTAAAAGAGAACTCCAGTTGCCTGGCTACTTATACCGCTATACATCTGCGTTCTGGCAGATCCCCCTCCTCTATTTTATCAATGAATTTCTATTGTTGGTTGACATGTGTGGGTTGCGTCGCATTTACACGCTACCTTTGACGTGATGTCCAGTCCGACCCGGGCCGAACATGTCCTCACTACATCGCTGATTCTATTAATATTATCATCTTCAGTTAATCATTTTCCAACCATAATACACTCTAATGAGCAAAATTGCCAGATCCTCAGCAAGAAAAATCAAACACTTTTGTAGTAAACTTTTTGACTCAGGTAAGCTATTTTTGGAAATCGCATAGCCTTGTGCCTACCCACTGTTGGCTGAATAACTTACCTACTACTCTTCAAAGAGCCAGAGGCATACAAAAGCACGGCTTGACAATCAGAATTATATAATTCTCCATCATACGAACTCAAAGAGTCTCAAAAAGCTTAGGGTATATCAATATTTTTTCCCTTAGAATTAACTATATAATAGAACCCTAAAAAATACTACATTTTGTTTTCGACTTTATAAAGAAAAGGGTGAAGAGGGTGAACAAAGCATAAAAAATGCTTGATAATGATAAAACAAACAAATGCAAGGCTTCCCATATTTTGATTTATGCAATAACTCCCGTCTGCTGCAGATCCAAATCACACGCATGCGGGTGCTGCAAGCAGTACTTGGGCATCAACGGCGTCGCCTGCACCCCGTTCGCAACCAGGTACTCCCGGAAGTTGAGGATTCTCTGCGTCATCTCCGTCGTCCTCTTCTCGCCCGCCTCGTTCTTGTTCCCGGACCACACCAGCTCGGCCAAGGCAGCGGCACGGGGCCACATCTTGGACGAGACGACGGTGTCGTCGACCTGCTCGGACCAGAGGGGCGTCTCAGCGCCCAGGACGTGGGCGGCTTCCGCGGCGGTCAGGTTGGTGGTGAAGTCGTAGTCGTAAATGCGCTGCCAGGTCTTGTAGGGCGCGCACCAGGAGCCGCCGTTGCCGCCGTAGTTGAAGGTGTTGTCGTTGGCGTCTGGTGGGTACTGCTCGTCGTAGCGCGGGTCGTTGCCTACCCAGCCGCCAAAACCGCAGTCGAGGTAGAAGAAATCGGAGGAGGAGACTACAACGTCGAAGCCGTCTGAGGTGAGCTGCTGAATGTTCGTGAGGCCGTTGTTCCAGGCCTGCAGGACGATGTTTCGGGGCAGATTGTGCACGCGGGGAGTTGAGGTCCAGATATCCTCCCACATCATGAGACGGCGGTTCGTGGGTGCCTGCAGGAATGGCAGGGCATGATCGATCCAGTACTGGAGAAGGTCGTCGTACGTGCGTGAGGTGTTGGCGGCAAACCACTCGGTCGTGATCTCACTGTAGTTGTAGCATCCGGTCTGGAGCTCGTCACCACCCGCGTGGTACCAGTTATCGGTGAATACGCTTGACAGCTCAGAGTAGACGTTCTTGACCACCTCGTAGGTCTTGTTGTTCAGGATCTCCAGCTGGCCTGGGTTTGGCTCGACAGCGGTGTGGAAGGGCCAGTTGTCGTTGGACCACCAGGAGTCTTCGCAGGCCACGATATCGGGATCAACCTGCTTCCAGCCGGAGGAGGCGTGGCCTGGCATATCGACTTCGGGAATGACACGAATAGCACGCTCCTCGGCGTATTTGATCACGTCGTACATGTCGTTGTGCGTGAAGGTCTGCTTGGGCGAGTAGGCGTCCAGAGTCATGCTGGGATAGGCCTTCATGACGATGGGCCAGGACTGCGAGTCGTCCAAGTGCCAATGCAGGACATTGAGCTTGGAGAGGGACATGCCGTCCAGCTGCTCGTAGATCTTGGCCTTGCTAATGTAGTTACGGCCTGTGTCCACCATAACACCGCGGTATGGGTACAACGGGGCATCGCTGATGGAAACTGGCTGCTCGATCTGGAGGCCGCGGTGTCCGTCGGAAATGATAATCTGCTGGAGGGTGGTGAATGCGTGGACAGCTCCCCAAGTGGTTGGGGCGGTGATGGTGATGGTGTCGCTGTTGGCCAGCACGTCAATGGTGTAGGATTCGTCTACGCCATGCTGGAGATTGGAGTGCAGGTTCTTGACCTGGAGATTGATCTTGGAAATCTGGGTGGTTCTCTTGATCTCGGCGATATGGGGGGTTCTCTTGTGCTTGTGCCGAGCTGGGGCGCTGCTGTCATTGCTGGCGGGCGTGGCCGTGGGGAAGGCGGGATAGCTGGCCGGGGGCGCCTGGGTCGCCTGGGGCACCCATTGCAGCTCGACGATGGCGCTGGAGGCGCGGGCAAAGGCGCTGGCCACAATTGTGTTCGTGGGACCGGTCAGGACGAAGTTGGGATTGACGCGCTGAGGTCCAGCAGTTCCCCAGGTGATCTTGGAGGGCTTGGGCAGCGGGTCGACCTGGACCGCCTGTGCCAGACCTGCGAAGGCGGCGACGGCGGGGAGGAGAGCAACGGAGCGCATGGCGGAGGACTTTTGCGATCCCCGAGCAGGTGAACGGGAGTATCGACGAGAGAGGGGTTATGGGAGCTGGGCTAAACTCTGGAAGCTCTGCAAGAGAGTATCCCCACGACCTGGGGAGGACACGGCCAGGTAATTATATTTTAAAAAAACGGCTGGTCAAGCTGTCCCCCGTCGAGTGTTCATCTGGTCCTCATCTGTAGAAAGAGCGAATGTAACCTTTTTTCGGGCGGAGCTTCCCCTGGCCAAGTCAGCACCGAGCACAGGGACAGGCACAGGGAAGCAACCAGGGACAAGCAAGGGACACGCAGGGCCAAGCAGCTGTTTCGCGCCGTGCGGTTGGTTGTTGCGCCCATGCAACGTTGGGATCTGGGCTGGAGGTGCTGGATAGGGCTTGGTTTGTGATTGATTAATTGCTGTACTTGCCTATTTGGAGTCTCAAAGCGAGAGACAACCACAGCAGCAGAAAGAACCAGAGCACACGAATAGTCTGCTCTGCCTGCAGCTTTTCCCCGCAGAAGAAGCAATTGGCAACTGGTAATTGGCATGGCGGGATGAGTGGTGGCAAGCAGCGCACCTGTCTTTCAGTGGACATGTGCCAAAGTGATTCCCCTGTGAGCGCATGTAACCCAGCCAACTCCAATCAATTCGCGTCTACTCTGTACTGCCTGCTGTACAAGTTATTAGTTCTACTACCGTTACCACTGTTCTGTGTTGTTCTGTGCTGTACAGTGGCTATCCCCAGGCTCAATACATCCGTGAAGACAAAGCTGCTGCCAAACCGCCATTCTGCCCATTCCTCGCTCCTTTACTGTCCTCGCTCTGAAACGTTACAGCGCCCCCCGGGGAGTCGAGATAAGCTTAGCGAAGGGAAGCGTGTCTCCGCCGCCACGGCGCGATCCAAGCAGATCCAGCGAAGGGGAGTTTTTTTGTTTGTTTGCTGGGCCAAGGCCGCGGGGACTTCGCAATACCGTAATTCCCGATTGATTGCAGATGCAGGAAACGGGAGGAATGCGAGATTAGTGTATTGGAAGGAGGTTGTTCTTGTTATAAATAATTACCGTACTGGACCTGCTTTCCGTGCCCTGCTGTTGCGGTTTGCTGCGCTGGAACTTTTACCCATCACCTAACCTAACACAGTATTTCCCCGCGTGGCTGCATTGCCGTAGTGTAGTGCTGTTGCTTCCCTCGTACAGCTCCGTATAGCATCTGGTGGCGCTGGTAACATTTCATCCGTGGCTGGTTTCCAAAACATGGGAATTGTCTAGATGGGGATAATAGTGATGCCAACAATCTTGCATTTTGGCAACTCTCCTTTACACACTGAACTTCACATCCGCGTATGGTACTTCGGTCTCAATACGGCGTACAGCAACCAGTACAGTACCGGGCCGATACAGACACAGGATTACTGTACGGTACCATGCGCTACGGGCCATGCTTCCCATCGCCTAATAAATAAACTTGCTGTCTAATTCTGTCTACCGAAGACTCCTGAGGCGTGTCAGCCGAGGATCTCAATCTTTGCCCCTGGCGTTCATCAAAGCTTGCTGACGGTGGATCCCCTTTTTTTCTACGGCTCACGCAAGCATCGCTTATCCGGCAGGGTGAAAAAGGGTCCGTACCCTACGGTTAGGCCCGATACCGTAGGTAAATTACTGCGTATTACTGTACTGTAAGTACTGGTACAGATACTGTACTTGTGCCGTATCGCCCTATGTGGTATCGGTACCTGTGCTGTACGAAAAGGTACAGATTAGCCACGGGATGGGGGAGTTGCGGGAGGGTACGTGGTATCCCCTTGCGAGACCGCCTGGCTGATGCAACCATCCTTATCATCACTCCCGCGCTTTTACCTACCGCTTGGGGGTTCCGTCATTTGTCTTCCTTCGAAGATCTTCTTCTACTTCTATAATTTTTTCACTTTTTGGTTCATGAGTTTATTCTTAGGCCTTACGTGTGTTGTGACTAGGTTCTAGATACTGTACGGTAATTACTGTACAGTAGACTCTAGGGGACCGATGGCTTAACTTCATTGGAGACCGTCAAGTCATCTATCTGAGTGAGACGCTATTTCAGTCTTCTTTTCGTCTTCTACACCTGGAAACTGGAGAAGCTTGACTCGGGAAATCGTGCTATAAGTCACTAAATCATGATTCTAGAGCTCGTTATCAGTTACAGTTGATACAGTAGTAGGCAACGATGGCTAATGGCATTCGCCCAACACCAGAGTCAGCCATCTACTGGTATCCCCTGGAAGTTCTAATTCTCCAAATTGGGTGCGTGGCCTGATCTCACGCGTACCTTGCATGGACAACCTTGACAGTCTCCAATGCACCGTTGTGCTCGGCACGACCGGGGAGCTTTCCCAGGCGACATATCGTGTAATAATTAAGTAGATCTCAAGCGAAACGTGCCTGTAGATCCAAGGCTGGAGTCCGGACGATGACTTTGCACGTGGTATCCAGGCTCATCAGGGAGTGGGCCTCCTTTATTTTTCCTCCCTGAGTCCTCTGTACGGAGTCCTTGTATCGGTATTTATGGAAACGACTAAGTTCGTCTGTACGTTTAGGAACGATGCTGAGTCTTGCTTTGCTCATTTCGGCAGCTTGAAATGTGAAGGTAGACTTATTGCTGTTTAATTGCTTTGTTAAACCTTCTTTACTCCTCTCACCCCAATTTAAACGCTCCCGATCCCATCTTAGAGCTATTCTACGGATTAATTGGGCATGGGATAAGACCACCGTACCATCATAACGGTAGCTACATCACTACCTGTAGTACTGCGCTGTAGCGTTGACCCTGCTGCTGCTGCTGCTTCTAGCCCTACATATATCCAATCGATGCTACCTTCTTCGTCCCGAGGACGTGGTCTGCCGGTAGCCCACTCCGAACTACCGCACCCGTAACCGGTACGTTCAGCTTTGCATATCACTTATTCCCCTAATCCAGGCACACAGCCAATAAAGATCTCTGGATGTACTCATTATTTTTAGATCTGGATGCTCTGGTCGGTTTAGGTTCTTTCTATAATATAAACTTCTTCTTTAGGAAAATGAAAATCTATGCCCTTATTTTAAGGTCAATTTGAGGCTGGGTTCGGAAATTAGTACTGCGCATGATTCCGAACCCTGATTTAAGGCTGAGGAGTTTAAAACATGGATTAAGGGCTATTATTGCACATATCAAATAAAAAAAGAATCTGTCACGAAGGAATGCAACCTTTGTGTAAGTCCTAAACCATGAGGATGTCAATTCCTTCAGCAACGCTCTCCACGCCATCTCAGATTTCTGACGCTTGTAACTTTCTCATTCACTTATCAGTTAGAATATGACCTGGGAATTCTTTTGAGGAACATCCATCTACTTCTGCGGGTTTTATACCTTCACGATCGCCAACCGCTCTCAATTACTATCCCCCCCTCATAATACTTGTCACCCAATCCACAGGCCCCCTGGTCTGACACTCTCATTTGCTTAGACCCCGGTATACGAGGTCAAAAAAATCCTCCAAATTTCCCAATTGAGCTTATAAGGTCCTTGCGTGCCCTATCCAAATCTTACGCAGAGCCCGTGCTGAGGTTGCAATATTCTCCAGTTTTGCCCTTGTGGGTGACAAGTATTATTGGGGGGGGGAATAGTATAAGGTCCGTTGAAGGGATGGGGGTGTCGGTCCGAATCACGGTAACGCTTCACGATAGATCATACCTCTATGGCCAAGGGCACATGCAAAGTTAGAATATATGTAATATGTCTAGCAAATAGGCTTAGGCAAACGCCCATTAAGATGCCCTGACTTTGGTATAAAAGAGATAACCTCTGTATTTACATATAATTCCATAAAAGCGCCAAGTCAAGAGTACCCGTTGAAATTTTACAGATAGAACTTCCAATTTCAGCTTAACAGGAACTAACGACTACAAAGCTAACATTATTCCCTGTAGATTATTTCATTAATCCGATGTTCTGATATCACAATTAGAAGGGAAAACAATAGGGAAAACTCACAAGAAGGTAATGGTGACATCTCCTTTGATCTTTGCTCGCAAGACAATCTCCAGCTCCAGGTTAAGATCAAGACGAATTCGGACAGGCCGCGGTTTACCCTCGCTATTCTTCTTTGCCTTCCCCTTCTTCTTACTCTTCGGCTTCGCCTTTTTGCTCTTCCCTTTGCCTTTCGATCGCTCCGGTTCTGGATCCGATTCTTCCTCTTCCTCTTCCTCCGGTTCGGTCTCTGTCGACTCCTCGTCATCCGAGTACTCTTCAACCTCATCCGGCTTCTTTGATTTGGAGTTTCCATCGGGTCGTTCAACGCTTATACTGACTGGCCGTCCACTATCGCCATTTGCTCTAGATAACGAAAAGGCTTGGAGGTTCGTTCGTGGGGCTTTCTTGCTAGAATTTCTGTGGGGCGATTCTGGGCTCTTTAACTTGGTTTTGGTGGTTGATGGTGAAGTCGATTGTTGGAAGCTCGACTTTCTTCGCGATGAGCGCGGTCGCGACCTTGCATTTCGTAACTGCTCGTCATCGTAATCATAATTCTCTGGCTCTTGCGCCCCTGTCCCTTGTTCTTCATTTGGGTCTGCCACCAGAGCGGCTTCAGCTTCCGTATATCCCTCCTCGTCTTCATCTTGCTCGTCATCTTCGTCTGCAACTTGTGACTGGTGGTTCTCTTTAGGGGCGGTTCGTCTTCGTCCCGGTAGCTCTACCTCTCGCACGGATTGTAGCTTTTGGACTGATCTATTGCCCCTCTTAGAGCTATTCTTCCGTCCACCTCGTCTGTATTTGCGACTATCTGACAGGCCGTCTGAATCTGATCGACCGTTCCGAGCGTCGTGCTCCATATCTGGTACATTATCCCCATCTAAAGAATCAAGTTCTCCATTGATATTCTTGGGCTTGCGACCTCCGCGACGGCGGCGCCTGGACGCAGAGTCCGTAGAGTCGCTGTCGTGGCCGCTTTGCGCATCTCTCGATGGATCGGCGACAACTTCAGGAGTCTGATTCGTATCCCCCGCTATCTTCGCATTGTTATCGATTCCAGGGCTTCTAGGGTTGTTCTGGTCCTGCTTGAACGAGCCAAGCTCGTTCTGATCATCCATATTATTAGGTTTTATTGCAATAATATGTAATTGCGTTAGTCTGCAGTATAATTTTGTGAAGAACAAAGGTAGAGAAGTTAAGATAGTAAAGTCAAGAAGCTTCGCCTTGTCACGTTCCGTTTTGGAAACCAAGTTACCAGGGAGAAGTTACGTCATTACGCATAACGAGCAGCCTAATCACGTGCGGGGTTCGCCAGTTCGTCTTATCACTAATACTACACATAGTTTTATGCTTCAGAGGCTTTGTTAATTGCTAACATTTCAGCTATAGGACCTTATTTCCAATTACTGTATGTAGTATATTCTAGGATAATCAGTGGTGCCAAATAGCACGTGATAAGGTACCCTGTCCTGGTCCACGCCGAATGACTGAGCTAGCGCTTTTGAACCCTGGAAATAATATTCTTCCCCAGACGGCAGAAAACTTAGAGTGACATAACGAAAATTGATATCAGAACACTCATTTCTCATATTGCTAGTGTCCGTTGTATCTTGTAACTATTCTTCTCACTGGCGCCATCCCCACGTATAATTGCGCTCCTCGCACGCCGAGCTCAGATGGCAAGTCCTACAACGGCGCTCGTCGAGGTGCCGCAGGGACATGTCAGCATGCCACCATTGACAGAGAAAAAGCCTTTCCAGGAACCACCAGCAGTTGTGACAACACCTTGCGACCCCTGGCCTCGCCCATACTATGTAGAAAATGGCCTGCGACGAGTTGCACCTTATCATTTTACCTATAACACTTTCTGCAAGGAAAGATGGAGGGGAAGAGAACTGCTAGATATATTCTCGAGCGAGTTTCGGGATCGACCGTTAGAATATTACGTATGTTTAACTTTATTTTAATTTTCTATTCTTGGCATAATATATAGAAGGGAACTAACAAAATCAGAAAGAAGCTATAGAGAAAGGCAATGTAGTAGTGAACGGCAAGGCAGTGGCTACCCCACAGCACATAGTCAAGAACGGAGACATAATCTCTCACACCCTCCATCGTCATGAACCACCTGTTACTGCTATGCCAATCGGCATAATCCACGAAGACGACGACATAATTGTCATCAACAAGCCAGCGGGGATCCCTGTTCACCCAGCAGGTCGTTACAACTACAACTCCATTATTGAAATTTTGCGGGCAGAACGAGGGCATGGATGGAATCCCTTGCCATGCAACAGACTGGATAGGCTGACGAGTGGGATTATGTTCATTGGGAAGCATCCTAAAGCAGCAGATGCTCTGACGCAACAAATTATGGCACGGACGGTCAGGAAGGAATACATTGCGCGCGTGAAGGGGAGGTTTCCAGATGGAGAGGTAGTCTGTGATATGCCCATCCTTCAAATATCTCCCAAACTGGGCCTGAATCGTGTTCGTGCGAATGGGAAACCTGCTCGCACAGTTTTTAAGCGACTAGCATATTATCCTCCACGGAATCGACAGAAATCACCGACTGGTGACGAAACTCCTCCAGAGGAGACCACAACTGATCATGAAGGCAAACCGTGGATGAAGTTAGAAGGTTACTCTATAGTCCGCTGCCTTCCCGTAACAGGACGCACCCATCAACTCCGCGTGCATCTCCAGTTTCTCGGTCACCCTATAGCTAATGACCCTATCTATTGCAATCAGCGAGTCTGGGGCATAAATCTCGGCTTTAATGATTCGGACGCTAGCCAACACACAGATGAAGATATAATAACTCGTCTATCTCGGATGGGAAAGGAAGACGTTGCTGACGCAGTAGCGTACCATGACGAGATGGTTGACCAGTACAACAAGAAAAAGGCAGAGAAGATGTCCGGAGAATTATGTGAGGTATGCCAAACACCACTCTACACAGATCCTGGAGAACAGGAGCTTTGTCTTTGGTTACATAGTTTGAGGTACGAGGACGCAGGTGGGAAATGGAGTTACGTTAGCCCGTTACCAGCATGGGCTTTGCCTCCTGAAGGAATGGAGGGACCGCGAGAGGTTGGCGGGATGGAGGAATTAGTTGATGCTGTGAAAGAAGATAATCCGGAGCTCATCTCTGGCGCATCTGGCGCATAGAGGAATTAATGATGAAAGAAGCAATCTATGAGTCTCCAGCAGTACTGTAGGAGCGCTGTGTCATGATGAATCCTACGTATGAAGCGGAACTAAGGATATTCTTATCCCCGTGTTGATTTCGGGGGTGAGTGAGGCGGAGAACCCCTTGTGGGTGATCTAATATATTGCTCTCCTGGGTGATATTCAAGGTGTGCATGAATAGGCGAATACCATACTCAATGGAAAGGGAAGCTACATAGAAAAAAGTTTATCGTCAAGAGAGCTTGAGAGTTTATTGGAAAGAGCTAGATGGCTTGCATGAAATAGATGTCTAAAGTTCTAAAGTATACATTCCCTAGTGGAGAGTCCAAACTTCGTTCGCTTCTGTATTCCTTCTCTGCTTTCCCTGCTTTAGTCTTATTAGCACCTTCTGCTATTTTCATAATAGCAAAGCATCGGTTCTCCACATTCCCAACATGCTCAATATAGCGTAGGTTTTATCGTACTCTAGACGGTAACCGTCTATTGTGGTATGATTAGAATCCCGCGACATGTCTGTCTAGTCTTATCTACAGGTATAGTCTACATGTGACAAATGCACATAATGAGAACGACTCCTCGCACAGAGACCGCTGATGACATTCTACCTCTTATTTGCGAAATGTCATGACAGCATACCGAAAGGTTCCATTCCTATACCCTCTTCTCATGGCACGGAACGCTTGGAGAAATGCGAGGCCGTCTCTACCTTGTGCTACAGCAAACGCCCATAACGAGGCATTTTGAATAAGGGTCCACGAAATATCCCTTATATACGTTATTAAATGAGCCGGGGAGGATCGGCACTGGAATGCTTACCATGTTTTTGAAACGTCTTGGCTGATATCCAAAGGGCTGGCGAAAGTATTTAAGCTAGCCTCTTTTGCAAGATGGACATAATCAGACTGAGTGCAAAGAGGGGGTAGTAGCATTCCATCTTCAAGGGTTAGTATGATATCCAGGTGCAGTGTGTGAGGGTAGTACAACCTTCAATAGGCGCAATATCTTCTTTCATCTGCTCATCTGTCAGTCCTTCGGCCTTGAACCAATCCGCCACTATAAGCTTGCCACCCGGCTTTAGCAGTAGCTCCGCATTCTTAAAGAATAATCTCTTGTCAGGGAGATGACTCATGGCTTCCGAAATCCAGATTGCATCAAAAGTGGTCTCGTTAGGTTCGGAAGTGAAGGAATCACCCATCTTTTCCGCATCCAGCTCAATATACTGCACAGAGCCAGGACCAACTTTCATAGAACCATCAATGAAAATCTCATTACTTTCATTGCCCTCCAGCGTTAATTGCTTTGCAATTTCCACTTGTCGAGGACTAATAGTAATTCCCACTACGTCACACCCATGGTTCTTAGCTAGAAATCTTGTGGTACCTCCTATCCCACATCCGACGTCTAAGACTGTGCTTCCTTTGGGCAATTCGGAGCGATCGAGGAGTAGTTCAATTAACTGGACCTGTGCTTCCTCTTTTGTATCGTTTGGTGACTTGAAGTAGCCGTGATGAATGTGCTCTCCCCTGTTGCACACATTTATTAATATATATTCATTCTAGACCAGATTTGAGTTATGGTATACCATAGAGAGTAATAATAGTCACTTGCTAGCTCATAGTGGTGTCTGATGCGTTCTTTGAGTGCAGTGAAAGAACCGTGGTTCTCTGTAGGCGGTGTTTCATACTGGTCACCAATATCACCACTGACTGGTAAGTCCTTTTCTATTGAATTAGAATCGTCCATTCTCAAAGTTCATATGTAGATATAGAGTTGTAGGCTAACTTAAGCTTATATATGATAACGAAGCTGCAATTGATGAATGTTGCCCTATGATGTAGGTGGCGGTTGTTACTTGTGTTACAAGATCGCTTCCCACGCAAGCTTGGCAAGTGTATTTCAATATGGTCACTATGACAACATTTCTTCCGTGTCGCAGCGTAGTAGCGTGAGAAGAAAGGTAAAGGTTGATTAGCTTCTACTTTGTAGTCCGTAGTACAGCAAATTATGGGAATATAGGCCTTACGCCTTCTTAAGCATGAACCCGATCAACTCAATATAGAGCCTTTTTGACAGGAGGTTAAAACGTTATCTATTTATCCAAGCGCATAACTTAACAACATAAAAATCGGTATCATTCATTGACTGGACCTCGAAATCAAAGTTTCTCATGCCGTGTTTCCTCTCCGGGAAACTTCCCGTGCCTTCCCTCGCCCTTACTGAATCTTGTTGCTCCTGCTACACTCTCAGTGGTAATGACCTTGACACCTTCATCATACTCATGTGAAAGAGCATCCTCAAAGGACGTGGCGTTATAAGCAGCATAGTAACAAGAGGTGCGGTCAGTGTTCATACAATTCTGAGGGAACTGGACGAGGAGCTCTGCAATTTTATATGCCTCCTCCAGAGCCTTTCCTTCTGGCACCACCCTATTTGCCAAACCCATCGTGAGAGCCTCCTGGGCCCCCACAGGCCTTCCAGTTAGAATCATATCTAAGGCCCGGCCCAATCCCACGATTGCCTGTAAACGGACCGTCCCACCATCAATGAGTGGGACGCCAAATCGCCGACAGAATACTCCGAATACGGTAGTTTCTTCCGCAACTCGGATATCTGCTATGAGACTGAGTTCTAGTCCACCTGCGACAGCATATCCAGATACCGCCGCTATGACCGGCTTACGGATCTGCATACGAGAGGGGCCTGTTGGGCCCATGTTGCGACCTTGAACTCGTTCATGTGAGCCTACACGAGGACCGCTGTAACTATCGCCGGCAGTCTGCAGCGTGGCCACTTCATGAAGATCGAACCCGGCACAGAAGTTGCCGTGCTCTCCATGGAAGATGCATACCTTCTGGGTATCATCATCCTCGAACGCTAGAAAGGCATCTCTAAGCTTTTGAGCGGTTGGGCCGTCAACAGCATTTCTTCTGTGGGCCCTATTAATTGAAATGGTTGTAATGCCATTTGCGGTTTTTCTAACTAGAACTGCATCGGCATCAGCGCCCTGGTTAGGCCCAGCGGGCCCAGAGGATGTCATATCGAGAATATGTGTTACGGTATATAATTGAGCTTCCGGAAAATGTTCACAGAGATGGCAGTTGATGTTTAAAGCCCTTTTCGAGTGGTCTATCACAGGGCGTACAGGGCGTACATACTACCGAGGTGTTGACTTTGTCCTCTGTAAGAGCCCCTCTCTATGCAGCCGGAGCAACAGAGGCTACCAATGACTAGATGTAGCTACAAGGTTCTTTATTATGAGGCTGTTTACGCCAAATTATTATGAATGAAAAAGTACGAGCTCTAACTCATGTTGATGGGATTGCTGTGGGGGTGGGGTGCTTCAGCTCATGCGTCATTATATAATAAAAGCGAGGATAACCCTCAGGTAATCAAGCCTTGTCTCTGGCTTTATTATATGACAATTGCGACGGGTTGGTCTCGTTATTGGTTCCCCAATATGACTCTACTTTCTTCTTCTTCATTAGCCTACTTCTCAGTTCGATAGCCTATTCAGACTCCGCGAGCGTATTTGATTAATTGAGGTGGCTTGGCTAAATTTCAAGTACTAAATAATAATACTGCCATGGAAGTGTTATTATCTTATTAGCGCGTTATCGTAACCTCCCACACTAACCATTACTCTGGAAGTTCGGAGCAAGTAATAGTGTGAATTGATATAGTTGTTTAGGGTTTTAAACTAAGAGGCGTCCTATGAAGAGGTATTCAATAACCCTTAAATACAACCCTGATACTGACGAGAATCTAAGTTATTTCGAAGATCTACGTAACGGAGTCTTCATATTCATGCAAAGCTCTGTCAAGAGATAGGTTCAGTAGATGCAAAATCATGCAAAATCGCATTTAGTTTGTGTTTCTCCCTAATTCGGCTAGAACAGGTGACAACTACTCTTTTTGTCTCGTGCTCCATTAATCGCAGTGGCTCGAACATAAAAATATATTATCCATTCATTATACCTTGGGTATCAAATGCTGGCAACAGCACATACCACTATATTAAAGTTATTCCTAAAGTTGAGCAACATAAAGTGTATTAAATCAGTTCGATATATAATAGAATATTTAGTAAGTCAATTACGGATTTTATAAACACAAAAAAATAGAAACCAGCAGCTTATACATTTTTAGCTATATACTTTGAAGTTATGGCTTATGAAGAAGTAGAGACATAGGTTACAAAGATCTCAGCTATTAACCATCAGTTTTTCAGACATTTAGTTTAGTTTATATACTACTAAATTATGGTAAGCCTGTATGCCACTGCTAGAATTTAGACATTATTATCCATCCGTGCTTAGTAATCAGCCACAGGTCATTGCTGAGGATAGTAATACTATTCTTGACCATAGTCTTTACTGGGGTAAGGATAAAATAATCTCTTTTTCTTTTCTTTATAATTGTAGGCTATTCTCACACTTTATAGATGAAGATTGATCTGTGGCTATAGGCTATGAATTATAACAGTAAGTATATAACATAGCCGGATGACTTTATACTTAAGCGTTAGCTTGGCAATCCACGCTTCAAAAACGATAGGCTAGAGATAGTTGAACTTTTCTCTAATAGTCCTCGAAATTGTATTAGAAGAAAGTAAATTACTGTTTTATCTTCTTTCTTCTCGACCAGTTCTTTATCTGTCTATATATTTGGATGACTAAGTTATTGTATTGTTAGTCTTGCATATACCAAGATGCGTTTGATCTTAGCTAGACTTCTATAGAGATACGATATATGTTTAGCAGAGGACAGCGAAGGCTAAGATGAAAGAAGTAATAACTATATATTATGGGATAAATCCCCTTTAGATGTACACTTTTCTCCACGGAGATTTAGGCAGGATGGTAGTAAAATGGAGACAGTTAATTGAGGGCTTGGGAATAGACTATTGACGGTGGAAACTCATTCGGTCTGTAATCGGGATGTTTCATTATGTGCGTTTTATCACTTAAACTAAATTGTCAACTCGGAAGTTAGTAATCACATCTAAATATATCATCAGCAATTCAAAAACGTTAACCATTTTATTGAAGCATAGTTAGACTTGATCTTTATCATATCTCCGGAAGGCGCCGATTCAGGATGCAAGGTCAGTTATGGCAACCGAACTGCCTCGGCATCGCTTTCCCCCCACCAACTTTGTGGGAGCAATTCTTCAACCGATGATTGCCGATCAATTCCACGTGATGTCATTAACGAAGTTTAAACGTCAACCAAAGCTTGAGCTTCAGGTACATTGTTTGCTAAATTAACCGCTCAAAAATCGGCCACCTCTAAGTCTAATTGATTATCACATAATATCCATCACTTATTGTTGACTTTTACGGGTAACCTCGCTTCTCGAGACAAGCAGTCTGTGTAGACCATTCTACACAATACGCTCGGAACAACTTTCTCCTAAACCCAGACTTTGTTGCACCCTAATCTTCTGTAAAGCCACAGTCATGAATGCTCTAAAATCTATTCGGCCAATTGCTTCCCGTTTTAGACCTTCAGCTCTTCCAACTATTGTTGCCCGTCCTTTGTCCACCCGTTCATATGAGCTCGTCCAAGTCACAGAGCCTAAGCCTGGAGTCGGTCAAAGTAAACCTTCTTGCCGTTTCCCCTTCAGGATAATTCTTATATTAACTCTCTCCCAGTAACACTAAATCGCCCTAAAGCACTCAATGCGCTCTCAACTCCCCTAATCACGGAGCTTAACTCAGCTCTTGAGGATCTTGATAAATCTCAAGATATTTCAGTCATAGTCCTTACTGGTTCAGAGAAAGCGTTCGCTGCAGGTGCTGATATCAAGGAGATGGCCCCATTAACTTTTTCAGAAGCGTATACGAAATCATTCATTGAGTCTTGGTCGAACTTAACAACTGTTGTCAAGAAGCCAATTATAGCCGCTGTATCTGGTCATGCTCTTGGGGGAGGTTGCGAATTGGCCTTGATGTGTGATGTGCTATATTGTACTGAAAATGCCAACTTCGGTCAACCAGAGATTAGGCTAGGAACTATCCCTGGAGCTGGTGGCAGTCAGAGGCTCACAAGAGCTATTGGCAAGGCAAGAGCAATGGAACTGATCCTAACAGGAAAGAGCTTTACTGGGAAGGAAGCAGGAAGCTGGGGTGTTGCCGCTAGGACGTTTGGAAGCTACGATGAACTTATCGAAGGAACTCTTAAGACAGCAGAGACGATTGCCGGATATTCAAAGGTCGCTGTCATGGCAGCTAAGGAAGTGGTCAACAAGAGTCAAGATTTACCTCTACGAGATGGAGTAGAATATGAGAGAAGGGTGTTCCATAGCTTGTTTGGAAGCGAGGACCAAAAGATCGGCATGAAGGCGTTTGCAGAGAAGCAGAAGCCACAATGGACTCATAAATAGTGTAGTTATTTTATGAGAAAAGCGCGAGAAAAAGTACTGGTACGAATAATTCATTGATAGAAGCATTATTTTTACATTCTTCCTGTAAACTCAAAAGCTAATTTACATTTCATAATATTCAGTTGATCACAGATCTGGATCACCGTGTATCCAGCCTCTCTGGAATGCCCCAGGAATAAGAGCTGCGGCATACATAACTTGCGTAATTGGACGTAACTCGTCTGGAGTAGCTGCGAGTGCCATCTCCCACTTCTTGATTAAGTCTTGTGCATACCCAGTTAAAACATCATCCGCTCCAGCTGAACATTTAATGCCCATGCATGCGCCAAAATCTCGAAACGCAAGTCGATAATGATGAAGCTCACGTAAATGTGTTCCCCCGCTAAACAAATTACTGACTTGTTTCAAGCACTGACGTTGAAGATCTGCTGCCCATTCTTCTTTATCCCAGAGCCAATGTGCCGACCACAAACTCATGCCTAGGTCTAGCATATCAGTAGATACGAACTTCTTTCCCTTCCGCTCCATGACTCTTTGATAATCGTGAATCTCATCATCCAGAGCAGGGTCATCCTTCTGTGCAGAAGCTTTTAAAATCTTCATCGTAATATATCCATCAATTGGATCCAAGTTGCCTTGGCTTGCGACCAAAGGTTTAGACATGTCCATGGCAATCTTCCACACCATTCTTGGATGACCCGTATCTTTTCCTACAAAGAAAGGATCATGTATTGCTTTTGCTAGTTGAATGGCCTGTGTGTTGTATAATGGCTCTTTGGTAGCAACACTCAGTCGGTTGAGGGCAAACATCCACAATGTCAAATAGTGGTGATACTGTCCATCTCCATCTGGACCCGATGCCTCCTCTTTGCCTATCCTCAATCCTCCTCCAAGCGGATTTTCATCTGTTGCTCCAGGTAATCGAGATTTACCATCTCGCGTATGACCTTGAATATCATGGACTGTTTCGACAAGTTTCTTGGCCATACTGATATATTTGTCCTCGCCTGTCTCTTTATTAAGAGTGATAAAGTTAACAACACCAAAAGCATCTGTCCAGAGATATCGACCTTTGAATCCTCCTGCCTTCGGTGGAGGTGTCCAAGATTCTGTGTCTCCAACATTTACAGGAAGTGGACCGTAAACATAGTCCATAGCCCCTTTAAAAGAGGTCAAATCCGTAGCTGAAGAGCTCATGGTTTGCGGAGCGATTCCCACTTTTACAAAGTTATTGTAACCGTTAACTTTTACAAGACGGTAATATAAGATATTCTATCAGTCCGTTAGGTTTTGATGATCACAAGCTGAAGAGGTCCTAATAATCTTATTCTGCTGACCGGCTTCCGGCTCCCTGCTTTGTTGCAAAGACCAAGTCTAAACATCAACTTAACCCTCCCCTAATAATATCAGATCCTTCAAAAACCTATATTACTTATCATGTTCTATTGCCATTTGACAATGAATGATTGAGGAGAGCTTTATATCCATACGTCATGTCACGTGTCGTGGTGGCGCTCTGAAATAACTGCTGTATTCGATATCCAATTGAATTTCTGAATTACGATTTGATGTCCAATCATCCTTTCATATCAGCAAACGACATCATAGAAGACCACTTATGATTGCCCGATCCAGTAATGTCACGTCACAAAATTCAGGGTACCATATCTTCTGAATTGACATCACTTATATCTACCTAGTCAAATTATCCGCTATTATGGAGAATGTTCAAATCTTTGAATATTTTCAATGTGAAACAGCGAACAGCCACAAAATTTCCTTTGATTTCTAAGATGGCTCAGTTAGGCCCAGGAAGAATTAAGGAGGCTGTTACTCCTCTACCACCGATAACAGACAGATCTTTTCAGAGCCACTTCGACTTTCTGAGCTCGAGTCGAGTTGTTCTCATTGGCGATGCTAGCCATGGGACCTCAGAGTTCTATTACGCTCGAGCTGAAATAACAAAACACTTAATTACCAAGGGATTCAAGACCGTTGCTCTGGAGGCTGACTGGCCCGATGCAGAGTGCATTGATCGATATGTGAGACAGCGCCCAGGACCAAGAACGGGACTCGACAAGGGGGAATCTACAGGAGACGCATTTCAGAGATTTCCGACCTGGATGTGGAGAAATGCCGAAATGCAAGAGTTTGTGCATTGGCTTCGCGACTACAACTCGAATTTGCCTCCCAATGAAAGAGTTGGCGTCTACGGATTGGACTTGTACAGTCTTGGAGCATCAATGTATGCGGTGATTAGATATCTGGATAGCGTCGATCCGGAGCTTGCGCAAGTTGCTCGTCGAAGATATGCGTGTCTAGAGCCCTGGCTCGAAGAGCCATCAGACTATGGGCTTGCGCATCGCATGATGAAAGACTTTGAGAGCTGCGAACACCATGTGATGGCAATGCTTAAAGACCTCCTCAAAATGCGCCTCGAATATTCCTCCATTCACGGTGACGGCGAGGAATTTCACAGTGCTGAACAAAACGCTCGGTTGATAGCTGATGCAGAATATTATTATCGGTCAATCTATCGGGCTGATACATCTAGCTGGAATCTTCGAGATTCCCACATGTTCGAGACTCTAAAGAGGTTACTTACTTTCCGTGGAGGGAAAGCTGTGGTTTGGGCTCATAACAGCCACTGTGGCGATGCGCGGCATACTGGTATGAAGTATAGAGGGGAGTTGAATATCGGACAGCTGTGTAGGACTGAGTGGAAAGATGATGTTGCCATCGTTGGCACGGGCACTCATACCGGCACTGTAGCAGCCGCAGATCACTGGGATGGAGACATGCAAGTTATGAATGTTAAACCTTCGCGAAAGGATAGTTGGGAGCGACAAGCGCATGATACGGGAATCCCAAGCTTTGTACTTGATATCCACGATGAGGAAAAAGTCGACGATGAGTTGTACGAGTATCTGTGCGAAAACAAACTTGAACGCTTCATTGGGGTTATCTATCGTCCAGATACGGAGAGGGCGAGCCATTACAACGAGGCGTCTTTGGGCAGGCAATTTGATGCATTCGTATGGTTTGATGAGACTAGTGCTGTTAAACCATTAGAGAAGAAGCAACCTCACACTCCTATGGTATTTGGCGAGACATATCCTTTTGGGTTGTAGTTACTAGTGAGGAGTGTCGATGTAGAAGGAAAAAATTGCCGTTTTCTTTGGTACGGAACTTCCTATAAAAAATTAATTCTCTACAATATCATGTCCTTGCTCTCTCATGAGCAAAGTAAATGTAAACTAGACAGTTAAAAACAGACGATACCTCCAGTACTCAATATTAATTATACCGCTCCTCATTATCTATTATCATGCGTAGTGACTATATCATGCGCGTAAATATGTCTCTGCATCAAAATGAAAATGAAAGTTCAAGACAAATTGAACCACCTTTTAAAGATAATTTGGAATGCAAGATTAGTTAAAATCCTCTCTTTGCCAACTCAGACTCAGTCCATTCCCAAAGCTTTCTCCCGTAATCTACGTTTTGAGACCATGTGTTTTTCTGTTGCAGCTTTCCCACAGGCGTGTAGAATCCTCCGTTTTTCAAGTCCTCCTTCTTCACGTAGGCTGAAAGCCATAGCTGGTTCAATGCCACTGTCTGGATATCGTCGAAGATGAATGGCGAAAAGAGTTTTATTGCCCAGCGGGAAAAAGCGCTGTTTTGTAACGTATCGGTATATAAATCTGTCTTGACGCTACCTGGATGAAGAGACACGGACATTATAGATGGGTACCGACGTGTAAGCTCGGCTGCAAATAACACATTGGCGGCCTTGGAAGCTCCATACCGCTCCCATGGCCCGGCGAGGGAGAGCTTTTCAGTTGACACGAACAAGTCAAATTCAGGTGCAAAGACAAAACCATTTGATGAGACGGCAACAACGCGCACATCGGAATTGTCCTCTGCTTCAGTCGATAGGAGAAGAGGTAGTAGAAGTTTTGTAAGGGGGAAGTGGCCGACGTGGTTGGTACCCAGTTGGATCTCAAAGCCATCGGGCGTCTTTCCAGGTGGTACTGCCATAATACCCGCATTTAGAATTAATGTATCAAGCCGGGTTGTGGATCTCTTGACAATTTCCGCAGCCGCTTTGATAGAAGGAAGGGAGGCGAGATCTAGTTGGAGAAACTCAATACAGTCGGCAGATGGTACTTGAGACTTAATTGAGGCAATAGCATCATTGGCTTTAGACTCAGTCCGCGCGGCGAGGAAGATTTTGGAAGGGTTGTGCTTCGCCAGTTGGAGGACTGTCTCTTTTCCAATTCCAGCATTTCTATTGATGATCAGAGCTCAATCTTCACCATGCCCGGGAACTTACCCGCCGGTCACTAAGATTACTTTTCCAGCAAGACTCTTTATGTCACTAGAAGGGTTAAGTTTGTTACTAAACGGCGCCATCTTAAGGATGATCGTATATATAAGTCTCAAATGAATTTCAAGGTCAAATAAAGTAGGAGTTGGTGATCGTGAACAGAGGGCTCTTTAATCGTAATAATAAAAAAAAGTATATAGATGGTAGGTCATGAGGCCTTCCTTCTACGAGAACCCTCATCTTTATATATACTCAGTACTCGAAATATTGTGTGCTTGATCTTAATTTTAGTGGTGTCCACTACAATCCGGATACATGGGTGGATTGGGTGGGCAGATTGCATCTTCTCAGTGCACGGCAATCGTCGTAAAGAGAATATCCGGCTTGCCAATACAACACTATTCGCCTTCACACAGCATTCCATATAAATATTGTAAATCAGGGCCGATGTGGCGAGGTTATATCAGCATAGGATGTTACCCAATGAAGGTATTCCAAACACGATACAGCCAATCAAGTGGCCGGTTTTGCGTCTCATTGTGTGCCGACGAGGCTGGTACCTTCCCCCAAGTGGCGCCAACTATCGGTATTACTGAGACCGATGGTCCCCGCAATGCGAGTTTCAAGATAAGGGGCTTGGTGCTAAAACGAATAAATACTTGCAGCAACTGGTGTGTGATACACCCTGATCTTGTCTTTTGATGGTATGAATAAGCATTCGAAGAAGATAGTAGGATTGAAAACTTTCAAGTGACTATCCATTCCGAACTTTGTCACCGTTACCTCACCATGTCGTCAAGACTCTTGTATGCTGCTGGGCAAATCTTATTGATTCCATTTGACAGGCCGGAGAAGGGGTGTAACATGGTCGAAATCGCACCAGTAAATCCAATCATTATCCTTCTCAGATCAAAGACAACAGCCCTTATGTGGTATAATGAACTCTCTGATTATGGGATGTATCATCGACTATAATCATTAAGAATGGCATCCCCCCTCAACCATCAAGGTATTGTATCTCTTTTTGATCTCGAGCTTATTGGATTGGCTCCGGCTCGAAGCTAGCACGTGATAAATACGTAGCTTCTACGACAGACCTGTACTGATTGGATGTGGCCGGTTACTATAGAAGGCTAGGAGTAACAGCGACACGCCATTTTGTACTTATACATTCCACGGCAACCTCTTACAGCCTAGGCAATGGTAATGCAGCGGACTCTGTTGGCTACTATTAGGTGCTATCTTACCTAATGCTCTTGCATGTGGCTAATGCACACAACGCCGCAGCCAATAGATCCCTCTATCGCATGTACCCTCTTCATGATGCGGTTGATGTGTAATCGCGGGGGGTGGGTACTAATCCTCTTAGGAAGATCAGACTATATTTTGTAGCACAAAAGATCGCGTCTCAATTTCTAGTGGTAAATGAATGGTATGAATGCGAGCAAGCTTAATAATATCGTCCAAGAGGGCATTCGCAGCCGTTTATATCCCGTATCCTCGAGGGTCTCAGGACTGGGACAACCCGCACGTATACCAGGAGCTGCGAGAGAGCCACGACGACCGCTTTCAGCCTTATCAAGTCAGGTGAACAGTCGGCCTCGACATCAGCCAACAGCTAGCCTTCTGTACACTGCTCAGCAGACAAGGAGGACAAATATGAGCTACCGTGTTCCTATTGAGCTTCAGGCCGTCGATGCGCCCCTCACGGCGTCAGCAACCTTCCTTGTTCTCACGGTCAATGACACCCCCGACTCGATCAAGAAGGTACGCTCAGTGCTGGCTAGCGTTGATGACTTGTCGAAGAACGTATCTATCCGGGATCTCAGTGCGTCATTTGCCTGCACGGCTGCAATTGGAAGTGACATCTGGGATCGTCTCATAGCCGGCCCTAGACCGGCAGAGCTTCATCCTTTCCGCGAATTCAAAGGCGCAAAGCACACTGCTATCTCAACCCCCGGCGATCTACTTTTCCATATTCGCTCTGAACGTAGAGATCTATGCTTTGAATTTGAACGTCAGTTGCTAGATCTCTTAGGAGACTCGGTAAAAGTCATCGATGCCACTGTCGGTTTCCGCTACTTCGATGTACGCGACCTGCTTGGATTTGTCGATGGTACTGCCAACCCTGTCGGTGCTGCTGTTCGGGCCTCGATTCTTGTAGATGATAAAGATGCAGCAGCTGTCGGTGGCAGCTACATTGTCGTACAGAAGTACGTGCATGATCTTAAAGCATGGCGTGCCTTCAAGACTGAACAGCAGGAAGAAGTTATTGGCCGCACGAAGATAGACAACATTGAGCTTGATGATGCAGAGCCTCAACAACAGAAGTCACATAAGACTCTCGCGACTATCGAAGATGAAGACGGAAATGAGCATTCTATTCTTCGTGATAACATGCCTTTTGGCAGCCCTGGATCGGGCGAGTATGGGACATACTTTATTGGATACTCGAAAGAGTTGTGGGTTATCGAAAAGATGTTAGAGCGCATGTTTATTGGTGATCCACCTGGACTTCACGACCGGATTCTTGATGTTTCAAGGCCGCTGACTGGTACGACGTTCTTCGCTCCATCAGCGAGCTTGTTGGCTAGCCTTGATTCAGATTGATGTGACCAACAATTTGAAGATATCTGGCCAGTCATGAGGCTCTAGCCTTGCACAGGGATATTCTAATTGTGCACATATTGAGTATTACTTAGAAGAGCATATACACCGCTTTTAATCTGACTACTTCGATAAACAAATCTAAAAATCTTTGAGATCCGGTGACATTATTGTATTAGCGTTAAACTCCAGACGGTACATTTACGTCATGTTAGACTCAGTATTGTCGAGCAAAGTCTCTTTAGTAAACTTTGTCAAAGACATCATCTTGATGCATTGCCTGTGAGATTGAATGTTCCTGGCTTTTATCCATTCTTCAAATGCTTGATAGATATTGGTGACGGTATGTGATAATCTAGAATTGGCTCGAGTTGTCTATCTCACCCTCTTACAAGAGCTGTTCCCATTTAACCTTAAACTATAAATGTTCTAATTTGAGTTCTAGTTTTACGATACATGTTCAATATAAATTATTTTATTTAAAAACACGAAGAGAAAGTCAAGGAGAAATTAGTGAAGCAAAAACTATGACCCTTTCATAGTCGAATGCTTTGTTTTCGGGAATATTGCGGATGTGGGCTCCTACACACCAAATCTATCGATGACTGATAGTAAAGTTAGATAAGAGATATGATTTTTAGACCGACTATTCGGGTACTTCGAAGGACTTATCCTTCTCTATTTCATTTAACTATATGACCATCATCTAAAGAACTCCGCAGAAATACTTTTACAGCAAAAACCATTTCGATAAACTTCATAATGCCTTACCGATTCCATTCGACATAAGATTCTAGATGAGGAATTGTTTAGGCCTGAGCTAAAGGCACCGGCAGTTTATCTATGGGCACCGGGCAATGTCAATGCCGCAGCGCACAAGGACATTACAACATAAAATCAGCTTTATCTTAACCTCAAATTTAGTTTCAGAGTTAATTGATAGTATTAAATGCAGGAAATGCATTTAATAAAAATAATAATTGATGTTGTAATCGTGTCATTGTGCATAGAATCCATGACGGTACTTTGACGTGCTAACCAGATTTGGGCATTGATACCTATCCATGCCTGAGGCTTGAAATTTGCTAACAAATTCCGGTGCCCATAGATAAAGTGCCAGTGCCTTTAGCTCAGGCCATTGTTTATGGGATATAGTGGGAGGCTGACTCTACTAGCTCCTGTAAGCCAGCCCGGCTATGAGTAGACGACATTGCGATTAACTAGCCTACTTTGCATTAGCCATTAAGCTATCGAAGAGTTATGCCAATTAAAGCGAGCTATTGGCCTATCAGTCTCGGAAAGCTAACTTATTACGGTCTAGACTATTTACAGCGTCTCATACGGCTACCGTAGGCGTAAGGTGACGGCCCTCGATTCAATCAACCTCGACTCAAAAATAAAGTATGAGCACCTATGTCCTTTGAGTGCGAAATTCCCAAGTAACTATTTACGAGGATTGACCTATCTAAGTTGAGCTTAAACACTCCATGAGCAGTGATTTAAGTGTCTTTCTCCTCCTGATTTTATGCATTGGGAAGAGAAATGGTCCGCTCTGTAAGTCGGAGTCGGGGCTGCCAGCGTTGTGCAAGTCGCAAGATTAAAGTATGATAATCCCCTGCCACAGGTCCTTGATTATTTATCATGCCAATAACAACTTGTCAACAGTGCGATGAAACTGCGCCCCATTGCCTTAGATGCCAACGAGCTAAGAAGCCTTGTCCAGGGGTATTTAAGGGCCTTTTCATGGTCCACACCGTGATAAAAGACCCAAAACCGACCCCAGTATCTTTAGCTACTCCCTCAAAGAATCCCATACAGCTTACAGATGGCAGTCGCCTATCACATTATCAGCCGTCACTGTGTTTCATGAATCAACACTATTTTCTCTGCCATTTCATATCATCATTCAATGAATCCGCATCCAAGAATATCCAGCACCACTCATGGATGACCTACTTGTTCGATTATCTATCGGACTCCGGTACGGTTACCTATGCTATCCGGGCTGCCATTCTAGCATTCTATGGCACTGGAAATGGAGATATGGATGTTATCCGCGAAGCTGATCATTGGAATCTTCTTGCTCTCCAAGCACAGCGTGCTGTGGTTGCTCGAACCTTGACACCAAGCAAAGCCATCAGTCATATCCCCACTTTAGATGAAATCTGCGCTACTTTGATGCTGCTTTATTACGAGCTGATCCGACCGAGTACAATCGGCAGTTGGCTGGGGCATTTACGCGGACTTAGCCAGATGGTATTGTTGCTGGGCCCGTACAACTGTCAATCAGGGGTGTCGCTCTTATTTCTTCGCACAGTAAGACAGTTAATGGTATGCATCTTCTCTGCTCCTCCTTCTCCCTCTCCCCATCGGAAAAGAATGTTGTCAAGCTAACGCCTTAATAGGCGTACTATTCTATATGGACAGAGAAACCGTCTTTTCTCGCTACAGAAGAATGGACGACCATTCCATTTGCACAAAGCGGTATGACTGCATCCGATGACCTTGTGAATGTATTACTTTCCATTCCATCTTTAATGGAACTTCCTAAAGATAAAGATGCGTCTTCAAAAGGCACGACGCCAGATTCGAATAAAATGGAGAATACTCTGCAACTACTGAGCAAAACCATATTGGAAAGTGAACAACGCCAGAAGCAAGATGCCGACCAAGGTCCATATTCCCTAGATAATCATTCTTCGTCCTAATTGCTAACCGACTAATCTTATGCGTACAGAATATGAAAGCTGGTCTCCTACAGGCGGAGATTTCTGTACCGTCATTCCACGCCCAGCTTGGCAGGCATCTCGAGTTTTGTTGGCACATGTATCCAGTCTGCAGAGCACTCCGTCATCAGAGGCCTTTTCAGAACAAGAGATGATACAATACTGTAGCTCTATACTCGAATTCTCGGTTCCAATATGTCGAACCTCTATAAATAGTATAAATGTCGGAGCCTGTATACAACTGGTATTTCCCTTAGAGGTTGTAGTCAAATACAGCCCACTGGATGAACAACGTAACGAGGCTCGGGATCTGTTAGACTTTTTGGGGTGGAAGAAGGTGAATGGATGTATAAGAACTGTATAATATACACAATAATTCACGTAATAATCATTTGAAGAGAAATTGGTTCAATCTATACTGTCTGGTTTTACTCTTAATCACGAGTACAACAACCATATCCAGCTTTAGGCCTCGGGTATTATCATTGTCAGTTTTCAGGTCGCCGTTTAATACCATGATGGGTTAGCTTTCCGAAAGGAGGCGTGTTCCTTCCGGCCGTAATAAGATATGCATTATGTGTTCAGTGCAAAAGTGAGCAGTTAGTAATACAAACCAACAGAGTCTTATATGCTACAATTGCCAGTCCAGAACTCTCATCTTTTCATCATTCTTAAGCCACCTACTCACAACAGTTTTACTTGATTCTGTATTTCTCATTTTACTTACCACTTAAATACTCAATTCCCACTCGAACATGGCAACCACAACAGGAAGTTGTTGGTGCGGTGAGTGTACTTACTCTTACACCGGCCAGCCCGCTGTCAAGGTATTCTCCCCAACCTTCATCCAAGCCCACGAATTTCCATCTCACATCATTTACTTAGGCCCTCTGCCATTGTCTCAGCTGCCGAAAGGTCTGTGGTAGCACGAATACTGTGAACTACGCTGTGCCAAGTGCAAACTTCAGCGTTACCAAAGGAACACCTCAGAAATTCTCGAAGGAGCATGAATTCGGAATGACCTTGACAGTGTTCTTCTGCCCTAAATGCGGGACTACGGTGTGGAAGGAGGCTACAGGCGATGTGTTCAAGGGGTTGAAACTCGTTCAGGCCGGGACACTAGATGACAAAACATTGCTGAATGATGAGGTTAAATTGGAATTTTATACTACGGAGAGGGTTCCATGGTTGCATGCTCTTGAAGGAGCTACTCAAGCACAACTCTTCTCATAAGAGGCTCTGTATGACAGCTAGAAATCTATTTCCAATCAATTGAGCCTCTTTGTTTAATGAGTATATCCACATGAAGTGGCCTCCCCCATCCGTCATATCATATTCAAGAAGCAAAGCCGAGATTGTGCCTTATGCTGCTTTCTCTTTAATTTTATGTATTTCCTCGACCTGGCCTAAGTCTGCGATTGTTAGACACAGACAAGATATGCTTTACAGAGTTTCCAAGGCTCTAAAATTCATTTTGTATTTTTAAATTCCCATTTCACAACCAGATGATGGAATGCTTCATGACGGGTAAGGCAAAGGTGAGCTTCCACTCTGTCCTGCTGTCTTTTTGGAGACTCTAGATACTTTTACTAAGGCTAGCATACTTCAATTACGGGCATATCACCGGTACATTTCGGAGTTTATCTAATTGGAAGAATGCGTGTATCCTTTTCGTTGCTTTATCTTATCGATTAATAGCAAAACTTCCAATTTACGCCCGCTAATGCTTTAGTATGCTTGCTCTCAACCCAAAGACATGATTACAGCAATCCTAAGATGCGTTGATAGTGTTACTTCCCTCCACGAACCATGCCTTGCAAATTTACTGGAACTAATCATTATGTCCACAAATGCTCAAGATTTTCGGCACTAGAAAGCCTCCTCAAGAGTCTTCTCTGTTTCTGGACTGAAACGAGACATCTTCATGCAATACTTGAGCCAGCGAGGAAGTCAAAGCTATCATCGCTGCTCACCGTGCCAGGTCTCTTATGCTCCTCTTCTTCTTCGAGTTTCTCACTCACAGCTCCATATATTTCCACCCCACCAGATCTTCTCTCCCGCCGCGCCACTTCTACCTCCTCCAAAGCGAGCTTTGGCTCATCGCCCATGACGTTTCTGCGATGCCACTCACCAACGAACATGCCTTCCGGATCAGCTCTTTCCCGAATTTCTCGCCATTCCTCAATATCTTCACCGTAATACTTCTCAATTTCTTGGCCTGTCACTACAAAGTTCTTGGCCCAGTGCGGACGTCCACCCAGTTCTTTCATCAAGTATTCAAATCCTTCGTAGTATCGGTTGAGGCAGGGCGGGTCGCTATCATATGGCCGATAGAGCGTGGCATTCAAGTATAACGTAGGTCCATCTTTTTCGGTTGGATCAAGGTGAGGTCTAGGCATTTTGCTTGTGGTAGTATCCGTAACACGCACCTCAACAGGAGCATGGACCCAAAGGTCATCTGCGGAGAATGGGATATTATGTGGAACGTAATCTGGGTCCTCCGGAGTAAGGTGGTTAAGCCATGAGCTAAGCCTCCGGAGAGCCTCCGGACCCTTGTGCAGAGGAATAGCCCACTCGTTGACATATTGAGAATAAAGACAGTTCATTAAAAGTGCTTGACGAGATGGTTGGATGGCAGAAGTAGTGCTTCCATTGGGAAATCCATACTGCATTCCAAAAACGAACCATTCGATCCACGGTAGCGTACTAGGTATGAATTGCGCAAGGTATAGAAGGTTATGGTAAACCGTGTAACCAAGCCAGGCATCGTAGTAGGAATTTGGTGGTGGAGTTTCAGGAAGATCAGTCTTGTCTGCCTGCCAAACTACAGCACGGCGTGTGTAGGGGTACCACCAGACTCGGACAAACTCAGCCTGTGTGAAAAGCCCATTATTCCAAGCTTTAAACATCTGGATATCGGCATCAATAGTCTGTTTCCAGGAAAGCGTGAAGGCGGGCACTGCCTGAAAAGTGATTTCCGTGATTATACCCAGAGCTCCAAGGGAGATGAGGGATGCTCGGAAGAGATCGAGATTCTTGTCAGGAGAGCAGTAGACCGTCCTACCATTTGCGAGAGTGATCTTCAAGGACTTAATGGACGTGGACATGATACCATGGCGCAATGTACTCCCATGTGTTCCCGTAGCAATTGCACCCGCAATCGATTGAGAGTTGATACTGCCCAGGTTTGGCATGGCAAGGCCGAGTTTTTCAAGCTCTTCACAAAGCGTATATAAGCGTATTCCAGCTTGCATGGTCACCACACCCCTCCTCTTGTCCACCGAGAGAATCTTGTTGAAATTGTCCAGGTTCACGAGCCAGCTCGATGTGCAGGTGATGTCGGAGGGTGAATGGCCGCATCCTACTATGGTGACCCGTCTTCGACATCTTCGTGCAAGGTTTACAACCTTCTCGATCTCCTCAAGAGATTCGGGCTGGATGTACAGCTCCGGACGAGAGTGGAATGTCCTTGCCCAGGTAGACAACGTATGATTCGAAACTGCTCGGAAAGGAACCGAATCATCCAACTCCTTCAGCGCAGCGACAATAGCAGGATCCATTGTTCGCGGTGGTTGGAAACCACGTTGGGTTTGGGGAAAAGGTACCTGTTGCGCCCAAAGTTTCTTATCAGTCAAAAAAGCCCCCGTGCGAAGAAGAGGTGGCAAACAGCATTACCTAGAAAGGACTATCGCATAATCAGCAGGAACAGATTCCGCACCTTCAGCTCCAGCTTACTGCGAGAGTAAGCACACAGCGAAAGCACGACCGAAGGAGACGTGTTGACAGAAGAAGGAGAGGTGGCTAATACCACCTTCATAATTAATAAATATTTTTTGCAAGCGAAGGCGCTTCCGGGTCGGGGGTCGGTGATTGGTAAATTGCTGCCCGGCGAGGTGTATGAGTCCATGGCGGGGGATATCGCACAATTTTTGCCCCTCGCCCGACCATCTGATAAGATTGTGGTGGGGCTGCGGCCGCACAAAACGATTCCAGATTCTCAACACATACAATAATCCGACTGCCCCTCAGCAAATATCAACTCATTTTACACTGTTCGGTGACAGACATTAGCAACAATACGATACAATCACTTTGAGTACAAGGCTGTTAGGACTTAGACGGCAAGCTGATGTTGTAGTTGAAACACGGCACTCTTTTATTCCTCTTTAAGACAAACACTCGAACATTAAATGCTTAGTCCTTGCGAAGTCGCAACTCAAGATAACCCGGAGCTAAATGATAATTACAACCAGGAAAGTAAATCTAAATAAAGCTAGACACTATCTCCGATGCCTGCTTAGCATCCTCAAACAGATGCCAGTGACCCACATCTTCCAGCACCTTCAACTCACTCGATTTGATCTGCTCCACATACCGCTCACATACCTTTACCGGACCAACCATGTCGTGAGAGCCAGTGACAATGAGTGTTTTGCATTTCAGTTGCGATACGTCTAGTATCAATGATACAGACCCAGCAAGCGCCATGCATGCCTTGGCATAGCCTTCTGGATCCTGGCCCAGAAGCGACAGTCTTATGGCAGCCAACGCAAGAGAGTTTTCTTTCTTGGTGTGAGGAGAAGTCGCCCCGCCGATAATAGCATCCACAACTGATAACATGCCCTTGCTCCGAACTGTAGCAGCACGAGCATATGCCCCTTTACTACCGGCTTCAGGGAGTGGAGAAGGTGGCGGGCCCATCAAAACCAGCTGTGAAACCAATTCGGGGTTGTCAAGTGTAAACTTTAGGGCAATGAGACAGCCCAATGAATGAGCAACCACTGTAGCATTTTGGATATTTGACAACTTGAAAATCCCCTGTACATCTGAAGCAAAGGATGAGACGCTGAGAGCACTCAGTGCCGAAGTAGGTGACAGTCCATGGCCTTCCAGATCGAACATGTGTAAAGCATGAGTGGACTCCAATTTAGCAACAATTGGTTCAAAGTAACTCGATGACGCCCCTAGACCATGAATAAAGATGACTGCTGGGCCGTCTTGCTTGCCTCGAATTTGGTAAAAGATATCCTTGCCACCAACGTTGACTAATCCTTCCTTTCCTCGTGTCTTGATATTCGCAATAGGAATGTGAGATTGAGACTGGAGGTGTGCTAATGTAGTGTTGGGTGAGTCGACGGAAGCTATGGTATTTACCAATTCTCCGAGGCCTGTAACTGCGATCTTAACTTCATCTCCTGCCTTTAGGAATTTCATTGGCCGGAAACCAAATCCCACGCCAACGGGGGTACCTGTAGCGAGCGTGTCCCCTAGTTGTAAGGTCTGCCCAAGAGACAAATCATGAATCAACCGAGGAATGCTGAAAATCAGTTGATCTATAGTCGCATCCTGTCTCTTCTCATTGTTAACGAAGGTCTGCACTCTGAGATTCTGAGGCAGGTGCTCTTTAGGTACAGCAATTGGCCCAATGGGACAGAAAGTATCCGGAGATTTGCCAATGAAGAATTGCTTATGATCTCGTTGTCTTTCTCGCGCAGTCAGGTCATTGATGATGGTATATCCCCAGACATGGTTCATCGCCTCCGATTCTGGGATCTGGAATCCTGGTTTGCCAATTATAACACCGATTTCGCCCTCATAATCTGCCGTCTCGGTGAATTTCGGATGAAGAAGGACTTGTTCCCCATGAGCAATAATAGAGGTGGCACGTTTAGTGAAGATTACGGGATGTGTTGGCTGGTCGTTCTTGTCTGATGAATCGAATCCTGATGAGTTAAACTCCTTAGCATGCTCGGCATAGTTCTTCCCAACAGCTAAGATATCACGGCCAGATATGGGTGGGAGTAGTTTGACATCCGATAAATTTAACGGTGTCCCTGATGGAACAATATTTGCTTCCGTTGCTTCAATTACCTGATATAGATCCGAGAGTTGGGCACCAGATTTAAAGGAGAGAGGAGTTATTTGCTGTGTTGTGAGGTCCAAATGGCCAATTTGCTGTTCTTTCGTATCCGGACTGATGTAAGCACAGTAATTCGTGTAACCGCTCTCCCCAACAGCAGATCTATTGCCATTCACGACAAGATTCCCGTTTAACTCAGAAGGCATGATGTTAAACAGGATATGGAAAAAATGTTCAAGATTAAAATGAAGTTATAATGTATTAAGCTTAATTATCCGCCGTGCCACAGCTAGAAGCCCAGCCTTTAAACGATATGGGCGTATCTTCAAGATCAAGGATGTTACACAAAGATCCTAATCGGGAGAGCTTGGTGGTGATGAGTAACGGCTAAAAAGGGATGCGGCCGCAACCTTCTTTTAATGTACGTCTCCGCCATTCTCCGTCTCGGACGGGTCGTTGACCTAATTCTTGTGGCTCCATAGAGGGCTACTTCGTCACAGGTGTGAGTACTATTTCGCAACGGAGCGGACGTTCGTTGATCAGGAACATATGAAGTGCATCTCCGCGTTTTTCCGCGACCGGATATTTCCCAGCATAAGAATGTCTCCACAACCACTTCATGCGTTTTTGATAAATGGCATTGATACAACTCCATGCTCCACAGATAAAGCAGGGTCGAAATGCTTCATCCTTGAGCGGACCATCCTCCGGTTTTTAAACCCACATGAGAGAGACTCAGTCCCGATATTTTTAGTTAATGAAGGATCTGGGGGTAAGAATTGCCTGGAGCTGCAAAGGGAACAGAGTCGCGCCGAAGCGCGGGGAACAGCGGTCCGAGTACTTATTAATGTGGACGGTGGGGTTCATGGATTGGAGGATATTACACCACCTCGTAGTAGGTACGAGTAAGTCTGAAAGTTTGCATCTAAGATTGAAGAAAATGAAAGCCCAAGCTCCGAAGCTTAAAAAGCTTCGATATTTACTTCTTAGTGTCGGTCGCAAATATTAGCACAATGGTAGATAGGTGGATTTCCAGAGAGCTAGGACCTCGATATTAATCTTCATTACCACCCCAACCGGCATGTTTTCCATTAACATAAATCGTCGGCCTATATAATGCACAACCAAACAAGGTCTGACAACTTAAATCTCACTTGTGTCCTCTTGCCGCTTCCTTCTATCAATTTTGTCCCTTGCGCTGCTACCTCAACAGATGGTTGGCATCATGAAGTTGTGTATGCCATTCGATTCTAGCTTTTACTACTATAAGCTATGCCATTGTATACCTTCTTGAATCCTCGGCAGTCAGTGTTAGTAGACGAACAGAGATTGATCATGACCAAAAGGGTCTATTAGCTTTCGTATTTCTATATACTTCAAGGCTTTCTAATAAAACATAGCTCTTAAGCCACAGTCCCCTCCTTCAGGCTGCCTGCTATATGTGTATCTCTGAATATAGCGTCTTCGGTTTCCGCATATACAATTGATTCTACAGTTTGGAAATAGACTTATGGAGGTGTAATAACACCTTCCTTTCCCTTTTTCCCGCAGGTGAGCGGAAGCTGCGTGAATGCGATAAAGTTACCGCAGATAACTTTACCTTTCCCCAAAAGTAGGAATCTACTTCAATTTCAATTTCAAAAGACATTTGTTCTCACGTTATAATCATATCGATTCGGTGCTACGATTACTCTACTTGGCTGATTGTTGCAGGGGAAAGATTTCATCGTATATAAATCTCTAGGGTATAATTCGAGATCAAGAGGCTAATTTGCAAGGTGAGGAAATTTCTGGGGCCATCGGCTTCGCTCGCCGCTATTCTACCATAGAATCTTTGGGTAGTGTAATAACTGCCTTCAATTCCTCAGCCCACTGACGGACGGGCTTTTGCCCTCCTTTGAGCTCCTTGTAGAATGATACGAGCGGCTCTGAAACCTGCCCTATTTCCAGATATCCATCTTCGTCAACGTACTCCTCGATGTAGCCAATCATTGACAATGCAAAGCCACCAACACGCTTCCCCAAGTCTCGAGCAAACAAAAGCATGAAGGCCTCTAATAGGATATGAGACTTAGGGACTATGACTGGGTACTGGCATGACTTAAAAAATCCCGAGCCCCGACCTGGCCGCCAGGGTGGAAGGGTGGTTTGATTGGACGCAAACACAAAAAATGAAGGAAGCTCGGTTGTTTTTGGAGACGCTAGAGACTTATCAAGGGTGGTAGAAACCACAGCATCTTTGATTGTAAATATAGAGACACTATAACTTCGGTACCCTCCTTCATGTGGGCATGAAAAGCCGGTGGTGATGTTTGCCGCTGTGGCGAACTCGCAGGGCAAACCTTCGAATCTGGGCACGGTGCAAGGCTGTCTAGGTTGACAGTTTTAATACCAGCCAGTAAACAGTCATCCGGGATGACGAAATCAATGGACTTAAAGTGAGTTAGTCTTCTAGTAGTATCATTTAGAAGTAGATACATACACTGATGATGGATGGTGCGCCATGGACATTGAGAAGACAGTGGCCCCAAAGAATACAGGGCAGTGTGGGGAATAGTGTAGCCGTATACAATACAGGCTCTGTAATACAATACAGATACAGTTTATTACAATACAGTGGCTGTATTCCGTGCGTGGTTAGAAAAAAATACAATACAGTATAATACAGCAGTGTAAGCGTAATACAGTCTGTATACGCCTGTATTTGCAGGGGTGCTGCTCAGCCTCAATCCCGACTCAATTCAGCCACAGCACCCTTTGATTTCTTGGGTTCGCTTAAGCCATTCCTGGGGTAATGCATATGATAGACGTCCATAGCTTCTTCCCTAACGACACTACAATAGTATGGACGGCCTT
This sequence comes from Xylogone sp. PMI_703, assembly GCA_021399445.1. Classification (NCBI taxonomy): domain Eukaryota; kingdom Fungi; phylum Ascomycota; class Leotiomycetes; genus Xylogone; species Xylogone sp. PMI_703. Next base: position 5,147,297 of record JAJTUQ010000003.1, read on the forward strand.
AACCTAATAAAGCTCCAGGCTAAGGTAAGGCTGTCAAATAAATCCAATTTTGATACTTTTTAGACTGCTGTGTTAACTAGTTTTAAGGTTTTCTAAAATGTGACTTCTTTTAATGATTTTGAAGTTGGGAATAGCTTCAGAATATATGTACTGGGGCTCCATTTTTCCTTTTACACACGCTACAAGTTTACAGCACCAGAACGCAAGTAAACCTCGCCGGAGTAGGCTTATTCGATAGCTCTAACATATTTGTTTCCAATTAATTTCTTATTTGGATGGTAACTTACCTTGTAGTCAAGATATAAGCTCCGAAAGTATTCTTGATTCGGCTTAGGTTCTGTTTTGAAAACGCGAAAACAAATCACCGACATCCTTGTAGAGTGATCTTTCTACCTATATAAGGGCGCGTCCTCCTACTTACTCCTACCTACCCTCCTATGGCTCAATCACTCAGCCACTCAAGCACTCAACTAAGTTATGGCCTTAGTCGACAACAGTACGCAACGATGCTCTAGCCCTCCCTCGCTTCAATGTGACGAGCTCGAGGTCCCTTTCCTTCCATACGAATACGACCCTTTTCAACTGTCAATATCTGATGTCTCTACTCCGCAATCGTCCTCTGCTCCATCCTCTCTCGACCCAGATTGCCACACACCTACGATATCCCGCAATCGAACTTCCTGGGTATATAAACACATGCCGGACGTAGATACGAGTACTCAATACTTTAATGCCGCAAACAAGTTAGAGTGGAGGTGTAAATACTGCTCTAAGAGATACCTCCTGAACGGGGGTACGCGACTGATCAAGGTCCACTTACAGGTCAATCATAACATTAGTGAGCTATCGCTCCGTCAAGAGAGAGCAAGGAAAAGGCAGATGTCAATAGAAGGTTCTCTTATAACTGCAACTGCTAACCCTCAAAAACGCCGTTGTTTTAGAGAGAGTTTGGAAGGCAGTTTCGGGAGCAGTCTTAGTAGTGACGACTATATTGACCAAGCAGATGTCAACCCCGACCAGCTAGAGGTCTTGATTACTACTTTTATTACAGAATGTAATCTTCCACTACGCTTAGTCGAGTGCTCGTCTTTCAGGAATCTCCTAGTATACCTCAACCGTCAGATTGAACCGTGGCTCCCGGAAGATCATCATACGATACGGTCTTGGATAATACGTCAATTCGACTTCTACAAACAGCAAGTCAAAGAGCAGCTCCAAGCCTCTCGTTCCTGTATCCATATTTCCACTGACCTCTGGACGTCCGGGAATGATCTAGCTCTGTTAGGTGCCATCGCACACTTTGTCAACTCCCAAGGTGACCTAGAAGAGGCCTTGATATGCTTAAAAGAGGTTGATGGGCCGCATACGGGCGAGAACTTGAGTCTACACATCCGACGGGCCATCGACGATTTTGACATAACTCCCCGACTTGGCTATTTCCAGATGGATAACGCACCCAATAACGACGCGATGCTAAGAGAAGTGTCAATCGGTATGTAGCCACTTGTTGTAGTGGAGCTCCCATCTAATTGCGCATAGCAATCCCACAAGAGTACCAGCCTCGCCATCATCGTATACGTTGCCAGGGTCATATTCTAAACCTTGCAACTCATGCCTTCCTCTCTGTTAGTGAACATGATCAAATCGATGATAGCGATACAAGTACGCAGCAGTTAAAGGACTGGAAGAAAGCAGGACCTCTAGGAAAGCTTCACAACTTATGTGCTAAGATACACGCATCACCTCAACTTCTCGCCAAGTTTAAAACCCTTAGTAAAGGCCTCACGTTACCACAAGATAACGCGACACGCTGGGGCTCTTGGTTTAAGCTAATTGAACGTGGACTGCACCTCCAAAAAGCAGTCAATCAATTCTATGACATTTGGTTAGAGGGTGATGACGAGGGTAAGTTGTCGCAAGAGGATTGGGAGACGCTCGAAAAGGCATGCTACACTAGTCCTGGACCTTCTCCCTGGCCACCTACCACTAACATGTCCACAAATACAGATCTGCGACTTTCTCAGAGAGCTACACGAGACTCTTCTTTCGCTCGAGTCCTCGATGTCCACACTTGACGACGTCCTGCCTGCCATGGACTACATATTAGAGCTTTTTGAAACCAAGAAGGTGGAGTTTAAAGACGACCCGGTTCTCGGGCCTTGCATCAACGCCGGCTGGTCAAAGCTGGTCAAATACTACGAGAAGACCTCTGATTCGCCAGCCTACGTTGCAGCTCTTGTACTGAACCCCGCTTATAAGTGGGAGTATATTGACAAGAACTGGGAGCAAACTTGGATACAAGGGGCGAGGGAATCAGTTGCTGGCCTATGGAAGACAAAATATCGACCCAGTACCACACTCGTTAATCAAATCGACACTCCAAGTAGTGCTAAGGTCAGCAACTTCAACCAGTGGAAGCAGGGGAAACATGCATCAAGGTATGTCCTCACGCAAGCTCCCAAGGTCTCTCTCACGTGTGCCTAGAGTATCAACGCCAAACGGAGACGAGTACGCTCGCTATATACGCATACCTCCGCATCATGACTTTGACGACGTGCGTACATGGTGGCTCTTACCAGAGCAACAACGAGACTATCCAAACCTTTCCAAAATGGCGCTTGATATACTCTCGATTCCTGCAATGTCAGCATCAGTGGAACGTCTGTTTTCGTCTTCAAACATTACCGTCTCTGATAGACGAAATCGTCTCAAAGCAGATACGATAGAGATGATTGAGAGCCTCAAGTCCTGGCAGAAGATTAAGGGCCTGAGCGTATATACAGAGGAGTCAAGAGGTTGTGCAGGTTTAAGTGGCCCCACTTTAATACGCTTGTAATACGGCCAAACGGGTGTATTGTACTGTATTGTATTCCGTGTGTATGTCTAAAAAATACAGTGTATTGGAATACAGGCTGTCTGTATTTATGTCTCAAATACAGAGGCGTATTACGGCCGTGACACTATTCCCCACACTGATACAGGGAACCTGGGCCCCGCTGAGAGCTAGTGCAATAGACGTTACAAACGACTCCAAAGAATCAGGCATAATTCGATATCAGGTATTGTCAAAAACCCTAGATCAATAAAGTTCGTACAAGATTGTTTGCATGCGGTACATGAATATGGTATCAGGTTGATATATAGTATTGCTAAGATTCTTGATACAGTAACAGCCAAGCCATTGTCGTAATTTTAAGTCCTGGCTATCCCTAAGATGGAATAGCTCCCGAGAGCTGTCTCACGAGCCAGATCTCAAGAGTTATTAAAGAATCTCTGGAGATGGAGGCTTCAAGGATTAGTTACGTGATGGAGCTTTAGATGTTGAACAAGATCCAAACATCCAAAGAAAAGAACTTATACAACACTTTTGAATTCTGATATACATGGTGAATCAATTAGGCGCAGTCTACATAAGTATTCCCTACAGATTTCATATAATTTTAATAGATTTGATTTTTTTAAAAAAAAAATTTAATGTTACACTATATAATTTACCCAGCTAAATAACCCATTCTATCAATTTTATCTATAAAATACTAATTAGATTATGATGTTTTTCATACTACTAGCCCTGACTATGGCTTCTCTATCTCCAAGTTACTGGATTGCTCACTTTCCATTACAGCTTCACTTCTGCCACCCGTTTCATTATTCTGCTTTGATTTTGGTGTCTCGACGGAAAGGCTTTTGAGATAAGCTTGTGCTCTGCCGGCATATTTGCACCTACTCCGAATTTGCTCGCCATAGATATAGAAAAGAAATGGAAGAGGTGTGCAAGCCAGTGCTAGGAATGCCGGGATCATTGTCGCCCAGTGAATGCCGAGATTATGATACATCTGAGTCGTGAAGAGCGGGAACGCAGCCCCAAAGAACGATCTCGATATCACAGTTGCGGCAAGAACACTGGCTGCATAGATAGTGTATGCATCTACCAGGTAATTCTTGAGAGAAATGAAGATGAGAACCATCCCGAAGCCGAACATGATTCCGGCGCATACGCTGGCTGGCCAAGGGATGCTGGGAGAATTCGTCCAGGCAAACCAGAACAAGGACACGGGGGTTGCAATTGCGCCGATCTTGGCTCCTGAGAGACGGTCTTCTGGACGGCGTCCGGAAGCTGGCCTTGCTGCGAAGCGCCTGCTGTCGAAGATGCTATATCCAACCGCACCTATCATGCCAACGGCTATACCAAGGAAAGCAAGACCGCCTTCACCTTCATTCCAGCCGCGCTTTTCTTGATATACGATGGGAAGAGCGCCGAAGAATAGGTAGAGTGTACCATAGATAATGGACATGAATATACATAGAAGAAGAACGATGGGTTCATAGAACATCAATTGCCAAGGCCGGCAAAGAGCTATCTGGAGTTCTTCCTTAGTAGAGCGTTTCTCTTTATTAAGTTGACCTTTGCTGATGTAGTATTTTCCAGTTATAGCAGATAATTTCTCTGCTCGTCTCTCAAGGATAACGGGTGCGAATGTCTCTGGGATGAGCATAGCACCTATAATCCACAACACTCCAGTAAAGATCGCCGCAACGCCCATGACCCATCTCCACCCTTCAGACTGGCCCAGAAAGCCACCGACTATAGGTCCTAGAACGGGTCCCAAAAATGGCGCTGTCGCAAACAAACTCATCGCGAACCCTCTCTGTGACAACGTGAACATATCCGCGATGACAGCACCGGCATTCGTCAACGGAGACGCACCAAACGTCCCGGCAAAGAACCGGAGGATGACGAGCGTCCAGATATTCTTAGCACCGGCACACCCAGCGTTAAACGCAGTTAGAGCAGCGAAGGTGATGAACAGGATTGGTTGTCGACCGTAAATCTCACTTAAAGGCGCCCACAGGATAGGTCCAACCGCGAAACCCAACACATATAATGATAACCCCAAGGCAGCAACCTCATCGCTGGCATCAAAGGTCTCAATGATTTGAAAGATACAGCCTGAGTAAGAGGATGAATTGAACGCCACAGCTAAGGTAGCAATAGAAAGGACGGCAGTAATGAGCCATTTCCTCCAAGTAGGCATGCCATGAGGGTTTCGAGGGTCATTGTCAATCCACGTCACGAGAAATGGGTCACTCTCTGTGCCTGAGCCTTCGTACTTCCAGTCTATCATCGCCTGTGTGAGTGGAGCTTTATCCAAGATTAAGTGCCAGTATGGGATGCGCTCTGGGAGCGACTTGGTGGCCTCGACGTCTCCTTCCATAACTGCGGGAACTTTTTTTTGTGGGATAAATTAGTTGGGGAAATTAGTGGTTATAGAGGGAAATATGAGAGAGAAAGACGACTAGTGACTGGTTTAATGTAGGATAGTGGCGTTAGACATCTGGTTATATACCGCTTGGGGGGAGGAGGCATCTTGTGAAGATAAGCCCGATTGTCCGCTCCCGAAAACCCGTAACTGCGATACTTTGTTTTTCCCCCAGCCAAGGACTTGATGATGGTATGGATCCTTCACAATGGGTGTTTCCGAGCCAGATCCGTTTCCGAGCATATTCATCCACAGATTGATGTATAATAATATAATTTGATGGTGGCTTTTTATCCAGTTGCGTTTGGGTATAATCCCCTGGCGGATGTAGAAACTTAGGTGTACAAACGGGGAAAAAAGGAGCTCAGGACCTAGGTAAAGAAGCTTTGGGGCGAGTAGAAGTGAATCAATTAACGCAAGAGTATATAGTATAGGGCATTCATAAAATAGATATCCTACTTGTTTAAGTGAAATTATACGTCCCTACATGATTCTTGTTGCAAATATTTTGACCGAGGCTCGCAGGCTGAGGCGCGCTCCCAGTGGTACATAAATTGCCACCAAAGTTTGGCGATCACGGAAGTACCGCCATACCGTACCCATTACTCTGTCCACTTGGAGACAGGTCCCTTGGCGGTCTTAGCCCGATAAGTCGTTATCGCCACGTGACTATGGATCAAGATACAAATATTTTGTAATTAGGCCCTGCGGCGGAATTTGCTCCGCAGGATGATGATTGGCCTGAAATGCAGACCCTTAGAATCATCCGTCATTACTCGCGGCCTTTGCTCCGGTATCTTTCGATAAAAAAGTGACCTTTGCCACGCCAATTTGCGCTCAGTCTTTCTCATCAATCTTCTCATCTGAATTTTTTCACGGCAGGGGCTTTCCTCTGGTATGGAGGCAGCAGCATGTTGCGCTATTTAAGCACCATTCTGTCAACCCCGCGAGTTTGTCACTTATGAAACAATGTGTAAAGCATGTCGTACCGATCGGTGGGAATGGCTCCTAATTGCTCACAATCAGGGCCGGCAGACGTGAGCGATCCCAATGATGATCCAGCTACGTTCACCTTGTTTTCGAAACTACCGCCCGAGCTACGTTATGCGATATGGAAATACTGCCTGCCCAGTCGAGTCGTAGAGCTGGACTCTCCTCGGGACGACGCAGTCCGGAGACCTTGCGACCATGACCATAGCTCGCGTCTCAACACACAGTGCCCGATCATCACCAAGGTCTGCCACGAGTCGCGCATGGTGGCCTTCGACAACGGCGATATGCTTGGTCGTGGCGGCGACCCGCGAGATAAGGGTCGTCTACCTGTCGGCTTTCTCGGAGACCGCTGGTTCAATCCTACCACCGACGTGATTCATATAAATTGGGATGGGATAGTGCATCTGATGAACAACGACACCTTCAATCCCATGCGCCACTTCCTATGGAATGCTACAAAGAGCTGCGCGCCAGCATCTATAATGGCGGATCTGGTCGGAGGTGGTCTTGTGGATAACTATTCCTGTGCATGGAACAATCCGGCTTTCGACTTGCTCAAAGGTGGGAAAGAGTACACAGTCACCTTACAGATGATCGATCTGCATGTTACTTTGGACCAAGCTATCGATTCAGAGCTGTTTGGTAGACTAGGAGAGGAGCGGGTTAAGCTGGTCGATGCTGACGACGAAGAAACGATCCTTAAGTACCATGAACTGTGGGGTGCGGGACCTTACATGAAATACGATCCTACCGCATTCGTGGAGATCGCTGTTTCGCCTCGAATGCTCCACAAAAAAATCAAAACTTGGAATGAGGCGTTGGAAACGAAATGGCTTCGAAACCAATGGTATCATACTGAGGATAAACAGCTTGTAGCATGCCCAGATTTGATCTGGCTTGGATGTGAAGCAGACCAGACGGAGGATGCTACAGGGATATGGAATGCACGCACGACATATAGTAAAGTGCTAGCAAGGCCCAACAAGGACCATCCCTGGGTTAGCAAGATGCTGGAAACGATGCCGGTCTTCTCTCCTGTTATCATGTTTCGATTTTGTGAAGGGGGACATCGTACAGGAGAAAGACATACCGCAAAGCGGCTGAAATGGACTCATGATGGTAGTGGTATAATCGAGTCGGAGACACTATGATGGAGTTACACGAGATACCATTCAGCATTTCACAAAAAAATTACACTCGTGTGGATGACCGTCAGTATCGGTACTATGGTGATTGAACTCTGCAATCACAGGCGATACCCAATTTACAAGTCAGATATTATGTGACGATGACGATAAGCTAATGACGCCTATTTACGTGCTAGGGGTATGGGGGCGTCTTAAACTTGATCTTGGGTGTAAAGGGAGTCTGTTCATAATAATCCGAAGTCCTTAATCTTATGACTGTCACAAAGCTTTTATGCCCAAAACCGTGTTCCTTATAATTGCTATATAAGTGCTTTCACTTGAAGTTCTCTAGGGGAACATTTTTAATGTTTTGCTCTAGCTGAAACGATAGATCCCTTTGAGAGTATACTTTTACTTTGATATATTATTCGTTACTAGTATTGTCAAGTTAAACTAATATGAAAGCCCAAGTTAAACCGACTATTTCATATTGTAGCTTATGTATACACACGTAGCTTAAAGCTAACGCTTAAAAGGCTCCAACTTACCAAAAAGACGTGATAAGATACTCAACGAAAGGGATCGCCGGAGGGGTATATCGCGATGCCTGTTTATTACCCCTGGAGGGAACGTCACGGAACGTCTATCGGTTCATCCGTTCGATCCGATAGCCAGCAGGCATTCCTGGCGCTTGAACACTTAACAGCCTCATTGGATACTACATCATCATGCATTGGGGCTCCTCCTTGCGCCTTGCTACTTACAGTGCAGATCATGCTAACACTCGACTCAAAATAGTTGGGTTCTAGCAAAGAGCCCACGCCAATAGATGTATCCAGTAATAGCACTGAACATTAGCTTTTCGATACATTTATCATCATTAATCGTGAGGTATAGATACAAACCATCTCCTATTGGTCAATTTTCCAAATGATGTATATTATTCTTAGCAGACTTCCTAAGTGCCGCGTTCAAGCATTCGCAGCCTACATGTGACCCACAATATTCTTAGGGGCATATGGCTCCTCAAGGTACTTCACTTCCTCTGGGGTTAATGACTTTCCACGGACATCGCAGGCCTCTTCAATCCTACCAACGGAATTGCAGCCTACTATCGGGATTGCCCCTTTACTCCTAAGCCATGCCAGAGCAACATGACCCATCTTCCACCCTCTCTTAGTCGCCACCTCTTCTACTCTCTTGATTATCAGTTCTTCTTCATCAGTCAACTTCCAAGCCATAGGCGCTGGACTCTTTGCACGTATCGAGTCATCGTTGCCCAGAGGTCGTGCTAGCTTTCCACCGAACAGTGGGGAGTAAGGAATAATTCCCACTCCAGTCTCGTTGCAATAACGTATCATCTCACGTTCTTCCTCACGATAGAGGAGGTTGTAGAGGTTCTGCATGCTGATGAATTTGGTCCACCCATTCTTCTCAGCTACAAATTGCAATGTAGCAAACTGTGTAGCCCACATGGAACTCGCGCCAATATAACGCACTTTGCCCATTTGAACAAGGTCATGTAAAGCTTTCATTATCTCTTCTGGAGGCGTTGTCGGGTCATAGCGGTGGATTTGGAACAAGTCAATATATGGAGTACCAAGGCGGGCAAGAGAAGCCTCGACGCTATTGAAGATGGCAGCCCGAGAGAGACCTGACTATTGTAAATATAACTGCGGATGTACATAACCGGTTTCATATTATATCTCACTTACCACCTTGATTCACGTAGTCCTTGCTCTGGCCCATTTGTTCTGCAAACGGGGGTCCATGAATACCTGGCTCCTCTCCAACGTATATGCTGCACTTTGTCATAATAACTAGTTTCTGACGTGGAATATTGAGTCTCTTCATTGCTTTGCCGATAATTTCCTCGCTGATGCCGTTTGAATACATGTTTGCCGTGTCCCATGTATTGAGTCCACGATCGTAAGCGGCTCTGAGAATATCAATAGCCTCCTCCTCTTCTAGTACCCAAGGAGCCCACTGCTTTGAGCCGAACCCCATCGCACCAAGGACAGGTACTGAAATACGAAGACCAGAGCGACCAAGATTGACATATTCGACCTTGGTGCCATTGAGGCTTTTTTGAAGGGAAGCAGGTAGTTCCATTACGACAGTAGCGGAGGAAGGTTGCAGTAATATTCTATAGGTATGCAATTCGCCGGAATGTTGTAGCTATAAAGAAGCAAAATTGCAATTTCAGCGAGCAACGGGATCATTTTATATTCATTTTAACCTCTCAGTTTCTCCCGCTTCAGGAGATAACTGTTCCTAAAGTCCGGTATATGATTTCCAATTCGGCATAGATAGTCGTTCAGGAAAAAAATCAATATATCAAACTCGGGGTTCTTCTGGAGCTCGCGAGTGTTTTGCTAGAAGAGGTTAGTGGCAAAAACTGTGCCACGGAGTCCGAACCTCGCGACAGTTTGGCGAAATCAGGTAAAGCCCCGATGTCTAATAAAGCATTCCCGTTATTGTGTGGAGAAGGGCCATGTAGGGTCCTGCATTGTAGAAACAGTACAGTAGTAGCGTAAGACAATCCGTAGAATTTTGTAATCAGCTCTCAAGATAACGTTCAGTGATAATATTAGTGTTTTTACTTCAGAAGATAACTATAGTTTCTTAGCTTACGTATTATGTTCCCTGGCTACGGCGGCACGTCTCAAATGAATGCTTGATTTTACAAGCCACTAACTAGGTTTACGAGCAGTACACTAAAACTAGGCGCATATCCCGCAATAATTGTTCTGTATACTAGTTATAATCTCTCTAGAGGGATAAATGTTGTGCCATGCTCACAGTTTCTGAGAGGGAGATAACTATGATAGAAGCAGTCACAGCTCTATTAAATCATAACTAGTATGCTATTTTTCAGATCTACTCATCTTTATGTTCCTGAGTTGAAATTTCTGGCACTCCAATTAATGTGGCTGTATATGTACCCCGCTGTATACTTTGCCAGGCTCAGCCACATCAAAGAGCCAAAGACGTGTAAGCTTACTATTCTCCTATGTTAGAAAAGCTAGAAACGCCTTGCGCCTATGTAGTTGGGCAAACAGCTGAACCTGCAAGATCGGCCCGACAGAGCATGCCTGCACGCTTATTAAAGACCATAATACTATAACGTAAATCCCTGTTCAAGCGAACACCCCATTCTAACGAACACTGAAATTTACCGCAAAATTGAGGAAATTCAACTTTTGATATCTCAACAACGAGGGAATTCTATTTAATCAAATTTTGTTATTCTTATATCTACTTGATAATAAATATATGCACAAATTTTTATGCTGTTAGAATGTGTAATATATGTTGTACAACAAAATAGATTTGAATAAAAGGTCCAAATGTTAACTTGGCAGCATTATAAACATTTTGAGAGCAAAATAACCAAATAATTGAAATTAATTCATAATAGATAATCCCCTTCTAATGTGTCTTCCCTCAAAATTCTATGGTTGTTAAGATATTAAAAGTTGAATTTCCTCAATTTTGCGGTAAATTTCAGTGTTCGTTAGAACAGGGATTTACGTTATGTGGACTCAAATTTGGAGATTTCTTCAGAATAATACAGTCATTTACTTTAGACTTGGCACAAGCTTGTCGTACTTTTTTTTCTCTTTTTAGTTAGGATCGATATGATGAACTATGCCTCTCTTTATGATTGCCAGAGAGCTAGTTGCCGTTTACCCCAGAGCAGTCACAGACGAAAGCCGTATCATCAACGCATATACTCACTCTGCAACACATCACCCCTCCTCCAACACCTTGATGATTACATGAATGAGGGCTTTCATAGGATCGCTCCATTAGGCAATCCGAGTAGCAGGGTTGGAATACTTGAAATAGCTGGAGAAAAATTCGTTCCTCGAAGTACCTTTACAATTGACGCCGACCTCAAAGAGTATTTATCGCAGTCTGGTGTTAACAATCACCGGAGCCGACTGTTGTTGATCGAAGACATTTCGCCAGAACTTATAGAATTTTTGGGCTCGGAGCTCGAGATCGACCCTTTTTTCTTTGCTACACATATTTGCTCCTTGAACTGGTTTAGAGGTCGTTCATCTCCATCTACAGTGTCATGGGCAAGATCCTTACAGAAACACCAGTCCTTCATACAATTTCAATATGTGGAGGCTAGACAAGTATTTGGTGTCCATGCGGATGATCCTTCTATTCAGAGATATCCAGCTTGGGACTCCTATGCGCTTCGTAAAATCACGGTTGCACGACTTGCATCCACTCAACATGCAGTGGGGTGGGCGCGGCGTAATTTGACAGTGTGGATGAAGCAGAGTAATTCAGACAACTTTATCGGTGGGTTCAGTAGGCAGGCTATTCATTAATTGGTTTATTACTGACCAACTATATAGGTATAATTCTTGTCGATCCATCGGTGAGGTTCAGTCCGTCTACAAAGCTTGAGTGGCGCGGCGAGGTATTCAGACCAGAGCTATTCCTACATAGATCAGATGTCACTCAGGAAAAGCCTCCCAGTGGTCCCATCCTCAACGCGCCACTTCCTTCACTATTTCAAGTTATATTGGCCAAGTATTCTCAACCAGATACCAGAGCCAGCAGAGACTGCTTTTACACCATCTCCCACATCTTACCTCTCATTGTGGCAGAGTGGCACAATATCGCACATATTTCGGAGTGCGAGCTGATGAATTTTGATTATGCTCGAGAACTTGATAGTAGCAATGCCTTCTCAAAACTGCAGACACAACTTTCATCCTTACGATCTTGGCGTCGGCGATTCACAAAAGACATCGAGTTTACAGAGAAATGTATAGCACTATGCCAGGAGCGAGGCTCCTCAAGTTGGATGAAGCTCCCAGAAGACGAACACGTTTCTGAAACTATCTCTAACCTTCGCGATGACTTCCAAGAGTTGACAGATATGTTTCAGAAAATGAAGGATTACACGGAGAAAGAAGTCAACGTAGTTCTTGGAATGATTTCTATAGAGACCGGGAAAAGATCTGTAGTTGAGGCCCAACGGGTTACTCAACTCACTATCACGGCTCTAATATTTTTACCATTGAGTTTTGTAGCAAGTCTCCTGAGTATGGGTGGGTCATTTGCATTAGATGGGGAGCGAGGTTGGATTTACTGGGCAGTAGCCATTCCACTATCAGCACTAGTAACGTTTGCCGGGCTTTATCCTAGATGGAGCTTGAGAAAGAAGAAACTGGAAGTGTTATTGTGCAAGACCAATATGTAGCAACATTTAGATCGCGGATAAACTCAGACAATAGATATTAGTACCCAAGATATTAAGGATAATTCATCAACTGCTGAAAACAGCACATCTCTTAGTGAATGAAGTGGATACCATCCGTATTGACGTCCTGGTCGAATGGGTCGACTTCGGTTTTGCTGAATTGACGGGCAGGAGTCTTTTTGGCGAACAAGATGTCCAACTCAGCAAAACTGCGCGATTTCGTCTCGGGAACTCGAAAGAAGACCCATATGGAGCAGAGTAGAGCAGAGCCTGCCCAGAAGAACCCACTGAATTCACGCCAATCCCATTCGGTCGGGTTCAGCTGGTAGGAGATGAGCTCGCCGACCCAGATCTGACAGGTATTGTAGCAGATTCGAGCAAAGACGATGGTGAATGCACGCTCGCGAGTCGAAGGGATCTCGGAGACGAGTGAGTAGACCACAGGACCGACTCCACTGTCGAAGACGAATTTGTTGAAGATCAAGAGCGCACCGGCGGCCCAGCTGGCACCTTTGTTCGTCGAGGCCGGGATGCCCATGAAGCCTATGATGCAGAACATGAGAACCATAATCCACAGCGAGCCCAGAAAGAGTCCTCGCCGTCCAAACCATTTCATCGTAAACCACGCAACCAAAGTACCTAGAAGGCCCATGCAATCTAGGCCGATCTGCATGTCGAATGAATCCTCTGTCGAGAGGCCAGCCTGCTCGAAGAAATAGACACCGTAATTGAGAAGACCAGCACCGCAGAGACTCTGGACCGCCCACGTCAGGCAAGTGATTTCGGTTCGACGGAGATTCTCCTTCTTAAACATATCAAGGAACCTACCGTTTCCGTCACGGCCTTTGCGCTCCAGTGCCACGGTGTGTACCATCATCTGGACGGTCTTGCGAGCGGTCTCGTCTCCAGCAGATGTTTGGATCAGCCGCTTCACTGACTTCACTGCATCTTCGGCGCGGTCCTTGCGCACTAGCCACCAAGGCGATTCAGGCGCAAAGAAACAACACACCAAGATAGGGACGGGGAAGAACCATTGCAGGGCAAAAGCACCGCGGTATGCCCACTCGGTTTTGACCTTCAATAAACCTCGCAAAGAACCCGCGGACAACAGGTCACCGAAAAGCCATTGAGCGTTGGTCCAAGTCGTCAGGTAGTACCGGAGCTCGATGGGGGCGACTTCGCACGCATACTGCGTCGTCAGCGTCTGGAAAATGCCCCAAGGGATACCCTGGAGAATCTCCCCTGCCAGCAGTGTCTGGATATTGTCGGCGAAGAAGGGAATGAAAATAAAACAGATCATGAGGGTGTGGCCTACGATCATCGTCCATCGGCAACCGAATCTTTCAGTGAAGAAACCAGCAAAGAAGAGCCCAATGATCATGCCCACCTTGGCGCCGTTAGAAAGTCCCAACTGCCAGGGAGCAGTTAGCTGATACTTTCCGTCGCCCGTGGACTTGCCAAACTTCTTCTGGAATGCTGGGAAGGCGATGAATGCCGAGAGCAGTCCGGAATCAAATCCATCCATCAGCACGGAGCAGGAGAAGATGAAGGACCAGATCACTGCTTTGCGGTACAGTTTCAACGAGGCCCAAGGACCCATCGCCATTTCCTCTTCAGTAGCATCCCGTGCGTCCATGATGAGCTGCTGCTTGAGATACTTTTCTCCCATCTCCTCCATATCCTCCACATGGCCAATGGCCTCGGCTTTGGTAGCCTTGTTAGAAGCATTGGAATTGTCGTTATCAGCAGGCGCTGGTGCCATAGTAAGAGATACCATGGCTCCACGGTGTAGTGAATGTCTACAAGATAGCAAGTTCATGCACAGCACTACTTGTACCCTGTAGTGGGTCAAGAGAATCCTGGGGTTGCAGTGCGGGGGTGGATCTGTGGAGGCGGATCGTTCAATATAGCCATATATCCAATGTGCTGCCAAGTCAAACAAGCAACACGGGTTCAAACCGATTGGAACAGCCAGCCACGTGTGAGAACTTGGTCTGCTGAAAATCCACCAATAATCATAATGGCTGTTTTGAATTAAGCTGTTAGTTGGGTGATTTAGGCCATGGGATAATATGGATGCTATGGCCTAACCACAACCGTGGTCTTCCGCATAACCTTAAAAGGGAATGTTTGTTGTAGATAACGTTCAACCAACTTTCCCCCTCCCACTCTTCGAATATCCACTCATTTATGGTCTCATCTTCCCAAAATGAGTGGTTTGCTTTTGTGCGGGGTTATGACTTTGCTCCAGCAAGTAAATTGGTGGAATCTATACTCTAGTCATTTCCGTCGGAAAAATCTTATCCCCTTTGAGTGATGCACTTTTTGAATGTATTTCTGTTCTGCTCCTGCATTGTAGCTAAGGAATCCTTGTACTTTCTTATGCTTGCTGGTCGCTCTAGCTCGTCAAGTTTAGTTATCTGCAAACATAATCTGCACTGCCATTCACTTACTTACAGCATTATTGTTAACGCGAAAAGACTTGGCAATTACCCTATTTAGGTCACCATCAACCTGCTAAAGCCATAGCTATATTCACAATGTCCAACACCAAGGCTTACGATGCACAAGGCAAGGGCCGGTCGACATTCACGGTCCACAAAGAGCGGGTTTTCTACGATGTCATGGACCTGCACCGAGCAACGCTTATCCAACTCGTCCAAGTCGGGACCATTGATGCAGAAGCTGGGAAGAAGATCGCAAGAGGTCTGGCGCAGGCCATCGCGTCTTACGATGACCCTACCGACCCGGCATCCCTAGACTATCTTCTGCTAGAGGGTAAATTGCTGGAGCTGATCGGTCCAACAGCTTCGTTTCTCCATACCGGACGCAGTCGCCAGGATATCACGTCAACACTCTGCCAGATGGAGGCTCGTCATGGTGCTCGAGTATCAGCAAATGCCATACTCAAAGTCCGCCAGAGTCTGCTGCAAGTGGCAGAGAAGCATATCATGACGGTCATCCCCGCATACACACACGGTGTGCCAGCCCAGCCGACGACATTTGCTCACTACCTCCTGTCTTTCCACGATAGTATGGAACGACATTACCATCGCATGGAGGAGGCGTACAGCCGCGCGAATCAGTCTGCGCTTGGTTCGGACGTGATGTGCACTTCGCGCTTCCGTCACGACCGACATCTTGCAGCCGCACTACTTGGTTTCGACGGACCGGTCGAGAACTCCTTCGATGCCGTTCACGGCCACGCCGCGGACGTCTTATGCGAGGTTTCGCAGAACATGAGTCTCGTATCGGTTTTGCTATCACGATACATGATGGACATGAACGTTTGGCAAATGACAGCCCATCCCTGGATCTACATGTCGCCGTCGAAGCTCATGTCCATCAGCAGCTCCATGCCGCAAAAGCGCAATCCACGAGCCATGGAGTGGGTCCGTAGCATGGGTGCTATTATCAGTGGACAGAGCGAAATGTTTTTGATGGCTGCTCGCAATCAGCCGACTGGAATGTCTGATATTCGCGATAATATGGCTCGGATTCCCGATGAAATCATGGTGAAAATGCTCGATTTTGTGTCGGACATTATACTATCCTTAGCCATTAACATCGAGCGGGCACGCGAAGAGACTGCCAAAGATTACTCGACCATGATCGATGTTGCAGAGTCACTTTATGTCAAAGGCAAAGTGCCTTTTCGCATTGGTCATCACCTAGCGTCCCTTATGACTGACTACGGTCGTGAGAATGGCCTATACCCTTATCAAATCCCATATGCCGAGGCTCAGCGGATGTACAGGTCTATTGCTGATGGCCAAGAGCTGCCTATTAGTGAGGCAGAATATAAGGATACTTTAGATCCCGTAGAGTATATCAAGAGCCGACGCGGTATTGGCGGTCCGCAGGAAGCTGAAGTGAAGAACATGATTGCGGAGCGGCAGTCGCGCCTTGCGGCTGATCAGAAGAAGGCTGATTCTCTGAACAAACACTTGACAGATGCCAAAGCGCGATGCCATCAGGAGTTTGAAGATCTTCAAAAGTAGAACTACTAATATTCCAATGCATAGAACGTTGAATAAAAGGCAAGCGATGAAGAGCATCGTTAGCCTCCGGCTTGGCATTGCGAAAGGTCTGAGGGTAGATCAATGACTGAGGCCAAATGCTAGGCCAGCCAAAAAGCTAGAGAGTGATCACACACTTTGAACTAATGTTGGCTCTTAAGTCAGTGTATACTTTAAGTACAGTCAAGCTAAAATTGAGGGTATGCACAAGCTCAACTCAGAACTCAACTAAATTTACCCAAGTTGAACTTGAGTTTACAAATCAATCTACTTCAGTTTAACGATTTTTTAACATGCTTAAACTTAAACCAGTTCAACTCAATTCAACTCAAAGCTAATTTAAGTTATTAATTATCTTGTTGAAAAGGAGAACCTTTAGTAGTTTATTAGATTAAAATAAAATAAAATATATACAAAATATCAAAGGATAGAATTATTAGATTGTTATATCATAAACTATACGCCATCTCTTAATAGCCTTATAGGTAACGGACTAGCCTGGATGAAAGCCTTACTATTAAGGTCTTGTATAACTTGATGCTCTGGGTCGTAGAGTACAATACACTCATAAACGACATTGTTCCGTATTTCATAATTCGCCCGTCGCGGGATATCTTACAAGGACACCCCGAAGTCGCATCCTGGGGCCCCGCAATAGTAGTTCCCATGGGGAAACTTATCCAACTGAGCCGGTATATCAATCAATGAATGTGATGGGGGTGGTAGAGATGACTTCATTGATCCGCCATCTTAAGCAGATATAAAGCTCATCTCAGAGGAATGCTACGGCTGTATCATCATCAAGCTAGACTAGATTGCCCCTTACAAAGATGTCGTCCTCTATCGTAATGCAAAAGATCAAACTTCAGCGAATTGCACACATCTACTACATACATAAGAATATTGACGTTCAGCATCAATTTCTCCTTGACTTTGGTCTAAGTGAAACTCATCGCACAAACGATAGAATATACTACCGCGGCTATGGCACGGAACCGTTCGTCTACTGCGCCATAAAGGGTACAGAGGATAGGTTTGGAGGGGCGGCATGGGTAGTAGAGTCAATGGAGGACCTTGAACTTGCCACCACTCTCCCCAATGCAACCTTGATTCAAGATTCTGATGCGCCTGGAGGGGGGAAGAAAGTGACATTCTATGACCCAGTCGATAACTGCCCATGGCATTTGGTTTATGGACAAACGCCCGTGGAAATGACCGAGACGTTTCCCGAATTGCAATTCAACTTCCCAATAAACAAGCATCGGCCTGTAAGCAAGACACAACGATTCAAGAAAGGGCCTGCACCAGTCCATAAGCTGGGCCACTTCGGGCTTTGTGTCACCGACTTCAAGAGATCATTCGAGTTCTACACTTCCGCCTTCAATTTCAAGGCAAGTGACATTGTGTTTGATCCTAAAACGGGAGAGGATATCACAGCATTTGTCCATCTAGACAGGGGTGCAGAACAAGTGGACCACCATTCATTCTTCTTTTTCGAAGGGCCCAAGTTCCATGTTCACCATGCTAGCTTTGAGGTCTTCGACTTTGATATCCAGATGTTGGGGCACAACTGGCTCCAGGAAAAAGGGTACCAGATTCTTTGGGGTGTAGGCAGACATGTAATGGGTAGCCAAATCTTTGATTACTGGTTTGATCCGAGCAAATTTGTCCTGGAACACTACGTGGATGGTGATCTAGTTAATGATCAGACCCCAACTAATAGAATCAAAGCTGCAGAGGGCAACCTTCATGTCTGGGGTAAGTTTCAATTATTCGCCATTTGAAAGCAGGCCATAGCTAACTTTATTCAGGTCCGGACGTACCGGAAACTTTCTTATTGTAGGAGTTCAAATCTGGTCTGATCTGGATTCAAGTGATCTCACGCTATCAATTACAGAATATCATCAGGCGAGGGGTTTGCAGTTAGTTTAATCGTCTCATTACTGGGTCATTGATGATCTGCTCATTATTTAACATGTAAACATAACATGTATCACATTCAAATTGCTATCTAGAGAATCTCAAATGCTGAATTTCCTCGTGATGCTGCACTTTTCGTAATTTTTTTGGTGGCTTTGTAGAGAAATGATCATTACCTGTAATGCTGCTGTGAGTAATCTGGGGAGCGGCGTAATTATTATTGGTCTGGAATTCTCCCGGTACTGCCGCCTTCCTCCGCATCATCCGCCCGAGGTTGAATTAAAACCCCAGACTCACGATCCTCCGTCCTAACAAGTTACCCCGTATGGAGAGATTTTATCGACAGTTGTTGTGATGACGGATTCTAAGTCAATGTCACCCGATTCAGGGGCCAGCCATTCGAAGCTTGCTTGTGAGCGATGCAAAAGGTAAGCGTGATATGGCGTGTGAAGATTAAAGATATGTGTACGCTGACTGTACGGAGCAAGACGGAAAATTAAATGGTACAAAAGTTGAAATGAAATACCATCGAATATTCTAACCCAAGCTTAGTGATCGCTCTTTCCCCTCATGTCGCACTTGCTATGGATCATCTCGAGAATGCGTATATCCCTTGACCGCAAATAAGCCCGGGCCTAAGCCTGGTAAGTGACTTACATAGCTCACTGTGACGATATTCAATATGTTTAATATGCTGTTGTAGGGGCGCCACAACGCCGGAGAACAAGGCTGGCACAAGGACAAAGAGCAACCCAGATTCAGTCATCAAATGATCTTGATATACCAAAGGTGGATTTAAGCCCATCTAAAGTCAGGCCCATTGAGAATAGCTCCGGAATTCCAAGTCCTATATCAAGTATTGTTGTTGCAACTCCCGAAACTGAAACTCCATCTTCGAGTAGTTTAGCTTTATCGCAATTACTACACCTTTCTCATGACCTAGCGCCGTCAAATACACACAATACTGACTCAGAAACTGTTTCGGAACCCCGATACGACGTAATCGTCAGCAAGTTTTGTGATGCTTTCAGTATTACCACTGAAGACTATCTATTCTTGTTAGTTACCCCATAAACCTTCTCCACAATTTCCTAGTAATCTTACAGTAACTAGATATACAGCCTACTTTAACCACATCACAGCGTTTTCACTCTTCCACCGTCCCACTTTTCATAATAAGCTTGCCACAATCTCGTCGCCGCTCCATGTCAATGCACTTCTAGCATCCATATTCGCCTTTTCTGCGCGTTACAAAGGTAGTTCCAATCTCCAATCTGGGTCATCTAATACATCCTCCGAGAGATTTGCCAAATCTGCCGAGCTATTGACAGATCAGGCACTACGAGAATGCTCGGATGATATTCCCCCTTTGTGTTTGCTACAAGCACTTATTCTTGTTAGCTTTCGACAGCTTATAGATGGTGTTCGTGGACGAGCTTGGCGAAGTCACGGGATGTGCGTGAGAATAGCCTACGAATTACAGTTACATCTCATTGATAAGAATTCTCAAATTCCTAATCCTGGTGGCGCGAATCTTCATTTAGATGAAGAGAAGCGGCGGGCTTGGTGGACTATATGGGAGTTTGACGTCTATGCTAGCACAGTTCGACGGCTACCAACGGGAATCGACTGGAAAAACAATGAAACATTTCTCCCGATAAGTGACGAACTCTGGTATGCCGACAAAACTGCGAAAAGTTGCAAGTTGGACCGAGATCCGGCAGTAGCATGGAAGTCGCTTCGAGAGAGCGGTAATACAAGTCCAAAGGCTTGGTTCATTGTGATTAACGCTCTTATGAGATGTGCTCAGTTATACTCATACCCTCAAGCCTATTCTATATCCTCAGCTGGAAAAACTAAAAATGGCAATGAATGCATAGAGCACCTGAGTATAATTGCTAACTCACTTTATTGCATCTCATCAGCGTTGCCTGAAAGTCTTATGTATAAGGGGGAATATCTGCCTTTTAACACGGAAGACAGAATATCTTTTCAGCTAGACAGCGCAAAGCACAGCATTTGTATTATGCTTCAGCTAGCTAGATTCATGATCTATCACCACCAAGTATTCAGCAGTACATCTAGATTATTAGCGCAGCTCAGTATTTCTCCCTCCGGGGCAATAAAACCAGAGCTTCCTGCTGCTGACCACGCTGCTTGGAACCATTATCTATCAGCGGCAACAGAAATCGTTAATCTAGTGCGAAACTGCTCCCCGGTCCATGTTAAATACGTCAACCCATTTCTTGCTAATACCATATGGCTGGCAGCAGCAGCACAGGTTGTATCTAAAGTCCTTGCACCCATTCCTGTTGACCGACGCACAGCAGAATCAAACTTAGATGTTCTACAGGCAAATCTAAACGCATACATTGCGTTCTGCGGAGGTGCTGTGTCGCAAAAACAGAAATTAAGCACGTTAGAGATGAGATTGAATAATTCTAAAGAGCAAGCCGCAAGCTATGAGCGGCAACACTCTACTTCTCACCAGCAGTCTGGTAATGTCTCGCCTATCAGCGTAATTCGACAGGCCAATGATACAAGCAACACTGAAATCGATAAAGTGGCCGTTGCCAATGACCATTCAGTGGAAGTCTCAACGTCAATAGAGCAGAGTCCATCTCCGATTAACTGGGTTGACCAGCACGGATTTGATTTTCAGTGGGCGACTTCGGGCCAAGAGGTGAACTCAGATATATGGGGTTGGTTTACTGACGAGCTTCTTGCATATCCTGGGATGTAAATTAAAACATGTTCTCCTGGTCAATATGATGTCTCTGTAAATAGTATCACACCAAGGCTGTCAAACTGCGGCTGAGGTCTGTATAAGCTAAATGGCTAATACGCCGTTAACACTAGCTTAAGAAGCAACTCCTGATCAATTCTTACACTTAGTAAATTGCGGCCGTTGAAAGCGGATGATCTGGTATCACAATGAGGATAATGTAATACTACCAACACATCCACTATCCATTGTTCATTTGTTCCACCAGCTGGAAATACACCGAAGCCCCATGTGGGGGAAATTCCCATCTGCGGGACAATTTGCGTATCCCGCGCTTGCCACTTAGTCCCGCAGCACCCATTCTTTAGTCTCTGTTTAAATAAAAATGAGGGGACACTGTTATTATTGAACCTATATTCCTCCCCAAAACTACGAAGTCACCCTCTTCTTTGATCTCATACCATTGACATTGTTGCATCATTCACCATGAGCGTCTCGAACTTTGTCCGTTTTGTAGATGAGAAGGGCGCTACTGTCTATGGGGAGCTTCCACCTTCAGAGCTAACTGGGAAGCTGGAGGGCAAAGTAGCTACTGTGCTGTCCGGTGATCCATTTACTGGTCTCTCGAAAACTGGAAACCAAGCAACGATTAAAAAAGTAGGTTCGGCTTCACACAGGTTCTAATACGTCCAGTAGCTAATAATTAACCCCGAAAAGCTCCTTAGCCCCGTAGAGTCAACGCCGTTGATTGTATGCATAGGCTTGAACTATGCTAAGCATGCTAGAGAAGCAAACGTCAGTAAACTCTTCTAACTTATATCTCAATTACACGATCTGAATCAAGTACAGCTCGCAGTCACATCAAATCCAGCCGTCTTTACCAAGCCTGCAGACGCCCTTGCGGGACCATATGAAGACATCCCCATCCATCCAGATGCTCAACCCATGCTAGACTATGAAGGCGAACTGACTGTGATTATTGGCAAGGACGCAAAGAACGTTTCCAAAGATGATGCATTGAGCTACGTACTAGGCTACACAGTTGGCAATGACGTCTCAGCGCGAAATTTCCAACTCCCTCCATCCGTATCCGGCAACCAGTTCTGCTACGCTAAGTCTTTCGACAAGTTCGCACCAATCGGTCCTTCTGTCCTGCTGGCAAACAGTAACGTGGATCCACAAAAGTTCAAATACACGACCAAGATCAACGGCGAGAAGAGACAGGAGACCGGAACCGATGATATGATATTTAGCGTTAAGGACATAATTGCGCATCTTAGTAGAGGTACCACCATTAGGAAGGGTACTCTTATCATGACAGGTACCCCAAGCGGTGTCGGGCTGTTTATGGAGCCAAAGGGATTTGTAAAGGATGGAGATATCATGGAGATCGAAGTCGAGGGAATTGGTGCCATTGCTAACAAGGTAGTGTTTGAGAAATAATTAAGTCATAGACTTAGAATGCATTTTTCGGTATCTACCTAGCATACATTATGTGGTATAGGATTTACACTCGTCAAGCGATTCGAGGAGCACAGCGGTATCCTTGTAGCTTTTAATAGATCAATATAACGTCTACTATGTTTCTTGAGAGGGACTTGAGCTATCTGGTAACCAGTTTTAGTACACAGTGTATGAAAGTAGCCTTACATTTAAAGATATATTGGCTATATATTGGTTCAAGTGGCTCAGAATATAAAAGATATATATTTGTATATCTAATGGAGAGTCACAACTCTACTTCGACTATTTCAACCATCTAACATAGCTGCAATCAGTATCAGCAACATTTGTCTCTTCACTAACAAGTCATTACATTACTGAGACTGGTGTGTTTTCGTCTTATTTGGTTTCCATTGCAGAGTATTGTCCAAACCAAACGCACTCGTGAACCGAGCTGGCGAAGCTTTGAAAATTAGGCTCTTCTCCACCAAGTCAGCATACTCGTCTGGCCTATCAGAAACAGCATTGCTCTGGCCTGAAGAGTAATTCATAGCAATGTCTATCACCATTTTCCTATCTCGCTTTGTGTCAAACACCTCAGCGTGGTTGAGACCCTTTAGCCAGATCACGTCTAATTTACCACCAGTCCACTTCGTCGTCTTCCACTCACTTCCTAGTCGGTCATCGTCGAGTGCAGTAACTCCATCAGGCCGTGTCAGGTAACTCCCAATAGCTTCTGCTGCCACAATGATATCTAGTTCACTCAGCAGGATCGTCCACCGACGTCCTTCAAGGTCTTCTTTCCAGAGGATACTATCTGTCCATGAGAATCGGCGTGCGAGCGTGTGTGCTGCACCTATATCGGTCGAGGCAAAATAGTATAGTTGATGCTCAGATGCAGACTTTGGTGGGCGCCGGGTGAAGTTGTAGGTCATATCTGGAAGATGAAGGAGAAATGGGATAGGGTCGACAAAGATAACATCGCCGATACGGGCGTTCAATGAAGGATTTCGAAGCAGCTGTGCAGAGATAATAGTTCCATAAGAGTTTCCCATGAGCACAAAGCGGGACCAGGCGTGCTGGTTAAGAATTGCACTGATTTCGGAACACATATCAGAGGGTGACAGTCCAGCATGGGTCATTCGGAAGGAGATGGGTAGGATCTCGAGAACAATAATGCCAATCTGTCCATCCTGGTTGTCTTGCTTATATTGCCGATCGACAGTATCTGCTAAATCTGCAAAGAAGTCACCGTAAGTGTGTAGGATACCGATTCCATGTATATACAAGATAGGCAGCTTGTTCTTCGAGGTATGCGGGCGATACCAATACGAGATGTGTTTTGCAGGTGATTTTCCTGGTGAAAGCAACGTCTGGGGCCTAAAAGGGAAACTGACAAACCATTGCTTCGTAGCATAGTGTCGATAACCATGATGCCACATAATGAGTGCTGCATAAATATCTGCACCGCCTACGCCCAAAGCGTAGAAAAGGAGTGGCTTGTGCGAGATATTCACGGGATCAAGTGAGAATCGCAGCGTTTTGATTCCTGGAATTTCGCCCGAACAGAACTTGAGACCTTTGGGAAGTAGATTTTCCAGCTCATTGACGTATACCTCTAACTCCTCGTCTTCATCGGGACCCCAGATATGCTTATCCATAAAGGCCCAACATATCCATTCCTTGACATTCTCACGCCCAATGCGTTCAATGGGTGCACCCCGATGCCAGAGCGATACATATCTCACCGGGTCTATAATCGTTGCCAAGCACTTGTTGAACAACTCTCGACGTTGTTCTCGATCATTTTCTTCCACTTTCATCGCTACTCCATGCACCGTGTATGACATAGGTATGTACACCAACAGATAGAACAAGGCCTCTGCGAGTAGCCATCCTTCCAACGGCACTGGGAATCGCTTGAATGGGAGTTTTTTAGAAGTAACTAAAAGCCAGTATACAAGACTTAGAGGCGTTATCGACTGGAAATACCATGCGAAAATTCTGGAGAAAATGAGGGTCCCACGAGAGCTGGGAAGCATGCTGTTCGCAACTGCGAGTCTCTATTCTTTCGGCCCGAACTGAAAACGCTTTCGCTGGAATTGTATTGTCTCAAAAACATCAAAACGCTATAGATATACGTATACAGATGTATATGTGTATATATATGCCTGAGTAATCCTGCGTCAAAGGGTTAAAATATTCAACTCGAGCCTTGGACAGAAGCACGCATGTAGGTTTGAAGTTAAAATAGCTTTAACTTTCCGTTCGCAAGGCTGGATGGAGGGATGCACGTATGAGTGGCTGTGCAGCAGCCTTTTCCATTTCTTCTTGTGCCTCTCCCCTGCAGCTCATCCTCCTAAGGCTCCGTACGGGCCGACACGCTGGGCGTCCGGATGATAACCACCAATTGGCTGGTCATAAAAGAGGGCCAAGAATACCTACCCGCGCTGAACAGGACTAATAAAGTTTTGGCGTTAAAAAATGCGTTGCATTATCAATCCTGCAACGATGCAGCATCTCAGCTGAAGCCTGATTTCTAGTCTTGCAGGATCGAGTTCTTGTGTAGAAGACTACGTGAAAAATGAACTTTATATCCTTGCTGCGAATAATTAGATAAATACTTCTACTAGTAGGCAGCTGACACATAATACACAATGCGAGGTGAGAGCTCACATTTAGCCAATGATACTATTGAATTCTTGGAGGCACCAGTTAGATTACCTGAAAACACATCTAATTGAGGTATTGGCATATTTAACATGCTAAGGTTATCCAATAACGACAATCTAAAATCCAATTTGGGTATTCTTCAATCTGTAGTCTTACCATTAAAGAGGACGTGGCGTCTCCTAGTTATATTCAAAGCTATGACTAGCTGCCATACCGTGCAAATAACTTGGGCTTTGAGCTTCCTCGTTGCCGATAGTCTCTAGCCACCAGCCTGAATTTTAAGCACCAATTTTTCCCATCTCATCACCACCGAACATACAATAGTAAATGAACCGGCAACAATGAGCATTATCCAATCTTTTGAAATAGCATTGACGATAGAATCAATAGCTAGTGCTCTTACTTCCGGTGTAAGGGTCTCAAAGATGGAAGATTTGGAACCAGCGACAGCAGAGTTGATCTCGCTCTGCGAAAAGGTTAAACCAGCAGCGGCAAAAACAGACCGTAGGCCATTTGCAGCTACATTTTGGTATACAGTACCGGATAGAGCCAAAGAGTGCATGATTCCACCAATCTGTGCGATATTCATGAAAGAGAGGCTGTCGTTCACTTCCTCTGGCCGTGATTTTGCTGCAGCAACTGTATAAGCAGTGTTGCATAAACCTGTACCGATGCCAACAAGAGCGGTAGCACCATAAATGAACGAAGAGGAAGTTGCGCTGGAAATTGTATAGAGCATCGCACCGCCGGCCGTGATCAATGCACCGCTGAAAAGGTACCAAGCCAGATAATATGGGAATATAGGCATTGTAAAGCTGTTGATGAGTGTCGAGACCACGAGAGTGCAGACAAATGGCAGAAGGCGAACCGCTGAGTGAAGCCCATCATCCCCATGAGCGAATTGGAAATATATGGGGATATAAAACACAACGATGAAAAGGGCAGCATTGATGGTAGACGCTACCATATAAAGAAGCATCAGGGTTCGTCTCCGAAGGAAAGCAATCGGAAATAGCCGGGCCTCTGGCGTAGTAAAAATACAGAAGAATTGTTGAATTCCGAAGAGAATAATAAGGACCCCAGTGACAACAAAACAAGCAATAGTGCGTCCGTCACTCCAGGGCCAGGTAGACCCGCCAAATTGTAGCGCAATGACCCAAGTTGTGTACATACCACAAGTCAGGAGGATTCCAACCCAATCCAATGAAGTAATTTTGCGAAGAAAGCCTTTATTTGGCTGTGGCTGAGGGTTGGGAACGCAGAGAAGATATACCGGAGATATAGCACCCATAATGATCAAGTTTATATAAAACTAGTAGCCTAATTAGTAAAAAGACAGGGTGAATTTAGGGACAGACGACTTACCGCCCACCTCCAAGTTGCACTACTATCTGCAAATGCACCGCCAATAACTGGTCCTAGAATGGTGCCTGAGCCCCATGCCGGAATCACAATGCCCATGTACACCACGCGTTCCTTGAGTGTGGTGTACATAGAAAGTAAACTCAGAGTCCCAAGGTACATTCCGGCTGCGCCTATGCCGGCAAGGACTCGACCAATGACAAGAGCATTCATGTTTGGGGCCGCCCCACATACCACACTTCCAATTCCAAACAAGAGGATATTTCCGAGGTAGATGGGTTTGAAGGCAAAGGTGCCATATAATTTCCCATGGGCTAGTATAGTCGCGACACCACCAAGAGGGAATCCGCTTCCAAGCCAGCTGAGCTTTTCTACTTCGTTGAATGTAACAACAACTGCCCCTTGAATATTAGCCACGATTGTGTTATCGAGGCCATAGAGGAAACTAGTTGTATACGCAGCGACGCAGAGCAGTAGCCAACGGACCATGCCGAAATCTCGAGGGCTTGGATCATCTTCGGATACCGTAGTCGAATTCCGCTGCGCACTATTGTCATCTTCTGGAGGTGGTAATGAAGGTTGCTCTTTTGTATCGATATTGTTATACACAGAGGACACTGCAGTCGAAGGGGATGGATCCTCTAGCATGGTGGCTGTAGCGGGGGCCGACATTGCAAACAGCTAGTTATAGTAAGATTAAATAAAAATGTAGCACATATACTCAGATATGTTAAGATATAAAAATATAGTAGAAGAAAGCTAGACAGAATTAAAAGCTATACATATGGAAATGTGGCCGAAGTGCCATTTTTGAATCCGAGACAATCGCCTCTGCCAACTGTCTTTTACCCATTTTTACAGCGCCGCTATGTTTGTAATGCTGAGGATTTGTAATTCAAGAGCGATTTTGCGATAATCTCTACAAATATAAAATGCTCCAATATAAGAAAGTAGGCCTTCATCAAACATCATTGAATAGATGCCGCGATCTCGCCAATGTACATAAGTAGTTAGTACCTTTAAGCCTTTCCTATTTGGGTTGTCAACTCCCCTGCAAGCTGAGATTAGTAATTCTGTAGGTTAACAGAGCTTGCCATAGGAGTTATAGGAGTTGCGGACATAGGATGAAGCCGGATATGCTTATGAATCGAGTTTTTTCTACATGGGGAACACCACACAAGCATACGAATGAAACCTAGGAGAGCTCACATTCACCTTCTACAATTGTTTTGCGGTCAAAGTTAAACGAGTCACAACTCCCCAGCAATGGCCGACACCACGTCGGAGTTTGCATGGGTTTCACTGCGGCCTGACATCAAAGATTTTAATATATCCAGGGCTGAGCGGCGTGTAATTCGGCGACAAGCCATGAGTGCTGTGAGCAGAACCTGGCGGCGGGAAGGAGGTCCTAATCGAGTCAATATGGGTCAGTACCCAATCTTCATACAGAGCAGCAGCCCCGTCTCAACCCAGAAAGGCGTGGTGGCTCTCAAGACAGTAGTATCACATAGTCCCAGTCCGAATCGTCCAAGCCTAAATATAAGGCCAGCTACGCCGAATCGGTCTACAATACCAGCTTCAGTACCTTACTCAGGGCTGGAACGCTTGACTGCTATATCCGGCATCAACCTTCTCAACCTCTCGACGCTGACTGTCACTCATGTCGGACAAACTGTCTCGGAATTTTTTAATCAAAATCCGAGTCAGCTAGTATCTCTCTTACGTCAACGGAAGGTCTCATATCTCTCCCATATACCTGCTAGGTTTGGGCACAGCAAGTTCTTGGACTATGCTCTATATGCACTGATATCGAAAGTGCGCGAAATTCTCAATCCGTCCAACCTAGATTGTAGAACATCAGCGCTTTGGGAGTATGGAAGGGCTCTTCAAGCTCTTCAGGCGGTAATCGAGGATCCTCTGAGACGTACGGAGCCAGACGTCTTGTGCGCTACCGAACTTTTGAGTCTTATTGAGGTAAGTTTCTCTTAAGACTCAACACATTAAGTCATTGCTAACTTGATGTACATAGGTTCTGAGTTTGTCCAAGGAAAATGCATGGGCTCAGCACGTTTTGGGCGCCTCACAATTGCTTCGGGAAAGGGGGCCAAAGGGATTCAGAACTGATTACGAGAAGGATCTATTTGTTTCTCTAGTCGCTCCAATTGTTTGTGTTCTTTTTATTAATCCTTCCGAACACTATCTATGAAACAATATTGACATAATAATAATCTAGATGTGCGAAGCAATAAGAACCAATGAACAATGTTTCCTTCAACAGCAGCCCTGGCAAGAAGCATTGGATGCGTCGACCATTCCCGCAGACAAACTTACCTCTGACCGTGGGAGTGCTGTAATTTCATTGCGGAAGCTTGCAGTGCACTTGCCTGGCTTATTTAAAAATGCCACCACCATGATGTGCCATCCTGATGATTTCTCCGGGAAAGAAGTTCAAAGACTTATCGCACGTGTTCGCAATCTTCGGCAAGAGTTCCTTCAATATCACGCTGAGCTGGAGGATCAAATTCGTGATTCCAGAGATTTTTCCCAGACCCCACCAAATTCCGACTTGATGTATGAGATGCTTGGAACAAGCCTTGTATCACTTGCAATGGCTAACAGGCTACTGAGTGCGTTGGGAGATTTTCAGGCTGAGCAATTAGAGCATGATGCTCTGTTATATTCTGCTGAAGTAGTAAGATTAGAGGAAGACATGATATCGACAGGTGGTTGGGCAAGCTTCTATTTGACCCAAAAGGTCAGCATAGCAGCGTCAATAAGGAAAACAGCTGCAATATGGAAAATAGCGCCTGGAAAGATGATTGAGAAGTGGCGGTTTGATAGATGGTGCTCCGCAATGCAAAGGCAGATCTGCTGTAATTGAATCAGATGATTTTTTATGCATATACGACTGCTGGCACGAAGGTTAAATACAGAATGATGTATGCTGATTTTTTCTTTTTTTGCTCGGCACATCTGAGGACTCAAGGATATTCATGTATCCATATTTTACTGTAAGCCAATCGGTTCTCTCCTTCGTTCGTTCCTAGCTGTCCGTCCCCATTTCTTCCCATCATCTCTTTTCTTAATATCAATTTATCAGAAAGAAAATTTATATTGATAGATGCTCGTCTTCGGAGTTTTAGATAATAGAATCTTTATGGACCATTACACCGATCATTATGAAGAAGGTGTTAAGCGTTGTAGAATGCCTCGATGCTCACTAAACAATAATAATCGGAATCCAACATCTGCCGAGGTCACACTGGTCCCTCTCCAAGAACTCCTATACAGTACGTAAGATTAAACTACATATATTTTTCATTATCGAGAACTTATTTTACTATATTCTAGACTCTTCGTTATTCTTCTGTTCGATATTAACTCTGATACCTTTGAAATAACATCTACTATCTATCTCTCTGTTACATTCACCTTTGTCGCAATCTCCCCCAATTTATTGATCTTTATTTAGCAATATGGAACAACACCAATTCAAATCAATAAAGTACGAAACTTCATCTGATGGGAAGGTCGCTCATATTATCCTGGACCGACCTGAGCATTTCAATGCCATTGATCGAAACCTTCCGAAGGAAGTGTCCACAGCAGTACGACTTGCCAACTCAGATAATAACGTTCATTGCATAGTGGTGAAAGGAAGTGGCCCGGGGTTTTGTGGTGGCTACGATTTAGGTATCTATGCCCAAAATGCTGAACGTGGCTCGACCATGGGAAGCCAAGATACTAGCAAAGGCTATGATCCGTTTATAGATTACCTCATGGTCAAAGAAGAGACCAATTACTTTGCAGAGCTCTTCCACAGCTACAAACCTACCATAGCTCAAGTCCATGGAGCAGCGGTGGGAGGTGGGACAGATATTGCCCTAAGCTGTGACCTCGTCATTATGGCTGAGAATGCGAGGATTGGGTATCCCCCGACCAGAGTGTGGGGCTCCCCAGCGACATCAATGTGGGCATATCGAATGGGCGTGGAGAAAGCAAAGAGGATGCTTTTCACTGGCGATCTTGTTGATGGGAAGGAAGCGGCAGCTTTAGGCCTCATACTGAAAGCCGTACCCGAAGAGCAACTTGAGGAGACCGTTAAACTGCTCACGGATAGGATTAAAACTGTTCCAATTAATCACCTATGGATGCATAAACAAGTTATTAATGGCACTATCGAAGGGACGCTTGCATCTAGTCAAAGGCTTGGCACGATCTTCGATGGTATTACTCGCAACTCACCAGAAGGAATCGCTTTTCAGAAAATGGCAGAAAGTCGGGGCTTCAAAGCTGCCATCTCGGAAAGAGACTCCCCTGGAAGGACTGATACTTACAGAAAAAGATGGAAAAGCTCATTGTAATTCTCAGATTTGACTACAGAAGACATGACTGAGACAGGCACACTTCAATAAGTATTCTCTATCGTGTTGATATCTCTATCCAATAGGTAATTTGGCTATGCACATAATGAAAATCATCTGCAAATTGCATAATATAATCTGCGCAGTAATTAACTGACGAGTCAATATTTGTAACTTGGGTATTTACTATTTAGTAGCGACACCCTTGATGTAGCCAGTGTTCCGTTCGTCTCCTTGTTGATAAGTTTACTAATTTCTTAATTTTGTAGCTAGATGTACAACAACACAGTCATACACTTCTACCAACCACCAAGGAACACGTCGAGCACAGTCTGGCATCTATGCAAACAAAAAGGAACAATATGTGTACAGATGCCCCCCGTCAACATACAAACCATCCTACCCCCCGCATAAAATATGCTGCGGGGATGAAAAGTCGCTCCCCTAAATAAATTGTTTCCTTTTCTTAGTCTGAACATTCAGATCTGTCAAATCTGCATACCCGTCCCGTGTCTTTCGGTCTGCTCAAAGACTCCCACCTCTCGGGTCGTACACATACAGCATTTGTAATTCGCAATTCCTCGTCCCGCTCATCGGGTGACGTCTCCACGGCTGCCTCTCCTACCGCCTTTGTTTCAAGCTACCAGAGCAGATCAATAATCGCAAAGCTGAATCTGGATACGAGACTAAAAGTCAATAAGGTTGTGGCAATATCCTGCTTTGGGAGACACGATCTACGCATCTATGATACACAGCAGAGAGCAAAGCCAAAAGGCTTGGGAAGATTACCCCCCAGCCTTATTGAGCTGCTCAATCTTATCTCCCCTAAGCTCCGGGGATCCCAAATTCGGGGACCAATTTACTCGGTGTCCGACATTACTAAAAGACACGCAAAAGAATATATTTCTCTTGTAGAATGCCGTTAAGTATCCGGTAACTTGCTGTCATTCTACCTAATACGCGTATCACGCCCGATAATATGGGGTATTGAATGATGCGGGGACCTTCTATGCCGATACAGCTTGGTAGCTTTGGCTTCACATACTGTAAAGCGATTTGCTTGAACGCGTAACCTTGCGATATCAGCCACTCACTAGACGCAAAACAAGTACCTACATAAATAAATAGACGACTCGGGAACTCTATGCGCTGCAGCATATATAGTCAGTATTTATCTACTTGTGGTTGGCTGGAACCTACATGAAGCTGTCGATACCGGCGATTTCCACAGGCGACTGCCCCGCCAAAGCTTGTCAGCCCGCTTGCGATGCAGGCGCTGAGTTCCCTATAACTGACAGGCTCTATAGGCACGTTCCCTATAATTGCAGCCCTTTGCGTGCCATTGCCAAAGTGCTCTAACTAGCCTTGACCGGCGCTTAACCAATCGTTGACTGTGTTATTTCCGACATCAATTCACATATTTACAGCCAGTAATGTCAGAAGGTATTATACTGATAGCTGTGGGTGGTCGTCGCGGGTATCGACAATTTCGTGCGAGTCGAAAGGAACTTGTAGCTAGATCTGAACTTGAATTTGAAGAACCTGTAACCTCCCGCAGCTGATGATATGATTAGTAGCTTAATAGCGATACTCTACATTCAAGAACATAGTCAAATGTTATACTCTTATGAAATCTAACATTTTTGATATATAATTTTGTCTCTAACTTGGCCCTATTTCTAACCCTCCAGACACTTCCCAAATATGTCTTTAACATAAGTGAATGATCATAGGCCTTAGAGTGTATGTCTAATAAAGATCCTTCTATTGCTAATTATTCGTTCTTCTACAGATTAATAGGCTCTTGATTATGAAGCCCTTCTGACACGATAGAGCTATTTTCGCAATACAATTTACTATAATTAGATCAGAGATACATTTAAGATTTTATTTTTAAACACGAAATGCTACGTATATGATATGGTCATTGACCTGCTATGGATAAAGAAAATAACATCATGATATGCTGTATTTGAGGTTGTATCTGACATCCCGTACATCGAGCATGATGATCCTACACTTTATTCCCTATAAAAGTCTACTGTCCTTGACTCAGCAGCTCTCAAACACTCCTCAACCAGTTCAGGATCTCTAGGGATAAGCTTCACCTTGAAATCTCTTGGGATGGCAACAAGAGCACTTTTAAATTGATTGTAGTCGACATAGTCAGTGTTCGGCGGTTCTGTCTCACTCGCAACAATCTTGAAAGAGGTGATAATACGTATGAGTGCTGTATATAGCAGTCGTGGAGCAATATATTGCCCTGAGCAAGCACGGGAACCAGCGCCGAAGCTTAAATGGTTTAATCCCACCGATGATTTCTCCACTGGAGGATCGATGGAATCTAAGAAGCGCTCGGGATCGAACTTTCCAGCATCTTTTCCAAAATGATCAATATCTAAGATGTATCATATCAGCATCCTCCATACAACCTTAAGGGGGAAAAAGGTAGACTCACCATGGTTTCCGGCTTGTGCGTTAATAAGCACCATAGTTTTAGCAGGAATAATGGCTCCGTTCCAGTTTACAGGCGCAGCAGTTTTCCTGGGAAGACTCATCGAGCTAACAGTATAATATCTTCCTGCTTCCTTAATTATAGCGTTGATATAGGGCACTTTCTCTTCCACGTAACTACTCGTCCAGGCCTCTCTAATATCAGGGTAATAACGCTTGATATCTTGGTATGCTCGCTCCTGCCAGATCTGTCCTTCAGGTGTAGAGAGCGAGCCGATACACGAAGTAAGTGTTCCAGGGATAGTCTCAAACCCTCCGGATACCAGTGAAAGACAGATTGAGCTCACCTCCACCCCGGTCAATTTAGTTTCTTCATCCTTCAAAATGGCGCTCGAAATGCACGGCTTATCGGTGCCCGCTTTTATCATAGCACGCACTTTGTCTAGGAGAAGATTCAAGTAAGCATCACGCCTGGCTCTTAACTCTTTTGAGCGTGCATTCTTTTCGTTGTTTGGTAGGTATCGCAGAATTGGAACGTAGTCTTGATAATTCTCTGAAGCAGATCGTAATAATGAGATTGCTGAACCGACGTAGAGAATCTCACGAAGTAGCTTGTCGTACACTTCGTCCATGCGAATACCATAACAGAGAGTTAGAGTAGTATTCAACGCGTAACGCTGGATGAAAGGTCGAATATTTAGTTCAACTTCTCCCTTCTTGCTGTCACGCCACAAATCGCGTACAATACAATAGCTCTCGAGATCAAACATAGGATAATAGCTCCTTAAGGCTGGTCTGCCTAAAGCTGTTCCGGCAGCTTTCCGTTTATTCTTGCAGCTGTCGTCCCAGGGTGATGAACCAATTGTGAAGCCCTGGGTTGAGGAGATAATGCCATGGAAAGTATATAACTTTGGCCGATCAATAAGGGCTGACTGAGATTGACTTCCGACGAGAATCTTTCTACAATCCTCGAAGGAGTTGACCACGACAGCACGAGTGTTTCCTAGCCGAATTTGAAACACTGAGTTACCGTATCTAAAAAAAAAATAGTTAGTTCTAGTCTCAAGAAAGTAGCATTGAACGATTGTACTTCTTCCACCATCCTTCGCAAACACTTGCGTGGTCGTCTCCTAGTTTAAGGAGATGGCCAAAGATTGGTATAGCTCCTGGTATTTCCGGGATGCCATTGATATACGGAATATCAGTAGATACAGACCACTAGAGCAATGGATCAGTATTAAACTCTACGCCACTTGTGGATAGAAGTCATACCCGATATAACAGGTATATAAATAGCACTGCGCCAAGGTAAACGACGTAAGTGTGGGGTACGCTTTGAAGGAGATGATCGAAAAGAACGTCGGGCGATGAATTCATCTTGTACTCTTGAACAAAAGTAGAGTATTGCCTTAGTTGTTTATGCTTAAGCAGTATTTATGGATGAAGTGTGGTATCTTATAGTCTAATAAAGCCAATTCAAGAAACTTTATCCCATCTTTGCTAGCGGCGGACTCCGCGATGCTGCAGTCGGACGTTCCGACACATATGGTTACCATATGAGCGGAGTTGTGTCAGCGGTAGTATGAAAATGAAATGTAAATCAATTAGCTTATAGAAATAAAATATTGACAGCCGTAATCTCGTCATGCTAGCGTTTCAAACCGCTTGGATTCATAAAAATCATTTGGAACGGCACTTGGCAAAGGCGAGGCAAATCATATGAGAACAAAGCTTCTGTTCCTTTTAATATAAAAATCTACATTTATTAGATTTAGCTATATCTATTTCAATTTGGCTTTCGATCATAGTATTGAGTAAAATCATGCATAACAGCCTTAGTTCCTCTTTGCATTTGCCGGGAAAACTCGGGGTCTGTTTCTGCCTTCTTACACATTTGAAAGAATGCATCTTTCGTAAGAGCCTCATCTGGATCTTGATTGAATAATCTGGTCATATTGTCGCTCGAAATAGGGTTTATAATTTCAAGGTACATCTTCCGGCGGATTTCGTCGTATTTGTCCAGAATATCAGGGGTAGCTAAACCCTTGAAGATGCCAACCAAGCAGTCATAGGCGCCGCCAATATCCACGATGCCTCCTGTTAGACCAAGCCCCCCAAATGGATTGCATACTATTTTCAATCAAACAAAGTTAGTCAACTGCCATAGTTGTGGTCCTTGTCAGCTATGAAAGAAACTCACAATGCGCAGCATCTGCTGCAAGTAAGAATCGTCCTACTCGCATTTTCTCGGCCAGTCTTTGATGTACACGATAAGGGCTGATATTGGTAAGTCTATACGCTCCAGAGTCTGGCTTTGGATGTCCTGGCAGCATGGCTTCGAATTTGGCTGGTTGACGAGCAAGCAGCTCCTCGTTCGTGAGACCTGATTTTTCTCCGTATGTCACACGCCACATACCATCAGTAGTAATCCTAGCTGCCATATGCCAGTGTTCACGATCTACAAAAAATTGGGAATCTAAGTATCCGTATTTCTCGAAAGGATAATAAGTCTAACTTGTCATTAGCAATTGATGAATCGTTCTTGAGAGTGGCGTTACCTCACATTTGTAGCGACTAGCTGCTCATCCCAGGTCTTTCCAGGAAAGTTGAAGTCACCAAACAGAGACCGTCGCACTTGACTATTTGCACCATCACATCCTACAATATACTGGGCCTCCAACCTCTTGTTCCCTTCAGGTGTTTCCACATCGACCCAAGCTTTCTCGTCATCCTGGCCCAGCCCCACTACTTTATGGCTCCAACTAACCTTTGCTGAAGGCTGTTCCGAAACATGCCGAAGAAGTATTTGGCCTAATTGATTCAGAGGCAGACATAAGATCTCGTTCAGTATGTCCCCAGGCTCAGCCTTGTTTTCCAGCTTAGCAATGATCGTGCCATCCAGCTTTCGCCAAGCGACAGCACCAGGCACGAATCCCTTTTCACGAATTTCATGAGCAACTCCTGCTCGAACAAGTTCGTGAACTGCTGGAGGACCGTAATGTGTCGCGCGGGGCCGTTCGTCAAGCTTATCATTCATATCGACCACATGCACTGGTACGCCATTTTTTGCTAGGAGCAGAGCAAGCAATAGACCTGATGGGCCAGCACCAACAATTATGGCCCAGGGATCTGATGTAGCCATTGATGCTGATTTTCTAGGAGGATGAATATTCGTGAGTACGCGACAAGAAAAAGTTATCTCAAATCTCTTTCGCAGGATCGTTCAAGCTTTAAGAAGAGGGAAGCATATCTTGTTAATACGGCATTTACCCGTAAAATGGATTAACCACAAAAATGGTTCATCTTTGTGACGAACTAGGTAGCTGGGCAATGCTGGGCATACGACGCTCCACATCCCCGCAAGCCTCCACAAGGACAGAAAATCCCCACAGCCGCCACATGTGTCACTATGCCAGATTTAGGGCTTACACTTCAACGCGGGTAGAACTTTTTTCAAGCGGAGTAATTATTTTGTTAGCTCAGCAGGGGTAGAGAATTAATCCGGTATGCTTAGCATATGCTGAAGGTTTCAGTGCTGTAAGGCCTGTAAGGCCTGTAATTGTAAAGCCTGTAGAGCTTGTAGAGCCTGTAAAGTTAACTGTATCCCCTCAAACGCCAGGGGCCACAGGCATCACGCTACCAGTGGCCCCTGGCGTTTGAGGGGATAGTATATACCGAGCATATGCTAAGTATATGCTAAGTATATGTTAGTTAGTTACAGGCCCTACAGGCTTCGAACCCAGGCTAGGGCCAACGGCCGTAGGTCGTTGGCACAGCCTATAACTACAGTACAGCACAGCTTATAGCATATGTTTTGCTTAAGCTTAGCATACCGGATTAATTATCTCTACCCCCCGTTGAGCTTGGTTTTTTCTACCCCCGATCAGGTAATACTGTGCCACGCGTTCTACCCGCGTTGAAAAAAATTCTACCCGCGTTGAACTGCAACCCGGCCAGATTTATGAAGTATAGTTTGATGCTACGGTGCTGAGTTTGTACGTAATCGGATCCATCCGATCGTCAGGTACATGTGCACTTGGGTCTTTTCCGAGGGGCATGAGGATGCTGAGAGAACTGACGTCTTCTAAGAAAAAGTTGGCCTAAAATAGAATAACATCTTAAATTATTAAAGTGTACTATCAAAATCCCGTATAATTGATATTAGCTTATTAGATTTAGAATCTTCTCCTGGATGGCGAGTTTAAAAGCTACACAAATCATATGCCGTGCGTTCATCTTCCACGACTGTATATCCAGCCACTCAACCTCTACTGAATGTTTATGATATTCACTGACTAGATAAATGCTGGACATCGTTAACTTCCAGAGCTCCATGTAGTAGAATAGCTTCGTTGTGGTTAACCTTCCACTTTTTGCAATGCTTCCCCACCGGGTTGAAGACTTGCTGTATCGAAAGCGGTGTCTTCAGGAAGCTGTAGAGAGAATGAATTGATAAGTTTGGAAGTCAGCTTAAGGCTGCTTCCCGCTTCCAACTCCAGTACATGACCACCAAAGGTTGTGTCAGAGGAAAGAAAGTGCGCGTGTAGTCCATAAACAGATACCCCATCCATGAACTGTGGGCTCCAGAAGCCAACTACTCGACCCTTAACATCTTGATGACTGATCACTTTCTGCTGATCTCCTAACTCGGACAGCGGCTGCCCGGCATATTGCTGACCACGGACAACTCGGACTTTCATTCTGTCAAATGCACCTTCAATAACAAATACTACAAATCGATTCGTTACTCCGGGGTACCGGAGTATCAACTGATCATAGATGGACTGTTTTGTGGTGAGACCAATCACAGTTCCAGAATCGGCATCATCCAGACGTGTGACCATTGCAAAGGGCAGCTCTCTATCTTCCTCTGCTACCACTACTTCTCCAGAAGATTGCAGATGATATGCTTTACCGTCGATCAAAACGACTTCTCCTTGGATGTTAATCATGGTTCCTAGCCCCACATTTCCATGCGATAGGAGTTCGGATAGCTTGATACCTGTCGAGGCAATACCGGCCATCAATGCTGAAGCAGTGGAATATTGATATAGCTGGCTAAGAGGCGCCATTTTAGTAATAATGCTATGATTATTGCAGGAGTAAGCTTCGAGCCTTTTGATTTACGGTTCCCAAGCTCTTATCGATAGAGAATATCCATCTAACTTTAGTCAAGTTGTATGATAATGTACGCATAAGATGCAGAGCGAGCAACCAATTTCATGGGTTAGCAGCTCGGATACTACGTACACGTAGGCCAATGTTGGCCATTAGCTAATGGGCCGGCTGCTTAGCCAATGGTCCGGTGCAAAATATTTAGCTCTGGCCCCGCCCATAGGTTAACACAGTTCAAACGGAGTAGTTTTGAACGTTTAATATGTTAAACTGGCAGATACTTCTTTACATATTTATAAGTCCAAAGCTTACACATGAAACCTTAGTGTATTACTCACCTCGTACGGCCCTTGGCCCCTTTTAGCACGCATATACAGGACTAAAGCCCTATAAGAGAAGCCTGTAAGGCTCCAGCTTGCATTGACCTCAGGCCTTATGCTAAAGCCTCTCTGGAAGAGGGAGAAGGAAAAGCGGTACGGGCTTTAGCCCACACTTTTTAAGAGATAACAGAGAATGCAACTTGCCTTATTCGTTTTCAAAAACGGCGAAACCTTCTTAATAAGCATGTCAGCTATGCGGGATTGATAACATTTGTGGAGCAGCCTTGGCGCAGGCTCAAGCCCTTTTCGGAAGAGCTTGTTCTTACCGTGGTACATCGATGACAAGTTCCACCTAATTATAAACTTAGTAGGGTACCATAGGAACAAATAAAGAGTCGTATTCTATCAGACTAATGTAATAATACAGTTTTGTATGCGGAAGAGGTCCGAACTACTTTATGTAGGCTTCTTTCGTAGTTATAGTGATATGGAATCACCCAACGACTATCTTAGCAGCGTATAAAGATAGATGTACAGATTCTGCTATTCATTTTCTTAAAATGTGGACAACTAGATTCGTCTAGACTTGAAATTTCCAAATTTACATAGAAATATCTTATAGGAGCACATCCTAGTGTTCCAATGGAGTACGACTATATTATCTGCGGGTATGTCTGGAACGCTATCTATTCTACCTGCGAACGCACTAATGAATTATGAATGCGATGAAGAGGTGGAACGGCAGGATGCGTTATTGCGTCGCGACTAGCAGAAAATCTCGATATGAAGGTTCTCGTGATCGAAGCGGGTACGGACAATAAAGATATCGAGAATATCAATATGCCCGGCGGGTAAGTGGCCGATTGCCACTGCTTAGAGATATGAACTGTTTGGTGACTGATCAGCTGGACGGGGAACTTTGATACCGAGCGCGACTGGAACTTCATCACTCCCCCCATGACGGGACTGAACAATCGACAAGTCAAGATGACCAGAGGAAAGGTGCTCGGAGGCTCAAGTGCGGTGCATGCTACGTTATGCATTCGTGGTACTCCTCAGGATTTTGATGACTGGCAACTAGATGGTTGGAGTGGGAGAGAAATCTTCGACTATATGAAAAAGGAAAGTCTGCGATCAAAAAGCTCAATTGGATGACATTAACTATTGAGTATAGAGTGAGACATTTCACGCAAAGCCTTGGTTTACTGAAGACGAGTCCAGCCACGGATACTCGGGTCCACTACATCTCGAGCCACATAATCCAGCCCCAATATCAGGGCGATTAATAGAGTCATTCGTCTCCAAGGGACTGTCATTCCATGAAGACATGTTTAGTTCTGGCAATACACCACACGGATGCGGCCATGCACCTCGAACTGTGCATAATGGTTTGCGGACAATGGCCACGGACTACTTTAGGTATAAGAATATCAAAAATCTTGTAATACTAACGAACACCCTAGTAGATCGAATCTTAACTGAGCCTAACGGGCTCGCACATAGAGCCGTTGGTGTTATCACTTGGGATGCAGACGGAGAACAACACAAGTACCGTGCAAAGAGGGAGATAATCATAACCGGTGGATCTCTTTGTAGTCCTGCTATCCTTCTGCGATCGGGAATTGGCCCCAGGGCAGAACTTCAGGCAAATGATATTCCATGTGTAATTGACCTTCCAGGGGTTGGCAAAAATCTACAAGATCATATGGTGAGCTCCATCTCAGGCGACAGGAGAGAGAAGATTAGCCCTAATGATATAGGTTGTTTTCATGTTCTATGAAACAGACAAAGAAGGTCTGACTACCGACCATTTTGCTTATCACGATAATAACTACGCCAAATCGGAATTGCAATGGAAAGAAACGAAGACCGGATTCCTTGCGAGTGCCCCGTTCGGACCTGTGGCCTTTGCCCGTTTAGATGAGCGCTTGAAGGACGAGCCGCTCTGGAGAAATTCTTATAGCCACTTAGGGCGGGATCCTATGGGCCTTACTAATTCGCAACCCAATGTAGAATTCTTCACGACTGAGTGCTACGGGGGCCCAAAACAGAATAACCAATTCCCGGTGAATCATCAGCATACTTTTGGTATTTTTGCAGAGCTTTTCAGTCCCAGATCTCGAGGAAGTGTTACTTTGAAGTCAAAAAATCCACATGAGAGTCCTATAATAAACTGCAATTATTTGGCAGATCCCCTGGATATACTCGTCTTAGCAGAAGCTTGCAATCTGGCAAATGAGATTATTACGCAGGGCTCTGGCACCAAAGATATCGTGAAAGGCCCATGGCCGTCAAGTCTCAATTTTCACAGCTTCCGAAAGTGGGAAGATTGGGTTCCATATGTCAGGGAGCGAGCTACAACTTGTACGTTATCGTTCTGTAATACTTGAGACTCATCCAGCAACATGCTAATGGATACATACTCATATAGGCTACCACCCCGCAGGAACTTGCGCTATGGGTATGGATGATAATCCAACGGCCGTATTGGACAACAAACTTCGTGTGAGGGGAGTCTCAGGGTTACGCGTAGGCGATTGCAGTGTCATGCCACTTCTCAATAACGGCCACACCCTGCTTCCAGTTTTTGGCATTGCGGAAAAGTGTGCCAACCTCATTAAAGAGACTTGGGATCCTTGATTGTGAGACTTTGTTATTGAGTATACAGAGCTTTTAGCCGTAGATAGGATTTTCCACTTAGACACTGCTGAAATCATGGATAAAAAATCGAGTGTGCCTTCCAAAGATACTGACCAAGGCTACTGATAGCTTCAGTGAGATACATATTGCTTCCTAATAATGATATCCTAAAACTTCAAATATTGCAACTTCTATACTAACAGATCGTGTTATACACCACTCGGAAAGTAGGACCTGCTTCAAGAAATGTTCTCAGGCCAAATCACATATAAAACGCTATTGCGGTGGCTAAATTACGTCCTATAAGTAAAGCTTCAAATTCTACTAAAAGTGTATGAGTGAACAAGCTTTGCACAGCTGTTTGATTCGAGTGAATATTGACAAGAGAGAATGTTAGCACCCAGATGGGATCACGTATATGCTTGCTCTAGTACAGTGACACTACCGCATCCTCAAGTAGCCTTGTCTCTAGGCCGCAAAGGTCTACAGTAGATCAGCAACAAAAGAAAGATTTTCATCATTTGATGACGCATCATACAGTTCTGTGGGTCATGGCATTACCAATCCTACAGGAGTTAAAATATATATTTGCTACAAAAGGTTTAAGTATCCGCCAAGACACCGCGAAATGCAGGCTTAATTTCGCGAGCTCAAGGAGGAATATGATAACTAACTTAGCTGTGGGTCGTTATATCAGCACAGCATGTAGCCCTGCTACTCCTATGTACTTGACGTCGAGAGCAGCAGCGAGCAGAGTCTCTGCACCATACAGTTTGTATTTGCAGCTCTGACACCTCCACTCGTGAACGGTTGGAAAACCGTAATCATATAAAGTCTTAGCTTTCATCATTGATACCGTTTCTCCAGAACTGAACACCAAGAATCCGTCAATCTGGGTCATTATCACCATGTCCGAATCTACTATGAAAGCAGTGATCTTTGAAGGGCCCCTTAAAGTCTCGGTGCAGGATCGCCCTATTCCCAAACTGCAGACGCAGACCGATGTGATCATCGCAGTCAACTACGCAGCATTGTGCGGATCGTAAGCTAATTCAAACCATTTTAAAATTAAAAATAACCCAGAGTGTAGTAGTGGCTGATTGATTCTGCACAGAGAGCTACATATATTCCGAGGTCACCAAAAATCCACACCTGGCTACATTATGGGCCATGAGTTTACCGGTATCGTGAAGGAGATCGGAAGTGAGGTCAAGACAGTAAAAGAAGGGGATAAAGTAGTGGTTCCATTCACGGTTTCTTGGTAATTATTTGTGTTCTCATCCTAATTCTCGGTAAGCGCTGATTATATTCCTAAGTCAGGATTGCTTGTACTGCAGGAA
The DNA here is from genome assembly GCA_021399445.1 of Xylogone sp. PMI_703. Taxonomy (NCBI): domain Eukaryota; kingdom Fungi; phylum Ascomycota; class Leotiomycetes; genus Xylogone; species Xylogone sp. PMI_703. The sequence goes on from JAJTUQ010000003.1 coordinate 5,190,283, forward strand.
TGGATACTCCTCACGATGTATCAGATCCGCCCTGTTTGGATCACCAGCTCTCGATGGCGGGCAAGCAGAGTTTGTCCGTATACCGTGGGCAGATGGGACAGTCTTGAAGGTTTCAGAGGAAATAGATGACCGGAGTCTCGTATTAATGGCCGATATCTTCCCAACAGGTTATTTTGGTGCAAAGAGCGGTTTTGAGCTTTTAACACCAGCAGAGCTTGCAGATGCAACCGTAGTAGTGGTCGGTTGTGGCCCAGTCGGTCTTTGCGCCATCATCGCGGCAATCGCTTTCAAGCCGAAGCATCTCTTCGCAGTTGATAGCATAGATAGTCGATTAGAAAGAGCAAGGTCTCTTGGGGCAGAGCCACTCAATTATGTTATTGGAAAGGATGCTATGTTTGAAAGGGTTAAAGAGGTTTCGAATGGACGGGGAGTAGATCTAGTTATTGAGGCCGTTGGCCTAAGTCCTGCACTGAGAACAGCATTTGATCTCCTTCGGCCATGGGGTGTTATCAGTAGCATTGGTGTCCACAATGCAGAGGTAAGTTCTTAAATACTATCAGCATCAGTAATACAAGACTCATCGATAGTAGATCCCATGGACTGGAAACGAGGCATATGCGAAGAACCTGCGGCTTCAGATGGGGCGATGTCCAGTAAGATCTATCTTTCCTGAAGCCCTTGATCTATTTCTGAAGAAGAAACATCTCCTAAGGTAAGTTCTCCCCATAATCCAAGTTTGCTGATATAATATATTAATTACTATAGCTTCATGTTCGAGAACGTCATGCCATTGACCCGGGCCGCTGAAGGATATGATCTTTTCAACGATATGAAAGTTCAGAAGGTAGTATTTGATATTTGTAGCAAGTAATGGGCCTAAAAACATACTCGGGGTGTCGAACATAAGATTCTGACTATTCCAAGATGCAACGAATTTAGGGAGTTATCTTACTATACAGTCACGGTAAAAATTAAAGTAGAAGTCGCATTAATAGACCAAGAAAGGAGTAGCCTTGTATAGCATGACTTTTGCGGAATTTTACATATTAGACATATTTAAGGTTATAAGGAGTGTAACGCTTTGTTATTTAGTATTCATAACATCTATTACTTTATACTCGGTCCGATCGGGGCTCCTAGACTCGAGTAGAACATTCAAGCCCATACTATTAGGATATATCCATTGTACAATCATTTTTGAATAGCAACTTAACCGTGTTAGCGACATATTTCAAAATCATTCGCCATCTAAGTATCCAGCAATCCCATCTTCGCAAAAAGATGTCTCACGGGATTTACATCGTCTGTAGCCAATGATGGAACTTCTTCAGTGATAGCTCTGGAACTAGCTCTGCCTTGGATAGCAACTCTCAGTAACATATGAGCCAGATACCACAGTTCCATTGCATTTTTCATGAACCCAACATTATCCCATTCCTCAGATGCCATCCCATTTACATGCATATCCCAGATTAGCCTCCATCTCGCGAGTGCACGAGTTATTGATCCTAGGTCTGATAGGTCTAGCACATTGTTTTTAGATATCCAAACAATCTGTAGTAAGACTGAGGTAGCATAATTAGCTGTATATAGTCACAAGCTATCCATTTAACGTACCCCAAATCATAATGAAAAGATTGCGGATGCCGAGATTCTCTGTCCTCTCGCGGGCTTCATTTGACCAGCCTTCGTCCAGAAATGTCGCCAGTACCGTTCTAATCTTTGGAAGCCGAACTGTGGCTTCTTGAGATACAGCTTTACGACTTTCATCTGCAGATACTGCAGAAAATACCTCATCTTTGCAAAGCATATCTAATTCTAATTCTGTAGCGAGTATACGTGGAGGTTGGTTATGGAATATAGTTAGAGTAACATCGACATTAAAGATAGCCCACATCAATCTGTGCTGTTTGTTAACCGGCTCTCTCTCAGAAAAGCGGTTCAGCCCATGAACCTCCTTACCTGATTCTTGATTCATTTTACGCAAATCTACGCCAATTGAAGGACCTTTGATGTAGTGTGTGTCGATCAAATGATTTATTTGTTATATTAATAAGGGGCAGTGCTCGAGCGGCCTGGTGCGTGTTGTTAGTACATTGAGATATATAGTAGACTTGAACTTTTACAGTAATGATCTCGTTATGGCGAGTCACACATGCACGCCTTCGGCTGCTTGACAAACTTTCCCAGAGCTGTGTCTGTACGATAGAAAGTGTGGCTTGTACCGCTGCGAGAGCATCATTGCAAGCTCGATCCCCGTTTGGTTGAGTCCCGCTAACAAGCGCTACAAAAGAAGGATTTCGACATGAATATTCCTCTAAATCCAACATTCCTCTAACAACAAGAACATCATGTGGTGATGACAAATAGAGAGCTCCTATGATAATGAGAACAAGGAGAAGGGGCAGCGGTGCCGTTTCAGTGTCAAAGGTCCCTTTATGGATTATAGGATTATGAGGATACCAATGCTCGAAATATTTATTCAGGAATATTTGTGCTTTGGATGCGGTCAGGAGGGCTTTTGCTGGGGCTAGATTTGTATTTGGTGCTGATTCTGGATGCTCCGATGGAAGAGAAGCACACAATGTAATTATATCGAAATATAACTGTTTGAGTCGTGCTTCCAAAGTGTCTGCAGAACCCGTCATTTCTTGTATCCGTCTTTCAGATTCTTCAATGAGATGCCGTTGTGGGTATCTGTTATCGGTAGTTATACGTTCATGAATTCGGGTTGGGTCGTAATGTTCATTATCCAAGGCGGTATCATTGGAGCTGGCTACAAAAACTATCAGGCAGTATCAGGAAAGCTAATGTGATATAACTTTACTCACCCGCAGTGATTCCTAAATTCATTTGGAGAGAAGATAGTGACTTGGAATACTGTGGAGGATTGGCAGCTTTCGTTGAAGGTGGAGCCGAGTAGCCAAATATGTCGGCAAGAGTCAGAGTATTGACATTTATGTAATTTAAAATGAAAGGAAACGATACTCCATGTAATTTCGCCATGTCCTGACTTATTGAGAAAGGGGAGAAGGCTGCTAACTCGGGGTTCGAGATTTGTGGTTGGTGAAGACCTATTTGCTGGTTATGATTGATACATGATTGGAATATACGACTAGGCCTACTTGCTGAGTTGATAGATCCAGCCAAGTCATCGAGCACTCTTTTATAGGTACAAGAAATTTTATTCAGAACACAATTTAGGCAAGGGCTTTCAAAGTCACAGCCCTGCTTCGACCTTACACACATATCGCATGCTTTTCGTCGTTTTCCTCTCCTGCATGGGCGTGGGACTGGATCCACACCTCTGGATTTGCAGGTTTTATAGTGGCGACGGACAATATCCCTATTTTCCAAGTTAGGATTCGCAAACACATATCCTAAGAATGGACAGTCCGCTAGGAAAGTAGCGTTGAGCTTACGATCTTTCGAACGCCTGGCCACAAAATATACATTCATAAATCTTGCTTCTGAGACGGACTAGTTCCGAACCGCTCACAGATATGCCAAGCTTAGAGGGAGGTTCAGAGGATTCAACAAGCCACTGAGTCTGATCATTTGCGACAGCTGAATCCATTTTGAGGTGGCATTTATTGGGATCAAGCTAGCATGGAAATCGAAGAAAAAGTATAATGTGTAATGATAAGCGTCGTCCTTCGGCACTAATCTGTCAGCTTACACGTGATCCCGACGAATTGCACACCCCTGTGAAATGCCCACTTTTCGGATTTCACAACACTACACTTCTAAATATTATAGCTCAACAACAACAACTCCAATTGAATTGAAATTAATAAATTATCTATATTACAATACGTAGAATATAATACACTCTTTGAATATTAAATATTATGTAGCGTTGTGGCGCAATTGCACCTACAACGAAAATTGCCTCCATACCCCACTTGCGCCATCAACACCACAGTATCCACTTAGGAAGCCTTTGGTGCAGCTTTCCTGCGTGTAACAGCCTTCTTAGCCTTCCTTTGAGTGGCCAGGAGCTGCCTTTCCAAGGCTCTCTGCATTTGCGCCTCCTCCTTGGCTTGCTTTTTCAGTAAAGCTTCCTTCTCTTTTTGCTCCTTGGCTAGCTGTCGCTCCAATTGCTTTCTAATCTTCTCTGCTTCCCGCTGTTCACGCTTATTCTGGGCAGCTAGCCTTCGCTCTATTATGGCCTCTCTTTTCCGTTCTTCTGTAGCCTCTTTTTCGGCCAATAAAACCTTAGCTTTGAGGATCTCATCTACACCATACCATTGCGCTTGACCTACAGCTTCTCCGCAAATATTGAGGCGCTGGGAGCGTTGACTCTTCTTTTTCTGAAGAGCAATGGCTCTAATTAAGCCCCTATTAGAGTGTTCAGCAATGCTAAGCTTTGCTGATAGCTTATAATTGGCGTTCAAGATATGCTGTAGCTTGCCGGAAGAGGGGCTCCGGACATAGGATTTCTGTAAACGTCTAATACCTTTACAAGTAACAGGAGTCTCCGGCGCTGATATCACTAATGGAGGAGGTGTATTAGGTTCTACAAACACTTTATCAAGCACTATAGAAGCTTGGGTTGGCCATATTCTGGTTTTTTCGAATGCGGAAGCAATATTAGCCTTAGTAAAGCTGTACTCCCATGAAGGCGAAAATAAGCTCCAGAATAAAGCTTTTGACATAGAAACCTTTCCTTGACCATCTTGCATTAAATCATCTTGTTGATTAGAGTATTGGACGGCAAGTGGGCAGAATAAGCCTACATCTAAAGGTTGTAAACGATGGGTAGTATGAGGTGGGAGATTGAGCACAAATATCTTATGCTGATACGCATACTCAAGGAATTGCATATTCACATGGTTAGAATGGCCATCAACAATCAATAAACGCCATCTCCCATTAGCTGTAGCTTTAGTATGATGGTCAAATATTGCTTTTAGCCATTCAAGGCCTAAAGTGTCAGAAGTCCACCCTGTAGGAGAAGTCGTAAAATAAGCTTTATCACTAGTATGTACATCATCAACCTAACTAGTTTGAAGGTCTAAAGATTCCCTTTGATATATAAGACCTGGTGGAAGAGTTTTCCCGGTTGCTGAGATACAAGCCAAGATAGTAATAAACTCTCTACTCCCATCTTGTGCATTCTTGACTTTGCCAGCGCGATGAGCTTTTGCGGTCATAACTCTTTTAGAAGACTTTATAAACCCGATCAGGAACTCCTTTTCATCAACGTTGTATATGTTTTCAGGCCTAATGCGATGTTTTTCGATACCGGAGGACAACTGTATGGACTCTCGTTAGTTATGAATAACCAAGGTTATATTATAACACAACAAACTTAGAATCACTCAACTATTTGATAATAATGCTCAAAGATAGGCTTGTATTCAGATTTGATGCGGTGATAGTCCATATTCTTTAGATATACACTTGTAATCTCTTCCTCATGACGTCTCACAAATTGCCCCACCCAGTTCTTCCCTAGAGGAGCTTGTATGATCTCCTCCGCCATATTATGAACAACCAGACAAGTTGGAGGCATTCCTCGGTCGGTAAGAAGATTGATTCGATCAATTAGGACTTGTTCTTGGACGTTGTTGAGGCATTATTTGTATATAGATGAAGCATCCTTCATGGAGCCGTGTTGACCTTTAAATCGTCTTGCAAGCGTTGTTCGTTCGACAGAGTATTTTTCAGCTGTAGCTTTGAAATTGGGCCGCTCTTGCGATTTCAAATCTGCAATTGCTTTTTGGATTAGAGCTTCGTTGACCTTCATATTGGTGGTTGAAGTGTTGATGGTTAAGGGGTAAAATGTGGGCAATTCGCAGGGGTGTGCAATTCGTCGGGATCACGTGTACACGAGTGTCCCATTGGGACTAGCCTGTGAATTTAGGAGGCTGGAAATGGTCTCATCTCCTAGCAACAATACGTTAGAAGCATTGTGCCATGCCAATCATATGTAACATTACCGCTCCCCGCGCTCTGACCCTTTTACAAATACGGTGAGGATGGTCCCGATGCTAGCGAGGCCCCTCAACTGAAATATGAGCACGGATGTACCTCCGCACAGCGGCCAAGTACCGCATTACATAACATTAGCAAGGAAGCTCATATCAAGTATGAATCTCGCATTTGACATACTGAAATAGTAGAAAGGACTGTTATAATATAGTACGGTGGTGAAGATAACTATTTGCATAAACTACTAAGATATTGCGAGCAGTATATACGATCCTCGATTGACAACCATACAGTAATAACACAACGCCCAGAAAATTAAAGCAAATCGTATAAACCGCTCAACACTTTCAATCTAGAAATTTCGCCTACAGCCATTTCTATGATTATATGCGACTCGCTGAACTTTAGATGCTTTCAACTTTATCATTATTCGAAAATCGGCCAGCATCTACCCAAAGCGAAGACTCTATGTTTGTATATCCCCCTAGGCTGAAGAGAAATTAGAAAGTACCAGCCGCAAGGCCTATCACTAGCAGAACAAACAATGCAACTCGCAATCTTGACGCTGTGAGTTCGTTGCTTCCTCCCGTGGGAGTATGTGTGGTCGCTGATGTTGTTAATGTGAATGTGGTCGGGGATGTGGCCGTGGCTTGTGCTCCAGCAAAGGAAGGGGAAGTTGTGGGTAAGCTAGTGGACTGGTCTACTGCTGCCGATGTTGGGGAAATCGATGTTGGGAAAGCTGACGACGGAAACGCTGATGATGGAGGAACCGACGATGGAAAAGCCGACGATGGTAAAGCTGATGAGCTGCTGAGCTGCGAGTCGGTGAGGTTGAACACTCCTGATTCCGGCGACACATAATCGCTTCCCAGATCCATTACCAGCTTGTAATGGCCCACTGGTAGCAGAGGGTTGAGAGTTATTGACAGGGTAGCTGTCAAACCTACATCCACTGAATCATTGGCCCAGGAGTAGTGCCCGTAGATGGTGTGCAATTGGCTACTGTTTACTGCAACCATAGATAGACTATTGAACTCCCGGGGATCTGTCTCCGTGTATTGCCAAAGGACCGTGAACCAAAGAGATTCATCTACTGCATAATCATACCAGCCTATAGGAATACCGAGAGTGATATTCGTAGTTTGTAGGCTTTGCACGAGACGGACTTCGAAAGTCGCAAGTAAAAGGCAAATGCAGCGTAGAGACCTCATAGCGGGTACGTCGGGGGTGATGATGCCATTGAAGATATACTTAAAAGATATATAACAAAGTAAAACAGATCGACAGGGACAATAATTATGGTCGGAAGGGAGAAAGCCCCAGGTTTTATAAGAATTCAAGAGAAGGCTCTCCTGATCCTGGGATATAAATAAAATTAATCAAACTTCTGAGATCTAAGTTGCATTGTCGTTGCAACATCGGTGAACCACACATAGTCCGCACTAGCAAGGCTCTTTAATCACTAATATTGAGAGTCCAACAATCTGGAACATTTTTCACATGAGTTGATAAGGCCCTGGCCTCCTTAAAACCTTATTTAGACTATTATTATCCTTGCTAATGGTCCCTGTTGGACCCTTTGAGAGCCGCAATATTTAGTGAGAATAGTCAAGTCCGAGGTTTCAAGTGTTTTGCCTCATACTTTATTGCAGTACTCGAATGTTTAGGTCACTGGGGAATAGAGTAATCGTACTCCAACAGCTACTACTACTGCATCGAGTGCATCTATGAACGGTTTGTTAGTTCTTCGTACAAATCCTTCCTTAAAACTCTCGCTTTGACTGAAAGACTGACGCTTCGCATTTATTCTTCAACAGAGACAGAGATTAAGTGTATGGTCTATCAATAGAATGGCTCTCAGCTAAGTAGCATAATAGTAAAACACATAATCCATATTAAAAGCTGCTATGTTGGCATGTCCCTTCCTTCAAAAGCATCCCCCGGTAAAGTAAATAAGCTCATTCAGTACTCCGACTGGTCAATTCTCTATATTATGGATACTTCTCCATAAAAATAGGAGAATAAGGTATTTGCAGCCCTTGTCAGGTTTCCACTGAATGTCCGCTAAAGTAAGATTCGCCTTAATACTTACCGTTACAGGGGCGAGTCAAAATTAAGCTGCAAGTCGGGACTAATCCACAAGGCGGGAGTTATCCACCCGCCGCAACTGCCGCTTGCAGTAATTATCCATGCGACAACACTAGGCGACCTCGGCGACCAAGGCGCAAGTCCAGGGAGAATCTCATTACTCTATAGAGAGGAAAGACGAATCTCATGAAACGTTTATCAAGCCACTAAGCCGCCCCCAACAATACGATCATAGGCATCACTACGACTAGGAAGGCAGAATGTCTAGCTACCTTTGTCCATTGTCATGTGAAAACGTCACGTGCAACCCTCGGTCCATACAGTGTGGTTATGGCTATATAAGGGGTTCACACGTTCGATTTCAAGGCCTCAGATGTAATATGCGTACTGTGTATATTCCGTGTGTATATCCTGATTGCAGTTATGGCAATTGACCTTTCTGTTTCCTTACGGCTACATCCCAGCTACTTATCATCCTTCCTTACTCTGTGCGCTGTATCTCATGTTATAATGAGCAATAATTTGTATTCTTGTTCGAGATATCTTAATATGCTGTTGTCACATTTGTTATAAGATGCGCAGATTTTAAAAGTGCAAGCCAATAGGAAACGTGCTTCTTGGCACGAAAGTTTAAAGTTATTGATGACGTGCATCTGATTAATCATCGTGTCGTTTGGGTACTTTCTACTGTGATGACCACTGAGCTCGATATCTCTCTGGATAGTGTTTCGAACCGTAAAATACCGGCAAAAAGCACTCCTTTGAGGATAAATCTTTGACTATACATTCTGTGCCATGGGAGAATGGCCCAGAAACTGACTGTTGCTGATGTTGTAGTACAGACCTTGGCCCAAGCTGGCGTAGCCTACGTCTTCGGCATACCAGGAGCAAAAGTTGATGGCATATTCAACGCCCTGCAAGGGCACGAGACCATCAAGCTTATTGTTTGCCGACACGAACAAAATGCTGCTTTCATGGCCGCAGCTGTTGGGCGACTGACGGGGCGTCCCGGAGTCTGTCTCGTCACTTCTGGACCTGGTACCAGTAACCTCGTGACTGGGTTAGCGACAGCAACGTCTGAAGGAGACCCAATTGTTGCTATAACAGGTACGGTCTCACGATCGCAGAGTACCAGACATACACACCAAAGTCTAGACGTCAGTAAAGTCCTTGACGGTGTCTGCAAAATTGTTATTCCAGTTGCAGTCGAAGATCAAGTCGAAGAGGTTATAGTAAATGCATTTCGCGATGCGCAAAGTTACCCCCGGGGAGCAACAGCAATAGCACTACCGTTGGATCTCATCAGGAGCAGTGTCAATCAAATTAATGTCTTTCCTTTGGGCCACTTTAATGCTCCTACCCAGGGCCCAGCCAACTCCTTGCTGCTTAGTTCAGCCATTGAGCGAATTTCAAACGCACACCGTCCTGTTATCCTTCTAGGAATGAGAGCCGCCGATCTGCAGACGGTGAGCATAACGCGGAATCTTATCGCTCGTCTAAACATTCCCATTGTTGAGACATTCCAGGCTGCCGGCGCAGTTAGTAGAGATCTGGTACATCTATTCCATGGACGAATCGGTCTGTTCAGAAACCAACCGGGAGACAAATTACTCAGCCATGCAGACGTAATCATCAGCATTGGTTATGATACTTATGAATATGACTCTGAACTATGGAATACTCACCCCCATGCTAATGATATCATCCATATTGACTACATAAAGTCAAGTCTGTCTTGCAGCTATATCCCAAACATTGAGCTAGTTGGCGACATCGCTGCGACACTAGACAGCATTTCAACGAACGTGGAACCCGTACGCAACTTTTGGGCCGAAGGGCAAGACATCCTGACCTCGCTTCGTGCTGAGTTAGAAATCTGGCAAGAGATAGCCAGCCAACAGACTGCTGGCGAGGTACAGCCACAGCGGTTTGTTTACCTCCTTCGTCAACTACTACCAGACGAGACAACAGTTGCGGTGGACGTCGGAACGGTCTATATATATATTATGCGGTATTTCTATAGCTACATTCCCCGCACTCTTTTATGCTCAAACGGTCAGCAAACTCTTGGAGTCGGTTTGCCGTGGGCGATTGCAGCAAACTTGGTCCAAGATCCTCCATGCTCAAAGAGGGTTGTCAGTGTCAGTGGTGATGGTGGATTCATGTTTTCTTCTCAAGAGCTGTCAACCGCGGTGCAGAATGGATGCAAGATCACTCATTTCATCCTTAATGATTCGGCTTATAACATGGTTCAATTTCAGGAGGAGGCAAAATACGGGCGAAGCTCGGGAATCAAACTTGGCGGTGTGGACTTTGTCAAATTTGCTGATGCCTTTGGCGCCGTAGGATTTCGTGTTACTGATGCTGCGGATTTAGAGGCTGTAATGAAATCTGCGTTAGGCGTAGATGGTGTTGCTATTGTCGATATCAAGATTGATTATAGCCACAGTGCTGACCTAATGGCACATATCATTCCTGCAGACTATGAATAGATATGTAGAATGATCAAATTATAGATAGTATCATACACTCATGCTTATGATGCAAAAGGATCTTTAGTGAGAAGATCTTTAGAGTAGATATATTTCACATCGCCAGTGATTTGAAGCAGGGACTTCCCGGCGACAACTCTAGGACCCTTACGTTGTGCCGCCCGTACCCTGCATGCAGCCGTTCCCGTCATCAACGCTCTATATATTTGCTTCTTTCATGTTTCACATCCCTACTCGGACCCCAGAACCAGTTTACGGGATTGACGCCAATAGGCTGGATCTTAGCGTGTAGACTCAACCATGTACAACAGCAAAATGGATTATGAAATATAGCAACAATTACTCTCACCTGATTGCAATCTATCCGATCAAATACATATTGCCCATATAATATTGACCAGAATTATGCCGAAGCTATGCAAGCATAAATCGGAGATTCTGTAGCGTCATTATTAGTCATCGCCGTGTCTAGCCCCGTCCAAGATGCTGACTAATGATGGTGGACCCCAATCTTTCCTTTTCTCATCCATCGAACCAGAGTCCGAACGCCTGCATCCCTCATCCTCATTGCTTCTTCGGCGTATGAGTCTTTGCCGAAGACAGCACTCAGATACTATTCGTAACCTATCCAATTGGTACACCCAGTGGTGAAATATAGTGATGCATTGGAAGACACATTCTGTGATGTGAAAAACTTTTCCTCCTGGATTAAGAATCCCGCCATTTGCCACTTTTCTCCCACTCTTTCAGGAAGATTCGAGAAAGACAGACAAGATGTCGACTCCTTCCAAGTCAATTAAGCAGCCATCTGATAGCAACTACAACACTATCTCCAGATCCCCCTTCAGCTCCTCCTACCTCTCCGCCTCCCCGCTCGCTCAAGAATCTCTAGCACGGGATCTCGCCGAATGTTCCTCAGATGACGATAATGTGGCCACCAATGGCGGCAATGCCACTCCAGATTCAACCTCAGATGATTCTGAGGCTTCTACTGTCCGCGCAGATGGTGATGCCCTCTCCATGGCAAGTTCTTACCGTCGCCCGAGCTTCGTCGCCTTCGGTGCAACGAGACCAACAATCCCTCCGCACGCCGAACCTGAAGGTCCGTATCTGACCAAGAAAGAGAAAAAGCAGTCGCGGAACGAAGAGCGGAGTCTTCTGCGTGATAACCATCTTGCGCCGCCTAAACACCCGGAACCGCCGCATCGAAGCGCTCTAAATCGTCTATACCGTCGAATCTTCAGCACCAAGACCAGGAAACCTTCTATACCAGGTGCGAATGATGAGGAAGCAGCAATTGCCCCATCGTTCACAGCCGAGCCTTCAGAAATATCTGCCCTGCTTCCCAATGGCCCAACTGAATCCTCTCGAGCCCGGCACGAACGTCTAGATCGACAATGGGAGGAAGCCGTCGCAGCAGGGCTTATTAAAACAACATGGCAGCGCGAATCGAAAGTGCTTTGGAAGTATTCCAGTCCTCTCATTGTAACATTCATGCTGCAATACTCTCTCACAGTCGCAAGTATCTTCGCAGTCGGTCATATTGGTACCGTGGAACTGGGGGCTGTGAGTCTGGCCAGTATGACGGCCAATATCACTGGTTACGCAGTGTATCAGGGTCTAGCAACGAGTCTAGACACGTTATGCGCGCAGGCATACGGGAGCGGCAAGAAACATCTCGTTGGATTGCAATTGCAACGAATGATATGGTTTCTGTGGGCGTTGACGATTCCAATTGGCCTTATCTGGTTTTTCGCGGAGAGTATCCTGGAGAAAATCGTGCCTGAAAAGAGGTCAGCAGAGCTTGCTGGCTTGTATTTGAGGGTCTTGATTCTCGGTGCGCCAGGGTACGCGTGTTTCGAGAGTGGCAAGAGGTTTGTCCAAGCCCAGGGACTGTTTTCGGCAACGACATATGTATTGCTGATTGCGGCGCCGGTAAATGCGTTTATGAACTGGCTCTGCGTATGGCAGCTTAAACTCGGTTTCATAGGAGCGCCTATTGCGGTTGTTTTCACAGATAATTTGTTACCTATCCTGCTTATGCTTTACGTATATTTCATAGACGGACGACAGTGTTGGAATGGGTTCACATGGAAGGCGTTTCATAATTGGGGTATGTTACACTATGGCACATTTTCAAATTTCCTTTACGATCTTGGACATTTTCCGAGACCAAGGAGATATACTAAGTCTTAATAGGTCCCATGATTAAGCTTGCTCTTCCTGGATTCGTAATGGTGGTAGCAGAGTTCCTGGCTTTTGAAATCCTTACACTCGCCGCTAGCTACCTTTCCGTCTCTCACCTAGCTGCACAGAGTGTAGTTAGTACGGTCGCAGCGATCACCTTCCAGATCCCCTTCCCTATATCCATTGCTGCCTCTACACGAGTCGCCAACTTGATCGGTGCCACTCTTGCTGGTGCAGCCAAGACTAGTGCTAAAGTGGTGAGTAAAATATAACACTTATGATCCATCACCTGCTAAACCATAATTTCAGGCTCTCGTGGCCGCCACGATTGTAGGACTTCTGAATGTCACCTTGTTATCTTCTCTTCGAAGCTACATCCCTCAGCTCTTCACTAGCGACCCCGTCGTCATTGACCTTGTTGCTCAAGTGTTACCTATATGTGCAGCATTCCAATTGTTCGACGCACTAGCGGCAAACTGTAACGGCCTACTCCGAGGTATAGGTCAGCAACATGTCGGAGGGTACATAAACCTTTTCTCCTATTATATTGTAGCAATGCCAATCTCCTTCGGCACAGCCTTTGGGCTCCATTGGGATCTTGAGGGACTGTGGACTGGCGTTGCTATCGCGCTCGGATTGTACGTGAAACCACACTCTTTTCTCTAGCTACGCCAATCGAACAATCATGCTAACGTGAATTTAATCCAGAGTTGCTGCGCTTGAGGCGTGGTTCTTATTTACTACTAACTGGGATCAGGCCGTCGAAGACGCAAAGAACAGAAATAATGCCGGATAGAGGATCATTCACTAAAAGTTAGAATTGCATTGCATTTTTCCAGCGAAGTTTGCATTTTATGAAATTCTATGTCTAACGCTATTTATTTCGATTCATTGGATAACTATATTGGATAACCATAATTATTCTCATGAAATAATGATTCCCAAGATTCTAGACTAAACAGTCGTAGGCTTTCTGATGATGCATGTTGAAAGTGGAATGTGATAATTTCAGCCAACATGTCTATCCAAACACAGGTGTATTTACTGATATCACCTGATAAAACCATAGATGCATGTTATTGATAGCATATCACTTAGATACGTTTGGCTACCACAAGTATTGGAAGAAAGACCAAAGCTAGATTGAAAACTCTATGATGGCTTCATGTATTATAAATCATTAAACTAGACCAATTAACAAATCCAGAACGTGACTATACAAGTACGTGCAAGAGTTATAATTTAATTGGCTTACTGTAACCTTAGGGTACTCCACGGAATCTTGCTTACAACAGTAGACCAAGGGAATGAGTGGAGCCCGACTCGACGAATCATCTTTCTATACCTAACAAAGCATAGTAATATTTGACTAATGACCCAACGTAGTCCTGATGCTACTGGAATATTATACTGTATCATATACTTGTACTTACGCGGGCTAAACCAAATGCATATCATATCTGCGGTTAAAGCTACCTAACACTCAATTGTTACCTGATGTAGAGTTGTATGGTTCCTGATCCAGAAGGATTACAGCTCTCTCCATTCATATCCCATCACTTTAAGCAATTAATGCAACTTTCAAGTTTCAATGGACGAAGCATATTGATGGCTGGAGTAAGATTTACAAAGATAGCCTAAAGATTCCGGATAAAAGTGTAAAATGTAGAGTGGGGTTATTAATATAGTGTCCGATAACTTAGTTTTAATCTATGAGAAGAGGTTCTCACGCAGTAAAAGCCTCTGAACAGAGGACTCACAACAGGATGCTGATTACTGTAAAGCATGTAGTACTTGTCTTTACTTTACTCTGGGATTATTGTTTGCTATTCCGGATTTCGCTGGTACTTACATACTGATAAGACAACTGGTACATCATGAGGACGATGTGCACAACATACCGAGCAAAGTACAGTAACAATGCGTTTCGAAAGACTGTGAAGAGCCTTGAAATCCCATGAGAAATCAAATGCCATGGCCCTTGAGCTTCTGGCTAAAGGGGTTTTTATGGCTTTTCGGAATCAGAGAATATGCATCGTTGATATTCAAGTTGGAACTAGGACGTGTTGCAAGGGTCGGGGCTACGTTGTTACATCCGAGGTGCCAGGTTCCATCTTTCCCCTCTGCGTGAAAACATTTCACGTATCTCGCAAGATATTCCTCTGGAAGATTACACAGTTTTACTTGTATCGCTCCTTGTATTGCCAGCTTAAGCAGAAATGGCTTCGATTTCTCTCTTACAACCAAAATTGGAAAGCCTCTACCTCTCCACCACATTGATAGCTTTTCTTCCCGTTGTGAGTTCCTGATTAATATAGTCCAGCACACGTCTGTTTCTCATCCCCACCTAATGGACTTTCGATCTAGATTATAATTTATTGCATCTGGCGTGTTCTCTACCAACTCTACTTTCATCCCTTGGCTAAGATTCCGGGACCACGACTAGCAGCAATAACATATGTACGTCGAAGCTCTGAGTCTGACCGAAGATGTGTTTTACTAATTGGTTACGACGTATATTAGCTGTATAAATATAGAATAGTGACATCAGGCAGTTATCATGAGGAGATATACAGACTACATCACATATATGGTGAGGAATATCCGATCGATCAATAGTATAATTACCAATTCGATTTTGCAGGACAAACGGTGCGAATTGGGCCAAATGAGGTTTCTTGCACCCACCCCACCGCACTTAAGGATATCTATGGCCACAAGTCAACGGCTCAAACATTCATCAAAGACCCAAGAATGTATTCTAGTCCTCTAGGCCAATCGGAGAGTATTACTACCATTGTAGATGTAGCTCGACATGCAAGGATGAGACGTTTACTATCCCATGCATTTTCTGACAGAGCATTATCAGAACAAGAGCCTATTATACAAACATATATCGACGAACTAATGAGTAAACTCAAGCTCCAAGCTCAAAATGGTCCCTTTAATATTGTTCCATGGTTTAACTTCCTCACCTTTGATGTCATTGGAGATCTATCGTTTGGCGAGAGCTTCAATTGCTTAGATGAAGGTCAGTGGTACCTTCAGATACTAATAAATGCTTACATTACCGCTTAATAGGAAGGCTTCATGACTGGATCGAGGTAATATTTAGCCGTATGAAAGCTGCAACCGTTGCTTGGGCGGTGCGAAGTTTTCCATTGCTAAATCAGACTTATCACTACTTTCTCCCATCTAGCCTTCGCAGGAAAGGGATGGCACATATGGCATATGCAAAGGCCAAAGTTTCAAAGTGAGGGCTTTTCCCCATTTTCACGCCTTAGAGAAAACTAAGATATTTTGAATATAGGAGATTACAATCTAAAGTAGACAAAAAGGACTTCATATCCTGTCTAGAAAGAGAGAACGTGGTCGATTCCATTCCACTGGAAGAAATGACTGCACATGCGGCTTCACTAGTGTAAGAATGCAAGATTATATTGCAGCACTGAGTTTATATCTAACAAAAAAAAGGTTAGCAGGAAGTGAGACAACAGCTACAGCTCTTTCTGGAATCTGCTATTACTTGAGTAAAAATCCGGAATCATACAAAAAGCTGGTGAATGAGATTAGAAGCTCTTTTGATAGTGAGCAAGAAATAAAGCATCTCAGGTGCCAGAAGCTACGTTATCTACAAGCGGTCCTTGATGAAGGCTTGCGGTTATATCCTCCGGTTTCAATTGGCCTTCCACGACTTACACCGAAAGGTGGAGCAGTAGTTGGCGACGTATATGTCCCTGATAATGTATATCATCCCTAACCCCATACAATTAAATAACGAGGTTGCTGATGTATCACTAGACGTATGTATCCGCACCATTATGGACATACACTCACTCTGAAGCTTATTTCCATGATGCATGGTCGTTCAAACCTGAGCGTTGGCTAGACCAATCTAATCAAGACGCAAAAGAGCTGAGCCAGCCATTCATTCTGGGGCCACGTGGATGCCTTGGTAGAAAGTAAGTCGTATTCTGGCCAGCGTTTACTATTTATCAAGCACATATTAATAAGAAATCTCTAGTCTTGCATGGATGGAATTGCGTTTAGTAATGAGTAAATTACTATGGAACTTTGACTTCAAAATTGAAAATAGCGAACTTATTTGGGAAAAAGACCAAAAAGCCTATGTTATATGGCAGAAACCAGAATTAATACTTCGCCTTACACCTCGCAGTGTATGAGTTGGGTATGGAAGTGAGAGGCTATTGGAATTATCAACGAATATATTGAATCTAATGTGTTTAATCTATCCTAATTTAAAATGTTCTTATACTATAGGTCTATGTCTCAGCAATTTACTCCTCATATTACGTACCTGATTAGCAGCAAAGGACCACGCTTTCTTGCATGATCCTTTAACCACTAAGGCCAGCATAAATAGCAGAGGAAGTATATTGCACCTCCACCACCACGTAAAGAACCTATCGTTATTAGAGACGAAGCCAGTTGTGCTGGTCAATATTATCACGCTGTCAATCGTCCATACAACCACGATCGCAAGGAATACGGCATATAATATTGTTAAAACTGTTAATGGTCCTAAAAGTTGCCTTTGGAAATCGATCCTTGCTTTTATGAGGATGCAGACTATGAGAACTAACAGCATCCATAGTGGCGGATAAACCAAGTGGAGAACACATGCTCTATGAGGTTGAAGTGTTCCATTAGCAGTTGCTGGCTTAAACGCTCATGCATGCAACTCACCTACCGCAAGATTCGCCATCCCATCTGTCTTGGTCATACTGAAGTATGTGGAGCGCCATATGAACCATAGACATCCCAGTGATACAAGCTGCGTTACATATTACTTTCCATCGCTTTATTTCACGCCAGAAAAAGAGGGAAGAGTTAAAATGCGCGCTGCTGGTTGTTTGTCTATTCTGCATACAACTAAGTAAGCAACATTTCACCCACCTTGACAATCTTTCCCCTAAAGGCCACTACTTACTGCTATCGGATTATTCTCAGTTGTCTGACCATCAGTTCTCCTTTCGCCAGCGTGAGAATTTGAGCGTTTCTGGGCTTCATACAGCGTAGCCAGGGGACCAGAAGCACCTGCCGCAGCTGACTCTTCAGACTCATGATGATATTTTGAGTCCATGCACACGGGTTCGTAACGCGGAGGTAGTTTAATTGGGCCGTAGTGAACGAAATATAGCCAGGAGAGATTCATCAATACTGCTCCACAGACCGCTGTCAATAAGGCCATCAGACGCACTATCAATCCACCCCAATATTGGTTTGGAGGCGAGCCAGGACGATCATCCACAGTTACCAGCACCCAAACAGTGTTGAGGAGGACCGACGCAACCCCTGATAAGGGCGTGACCCATTTTGTTAGAATTGTCGGTTGTCGCCGCCACGTACAGGCCATATATGGAATCCAATCGAGGGCGGCAAACAGAAAACTGAGAGCGCTGAGCGCCCTTTGGAGACGTCGCGCATCGTGGTTCAAGACAACAATCAGAAGGACTATCCCAATGATAACGCGAAACGTAGATATCTGGAGAACATAGAATATGCTCCAAGGGAAGCAGCCAATCTGAGGACGGCCCAACCAGCCAATCTTGGTAACACGCAAGTCAAAAAACTTAAACTCCGACCGGTGTGAACGTCGGAGGGAGTCCATCTTTCACTTGTCATGAAGGAATATCGGATTGTTGAAGTGTAGTAGTGACATGAAGATGCTGTAGTTGTCGCAACTGCCTTATTATTACGCGGATGCATTGCCACCATCGGGGCTGTACTTTGCCGTATGGATGATCAATTGATCAGCATAGCTGGAATCTGTAGCAATCGATCATCTTGTCCAGTTCTATCTGTCTCGCTAGAAGCCTAGAAGGGGTTTGAGCCAATAGCACAGCTGAAATCTGTAGCTTTGCCACTTACAAGAGATGAACTGTTGATCCAGCCAAGTAGAACACCAACTTCTCTGCAAACCTTGTTCGATTTAGTCAAACAGGCAGGCAGGATTCTGCCTGTATATATATTTATATGTAACCAGCCTTACCAGTACTTGTCCAAATAGAAGTGGTAAAGGCACGGTAGAGACCTTCGCATGTACACTCTCACACAAGATGCCTCCGCCCCTAATCAATACCGAGCAACTCTAGCTCTGAAGACCAACTCCCATCACAAAAAATGAGTTTATCACTGTACACAATCCCGCCTGGAGGGGCCAGTTTTCGTGATTTCTCTGAACATCCCATGATTCCCATGGTGCAGAGAGATAGGCATCTTTGCAGCATGTGTAGCAATTTTGATATCCATAGCTTCACTCGGGACCCTTTCGGCTTCAGAGGATACAAGTACAAAGCTGTGAAGGAAGCTGCAGGCAACGGATGCTCATTTTGCTCACTCCTGATGGACTGCTTCAGCGATGATGCTAGTCATGGAACAGGTACTCAGACACTTCCAGGCTCAGGCTACTGGGAGGAGCGCTGGTGGATCCATCTCAGTATCGCGGACTCTATTACGTTGCAGGATGTAGAATCTGGAGGCGCTGGCCTCGGGATCTCGATGTTTCGTGCGACACTTGCCAGTGTGAACTACACGCTGCCTTACACGCGCATGTGGAGGAGACAATCCCGTGCCCGACCATCCAAATCGCTGGAGTTCCACGTTGTTGCTGATCCAGGTAAGTATACATATAGTATAACTTGATTTAAATTCGCCATATGCTTGATTGCTAAAGTATCTCTGACAATTATCCCCAGACAGCGCAGCGGCTAGAAGCAACGATGTCAGAGGAAGATATGCCGGCGAAGATGTTCTATCTGATGACTACATTGGGATGATTAATTGTTGGCTGCGATGCTGTAATTCACATCCTAAATGCTGCCAGACTTTGTCAGGTGGAAGGAGGATAAATGCCGAAGAAGCACCTTTACCCAGAAGGTGTGTTGAAGTACTTGAGACTGGATTTCGGCTCAGCGAGACGGCTTCTGAGGTGGGCTATACATTGTACTCTCTCACCGTTGGATGTCGGAGACAGAAGCTTCCTGCACTACTACCGATAATATCAACGAAAGGAGAGAGGGAGGAGTAAGCTGGCTACGAGATCTACCAAAGATCTTCCTCGACACTTTTGTGCTTGCGCGACGGCTGGGTATTAAATACGTGTGGATTGACTCACTATGTATTATCCAGCGTGGAGACAACGGTGCGGACTGGCTAGAGGAATCCATCAAAATGGCGGATTATTTCCAACACGCCTTATTGACCATTGCCGCTACATCCGGGTCTAGAGACGGTGGATTAATCCCCCCAAAAGTAACTTCGCCGCCGAGAATTGCTCGATTGCCGTACCGGGATGATAGGGGCTCTCAACGGGGCTTCTTCTATGTCTACTACTACGACAGGGAAGTAGACCGACAGTATCAATCATTTATACAGCAGAGCGAGCTTCTTACACGTGGATGGGTCTTTCAAGAATGGCTTCTCAGTCGGCGGATCGTGTATTTCACCCCTGCTGGAGCGTTTTTCGAATGTCAAGAAAGCAAACCAGTCAATGAGCGCGGCGAAGTCTCCCCGAATTGGACTGAGAACGATTCGGAAGCTACTCTCCAGCAAATGGGGAAAAATGCGTTCTTGTTTAAGGCAGCATCGATTAACAGCCTATGGTATCAAATCGTGGAGTCTTACTCCGCTCTGTCACTGTCCAGGCCCGAATGCGACCGCTTGGTGGCCCTCACCGGTGTTGCCAAGGAATTTAGAGAGGCTATGGAGAGAACACCATCCAGCCCTGTGAACGCAACAGTGAACTGTGGCCCAGAATGGGTTGCAGGGATCTGGCTGCGTGACTTGCACCGTGGACTCCTTTGGGAGCAGAAATTTGGGTCAGATTGTAACCGTCTACCACTAGCTCAGTTTCCCACTTGGTCATGGGCATCCATTCTGTGTCCTGTCTTTTGGAACAATCTTCACGATGCTCGTGTTCAGCCGAAAGCGAGAGTGATTGCTGTGACCACTTCCAAAGATGAGACTTTTCCAGTTGAGTCACTACGACATACTACCGGCTTAGTACTGCCGTTACTTGAAAGCGGGTTCGATGTTAATGACCGCTTTGCGTGCCTGTATATGAGAGGTAAGGCACTACAAGTCATAGTACGAGAAAGGATGGATGACGAGCATGATCTTGAAATTACATCCGAAATATCTGGGTGCGGCAGGTCTGTACGGAATGCCTGGAGAATTGTATGCTCGTCTTTACGGCCCACTGAAATTGCCGGATGGGCATCCTTCGAGCATTCCGATTATCAGGATGATTTGGCATTTGAGCAGGGAGCGGCGGTCTATGCCTTTCATGTCTCTACAACTTCTAGAGTCCCCGGAGGGTTTGGCCTTGGATACCTCACTCCTTGGCACGATGTATTTAACGTGCTCTTTATAAGGAACACTGAAGGCATCAAGTACGAAAGGATTGGTGTTGGGAAGCTTTTTGGAAGGGAGTTCGAGGGGCAACTCAATACAGCATCTTTTCAGGATGTTGAACTAATTTAATACGAGCCTACGTCTCTCATCTCCTTTATATTTTTTTGCCAGAGAAGCTGTCAGAACAAAAGGAGAACTCCAGCTAAACCCACCGCTTATAGCCCCCTATATCTGTGTTCTGACAGAAGCATAGCTAAGTAACTCGCTCCTTCCATTTTAACGTGTCCACTTCTGTATCCCATCAAAAGATTTGAGTTCAAACAGAAATAAAGATGGTGAAAAGAGTAGCGATTAGTATAGCAGAATTACTTTGGCTAACTATCTTATAAGCCAAATGGCTTTGTTTATGGTGTTAAACCTCATAATTCATTATTCTTTGTCTTAAAATTGTTCATCCCATCAATATCCGAAGATTGACAGTCTTATGAATGCTCTCACTTTAACGCTTGAATATTACCACCTAATCGGTAAATTTTAGATATATTATCGTGTACCGGACGGGGCTGCAGGTTTTGAACTTTACTGGCCGTTCCCCATGTTGGCAGCGCAGCACAAGAGCAGCTCTGGCGTTGAATAAGCATCTTAGGTAAGAAAGCCATTATCAATACAAGTAATTCTGGGCATCCAAAACAGCATTGGGCGGTTTATCTTAGTCGACACTGAAATAGTATAGTACGCGTAATAGGAACTTGAAAGTTTTTGTCATGTTTCAAATCAAGGGGGAATAGGATAATCCTGATTAATGGAAGGATGTAGGAAGCGCTAGTTCCTCTGGCTATTGGAGTAATTGATATAGTGTTACAAAGTAGCGCGTACGGCAATGTTTAGTTATCTTGTTGAAGAGTTTGAGAAGCAAGAAATGGTTCAAATGGCACTACCGTAATGTGATAACGGACACCGTTCTTATTTCCGAGCCGTGTGCATAAGCTGATGACGAAATTCACTGGGATGTTCTGCGCATATAGTTACCTGCTAGTATTATAGCGGAGCAAGCCGGCACGGTGGCCTGCCTGCCTATAGCACTTGTGTCTTTATTGAGCCTATTTTGGTTAGTTATATTATAATATTCTAGGTTGATCCTACGGTACTAGTGTATAGATGTGTAATTCAACCTTGATGCAAATAACTTGGCCATAGTGCTGTGTGGGCTATATGTATTGCGTGGATTCGGAGACAATGAATACCACGTGGAGCACATAAATAGCTAAATTTAGACTTGGTACTGTAATCATGATTGAGGCCTAAGATTAAGGCCGTTGAAACTCGGGAATAAAACCATACCAAGTCATATCGGGCAGGTGGCGGTTTGGAGAGTGTCCTGGAGATAACCTTCTTGCTTTGCGGAATATAAGACGGGCTCGATCGATCTCGATAAATATACAGTTATCTTTGTTTCACTACGTGGCCTTATTTAGCAATTATATAGAGTGAGATGAGCTATACGAGGGGTATGGGATATAGCCTGAGCCATGGCTTCATTAACTTTTACTCTTTAATTGGGCAGTATCATACGGCGCTTCAAGAGTAGCACCGAAAGGGAAATATACCGTATGTACCGTACCATCTTTGGGTATCAAATACTACACAGCTGAGGCTGTGGTATTGCGCCATTGGCAAGAGCGGCCTCGGAATGGATAACTTAGTCGTATAATTAAATCCGTCTGCCCAATACGTTGGAATAATGCATGTCAACACGGAGATGGTCCTGTAGTATAATACAGTACATATGGCCCGCGGCCGGCAGTTCATTAGCAGGACGGCTCCCCCGACAATTGCTTGGAGGATTGATGCTTCCATCTCCCATGGGTAGGGCCGCTTAATAATTATTCAGAGCGAATTAGGCGGGTCATGATCGATAGTTCCAACGGTTTGATCTTTAGTTACAGTATCAGTGCTATACTCATATAAGCATCGGACATAGCAGCAGTCGGCGAAAAGAGGAGAAAGAGGAGTACGGAGTAGGTGCAGGGTGCTTGAATCCGAGTATAATAGGTAGGATGAAGAGTGGGTCGGGAATCCGGCATCGCGCATATTATACCTGAATTAGATAACGATGATTAATATGGCCAAACGGCGGAATTGTGCCAGTTCTCGGACGTTCTCATCCAGATCTAATTTATAACGTCGCATTCACATGTCTTGGCGATTCTCTGCCTGCCCACGAGACCACCAACCCTTCCAATTTGTGCTCATCCTTCTTTTAATGCAACAACAGCATAAGTCCTGTAATTCCAATAATCAGAGAAGATGCATAACTCTCCTTTTTTTTCGACGGCCGTCGTCCCCGATGTTGCGCAAAGGAATATCTTTTTTCTTCGGAACGATCCAGCTCCAGCCAAGACGTTAGACCATGCAGACGGAAGCACAGTCGCTGAACGATTACGCGGACACGCATTATTTACCCCAGAATTTAAGCTCTGGAAGGTCACTTCCGTAACTAGATGAGACCGAGATCGCCATGCGGTTGCTATGATAGTGAATTGCAGTGACCGCGACTCGGCCAGACACTGGCTTTAGCCTCTATTCTACACTTCCCGCCGAGAGATACGCTCGCAGCGCCACGGATTGATACTCCCTTGTCATTACCCATTGTGTAGCGGGGGCGAGATTGACGAACCGTATCCTGCATCCTGCGTGAGAAGTGGTACAAGCATCTCCATGCTCTGTCGGCATTGCAAACGGCCAGCAGGGCTACAATCCTGTACCTGACTTCGTGACATACAATAACCGTAGCCAGTCAGAGCCCACCAACGGCATACTTTGTGCATGCGACTGCCATCCATTTCTGCTAATTTCGCCCTACTTCCCTCACAGTTAACTAGAGCCGCGAATAGCGCCTCTGGTAGGACCAACAGGACACGAATCTAGCTTATTCATTTACCCTACGCAAGTCTGAAATAATACAGCCGATACAGGCAAGATGGAAGGGCCGCACGAACGATAAAGCCGATTGGCTGGAGGCTTGGAGACAACCCAGGAGAACGAGAGCATCATTGATACCGTGGTAGAGATTGTACCTTGCCCCCGCTTTAATATAGTATACCCTTCCATGGAGACCCGGTTGTGAAGAACCGGGAGGACAGATACGGCAACTGGAGCTCCATCTTCGATGCAAGTGCCTGGGATTGACCATGGTGTCCACAGCCTCTCCGCGTCGAGCTCAAGGAACACAACAGCCGTGATATGTCGGAGTCCCACGTGGGTCCTGGGTGAAAGGCGTTATAAGTATATCCTTCTATTCATTTTCGAATGCTTGTCAACTTGATGCCACAAGCCCTACAGGAATTGCCAGCACAATGTTGTTGCATCAAGCGGCTCTCTTCCTTTTCCCTCTCCTTTCCCAGGTGAGGGGACACAATGACCGGGGATACAGTGAGAAGGGATATCCATATGGAGGAAACCAGGGAAGTGGAAATAATGGAAACTCGGGCTCCGCCTCTGGTTTCTCTGCGACGTGGACAGGTTATGGAGGAAGCATTTTCAACCAACGTTGGGCCTCTCAAAATAAGGATATCACCTCTGCCAACGTCAAAACTCTGACAACTCACTGCAATGTTCACTACAATGTAGGTGGTATCAGTGCAACGCCGTCGATATCAGGAAATATTGCATACTACCCAACGTGGGCAGGTGCTCTCGTTGCCTTTGACTACACTCGGTGCAAGACCGTCTGGACCCTCAATGTTACCAAGGTTGTTGAAGACTTCGCTCCACCTAGTACTCTCCAGGTAGCTTCATCGGGAGCTCTAGCATCACGCACCAGCCCAACTGTCGATGGCGATATTCTCTATTTTGGGACTCTCGTTAACGCTCTTCTCGTGGCCGTTGATAAGAACACAGGACGTGTGCTCGGCAGGACCCAGGTAAACCCTCATGAGCTAGCAATAGTCACTATGGCCCCAACTGTTTACAACGGTAAAATCTTTGTTGGCTCCTCCAGCACTGAGGAGGGTGCTTCGATCCAACTTAACCACACCTGTTGCTCATTCATCGGCAATGTTGCCGCATACTCGTTCGACAAATCCCGCAACAAGTTCACTACTCTCTGGGATATCCCAATGATTCCCCAGCATCAGGCTGAGGCAGGATGGTCCGGTGTTGCTGTGTGGGGCAGCAACCCTCCCATTGACACTGTGCGCAACCAGGTCATCTTCGGCACCGGCAATGCCTACAGTGTTCCTGATATTATTACACAATGTCAGAATGAGACTGCTAACATTCCTGCTGTTGCTCAGGGACTCGTCTCTGACCCCTGCTTGCCTAAGGACATACTTACAGAATCTGTCATAGCCATTGACATTGATCTCGGAATTATCAATTGGGTGTACCAGTTGCCAGCGCTTGACTCATGGGTGGTTGCCTGCGGAATCCCAGGTTCTCCCTCCAAGACTAAACCTTCCAACTGCCCCGAGAGGCCTGGTCCTGATGTTGATTTTGGCATGGCACCCGTTTTCGTTCCTGGCTCCGAGAATACGCCGTACGGCAAGGATACAATCGTCATCGGGCAAAAGAGTGGCGCTCTCTATACTCTGTCTGCTCAGGCTGGTGAATTGTTCTGGGTGATCATGACGAACCCTGGTGGTCTTGGAGGAGGTTTGAGCTGGGGTATCTCAGTCGATGATAGCCAGGTTTACTACACGGCTATCAATTCCAATGCAGGACCATGGACAATTGAGCCATCCGGAATAAAGACAAACTCTAGTGCTTACGGATCAGCATCCCTAAAAGATGGCACATTCCTCTGGGGCATCCCAGTTCCAGGAGGTGGTACCTCATATGGACCTCCTACTGCTGTCGGCGATGTTGTGCTAGTTGCAAGAACTGGAACCAATAATGACAGCAAGCTTGTCGCAATTCAAAAGCACACAGGAAAGATACTTGACACGTGGGAAGTGAATGGTCTTTTCCGCGGTGGTGTCAGTGTTCAGGATAACAGCGTCTTGTTCGGTACTGGCTATGGTGGTTTTGCAGGCCCATTGACGCCAGGAAACCTGACCGTCTTGACGCTAAAGGGACATTAGTGATTTATATATGGACTTAATGAGGTGAATGACACTTAGTGGGAATGCAAAACATGTGTATATAACTCTCAAATTGCGAAGATATAGCCTAGCTTTCAATTCTGCACGAAATCTTTCCCAAATCATTATCCAACTAGTGTTCTGTACTGTGTGAGCCAATGATCATATTTCACTTAACCATGAAATGATAGGACTGCGTACCTCTCCACAGTTGACATCTTCCGAGCATCAAATACATCGACATGTTCAGGAATAACACTCCAGTGACTGCACAGATAAGGTTTACGCCAGCCCACAGTGGAGCCTTAGGAACCAACTGCCGACCGCCTTGTGCCACTGCCGATGTTATGACGAACCGATCCTCCTTCCCCAGAATATTTACTTCCAATACCTCCATACCTTTCATCCATGACACGATTTACTTAACCGCCAGGAACAGCTCCATCCTTCATTCGTACTGCAGTTGCCCTGCATGCGTGATAATAGCGCACGTATTAGCTGCCCAGACCATGTCGACATCGCCCAGCCCCCTGCACCAGAGCCAGAACCAGGCTGCTCTTTCACCAGGCAGCTCCCCCCATAGCCATCATCAGCAAATCCAGCCCAGCGACCAGCAGCATGACGAACAATCAATTGCGCACGAAGAGATCTCCCTTGAGCGGCTTGTCCAGCATCTACTGGCATCCAAACGATCCCTCTCCAGCATCAGCACCGTCTGGCGAGCAAACGAGATCGTCACATCTGCCAGAGCTGCCCTTGAGAAGAGTGTCAAGCTCACCGCGCGTTCGGGTTACCTAAGAGCATGTATTACCGACCAGGCCAAGACATTGAGCAAAGTGCGGGGAGGTGTTGAGGGCGTTTACAATGAGGGGCAGAAGGATTTCAAGGTATTACGCGCGTTGGCGATACAGACCGATGAAGATGGAAGTTGCTGATAGCCTTGTCTAGAATGTCTTGCGCACACTCGATGCGGCCAATGCCCGACTAGAGGAGACAATGGGTGTCTTGCGCTCTTGCATGGTGGAGGCGGCGTTCCGTCCTGCTGGCGAAGGTCCCAGAAGTTTATTGGACTTCGTTGACGAACAACCTGTTGAAAATATGAGGGATGCTTTAAGAGCATCGATCAATGAAGCTCAGGTATTACCAGCCCTAGCTACCGAAGCCCAATCTATCTGTTCACCTTTTATTTCGTCTTGTATTTGGAAATTATCTGACACGTTCTATCAAGCAAAACCAAGTCGAATTCGATACTGCCATTCTCTCCTTCGATACCGATCTCCGAAACCTCCGATCCTCCCTCCCTGCAGCTCCATCAACCGCTAACACCACAACGAATGTTCAATCCTCGAGCCTCAGTGAGAACCCGATCCCTGAACATCTTGAAATACTGGAAAAACATGCGCAAGAGATGGCTGCCTTATTAGACTCGCTCTCTTCACATTTCGATCTGTGCGTGAACGCAATAAGACATACAGAAGGAGGATATGCAGCTGTGCGCCAAGCAGCAAGCGCTCAACCTCCCGGTGTAGAAGCTGTCAGTGTATCAGGAGTGATGCAATCCCCCGGTGAGGAGGGGATGCAGCCCGAGGAGCATGAGACCATAACTGAAGACGAACGTCGTGAAATGCTCCAAGTGCTCGAAACAGATGCTGGAGAGGTTGAAGACGTGGTTCTAGAACTTCGCACCTTACTCGCTGAAATGGAAACCCTCCATGATGCCATTCTCTCCCATCTTTCATCCCAACATACTAGCTACACATCAACATTAACCGCCTTTACCTTACTGGAGTCTATTTCGACCCGCTTGACTTCATACATCATCTCTGCTCAGGACTTCCGTGTGCGCTGGGAAGAAACGCGTCTCTCCATCCTCGATAAACTTGAGGAACTAGAGTCAATGCGGGTTTTCTATGAGAAATATGCCGAAGCATATGACGGGCTTATCATCGAAGTCGCTCGACGGCATGCTGCAGAGGTGAAGGTCAAGACTGTAATTGATCGTGCTCTCGAGCAAGTCCAACGTATTGTCGAATCCGACGCAGTCGAGCGCGAAGGGTTCCGTGTTGACGTTGGAGAGTACTTGCCGCTTGACTTGTGGGACGGATTAAGCAGTGGAATGAAGAGATGGGGTATAGCGGCAGTGGAAGAGCCAGATGGTGGAGGTGTTGGGAAAAGCACACCAGAGCTGGAGAAAGCAGTTGTGGAGAAGGCTCTGAAGAGGGACAGGGAGAGGAGAGGTGCCGCGCGATGAGACAAGCATTTGCATCAGCCTATCTCTTTACTTCACTTCATTTGGTGCTTTTACTCATTATCTTTTTATACTTGAGACCTTCTCATATACCAACTTTTTCTGTTTTACTAGATGACTCTTGAACATGTTGATTGGATATCGGTTCAGGTGATGGGGCGAGGCAAGATGTAATGTGGATTCGTTAGGAATAGGGAGATGAGTAAGATAACTATGACAACTATCATACTAGCATTCCTGAATAAGATTTCATGATCTTTTAAATATCCACCTCTATACCTCTTCCGTATCAGCCCTTCGCGAATGTTGTACCTCAGTTATTGTTACGCAATTATTTGGCATACACTATACCATTGCCTTACAAGAGCTCTCGTCTCTTATAGAATCCATTACAGAATCACAGCCATCAAACGGGCATTTACTGCTGTCATAGAGAAGCCGGAAGAACGCGTTGGCCGACGGGCAGGAGAACTCACACACAAGTGCCGGGAAGAGTGGAAGGTAGACCCGAGGGAAACAACCTCGCCAACAATGCACCAAGGGACCCTCTTATCGGGCACTATCGATTGTTGATAAGGAGCTTGCCTCGTTATCGACAGTTGCAAGAATGGGATCTTGAGCTTGAGTACTCCACAGAGGAGGGATAATTGTTTTGCTCTGCAATCCATTGCAAAGCGTATCAACTGTGGTATAATAACAGGGATAGAAAACGTAAAGTCAATTCTTTGCTTTGCCGACGGTAGATGAGAGAAATAAAGAGGTGGGTTTTATTTATCCCGTTGCTTGTTATGATCAAATCTGACTGCCCATTCAATGATATTCCTGGCTCCTCCAAAATATGGCCAAGAGTGGAGATTGGGGATAAGAGCTTAGCTACTGTGCCCGAAAGGTGGGCTATTGCACTATCTGCAATGGCTCAGGAGTGAATCACGGCAAACGGCCGCTATGGAAACTTCTTTGTAGCTGAAATTATTTTTTCTTTTGATCTTTCTTCTGATCCATAAGTTCTTATTGTAGAAATATCTTATCCTTCTCTAGCCGTATTCCTTTCCCTTCATTAGGATCTCTACAAAGCAATACTCAATTCTCCTTCTTCTCCTTACTCCTCAATAACCAACCCCCTTTCTCAATCCATAGCAGAAACAAAATATACACCTCCCAACCATGCCGCGCACCCTCAAGCTCGCAGCCGCCCAAATGGGCCCAATCCACCTGACCTCCAAGCGCGAAGACACCATGGACCGCATGCTCAAGCTCCTCCACGAAGCCCACACCCTCGGCGCCCAAATAGTACTCTTCCCCGAAACCGCCTTCACCAACTTCTTCCCGCGCTACCTCCTCGAAGGCGAGACTCTAGAATCCTACTTCGAGCCCGGCAAGACCATCACCACGGCGCCCCAGACACGCGCCATCTTCGACGAGGCCAAGAAGCTCGGCATCGATATCTGCGTGGGCTATGCCGAGCGAACGGAGGAAGGTACCGGGTACAACACCTGTGTGTACTACTCCGCGAAGCAGGGCGAGGTGATTTCCACGTACCGAAAGGTGCATTTACCTGGTACAAAGGAGCCGTTTCCCAACCCAGACGCTATCAATCAGTTAGAGAAACGGTACTTCGAGCCTGGGAACCTGGGCTTCAAGGCCTTCCGTGTTCCGGATCTGGTCGAGGGCGCGGTGAAGAAAGGACAGGCGGCGGAAGGCAGCACGGTGGGCAAGGGAGATCCCATCATGGGGATGCTCATCTGCAATGACCGACGATGGCCGGAGGCCTGGCGCGTGTATGGGTTGCAGGGCGTGGAGCTCGTGCTGTGCGGGTACAACACGACCGGATGGGCGCCGGATCTCTGGGGCGCGATGAAGCCGATGACGCATAAGGAGGCGGAGGAGCAGGCGGTGTTCCATCACCAGCTGGTGATGCAGGCGAATAGCTACATGAATAGCTGCTTTTCAGTGAGTGCGGCCAAGGCAGGACTGGAGGATGGGAAGTTCGATTTGATTGGGGGAAGCTGCATCACGAGTCCTCAGGGGAAGCTGTTGGCGGAGGCGAAGACGAAGGATGATGAGATTGTGTTTGCGGAGGTTGATTTGGATGAGTGTATGCAGGGGAAGATTGCGGTAAGCATTCCTTCATTTTCTTACTTCTTGCTGTTTGGACTCTTTGTGATATTGCGTATGAAAAAGCTAATGCATTCTATAGACCTTCGACTTTGGTAGACATCGTAGGATTGAGACTTACGGTCTCATTGCACAGCAGACAGGAGTGGTAGAGCCAGAATTACTATAGGCTTGTAGTCTAGATCTAAGCATGCATTATAGCTAGCATCTTCTAAAAAAGGGCAATATAAAAAATGTAAAACTTTGAAAAGATTTGTGAACCCATTTACTCTTCGCTTGATATACCTGAATATAGAGATGCGCAATATGCTCCAATCTAACCACTGCAAACAAAGGAAGAAAAGAAAAGGACATCTTCCTAGAACTCCCGTTCATATCCAAATAGTTCTGGCTCAATGAACCTATAACCAATCCTGCCCCCTCGCCTTCCGTCCCTCCGCCGAACTCCTATACATCCCCCCCTTCGCCGTCGTATGTCCCTCCCTCACCAACGCAATCAACAACTGCACACCCACCGCCACGCCATCAATAACCTGCGCAACACCCTCCTTCGCGCCCACAGCTTGCTCACACTTCTCCTTCATCTCCGTCATGCCCGCACACCCCAGCGTGATGCAATCCGCGCCCTTCTCCTGCACCAACCTCCTCGCCGTCTCCGCCATCAACCCCAGGACCTTCTCCTTAGGCTCCGTCTCCAGCTCCAGTACGCCCAGGCCCGTAGCCTCACAGCCCACGGAGTAGGCCTCAAAGCCGTACATCCGGATCGCATCCTCATGCATGACTTTACTCCTGCCCCCCGTGGCCACGACGCCCAGCCGTGCACCTAGCATGCGCGCCGCGTAGAAAGAGGCCTCCATAATGCCGATGACGGGGCCGGTGAGTTCCTCGCGGAGAGCGTTGATCAGGGGGTGGGCGCTGAAGCAGGCGACTAGGAAGGCGTCGTAGTTGTGGGCGATGGGTACCACGGCGCGGATGGCCGCGGCGGCGGAGAGGACGGCGTCGAGGTGGCCTTCGATGGCGGAGGGAGCGGGATGGGGGGAGGTGAAGCCCGTGACGGTGCAGTTGGGCGGGAGAGTGTCCTCGAGGGAGCGCAGGCAGGCTTCGGTCATGAAGGAGGTGCCATTGGGGTTGATGAGGAGGATGTTGATTTGCTTGGTGGATTTGCCGGTGATGGAGGGGAGTTGTTGGGCCATGGTGTGTTGTTGCGAGAGAGGTGTGATGGAGCTGGTGTTTCTTTCTTTCTCTTTTATCTGTTGACTGTGGGTTTCTGATTGAGGTTGGGAGCTCTAGGATAGCAATTGATAAGTGGGATGTTTTGCTTTTTTTGGGAGAATAGAGGTAACAGGTGTAAGGCCAGTAAAGGTGCTTCAGTCTAGTTTTATGTATCAGATGCAAGAGGAATCAAACAGATTGTCCTCCAGAAATATGGCTTTACTAATTCAATATGATGTTATTCACGATATCGATTAGCCCCTCCAGCCCTTTAGCCCTATGCTGCATGCATCTGGAGTTTGCTGCAGTGCGATAACAGACGGGCAAGGGGGTTGGCCGCAGCACGAAAGCCGCCCTTAAGAGTCCCGATTTGTAGAGAGCTAGATATTTAGGTGTTCCTTAGCTAGGGGCAAACGCTGAGGTTTCTAATGGATGATAAAACGTGGCATATTTGCCCCGCAGCAAGAGAGTCGTGTCCCTATCGCACATAAAGGAGGGGCCTTTTTAAGGGCGATATGGGAGCAAATTTGGGGACTTTACACCTAACCCAATCTACTGGGCCAGACGATGATTAACAGCTACTAAACGCCAACAAGGAATCACAATCTCTAATATAAAGAAATTCAATAGTAGTTTTATTGATTGAATCACCGGTCTAAGCTGCCCTAGCTTAGCTACTTTATTCGCCCTGCATTGTTAGGGTTCCGGAGTCCGAAATATCACAGCACGGACTAAGGGTCTTGGAATTCAGGTACCGGTCCAAGTTTACGGCTCAGAAGCTTGGGGTTTGTAAGCTGCTGGGTGTGGTGGGCTTGAAGTTGTGAGTACCTGGGAGGAGCTTGCGTGCCTTTATATCGTTTTGAGGGTTGAGCAAGTCACGTTCGGCGCGTGCTTTCCACTGTAAATCAGCTATTGAAGAAGTTCATACAGCGTGGGTACACTCGACTGGTGAAAGAGCCTATAAGAAAATAAATATGATCAACTTAAATGGCAATTCTAACTATGCTACACTAACTAAATTTACTCGCGCTGGCCAGATTAGTGTAAAAGGCCGAATCATACATAACCCATACTGTATCGAAATTGCTAAATATAATGCTCAGATCTCTAGTATTCATCTACAACTTCGCCTTGACAACGTCCTGCTGCGTGACCTTTCCGCGACTCATCTCCCCCTTCGAAGTATCCCTGGGGTTTACCAAGGGATCGTAGATCGCATTACTCTGACAACCGTGTTAGCAGCGGCAAAACTAGAGAGAACAAGAGAGTAACATACCAATGTATCCGTGGGCACAGTTGTAGTGTGTGCATTTATTCCTCTTACATCCACCAACGATGGGTTGAGCTCAGCAATGCTAGTGCATCCAATCAACCGCATATTCATCTCCATCTCATCCTTCAATAGCTGCATGGCACGGTCGACGCCGGGTTCTCCGTACGCACTCATGGCATACAAGAATGGCCGACCAATACCCACGCCCTTAGCACCTAGGCACAAAGCTTTGATAATATCAGTCGCTCGTCGAATACCTCCGTCAATGAATATCTCAATGCGGTTTTCTAACCCTAGCTCTCGAAGAACAGGCATAACTTCTGCCAGGACCTCGATACCCGAGCGAGCCGTTTCGAGTTGTCGTCCACCGTGGTTGGAGAGGACTACACCATGGACGCCAGCCTCAATTGCCTTGAGCACATCCTCTACTCTCTGGACGCCCTTGAGAATGATAGGCATCTTAGTAATGGAAAGGAACCAGGGAATATCTTTCCAGCTCAAGGACGGGTCGATGAAGCTGGAGATGGCTCGTGCAGCACCCTGGGATTTGTCGGTTTCCTGACCACTTTGCACATTGGACCCAGCATCTGTGAACTTTGTTCGCATATCCTTTTCGCGACGACCAAGTTGTGGCGCATCGACGGTGATGAACAGACCTTTGCATCCGCGCTTTTCGGCGTGCTGGACGATCTTCTTGGTGATCTCCCGGTTCTTGTTGACGTAGAGCTGCATCCACTGGACCTGGTCACCTTGGGCCGCGTCCATGATCTCATCGAAAGAACAGGAGGCCAGAGTGGGAATCATCTGCACAACATTATGTTTCTTCGCGGCGCGTGTAAGCACGACTTCACCCTCGGGATTCCCTAATTTGCCCAACGCTGTAGCGGTTACGTAGAAGGGAATATCGACCTTGGTGCCGAGCATTGTCGTTGAGAAATCCACTTTCTCGACGTCAACCAGGATGCGCGGTCGGAACCAGATCCTGTGGAAGGCAGAATGGTTCTCTCGCAGAGTCTAAGAGCTGTAATTTAGTGATAGTTATATCATAGATCGAAATTGGGAGACTGACCAGTTCATCATCTGCACCGCTCGAGTAGTAAGCCCAGGCAGTCTTCTTCATGACTCTCTTAGCCACGGCCTCGAAGTCTAACAAATTGTAGCATTGCTCCAGAGACGGCATGCACGCAATGCGCTCCAATCTCTCCTTCTCCTCGGGCGTGATCTCTTTCTCCTCCTTTGCCACCGTGCCCATATCCACGGATCCAAGATGTTTCGACTTGTCGAGGTATTTGTCTAGGGTATCAGGAGGGTGGATGGGGTCGAACTCCTCAGTCGCATCTTTGCCCTATGCCTGCGCATCAGCTCCTGCGTCCACTACGTCCAATATGCTCCGAGTAGACCCTTAAAAATACTTACCGCGTACTTGAGAATGATCTTCTGTCCGCCGGGGTGTTCTATTTGGCTTATCAGTCACAACACAATTCCGATGGTTCACATTTTGCGGGTGTCGCGTACCTGGCAGGAACTCAGTGACATCATAAGCCTTGCCCTGTGGTCAATTGTCAGCGCAATTCGCAACATTTTAGCAGTGACAGCCTGCATACGTGAACAATGACCCAGCATGAGTCCTTCGAGTTGTGCTGGGCCACTTCCTTCCCTGAGAGAGGCATTGTGTCCTGGTGAGAGTTTGTGGGGCGGGAGCTTTGAGAGCGCGTGCGAATCTGAATCAGAGCTCGGCGAAGTGCAGTCTATCTAGGTTGGTGTACGCGAACAGAGCACAATGGTATATGAACAGCTGCAACAGTATGCAAGAGAGTAAGAAGAAATACAAGAGCAGACCGGCGATTTAAAGAAGCAAGAAAGATCCCCAACCCTAGCTCCAAGCGTCAACAACGATAAATGGAGAGAAAAGTTGCAGGGCGAGATCCGGGGAACTCTGGCGGATGGGGGTTTATTCCGCATCCTGCCCATGCTCGCGCCCCTCGGCTAAAAGGGTGGCGAGGTACCCGAGTGACTTGACTCCCCCGCAAAATCATACGCCTTGCACATGTACACATTGGTCCCTGGATATCTAACCTGCATTTATTACCTTTTTTTATTTACTTCCATCTTATAATATCGATTATCTGAACTCAAGAATCCTATTCTCTTCGAGAATTAACTTGACTTTCATCTTTCTAACCATTATCATTTCAACAATGGATATTGTACCCACCACAATGCTTTGTACCTTCAATAATGCGCTTCCGAGGTAGGATTTCTCTCGCGCGAGAAACAACATCTCCACTTATTCACGCCGATAACAAGTACCTATTCTCCATTGCAATAACTCAAGCTGCGATTGGCCAACACAGAGCGACACGGCTTCTTATTGGTGAACTTGGCAGAAAAAGTACTGTAGAAAGGTACCACAGCACACAGTGAGAAAACAGATGGGCATGTGGGAATGCATTAATTACTCGGAACTTTATCTCAAGGGCGAAGGGAACAAAATCTCCTACCGCTCTATCGTTGCTGAAAAGTAGTTGGCATAGCGGTAGCGGTACCTGGGTAGCCACCAAATTTTGATAGGTCGCGAAGTACCTCAATGCCATTGATTCTTAGCAGCAACAGAGCCGACGCACATCGAATGCATTCATCATCTAACGATAACTGCCCCCAGTGATGGACCCAGATCCTTGATTACCAGTCCGAATGAAGCACGAGAGATTAGACCGAACGTATCTTATGGGGTATTCCCCACAGATCCCGTGTCAGAACTACCAGCCTCCTTCAACTTCCCGTACGAGAGCGAAGAGGCGTCTTCATTGCTTACAGTAATAGCTGCGTGGCCCAATTGATATCTGCCACCCCACGGGGTTGTTTACCAATTCCAATTGTCAGCGAATTTAACTTCGAAGGCAGCGTAAGACAACGCATAGATCTATCCGCCATCCTCTCATTGTAGCCAATGCGAGAATACTATTCTCAAGGATGATCACTCCTAAAGAGCAAGCAATGAAAGTTTATATCTTGGCGCATGGGGTCAGTTGATCAGAATTACATATTTCCAGTCATTAGAGATCTCCGAGGTAGCATCTCGCACGGCACTTGCTGGACAAGCATGCCTTCCAAGCAAATAGGACTCTTCTCAGTAAGCCTCATATACGGAGTGGTTCCCAGTCTTAGATTGTTATTGTCATTTTCCCTTCTCAGCCTTCTAAGAGGCGACTTTCAAAGAGAGCCCTAATAATCAGGCGTGCAACTATCGAGCAGAAATCTTTTGTAACCAATAAAAGAGGTTGAATTATTGTTTCAAGGATTGTGAAGAAACACAGTTCTCATTATCTAGAAATAACTGGAAGAGTTTTTAAACCTACCTGTGAAAGAAATAGCAGGGAAGCTAAAGACTAAACCAATTTCCATCTGGAATGAGGTAGTAAAGGAGTCACATTAGTGGCTGAGATGGTCCATGTTGAGGCTGTACAAGAGTCCCGAGCTAACAGCTTTAATTCGAACCTCTATAATGCGAAGGAGGCTTGCACCATAACCCCAGAACTCTTTTTATCAAAGAGTGATTAAGCTTGCTAACTACGGAAAGTACATTTGGTCTAGGGCTTTGAATCCCGGGCAGAAATTGAGTTCGATCCTTAATATGTACTAGTCACACGTCTAGAACCTCAAGGCTTCCACTGCTATGCGATTAAGATAAGGTTAACCAGGGCGTAGGTTACGGTACCACAGTAACTCAGCATTCATTGGGCCATCTGATCTTTCGTCGATCCACCAAATCACCACGTACTTATCTGGTAAAGTGCTGAAAGTGAGGGGTCTAGATATGGCCATGCTTTACGTCATATCTGCTTCGTTGTCCGTTCATATGAAGTGCAGAGATATCGTTGCAATACATTGAGCTGGCATCCTAACTTAACTTTACAGTACTACTGAATGGAGGGTCAAGCACTCTAAAGACCCGATATCACAAGATATATATTTGTACAGATTGCATCTTTAAAGAATTTTTCTTTGTCACATTATTTAGCTAGGACTAATGCAGGTACAGATTTAGCTCAGGTTCGCTGCCCATGCACTATAGTAGTTCTGAGCAGCAGCGAGATCGCCACCGGTGCGGTTAAGTGCTCTGATGGCCTCGTAGTGCGATGCACCAGATGCAGTCAAGCTGGCGACGTCGCTGTCTGCGAACGGATGTTCTGGGAATGCGGAAGAAGCAACAGCAGTCTCGACATCTCTCTTGCCGGAGGTACCGAACAAAGCGGATCCAACAGCTGAGACCCATTGGGAAGGCTGAGAATCACCATCAGCAACACCAGCATCGAAGTACTCCCAGCCATCAACACCACCGAAGGTCGGGTACTTGGCCTTTAGGGAGCGTACAGTCGATTCGAGAGTGGACGTAGCGAC
This sequence comes from Xylogone sp. PMI_703, assembly GCA_021399445.1. Classification (NCBI taxonomy): domain Eukaryota; kingdom Fungi; phylum Ascomycota; class Leotiomycetes; genus Xylogone; species Xylogone sp. PMI_703. The sequence continues at coordinate 5,227,693 of JAJTUQ010000003.1, forward strand.
GTATCCACCACCGTCATTGGGGCTATCAAGAACGCCCATGACCACACGCGCAGGGTCCCAGCCGGCAGAGACGATGCTGTCGTAGGTGCTAGTGCTTGCTGGAGAGCCGAAACCAGAGTAGAACTGTCCGTTGTACCAAGAGACGAGCTTGCTGCCGTCAGAAGCAACAGCTTGGGCATCTAGATCAAAATAATTGAAACCAGAGAGATCACCGCCATTGCGCGAGGCAAGTGCAGATGCGACGGGAGCCAAGGTAATGAGGAAGTCAGGGCCCATATCATTGCGCAGCGCGTTGATAAGTTGCAAGGCAGTGCCGATGTCGACAGGCTCCTCAACGTCCAGGTCGAACCCATCAAGGTCGTATTGCTTGATGAGGTCCCGAAGGGGGTCATAGTAGGCGTCGAACTACAGGAGTTTCGATAGCATTCAAAGCTCCATCTAGGAAGAATTATGGAGGGGCAAACTTACGTTGGAAGCCAGATGGCTGTAGCTGCCATCACCAGCTCCTCCCATAGTGGCCAAAACCTTGACGCCAGCAGCTTGCAACTGCTTGGCGTCGCTCCATGCCTGGTCGAATATCGAGGCGTTGTAGGGGTTGTCATTCAAGTGAATGTCTCCTGGAGCGTCGTTCAGGTGGGTCATGGCGAAGATGACGTGCGTGATGCCGGCATCGATCAGTGGCAAGAGAGACAGAGGCGTATTTTGGTCGCCATTGACGTGGAATGTCTGTACATAGACAATCAGACGAGGCGTAGGCCCCGTTACGGCGACATCCTTTGTGACGGATCGTGCATCAATAGCCGCCGTCAAGGCGAGAAGGGAGGTGAGGGACGAGAGGATGCCCATGGTTAGTGATTGTCTCTGGTCTTGGAACAAGAGTGCCAAACAAAGGAACTGCCTTACCTCGAGTCGGGGATCTGCGACTTTAAGTAGTTTTCCATTACGCGCTGCGTGGGCCTCGTGAGCTGAGGCTGGTGTTTGATCCTAGGAGAGCGAATTTATCAGACGAAAGGTTCTACTTGTCGAGCTCCAGGTCGCATAATGGGTGATACCTTCTATTTTAAGCCTAGCGATGCTTCCTTGTCCCGCATATATAAACCAGTTTACGTAGGTACAATAATCTAATTCCCTTCAGTTTAACTAAAGATACAATCTAACGCATGATTCCCCTCATAATCTAGAGGAATGAGACCTTCCAAATCCTTGTTTCAGCTAGACTGTATGAGGTCTTGATCATCATAAGCTTACTTGGCTCCGCCACTCTTAAGCATAGGAGTACCGAACGGTACATATCGGGTATATGAAGTCATATATACCTTCCAAATTTAGATTAGATGACCCTTGTTCAACATGGGGAGAGCGTTAAGCCGTTGAGAGTTATTAATTAACTCTCGTCCTTAAGCTACGATGTATATCCGCATTGCTCGGGGCTCATTGCCGAACGAGATATCCGTACAGTAGCACAGCAGCATAACACCTCCTGTGAAGGCCCAAGTAGACTTCTCTCCAATAGGGTAGATTTCCCCGGCATTTGAAGGTTCTGTTCTCCTCAAACTGTCTCGTCCACATCAAGTAGGGAGAGGCAATCTTCACTTAATGAATTTAGAACACCGAAGAAGTTTCCAAGAGTTCATTACCACTAGCTAATTCAATCAAGACTAATTAGGCTAGTTCTACCACAAATCATAGAAAAATAGTTTAAATAGATCTCAGTCTCATACCCAGAGACTAGTGAGGACGATAAGCTTTTCAGTGCATAAGCGCAGCTCCACTGACATCAACGGCGACGTTGTTGAGTATCTACTCATTTAAGTTCTCACCGGAAACCTACCCTTAGAATATTAAGTGCCAGCCTAGACGTTCTAGAGAAAGCAAATTCTTGACGCTGCGCGCGCAATACAGACGGTGGCATCGAATTATTTACCTTAAAGGTAGCTTCAACTATTCCGTTGAAGGCGAGATTCCCTATTGATGGATTTGGAGCCTTAAACGTACCGATTGAGAGCTATGGGATGAACCCTGGTGAAGGTATCGCTGCATGAATACTAATCATTTTGAACCTGCATCTCGCATTCATTACGAGGTGAACGTTATTGTCAAATATATTCTCGATGTAATAGCGCGAGTTCTCCCTAGTTATGGCGAATATTGATAGATTCAACGCTTCTACCACCAGAGGAAGGATGATCGTTAATATTATTGATACTATTAAAGACCTGGATAATCGCAATATAAATTAAAGTGGTACTACAGGTCCTGCAACTCCGTTTTTGCTGGATTGTCAAATCTATATTGACTCAAACACGGGGGTGCGGCGGGTTGAAGATGTATTTACGTACATTTTCAGGGACCGGTAATTGCATTGACAATCCTCATCTACCAAGCCTCACAAGCCTACTCGCTACATGAAACAACTATATTTAGAACTATCTAGACCTAAAAATCTAAAACTGGCGGCTCCTTCAGGAGTTGAATTATTGAAGTTTGATAAAGCAGTGTATAGCACTGTAGGTGCACAACTTGCGTGCGATACGTGTCGTCGGATTAGCCAGGACTACAGCATCAGACAGAGAGAAAACCAAGATACTTGCGATATCAAACAGCTTTGGTGGTAAACCAGCTATTGGTGCACTGAAGAAGCATAGACTGTAACGTTTCCCTCGGCCTCCTTCCCAGATTGTTTTATCTGCCGAAACCTCCCCTAATCCCTACGGCGTAACGATGTCCTATTCAGGAGTTATTGCCGTCGTAGCCCATTCCGTGCGGGATGTATCTTGCGTTGTACATGCGTCGGGCCGAGTGCGCCATTGTTGACCAAGCTTTGGTGACTGTTGAAAATCAGATTACACTATCATCCGCTGCTAACTTAATATACGAGTTTTGCGTATGGCCTTGCCCGGCTTGGTTAAATATGATGGTGGGCATATAATTGGTCCTGGAGAGTTGTACTTCACTTCTAAGTTCGTCAGTGTCCTCAGTTGAACGAGAACTATTGGTTATAGGCCTTCTAGCAATGCCACAGCCTAGAACCTGCCTTACTTAGTGAGTTCTACAGTGACTGTCAGCCTAAGCTTCGCTGGAGTTACAGGGCACTTTTAGGCTAGAATCACCAATAACCGGCTGCAATGACGTCTGGTTACACGTATTTATGCATATGCCGACCCACTTCTCTCCGCCCCAGGCACCGACACGCCCACTCTTACAGTTGACTCGGGCCCAAATAATTTACGAAGCACCTTTCTCAGTTTTCGTAAACCATAAGAAATGGAGAGATGATTAATGTACAATACTACGTGGTGGAGGAAAACATTATGAGCTACACAGTAGAAACGGCATTTTCAGTAGATAGAATTCGTGTAATAATCATTTGTGGGCATCATTCTGCAGAGTTATAAAATGTCGGTATTTATACGCCAACAAGACTGTTCCCTCATGTACACTAGCCGCAATAACTTAAGGCTATTAATTCGCATAACGTCCTGAAGAGGAAGCTGTCCGATTGACCAATAAAGAAAGCTGTGTATTGATCACTTTAACTAGACCTCAGCACCCTTAGAGCGCCAACTGAAAAAGGGGTGATACAGATCTCCAGTTTTAGCTGGTGCTTTAATATGTGGTAAGATTTCATATAAACTATGTGTATCATCACTTTCAGAGGACATATCGGAAACTGGGATGATAGTCGTAGACTTCTTCTAAGGACTTGTGGTGATGCTCATGTACGGTTCCTGCATCTGCATGAGAGCGTGCTTCTTCATCTTTACGCTTGTTAAGATGGCGCATGTATAAGTAAGCAGCAATTGTTGATAGCAAAGCCAAAGCCTGGAATGACAGCACAATTGAGTGTCCCTTGATATATTGAGGAGGATCGGTATATATGTGGGATGCGAGAATGGAAAAGCATTGCGCGATAACCTCAGTCGTTCCATAGGTAGTTGCGCGCTTGGTGAAGCCACCCGTGTTGATATTTACCCAAGCGCCCTGGAGGGTCACGGCAGGAAAGACACCCATTGTGATAAGACAGGTAGCAAACATCTTAACATGATAATTGTGAACTGAGAGAAGAATGATGTACCCGGTGATGGAAATGCAGAAACAGCCCATCAAGAACGGTCCTTTGACGTTGAGCTTATCAGATATGGTGTTGACAATTATAAGAGTAGCAAAAGCGCAGGCGTATGGGATGACTGAAAAAAGCTGTGTTTGGACTGAATATCTGTTAGTTAGAAGTGCAAAGAAAGTTATGACAGGAGCCTACCAGTTGAGTATCCGAACTGGGAGATGAAGGATGGCAGGAAAGCACTGATAGAAGCTAAACCGATGGAGATGCCGGCGTTGACTAACGAGAACAAAGTTGTTTTAGGATCCTTGAAAGCAACCAACATCTGACGGAATTTGAACCCAGCACCTTCCACATTGTATGTCTTCAATCGTGTAATAGCCACATCGATTTCTTCAGGGGTAAAGATCCAATGCTTCTTATCTTTGATCTGATCTGGAGGAGGAGGAAGCAAGAGCCAGCAGGCAAGACCAACGAAGATGCCGGCAACGCCTTGAATGATGAAGAGCCATTCCCAAGCAGGCCTACCATCTTTACCATCAAGATTTTTCTGGACAGCATACGCGATCAAACCACTGAAACCGCCGGCAATTGTGGAAGCGGAGTAGAAGATACCTGTTTGTCATGTATTATCAGTGAGACGAACGACAAAGCCTGACAAATTATAAACTCACCGGTTCGAGTAGCTAGCTCGTTACGCTTATACCACATAGATGTATACAAAGAGAGGGCTTGCAGGAAAGCTGAGACGAATCCAAAAAGAATTCGAAGTGCGAGGACACCGCCAGCATTCTTAGCTGCAGCCATGCAACAGGACAAAGTCGCAAAGAGGATCACACAGCCACCGATTTGTCGGTCAGCTCGGAGCACACGGACTAACAAGTTGGCGGGAAGAATGCAAAGCACGTAGCCAACATCTTGACTCTTGTCAGGACCTCAACGATGAATTATATGGATAGCGTGATAACATACAGTACAAGGACACAGCGTTGTAGAATTGACCAGAGGAAATGTGCAGGTCCTTCTGGAAGCCCATAACTCTCGCATTACCGATATTACCCCTATCCTAAAAAGCCTTAGTAAGCAGGCATAATAATACAGAGGTATACTTTGGATAGGATTTGGCTTAACTGCTTACCCATTGGTTGACAAGAAAGACAAGTGAAGTCAAGCCCACGATGAGAAGATCAGCTTTCCAGAGTAGTCGACGTTCTAATGCTGACTTTTTAGGAGCGAACTTTGGGTCCTCATAGACGAATCCAGGCTCAACCTTCATCATTTCTGTGGTCTGGTTCTCGATCTGGGTAATCCCAGCCTCAGTATCTTTTGTTTCAACCTCTGGTGGCATTTTGAGTGATGTTTGTTATTGAAAGTATAGATACAGACTGATATAAATGTAGCTATATAAGCTGAAGCCTCAAGAGAAGAGGAGCCGGATATTCAAGAGGTGGAGAAAGAACTGGAGAACGAAACACGAGCTCTGGGGCTGCCTACAAGATAAAAAGGTATGTTACTTATAGTCCGGCAGCCTCTTCCAAGATCACAAATCCCAACGTGCAAACACAATATCGGATGTTGATGGCTCCCCGAGAATTAGGAGAGGCTAAAAAGGGACAAGCGTACGCCCCTGGAGAAGCCAAGCCTCACTCCCAGGAGCGAATCGGTTTCTATGGAAGTCTGTCAGTCAGGATTGGTTCCGTATTGCTGGGCCACAGATCACAGGGTTGTGGATGGTCTTTGGACGACCAAATGCGGGTTCCCCGCATACAGAGTGTGGGGAAGCGTGGACTGTGTGTGATACAGAACTATCGTATTACGCAAAGATCCTTGTGCAGTTCCTTAGACGCTGGTGGAAGACGTTGAGGAAAGAGACGTGTGCTCATTCTGAGTGCTTACGGAGTGGAGTATATTCTGATGCTGCAAGCGTCGTGCCGATTTCCCCTTTCAGCAGCGTCGTTTTTATCGAAGCGCTTGAGCTTTTCATTATCCCTAGCAGCAACAACCAGCCTCGATTTACTTACTCATGCATTACGTTCCTCCTCAATTCTCTTATTTTTTCCCTATCCCTTGTATTTGTGTTGCAGACAAGTTCGTTATTTCAATGACATGAGATCCGGCGTTCGTTGGCTCTAAGTATGTGTCGTGGTAATTACCTATTCCGGAACTAGCTGACGGAAAATTTTCCTTTCTTTTACGGAGGCTCTTGATGTATTCCTAGGAAGATTTACCATTTTAATGCTTAGCCTGTTATGCACATCTCGTTCTACATCCCGGTTATGGTAATTATCACGGAACTATTCTGCTGCAAGGGCAATATCTCAAGGTTATGACATGATCGTTGCACATGGCCTGAATTCCAGATCCCTTTTTAATGCCAAGATAACTTTATTTCAACAGTTAATCTCATGTGCGCCAACCAAATAGTATTAGCCCCATGATTTGTCTCGAGCGCCGTGATAATTATACGAATCGTTCGTTTAGTACCGGAAGTTTATCGTCTACGGTGAAGATGACGCGGACTTCGAGTTTCAGCTATCCCATTGAACGCTAAGATTACGCTCGTTGAGTCATAATATATGAATCTCCAAATCAGAGTGGTTACCAAGTCATGAAATTGCTCATATTACCACATTTATCTCGGTCAGCAGTCCTATTGCGATGTCGGAGACGGCAGTAAGACTTGGCTATTAGCCAGCCTAATCCCCTAAACTTGACAAATATCCGGCTATACGAAGGTGGTCCTCTAAAACATCGTTGTATGTGAGAAATATTGCTAGTATTTCAGGAAGAGGCTAACACATTCCATCTCTGGGCAACTATGGTTCGAGTCTAAATAATACGATTATCCACGGACATTCCGGTATATTTTTATAAGACTCATGAAGGATCGGAGATGTTTAAGTAGTTATGCCAACCGTTCTTCAGGGATTCTCGCCATGGAAAATGGGTATTGATGGAGCCAACCAACCGTTGTGATTCAGAGTCATCGTGGTCTGACTCGCCGAAATACTTCAGCGACAAAACACTGATCTTACCAGAGATATTCTGTTCCCAAGTAGCTTGAGCGACAATATGAATACCGTCTTTTATAGTATCATGACGTTGGAAGTAGAATGCAATATGCTTCCCATTGTCGGATGCTGGCATCAAGAGAGGAATAATTCTCGTCCGTAACCACCCCAGTCTGCCTTGTGATAGTGACTGATCGCACACTTCTAGCTCTGCTCGAGTTTGGAGCTGACATAGGATTTCAACAGCGTTTGCAAAGGCACAACCATCAAACAAACCGTGTCGACCGATGGAATGCAGAGCTGAGATTGTCCACTTTTGCCAGCGATCACAATAGCAACGTCGTGCTCCCAGAAACAAGAACAAAGTCATATTCATATCAATATGATCGCTGCTATCATGCTCGCAACCTTTTACAGCCGAAAGCTTTTCCCTCCCTCTCAAGCTTCTCAAGCCCTCAGCTATGCGCAAATTTTGATAGACAAGTGGAAATGCCATTGATTCGTAGTGCTCATCCCCTGTAGTTTCCGCAAGCATCCATAAAGTACAAGACATATAGTTGTAGTACAATGCTACACTAAGTGCTGCCTCGGAGCTCTCAAATAGAAGCGGTGTTGGAGGTATTGGTGAATTTTCTAGTGTCAATTCTTTAAATGTGTGATTCATTGCTGTCTTATCCAGACAGCTTTGACAAGTGGCAGGTGATGTTGCCAGCCAGTATTCTAGGCCTTCTTTGAAGTGCAACAGTGAAGCAGTGCTTGGTCGACACGATACTTTATCCCAAGCACCCCATACAACAGCATTAATATTGTTCTGTTGAGAGATGAGATATAGCAAGTTTCTCCTTTCGTCGGAAACTGAATGGATATCTTCGAGACTGGGAGGTTTCCAAGGTCTAGCAATTGGCCAGCACTCTGAAGGTCCAACTTCAGATGCAGAGTTCGTGATATTGAAAAACGATGATTTCCCATAAGGGACAATACTTTGAGCAAGAAAGTCAAGTCGCAAAACTTCGTCACGAAGTGGCCGTAAAGCTTCAGTATTTTCTAACCCGGCTTCGGATTCGATAGTATTGAGGAGTCGTTCGGCAGCCCAGAGGTGTAATAAGGCGGCCCTCGGGCGGTTCATGATACTCTAGAGTTTGTCAATTAGTATCAGATGTAGACATATTTTCGCAACTTACCTCGAAATAGGTCATCAACATGATGGCGGTTAGAATGATACTGGATGAATCCTTGTTGATATGGTACATGTATTCTCCTAACGAACGTAATGCTTTGCTATAAGACCGATAGCCAATTACTTGTAGTCTTTTGATTTCCGACCTTGCATCACCACTGCTGTAAAGCAGGTGGGCACGATGGGCGGCCCCCAATGATGTTACGGCCTCACGCACGAAGTCAAAATTCCATGCCAACTCAGCTACCGTGTCCCTCCAAAATATGATATGATCTTCTCGGAAGAGCCTAACTGCAGTGACCATGACGAAATGATGATAGAACTCCAAGTTGCTTGACATGGCATCTGGTTTAGGAGTAAGGGATGGTGAACGAGCTTGGCTGATAAGTCTTGAACTAAACGCACTAGACTCCTCGTCGCATTGGTGTACATAGCCATCCATGTGCCTTGAGTCACAGATAATGCGCCTGGGCTGCTGATATCCATCACAATGAGCATTGATAGACAAACAGCGCTGGCATACTGGCTTCGCCTCATCACACTTGACGTGACGTCTCCGACAGGTCAGACAGCCCGTACGAACTCGCGAGAATGGTCGCTTTTTGGAATTATGATTCATTACTGACCAAAATATATGTATTAAAGTACAATGGCTTGATGGATGAAGGTATAGTAAGCAGAAGTGCGTGAACGGGATCTCAATGTGGGGTGCTATGAAAGTTATCGATTTACCTAAGTCAGCATTCGGTAGAAGGCATTTTCGAGTCTTCTCAATGGATGTATCCCTCGCTCACAATCTACACAATAATCTATTACTTTGGCGTTTCTGAATATGCACTATCCCCATACATCCTCCTGCCATCTATGCGACTTCTTCATTTGCTCTGACCACTCCCGAAGCTCACTCTCATCCCACCCTTGAGATAATCTTATGCATTCGCCCAGCTTCTGCCAAACTCCTCTGGACATACTCGCTGAGCCACAGATGTAGAAATAGCCATTTGACTCTAACATAAGATCCTTCACAATATCCGCATGTTCTTCAACTCGATCTTGCACATACATCCTTCCACCATTATTGTTGACTTCTTCTCGAGAAAATGCAGTGATCAACGCCATCCTATCACCCAGTTGCTCATTAATCTGGTTTAATTCCTCGCGGTAGATATAGTCTTCTTCTGCTCTTCGACATCCGAAAAATAGCACCGTCTTCCCTATCTCTCGGCCCATTGCTGTCATTCTAGCGCGCTCTTGAAGAAACCCACGGAAAGGAGCAATGCCACTACCGGACGCTACCATAATTATAGGCGTGCTTCCTAGTGCTGGAAGTCTGAACTTAGATTTTCGGATATGCGCAAAAAGTTTCCCGTTTTGGAGAATATTGCTGGGTCCGTCTAGGATATATGAAGATAAAGATATCGCGGAGGTCGATGTAATATTCCGTAACCCTTCAAGGTCAGATAAATAACCCGTCGTGAGTCCCGGAACCGCAGTGCCATTATCATCAAACAGGGAGACGGAAACCGTGACAGCGATTTGTCGCGGGTGAACTATGGAAGATGACGAAATTGAGTAATACCGTGGTGAGATGGGACGTAAGCTCTCGAAAACAAATGAAAGTGGCAGATCAGTCCAAGATTCGCCCGGTTGGAGAACGCTTTCAAGAAGACGACCAAGGTTTAAAAAATTCGTGGTGCAGTAATTGTTGTAAGCGTCTTTGTCTTGTCCGAGTTGTGTGAAACGGGCTTTTGATGCTGGAGATGGAGCATACGGTGCAAGTGACAAGACTGTCTGTCGGGAGACAGGGCCGCATATCTCGAGATAGTATCTAAACAGGACTTCTGCAGTAGTTGGGGATGGTACTTTTGTTTCGACCGTTGGATCTAAGCTAGATATTAGGAGTGGTACTTGAGCACGACCACTAAGGCCAAGAACGCAGAGAAGACGGTCAACTTCGATTGATGGATTCGACGGCCATATCGCAAGGTGGTCGCCTGTTTTGTATTTGAGCTCTGGAAATTCGCTAATATCTAACTCCAGGTGCAGACAATCACGAGTCTTCGTTGCAAATAGTTTTCTTATATCGGATATTGGTAGTGGGCGTATAACGGAGTGCGAAGCAGCTGCCCTTCTAGATGATTTGGGGTGTGAAGGCTGACCGATATGGAGATCAATAAGGGAAAGTGACTCATCTTCCACAATTCGTAGAGTAGGCTCATACTGCTCTGGTCGTTCTTCTAGCCCTAATTTCACTCTAAACATCGAGAAGAGCGAATCTCTCCATTCTGTAAAATCCTCTTCTGTTGTGCCTTTGGAGTCATCTGCTTTGCCAACTGGCAAGAGAGCCTTTGCTTGTAGTCTGTCAAGAGCCTGTGTAACAACATCTATAACCCGATTATAATATTTATAGTTCTTGTTACCCAGTCCAAAGGCAGCGTAGTTTAAATTTGCAAATTGCACTGTCTCATTCCGACTGAGCCCGGAGAGAAAGCTAGTTGTGTTATCACTAGGGTCTCCTTCGCCATATGTAGAAATGATAAATATCACAATCGTTGACTGTGATATGCGTGAGATGGTGTCTGGATCATAATCTGCGAGGTCTAGTGAGACGGCACTGAGTCCAAAGCGGCGTTTGCAGTCGAGAACTAGACGGTTTGCAAAAGACTCTGCTGTGCCTGACTGGGATCCCCATAAGATTGCAACATTCCTGTTCTGCTTCAAGTCAGAATGCGATATCGATATGAGTTATACCACCCATTACTCACGTCTTGCTGAAGTTTCTCAGCAATGTCTCGAGTAGCCCGCTTTTGGGAGCCTACACCCAAACCTTGAGGCTTCTCGAACCAGAGATGATGATAAGGATCGGGCTTTGCCCAAAGGATTCCCTTCAAATAATAGCTGACGCTCAAGAATAGGACTACAATCAAGGCCACAAGATCATCTGCTTGGAGCTGGCGGATCTGGGATCCCGTTAAAGACAGAAGGTCCCTGATTATTTGTCGCATTGACAAATCCATATTCTCGATGTTTGATGGGGTCTCCAGTGGCTGACTGACACCCAGGAGTTAACATGTAACGGAATTAAAGCAAGTGTGAGTTGAAATGATGCTCCTCATTAACAAGAAACTGTCTTCACGATATCTTAGGTTGGCCAAGTATTCGCGTCGGAACAAATAGCCATGATGGGATACAGGATCATTAAGAATTGAAGGAAGGGTTCTCGGATTGTATAGCATTGAAATACTCGATTTACTATTCTTATTTCTCAACGATATAGTTACAATCATTATGTTCAGCAATATCTCCTCCCCTCGTGTGCTCCACGGGACTAGCAGTTGAATCTCGGCAGGCCTATTGAGGGAAGTGTTCACCGTGGGGCAATAGTGTCCAAAAATGGCAATTTCCTTTTTTAGAGATCTCGCTGTCAGAGATATTGCTTACGTAATTGGCGTTGGCCAATCATAGCTGTAGAAGCTAACGGTCGGTAAAAGAGAAGAGTTTTACCGGTTTACCCCTATGTACTGTACATCATCAAGACTAGCAACGAATAGAGTCTCTGTACCATACAATAAATATGTGGAGTAGCCTAACCACTGCGCCATAACCTCTGACACTCGCATTTGCTTACTCATCACCACTTCCGTAATTACCGCATTTGAAGGAGCCGTGGTGACCGCTTATGGTAATTTTTCTTATTGCTCCCTATCAAGATCCTGTGAGCATGCTTGTGGTTCTAGCCACAAGCATCATAACATATGCGGGCTACGCTGGGAAATTTCTATAAGAAAACAGAATTTGTTAAGAGGTTTTTCTAAGCTACCCCGCGATCTGATATTATCTGAGCATCTGTTAGTCCACGACAAAGGACGGCTATGTAACCAGATAGTGCACATTACACACGCCAGGTAGAAAGATGGCGGGAGACGTAGAAGACCCATACAGAGATAGTAGAGAATCAGGCATCTCGGAGGTCCCAGAATAGTAATAGTCAGTACCTTTTAATACACTACTACTTTTCTCCAGAGCTCCAATTAGTCCTTCCGTAAACGATTGTTCAACAACCTTAATCTCTTCTATTCATCAAGGAAAGTTCTGCCCTCCCAAGGAATATCCACTCGTCTATATCTACCCCCCGAGAACTATCGAAGCCTTGCGACAATCAGCCAACATAAACTCATCGAACCATCAGTCCACTTGGACGTTGCCCAAAGTAAAGACGAAGAAACTATGATAGGGTACATCTTGACAGGTGTTGCAGTCCTGTCTCTCTTTTCATACTTCATCACTTACCCGGTTATCTACTACTTCTGGGACCCTAAAGGCTTGCGCAAATACCCCAACCTTAATTGGTTATCTGGCATCACGGACCTGGCGTTCGTCTGGGAAGCCAATAAGCCTTTCCGATCGGATGCATTGCGTGAGGCTCATAAAAAGTCTGCGGTTGTCCGAATTGGACCAAATTCACTATCCTATGGAGATATAGCTGCTATCAAGGTACAGTTCCTCAAAAAATTTCGAAGGGAGCAAAGAGATGAATTTCAGCCTTGTCTATATTAAAATACTGAAACAGATTGTAACAGGATATTTACGGTCACGGCACAACATGCACCAAAGATATCTTCTATGACACCCTCGCCGGGACTCACCACCACCTGGCCGACGTCCGCGACAAAGAGGACCACCAGCGCAAGAGACGCATCCTAGCCAGTGCCTATGCACTCAAGAATCTTGAAGGCTGGGAACATAAAGTCACCGACAAGACTGAACGTCTCATCAAAGCCTTCGACGCACGCTGCACCGCGCCCCTTAAGAAAAATGAAAACCCGGCACCAGAAGACCTGAACGTCGATTACCGCATGTGGACTAACTTCTTCACGCTCGATGCGATTGCAGATATTGGACTTAGCGAACGTCTTGGATTTCTCGATGCTGGTCATGATCTTACGACGGCCGAGCGGATGGATGGGTCTCTGTACCAGATCAATTACCGACAGTGCTTACATGCAACAGCAAGAGCGCAGGCCGGACTGGTATGGGCGTATGAGTGGTTCCCGGTGTTGACGGAGTTATCTAAGATCTTCTCACGGGATTATAAAAAGAGATGGGAGCTGAATAAGGGATGGAATGATATTGTGTATCACCGGGCGACGAAGCGGTTGCAGCGGTACCGGAACGGAGAGAAGCTCGATGATTTCTTTCAGTGCTTGATGGAGGATAAGGATGGAAATCCAAATCGGATGGAGTGGGGAGAGATTGTTGCTGAGGTGTCGATTATGAGTGCGTATGATCTTCCTTTTGAGTCTCTCCAGCTTCCACTACCCTTTTTCAAACACTCTTTTCTTCCAACATGGATCATAGACTAACCATATTTCAGTGAATGCCGGGTCAGATACAACAGCTATAGCAATGAACAACGTAATGTATCAACTCTTGAGGAATCCCTCTTGTCTCACCAAACTCCGCGCTGAAGTCGACACCATCCTAGATCCTACGGAGATAGTTGCTCCTTACGACAAAGTCCGCCACCTTCCTTACCTTCGCGCCTGTCTCGATGAGTCTCTTCGTCTATTCCCACCAACGACTTTTGGTCTCCCCCGGCGCACGCCTCCTGAGGGTGCACCCATCCTCGGGGACTTCATACCCGGAGACACGAGCGTCTCCATATCAGCGTACGTTGCTCACCGTGATGAGAAGGTGTTTCCAGATCCAGATCAATACAGACCGGAGCGATGGCTTGAAGATGGAGCGAAGGAGCTGCAGGCAGCATTTATTAGCTTTAGTGCCGGTGCCAGGGGGTGTATTGGACGGAATATCAGCTACCTGGAGCAAACGGTTTTGCTGGCGAGCGTGGTTCATAGGTATGAGTTTGCGTTACCGAGCAGGGAGTGGGAACAGACAAGATGGGAGACATTTAATTTGATGCCAGGACCGATGCCACTCAAGGTGTGGAGAAGAAAGCCGGGTGAGTGACTGAAAAGTTCGGACTATATGCGTATACTTTGGATTGGCATTAGTCGTGTGCAATACTTATTTTCACATTTATGTTTTTTTATGTTTGTAGCCAATATCATAACATCATGAGTACCATTCCCATGAGGCCTTTAGCCGTTTCTGGATCTCAGAAGTGGGCCAAGCATGTTGCGTCTCGGTTTGCTCTAGTAGACTAAGTATAGCTCTTCGTTCTCGAACATCGAAAAATTGCTCTCCACCTGAGGTGTGTGTTAGCCGTATTCAAAGTATAATATAGAACTGACACATCGAGATTGCTACACAAGCGGTGTTCATAGCAGGAGGGGCACCTCTATTTGAGGTTGCAGCTCCACATATTCTCTTTACTATCTCCATTACTTCGAGCTAAGAATATTGTTACTCAAAATCTCGAAGGGTTTAGTGGTGAATCGCCCACCTCAATACGATGAATCGCTTCCCGGTGAGCAGGCCCGAATCTAGGTATCCGAGGGTCATACACAGTTAGTAAGATCCTAGATAGCTCCCAGTGTTGAACTCCAGTTACTACGCGAACCTTAGTATTCATCTTAAAAAGTTGTTATCCAGAAACAAACCGTAACAGTCGGATAAGAACCATATTTCCGGAAAATTTTCTCCTATGGAGGTGTCCGGTACCATGTCATATATTGGATCGAACGAATGTGGTCGCAGCTGTTGCCAATTTCTGTGATACTCTACCAAGGAGAGATAGTCGTCGTTATTATATCGATGCTCGCCATAGCAATACATGAGAACATCAGCACAGTGCACGACAATTCTGTGAGCCCAAGAACAGTCGTCCGTTGGCTCTAGCGATCGATACGCATCGCATGCTGCTAAAGAAAGCCGAAATGGACGTTGCTTCAGAAAGGAAAAATAAACTTCCTGTCTGTAAGCTACTCGAAATGAAGCTCTTCGAAGGCCAGTATCATGAACACTGAGATCGGCTTGCGCGTCAAGAAAGACTTGAGTACCTTTTAGCCCTGTCTCCCAATTACCTTCTCCTAGCGGTTCTATCACATGCAATTAGGGAAAGGAGTTCTATTTAAATTCCATCTTGACTCACCATCTACTTCATCATAAAAGCGAAGAAGAATAGATGCAGCAAGTAGATTTTCATCATACACTGCTTCTTCATTATTAGACATCTCCATTAGGCATTCAATGCACCTGCTATGGTCCTCAACGGCGGTCTCTATCTTTAGATTAGGCAGGCGCTTGCCCAGATATTCCACTTCGTTGCCTTTTCTGTACTGCTCAAGGCGACAGAGATGCCTTGCAGAGGCTGTATACATGGCATTTAAGAGGGCTGGACATTGGCGGGCTCTTTGAGGGACTGTGAGGGAAAAGTTACGCTCTGGATCGCACAAGTCGAACTATAATCGTCAATTATTGGATCTAATCATAGTTTACAAAGTAAACGAGGGATATCTTTTATGATACTCACCCAGCAAGCTAGATTATCAATGAAATAACGAGTAAGGCATGCTTCCTGAAGATTTGCACGAGGCCAATATCCCAGAGCACCTGGACCGGAGGAACTACGTGCATTTTCCGAATCCAGCGGCGAGCTAATCACGCCTTGAGGAGTGAAGCCATGGATATCTGATAAATCCGCAGCACGGAGTAAGGAGTCAATAGAGTTTTCTTGGGTAGCGCGGAAACTCGTATCAAATGTTCCAGTAGCAGTAGCTTGGGGAGAATTGAAGGAGGGAGGAGAGTGGAAGCTCGTGGCATCGGATGTGTGGGCCGAGAGACTTCTGGAGGTATCTGGAGAACCTAGATGTACGCTGACATTAGCAGGCGCTGAGCTCCAGATACTGGAGTCAATTGTGGTGACATGGTCCTTCGTGGCGACATTTGTGGCTGGCGGGTTCCACTGCGAGGTACTATGGTCCTGGTTCACAGAAATGTGGCTGACGGCAGGTTTGGCTATGTTCGGTGTCTCTCCATGGAAGTAGAGCGAACTAGATCCGTAGCTCACAGGGAGGTTATTCTCGTCGTAGGAGGCCTTTTGGTAAATCTCTTCGAGCTCCGGCGTCTCATCCACGAACTCGGAACAAACTGTATCCCTATATTAGCAAAGATTTCTGATTTGAGAATGGCCACGCAATATTATGAAAACAAATGACTGAAAAGTATATAAGAGCCTGAAAAAGTTTAAACCGAAACATACTTCTTCCAGATAGCTTGACCCAGGGCTGGTCCTTGGCAAACTCGGAATCAAGTCTAGCGCTAGATCCATGCCGAAAGATAGACTTGGCTGATCCCGGTGCTACAGGTTCTGCTTCTAATAGGATATTTAGCTAGCTTGTTATGAACCTTGCAGGATCTCTTGCAGGCAAATAAGCGCATCACATTCCCGGTGTAAGATAGTCCAATTGGCCAGGTCTTGACAGGGAATGAAGACGGGGCAGAAAGACACAACACGTGGAGCTCACGTGGTGGCATTCAGGGTTCATAACCACTTACCATTTCCACCCGCGCTCGCACTCACGCGGCTACTATCCTTGCCATTGCCATTGCCATTGCCGCTACTGCTATTTCGTCGTGTTGCGGTAGAGCTGTGGCCACGGTCAGCAGGAAGCACTTTCAGACTTCACTAGCAGGGGAATATGATAGCACTCACGTCTGTCCACCCTCTCCCGACGGCGGCATCTAGAGACAGCTAAAGTGCGTCACCAAAGCTTCTCACAGCATCTATGACGTTGTTGCAGCTAGCCCTTGGAGCATCGCAGGATTACTGTCGCAGCTGCAGCGATATCCGCTTCCAGTCAACTACAGCGGTACCGGGGAATGAGTTGACCGCGCAATGCTGCTAGATCTAGATCACACTCTAGATCCCGATCTGAAGAGATTGTATTGAGCAAGTAGACAGGTGAGAGAATTGCCTGCGGAGGGGACGATGAGGAAATTTATCAACGGAACTTCCCCAGCTGGGTAAGTTGCCTCTTACACACAAATTGCGGGGTCCCCGCGGTCGGCTGCTGCCGGCGTTTGACGCTTCTCTTCTCATGCTGATTACTTAATGACGACCCAAAGAGAACTATAGGTCCAAGGATATACTGAAAGAGACATTAGAAGCTACATCTTTATTCTAGCGTCTTGTTGAGCTGGAAAAGATTTCAAACAGGGTTTTGCATATCTGACTTGCTGCTTATCATACCTTCCTACTTTATCATCTGCGAATACTAAACAACAGGTACGTAATTCTATTCTAGATGTATCTTGTATGTCGTTCACTTAAATAACATTTTAAAGCACATAACGAAATGCCTTGTTCTCCTTATCCGTTAGGTCCAAGAATTCAGCATTAGTTACACCTTCGTTCGCATGCTCTCCCGCTGCTGCTGCCCTATCACGTTTCTTATTCTCCCTGTCGTTCAGATACCAGAATCCAGCAAGTACAACAATGGAGACAATCCATAAAATAATGGATGATATCTTAGCGTTGTGGTAGTATGGTCCGTCACGAAATGTTTGCGGGCCAACAAAATACGCAACACCTTGTGCTGCGAAAATAATTGAGTTCGACGACGCCTTCTTCGTCGTTCCGAGAACATTTGACGAGATCATAGAGATAACAATGAACCAAGATGCCGCGCTTGAACCTGTCATTATGAAATAGGCAGCCAGTTGACCATTTCTGTTATATAACGGACTGACACTTCCTAATCCCACAAAGAGACTCACTCCGAAGAGTGCTATCACGCTAACAAGAATCGCGGCGCCACTTCTGAGTTTTGTTCTATCTGCGATGTATCCGAAGCCAAAATTGCAAATGAATGTGATGGCGCCTTGAGGAAGCGCAAGTAAGAGGGTTGTCTTGGTGTCAAAGCCCAGGGACTTAATTAGAATGGATGACAGTAAGACCAATCCAGCTACAGGAATCTGAGATGACAGCACGAACACAACGTACATCCAGGTCTATTTCAAACAGTCAGCTTGTCTCTAATGATGGATGAATAAAGGATTATTATCATACTCGGTAATCCGTCCACGCTTCAATAAGCTGGTACCTCTTGTATTGAGTCGAACCAACGCCTTGGTGATTGTTTCGGAGCCGCTCAACTGCCAGCGTCTTTTCTTCTTCAGTGAAAAATCGGGCCGTGACTGCAGATCCTGCCATGAAGTATAACATGCACATTCCGTAGACAACAGACAGAAGACCGGTACAAAGAGCCAGGATTTTCCAGCTAGTGAACGTGGAATTCGGGTGCTTCTCCTGTCCTGCCACACAGCCGTATGCAATGATTCCACCGAGGGTCGTAGCAACACCAGTCATGCTAGACCACAGTCCAACACGGGTGCCGTGCTCATACTTGCGGTACCAAGCCGCGGTAATCATCGAAAAGCCGCAATTAATTGACGCTTCTAGA
Organism: Xylogone sp. PMI_703; assembly: GCA_021399445.1. NCBI lineage: Eukaryota > Fungi > Ascomycota > Leotiomycetes > Xylogone > Xylogone sp. PMI_703. The sequence goes on from JAJTUQ010000003.1 coordinate 5,246,308, forward strand.
CTTCCCAAGACGACCCGTTGTATCATAAGGCCGGCAAAGTTTTGGCACGCAGCCATGCAAGCAAGAACCGCTCCCCAGGCTATCACACAGCAAGCAATATACTTGGCTGGAGGGAAAATTTGAAACATACGGTTATGAATTGGAACGGCGGGGATATAGCCAGCATAATAGATTGATCCAACCCAAGTATATTGGCTAGAACTGAGGTGAGTGTCCTGCTGGAGACCCATAACACCAGCATAGGTGAGACTGCAATGATGTTAATCTCGGTAAGACGGTTTGCTTAGGGAATGGTCATATTTTACTTACATTCCTTTGTCAAGATATTGAAGAATATAGAGACCTAAGAGCCATGGAAGGACATAGGTATCAATTTTTCTGAGAAGATACTTGTTGGTCTTTTCATCGATCTCAATGGTTTCCGTACTGGCATATGCATAGGCTTTGTCGACTCCTTTGATATCGGCTCCTTTGAGAACAGCAACATGACCAGGCTCAACATCTAAGACAGGGGAAGGAGCTTCGGCTTTCTCAACCTTAATATCGGATTCAGGGTTCCCCACGGGAGAGCTGGTGACCTCAGGAGATTTCTCCATTGTTTATTTCACAGCGCCTGGGGGGAGGAATGAGAGAATTTGCGTTTGCAAACTGCACCAGCAATGTCACTCTGCTAGGTTTTCATCATGAGTAATTAGGCCTTTTAATAGAATATCAATCTTGTTCTCCTTATCTTGTTTCAGGCGGGCGTTGTGTATACCACATAAGCTGGAGATAATCCTACCGGGGTCTTGCGCGATTGCCGCTATCTCCCTCCACTTTCAGATGTACAAGGAATGTTGCGCTGACCATTCTACGGTTCTACAACTTTTCCAACTACCGGCCGCCGGCTGCCCGTCGCCCATGTCATTTTGTTTAAGCAGATCCCATCTTTCAACGTGCCTTTTTCTAGAAAGATATGTGGTTGGTGAGTCGGTAGTGATACCGAGTGGTCTATTCTCTGTCGGCCAACTTATCTCTGATACTCCCACTTTCAGATTGAGCGCTTGCGCTTGGCCCGCGAATAACGACTGATAAGTAGTTGGTATTAACACCTACCTAAAAGTATATCTGTTAGAAGTATAGGATATCGGCACTTTGATCCGACAAGAAGCCTACAGTTCGGCTTATAAATACTGAGCCGCAATCATCATCGGTATAGAAAGGGAAACTTGGCATTTGTTACCCCATTTTTGGCAATCGCTTGTCCACAATCATCATCTTTCAAGATGGAGTCCAAAGAGCAGAAGGTAGGATGCGTCCTACTGTTAATCTTTGCTTAATGATAATGGAGTATGTCTAACAGAATTGATAGTACGTTTACTACCACGCTGGCGGAAAGCGAGGTAGCCGTCCCGTTCTAACTGGTGCCAATGCGAAAGAGACATTCAACTCGATTCCGGTCATCGATGTAGCAGGTATGTTTTCTGACTCTCTTGAAGAGCGCAAGAAGGTAGCAGTGGAGATTGGCAAGGCTGCTCGGGAAGTTGGATTCTTCTACGCCCAAAACCACAGCGTTTCAGACAAGACCATCGACAGGACTTTCGATGCTATCCAGAAATTCTTTGCTATGCCCCTCGAAGATAAGATGGAAGTACACATTCATAAATCAAGCGTTGTTCGTGGATACGAACCACTCTTCGAGACAAAAATGGATCCAAACAGCAAAGGAGGCAAGTGCTGCTCCAATATTTCGTTATGGCATCAGTCTGACCGGATTATGAATTAGATATGAAAGAGGCTTACACAATGGGCGATGATGCTCACGAGCCAGAGCAAAATGCTCCGTTCACTCCAGGTCCAGAAGACCCCAAGAAGAATATCTGGCCCAGCGCGCAACCGGAGTTCCGTCCCGCAATGTATGAATACTACAAAGAAATAATGGCCTTCTCAAAGAAGATGATGCAAATCTTTGCCCTCTCTCTTGACCTGCCTGAGACATACTTCGATAACGCTACTAAATTCCCCATGGCCGGCATCCGTATCCTTCATTACCCTCCACAGCCGGTCAAAGGCGGCGAAGACATCGGACTAGGAGCGCATACCGACTACGATTTATTCACATTAGTCTGCCAAGGTCAAGTTGAAGCACTTGAGATTCTCAATGCTAACGGTATCTGGATACCTGCCCCTCCCAAGCCAAAAACGTTCGTTGTGAATATCGGTGATTTCCTTCAACGGATCACCAATAACGAGTTCAAGTCAACTGTGCACCGAGTAGTAAACAAGAGTGGTGAGGAGAGATATTCTATGCCGTTCTTCTTCTCTCCAGACCGCGACGCCACGTTAGCTGTATTGCCATCATGCAGAAAGGAAGGCGAGGAGTACGAGGAGGTAAATGCGGGAGAGTACTTCCGACAGAGGCTGTTGGCAGCCAGATATCAGCACCCGGCTGCCAAGATGGAGCAGGCCAAGGCCGTCTCAGCGACAGCTTAGAATCAATGTTTCAAAATGTAAATAAAAAATATACAAAAGCATTTAGGAAATAAGTTATTAGTCTCCGTTGAGTGAAATAAGATTGTAAATACCCTTAGCTCTTAGTTAATTTCACTCATGGCCGTATCCTACAGGATAGCTAACAACCTTTAGTTGTTTGCATCAAGATCTGTATACGGAGAGCTCATCCTGCGAGATAAGTACAAAAAGGTTTACAGTGATTATATATCCACATTGTATTATTCATAAATTTGTGGTGTTGATTAGATATGTATATTAATGATCAGAAATCTGTTAACCAATCTTAATCATTCTGACAAAAACCATAAGAATCGCGTTTAGGGCGACTTTTAAACGCGATATATAATACTTTATCGGATATTTAATCTATCAATATCTCAGGGAAGTGAGGCTCTGGGAAATCGAAGAAGGCTTCGAGACATTTCCAACATATAGGACTTTCGTCAAGAACCCCAACAGCGTGCCCTTTATCTTGCTGTACCAATAAAGTCAATGCTGCAAGCCGTGCCGACCAATTTTTATGGGCTCGTACCATTGACTTTCGTCCACGGCGGGGTTTGAGTAAGTCCTGCCAGGAATCTATAGCCATGATACGTGCATCTCGACTGCGAGTCATTGGCTGTTCGCACATGCAATATATATATGGAATACGGTAGACTAGGTCCTTTTCAATACCTAGCAAATTAAGGTCTGCAACATGCTGTCCCTTGGTATCCAACAACGATACAACAGACTGTAAATAGTATATTCCCTGATCGACGTTATCTCGGTCTGTGAGGACTATTGGCATTCGCTGGCCTGTGAATCGGAGATGAAACGAAGATCCTTCAAATTTATCTTCTCTCTCGTAGTTATATGTTCTTCCATACTGTGTAGCGATTTCGTTTCTTGGTGGACGAATGGATGGTTTTCCGCTAGGGGGGTGCATTAAATTCAGCCCTGGGAATCCGACATTGCCAACCAGATGTCGTACTTCTCTCCCCAGAGGATGCTTGCAAGGATCTGACAGGAATATACTAGGAACAAATATGGAATTATCCGAACTTATCGCAATTACCTCTGCAAAATTATGAGGCTCAAGGTTGGAATTTCCGGTCTGCATCATGGCTATACAAGCAAGAGTATGTTCTCGGTCCATAAGCTCAAGTAGTTCTCCTATTCCTCGAGGTTCTCCTTCAGTTGACGCTGCTAATGATTTAGATATATTTGTCCAGTATGCTTCAAGCACTGGATACGCTACAGCGTCAATAGAAATGGTTGCCCCGGGTAAAGTCTTGTAGATATCAACAATTACACCAACAAGTTCCAATGAGGTAAGCCACGATAGTGGAGGGGGAGACGAAATCAGGTCAAAAATCATATCAGCGGCGCGTCCATGAGAGTAATCCCAATCCAGTCCTCCAGGGACTATTGCTTCCTCCTTCATTATGAGTGGTGATCGTGATCTAACTCGTGAAATGAATTGAATGTAATCCCAAATGCGGATTTTAGAAGGTGATGAACTTTGCAGCCATTCTAAACCATCAGCTGGGGAGACTGATTGAGAATGGCTTCTAAAGAAATAACGGTCATTAAATATGGTAGATGAGCCAGCCAAAGCACCGTCCTTTATGAATAACTGAAAAGGGCTCCATCGAGACTTGGTACTGTTCCATTCGACAAATACTGTCTCATATTCCTGGCCATTCCATTCATCTGTCTCAAAGCAAGAGTAATTCAAGTTAAGATCTAAGCCTGCGGAGCTACTGCAGCAAACACTCGTACCGTTAAATATTTTAGGTGCAGATGTCCATACAAGGTTTTGTTCTGAGTTAAATGAAAAAGCTGACTCGTTGAATCTGAAGCAATATTCTTCTCTTGACTTAATGCTTGACATACGTGATTCCAAGTCTACTTCGTCCATTCGCCCCAGTCGAGTACCGGCAATACTGTGGCAGGGATGGTCACAAATACTTCCCACTGTATGTTTTCTTGCACGAGTGACAGCATACGGAATCCATCTCGCATAGTGCTGCTTGCCCTGATGTTCGTGTGGAATTACGGTAGCATACTCTTCATAGCAATAGCGATCTCTCAGCTCTGAGTACTTTATGATCGCGTCTCCGTCTTTTAAGCCCATCTGCAGTGCCAGTTGACGTAGGAACGTAATTCCTGCATCAATATCGAGAGGCTCACTAAGGCTTTCCATGACTGAAGGGTTACATAATCCAAAATACGGCTGCATTTGCTGGGGATCGATAATTCCATTTGTGAGAAATACCTCCATCCGGGATGCACCATGATTCAAGCAATCTTCATATGTACGGAAAAGCTGCCCTTCAGATGTTAATATAGAATTGGCAGCTTCCGCAAGTGTGCATAACCAGCTTGTTGGAGCTTTTAGCGCTATGGGAGAAGCATCACGAGGTGGCGACTCTTCTAGATAGGTCCAAAGCCCGGAGACCCATCGTATAGCATCACGCCAATCGGACTCATCAATATCCCACGCACTCAAAACCGCACCTAGAACTAGGATTTGGAACTGTGAGACATTTACTCGGGATCTATCTTCGATACTTTCAACTCGCACAGGATCTCCATAAAATCGCAAGTGGGACAGAGCTAATGACCAGTGAGGACCTTGATTCCCTTTGTATGTTGCAATTTCATTCAGGCCCAAAGTTAATCTTGCCGGCTTATTAGCGAAGAGAGGATCATGGAAACAAACATTACACGGTGAACTCCCAAAAACGACAAGGTCGGGGAACAGATGCCACGACGATATTGCGTACAGAATAAATCCATCATTCACTTGCTGCGATACACCATTTAGATGTTTCTCAAGACATTCCATTGCCGAAGTCCAGGTTTCGATTATATTTTGATATGTTGACCGGGTGCTGCCTGTCTGTAGAGAGACATTTTTAACAATCAGAAGAAACTGATCGCGTTGAAATTCCCGAGCTTTATCAGCTTGTGCTAACCAAGCTCGAGCACTCATGTCTAATTTAGCAAGCTCCTCTCGTGAAAACTCTTGTAGCGCAGCAGCTATGGTGGTATCAGAAAAATTGCGGGGATGTGGAAAAGCCTCAAGCACCTCAGCCTTTCTTGCCTCCACAATTTCCACCCAGATGGCTGTAGACTTTTTGGCATCCCAAGCCCGAGCAAGCATACAAGAGAGTAAATGAACGCCATAAGCAGGAGTACCGGAGGTTGCTGCAGCCCATAGAGATGTGATATCGGCACCGATGTAGTCTCGAAATGGCCCGTCTAGAACTGTGCCGCTTGGGTTGATCCCTGGTTCCTTAAGTATCTCATGGACGCGTGTCCCATACGCTGTCAAGAGCTCTGGTGTATCCGGTATAACTTGCTGAAACAGCCAGGCGAGCTTTCTAGCCGTACGATGAGCGCTTCCATACTCAGCATCTTGTCGCCTCAGCGGTGATAGAGCTTGACGAATTGGTCGAAATGCTTCTAGTGGTACGGACCCCTGTATCGTGAAATCGGAACTAAACTGGACCAAACCAAGACTAGCTTCTAGTGAAGCTGACGCCATGGAGCTTATAAATTTACCTACGGACGACATTTTTCCTACTGAATCACTGAAATAAGATTTGTTATTGTCGTTGTTGGAAGTTGAGCCCGACGAGGCTCTCATTCCATTCCACGTACACGTGGTAACATAGTTCCTGCTCAGTTGGGCCACAGGCTCTTAAGGCGAAAATAGCCAAACTTCCCTTGAGCAACATTAACAACCCTGTAATTTAATATAATTAAATGATTTTATTAACTATTTGCTTATTATTGGTTCCCATCACGTGAAAGTCACATGTACGTACACTAGACCTCGTTGGGCCTGGAAGCCGTAGCCGCAAGCTATCATCAATCTCTCAAACAATGCAATTGGCTTACTGTAATTATAAGGACTATGTCATGCACGCATTATGGGAGTATACTGGCAATTACTATATTTTATATATATGATTAACTAACATCATAGTTTAAGTTTAAAGTTATATTTATTAATATTATTAATACTCAAAAACTGAATCTACGGTTGAATCTATCGCCCCCCAATGGGAATGACTCTGTCACTTCTCGTGCAGGCGAACTCACTGTTTTCAATTTCTAGATCGTCAGTTTTCTATTCCTTCTTCTACTACGATTCAAGACTGCAGCTCCCCTGCTACCTTGAAGCACCAAGTTTCTAGGATACCTCTGCAGGCCACATCCACTTCTCGCGAGGCTATCACATTTACTCTCAACTAACCCAGGTGGGGTGGTGTAAATTCCATGGCCAACGCATCAACTGGCATGTCTCGCCTCGCTGTTCTATCGAGTCACTTAAAACTCCACTGGATAGCAATGCCCGCAAAATCGGCGGTGCTAACTTGCCCCTTGTTTTGGAAGGATTAATACTCAGCTGAAACTACCGCATTCTCCATATCATTATCCGGTCCTCGAATAGGATGGAGGCTCATGCAAGTAGTATCCAAAAGGCTGCCCAACAGACAACAATCAATACCTCCCAGCCTTGCTACTGCTGGTGCCAAATGTTGCAGGGATGATTGACTCATCTACTGACAACCCAGCAATGGGCATGTCTTACTTTTTCCTGCAAGCGCGTAATGACCGGTTTGGCCAACCTACGTTGCATCTCAGATGCAGCGTACATCTCCCGCTAGAAGGCATGCGACCAATTGCAATATACAAGGCCGTCGCTTCTCACTATCCTCCAGCATATTACATGCACCTTGTTCTCACCTGGAGCATAGGATGCTGTACCCATCTACTTCGAGCGCAGTTAGTGTTTTTTTGATAGCAAATATTTTCTCTGAGAGCGGTTCCTGAATTCGATCGCCTACTTCACATTCGTGTTTATCGCCGAAATGCTCGGCGCCAGGCAGCTTACCTTCCTCCTCACTCTATTGCTCATAGAATCTGTGGCTGCCGACTCTGGAGATGACTTCTCCAACAATCTATTCTCTGATCTGGCACCGTGGGTCATATCGCCTACCTTGTTGCAAATCATGTGCTAACAGTTCATTGCTGGCAGACTGCTGGCCCTCTTCGGCGAGCGGGTCACTATGCAATTCATGAGTCAGTCAATGGGCTGGGCCGACAATATCATATTGGCAATGGCCCCCTTGGGTATAATCACTGTTATAGTCAGTGCCATCAGAGTTGGCGGCCCTTCATGGCTCAAAGGTATCGTAGGGAGGGCTAGGGAGAACCTCGCGGTTGCTGAAGCCGAGCTAATGTCATCCACTTCGGAGGAAGTTTGCGAGCTCTGGAATGGCCAGGGGGTGGTAAGGAGCATGGGAGCAGCTATGATTTCTGAGTTCATATGTCTGTTGCCAGAGGGGGTGCAGAGCAACGGAGATGATCTGAAGGTAGAGGTAGTGAAGAACGGAGCAGGGGAATATCTTAAAGAGACTAGTAAATGGCTTATTTCATTCCTATGTTAGACACTCACATTTCGTTAGAAGTGGGCTTCAGTGAAGACTTCCGTCGATGGCGTGCTTCGCAAAATCCCTCCCGCAGTTTTGAAAGTACCGGAAAGGAAGAATCAGGAGACGGTTCACAATCGAAAATCATCATCATACGGAATCCTTCTACCAATGCACCTAATATCTCACTCAATACCGATAATCTTTTTGGACGAGGGGAATTACATCTGGTAGCGGTCATAGGAATCGTGCTTCAGTTGGGGGTGCTGATATTCTCTGGGTTCGTCACCTACTATCCCACACTGCAGTGGCAAAAGAATGGACAGCCTATCGCTGGTTATGCATTTCCTTGCACTGCAGCTGGGACACTTGTCTTGGTAATTGGTATGTTAATATGTGCCGATGTCGTGGAAAGCAGCACCCAAGAGAAGAGATATCCAGCAGGGCAGGGGAAGGAGGCTCGCATGGTTTGGCTCCAGAAGGCCCAAACCGTGAGTGACCAGTCTTTTGATTCTTTTGCAATATACACTAAGGACAAACGGACACTCATTACAACATCACATCGTGCACACAGTGAATTCAAACAACTGTTTTAGGATTCAAGGCTGTTGTTGGCACACTTGTCAGTCTTTGTGGGTTCGTTACGCAGTTTATCGGGTTGCGGGGGATGCATTTTTCCGCCTCGATAGCTCAACTTACTGCAGTCTGCTTAATGACATGTCTCAGGGCGTGGGTCCGTCGTGGACTTGTGAGGCCACCTTTATGCAAGCGTCTACCGCCAGGATTTGAGCTTGAGTGGTTTGCGACGACGTTAGGAGAGCCTGGTAATGCATCATGGCTGGGCACCTCGAGTACAGACCCCAAGGCTGCCTTGGACTGGAGGATTGTGACTGGTGGAGACTTCAGAAATATAGGAAACTAGCCATAACAGACGATATAGAAGATCTGAGGCAGCATGACAGCGGCGGTTCAAAGGCACATGCGGTGATGATGATACGAAGAGATCTCGGGGAGCTCGCTGACTGGCGTGGCTCCGCATCTGCAGAGGCCATCTGTCTAACGAGGGCAATTGAGATAGGTATGGATGCACTGTTCGGACCTTCTAGTAGTAATAAGAATTTTGTGTGGTCCATTGGAGCCAGCTTTGCTCAGGCAGAGACTCAGCTAGTGGAAATTTCGATTAGCAAAACAAGAGAACGGGACTTGGAAAGCATTCGCAGATGAAATTGAAGCAGCACTATCTCTATGGCTCTATTCTGTGAACGAAGAAGAGCAGCGCAAACTCCAGCCAGAGCAGCAGCAACTGGGGCATCACAAAGATGATGCATGGTTGCGTGCTAAAGGATCGCCCGTGAAGCTTGGATTACGGCTTTTAGGCCTAAGCACCCCTGCCCTCCGTCGAGATCTCCAGTGGTGGATGCCCCAAGATACAAGAATTATAGAAGTCGTAGAAGATAACAATGGAATGCTGGAGGTAGACAATCACAGAGTTGTTGGTTGTGGGACTACGGCTCAAACTCGAGACAAGCTATCCCGATATAAGGAGCTGGCAAAACTAAAACTTAGTCCAACCCACAGGTATGATGATAGAGAAACAGAAGATACCCTCTTAGCGATGGAGTCGCATGATCCCTTAGAATTGCTATATGCCCAAGACATGTTCTCGGCTTTCATGTGGGCTGTGGCGAAGACGTTGGAGGATCCTCTCGATGGCGGCGCTGACATTCGATTTGGCGACACTAACAGCGATAATGCCTGGCAATCTTTTACGCTCCGGAATACGTGTCTATCTACAATGGCGCAGGATATTCAGAATACAGTGCTTGGGAACCTAGATCAAATTTACTTGAGCATTATCCCACCGCTAAGCGTGCAGCAGAAACTTCCCCAAGTTGACGTGATTGTTGAAGTAGTCCGGCAACATGCTAAGCGACACGAGCAGTTACGGCATTGGGAGGAGGCTGGCGACACATACATATGGCTCTTTCGAATGACAAGGACATTCGGAGAAAAAAGTTTTATTGCCACTAAGGCTACAGCACTACTAATAGAGTATCTGAGACGAGTCACAGAAACTATTGAGTTGAGGCAAGCTCGGGCATATACGGAAACAGATATCCTAGTAGTAAGGGATCTGAAATCGAGACTTGAAGAGAAACTGAAACCCATTGATCCGGTAATATTGTCGAGTCTCATGGGATTATTCATGGAACAAGGGCGCCCTTGGAAGAGCGATCTTGTACAAATACCTGAGTCAGCTGAGGGGCAGAACACAAGTTACCCGGAAACGTTCAATTTCACAAAGATGCATCAAGCTGCTAGATCGGGAAAAGTATGGGAGCTAGAAAAGCTTTTAGAAAGAGGAGGGAATGTGAAAGCGAAGGATATCTACGATTGGACGCCATTGCATTATGCTGCAGCAAAGGGAACCACGGGCCTCGCCGAGCTGATGCTACAGGATGGAGCAGATGTCAATGCTCAAGATCTTCGCGAGTGGACACCATTACACTACGCTTGCCAGCGTGGTGGGATCTCAACCGTGCAGGTTCTCCTACGAGAAGGTGCAAATATCGACGGGCGCGGCAGAGATGGAATAGCACCACTACACTGCGCAGCAAGGAATAGCCGTCAAGATGTGGTTCGCTTGTTAATTGAAGCAGGCGCAGCTGTGGATGTTCCGGACGCCTCAGGAAGTACACCTCTGCTCTGGGCTGCATACAACGGACATAGCACCGTCGTTAAATATTTATGGCAAGACGCGAGTAAAAAGCTGCGAGGCTACAATGGCAGGACTGCGTTACACCTGGCAGCAATTGGGGGATCGGAAACAGCGGTCAGCTGGCTCGTCGACCAGGGTGTTGATAAAGATGCCAAGGATCGTTCTGGTGAGACGCCGTTGTATAAAGCCGCCCAAATGGGACATACCGATGTTGTTAGGTTACTTGTAGATAAAGGGGCCGACAAGGAGGCCAAAAATAGCAATGACGAGACGTCACTGCACTGGGCCGCCCAGATCGGACATTTTGATGTTGCTGAACTACTTCTCGATAAAGGGGCTTATAAAGAGGCTAAGACTAGTATTGATGGCAGGACGCCATTGCACAAGGCTGCCGAAAACGGGCACGTGGACATTATCAGCTTGCTCATCGAGAAGGGTGCCAACAAGAACGCTAAAGACATCCGTGGTTGACCCCCTTACACCTTGCAAGCGTAAGGGGAGAGGCAAGTATTGTCGAGTTACTTATCAACAAGGGGGCCGACAGTGATGTTCAGGACAGTTCTGGCCATACACCATTACACTTTGCTAGCGGGCAGGGGGAGGCAAATATTGTTAAGTTACTTATCGATAAAGGCGCCAACAAGGATATTCAGGACTACCGTGGCAATACACCATTGAATCAGGCTATCAATAACAAGCGTGGGGCCGTGGTCCGCGTATTTCGATCATCAGGATGCAGTGGTGCCGAAGAGCCTCAGAATAAGGACTGAGAGAGCCAGATGCGGACTGTGACCAATTTACTACTAGTTTGACGCCTACGCGTGTTACTGAAAGCTACTAAGAACTCAGCAACTGTACTGTCTTTTCAGATAAAACACGTTGGGTTCATTCGAAAATGAAGCTGGAGGGGCTCACAGGTCAAGAGACGGTTTAAGATAAAGAAGAAATGGTGCCGGCAGGAGTGGGTTCGCAACCTAGGTGGATGATTACGAGTATGAATTAGCTTGGGAAGCGGACTGATTATACTTGCTGTGCTTTAAAAGGGGCTCATTGCATCTCGTAGAAGAACTACTTGAAAGCGGAACATTTTGCGCTGTTTCCGGATGGGGAAAGCATCCCAGCAGTAGAAACATAAGAGTTCAATTATCGAAGAAGAAACACCAAGTTGGCAACGTTCTTCAAGTTATTTACTCTTGGTTTAGTCCACTTCGAACACTAACTATAGAAAGGAGTCTTCAATAATGAGTGTATTGAGGCCACTTGAAAGGTTAGAAGATCAATTTTTTGCTTTCTATTCCGTTTACAAATTCAAAGGACTCTGGTTTACTGTAAAAACTCATCTATCATCACTTGGACTCTGTATGTGTCATGGTTTTATGAAGACTATGATGAAATTGTACAATTGCAGAAATGACTGTGGCACCTCTTTGTTACTCGTGATTTCGTCTTTTTTTTTAGATATAGCTTTGAACCCTAACTAGAAGAGAATTAGCATGAGAAGATATTCCTGTGGGATTAAGAGGTATTATTACGCGTGTTGTAACCCATCTCCATCTTTCACATATCATATAAGAGACTTAAACGCGTACCCCGCCTTGGCAAATGTACGTAAATAACGGCGCGCCTAGGCAGTAGGCATTGGTATTTCTTTAGTATCTCATCCGGAATAGTTGATAAACAAAGAATAAGGAGTGAAAAAAAGTAGAACTCTATGAAGATGGAAAGCACTCTACATTTCGACGCTCGGAGCGAGGGGCGTAAGTATCTCAACTGCCTTCTGAAAAAATTCAGAGAATAGCTCACATCAGACCAAGCAGCTGAGCCCATCGAAGCTCTTCCCAAAACTTTCTATAGATTCATAGACTTTCCAACCGAAATTCAGATCAAGATATGGGAACTAGTAACACCTACTTTCTCCTCATTTGCCGAACATGACGAGTGTGCCGGCGTCATCGTCGTCGCTCTGGATCTTGATCTTGGCAACCTCCGGGGAATTCTACCCTCGATCCGAGACCTGAAAAGTGCATACTTCCTAGCAAACGATAAAGTTTCCGTCGAAGGGTCCGACATATGTGACGTGCTCACAGGATATTCAACTTGGAGATTCCAGGATAATACCATGAGAGACCTTCGGCAGCCGATCCTAGACCTCCTCCACACATGTCGCGCTTCTCGTAGCGTGGTTCTGAAGTCCTATCGCCTAGACCTAGACTCGAATATTAAGGATGAGTGTCCTCCATTTTGGGACGAAGGAGATATTGTATATTTCTATACTTTTCCCGATTGGATGGACGAACGTGCTTTGATATACTGGCTGTCACAGCGACAGCACATCTATCCGTCGACCTTTAGCACGCTACAACATCTTGCCATCCACTTGAACCAAGGTACCTCATCCCTTCTTGGGGTGTATTTACATGCTGTATCCCAGCATCAGTGGCTACAGAGGTTTCCATCATTGCAGAGCATGATTCTCTTGATTGATCCTTATCGACAACTTCTGTTCGAAAGAAAAGGGATGGGGGGAGGAACTATCTTGCTATATGAACCGGAAAATGTGCGGGTACAGACTTTGGGATACACTACGCCGTCAGATATTGTAAGTGAAGTAACTAAAGAGCTAGCGGATACGACTCCAGAGGGTAAAGAGGTACCACTAGTTGAGATCTTTACTTGCGGCGTGAAGAGTCCAAGGAATAAAAGGAGAACGGCGAAGAGATAGTGAACGAGTAATGCCCATCCCTGTGTGGTGAAAGCCACACCATGCTGAAAAAAGATAGCAAGTACGTTGACTTTAAGTATCTCAGACTCTCCACACACATTGGTATCTTTTATAATTTTCACAAGAGTGATGTCCTGTAATTACTCCGGAGCATCCTGAACTTTTCCCATAGGAAAATACATTTGCGTTGTGACCCCCGCCCTGATTTGTAAAGAGTTCTAATTCATGGCCGAACAAAGCCACTTCACCCCAGTTTTACCATTGGGCTTTTATTTCCCTTAATAATTATAAAGGAGTTAGATCCGGCACTTGGAAGCTCATTCTTATATTAAGAAAATTTTATCAGCCTTTTGGTTATTATAGCACGTAAATTCATACAAAGTCACTTAGACTAGACACAAAGTCGGCATCGGACTCATGCCGTATTGATCCTTTTCCCACTCGAATTGCTTACTGTATTCTTCGTCCTGTGTAAGCTCTCCTTTCATGATACCTTGAACATAGCACGGCCCCAGAACTTGAGATAAGCACCTTTTAATATTATCTCTCGCCAGTTCTACCGTTGATTCGCCTTGAATAACTCTGCCAAACACAAAATTGCGGGACATATCGCGTACCACAAACGGCGTACCCTCCCCGCCAAATACCACAACAACATCTCCAACCGCTATATCAGGAGGGGCAAGGCCCATATATCCCCGTTGCGTGAGAATCAGACTGTGTGTCTCGAGAACATTGATGAGGAATAAGTGAAGCACATAAGCCAATTGGTCATCATCGTCGCTCTCCACCAAGAGCTTAGGATGTGTCTGAGATGGATACGCTGACAAATTCATGACCCATATATCCCCTGTATTTACGAGAAAATAATCGCGATAGACTTTCCATATTCTTTGGAGCTTACTATCGGACAAAGTCGTACTGATCTTGCGAGTTCTAAGCCATCGCTGGAAAGGATGGTCTCCCCGAACAGGCATTTCCATCATGAGTGTGGATCCTAGAGCCTCAACCCAGGATTGGCGAATAGAATGCACCTCGAATGTGGACTCTAAAGCCAGGAGGAATTTGAGGATGTTACGGAGTCTCTGCAGAGCCTCTAGAGATCCCTTAATCGGCTGATTTACGCAAATCCTGAACGTAATGACATCGAAACGATGTCCACGAACAAATAAGATCCCTGGGGGCCCGGGAACTGACACCACCATGTAATGGTGCACAATCGACGATGTTTCATACCCCCGATCAAACACTGGCTCCCACATATTTTTTTGCTCTCGGAGGTCCGGTGCCCAAGACGGCAGATGGTACTCAGTAAAATAAGTCGAGGTGTCCCCGAATAGGGCTCCTTCTGCCTTCCTTTTAGTGTGATCCTGGCGACGCGATAGTCCAGCGTAGAAGAGAGATGTGTATCCACCGAATCTCCTCCAAAACTGGTAGTAAGCCCATTCAACCGATTTGTTGTAATCTGGAGTGAAGGAAGAGTCCATACAGGCCATTTTCCAAAGGTCTGTAGTGCCGATGAGACTAAGAAGCCCATAGACTTTGTCTCTATCGTCTGCGCATTTCTTGTTCCTCAAATCCCATGCCAGACGGCCCATTCGCCACGCCCAGTCTTGCTCAACTACAAAACTACCAGAACTGATAGATTCCAGGTGTAGAGAGTATCTTCCCCGCGTGATTACGAGATCGCTGGCATCATTGAAGGATCGCAAACTCCTTGGTAATACAGTCTCCCGGAGACACACAAGAAGAAGTCTTGTAGATTGTTCCAACACGTTCCAACGTATTTCATAAGTGCCGCAGAGAAATATCGGATCCCTTGCGAGTGAAAGCTCTTGCACGATCCAAAGTCGAGTAAACCAGTCGCTTTCGTAAACCAATTCTACACGCGCGTTCACGGCATCTTGAATCACTCGATTCGCATCTAACCCAGGTTTTAATTTATCCCTAGTGACGGCCCAGTAGGCGTTCTCAGGCTGCTCCAAGTACCTGGATGCTTGCTCTGCAAGTAGTTGAAGAAATTGTAACGCACATAGCCGATGCGTCGAGAGCTCCCCGAGCCAGCAGAGCACGGTATCGGCTTGCCGGTAAATGCGCCCCATCAGTGTAACTTGTGGGCCTTTCTCGGTACGGTCCTGTTGATTGATACAAACTGCGTCAATCCATAGAGTACGCACTCTATCAGGGTATCTGAGATAGCGAAGGATTGTGTGCAGGTTATGGGTTATACAAAGCTCTTGCTCATCGATAGAGAGTGATTTGTTTAAGTCCGGCGTCCCCCAGACATAGGAGAGAGCCTCGTAAGAAGATTGTCCATCGAGGTCATAAATAGAAAGGCTCGCCTTGAGAGGTATGCCATCAAAGCCCGGTTCAAGGTGAAGAAGTCTAATGCTATTCATATTCGCGATAGAGGTATAGGAGTATGCCATTGACTCGTATCGATGGGGATCGTAATGATTGAGTTGGCAGCTCCGTGCAGAAACTGCTTATGGAAACATCTAGGAGACGCCACACTTTTCAAGTGACATCTACAGTATAAAAGGCGTAATAAAATATGACTAGAGCTGCTCTAAATGCAATATTAAGTAGAGGATTGCTTGCATTTACAAAGCCTAGCCTCAAACCCGGTGCTCTCACAGGGCAGAGTTAGAGTAAATCTGCCCCGCTTATTAAGAAGCTTGGCATTTTGGGTACCTCTCACTTCTTGTCCAGATATATCCGTTATACGAGTTTCCTTATGCTCTATATCTTCAAACTTTAGAGCTATATTTGAGCTTAATAGGAGCTCTATTCTAAAGCTCCAAATTCTGGGAACAAGTCGATAGTTATGCTAGAGTAGGGGGGAAATAGCTATAGTAGCTTTTGACCTTCTTAACATGACGATCAATAGTATAGCTAGACTAGTATTTTTCCAAACTGCCCATCAATTCTTCACAGATAAATAGCTAAAGAACAATAACAAGCTAATTATAACTTTATATATTTATATGATGGAGATCTAAGACGCCTAAATCATGAAGCCCTTTCGGCACATGGAGATAGACTAGAACACTTTAGAAATTTTGTTCACGCAAACTCTAATATAGTTATATCTTCACTATATTTATATTTTTTTACCTATATGAAAATTCATCGTCCGATAGACGTTCGTTTAACTATGTATATGAGCGTATATATCCATTATCATAACTTTCTTTATATTATTCCCATTCCAAATTTATACCACATCAAATATGCATTGTTGAGCTCGTAAGACTGAAAACAAAATCCTCTCGTAAACAGAATGAACGGGTATCTACATGACAATATGAAAATCTACACCTGCGTGTTTAAACCGATGTACTTGAGCCGGTCTTCTTCTTCTCCTGCATTCCAAAGTCCGTCTCCAGGACGTTAGATAGATCATAACCCTTCACGAAGAGCGCAATTGGAAGACCGATGACAGCAAATGCAATGCTAGCATACCACACAGTCTTAAGCGCATCGACGTAGATGGATATCACGGTAGGCTGCAAGTTGGCAGCCAGGCTTGAGATGAAAGCTGAGGTGGCTCTCTCGTATGCCTTGCCGTTGAGGAGCAGGGCCTCTACGGCTGGATTGTTACCGAGTCGCTCTGCAGCGAGATGGTTGACGCGATCGTTGAAAATCGCACTGGGGATGGCAATACCCCAGATGGATCCGAAAGATCGCATAAAGGTCCAGGTAGCTGTCGCAGTTGCAACCTCGGAAGGAGGTAGACTGGCCAGCAGTGGAGGGATCATAGAATTGTAGACCATACCGTTGCCCAGGCCGAAGAGGACTTGGTAGCCGACCCATGCTCCGGTGTTGGAATTTTCGTCGAGTAAGGCGAAAAGTCCACAGCCAAGAGACATGAGAATGAATCCAACAAAGTGGTAGATACGGTAGCGGCCATTGAGGGTTATGACAACGCCAGTGATAGCTGCTGCTGGAGCAATAGTAGTGGCAGTTGGGAAGAGCTGAATTCCAGCTCGGGTTGGAGATGAGCCAAGAACGGCCTGGAAGTATACTGGCAAGAAGTAAGTGACGTAGAGGAGGAGCAGGCCGTGGAAGAAAGCCATCGCATATATCGAGACAGATGTACGGTTGGAGAATAGCCTCGGTGGCATCGTAGGCTCTTCGACATATCCAGAGATCTGAATCAATCCAAAAGCGATGATACCAAGGAAGCCCAAAACCAACGGCACAATGGTACGCCAGGAGTCCCATGCGTGCTTGGTTCCTCCCCATGCAAGCGCAAGAAGAATGGCAGTGACGGCGGCGATCAAGATGGCGTTACCAAGCCAGTCTACGCGCTTAAATCGATCCCAGATGGTACCTACACGGCGATACTTGAGGTTCAGGAATGGAAGGATGAATATAAGGGAGAGACCTGCAATTGGCAAGTTGATGTAAAAGCACCATCTCCAGGTAACATGTTGGGTGAAGATACCACCGATGACGGCTGCAGAGAGGGTGAGAATAGTTCACATTAGGGGATATTTGGTGCGAGAGACTTACGACCAATAATTGTTCCAATAGCATACGTACCAGCCAGTATACCAGTGTACTGGCCTCTCTCGCGCAGAGGGAGCAGATCGCAGATGATGATCTCACCAAGAGTGATGATTCCACCTCCGCCGATACCCTGGATTGTTCGGGCGGCGATGATCATAGCAATGTTCTTGGCTCCTCCTGCTAGCCCAGAGCCTAGCATAAAGAGAAGGACTGAGATAATAGTCAGCGAGCGACGTCCGAAGATGTTGGCCATCTGGCCAAAAAGCGGCTGAACAGCCGTGGAGGCGAGAACGTAGGCATTTGCGACCCAGACAAAGGCTTCCTCGGCGTCCAAGTCCTTCGCAATCGTTGGAAGAGCTGTGGAAACGATAGAGAGATCGATAGCAACAAGGAGCGTGGGGACGCAAACACACATGAACACCATCCAGAATCGCCAGTCCTTTTTGGCCGGTGGCTCTTCAGGCTCGGCGGCAGCTGCGGCGGCAGCTAGAGCGGCAGGGGTGACAGGCTTTCTTGGGTCAAACAATGAGGAAGACGATGATGAGGACAACCCAGAGCTATTGTTGAATAGCGGCTTGGGAAGTGGGGAATGGTGTAAAGTACAGCAGCATTCTGCTGGAGATGGCAGCGTTGCTGCTATGTTCTCCCGGCTCTGCGTCCTGGATTCTGGGGAGTAATGCAAGCTACAGCAGAAGTCTGGCTGAGGAGGCGCGAAGTCTTGGGTTCGAAAAGCGCCGGCCATTGCGACTGAAGCGCAAGAGGATGTCAAGGAGTTCGGGGGTGGTGAGTTGGGATTATGCACCTGGAGATGGTGTTGTTGAGGCTGGCCTTGATGGGGAACAGAGGTCTAGGAGAACTGGCTGAAGCCATATCTTTATACCAGATCTCTCCATTCGGTGCGTTTTCTGAAGCAGTAAGGTCTGGGAAGACATCGCAGACCGAAATGGACACAACGTGCCTCTGTGAAGGCTATTTTCTGCGTGTGGTTGCGAGTCTACGCCCGTATGGGCTGCGCGAAGTAAGCAAGAGTTGTCCCGCTCTGCTGCTCCGAGAGAGACATTCGGCGGGTTTTTTGCCCAGCAGCCAATGCTAGCCCGCGAAGCTCCCCTAAAAATAGCAACACCACTACAGCTGTATCGGAGGACGTTTTATAACTGTACTATTCGTTGGCAAGAGCAGCAGTAATAATACAGTTACGTGGCAGTTATTAGGGCATGAAGATAGCAAGAGTGGTTGGATTTATTCACCGTTTCAATTGTACTAACAATTGTTGAGTTGCAACTCCCAATAATGAGTTCACCCAAGAGCCCTTGTTCTCTTGGTGCTAGGGCTGACTGTTCCGACAGAAGCTCGGGAACATGGATCGTGGAATCTTCTTCCGAGCTTCGATTTCATTGTTCAATGACATTTTTTGCGCTAGCTGTACAATTCTTCACTACTGGAATTGCTATATGATCTAGTCCATAATAATGCTACACTAATTCTTCATTGAGGAATCACCTTGCTGCCGTGTAATTGATGAGGCGCTCTCGATCTGTAGGTTCGGCGCGCCAATTCAGCCGAAGGCGGGGAGATATTCCTACGACCTGCAGGCTGGAACGGCCGTAAAGTTCTCTGTTGGATTAGGATACTCACGATACTATACAACGATCTCCAACCTACTGCGTGGTACAATTTATCAAGGACAAGACAGCTCATGTTGTAATTTATTAGAGTATTTATCTCTGAAGCATTATTGGATTGGATAACAGCTCCCATAACAGTCCACTAGCAACCTAGATAGCCATTAGTTACCGTGGTCGCACACAATGAAGACCAGACAATGACCGTAATAGAGCATATACAACAGGTTTTCAGCGACTAGAACAGCGTAGATTCGATAAGTAAAGTTGATGATATAATACAAACTGATCTCTGAACTTCTGAAATACAGAAGGGAACCTATGTCTTCATACGTGGAGGCACTTGGACAGCCAGCCTTATGGCCCTAAGCCCACCTCTGTCAGCTGACGGCGGGGCTGCACCTATATTCACTGTAACTCATGACGTTTTATTAAGCTTGACCCACAGAAGTAGATCGGCATATACACTTTTTCTGTTCTTCCAATGTAACTGGCATATCCTTAATACCGCTTTGGTACGAGATGATAATATTAAATTACGAGAAGCCATACTCAACTATGCATCCCTCGGGCCCTACGCGAGGGTAGTAAGGGCCTGTGAGCGACAACTTGCTGCCAAGGAATCAAACATATACGTACCATTATCCACTATAGTACAGGGTTTTTTTGTAGTATTTTAGAGAGCTTGGCAGCCCATAATCTCACGCGTGATACTGCAGTACAGCACCTCTCACACTGTAACGAGAGGCTTTAAAGCCCCGTAATGCGCTATAATTATAGTGCCGCTCAGGTAACCATCCCCACTGAAGCCACTATGATCGCTTGTAAGACTCCCCGCAGTACAGCACCTTCATGTCGACATTACGATATTCTGAAGGTAATTTTACAGCCCATGCACACTAAATAAGCTTCAAGCTGCTAATGAAGTCTACTATGAGCTGTCCACAGAATCTTAACCGGTGGCTGCAACGCTATCGCATACAGTTCTGAAAGCAGAAACACACTAAGCAGCTACGACACAATCTACTGCCTGTAAGTGGGGTTATGAATATTTGCTCGTATGCTCACACGATATATCTCGTCAATGTACGGTATTCTCGGGGTATACCAGCCTGAGTGAGAGGATACTACATAAATAATTATTCTAAAAAGTAGTTATGCCTCACCTAAGAACTGGAGTATTACGTAGAAGATATACTGTAGAAAGTGAAAGACATGATATCTATGTATTTAATATTGAGACATAAGATTAAGAATTGTACTCCAGTTGTATTAAAAGAATGAATTTTATCACAAGTTATAGCAGTCAATCGTTGGAACTGAGATTATTTGTAAAGCTGATTCAATTGCTAGACTAATGCTTCCCGACAAAGATTATCTACAAAGACCAACTATCTATATCATTTTGTTCTTCATTGTGGCAGGCTTGTTTGCACCACCGCATCCAAGGTAAGGGTTCCTCTCCGGGCCCGACTCCATCGAGGTCTTACCAAGGATGCGATGGTGCATCCGAGATAGCCAATCTGTATCTAAGGAATTTTCATATCCATATCCATAAACATTTCCATTATAACCGTAAACCATTGCAGTAAAGCAGAGCAAACACGAAAGGCAAAACAGAAAAACAAAACTAAGAAAGCACGAAAGCACGAAACAAAAACTAAACTAAACAGTAAGCCAAACCAAGCCTCTACCCAATTTTCCTTCTATGTTCGCTCAAACTCTCATAAATGCAAGATAGATTAGACAAAGGAAAGTTTAAAGGAAAAGAGGGCTTTTGTTAACCCTTTAATATCTTCTTCTGCTCAGCGTCTTTAGGCTGGCAGTTCCACCAGAGTTCCGTAGAACTTCACGGATCAAAGATCCAAGGCCTGCAGAGAGACCAGCTCGCTGGACTTCCTCGACCCAGTCGTCCAACTCCAAAGTGGCCAATTGGCGGCCATACTTCTGCTCTAGGTAGGTACCAAGCTCCCTGATTCTGATGCGGTCATCACCGCAGTGGTTCTTGACAACTGCACCCTGGAAGCGAGCAAACAGGCTGTTAACGACCATGTATCCGACCTCTTCAACACCGACGAATTGGATGTATCCATCAATGCCTGGGGTGTGTGGAACCGCTCCGACCTTCAGTGAGTATTCCAAGATGTTGGCTGTCATGTTGACACTTGCAGCTCCCTCTCCCAAGATGTTGGATGGACGGTGGACGAAGGTTGGAAGACCGCATTGTTGAGAGCATTGCTGGAGGTACTTCTCACCTGCCCATTTGCTTGCGGCATAGCCCATAGATCCATCAGTTGGTGGTTGAGACTCAGGTATGAAGCGCTCGCCGAGATCCTGCTCTGGAATGAAAGAGGCAACACCGGCAGTAGAGATGAAGTGGAAGGGCGTCTTTCGGACCATAGCCATGCGTGCGAGTTCCTTAGTGGAGCCAAGGTTGCTTGCTTCGAGGGACTTGTAGGACTTTAGGAAGGAGACGTCGCAACCGTTGTGGATAATGCGGTCGGCTTTCTTGGAGAGTTCAGTGAATTGTTGTTCTGTGAGGCCGAGACGCTCAGAGGCTAGGTCACCGTAGTATTTGACAATCTTGGCGGATTCGACTGGGAGAGAACGAGAGGTCTTTCCTTCTGGGAGACGGATGGAGATACAGTGGACTGTCTTGACTCTTTCATCGGCAACAAGTTCGCGGAGGATCTGGGCACCGAGGAATCCGGTAGCACCAGTGAGTACAACCTCGACGTAGGATCTAGAGACAGGTCTGAGTCCGAGAGCAAGAGGGGATGGCTGGAAGAGAGAGTCTTCGAGTTTGGTCTCCTTCTCCCAGTTGATGACAGTCTTAGTATCGACTGTAGCTACAGCTTCGATCTGAACAGCCATGCTTTCTAAGGTGCTGGACTGGAAGAGGGTGTAGAGGGCGATGTTGGCGTTGAAGGTATCGCGGATCATTGCTTGGACGTTGACGAGGAGCATAGAGTTACCACCAAGGTTGAAGAAGTCAGAGGTCTTGCGGACGGAGGAGACGGAAACACCTGCAGGGAGGCAACGTCCCCAAATGTCCCTCAAAGACGCTTCGGTGGGAGTAAGATCGATAGGTGCAGAATCATTCTCTTCTTGGACGAATGGCAGTTCCATGCTTGCCAATGCTCTCTGGTCGATCTTTCCGTTGGGTGTTCTGGGAAGGGAGTCAAGGACAACAAATCTGCTTGGAATCATGGAGGAAGGCAGGGGTAGACTGGCGAGGAATTTGCGAGTATCGGCGATTGGCTGGTTGAGGACAGCAAAGGCGACGAGGAAAGCATTATCGCCTTCACCACGGAGGCATACGGAAGCCTCAGTAATGGTTCCGTTGGAGTGTTTGACGATTGTAGAGCTGATGTCGTCAAGTTCGATACGGACACCACGGAGCTTGACTTGGTTATCACCTGCAATACGTCCAAGGAAGACAAATCTTCCATCAGGAAGCATCTTGGCTCTATCACCGGTGCGGTACATGCGGCTCCAGCCCTTCTCGACATCTTCGTTGGATGCGAATGGATCTGGAACCCATTTAGCTGCAGTCAGCTCCTTCTTGTTAAGATAGCCTTGTGAGATGCTTGCACCACCGCAGACCATCTCACCAGGGAAACCAACTGGAACTGGGTTGAGGTTGTCATCTAAGATGTAGGTTGAGTAGTTAGGAAGTGATGATCCAACAATCATGTTCTGTTCGCTGGCAGTTGGATCTCTGAGAGGAATCTCCCAAGCGGAGTTGATAATTGTGATTTCAGTAGGTCCGCAGGAGTTGACGAGTCTTAGGTGTGGTAGGGCAATGCGCTGGAAGTCTTGAATGATTGCGCTAGTCAAAGGCTCTCCGCAAGAGAATGCGGTGTGCCAGTGAGTCAATTGCTTGAGTAATTGAGGGTTTTGGCGTAAGATAAGAGAGTAAACCGATGGAGTAACGATTGTGTATGTAACTTGGTGCTTGACCATGAGCTTGACAAGTTCCGCAGGATCGGTTCTTGTTTGGATCGAAGCAACAACAAGCTTGCCTTGGGAAGCAAGGAACTGCATCATTTGGGCAAGAGAAAGATCGAAACCAAGGTTAGTGGGCTGCAAGACAATCTCTCGTCCAATGTCGAATTGTTGGTTCACACCGTAGATGTGGTTGACAAGATTGGAGTTGGTGAGCATCGTTCCCTTGGGGGTTCCGGTGGTTCCAGATGTGTAGATCATGCAAGCAGTGTCTGATGCCTTTGATCTATCGTCCATGTGGTAAGGTGGTACGGTTCCCATATCGGAGAGCTTGAAGATGTTGCGGCATGTAGTGCTGAAGCTGCGTTGAGCGACAGGGAAGGTCTTGTCATCGCAAATGATAGCTGCTGGCTTGCAGTCCTTGACAATGAGCTCCAAACGCTGGGCAGGGTTGGAAACGTCCAGTGGGACGTAGATGGCACCAATTCGCAAGATTGCCAGCCAGTAGCAGACACTCATTGCGGTAGGCTCACAGTTGACACCAACAAAGTCCTTGGCAGTAACACCGGTTCTAAGGAGGTGTGCAGCTAGAGCATTGACTCGTGAAGCCATATCGAGCCAAGTGAGTGATCCACCGACGTTGTCGACAACGGCGAGATCACTGGATCGAGCCTTGACGGCCATGTCAAACATCTTGTTAATGGTAATGTTCTGGTCAATGTTGATTCTTGGGCCAGTGCCGATTTGAAGTGCAGTGTGGACGTCCTTGTTGCTGAACAAAGACTGATCCTTGATTGGAAGAGATGGTTTGGACGAAAGAGTCTTGAGGAGGTGAGTGTAAGTCTTGAGGATGGTTGACAAGTCAGCCTCAGAGTAAAGGTATTCTTGAGTGGTAACAGTAATCAGGGTAGTTCCATCGACAGTTGCCTCAACATCGAATTGCAAGTCGTATGGGTTGGAGGCATCCTGGAAGTCGACGACTTCGGCTTCGCATTCGCCAATGGGAACGCTTCGGAGGGAACCCAGCTTGTAGTTCATGAGAACTTGGAAGAGTGGGTTAGAAGTAGTGGATCTTGGAACCTCTAGTTTGTCGAGGAGGACGTTGTAAGGAATCTGGGAGTGCTCCAAGGCCTTAAGGGTCTTGTCTCTTGCTTGCTGTGTGAGCTTGGCGAATGATCGAGCACCCTCGACCTTGAAGCGGAGAGGCAGCAAGTTGACGAAGAAACCTAGAGTATCGACGTGGTCTGGATCGTTCTTGTTAGCATCAGTGATACCGATGCAGACATCGTCAATGTTAAGGAGCTTGTGCAACATGGTTTGAAGAGTTGCAAGGTGGAGATGGAAAGGTGTAACACGCAGCTTCTGGCTGGCTGCTTTGAGGTTGGAGGTGAGAGCGGCATCAATTCTAGTCTCCATGATGCGGATCTTGTATTCGGTCAGAGGCTTCCTGGATTTGACAGTTCCAAAGTCGAAGAGAGGCAGAGTCTCTGGAATAGTTGGGAATTCAGACTTCCAGTAAGCGACATCCTTAGAGAGAGCCTGGTCGACGGTCATTCGCTGCTTGTTGGCATAGTCGATGTACTGGTACTTCAATGGTGTGAGTTTCTGTCCAGCGTAGATAGCAGCAATGTCGCGGACCAAGATCTGGGAACTGGTTGCATCCACAGCGATGTGGTGGAAACCCATGATCAGAACGTGAGAGTTGGCGTTCTCAATCAGAAGGGTAGCCTTCATACTCTCAGCGTTCTCAAGGTCGTAGTGGTGGTTGTTGGTCTTGTTGAATTCCTCCTTGATCTGAGCCTCGCCAGTGTATGGCTTCTGCTCCATAACGAATGGAGTCTTCTCAACAGCGCCCAGGTAAGCGAGGTAGTTGGTCTTGTCAGTGAAGAAGGAAGTTCGAAGAGTCTCGTGTCTCTCGATGAGGTCATAGAATGCTTGGTTGAAGTCAGCGACACGGAAGGGGCCCTTAATGCGGTAGGCAAGGGTGATGTTGTAGGTGGCAGGGTTGGTCAGGAAAGACTGGAGGAACCATAGACGTTCCTGAGAGAATGACATGCGGCCAACTCGCTCGATGCCAGGTAGAAGTTCAATGCCTTCGTACTCGCCAAGGTCAGATCCAGACTTAGAGATCAAAGTAAAGTCTTCAGACTCCTCAGAGACAGATGGAGGAGTAGCAAGGAGGTCTGGAGACATGAGTGGAGATCGACCAGCCGAAGCGGAGGCATCAGATGGAACAGAGGATCCCTTGATGTCTGCAACAGTGACTGGTTCAACATCGGCAGGAGCAGATGCAGTGATTTGGACGAGAGAGGCGGCCTCTGCGCAGAGGGTAGAGATGCTTCCTCCACCGAGAACCTTGAGGACTGGCATGTCAACATCGATCTGACTGAGGAACCAGGATCGGATTTCCATAGCCATCAAAGAGTCAACGCCAAGGGCCAAGAGAGGCTGGCTAACATCAATGTTCTCAGCAGCGGTTTGCAAGATACGGCTCATCTTGAGCACGAAGTCACCTCTGATGACCTCTGCACGTTGGTCGATAGAAGCAGCTTGGGCCAATCGTTGTTTGATCGGGAGAGATGCATTTCCAGAACCCGAAGACTCGCCAGCCTCCTCCTTCAAGACGTGGTGAGAGAATCGGAGGTTAGAAGCGTACCAAGGGTTGTCAGCACCAGGAAGTGTGCTGTTACGAGGAAGACCGGTGATGATATCGTTTGAGTGTCCAGAGTCTGGGCGTCCAACCAAGATACATTCTGCGAACATGTCAAGGAAGGCTGGCTCGGAGATAGCCATCCATTTCTGTCTCTTGAGGGTACTCTCGAGGGCAGCATCCTGAGAAACAACTCCGATACCGATAACCATACCGATGTGCATGACGGAAGCGGTCAGACCACGAGCCCTGCGCTGAGCGGCAATGGTTTGCATGTAACCGTTCGCGGCAAGGTAGTTGGATTGACCACGGTTGCCGACAGTGTTGGCCAAGGATGAGAAGAGGATGAAGAAGTCAAGGTCGCTACCGCCTGAGAAGAGCTCATCGAGCTGGTTGGTTCCATCAACCTTGGGCTTCAGGACCTTCTGGAAGTCTTCCAGGGTAATATCATTGAAGAGACGATCGGAGAGTACCATGGCAGCATTTGCAACACCGACAATGCGGGGCATAACTTGGCAGATCTGTTCGTGAGTCTTTCGCAGGGACTTGCCATCAGTAACATCGCAGGCAAAGATCCTGACGTCGCCTCCAGCTGCTTTCATTTCGTCAAGCCAAACCGGGTTAACAGACTTGGGGTTTCTGGTGGTAAGAGCGAGATGCTTGGCTCCATTCTGGACCATCCATCTGCAGAGTGCCTGACCAAGACCACCAGTGCATCCAACAAGGAGGTAAGTCTTGTCAGATCGGAAGAGAGCTTGAGGCTTAACGGGAGCAACTTGAACCGGCACCTCGACATCCTTGGTGAAGTCCAATGTGCAATGGTATGGGCGCACATGTGGATCACTAACCAATTGTCCCAAGGTAATGAGCTCGGAAGCCTGCTCACAGTAATCCATGAAGTTGGCAGCCACGAAGTGAGCCTTGAGTAGCTCATCATAGAGAGTGTCAGGTGTGTTGTTGGCACCCGAACTTGCCTTCTTGCTGAACAGATCATGAACCTGCTGGTTGATGCACTCATCAGAAGCCTGGAGAGCAGCGATGCATGTTGGCTGGTGTGCGCCAGAGAAATCCAAAATCATATCAATCTTAGGAGGCAAAATTGTGCGGAGAACACGCTCAGGTGTGTTGGGGTTGATGTATACAGTCTTGGAGCCAGCTTGGACGGGTTGGGTAGAGGCGGAAAAGATCTTCAATCCAAGAGCCTCAGATGTTGCCTGGAAAGCAGCAGCCAAGCTCTTATCTGGACCCAACATCAGCACAGTGGATCCATGGCGGAGCTGAGAGAGCAATGCTGTAGAGACGAAAGTCTTTGCAACAGTCTCCAAGAACTTCGCGGCTCCGTCAACCTTGACGTAGATTGGAACCACTTGAGCAGTTGGAACAGTGATGATAGAGGCGTTGCAATGAGAGAATGCAAGGACATCTCTACCAGCGGGCTGTTCTCCTCCAGAGACAACCTTGCCAATAGTCAAGTACAAGTACATGTTCTCAGCAACCTTGATTGGAGAAAGGAAGGTGTGAGACACCTTGATGGTGACGTCGTTCTTCTTGTCATCGGTGGGAACAGAAATGTAAGGCTCGGAAAGAACGTAAGCTCCTTCAGATTGTGAAACCAAGACTGGAGTCTCTGCCAGCTTAACCTTCTTCTGAATAGGTCGTCGGCGAGCATTAAATCGATCATTCAGGACTTGGTCGGCAGTAATACGGGGGATCAGGAAAGCACCGTTCTTCACAACAAGTTCTGGCTCTGCAGTCCAGACAATACTGGGTGAGGCAATTCGAACAGCGTCATCGGCAAATAATCGAAGAGCAGCTGCAGCAATCAGATCATTGCTAGTCTCAGCCTCAGTTGGCTCAATGTCCAGAAGTTGGAATTGCACATGGGCATATTCGGACTGAAGACCACGTCCAACACCGACCGACATGTTTGCATAAGCATTTTGAAGTCTGGAACCGGAGCTGACCCATAGGACTTGTCGTGCTTGGTTCACGACAGACTGAAGACCAGTGATAGTGTCCTGGGTAAGGCTCTTCCAGATTGGCTCTTCCAAATCTTGGACGAAGATGACAGAAGACATTGGTGCATTGTGGAGGTGAGCCTTTTCGATGGAATCGACAACAGAGATCTTGGGTTGTTCAGTGCCGAGGGCCTTGCATGCTGTTAAGATATACTCTGTGATCTCAGCGTTTCTAGCTTTGTTTCCGCCGATGATGCAGATATCCCTGAAGGTGATTGGGAGTGCTGGGGGGCACAGTGGTTCTCTCAAGAACTTAACCTCGTCGGTCAAAGCCTGGGACAGGACTACTGAAGTCATGTACATGGGTCTGTTTGCAAGATCATTGGTGATTTGATCGACTCCAGAGAATCCGGTCTCCTTGAGGAGTGATGTCCATTGTGAGATTGATGCTGCTGGGCCAAATCGGCGGCAGTCATCATCACCAGACCACCAAGCAGGTAGACCGAGAGTCATGAACTTAACTCTCAGAACATCTGGTACACTGATTTCTTGAAGCACGACGTATCCACCAGGCTTGAGGAGCGTGCGAATGTTCTCCATAGCCCGTTGAAGATTTTGGGAGTTCTGGACGACGTTTGAAGCAATGACCAAGTCATATGAGTGCGCTTCGAATCCTTGCTCCACTGCATCTGATTCAATCTCCAATGGCTGGAATTTCATCTTGCCTGACCAGCGGCGAAGGTTTTCGCGTGCCTTGTCGAATCCCTTATCTGTGGAATCGGTGAATGTGTAGCTCTTGAAGAGATGTCCGATCTCTCCTAGAACGCCCTGTGTGACAGCACCATGGCCACCGCCAACTTCCAGAATGTTCATTCCAGCATAGCGATGAACAATCTGGCCGACGGCACGGCTCAAGGAAACGTTGGAGTCCTTGATTTGTTGGCCAAGTGCGTAGTAACGGTTAAGCATGTCGTCCTTCATCATGCAGTCCAACAGGTTTGTCTGGCCCCTCACAACGGACAGGAGATTTTGACCAACAGTGGTAATAAGCTGGATATCGAGTTGGTCGTCATGCTTTGCAGCTTGGGCTTCGAGCCAGTCACAGTCATCTTCAGCCCATTCTTTGCGGAGAGTTGGGTGGTTGCCGCTCTCAATAAAGGGGAAGAGGTGATCAATGAACTGGAAGATACGCTGGTGGTTCCATGCGAGTGTCTCTACCTCAGCTGGGGAGACAGAGTCGCGGAGCTTTCGGAGATACATGTATGCCAGTCGCTCACAAAGGTTGACCAAGCTGTGGGGCTCATCATTCGCTAGAGCAACATCCGTTACCTTGTTCGAGATCTCAGGGCGGTAGATGGTTTGTGCGTAGAGCTCAATATCATTGTCTGTGTGTGCCCGCTCCAAGGAAGTACAGGCGAGACCTTCGATTTGCATCTTTGGCTGCCCAGTACCTGTGTGGCACATTTCGATATCAGCAACAATCTTCATGTTCTCATTGCTTGTGATGAATGTGTCGACAGTCACGGGAGTTCCCTCGACTGACTGGTCGCTCATGTCTGTGCTAATGCGGAGACACTTGATGCCTGTAGGCAGGTATGGAGAGGCCATGCCACCATCGCCGGGGAAGTGAAGGGCGGCGAATACAGTTTGGAAGCAAGCATCCATCAAAGCTGGGTGCATCATGGCAGGCATGTCGGGGTCCTCAGGATATTCGAGAGCAGCAGCAGTGGCTCGGTTCATGCGTCGATCGATAGAGGTCAAGCGACGGAACAATCCTTGGTAGTTGAAACCGATCTCGAGAAGAGAGTTGTAAAAGGTATCGATATTGACTGGGCTGAGCAACACTGGGGTGCTGTCGCGCACTGGTAGAATGATGTCTGGGGTGTTGGAGTCCGCGAAGACGACGCGGAGACGACCCTTAACATTGAGGTCCCAGTTCTCTGCGTCAACACCGACGGCCGAGAAGATGGCGAATTGAGCCTCGATGTAGTTCTCTCCGTTTAATAGGCCTTCATGTGTCTTCTTCAGGGTGAGAAGGGTATCGACACCAGCGGAGCCTTCCTCCAAAGTGATAGCACGAGACAACTCGACATCCAAAAGCTCAACCAACTTTGCAGGTTGGTCCTTTGCAAGCTCCCTTGACGCCTCCAAGGCCATGACAAGGTAGGCAGCTCCAGGGTAGACAATCTGACCCTGAACCTTGTGGCCAGCGAGCCAAGGAGTCTCCGAAACGCGAACAGTGTTCCGGAAGCGCATGTCGTGTTCAAGGTCATCTGGAAGTTGAGCACCGAGAAGATCGTGCCTTGGCTTGCTTCGTTGACGGTATTTCTTAGAGTAACGAGTTTCACCCCAGAACGATTGGGAGCGGTCCCAAGGATATGTTGGCAGTCCTGTCACAAGCTGTGGTTCGGCACCTCCTGTGAATGATCGGACGTATTCGTCAGTGGTGAGTTGGGATGGAGCCTTGTAGTTCATGAGGCCACCAAGGCAGTTTGACATGGCGGTGATGTCGTTTGTGAATCTGGCCAAGGTGCCACCATATGGAAGGTTAGATCCAACAGCAGCCTTGTAGGTTTGAAGGAATGGACCCTTCAGCGCTGTGTGTGGACCGACTTCAATAGCGTAGTCGAATGGCTCCTCGCCCATGACAGCTTGCTCAACAGCAGTGGAGAA
Organism: Xylogone sp. PMI_703; assembly: GCA_021399445.1. Taxonomy (NCBI): domain Eukaryota; kingdom Fungi; phylum Ascomycota; class Leotiomycetes; genus Xylogone; species Xylogone sp. PMI_703. The sequence continues at coordinate 5,277,037 of JAJTUQ010000003.1, forward strand.
GAGAACTGGCTTAAGCATATTATCCTTCCAGTAAACACTGGTGAGGAGCTTGAGATCCATCTCATCCTCGATGCGGTCTCCAGTAACAGAGGAAACCCAGGTGCAGCCATCAGATGGAAGCTTGGGTTGGATGCGGCAAGCACGGAGAGACTCCATATAAGGGATTGATACTGGGTTCATGTGTTGAGAGTGGTAGGCCTTGTTGACTTTCAGGGCTCTGGCGAAGATACCTCTCTCATCGAGCATAGCTTTAGCCTCAGCGACAGCATCCACATCACCAGAAAGGGTAACACTCTCTGGTGCGTTGCTAGCTGCCACCTGGATGCGGCCTGCAAGAGCAGGTTGGGAGCAGAACTCATCAGCATCTTCATGCGAGAGACCAGCTGCCAACATGGTACCTTCCTTTCCAGATGGCCCTTGAGCAAGCTTGGTGTGAAGACCACGGTAGTAGGCGATCTTGATGGCTTCAGAAGCGTTGACAACGCCAGCAGCATAAGCTGCACCAATCTCACCACTGGAGTGTCCTACAACAGTAGCAAATTTGTGGCCAACTGATCGGAGGATGTCAACAAGCATGACTTGCACAGCAGTGCAGACTGGCTGAGAAAACTCGGCTTGGTCGATACGTTTGCCAGTTTCCTTGTCGGTAATCACAGACTCAAGAGTCCATGCAGGGCCATCTGGAAGCTCAGCAAGTGCGGCATCGAGGTGAGCAATGGATGCCTTTGCCATTGAGGAGTTGAGAAGGAGTTCACGGCCCATGTTGGCCCATTGAGCACCCTGACCGGTGAAGACACCCAAGATGCGGGGATTCTTGGTTCTATCATCCCTGCGCTGACCGATGGAAGCTGGAGGGGTCTGCTTTGTCTTCGCAAGAGCAGCTGCCATGTTTGCAAGCAGATCTTCTCTGGTAGGACCCGAGAAGGTAGCCTTGAGAGCAAGCTCCGAGCGACGATTCTGCAAAGTCCAAGCCAGATCATTAAGATTGATCTGCTCATCAGCCTCGATGATGGCATGGTAATTGGCAAGCATTTCAGCCAAAGATGCCTCATTATTGGCAGATAGAATAATGGGAATGGCCAATGGTGCCTGAGAAGTAGCTGGCATGAGCTGCTTGCGAGTGACCAATGTGGATGGTGGTTCGTAACTTTCGATGATGGCGTGGGCGTTGGTTCCTCCGAATCCGAAGCAGTTGACACTTGCTCGCCTTGGGGCACCAGCTGGCACCATTGGCCAAGGCTGGGTCTCTGTCACGAGGGAGAGATCATCGAGGAGAGGCAGAATCTTGGGGTTGTAGCTCTTGAAGAGCAAGTTGCCGGGAATAACTCCGCGTTTGATGGCATTTGCGACTTTGATCAATCCTGCAAGACCGGCAGTACCTTCTGTGTGGCCCAGTGCAGTCTTGACGGATCCAACAAGCAACTTGCTACCCTCTCTCTGAATGTTTTCTGTGAAGAAAGCATCGCGAATACCGTTTGCTTCGATTGGGTCACCAGCGGGAGTACCTGTTCCGTGAGCTTCAAAATATTGGGGGCGGTCAATAGCTGAGAATGGATTCAGACCCGCCTTCTTATACACTTGTTTAATCAGGGTGGTCTGAGCCTCGCCACTAGGCAAGGTTATACCTTTGGTTCGGCCATCCTGGTTGACACCAGTTTCGCGAACAATACACTGGATGTCATCTCCATCAGCAATGGCGTCAGAGAGCCTCTTGAAGATGACAGCCGCGAAACCCTCTCCACGGGCATATCCGTTGGCACCAGCATCCCACATACGGGATCGTCCCTCAGGGGACAACATGTGAAGGTTGGATTCGGTAGCCATGAACTCAGGGTTCAGGATAAGGTTGGCACCACCAGCAATGGCCATCCTCGATTCGCCGGAGCGAAGACTCTGGACAGCATGGTGCACAGCGACCAAACTGGAAGAGCATGCGGTGTTTATAGTCTCAGAGGGGCCCTTCAAGTCGAAGAAGTAGGAGACTCGGTTGGAAAGGATACTTGAGTTCGTTCCGGTAGCGAAGTAGGTTGGCAAGTTCTCAGGACTACGGAGAAGCATTTCGTAGTAGTCTGCAGTCATGACACCGACATACACGGCAGTGTCGGAGCCCTGCATTTGTTCCATGCTGAATCCACCAGCCTCCATAGCTTCATACACGGTCTCAAGAAGAATACGGTGCTGGGGATCAATGGCTTCGGCCTCACGTGGATTGATACCGAAGAAGGAAGCATCAAAGGTGCGAACATCCTCTTGCAGAAGATAGGCATTCTTGACGTTGAGACTGCCGGCACGCTCACCGTTGGGGTGGTGGAAAGCGTCGGCGCTCCAGCGGTCCATGGGGATGTCCCTCAGGGCATCCTGCTTGGAGATAAGCATATCCCAAAGCTTGGATGGGCTGCTTGCCCCACCGGGGAAGCGACATCCGGTTCCAACGATAGCAATTGGTTCTGGTTCCATGTTGTCGTTGCTGACAGGCTTAGAGAGCATCTTTCTGGAAACCATTTTGAATTGAGTGTGATTGGATGTTGTCGAGTAAGGGTATTATTAATGCAAGTGAAATTAAGAAAGGATTTTTGTATTAGTGCAGCGCAGAGTTAATTCTAATCGATGATTTGGGTTGAGTCGTTTGAAAGATTCTCTAAAAGTCGGGGTAATAGAGAAAGTTTCAAGTCTAGGAGCGTAGTCGGGAAAGTCTATAGGTTGAATTCTCCAAAGTCGGGATAATGGAGAATGGGTATCAATTCTATGAGATTGTGCTATATGAAATCGGAAATGGCGAGAAGAGTTCAAGTCCAAGGGTTCTTAGATTATGTAGTCGGGGATAATCAAGAATAGTTTGGAGTCAAATATGTTGTGAATGTCGAAATGTGAGTGTCGGAATATGGAAATCTGATAATAGATTGGAGCTCAAGGTTCTCAAAGTCGGGATGTTTGAGAATTATTGAAGTCCAGGAATTACCAGGAGTGATGAGTTAAGAGTGTGAGGTGAAGATGATGATTCGAAAGTCCATTGAGGAGTACTTCACAAGCCTTGATATACTTCTGATCCTGAAGCTTTGCCTGGGAGCTGTGAACACCATTCGGACGTGCGACAGAGCCGCCGGCTGATGGAGTCCGGATGTGTTGGAAACATCACTCCACTCTCGAGTCTAGAAAGTGTCCACTCCCAGATGCTGTCCGTGAATTCGGGGGGTTGTAATCTGAAGGAGGCTAGATTTAGAATTAAGCTACTTCGGAGATGCGCACTAACGTGAAGAGCGAGGAACAGCACACTATTCTTAGGCCTGCCAAGCTCTAACAACGTTAAGCTTCTGGTCCGCCAGTAAAGGTGCAGCCAAGTTCATCGGCCTGTTTCTTGTAAGGTGAGATCAGTTTTTGCTTTAATTAGCATATGCACGGGGGTCTCAAGGCTGAACCACGACTCAGCCCCATCCGGAAACCCGCCGACTCACGTGACCGACGCCACATCTCTGGCCTACCACCGAATGCATGCCATCATAAGCCATGGAGTCCTATCGGTATTTATATAATAGAGTTGAGAAATCATGTGTTGATTTTCTCTATGCCATCGATACGTCGTCTTTACGAAATCGAGAAACCTCAGAATATCAATCAATATGTTCAAGTTCTTCAAGTCCAATTTTTTCGACTTCGAGTTCCTTCGAGTCCTTGGATCCGCTCCTTTCCAAGGCTCTGAAGTATCAGAATGTCTCGAAGCACGAATGCAATTGAAGGACAATGACCCGGAAGCCTGGTATGAGACATGGAATTCCTGGGGAAATGAGGCATCAAGACTTGGAGAGGAGGCTCTCGCAAATGGAGACCGAGTAGCAGCTAGATGGGCTTTCATCCGCGCTGCCAACTACTATCGGTCCAGCGAGTTCTTCTTGCACGTCACACCAGAGGATCCTCGAATTCTCACCGCGATCCAGAAAAGTGCGTACGCTCACGACCGAGGCGTGGCCCTCCTCGAAACAGAAGTCATAACTTTCAACATCCCATACGAGAAAGGCTTCGAGCTCCCTGCTCGCCTCTACATGCCTGCACCAGAGGCCCGTGTCCCCGGTCGCATCCCTCTCATCTTACAGACAGGTGGACTTGATTCCACTAATGAGGAATTGTACTTCTACGGCGCTGCCGGAGCCATTCCCCGCGGTTATGCCGTCTTGTCCTTTGACGGTCCGGGTCAGGGACTGTCTCTTCGAAGGGACAAAACTCGTCTCCGCCCAGACTGGGAGTATGTCACCAAGAAGGTCCTTGACTACGTCTTCGACATCCTAGGTCCCGAAAACGAAAGACTCCAGCTGGATTTGGACCGCATTGCAGTCCTTGGAGCCAGTATGGGAGGCTACTTTGCTCTCCGCGCAGCTGCGGATCCTCGAATCAAGGCATGCATCTCATGTGACGGATTCTACAATTTATTCGAAATTGTCAAAAGCCGAATGCCACCATTCTTCATCAATGGCTGGCTCAGTGGCTCGATTAGCGACAACGTCTTCAACAGCGTGAGCAGATTCCTCAGCAAGTTCAACTTTCAGCTGAGGTGGGAGTTCGCACAAGGCGAATGGTGCTACGGTGTGGACAGCCCAGCTGATATGATGCGTTTCATGCAAACCATGTCTCTCCAGTCCCCGACCGGCGTTGAGTACCTGGACAAGGTACGCTGCCCAGTCTTGGTGACAGGTGCACAACAAGCCATCTACTTCGAGCCCGAGGCCAATGCAAAACGGATCATGGCCAACCTGGGCCACCTAGATGAAGCCGACAAGCAGCTGTGGATTGGAGATGGCCCCGCCCACGGTGGCTTCCAGGCTAAGATTTCCTGTTTGAGCTTGATGAACCAACATCAGTTCGACTTCCTGGACCGACAGTTTGGAATCCAGAGATGTGTGCCATGCAGAAACATCTAATGCGCTAAAATATGTGCCCCACCGCGACTGAATTGTGACAAAACTTTAATTGGGTAAGGATGGAGGTGGGAATAAAACATCACCGTGGTTGATGTCGTCGTGTCGCGTCTGGCTTTTCTATTTTTGGGTTTTCGGCACTTGCGGTTAGTGCCTACGGCGCACGTGACGGCTTCGTTTCCATCGTTGTAGACACTGGTAACACACATTTTGATTTCGTACTTCGTGCTTTTGTGCTTTTTCAGTTAGGCGTCGTCCGAGATCACTTACGAATTTCTATGAACTACCAAATCAGGCATAGTAGATATTAACTATAATGCTAAATAAATAAAGTTATCCTTTTAATCAAGTGAATTTCAGTGGCTTTCAGCCTCAGGCAGTGATTGAGACGCTTTCGGCAGCTTATTTTCTAGGGCTGAGCTTAATCCACTCGGTAACGCCACCTAGATGCGCTTAACCAGTTACGATTTGGGTTCCGAGGTTGCGCGAAGTAAGATCTCACCAGCACAACCACGGGGATCTACAGTAAACACCTTATACTTTTCACAGCTCTTATCTTATTTAGGAACTAAAATCTTATACAGTACAATTGGGAATAACTCACCAATCGGATGCAAACGACATCACAATAATCCCCAACCCTCCAGTGATCAAAGCCCCGTATAAGGGCGGAAGCAGATGCAAAGAGCTGCTACAAGCTACCGTGACACAACACATCTAGACGATGTTCGCATAAACTTTCCCTTTTGAGCCTATTTCTTCTATAGTAGCAATCAATTATTTTTGTAGATCATTGCATAATGATATATGTAACGAAATATATCAGTTACGGAAACAAATTACCGCAGATTAACATTATATTATTATCATAAGTAAAAAAAATACGCGTGATGAAAATTGTATTTCAGAAGACGATTCCAAATCATCGGCACTCCAGTAAATAGCAAATTAAATCATAAATTGCCACAAGATTGATTATGCTAACAATTATCAACTATATTCAGTGGCAATGACAAATATGTGTACCACTTGTTAGCTATGGTTGACTCGTCGATGAGCGAGCGGACCACGGCGTACGCGAGTGACAGCACAGAGATACAGTACCGGTACTTCGGCGGACGCCAAAACTTGGCGGGAAGCCGGGTACGGGTACCAGTGCGCAAGTATCGCCTATGCAGCCCTAAGAACACCAAAAATAGAGGAGAATGGACTGATAGATAGAACAGCCTTCTCAGCACATTCTGCAATTCCCGCATGCCCAGTCCAACATAAACGTGACCGAAAGCCTCTCCAATGGATTATATTGATCCTTTAAGGTTCGTCCGATGCTATGTATAGAAATCTGGCACAGACTGTGGGGATGTTCGGTGGGTTTCGGTAGGCTGTGAAATCGTTGCGCGCGGCACGGCGGGAGGGTGGCTAACCGAATTCTGCGCGCTCTGCCAGCTCTGCCACGTGCGTGCTTAGAATATTCGGTCCTTGGTGCGGAAGCTCCTGCTGTAGAGTTCACCGAATTCTCACGCCAAGTTCCCTCAACCTACCAACGCCATGCAATCGGCTTCTTTTCCAGCTCGAGCCATGGAGGGAATGGAGATACTTAAACTGGGAGACCTGCCTGCAGATCTCTCCTCCCATCATCATCATCAAATCATTTCATCTCATCTCATCTCCTCTTTACCTCTTCTCCTCTCCTCCATTGGCAAATCATCTCTTAGACTTAGACTTAATTCGAGCAATTCGGAACGCAGCCTCGCACTCCTCGTAGCTATAATATCCATAAGCTCCCTCGACATAATCTTCTTCAGCATCTGCCTTGCAGTCTTCCTTCTTCCCTTGCACTTTCTTACCGCAATCCTATTAATTAATTTCACCACCGTCAAAAATGGTCAAATCTACCTTCTCCGCCACAGGGGCTTGCCTCGTGTCCGCCCTTCTTGCTAGCTCTGCCATCGCTGCTCCAGCAAAGGCCAAACGCACAAACTGCTCTGATAAGCAAATCCTGCTTCCCATGAGAGAATCCACCCACGGTGCCAGCTTCAACATCACTGTGGGAACTCCTCCTCAGACCGTCACTCTGCTCAGTGACTGGACATGGCAGACCACCTGGGTTGATACCGCTCACTGCCGAGGAGTCCACGATGTCTCCCTGTGCATTCCCCCTGGCCAGAACTTCTTCGATGATGCGGCTTCCTCAACCTTCCAAGCAACCCCTGAATTAAACGGCCAGACTTGGCTAGGAACCGACTACACTCCAGGTATTCCATTCGTTACCTGGTTCGGCAAGGATACCCTCTGCTTCGAGAGCGATGCAGGTGGAGATCAGATCTGCATGCCCGAGACCGAGATCTCTCTGTCCAACTTTACCGACCCACTGCCAGTAGTCTTTGACATTGGTGGAGTTTTCGGCTTTGCCCCTGTCCTTGAAGGCTACAATGCCTCCTTCTACCCAGCAACCTACCAGTTCATGAAGGCCAACCTCTTGAACCCAGTTGTAGGTTGGCACATGTGCGGCCTCCTCAAAGACGCCAAGACTTGCTATGGCGAGGACTACCTCACCATCATGGGAGGCACAGATGAAGCCATGTACAACGCTTCCGACATCATATACCATGACCTAGACATCAACCCTTGCGTCAACTCCGGAACCCACTTGTCCCTCAGCCCATCCCGTGAGAACTACTGGTCAACCACGTGGACTGGCTTCTTCATCGGCGACAACAAGTACTCCCTCCGTGCTGAGGACTCCCCCAACTACAACTCCACCAATGCCTCCCCATCTTGCGATCCCATTGACCCCATTGCTATCTGGGATCAGGACAAGTTCGGTCACGGTGCACCAATGCCACTCGCTGCATTCGACTACCTCGTGGGCGTCACCGGTGCCCACAAGATCAACGACACCGCTGCTCCCTTCAACGCCGGAACTCAGGGTCTCTGGGCTGTTCCAAAGAACAACACCTCCAACCTCCCCAACATCAACTACGAGCTCTCCAAGAAGCAAAACATCACTATTACTCCAGAGCAGTACATTGACTGCACCTACATGCCAGGCACCTGCCTGTTGAACGCCCGTACCTGGGACCGCCCCATTGATGGTGCTCAGACCTTCTTCGGTCTCACCGTCATCAGCCATACCTACCTTGTCTTCGACTATGACAGCAACAAGGTTGGTGTTGCACCAGTCAAGAGCAGCTTCTACCTTTAAATTCACTGGCTAGAAGATCAGTAAATATGGGAGGCTATCATGACTTTCCTTTGTTCTAATTGCTTTTCATTTTCGTCCTTTGTCCTTTGTCTTTCGTCCCTCGTGTTTTCGTCCTTTTGTCTTTGAATGAGCATTGTCTGCGCGCATAGGTTATGTTTATAGATGGATATGTTCCGGCTTGCGATAGACGCTAATTTCCCCGAAAATACGGGATGGGTTCGGCTGGGATGTGGATGTACGAAAAAATATATAAACTACTGATTACTCTATACCTCCGCTTGCTTCATCTAGATTGTGCCTTGAGTGACTTTGGTGATTCACGTAAATGTGCAAGCATGATTGGAAAAACCATATAAATGATTACACTTCGAGGCAATTGAACAATTTGGGTAATTTAGAAAACGCACTGAATTTTACTAAGTTGACCAAGGATTACTCTTCTTAAATCATTAGCGTTTGTGCTAGGCTGTATGTTACTTCGCGTATGTCTCTTATGAACATTTTCAATGAAGTTATAGATTACTTGTACTAACTACGGAACAAGATGCCGAGATATCAAAAGATCGACAACATACTCGAGTATGGTTGGAATGAGTCCAATTCCAATCCGACTCCGATCGGAATGATCGAATTCAAACCTGATTGGACAGAAACTCGGATGCGTTTGCGTGTAAGCACTACACCCCAACTGGGAAGGCGGTGCGCTTAAACAGCAGAAATTATGTAAGCGAATATTTGTGCTTTATCATGATATACATTTCCTAGACGCATACAGTTAAATTACAAAGAATATGAACAAATATATTTAGAGTAGAAGAAATTATCTATCTAATGGTATAATTTTCACCATAATTGGAGTTAAATTGAAGTAGATGGCTATTCTGTACGGATTGTGGAATAAAATATGCAGACTTCAAATAGATCTGTAATGTTGGTCTAAAATTATTCCACCGCGACAAAATTAAAATTCAACCCAAACTTAGACACGCAGCTACGAATCAATCTCAATACAGTTCAATTCTACATTTAACTTCGCTCCTATCAATAGAATCTGATCCCAATATTCTAATATAACGTATAACGCGATTCAATAACGTATCCCGCACTGCAAACAAAGCCGCCTCACCCAAGTTTCGGTGCCGAGAATAAAGACTCAAAATCCCCAGACCTACTCGGACCCGTAGTTTACGCCTCACACAATCAGAGCGCGAGCCACAAGGCATTGCGTGCTCAAACCCATCAATCTGATTCGGCACCAAGGATCTGACAAAGCCAGTAAGATCTGACCCCCGACAACGTTATGTGGCGTCGAGTTCACGTTATGTGGGCATTGTACATTACGGCCGTATTGACGTTATCAAAAACCAGCAGAGGCTGCGAAATTGCACCTATCGTGTACTATTTGAGTGTTCATCACGAGTTCGTACGATAGAATTCCGTAAGCTTAGAAGTTACGCTCTGTAGAGTTTGGGAACCATTAACTCTGAGGGGGTTTTAGAGGAGCGCAAAGGATGAGTTGAGGGGTTATTATTGGAGCAGCCTCGTGCTGCAATGGTTAGGGTATCAAGATACTGATATGGGTTAGCTTGGATGAAGATTACGATAGCCCCTCAATCTTTAGATTAAATTGCGGGCGAGGTTGCATTCAGACTAAGACTAAGACCGTTTCTAGTAAACATGTTCCTAATCATAGGAGCTTAGCGTATATCTTGGGAGCAAACACATGAGCGATAGCACAGAGCCTCGGGAGTACTAGATCTGCGAGGCTCTGCCAGTTTGTGCGCTTGAACTAATAACATAGAATTACCCGTTAGGGGAACCGTGAGGTGTTTGATGTTCGTATGTACCGGTAGTATGGTAGTGCCTCGGACCGACAGAGGCTTATGTTAAGGAATCAAGGAGCTTGAAAAAAAGTTAAGAGCTTAGATAAGTTCTATAATTGGGTAATCGAATGTGATGACTAGGCCTAATTAACTAAACTAACTAGACTTACTCCACAGTAGCCGTTAATGGTTTTTTTTGCTTCTTCAAGAGGGGTATTTCCAACCTAATGGTGTACATTCCCCCACAACGCCCCCTCTCTTCCAGAGACTCACGATGCTACTTCGCACGTATCCGAAATAGTACTCATTTCTACTCAGCTTCAGTAATAACATGCGGTGAAACCTCCTCAAATAAAGCACCAGCATGTCCAACAATGGACAAACAAAAAACCAAAACAATCAAACCTAATCTAAGATCCTCAACTGCCGAGATAGGCAATTTTGCCCTTTATAGAGCATATCGTGTAAGGCCACTATCGCTAAAAGAGCGGACTCCGCCGCATCCGGCGGTTCTGATACAAATCAGCGACACGTTTTGATACGAAACCTGGACTGGTCTGTGCTAATGCAGCGTACTGACTATGCAGTAAACAATACTACGTACCCTTACTAAGCCGTGCATGTTTTAGGGCTGACTTCTCTTACGCCACGTAATAGTTTTATAGCAATTGACGTATTACGGGTTTTCTAGGTTAGGATAAAGACGAAATCTGGACTAGCTTAGTGGGGCAGTGATATGGTGATCATGTCCATAAGCTCTGAGCTAGGTGTGAGCTTGGGAGCTTGACGGGGTTTGTTACGAGGTTTGGGTACAGTCAGGTTTGTGTTTGTGCCTGTGCGTCTATCGATACTGCAGCATTGCTGTAATCTCCGTACTTATTACCGGATGTATTATTGTGCACCACATATGGAGCTTGATATTCTGGGTAACTAAAGTCATTTTTCCAGCAACTGCTGGACCACCTTGCTGTGTGTCTATCATAATAATATTTCTTGCATGCCGACGTAACCAATAAAACGCCTTACGTGATTCTAAAAAACTCGCTAATGTACAAAATCTAATCCCTGTAAGTAAAAGCCTTGCTTGGGCGCAATATCCACCCCGAATCGGGTTAATGACAGGGGTGGCTTTGCTATAAGCCCCTCCCGCTATTATTGCCTTGCGCGCTGCTGCGCTGGAAGCGTGCGGCGTCTGTATGCGCAGCCCGGCCTCTGATTGCTGTGTTATGCGCCGCTCGTGAGGAGGAGCGCTGGGTGGGGGAGACCATGAGTGGTGGAAACAGAGGGTCGTCTAGCGCGCGTTTCATCTGGGCGATGACTTTGTCGATGATGACGGTGAGGATGGCGCGCGATTGGTTGGAGAGGTAGTAGGGATGGCGAGAACGGATGTGTTTTTCAATGGCGTACTTGTTGGGGATGAGGATTGGGTCAGGTGACAGCGTGCTGAATGCGTGCTCTGGTGAGGAGGTAGCACTTTGAGTGCAGATGGGATAGGTGTTGTTGGTTTTGGAGTCGAGGTTGCGGTATAATGTTGGAGGTGAAATTGAAGGGCAGTTAGGACTGCGTGCTGAGGGCTCGCTGTACGGAGGGGTAAGCAGCGGGTCGGCGGCTATCGGAAGGTCGAGGCTGGAGTGGCGCCAGATTGGTTGAGGCTCGCTATCAAACGAGTCTGGAATCATCTCCTCTCCGAAGTCCACAACATCGTAGACTGATTCCATGAGAGTCAACTGACTGATAGATGTATCCACCAAGTTGAAGTCCTGGTCAAACTCGGGCGGAGTCATCATAGACAGGTTGCACGTCGAAGGGTTTGCTCCAGCCATAAGTCCATGCCAGGATGCGGACGTAACATCTGCGTCTGTGTATGGTAGCAGAGGCATATCTATGGCGGAAAACATTGGATTGGAGTGGAACATTGACTCAATCGAGGCATTTTGGGAATCCCGCATGCCTGGCTGGAGCTCGTCGTTGGTTGCCTTGAGGGTCCGGCTACCCTGCTCGGATTTCCAATACTTTGCAGGATTTGCCAAGTCTCGAGGGGCTACTGGGCGCCTACCCATCCTTCGGGACGGGCTGTAGTTGCACTTGAGATTGAGCTTTTGACATCGAGAGCACACTGGTCGGCTCTGGCAGCACTTGATTTTGGAGCTAGCGCAGGCATCACAGGACATTCTGAGTTTCCGTGCTTTCACACGGTTGTGCCTGAGACGAGGAGTAGATTGTTGAGAGTTGTCGGAGTCCATTTTGGTGAAAGATTCTCTGATTGTTTAGAGCATATACAGTTGTCGTATTTGTGATTTGAGTTCATGAATGTCTTTTAAGAAGCGCGGGAAGAGAATGAGGGTCTAGAGCTATACGTCCGAATTATCAAGGAAGCCTTGATGTTTTGAATGGCCAAGCTTAATCCTCTTGATAGGATGTGGCTTTACGATCCGAGATTTCGGATTGAAATAGCATCAACACGTGAGGCTGAGAAGCCGAAGTTGTTCAGACGTGGCCGATTGTTTGGTTGACCACATCCGTTATTTCCAACCGTGAGGAAAGGCTCCGAAGGTGCCGGCTAGCGTCAGCCTGTGGACGTCCGATCATGGTTCAAGAGCCAAATCTTGGCTGGATTGTACCTGCAGTCTTTGCCGTCAAATTTGGCAGAGCAATTGTGGCGGAGCGATGTCTAGAGTAGCGCTAGGCCTGATAAGAATTCGGCAGCCCTCGAAGCTCTGAACAAGCTCTTCGGATGCCCCATAATTGGCATCACCTTGCTCCCATCTGGTACTCTAGTCGCAGATCCTTATAAGCGCCCCACTGGTGTCGAATTTTGATCTAAAATGTCACTGGAGCTGGGCCGTCAAGGTTGGAGGTCGTTGCCATTCGGCTAACCTTGTCTAGGGCAGAGCTCCCATAAATAACATTGTGCCCAGATTCGGCTAACCCTAAAGTTTTTTACTTGCAGAATAGAGCCTGATACGTTCTGGCGTGACGGTAGTCTGGTTCGGATAGATTTGAGATCATACGGTGGATACTCTGTGGATAAACAGTACAGTACTACTGTGATGGTACTGCGCTAGTCCGCATCACACTCCGTGGGGACAGTTGTGTCCACTAATTAGTACCTCTCTTCTTCCAGTAAAGGCAGTCGACGCACGCCCCAGCTTCCAAATGGCTTGCCTCCCAAGAACCTTAAAATAGAAGAGATTCCAGGTACCGGCCAAGGTTGAGCACCATGAAGCTTGTTCGGCGCATCTTAGGAATCTCGGAAGAACCCCCACCAGTTTGGTGATTCTTGGATAACGACGAAGCTTTTGCGCACGCTTGAGAATAGTGTTACAATTTCTCGGTATGGAATCAAACAAGGAGGAACCCCAGAACCCCAGATCAAGAAAGTGACGACAGACTGATCTTTACACGTGTCATGCTTTGCCCTAGCTATGGGGTGCAAGCGATGTTGGATGAATTCAATGCCCAATCCAGCGAGGAGCAGGAGTTATTGCAGAAGACTGTCCTGCGAGGAAAAAAAAGATACTCAATCCTACGGCAGCTACAGTAGTGAAACAGAAGTATGCTAGGGGTGCAACCCAGCCACGTCGCTGATAGACAGGAAAATCCAAGTCATAGGCAAAGCCACTTGGAGCTCTAGCCACAGGTTCCGCAGAAGGAAGGTTGACCGCATCTTGACTTTACAACCAATCACAGCCAATCACGGTAGATAACCAGTACTGCACGGGCACGGGACAGCACTATTGTCTGGGAGCTGTTCTGGCAATGAGATGAGGCCAGCGCCACAACAGTGCGTTCCATCAGCACTAGGCCGCTAGTTAGGACGCTTGGCAAACACCGCAGCAAACAATTCTATTGCCGCCGATATGGGAATTGGGAAAAACTCAAATACGGTACGACGTCTCAGGCGTAATTGGCAGCATCGCGCGATTCGGAACGCACAGGCAGCAGAGAGGATTCCATGTTGCGTAAATAGAAAAAAGCCCTACTACTACTGCATAGCTTCGGCGGGGGAGGGGGGGGTTTCGAGGGAAGAGAGGGAGCACATTTGCTGTATAGTAATAGTAATCGTAATACGGTGCAAATTTTTGCCAATTTACAGGAGGAATGGGACCATGGAAGGTTAAGTTGGTTAAGTTAATTAAGCTGATTCGGTGTGCCGCAATAATGCGTGTATGTAAATTGTCGGAATTGGATAGTGAGGGCGCGGAAAGATGCAATCCCCCAGGCATGGATCTTGTAGATCATCCTCCTAAAACGGGCGGGCTGGTGGCTCAGGTGCAGGCCAAGAAGGGCGCGACGTACTTTTCGTAAACAAAGTTCACGTACTCCACTCGTGCAGTTACTCGTACGGGTAGCAGTGCTGCTGGCTTGAATAATGGCTTGGGACTGTTTCTGCGACCCACTTGACTTCGCTGCTACTGCTGGTGCTGGTGCTGCGACTCTACTCAGACTTTGGGCTTGTCTGGAGTAGGTTGCATTAACCGTAAACCGTACAGCTTCTGTGCCTTTTAGCTGCTTGGGCTCTGAGTGGCTCGGTTAAGATCGGTAGGATCTACGTACGGCTATTTTAAGGTTGCGCTAGCGCGTTAAGCGACAGGATTCGCCAATCACACGTCGTTAGGCTTCTGACTTGGCCCTTCCGCACAGATTGCAGATTGCGGACGCGCCCTTGCGCCCAAGAGTGGGCTTGTTCCCACTGCGGCGGAGAAGACACAGTAGTAATTACGAAGTATTAGCACGAGTTAGCTCAAGTACTGGACTGTGTTGGATAGTGGTACTGGACTGCAGAGTGGCCTTTGACCGTGGCCATTATGCCCCATAAGGCACAGGGCTGCGAATTGATATCGCCAAAAATGTCACCTTTCGTTGGACGGATGCATGCGTGGGAGGATGCGGTATTTACCACAATAAACAACTCCGTACATCTGGGCAATTCCCACTTCGGCCTAGCTGGGGCAGACCAGATCTCGCCCATCTCAAATCCAAATCCTCAGCTGTGGTCGGAAGATTTGAGTGGAGGGACCCAGCAAATGCAGTGGGCCGGATGTAGATTCCATGGGGCAGGAGGGGAATGGACGAAGGAGCCAATTGCTCAGCAAGCATTCGGCTTTGGCATCTTCAGCCCTTGATCGCGCCGTCCCGCTTGCATGCCCAAAATAAGAAGTGTTTAAATTTGACCCTGACTGTGCTAATCCCGCCGACTACTCTAATCAACCTTCGGCAGCCACAGGGCCTGCTGGTCTCTCGCCTACACTGCCCAGAGAGCCAGAGGACGCTGGTAGAATACGGAGGCAGACCAAGCAAATCTACGCCCTAGCCCCGATCGGGGGGTTGACAGGGCACGAAGGTACCACCGCAGTCACTCTGGGCTGTGTCTCCCACCCCGGCGGTACATCATCGGTACTCGTGGGACCTAGGCGACCGAATCCACTGTGACGTGTGGCTATGGCAGGCGGAGCGATGGAAGCTCGTCGCGGCCAACCGACGGCG
Source organism: Xylogone sp. PMI_703 (assembly GCA_021399445.1). Lineage (NCBI taxonomy): Eukaryota > Fungi > Ascomycota > Leotiomycetes > Xylogone > Xylogone sp. PMI_703. The sequence goes on from JAJTUQ010000003.1 coordinate 5,292,459, forward strand.
CAGTGTTGACTGCAAGTGCTGTCGCACAGTAAGCTCCAAGCTCTGAGAAGCTACGTGGATCGCCGACTGCTCCAAACAAGCTCCGCTGAGCTTTCTCTCTAGTCCAACCTGGCCCATCCGGGGTGAGCAGATGTTCAATTGCTATAAGAGAGCTGCTTACACCTACTTTTTGGATGGAGCCCTGCAAAGAACCAACGCTGGCATAAGACGCTCGTTATCTTATCGCACCAACAGAACTTCCAGTGGTTTAATATCTACGGGCCAGGCCATCGGTCCCAGCACCACTCCTTCTCCTCGACTCCTCGCCTCCTTCTCTCTTCGCTTTCAGCTCTCAAGATGTGGGCTACTCCGGTCGTTGAACAAGAGAATATCTTGCCGCAGGTCAAAAGATTTGCCTGTGATCGATGCCACGACCAGAAACTTCGCTGTACCCGGCCTCAGGAGGGGGAATCGTGTGTACGCTGCCAGAGAGCTGGTGTCAGCTGCAATGTCAGTGCAACGCAGCCGACGGGTCGCCCTAGGAAGTCGACCGGCCCTCTGCCAGAAAAGAAGAGCAGTCCTTCGAATTCGAACGCGCGAGAGGCTATAGTAGATGCCTCATCCTCCGAGCGTGACAACAAAGCATTATCATCAGTATCAGAGCGCAGTGCAGAATCGGCGCGAGAGAGTTCCGCGCCAACTCCTGATACCAACAGTCTTCACAGCAGCGGCCGAGAAAGCTGGGAGACATTCGCTTCGGGCTCCTCGGTGTGCATCTCACCAGCGCCCATCACCTCCCAAGCATATGTCCAGCCATTGTCCGCAGAGGACTATGCCGACTTGCTGGCTTGCTCCCCGGAGCAAGCATACTATAACAACAGTATGGATCTCTCCGACATGCCTGAATGTAGGCCGCTCCCACTCGATTTCGTCATTAGTCTGGATAGTCGAACTGACTTGGACACTGTAGCTTCGTATCTTCCCACCCCGGGGCCCAAATCCAAAAAACGGAAAACCAGCACCACGGGCAGCATTGGCCTCTATGACAATCCCATGTCCATGTCTCCTCCTATGCTCGACCATGAAACTTCTGCACGCATCACTTCTTTCCTCGAATTCGATATGCCTGCCATTAATCCCGTGATCACCGCATCCACAGAACATGGAGTCGCACCAGATCTGGTGTCGATGATGAACGCTCAAACCCCGCAAAATGAATCTACCCACTCCGAGACTCTTTCCAAGTTGCAGACGGAAATAGATGCCTGCTCGGAAAGAATCATGTTCCAGGCACGAAAGATGAGCACCGCATTGAACTCGTACGCCACGAAAAGCCAGAAGCTGTCAGAGGCATTGGGCGTGCTCCTGTCTCGAGCCGAGAGATTCATTGAGCTCATCACCTGTATCTGCCGTACTTTCAACTCCATCACCCCTAGCCGTCCTTCATCTCCTGCACCCAGGTATCAGCAGCAGCCGCCCAACGCAATGGAGACCCCACCAAACTTTTCCAATGGCCAGATGTTCTTGAATGTGCCCTCGGATAACAACCGAGCTCTGAGCACCGGTACCTTCTACTCGATGCTAGAGTGCCACGTTCGACTATTGTCAGCATACGATACCACACTCGACACGATGGCATCGCGTCTCTTGGAACTGGAGAGCTTCGACACCGCCTCCACGCTCACCAGTGCTCTCTCCATTGGCTCCTTCGTCGTCCCATTTGGAGCCATCATCGAAACAATCCTACACCTACAAGTTATTTCCCACCAGCTTAGCCGGCTGGAGTCAGCTCGACGCGCTATTTTCCTAAAACTACGACCCCAACACCAAGTTAAGACCTCGAAAACAATACCACAACGTCTGGGACTGTGCCATCGCGGCCGCTCGCCATCCGTCAGCATGGTGGATTTCAAGCTAGAAGAGATCCAAGAGCGCGAGAGGGCGCTAAAAACGAAGCTCCTGCGGATTGAGAATCTCGCAGAGAGCCTGAAGCAAGTGCAGAGTAATCGCGACGGATACCCCGAGGATTTTGATTTACTGGAGAACTGGAGACTGGAGTAAAAAGTAATCACAAATTATTGTACATGAATTAATGATTGGATATTCCCCCTTGTGGAAGGTTTTATTTACTATTACTAGGCTATGGATGCATTGGATGGTGCTAGGATTGGGAGTTGGCGGCATGCATTTTGGTGGCTATTAGGCTGGCCCCAACTGCTCTTTTTGCATATAGATGCTTCGGATAGCCTTAAGAGTTCGGCATCAAATGAACAAAATGAACGTATAACATGCTTCCTCAATTGATTTGTGAGCTTTTGGCAGAACCATCTTTTACATGAGATTTTAATTCGTCCAATTGGGCCCCGGAGAAGGCTACATTTGGCAGACCTATGACCAGTTACGCAGGACTGCATACTTCTCACTCACTAGAGCCGGAAAGAACCTCTCAACTATACTAACCAGTGCGTATGCATCAAAAGCACCCAAAATCCCAGCGCACCCTACCCTATTGTGACAAATCAATAACAACCCACCACCTAATTGCGACTCGCATCAAGTGTTCGCGCTTTGCAAGCAAAAACCTGAAACAACCGTCGGCAGCATGTAGATCCCCAGATAGGAAAGTTTGGAAGCTTTACCGACTATTACGCTGGTACGTACCCACCGGAATGTTGTAAACCAAGTACGGTAGACTCTCAGGAACGCTATGACCACATTATTATTGTAGACGGGGTAGATTTTATGGCTAGTCTTGGGAGAGAGAAAGGAATGTATGCTCATCCCTACTCAGCTTACGTTACGGCATTGGGGGGCACGCTAAACTTAAATAGCTGGGGTTCTAACTCGACATAGTAAGAAAAGGATTGGCTCCACAGTACTCCGTACGGTATTGTACTGTAATATGCCCCCGCTCACGATTTAAAATCAGGGCTCCGCCGGCGGATTACTTTCGTAATTCTTGGGGGCCGGTGGTTAGTTTTATTTCACGGATGTAAGATTACATTTATAGTTCTGTGCCACATCATCCAGAACTTACCGGTATTCCCGCTCTTTTTCTAGTTTCTAGTATAGGTTATCTGGTGGTGACGTCGAATACGACGGTGTTTATAGCCTATGGTGACTGCAACGTCTCTCACTTTTGACGATTGGTGTTTCCGTTACCCCAGAATCTCTTCTCATGCCGCCCAATTGGCTGGCAATGCGATTCTTGAATTATCACTGAGGAAGAAAACACGAACGCACAGATGTCAGGGTGTGATCGTCTCCTCAGGCTTTACGAGTACGACGTATCTACCCTGGGATATTATGTCACCCAAGGCTAGTCTTATCAAGGAAGCTGGGAGCGAATGTGGATTGTTTAGTCTTTGCTAGAATAGTAATCCTATGAATCCATCTCCCGGGTCATGCCTGGTGTGCTTTGCCATGGTAATATGCTGTTATGGAGTACTCAGAGAGTCTCATGGCACCCGGGTTTGAGGCTATCCTGTAGGGGAAATGTGAATATAGTGCGTATTGTGAACACTAAAATGATTCGGCAGACATGCCATGGAGCCGTTAATACAAAGGTTTAGCTCAAGACCTGATGGTTGTGAGGTAAGACCTATCTATGGCAACTGTACCATTGTACTAGCCACGTATTTGTCCTGTGTATAGCAATTAAGTACGGGTACAGTATCGAACCTGGGTAACTATAATTATGTTACTTTTGATATATTTGAATAGGACGGCATAGTCTAACCGCGATACAGCCTGTGTATAACATCTCCCTGCTCCATCACTCCAGATACGGCAAGAGCTCTTTGCAGTTAGTTTTGCAGAAAACGTATGCCTATGCCGAAAAAAGGCGGGAGACGTGCCGAACCCTCCCAGAAGGAGGTCCCGATATGAAGATCCGAACAATATGGTCGGCCCGTACTCTATTGACTGGATCGGGAAATCAAACCTTCATTCACATTGCAATAATAGAGTAAAGTAGTAATGGAGTGAATTTTGCGACGTGAGCCATGGAATAATTTTTAGTCGCCAATTCAAAACGCCGGTATTTTCGTGGCTTTGCTCACATAAGATTTGCGTGCACTTTACTTAAATGAAGTGTTGAATGTTAGTGTTTATAACAGTGGCTTTTGTGGCTTTTTCACCAAGTGCTGTATTCGGATAATAGTAGGCTGAATGATTAATTTCCGATTTTGAGTTCTAAAGGTCTATAATTGTCTTATTATTCATTCGGTGCCGAGGAATGACAAATTCACCGCACTGCATTGTTTTCGGTACACTATGACCTCTGAATAGATGCTGTTTCATGGCTAAAATAGGTTATCTAGCCAACTTAGACGCTGTTCTAAAAATTCGATTTGTTTGATTCGTGTGATTAAGTGTGATACTTCAATGTCTTTTTATACTTTCCAGCGAGATTTGTATAAGCTCATCAATATCTACATCAAGTTTAATCTAAATCACAAAAGTTATTCAAGGTAAGTGTCGAAAAGCTTGTAAATGGTAAAGGGTTTTACCTCACTTGTAACTTGTAAGGAATCATGTACAACCAGTCCACCTCAGAAAGCATTTCTAGCATATGCGTGCCTTAAGGGCTATTCTACAGTGAGCCTACTCCGGCTTTTGGGGTGACCACTGGGGTTGTGAGAAACTGTACCTCAGGGCTAGCGCTGTGAGCGGAGATATGTGGTCTGGTAGGCCTCCGGGACCTTACGGAGCTTTCGGAGCCTACAGGCCAGGAACCGGAGAGTACGGTATTACACAAATTCAACAATAGCCAACGGCCGAAGGGCATTGGCGTACAGTGGAGTGATAGCTGTACAGGTCAGAGAGTATTCAACCCCTAGCCAATAGTCATTGCTACACTCTGACTATTGGCGTAGGTAGCAATGACTATTGGCGTAGAGAGCTATAATCAAAATTCAGAGCAATAAGGTGCTCCTAGCCAGAGGTCGGTAGCTTCCAGTAGATACGGTATTTAAATCCAACAAGCCAATAGCCAGAGAGGAGCGAGGACTGTTGGCGTACAGAGCTATAGAGCCAACAGTTAATTTCGAAGGATTATAAACTCGTCAGTACTTGTGGTGCTTATAGATGCTGGTCAGAATAAACGAATCTACTGTATATGTGTCTGGTTCCATAATTAGGAGCTCTCGATGGAAACTTTCAATATTTATTTTTCGTTAATGTGAATGAATCGGCGTGCCGGCAGCCACTGATGGACCTTGGTGGAAGGATAAAAGTCGGGTTAGACAAACGGTCGACTCAGATGCACCGCCGGGATATGACTCAATTGGTTAAATATTTATCACAAGGTAAAATAAGGAAGGCAGGGGGTGGATTTGGAAAAAATGGGGGAAAGGAGAATACAGCTACGAAGGTTTCTTTATTAGTTGTATTGTATATTCATGCAAAATTTTTGGTCGTGTGCATTTTATCATACTCCCGTTCTCTATGCATGGCATTAATTTAAGACATCAATTAGAGTACGGTATAGCCCAATCATATCATAGCAACCAAATAAAAGCTTGGCAATCTAAGCATGCGGCATTTTTACGAAGAGCATATCCAAAGCCGCGATGCATACCTCTTCTGGACGATCCCAGTATGACGATCAGCGCCCATGATACCGCAGCGACGCGGCCAAAAACCGATACAGTTTGCCTTTCTGCAGATACTAGGATAGATATGGAACGATTACGTACTCCAGCTGCTGGCACTTGGCCGCATCAAAATCAGGAAGATCGATTGGGAGGATTCAGAGAGGTTTACAAAGGGGGGCGGAAGGACAAGGGTCAAAAACAATGGTATATTATGCAGCAATGCAGCACTACATGTCGGTGCTTGAGATAGCCGAGTGCCGACAATGTTGCAATGACGACAAAAGAGGAATGTCAAATAGGAAAAGTGAAAAGAAAGAAGAGCAGGAAAGGTAGGAGATGAGATGTTATAGTCACAGCGTTCAAGTAGTGCGGAGGATTGCGAGTCTTTTGGCTTGAGCTCTGATGTGACGTTTTATGCAGTCGCAAGTTTATTACTTCTACTTTAATGGTTTCTGTAAAAATGTGAGCAGGGGTAGGCTATGAGTTCAAGTGTATCAGACGGATTGTGCTCTTGAGTTAATAAGTTGGACATGCAAATAGTACCTGTAAGTATTCCCAGTCAAGATGACTTGTAAGAAGTTTGATAGACCACACGGAATTAGTTAGCTATGGCTTAACTAAAGCTCTACAGACTTTGAATCATAACTCTTTATACGATTACCTAGGATGGAAAGATTATATCAAGTGTACCTGAACATTCAATGAACGACAAAGACATCATATAACTAGCTGTGAACTCTATGACAGTGCAGATAGTCGAAACTATACAGGCCTCATCTGGAGGATGAACCATGTTCTGTACACCCCTGGATGAGATGCCGGGTGCAAGAGTAAATGAAATCCAGAATCCAGGCAAATGCATATTTGGGATATTCCAAAAAGGAGTATCAAGAGATTAATGGATGAATGAGGGAAGTTGCAAAGCAGGAAGGTGATCATCACTCGGGATTGAGAAATCAGAAGATCTAAGATATGAATTATTTTTGGATATATAGCTTGAAGTCAGCTTCGAACGTTTTCCACTTTACCGCCCCCTTAGACACAAGAAAAACTGCAATACGGATAGTAGGTATACACACAAAAAGAAAATTGCGCCGGGCGTATCTTATATAGCGATGACAAGAAAGTATCTAAACGAAGACCCAGTTTACCACGAGAAAGCCTCTTCCATGTAGTCGATGTTACCTTGGTGCTGTCGACTGCGGACGGCAAGGCGTACCTCGTCGCTAAGCGCGCCTGGCCCACACACGGAAACACCAAGTGTGCCGATTTGGTTCTCCATCTCGCTGCCAAGGAGGGAATTAATATCGGGGCGGCCAGGGAAGATCTGGACGATTTCACTGGGGCTCGGGGTGGCCTCAGTTGATTGTGAGCTTGAAACGAAAATCTTGATACGCAGCACTTCGTGGCTCATTTCCATGGCCGCGATTTCAGCGAGCCAGGGCCGAATCCACGCGATATGCTCAACTTCCTTTGTGATCCAGACCAGTACCGCCTTGCGAGTCGCCGAGGTGCCATTTTTACATTTCTCGAGAATGTCGCGCACATGTGGTAGGGGGTCAGTGATGCCCACACCTCCCCCGAACAGCACGACAGTGCCATAAGAGCGCATGTCATGCAGCCCACCGTATGGACCCTCGAGGAAACCACGAACCGTCATTCGGCCTTCCTTGCTTTCTGCCGCCTTTTTGCACAACTTGCCAGTGAAACCCTTTTGCCCGCGAACAAGGAATGACATGGTCGTCTTCTTGGTGACGTCGAGTTCATCTGCCTTCTCAATGTCTAATTGCGCGCCATGAGCATCGCTCCAAGCGACTGTGAATGGGTGTGACTGCCAGTAGCTGAGAGAAGGCATATAAACGTAAGCGTGTTGACCGGGCTTGAACATCCAAGGTCGAGCCAAAGTTACTGTGACACGGACACAGTTGCCAGGTAATGACTCGACAAGCATTTCTGTGCCACCAGCCCCGAAGTTACGATAGATCACCCGGGCAGCACGAGCAATGTGGTCTAAGATCCACATGGCTATGGAAGGGTATAAGAAGTCGGTCTGCCAGTACCTTTGCAGTTTCACGTGATAGAACAATGTGACTAAAGCGCCAATGCTAAGCAAGATGTGAAGGATCTTGAAAGTTTCGTAGGAGACATGTCGGAAGATGCTTAATGACTGAACAAAAATAGTCAAGAAGAAGACGGCAGCCTGGAAGTACATTAGCATATTGTCCATGATACCGAAGGTAGAGACAGTGATACTTACGAAAAAGCCCCAGGCAACAAATATAGCTTCAAACGCGGCGACTAGAGTCAGGTGCTCACCGACTAATTCTCCGACCGGGACAAAAAATAGTATCATGTGAGCAAGAGCTTCCATGGCGACAATCCGTCCGAACCATCTGTGAAATAGATTGAAAGTATCAAAGGACATTCCAAGTATCGGGATCAGTGGGTTGTTCCGGCCTGCTGTGAGAATGAGAGGGATTATGTTAAAGGTGGCCATCGTACCCGTCCTGTTCCTAAGGAGGGCGCATACGATACTTGCATCCACAGACCAGTCGATATAGAGTACGCATAGGAGAGCGCTCACACCTATGTAGGCAGCCACAAAGGCAAATTGTAGTCTTGTCGGGAGGGTGCCAGCGTTCAGGGAGGTGCCAACTCTGAACTCGCGGTTGACCCGTTTGTTGAAGATAGGTGCGTATAGGACATGCTTTTTGAAGAATGAATCCGTACCTGAAGTTGCTGCAAAGTACCGCTGAGTCTTGCCCTCCAAGGATGAGACGGTTCGGATGTATTTATTTCGTTGATTAAAAATCCGCCGGACTAGCATGATTGCGAGAAGTGCTAGAATGCTGACAGCGAAATAGGCCATGAGCTTGCGGTTCAGAGCATTCGCCTCATTGTAGACGATGAGAAGTGCTGGTCCATCTGGAGTATTGAGGCCAGATCCGATTCCCTCCCTGACTACTATAACGCCTCCTGTTTGACCTCCTGCGGCTCTCGCGGTACCAGCATGAGATGCCATGCTTTAGGCTTCGCACGGTGAATGAATGCTGTGATATATCGTAAACTCAGACGGTGATCTTTATATCAAGAGAATAAAATATGTCCTTTCAGATCCTGATCATGAGCTCCTTGTTACTTATAAAGAATGAGTTTGAGTGAACGGAAGTCTACAAGCTTCCTCGAGTCCAGCGAGGGAGGGTAGATCCACCGGTTAGTATAGCCCAAGGGACTGATTGAGAATTGGCACACAGCAAGGACAGCAACGAAGGCGGTTTTCATTGAGATCTTATCAACTTGCAAACAACCAAGTGGGAAACAGTGGAACGCGTGGCCAGCAACTCTGCTTTGCTCTAGGCCGTTCCATCACAGACCAAAAGTATGAGACAGCTAACGCGCGTTTGCCCGGCCCCCAATGTCACAACGTTGATTGATCTGCAATCTTGAGCTCTCGGCCAGCTGTACTCCCCAGAATCGCCATGAAAGCCTGCACTGAAACGGGCTTTGCCCAGTTCGTCTAGTTTCGAACATGAGGAAGTAGAATGGATGGGGCTCGAGGTCCCTCGGTGCCAGTTCGGAGGCGTCGTAGACTATGAGCAAATCAAGTAACCTGAATATGGGAGTTGCAGAATAGCAAAGAAACATGTTGCCGGGAAAGGGCGGGAAATGTCGGTCACTCAGCGCCTGTTCAGGAAGTTGAGACTCGCGCTACTGATTATGCAGTTGTATAATCGCCGTGCAATATATTAAGTTGACAATTGCATATGAATATTGATAAAGCGCCGGGGTCAAGGGTCGTATACTGGGAGAAATCGCGTCAGCAGCTAATCTAAGCCATGATCTATCATATTATCTCCGTATATTGCTAGTAATATCTACCACCTATCGTTGATCCAGTTGATGGTACCTCTATGACCTTCTTCCTCCTGATCCCCTCACCTTCCGGAAGAGGAACAACATTATTTCGACACGTGTCATATGTCGAAGCGCGGATACATATTCTAGAGGCATCAGAATATTGATTTGTAACTTTACTATCGTATTTTCTCAGTCAAATGGCCCTCGAGCTAGATAGCGAATGTAACGCGATACAGTGCGTATTGTCAACACTAGGAGGTTGATCACTCGGTAAATATACCGCAGAGCGTAATACAGGGGCCTTAGCTCGAGGGCAATTTGATTGAGAATATACGGTACCCCTATGAAGCTCGGTGTTTACCCTGCTGTTAGGCTCCTGAGAAGAATCTTCTTTGAAACAGTTACAGCCATCATGGTGTACGTAGACACTGTCAACAAAAAGGAGTTGAGGACGTAGTTTCTTATTTTAGTAATCCCTAGCTTTCTACAACGAGGGTTTCAATGCGATGATCTGAGGACGAAATGAAACTTTTATTGAGGCAACGTAACTCATTTCTGTGCTGTCCGAGCTCTCATGCCTTGGGTTGTCGTCGGAAGGTCCATGTATTTTATGCAGATGAGCATAATTTATGCGAAGTTACCCTCAAGATAAGGTTATTACCTCGGATCTTAGTGGTTCGGCTGTGTTACCCCGATCGCACTAGGATTACACGTAGCCTAGCAAGTTTTATGAATTATAACGCATTCGTCCTCCAATCAGAAGGGCTATTCCGTATCCCCATGCATGAAAGTGAAAAATGCTGTGACGAAAAGCAAGGGATAGATTACGTTGGTACATTCATAATTAATCGGTATGAGTAAATTCCGGATATTTACAGTAGTCATATTAATGTATTATGGATCTATAATTAAGCCAATCAAAACTAAGGGACCGTCCCTAGCACAGCGCTGTAAATTAATCATGATGAATGTTTTATCAATGTAGTTGCCCAATACAATCATATCATTACTGCTAGACAATATCCGCCGCGAGTTACCTTAATCTTCCATATTTTGCCGGCGACGAAAGAGCCCTTCCGTGCTTCCACATAGCCGCAGAACATCTCGGCATCCGCAACGTGAAAGCCATTCCTATATCTTACAGCAATAGCAACCGTTCAGCGTGGCCTGGCTTGTGGCTTGCATCGTGGCGCTTTTAACACCCGGAATGGTCACGAGATTTAGGGTCTGTGGCGTCGACTTCCCCGCATTACATAGTGTCTTGATTGCCGTGTTGACTTTTAAGAAGTATACAGACCGGAAGGATACTTGGCAGACGCTTTCACGCTGGGCGTCGCACACAGTAATTCTACTGTCGCTAGACTCTTCACAGGGCCTTCACGGGTTCTAGATTCGAGACTTGCCCTCCTGATGAAAATTTATGAGTGGTCGATCAGATTCTACAGCCCAGACAAAGCCACGTATAGGGCTACCACCCTTAACTCGGGACCGAGATTGTCTGGATCACCCTCGATGTAACAGTCATCTCGGGACCGACTTTTGAAATAGAACCCTGGGGGGGATCATAGTTCAGACTTTGGTAACCCAAGGAGTGGTAAAACGTTACAACGCAGTGGAATTGGATATGCATAATCGGCATTAAGTGTTTTATTCACGTGTTTTTCATTAGGGAAGAAACATATTACAAAGTAGAGGACAGCAGAGGCCTACGGACGATATCCTGCCCCCATCAACCCTTTAAAACAATTCACTTGTCAGTATATTCAAGGAGCATGCTATTCAATTCTGTTTTACAGTCAAACCACTGAGCCGGACTTCTCATTCACTCTACTTTTTCACTGTTACATCTTCAAGGATCACAATGTCTTGTTTATGTGAATATAGAAGATGTGGGTTGTTGTCTCCCGTATTCAATATCCCAATAACTCTCCTTTTTGCCTATAAATAGTTCTACCACACCCCTCTTCCATCAATCCTTTCTATTTTACTTTTTTCTTTTCCTCCATACCTAATCAACATACAGTCTTCTCGGAATTCCGAAGCTGGAATCCTGACCATGAATTTATTTGACGATATCAGCCATGATCAACCTGCAGTTGTTATTATTTTCTACGGGATATTTTCAGCACCTACCATTGGAAGCACAATGGAGATGTGCGTGTCACGTCATTTAGTTCAACATAGCGCACCGGGTAAATAGTGATTTGCTCTTGGCACATAGGAACGCGTCTGAGCAAGTTAGGGAATCATCGACGTGTTCTGGTAATATTCACTTTTCTTTTCCCTCAGATATCTTCTTCGATCATATCATCTTTTACAGAATCATAGCCATATCTTACTGACATCTTTTTTTCCACAGTCACATATCTTCACTTCCATCTGTCGTCCTGGCAAATCTATCAGAATCAGTTTCGGGCCCGGGAATGATTGAAGAGGACAACACCATGGCATCGCGGACCAGAGATGCCCCATTGTGCCCCCAGAACCCCCTGCCTCTGTGGGACGAGAGCCTGGCCAATTACTCGTTGATCCACTTTCTCAGCGGCCTCACCATGCCATCGGCAGCTCATGAGTGGCTGCCGCACCGCCAGGCATTCAAGCCGCAGTTTGGGGCCCGCGCATACACCGCGGAGCTAGATGGGTACCTAAGAGACACGGAGCTGGGAGTGACCCGGATCGCAGTGGAAGTCAAGTCCCACCTGCGAACCATTGACCGCCGGGCAGTGCGGTCACAGGAGACGAGCCAACTGGTGGGTTGGATTAAGCGGGACGCTCCCAGAGTTGGGAACCGCCAGCATCGGTAAGCTGGAGTTAATGCAGTTCTCTCATGGTCAAGTGGTCACTACTGACGATAGTCCAGTTTCACCTCATCTCCCAAGATGGAGACGAGCTCTGGGCGACCTGCACACTTTTCGACCGGAACGACCTTGCCTTGCCCTCACCTTCGCCATCGGGGCTGAAGACAGCCGTGCGGATAGGGCAGCTAGGAGTTAGATAAAATGGCTGTTACTGTAACCTACTATGAGCTCTGCGATGAGGACTTCCAAAAGAGTCATGGACCCGAAATTCAAAAATGGCAACGAGAATCCCACCTATAAATGTGCGAATAATAAATGGTTACCTGCGACGAAGCATATGTGATGTGAGTAATATCATCCCGGATATGGATATGTTGGTTCTTCTATACTAACTAGATCAAAATTTTGAAGGAATGGAATGCACAGAAGGAACCGGTAAAGCGGATCCGAATCCTAAACCTCACGTGACGATCCGCCTAACCAATCAGAGCCTGAGAAAAAAAGAGGCCTGGTACACCTTACACTGGAGACAGAGGGGTCTGTTATTTTCACGAGGGGGAGACTAAAGAGAACAAGGCGAAAAAGAGACTCTCAGGAAGAAGGCGAAGAAGGAGAGGAGAGCAGCTAGAAAGAGAGACGCGGAAGGAGGTGCTGTGGTAGCAGCCTCTAAAACTGTAAGTCACAATGTTTTAATTATTCTTGGATTTCATTTCAGCATTCTCTAGTCTAGATGCTTAGCTTGCGGTAACTCGACTGAAATGAAATGAAACAGGAATCTAAGGCAGACAACCGTGGGACGTTGCTAATGCGTCGAATCGGATACTGCTTACATCAACAATCCATGGTTATTTTCATAAAAGGATGTTTGCCATTGTACCTAAAGTTCACCAAGCTGTTATAGGAAACGTTGACCCTAGATCACAATATGTCACAAGCCTTATATCAAAAACAGGTGCAGAGCTATGGTCCGATTCCGCAACATCACGGTTCAGTATATGGGTAGAAGGTCTCAGCCTTACTTGTTTGCAAGATTTGCTTGGACAATTCTACAATATGTCAAATCCATGCATCGTATAGGGAGCTCCAAGGGATGTCACTCTGGTTTAAGTGCTAGAAGCAAGCTGTAACATATAGAAGAGAGTATTTGACTGGACCCAACCCCTTGATTTCTACAATGGGGGCGGACCTCAAGCAGCCACACTAGGGAAAAGAATGTGTCGGGTTAGTCGTACGCCAAGCTGGACTAGGAACCAGACAATCTGAGCCAGAGCTATGAGCTCCACGAAGAAGTCACCCTTGTTGCGGTCACTCAAGTTATCGTCTGAGATCCGCGGGAGCTTATCAATGATGCCGAACTTGCGTGCGAGGAGGAGCTGGTTCGCATCCAAAATCCAGATATCTCCTCGAAGGGCGCACGTATTGCGGAACCGGTCAGGATATGTGGGGGGAGATCTTTCTTTCTCCCAAGGATCGGGGAAATGGCTCATGTCGACTATCTCCAACGTTCTGGAAACGAGCGCGCGGTTGGTGTTATCCAATCTCCGGTCCACCATACCAATATGGCGTGACATAAGTTCGACCAATCTTTGTGAACGTGTTGCGGAGAGTCAACCGTTCCTTTTTTGCCGACTCAACTGGATTTGAATTGAAGCAGGCATGGCGTGCATCTGAGCCTCATCAGATGGGGCTTTGATGGCTGCTTGTGACTCTAGAATCGACAACTCGTGAATATGGCTAGGGATCGGGTTCGATTGGTGACCTTGTACGAGACTAACGAACAACCGGGAACCCTGAGCCGGAGTGAAAGCTGTCACTGGCGCTGAGTTTGAACGCTTCACCTGTGGCTTGTGCGTTATCTCGGTTGACATTCTGGTCTGTTTGGTTGAGCAGCCTTGTCCACTGAAAGGTAGATTTGGTCCTTCTTGAGTGATGATGCCAAACTTTGCCTGATTCTTGCCGTTGAGTGCTGTGTTTGAATGCTCCGTTGTCTGAGCCTCGGAAATAGTTGAACTAATGAATCTAATGGCAAAGCCACCCATATTTGCGAAGTAGGTATGAGTGCGGCTCCATGGGACACTATCTATCTCTTGGAAAGTCGCGAAACTAGCTTCTAATGACAAAACTGAGCGATAGTCACAATAGGCTTTCCCAAGAGCCCACTCTGGTGCAACCACGTTCATAAGCATCCATTTTATTTTCGACGCTAGTCGAATGGCCGCACGAGCATATTTCTGCACTGTTCCTTGCGGAGTTGACTGTGGTGGGACGTTTAAATGGAGAATAGACCAGGTGCAGATCAGAAGAACACTTAGGCAACCCCAGACGATGTCCATGGTGCCTCGAACATCAGGTGCCGTGACGAAGGCCACCCCGCCAGGGGGCAGTGTGCAGTCGCTGTTGAACAATTTCATGATAGCTTTTGGTGTCTGAACATGGGTTGAAGACAGATTAATGATTGGACCCAAACTGCTGATTCAATAGATAATAAATTTCGCGAAGTTTTGTCAGGAAAACTGGCTTGAGTTATTATTCCGTCGTGGCCGGGGGGCTGAATACCCCATGGCCACAAAGCACATCGTTGTCCAATTGAAGTCTGTCTTTGCTATGTGCTGGCACGACTCGTGATAGGGGCCAATGAGCTCGCAAATACTCTGAAACAAAACGAAGTGAGAAGAAGGGGAAACTTCCAGCACATAAGACACCAACCATATTTTCGAGAAGAGTCATGGTTGACTGCCAAAACCCCTAACAAATTTACACCAAGACGTGCAAAAGAAGGGATGATTGGTTACCCTGAAGCGATTCAGGCAAAATTGGCTACTGCGGTGTTTAGATAAATGAGGTCAGACTTATATCCACTTGCATTTAACTTAGATCCATCCAGCACTACACCACCCCATGCCCTTATAAAATTTTGTACCATACAGAGACACGGAGTAGTGAAATTTATCCAACTATTGTAACCTACTAATACCCATTCTAATCAAATCATAACTTTAATACAATCTTACGTTTCCTGTGATCCTCCTTCTAAAATCTTAAGGCTAATTACCCCTAATGCATAGGTTGTCAAGGAAGAGTCGTCAGGTGCTTTGCAATTGATCACTACACTAGCGGAAGCTCTATTATTTGGATCATAATTATCGTTCAGCCAGTCAAACTCGATGTTTTCCATGATAGTATTCCTTCTAAAACGATAAATTTTGACGCAAGAGGCAATATCATTACTACATCGCCATCTTATTCATAGCTGGTTAGGACGCGTAGCCATCCACGATGTTTTCAATATATACAGATTGGTGAAGGTGTGTAGATCCTTAAGTTTGGGCTGCTACCTGTGCCTCAATTCTGCTGAAGTTTGAGGTACTCAGCAGGGTAGGAGTGCCCAACCCCACTGAGTTCGTAATAGCAGCAACATCTCACTGAATATTCGTGTACATTTTGCTTCATCTGGAATCTGTTGTAGGATCTCGCTAATCACTGGCTGCGGAGTGCCTCGCCAATGAGCGCAACAGTGGGTGCCAAGTATGGCCGTACTATATTACATTGTACCTGATTGTGCCACACTTTGTCTACGGCCCGTAATTTTTCGCACGCTTCTCCGAGATACGCGATAGGTCCATTGACATTTCTTGGGCCTGTTTGTGCTAAGTCGTAAAACAAGTCCTTTCTCGAGCTTTTAAATATCGCCATCGACTTGTGTATGCCAATGGTTTGCCATTGGCCTTGAGACTGCGCTACGAATCTCATTACTACATCTGCCCAAAGCACCTCCTTATCTAACCGCGTATCACAATTACGTGAATTATCTGTGTTATTCAACCGCTCTTTTCTAATTTGCCTACCTGTCAGAACATGCCAGAGAACCTAAGCAGCTAGGCAATCGGGGATTTCCTTATGTTCTAGCATTGCCACACCCCCGACACACCACACTTTACTTTATTTTTCGAGAAACACTCCAAGGCCATACATTATCTAAGGCCGTTAGTACTAGGAATCACTTGGCAATTGAATCCAAGTTATCGGACTTCAGCCCTAGAAGTGCGGAATTGGTGATTGGTTCGCGTGTCCATGATCATGTCAAGAGAGACAAAAACCACCCAGTGAGTCCAATTCTGGAGTTAGCAAAACCTCATAAATCAACAAACCACTCGTAGCCTCAAATTGCCACAGAGAATCCACTATTTTATTGCTACTACTCTTACTATCATTCTAGGGAATATATCAGTTTTTTAATACTCGGCTTAACAGCGTGACCAATCGTTTTTTCACTGTGGTGCCACTGGGTGCCACTACGGAGGTGGCGCCACCACAAGCGACGCCTTCCCGCATGGAGGATCTTCAGCCGCGGATCTATAGCACGAAAATAGGATTCCACGAAATCCCAAGCCAGGGCCGAGTGATGTGGTAGCAGATAGCCCCGAGATTCGTGTGCCGTGATAATGGCAATAATCTAGAGTACAACTTGAAGACTAAGTGGCCGAAACAGCCCCTGTTCTAACTCTCCGTACACAGCTTAGTAAATTCAATGAAGTATATAATATTTCTTCTCAGCGGCCCCGTCCACGCTGCCAATATTCTAGTACAACATTGTTCATTGAATACGAAGTGACTTAGACGATAGATTGATATCCGACAGCCGTTAAGCAGCTCGAAAATGCCTTCCATTGCTACTATTATCCTAACTTCTCTCCTTTTCGTGGATGTCCTCTCTGCTAGTGCTCTTGAAAAGGTCAGCCTCAATACCCCTGTGAAAACTTTATGCAAAAGGCTCGGAATGATAATTTTTTGAATCACTAACATTTGCCAGAAATCACTCAATGATGACATGAACAACTGCCCCGGAGTGTGGCACATGGCCGCCAGCACCACCGGCTGCTGTGTTGGAGGAGTGGCACCGACTCCATATCTATCCGTCTGCGAGGGTTGGCCTATCTGTCGCGGACCTGTTACCACCACTTATACTGCTCCGCCTTTGTCATGCGCTACCTTCGTTACTGAGGCATCTGATTATCCAGAAGTCATCTCTAAGGTGAAGGAGAGTCTTTCAGCAAGTGGGACCAATATTCGGACAACACTCCCAAACATATTTGGCGATGCTGCCCGTACTCCTGCTCCGTCTACTAAGTCGGCACAAGCTTTTGCTGGGCTCTCCAATAGCAGCCCTACTACAACTCCAACTAAACCCGTGAAAGCTGTGACATCATCGTCATCTACCGGTGGTGCACCGCAATGGACAGGGCGGATTGGATTGGCAGGTGCTCCTCTTCTCGCTGCTGCGATGCTCTAAGCTGTGATTGAGTAAAATTACTTCTTTATTGAGCCTCGGGGGAGATAACAAAGGAGAACCAAGAGCTATTTTACCTCTCTAGTTATAGCAAGGTAAAGATTTTAAAATGCCCTGCGTTCCACCCTTTGAACTGTACACCTAAGATCATTCCAAGGATCCGAACCTTCCCATCCTCTTGTAGGTCCATATATCGGCCAATTAACAGGTGTCATTTCCTCTAACATTTCCTCAAAAGGAAGAATAAGAATAAACCTTTTTGGCCTTGTTATCTGCTTGATTGGAGCTAATAATATATCTGTAGCCTCTCTATTCAACATAGCCCAATCTTGAGAGACAAAAAGCTCCACTTGAAAATCTTCCAAACTTTCCATTTCAGAAATAATACGCCACATTGTTTTCCATTTAATCTCATAATTCTCGGCATCTATAAGGGCTTTATATCCGATTCTATCAAATACAAAAGGCACCGGCAACTGAGGATGACGACGTAAATCAAAATACAGCCGGAGTGAGCGGATGGTAATTAAACGATGTGGGAAAAGCATAAATGGAAGTAAAATTAAAACCCTTCCTTCAAAGGAGGCCACTGCAGTAAAGGGATTGGTCGAATATAAAATATCAATAGCTTCTTTATATCTATAATCAAACATAAAAGTCATGTTTTTGAATGTGTCGTAAATAATGTAATAAATATATGTAATTTTTGATATAAATTGTTAGTTACTTAGGGTTAGTGCATATTACATGTAGGGTTAATTGAAGATTAGGCTAATCATCAGTGTAAAGTGGATATGTAATTAATAAAAATATATATAAAGAGTACGGAGGTATGTGATGAATCTTTCCTATTTTAAGCCTACTCTAACTAATTCAATGCGACTATGACCGGTTTATTGTAGTTATTCCAACCCCTTTATTATAATTAAGCTATGAAACCCTCATTACTTCTATTTTTCCAACATATCCTCGTTAATCTTGAACATTAATACGAACCCTCAATCTTAATCTCTTGCACAATTAATCCGTGTGAGCCTCAGTGCGTATCGTTTGACTCCTAAGTACTGATTTTCCACAATTGAGTGTAGATGGATTATACATCAGAATCAACGTGCGCCAGAAATTCAGCTCTTCAAATGACAGCTCCATCTCCACCCAGTCGTTAGGGATTGTGTTGGGAATTAGTGCCAGGATACCCTCGTTAAGATCTGTTCTTCCATTGCACAGGTGATACCAGCGCCGCCCTCTTTCAAGTCTACGATGGAGTAAGTTCCATGCCTCGCGACTCTCTATATTTGTATGTGAGTTATTCAAGTTTGCATGCTCCGGGTAGAGGTTTTGGAAAAGCTGCTGCTCTATAGCAGCAGGCTCTGTCCTGTCTCGCAGGTGTTTTTGGCTCCTGGTACGAGAGGTTGACAGAGCTGCAGTAGCAATCTGATAATGTCGGAATAGGTTAGCATGGCGAGCGCGGTGGAGAATTTTTTGAAGTACCCCGTTTGCATCGATCTGTTCGACAGCTTGCAGTGCATAATACAGCTCTTGCACTGGATGGGATTGTTGGCGAAGGTGGTCCGGCAGGTTACGATTGCTAGCTTGCCTGGGCCAGAGAGTTGTTATGACATCAACCAGTCGGATCTCCTCAAGCTCATTGCGGGCTTTGACAATCATGGTAGAGGAAAGATTTTTCATATGCCCATACCGCTGTTGCATATGGGCATGGACATGATTCCACTCCCGGATGGCCTCTTCATTTCCGATAGACTGTGCATTTACAATCATGCACTGCATAGTCTTAGAGCTGATTAGGATTGGCAGTTTACGTAGTTCTCTTTCTATCATTGATTTCATATTGACGGGGCAGGTGGTGAGTAGGAGGCGACGGTTTGTCTGCTTTTGTGCGATTTTGTTATCGTAGCTCTCGAGTAGCTGGCTATTCTTCGTGTGCTCCTGTGCACGCTTGACGGCGGACAAACGGATATCCGAAGCTGAAGAAGAAGAAGAAGCAAAGGAAGGTGCCGAAAAGTTTGAAGTTACCGGAGAAATGGAGGAAGTCACAGAAGGAGATGCGTTGAAGGGAGTGACTGTTTCGGTAATCCTAGATTTCGTTACAACCACCTCCGGGATACGGACCCTCTTCCCATCAACAGAGGCTCTATTAGAGCCATGCCTTGTGGTGGCGGTGGAACTAGCAGTAGCAGTCAATGCTGGTGTGTACTGGCCCCCCACAGTTAACCTGAGTCGTTTAGGCACAGCAGGAATACTGCTCATATCAGAGCTCATGCCCGACTCTGAATCTAAGTCATCGTTCAAGTCAACGAGGTTTCAAGCTCATGGATGGCGATGCTCGAGCTTGTGACCCTGTTTGTTGCATCATATGGAAGTAAAGGAGGAGTAGGAGTTGAGGGTAAAAATGAGCCCGAATCAACAACGATCGTCGTCGGACTCGTTACTGTAGGCTTTTTCTGAACTTCTTGATTTTTGTCTTCGCCCTCTCCCTGACCAGAAAGTCATAGCAAATGGCGAGCACTCGGGATGTTTTGAGCGACAAACAAAGAACGACCTGAAGAATCATCCTCGAGCACATAGCCCTGGACACGATGCTGGTGAAAGAGGACATAATGATCTTCAATCAGCCTGGCTGATGTTGATAAATGTAATAGATATGCCATGGTTAGCTAAAGAAGAAACGCTTGGGAAATGGGAAAACAAAATCATATTTCAGGAAGACCAGACATTTAAGAAGCAGATGGTGCGGACAGACACAGAAAATACGAGGGAGGAGATGCAAACTCCAAATATACTCCAATTCTCATTTTATTGGTTATCTCGCTCAATTTGACGTTACACAAAAACATTGTTTGTAGCATTGAGGCTTTTTCTTTGTTCTTAGTTATGACAGGTACATGGTATCTGGCGAAGTGCATTCAGTCTCGGTGGACAACCCCTGTATGCTAAAAATAAATCTGCTAAAGTATGGGAGTGTTATTAGGTTAAGCTATGTTTGAGTAATACATGCTTATCCCTTAACCCGGTGATTTTGGATTCGAAATTGAGCTCACAATTAACTAATGACTCTGATTGGACAAAATCGACTTTTTTTGCATAAATTGCATAATTGCAGCTTTTTGCATAAACGAATCCAAAATCACCGGGTTAAGGCATGCGAAAATTATACAGTAATACGTATGGAACGAGCTGAAAGTTTTACTTAGGGGGTAAACCAAATTTTAGCTACCCAAAGTACGCTGGATTCATTATACCCAGTGACATAGTAGGGATTCTGCTATAAGGACCGCAAGAGTAGAGCCATTAGAGGATTTTAGTGTCCAAAGGTTTGTGTGATAGTGCTTTTGCACATACTTCATCTGATGGATTCTAAATTAGTTACCCTTCCCACGTAGATGATTAACTGAGATCCTCTTCAAGTCTATATGTCAGTCCCGAAAAGACCCCGTCAAACAGAATCGAATACATTACGGTGGACATTGAGGTAGGATCAAGGTTTCCAGACAGTCGTAGCTCTGGTCGAAGGTGTGCTGGTTTAGAAAGCTGTAGTCGGAAAATCTTTCGCTTCCCATTGACGGTCACTTTGGAACCTTGTCCCTGGTATCTTCTTCGGCTTAAGTAGTTAATGCCTCCTGGCTCGTGTGTTGTACACAGTCTGTTCTTCTGACAATCAGAACACAAGTATTGCGGATTAAGAGGTATAGATTCTAGATCTATGCATTTTAGGTGTCTCCATGTATAACACGCAGAACAGTAAACACCATGTGCTTCTAGATCTTGTCGTTTGCCACAACAAGGAACTAAGCAATCAAATCTTTGTAGATTAAAGTCTTTTAATTGCGGAACTGACAAGTAATACCGTTTCTCCGCCATAAATGATGCTTGCGTAACCGAGACAAGATCCCTTGGCATTAAGGATTGGAGGATCAGGTCAAAGATTTCGAGGGGTAACTCGACACTCTAATGCTCTCTTCGAGCCAAAGATTCCTTCCAGCAGTATGAAGACAGCACATAAGTTAAGACACGGAAACCAGGAGAGCATTTCGGCGCTGAGTTATCAACAATGAGTGGAACAGCGGGAGAACACCATAACACCGATTTGCCAGAAAGTTGAACGAATGCGACATGGTGGAGCGAGATAATGATTAAACGAATACGTGTAGTGTGTTTTATCTGATCTGAATCACTAAGGAAAGTGACTGCCTTCGAAATTGCCGTAGATATTGACGATTCTGTGTCTATGTCACCGTACAAGTGCAACGAGAAACCCGTGGAACCAATATACATCTCTCTCAGGGACTTTCCAACGTGGTATAGATTTGAAATTTATTGGAAGCTCGGTCTGGCCACTTTGGCTGTCGGAAGATACCTCGAGATCCCATGCTGCTAGACGAAGAAAGGCAATAGCAAATGTATTGAATACTGAAGAGGGATATTGCCATGTCACGGGATCGTCGATGTGAAACCTCCAAGTAAAAATAAAATTCATCAACAACCGTTGCTGCAGTTCATTCAACGGCGTTGGCGGGGAAAAGCAAATGTTTAGCTGTCCAACAATGGATGACTTGGCCAGAGTATTATTACCCGAAAATGAACGTTCAGGGAAGTATTCGCTTGCAACATCATGTATAATTTCAGATAATAGTGACGTGGTTGTCTGGAGTTTGGCTAATTCAATCCGTACGAAAGTAGGCCGCAAAGTGTGGTTATCATCAGTGTTCCATTGCGAGACAATCAGATACCCGTTATCTTCATCGATCGTGTACACATAATCGAGATTGGAATGAAGGGGACTAGGTGAAGGAACCGCTTCCCATTCAGCAAAACCGTATAGTGATACTGCGACTTTTTTGACTATTCGTAGTGCTACTCTATCATTCGGCGCACTGACTCGGCCACGAGGATGGCATTGTCGATACCATTTCCCTAAGGGAAAGAGTTAGCTCTGCGATGGGTTTTGGTCTAACTGGTATCTCACCATTGATACGCAGCTTCCACAATCCTCTGGAGACCATATTTCAGGTCGATATGAAGTTGAGATTGTATAACTTTTCCTCGGAGAGATCGCATTAACGCAAGTTATTTCAGCATTTGGAGGGAATATGGGTACGCATAACCTGGCTTGCACGATTTCCCATGATGTTTGCTATGTTTGCTGTGTTTGTACTCTCAGCAGAACCACTCGTTGCAGCTGCAACTGTAAACACTACGGGTGCGAAAGCCGCATATACACGTAACGACGAAGCGACGTTTAACCAATACGATTTTTAAAACCTCTCAACAATCCTTTTCACACCTTTAAGACCTCTATTTTACTAATCAGACGTGAATGTTACTATTTCATACAGCGTTGATCTTGCGATTTACAGTGATAGTCTTTGCTCAGTGAGTAATCCTCTGACATGCGCTTAAGTATCTCCTCTCCCAAGATTATGCTGCTGCATCCTTTGCACATCAGTTACATAGTTCTTCATTCTCCAAGCAGGAACACCCTTCGTGTACATCTCATCTAGCTCTGCAGGGTTCCGTTGAGATGGCTCAGGTACGTAAAAGTAGATAATCACACAGCAGATGACTCCTGTACCCAAAAACAACCATGCGGTTTTATAGCCCCAATTCGCGCCGTTAACGTCCACTAAAATAGGAGAGTAAATTAGTTTTATTCAGCTCAAGGAGTTTGTTTGATAAACGTACAAATAACAGGGAGCGACGTATTGAAGGTCAATCCAAAGAGAACAGATGCACCGGTTGCCAAACCTGCTGTTCTGGCGCGTAATTTCTGGGACGAGATCTCGCCGGCGAAAGTCCAGCCGAGGCTGCCAACTAATAAATCGTCCCTTGGTTAGTTCTGAAAGCCCAAGCGTACTGAGGCAAAGGATGTGGGCGAAGTTATTTACTTACGGCCGACATTGAAGAAGGACCAAACGCATGCTACGAAAATGAGGAAATTCTGCAGTGATTTTGTTTTCGGTACTAAGCCGAGTATACCAACTAGGAGCATGGTGACAGTGCAGACTATACAGCAAACGATAACTATAACCCGACGACCGAACTTGTCTGATCCGAACATGAGAGCTGTGGAGCTCACGAGGGCAATGATAGCTGTGTAGATTAGGAATCAGTATATGGCAATGAGGATCTAAAGCACATTTGATGGATATAACTCACTCAAGATTGATGTAATGAGGAAGGGGTTCGTGAAACCGCTTTGCTTGAAAAAGAGGCTCGCATAGATGTTTAGAAACGCCAATCCTGTGAGTTGCTGGGAACATATAGGAAGTGCAGCTCCTAGAGTTCGACGAGCGTTGGGCCCCTTAAAACATTCGGCGTAGGAGCGTAAGAGCTGTCGGAAGCTACTGTTATCAAGCCCAAGGTCATGAAGCTCGCGGCGTTCTTCCATAATAGTGTTTCTAATGATTGCATATTCAATTTCCACGTCATAACCCGGAACATTACCGTTGACTCGGCGTAGTGAAGCTTTCCCTTTCTCATCTTGGTCTCGGCTGGCATAATAAGCTTGTAGATAAGCGTCAGCAGGCACCGTGAAAGGAAGATTCTTTATATAGACAAGTGTGAAACTAAGAGGAACATCGAGGATGATGTTTCTTACCAGGTGTTTCCGGAATCCAGAGGAAGATTGGCAACATAATACCCAGAAATCCCCATTGAGTAAGAATGGGAACTTTGTAGTTCAGAGGCTCTGTGGATTGAACAATGGTGAGCACCATGGGAGCAAAAAACTTCCCAATGGTATTCCAAAATCCGTACGCCAGGACCATTGCACCGCGAATATTGGTTGGAGACCATTCGGTCACATAAATAGGCAGAGTGGACTGAATACATCCGACACCAATGCCGGCTAAGAGCTTTGCTCCGGCCCAATATCTCCAGTCTTTCACAGTGGTCTCGAGAGCAATAGACTAATGAGCCCATATCAAAGTCAGTCCTAAGTGCTACTATCAAGTGCAATAAGTTAAATCTATAGCATAGGAGCATAAGTAATGAAAATGGGAGTCACTAACACATGCAAGAATGATCCAGAGCAAGTATAAGGTCATCTTTCGGCCAATCCTGTCCGAGACGGGGTTCAAAAGCACCATACCGACGAGTTGGCCCAGGGATTGCATGGCACCCCAGAGAGCGGTGTAGTTTGCATTGAGGGTGTACACTCCTTTTGCATTGGGAAATCCCAGGTGGTTGATAAAACCCTGATTGGCGATGACATTCCCTACAGTCCGGGGTGTTAGCCTAGCCATACAAATATTATATCGATGTTGCACAAGGAAGAAATGGAAGACCTATCTAACCATTTAGATTATATTGAAACCCGTCTGCTGCAGCTGCTATACAGAGTAAATTACAGACAAGTACTGCCTGCGCAGGGCCAAATGTTAGCACAACTCATTGAACAATAGGCTGTAATATCTATTCACCTTTCTAAATCTCTTGACAGTGGCCCACAGACTCCATTCGTCCAAGGTTGATTTCAGGATCACATCTATTTCGTGTTTGAGATCGGCTTCTCCTTCCACATGCTCACTATTTGGATGAATCCCACTCTCGACCTTTTGCTCATGCACCGTAACATCCTCATGGGTGGGAGCCATGGTTACTATGGCGATGGGAGTCGGTTATCAACAACTTAGAAGGCTACCTAGCTCTAGGCCGATAGAGAGCAATAGCTATCTGCTCATCAATCGGCAGGGGATGATAATTAATATCATATACTCCCTCCCTTCGAACCAAGCCTGGGCTCCTTGCTTGAATTACCTAAGCTACGCCTCTTCGGCGGGAGATATTGCGATGACCGGAGGAGAATAGCAGGATAACACAATCCTTGGCAGAGAGGAGAGTCTCCAGGGAGAAGGCAAAACCCCATCTTTCTTTGTTTGGGGAACTTTGCTAGTCAGTTGAGCCAATTGGGGACGGCATCAACAACAGTGTAGATTGATAAACAGCCACGGAGTGATTACAGTGACCAGAACTATCTGGGGTAACCAAGCGAGCAAGACGAGCCACAGACGAGCCAATGCGGGGAAATTCTGGGGAGTTCACGCCCCCAACACGGCCTCGGGGAATCGATACACCGGCCCCTGAGCACTATCCCACCTTCGCACACGGTTCCAAGAGCAAAAGTGCGAGACTTGGTCGATGATAATGTCAAGACTCTCTCACTAAGAGTATGATGTGGCGCGTTAAGTTCGTCTCAAACCAACTCTTAGCGTTCGTAGTCAGCATGCCCATACGTTAATTTCTCGGACTGGGGTTCACAGGAAGCTTGGCTGGGAAAGCCATGTCTTCTGAGAGATCAAATGCGTACGCAAAACACGGATCATTGGCTATTCTGAACTAAGAGCAAGATTCTTTACTCACCATCGTCAATTCAAAACCTTTTACTTTCAACTGGCCAAGACGACAGCCTCGGGAGAGTGAGCAGCGAGCGTCTCAACACGTGATGCTGAGGTCGGGCAGCTTGAGCCAGACTCATTCGCGAGGATCCCACTTTAGGATGACGATTGTGAGACTGGTGTAGCTAAAGAATAAGATATAGAAAAGAATCTCTGATGTGAGTGACGACCACATCTTGCAATACAATCCTCATAATATTGACTCCCTCAGCCCCTAAAACGGGATTATCTCATAAATATTAATTTGAGAGGCTAACCAGAGTCACACTGTCGGTC
Organism: Xylogone sp. PMI_703; assembly: GCA_021399445.1. Lineage (NCBI taxonomy): Eukaryota > Fungi > Ascomycota > Leotiomycetes > Xylogone > Xylogone sp. PMI_703. The sequence continues at coordinate 5,318,668 of JAJTUQ010000003.1, forward strand.
AATTTTCAATACATTGTAATAAAGAAATAAGAGACCAAATAAAGATATGCCGGTTTCCATAGCTCAGCTCAGTGCCGAGCACCATCATGATGGCTTTGGCATCTCCAGGCCCTCGCCACGCCTGTCCTGGCGCTTTGGCTCTTCAACTGTGAGAGGCTGGACCCAGGCTTCCTACGACATCACTATTTCACGCCCTGGAAAAGCTGACGAGACTTACCACGTGGATTCGGCCGACTCCGTCCTGGTCCCGTGGCCCTCGTCTCCTCTCTCGTCGCGAGAGATTGCCCATGTTCAGGTTCGTTCGACGGGCAAGGACGGCTCGGCCACTGACTGGGCAAGATTGACAGTAGAGGCCGCGCTTCTTGAGCGCTCAGACTGGGCTGCGAAGCTGATTTCCGCCCCCCAGCAAGCCATTGACCAGCCAAAACGGCCGTTTCGCCTACGCAAGAAGTTTACGTGCCCTCATGGCCCAGCACGGCTATACGCAACCGCTCATGGCTTATACCAAGTCGAGATAAATGGTAAGTCCGTAGGAGATCAGGTTCTGGCTCCAGGCTGGCAGTCCTACAAACACCGTCTACATTACCAGGTATACGATATCACGTCTCTTCTGAAGGAAGGAGAGAATGCGATTGGTGTTACTGTTGGCGAAGGTTGGTATGCGGGAAGGATTGGCAGGCCGGGCGTGCCCAATATCTGGGGCAATAGACTGGGCTTTCTTGGTCAACTAGAAGTTGGCGGCAAGGTCGTATGTGCAACAGATAGTAGCTGGGAATACCTCGATGGTCCCATCATTGACTCGGAAATCTATAACGGTGAAGTTATCGACACATCCCTCATTGACCTAAATTGGTCGACTACCTCCCAATCAGGAAGCGCAAAGTGCAAAGTGGAAGAGCTATCCTTCCCGTCCGCAGAGCTGATTTCCCCTGACGTCGCTCCTGTTAGACGAGTGATAGAGATCAAGCCGAAAAAATTAATTACAACTCCCAAGGGCAAGAAAGTTCTTGATTTTGGGCAAAACTTGGTTGGCTGGTTGAGGATAGAAAAGGATATTCCTGGGAAGAAGGGAGACGAGCTCTTGATTAGACATGCAGAAGTGATGGAACATGAAGAGCTAGGCACACGGCCGTTGAGAACCGCAAAGGCACGGGACATAGTCAAGCTAGGGGGCCCAACCAAGGGTTATGAGCCAAGCTTCACATTTCATGGATTCAGGTAAGGAGCTGGTTCTTTTCTTTAACTCTGTCTTATTCACCTAAGGCTAATATATATGACTCTGGTAAAGGTATGCTGAGATAACCGGTTACGATGCTCTTACCCTCGATGACTTTACGGCCATTATGATATCATCCGATCTCCGTCGTACAGGCACTTTCGAGTGCTCACATCCCCTTATAACTAAGCTTCATGAGAACACCGTATGGTCTATGCAAGGGAACTTTGTGTCGATCCCTACCGATTGTCCCCAGCGTGACGAACGGCTGGGCTGGACTGGCGACATCCAGGTTTTTGCACCAACCGCGAATTATTTATTCGACACAGCTGCTTTCCTAGGAACCTGGCTGAGGGACGTTGAGGCAGACCAGAGGGATGCTGATGGTGTTGTACCTATCATTGTGCCAGTAGTACCAATGGGCACGGATAATAAGCGCCAATATCGGCCAATGGCTGTCTGGGCTGACTGTGCGATTATTACACCCTGGGACCTATATAATGCCTTTGGAGATAAAGCTACCCTCGAAGTGCAATGGGAAAGCATGCGCCTGTGGCTGGACAAAGGCGTACCCCGGGACGAGAGAGGCTTCTATGCGACCACCACTCCCCAGTATGGAGATTGGCTCGATCCTCGCTCTCCACCTCAGCTACCGGGCCATACCCCTACCGACAATTATCTGGTTGCAAATGCCTATCTCGTATATGTAACCAACTTGACAGCTCAGATTGCAAAGCTGATAGGCAAGTCTGATGAAGCTGATTCATATTCCAGTCAGGCATCCAAGCTTCTTAAAACTTTCCAGGATGAGTATATCACAGCCACTGGTCGTCTTGTTTCTGACACGCAGACCGGGTATGCTCTTGCTCTTCGCTTTGGGCTCATCCCTGAGAAGCATATCGGCCGGGCTAAGGAGAGGCTAGATTATCTGACCAGGTGGGAATCCTTCAAGATTACGACAGGCTTCGCTGGCACGCCCATTATTTTGGACGTCCTTGCTAGCCATGGAATGCTTAATCTGGCCTATGGAATGCTGCAAGAGCGCGATGACCCGAGTTGGCTGTACCCAGTCACTATGGGCGCAACTACCATTGTAAGTTTTCTTTACCTCTACTAACTATTTTTCCAGCGTTCAGATGGGCTGCAGCTTTGAAAATGAATACCTGCTAACATCTCATTTTCTTAACGTAGTGGGAACGTTGGAACTCGATGCTTCCTGATGGTAGTATAAATCCGGGTCAAATGACCTCCTTCAACCACTATGCTCTCGGCTCTGTGTGTGCTTTCTTACACGGTGTGGTGGGTGGTCTTTCAGCCACCTCACCTGGCTGGAAGACTGCTCTCGTTCATCCTCAACCAGGTGGTTCCGTCACTCATGCATCTACTTCCTTTGATTCACCATATGGACTGTACTCGGTTGAATGGAAGCGCGAAGGTTCAAAGATGGTAACGAAAGTTCGAGTCCCACCGAATGGTGAGGCTAGAGTAGTTCTTGATGGTGTTGATGAGACCATAGCCAGTGGCGAGTATAGCTTTGAAACGAAGTGGATGGAAGATCCGGAGTGGCCACCAAAGCATATCCAAGGGCCTCAAGGCTTGGAGGTAGCGCCGCAATTTGTGATGTAGACTTATTTATAATATGCAGACTTTTACCATAATTACAAGCCGTGATTATCCAGGCATAAAACCAGTCTAGTAGATCTTCCATCAGCTTCTAATCTCGTCGCCTCCTCTGCTTCACCTTAGTACTCGGAACTCTGCGGTTGTTGAGTCAGGGATTCACTCTTTGGTTTTCATCTCTACACTTATAGTTGGTGTTATGCTATTGGTCTGTTTGTCTTCCATAAGCTGCTCTGGTAACACTTCCATTGCTGGAGTCGGCCTTGGTTGTTGGTCAATTATATTGGTATTATTCATTGTATCTGCACCATGTGAAGTTGCTTCCGAAAGATTTGATGATGATGAATGGTTGGGTGAGATACTATCAGGTAGATTATATGCTGCAGGTATTGTCTGAAGTGGCTACGGCTATTTTAGCTTGGATCTAGGTGAGTAGGGACTAGAATGACCCACCTTAGGTAGCAAGCTTTTAACAGCTGCGCGGTGAATAACAGTTAGAAACAAGGAAGTCCCGACGACGAAGGGTATCAGTTGACTTGTTGATGAGAGTTGGTTAATTCCACTGATACTGTTCCACTTAATTGTGAGCTCGATGACCAGGATTGTCTAGGTTGTTGTGATAAGACCAAAAAGGCCAAACATGTTTCGAATGCTAAAAGCAACACATTCTGTCAAAGCTCTATAATGACCCTTAGTATGACCTAGGCTGCTATTCCGAAGGTGAGAAATTTACATGGTTTGACGGTTGCTATCCTGTGATTCACTAATTCTAAAACAGGCTCGTATATGCTCTGCCCTTGGTTCACGTGCACTTTCCACATCATCGTCGACTGTCCCAGGATTTGTGTAGCAATTGGGTGAAGAATTTGAAGAGAAATATGTAAATATCCCTTTTACTCGCGAACTTGTCACTGTTGCACTCCTCCGCACATATAAAAAGAATCATGGCCATGCCCAGATTCATAAAGGTCATCCATATTAACATGGGTACATAAAGGAGGAACACCAGGATGCAGACGAATATTGAAAACGCCTGTAAAAAGGTGCGTACCGCGCCAAAGAGGTTCTGGCGTCCAAAGAGAAAAATTACCGGCGCGCATTGATTGCCACGAAGCTGGTCGGCGCCAGTGAAAAAGAACCAGACGGTATAAGCAGCCATGGCTAAGGCAAGGCAAGCGCGAAAGACGATGCCTACAGTAGAATACAAAGGGTGACCAAAAGAGGGAGTTTTCCACAAACAGCTCCGACAGATGCGTAGGATATGCTTGACAAACCCGGGGTAAGGCGGTTCGTCGGCCGGGGATATCGATATAACTCACAGAACCGCATACCGGCCACGCTCCAAACACTGAAGAAGTAACCTAAGAACATGTTCATAACAATAAAGCTCTCGACACTCTGGATCGTTTGTTTAGAGGAAGCATAGATCAAGGCGATGAGGTTGGAGAGGATGAACAGCGTGTTCGTATCGGACAGATCACTGACACGGCTCTGAACGAAGGCATTGGCAATAAGCGTCGCAAACCAGGACAGGTAGACGCCTACTCGGATGCCTATGCCGTAGAGATCGCCGTTCCCTTCAAAGCCGTAACATTTATTTGTAATATTCATTGCGAAGTTTATTAGAGATTAAATGGGGCTATCATGGGATAAGATAAAGAAGATAGGAGACGCCGTAAGGGTCTTATGGCTGGCTCGCAAGTAACATCGTTAAATATTTCAAAACTTGTCGCATTGCAAGTCTACTATCTTTATGTGTGAGTTGCACTAGAAGCCGGGGCTGAAGGAAGATTGAAGTTGACTAGGGTTGCATCAATCCAGCTGAGCAAATGAGTTTGTGGCATGCTCTGACTGGTTCGTAGTGAGAACCCTGTAAACGGCCTCCCTCGTAGAGAGCGACATGAGGCTGAGGTAGTCTTGTTATACCAATCGATAGATACATATGACTCTCCAAATCCCAAGACGCCATCTTTTGTTCGGGAGTTCTAGAAAAGATATATACTAAATTGATTTAAATATGGCATGTTAAGTTTGCAAGTTTGTTACTTATTACAAATGAACTAGCGCTATGAATTACTACATGATCTCTCTCGACCCATCAAATTGCAGCGTTCTTCAGCTACAGAGTAATGGTATGTTTTAAATAGTAAACTACAATAATATTAAAGTCACTTACTTGCCGATCTTGCCTAACATAGGTTCAATACCGTCAGGGTTCACCATATCCAATCTCCAACATCCACCCCCACTTTGTGCCCCGGATTCTTGGAGTCCTTCTCCAACCATTTTGCATGGGACCTGTAAATCTAGAGTCTACATTTGACATTCATTGAGCTTCATAGACCCATCTACCATCAGTGTCTATGACTTATACTCAAATTAAAATAAATGCGGTTAAACTGTATACCCAATAACAATGTCGCCATCGCCCAGACGAGCAGCCCAAGAGGGCATGCAGCAAGGCCGACCTTCTCTAACAAAGACTCGTAAACAGCGCCGAGGAAAACCGAATCGTGGTTTCACTTGCTCTAATTGCCGTTCCAGAAAGGTAAGAACCGTTGTTACTCCAATATCTCTATATACGCTGATCGGATACTATAGACACGCTGTGATGGTACACAGCCGAGCTGTAAGACCTGCGAAGTGTACAATGACCAATGTCGTTACGACAAACCGCCGCCAATGTCACAGATTAACATGATGGCAAAGAAGCTACAAGATGCTGAACGGATCATTGCAAACCTCCAAGCGGCTATACAATCCGGGACTCGTTCTATTGATCACTCTCCAGACCACTCTAGAGCTGACACACAGTTAGAGGCTTCTAGTCCACGTCCATGTGAGAGTCCTCAATTGCCGCAAGGGGAATCAGAGACCCTCATACCGACACCTAACAGTTCTCCGTCATATGCGAGAGTAAAATCCCCTGAAACTGGAACTTCCGGAAGCCTCATCTCGGACATCAGTTTAGACGAGAATGGAAAGCTGTGCTACTACGGCCCTACATCAGCTGTACACGATCCCTCAACTATCGAATCTATCAAAACAGGAGACCAACATTACGATAGCCCATCGGCAAAATCTAACGTGAGGTCGTTGCTTACGTCGAAAGCAATGGAGTCACGAGCATGGGAGGATTTTGCGGCAGGTAACGCGGCATTTCGGAGTGATATTCCTCGACATACCTTGAGTCGTCTTTTAAAGATACATTGGACTTGGGTTGCGCCGATGTTCATGTGGGTGTATAGACCAGCATTCATGCGTACGTATCCAAAGGAAGAAGGATTGAATTTAGCTTACAGGGATAAGGCGATATGAGCACTGGTGGGCCCTACTTCTCTGAATTTCTGCTAGTTGTGTTATGTGCACATACAGCAAGATTTCTCGATGGAAATATCGGGGAGTTACTTATCTCGCGAGCCAGGCTGCTACTTGGGACAGAAATTCAGCGTCCCAGTTCGATACCAACTGTCCAGGCACTGCTGCAGCTCAGTGCAAGAGATCTTGCCTGTGGGTCAATTTCTCAAGCCTGGCTCTACAGCGGTATGGCGTTTCGCATGGTCAGTGACCTGGGTTTACACCATAGTAGTGGGAAATTGTTAGAATTTGGGTATTTAACAGCAGAGGATATAGAAATAAGACGTCGACTATTCTGGAGCTGTTACTTCTGGGACAAGTAGGCTAGTATTCCTAGGCTATGAACTATTGCTAAAAATTTGCAGAGCAATCAGTTTGTACCTTGGACGCATGCCGACCCTGACAGAACTACCCTTTGATCACTCTCCGGAATTATGTAAGTAGCCTCTCTTAGACTGATGATAGTTGATAGTAAAGCTAAATTCGAGCAGTGGATACCTTTGCTGAACATGAACTCTGGTCACCATATTATGGAGAGCCTGGAGATATCTTTCAGGTCCCGACATCCCAATACCCTGCCACGACTTCTTACGCGATTTCATGCTTTGAGAACTCGTGTAGACTCGCAGTCATTATTAGCAACATCATGACTCGATTTTATTCCAGACGTGGAACACCCAACACTGATGAAGAGTTCCGACGTCTTCGTGGTAGCTTGGATGAATGGCGCACAAATTCTCCGTCTCATCTTGTCTACAAGCCAGAAAACTTACCGGCAATTTCCCCACCACCTCATATTCTTACACAAAAGTATGGATTTGCCAATTGCATAGACAGTATGTAACTAACGCTACTATACAGTCTACTGTATTATACTACTATAATTCTCCTCCATAGACCATTCTATTCGTCACAAATCCATCGCGCGGCTTGCCGAAACGCAGCCAACAGCCTTGAGAAATTACTGCTCCTATTAGAAACAACATTTGGCTTCACGACAAGAATAACCTACTTGATGGCTTACTGTATCTACACTGGGGCTTCAGTAATGGTCCAAGATGTGAACGCTGGCGACCTAGAAGCAAAGGGCAAAATGAACACTTTTCTAAGGGCCCTTAAGTGCGGGTTGAAGACTTGTCCGGTAGTCCAAAGGAGTATAGAAATCATCAAGAACGGTCTCAAGAACGGCGCTCAGTCAAGAGCTGTGGATATTGATGAATCTTTGCCGGAGAATACTATGCGAAACTATCTCCCCGCCTTTCCGTATGGCGATACTCAAATGGCCCTTTCCAACGACAGTAGCTATAGTTTGGCAGACCTAGATGCCTTTGCGTTGTTGGATTCGTTTCCAGAAAATCATATGGATACTGTTGCAGGCGGCTGGTATCTCCCATCTTGACTTGTATGCAGACAAGTTCAAGATATTTTAGATGACCCATAGAGCTTCAATCACAATTAAACAGAGGGTCCGGATTGGGTTTTATTAATTGCCTAGTTAAAACCACTCAATGTAGCTATTGGAAAGGCGCCGGAAAGCGTTGGAAGCTGCTAAGATTGAATATGACTTCGCAAGCTGGAAGGTTTACTCGTCTAGTTGCTTTTCTATAGCTTGTTCACCTACACTGTTAACTCTTTTGAGGTACAACTCCAGATATAACAGGATTATCCCACGAACCTCATGGCAGATACTGATGCATACATAAGCCACGAGCATTTGGGTAATATATTCGCTCTATTTTTATTTCTCCTACTGAAAGCATGATTTAGTTTGTCATGATGCCATATCTCACAGTTCTAGTATCTCATCCTACTGCTAAAAGGATAAGATATCCACCCGACGCAACCATCTTAGCCTGTGCATTAGGGTCTCTGGATTCGAAAAACATATGAATCTCTGAGACCCTTTTTGGGTAGAACAATACAACCCTTCAATGTCTCCACATTTGAAAATCCGCTTTTCTCCAAGACTCTAATGCTGCCCACGTTCTCTACATCAGTCTTTGCCTCTATGACGCTAACATTGGGTCTCAATTTCCAGTAGACGTCTAGAAAGGCTTTCAATGCCTCAGTAGCGTAGCCGCGTCCCCAAACGTCGGGATGAAAAGTATAGCCCAGCTCGGGCGCAGGCGAAAAAGAATAGACTCCCACGATCCCTATCATTCTTTTCTCGTGATCGCGAGATTCGCCCTCTTTTGACCGGACGAAAACGGCATAGTTATCGCCGTCGGGATTTACCTCGGGCAGAATACCATTCAGCCAACTTCTACTCTCTTCAAGCGTCTTTTTTGGGCCGGTAGAGCTTATTTTCGGATCGTGGTGAGCATGTCGCACGTGCAAACTTAGTACAATGAACTTCTCACCTCCATTGAGTGGCTTCTTCGTTAGACCATATAGCATGAAAATCGTCGAGGTCAGAGACAGAAATTTTGCGAAGATGGAGTCGTGGAGTGTCCATTATGATCACAGCCGTGAGAGTCAACAAAAGCCTGTGTGTAGTGTTGCGAAAATGAAGCAACCGTAAAAGCCACATTGTCGCCGAAGTTTAGGGCACTGACGGCGTCCTCGTATTCAGCACGTATCGCGCAAGACCACGCATTAACCAGTGTCCACCCATGTTATAAGCTGAAGATACAGTACTTGGCAGCTTCCACTTCGAATCTTGTTAACTCACGATATGCTTTCTGTGAGTATTGGGTTGTGTTTGCAGGCAGGAACTCTTATTTCGCGGAGCATGGTTGACATGGGATGCGCTTATCAATAGCCAGGCCAGCAGTAAAAACTTTGGGCCTCGGAGTAAAGAGACCCAATCCTGTGTGAAGATCGCAAAAGAATGGCAATAAACTGTTAGAGTCAGCTTCTTATTGGGTGTCTCGATACCACCGTAGCGTTATTACAGTGCACTTACCTAGTTTAGAAGTAGGTCAAATTCTACAGGAGATCGGTCAAAGAAACCCATTATTCTGGCGAAAACACGCTGTGTCTGATACCAATTCAATTATTAAACCCTATCTCTTGTATTATATTGCAATTACAGACTGATACTGTTTATTTATTCTTTGTGATTCACGATTTTTCGACCTTCAATATCTGGAAAGTAGGAACTAGATTCTTGTTGACATATACTTGGTACCACCGACTGCGACTCTTGGTCATCAACTGGCTAGCACTAAAATAGAGAATACAAAGGGCTACTGCAACGTCACAGTTCTGGAATGTGAAGCTATTGGCCTAACCATACCCCATAGTTTGATTAGGCTGGAAAAGCTTCCATCTGATCTCCTCTTTGCGGGGAAGCGCCAGAGCGCGAGAGGCCAGCGGGGAGATGCCTGAAACTCCGTTAAATACGGTAGCATTCTCCGACCCAGACCTCTCTTTACTTACCACAACTGTTTTGTCCCTTCGCGCACCAAGAACGAGAGAGCGGGCATAGAGCGGGCATCTCTATGTCCACATCGGACCACAAATGGGTTGGTGAGTGTTTTCCTATTCGCCCAGCGCGATTTAAGCTCTGGATTGTCTAATGGTTGACTATTTGTGCAGCAAGTCCTGTCGCCGAAGACATTACAAGTGTACGTCCCCACTGAACAATGCCTCCTGGTCCTCCACGGACTGGCAGAGCTTGAGGATCCCAGGTCCTAGATGGTCCTGCATCTTGATCTAGACTGCAACTGACTGATCTCTGCCAAGGTGACGATCAACAGCCTCAATGTGGACGATGTTTGCGCGCAGGGCGAAGCTGCATTCGCGACTCGGATGTGCGCTTTCGCTCCACAACTCAGGCCGTATCTCAAACTCTGGCGTTTCCGTCCAATCAGATCTGGCTGCCTCTGCCTCCTAAAGGTACCAAACAACCAACCTACCAGTATTTGACCTTGACACGTGACTAACATGAGTTTGCAACAGTTGATTTCGTGGATGTTACCAACGAGGTGAAGCTAGGAATAGAGCATATCGACATTGCTGAGAGCCCTTCGGCAGACCTGAACACTGATGAGAGCACTCCGGATCATACACAACATCACTGGACCCCGAAAGTTGCGTCCTCTGAGCTCACTGAAAGCTCCACGATAGCAGAGCTCAGCGACTCAGAAGCAGTCGGGAGAACTGCTGTATCTCCTCGAGTGACGCCTGAACATAATTTATCAGCGTCTTTAACATCGCCTAGATATAGAGAATTCTCACACAGTGAACCGATCCCACCGGCTCGTGGTATAAGCCGAATATACTTAGATCCTCCAATATGGCCTCTTGAGAGCGCTGAAGAAGCTGGTCTTCTACAACACTTTATTGATAATGTAGCTTTATTTGTGAGTTTATTGTGGCTATCATGCTCCCTTCGTGCCCATTACAAAATTAACATATCGACCCAGTTCGATTTCTGCGACCAGGAGAGGCATTTCGCGACAGTCGTGACACAACGTGCTCGAATATGCAGGACGTTGCTCAACGCCATTCTCGCTCTATCGGCCAGGCATTTGAGTCGAACAACAGACTTCAGCTCATATGCAGCAGACCAATATTATCAAAAGTGCTTGCACACATTAATCCCAGCTCTAGATGATGACGCGACCATCATCGACGAAACACTCTTCGTAATAGTCGTAATCCTGCGCTTACTAGAGGAATTTGACGTCTCAGTCCTAGGCTCTGATGCCCAAGGACATCTGCTAGGAGCGCAGTCCTTAACACACGCACAAGAGAAGATTGGCATGGATTCTAGCTTGCGTGAAGCCGCCTATTGGGCGTGTCTTCGACAGGAGATTTTCATATCTTTGAAACATCAGCACACAGTCCGTCTCAATCTGTCACTTTACAAGAGATCGCAGGCCATCCAGCCTACGCAAAAATGCTCTTGGGCATATTCTTGTACCTTCCATTGCGCAGCAGCCGTGCAGTTTGCCTTTGGTGATGAGCCTCGATCTAGGTATAAGGAACTGATGGATTATAATAACCATCAGCATGAGTACAAGCCAGAGTCAGTACAGCCATTTTACTACGTAGAGGCTGATGATGGGGGCTTTCCTGATATTAGATATGGAGCGGATTACCACGTTATGGGGTCCCAGTATCTGGATTTGGCTCGCATTTTGCTAGTCACCCATGATCCTGGGATTCCACGTGTCGGCCCTGCACACAGGGTTGCCATGCTTTCGGTAGAGGAAGAAGTTAGAAGGTATATTAAAATTCTATGTGGGGTTGCATTATCAAATCCAACGACACCTGCAGCGATTATGATTGCTTGCATGGCGATCTCGTTGTGTGGTGATTGGTTTACTCGGGTGGAGGAGCAAGAACGGCTTTACGGTATCTTGGTACACACGGAGAAAGCACACGGGTGGCCGACTGCAGGGATCCAGAAGCAGATGAGATTAAGCTGGGGCTGGACTACGTAATACTTTAGAAATATTTATATTTGGAAATAAGTGAGGCAAAATGTATACAAAGGGGATTGCATACGGCATGGAAAACCACATATGCATCCAGGAAAGAATCCGCAATATGCAACTGATCTGTACACAAGCTTGATGTTAATTCATGATGGTCCTATCAGTCCTGTCCTTGATAGTCTATAATAAATTGTTCATACCCCGTCACTAAATCATAGTTAGTCCTGAAATCTCTGATAGCAGTTATGCATGAAAAGAGGCATTCTCACCCTGCTTCAAAGAAATTACACCACCGCTTATCAAAGGGCTTCGTTTTATCACAAAACCGGAGATCTGTTGCGAGTCTGATATAGCCACTGGTGCTATGGTTAATCGTGGATGCGTGGATCTAAGAATAATTGGTCAATTATCAATTCTTCCAATATCTCAATCAGAGTAGATGCAGATTTCACTTACTGTAAAAGGAAGATGTAGCACAACATCGCCAGCCTCAAAAGCACTGACCAACCACCGCCGATTATACTTCTTACCAAAGGCCGCAGGGTCATCGCTAAGAAGACCATTCGACAACATATTGTTGTTGAACGCGCTCTTGATTTCTTCCTCAGAGAATCCTGCCGCCTTCGCCTTTTCTGTAAACTCCGCCTCCAGCTCCTCACCAACACCATGGCTGTTCTCGAGGTAGATAAGTCCACCACCGTCAATCTCAATATCGCCCATCGGACACCAAGCGGTTAAACTCGATAGATCACCGTATCGCAAGAAGATCTGGTCATAGTGCACCCCAATAGCCTGCGTCTTGGGAATGTTATTCCTGAGCAGCGACCGTCGGAACTGCATAGTATTCTCGCCCCATCCAGTGAACTTAGCCACGAAGGAGCTCAAAGCAGGATGCTTGCAGAACTCCTCAGCGTAGAAATCCTCCTTGTGAGCCTGCAACGCCAAGTCCACGAACATCTGTCCCTTATCACCACCTGGTCGTGCATTCTTCCCCGTCGAACCGGCGCCAATGCCAGGGAACGCCGAGGGGTCTTTGGAGAGGTCGAAGATACCTTTTACGGGGTCGGTCCCTTCCTTTAAGACGCCACTGGGCTCGAGGAATTCAAAGTATGCTTTTCGCGCTTTCATGACATCGTCACGGGGGAGGAGGCCTTTTAGAAAGAGGTAGCCATCCTGGCGGTATCGTTTTCGGAGCTCCTCGACTGGCTCATCGGGATAGGATGGTCGCAACCGGCCGACTCGCTCTGGCTCTAGAGGGCCATCGTTCACGTACAGCTGTGGGATAGGAGGCTCTTCTTGTAGTGAACCCATGACTTTGCTGACGTATTATTATATTATATCAAGGCGGGAAAACTGAGAGAGAAAGGTGAAATGGGGTATAGAGAACCCGGCGGATTAGGAAGTTCGGGGAAGTTTTGGTTGTTGGATTTCAAAATGAGTGGACGATAGGGAGATAAAGTAAATTTATAGAGCTTCAAAGATCCGGGAACAAGGCCTGAGGTTCTTGGAAGGGGGATGATTGAAGAAGGTTTTAGGAAATAGAATCGAATGATCGATATTGTTAGAAAGCAACGGTAGATTTTGCCTTCTTTCCCAACCCCCCGCCTGCCCTCTGGATACGCAAAGCCCCTCCGTTTTTGTCTCTTTGGTTCTTTCCACCTGACTAGTGTGGCGTTCCATTAGGGAATTGGTATCATTGATTCGTCTTTTGCTGGGTGTCTGATTTGCTTCATTGTTGCTGGATTAGGAGTCGGAGGTGACTGCCTTGGTTGGAGTGTACATTCCGATCTACTTGCCTCTTTGGGAACGGTCCCAGCAAGAATCTGCGTAGGGCGGAATTGCCTCTTAGTTGCCGAGAATCACTCCCACTTTCCTGTTCTTCCACCATTAAAGTTACATCGTTGGAGCGCCTTCCCCGCTGTCTATTCCGCACATAAACGACCCACGAATTAGGGGCCTGAGCTCGGTTCGGGATTGTTTATCCCAGAGGCCGACAAGCTAAGAACAAGATTTGGAAAGTAAAGTCCAGTGACAATGTGGAGATGCGGAGGGATGAGGTCACAAGCTATGCCAAGCTTTACGACTCTACCCAAGTATCTATCCGTATCAGTGCGGGTTCGTATCTGCTATCCGTATCGGTCTTTCTGGGGCTTCCCCAAGTTGGTCGGTCCGACGATGTCGAAGGCTGGCTGTTTTATAACCGCTTCAATCATCGCTTAAGACTTACCTCCGTGCGTCAGAAGAAGGACCAACTTACCTTAATGCTCTTCGTGGTAAACAGTTTTCGCAAGTACAGAGGATTTTGTATTGTGTCACAAAGACCTGCCAATAGATTGGCAGACTCGGGCTGCTTCAGATAATGAGTTTTATCTAACTAATACATATAAAGGCCGACCACTAAAATCTACACCATGTAATAGAATCTGTGGAACGTGGCTTCCCGTACCAGATCAACTCATTGGTACCCAATGATTACCCATGCACGTATGTTATGCTCTGCTAGTTTCTATATGATGGTGTTAGCCATTGTGCCTGATCTGCACACCGAACCATCTCCTGCATTATTACGGTAGATCCCATATGTAGCTCATAAAATTGAAAACTTTACTTTGTACAAGCCGTAGGTGGATACTATATCAAGTTATACGGATCTTCCTGTTAACGTGAGCAGAGCTATTCAGCACTATACACTCAATTATGGTACGTGTAAAATAGTATCAGCCAATGAGCACATCCAGTGGTCACTAATTCGTTTGGGACACGCAATTATACAGGCTCCGCATTCAGTTATTCATGTCTTCTAACACAGATTGAATCTGCTGCTACTTGCGCCTCAAATACTCTCTATACTAAAACAATGTTCATTATCTCATAATTCATCTCTCTTTGATACTGTTGGTTGGGCACGAAGACGCAGCATAGAAACACCATGTGCCTTGACAAATGAATACAGTGTGCCTTCTGGCTTAACGGATCCAGTCTTTGTTCCCATCAAAGCAGTGGAATTGGACGCCGGCACCTGAGAAAATACCTTCTTAGCACCTCCCAGGGCTGTAATGTTGAAGTAACCTGGGCTGGATGAAGATACATTGCCATTGATGATAGCAGAGGCCGTATTGTTGTTCATTCGGTTGGCCCAGAGGTCATAGACATCCCAGGTCTGGTGGACCTGTGGAGCGGTACCTCTTGGTGCGTTCTCCCAGAATATTTCTGGTAGAGTCGCGTTCATCAATCGGTCCTTTGCGCCCGCGTTAAAGAAGAGGACGAGCATATCGCCTCCAGCAAGGTTACCGGTGAAGAGTTGGATCTCGCCTTTGCCGAACTCGTCGGTGTCTTCAACAAAGTATCTCCATCGTCTGGTAGCGGATGAGCCCAGTGGGTCTTGCGAAACCGCGAGAACAGCGGGGTTTTGGAGAATTGATAGAGTTGCGGGGTCGATCGTAGACATTACGTTGGTCATGATCAAGGGGGATTTCATAGCAGCCCAGAGAGAGAAATGTGCTACATATTCGTCATCTGTCATGGCCTTGTTGCCCACCTCTAATGGCTTGTTAGAGATTGATTATAGCTGTGAATTGGACAGATACTCACGGAGAAGGTCAAGGTCATTCCACGCGCCTGGATAAGCCTTTGATGGATAATAGACGGCCTTGTTCAACACATTGGTCAAGGAACACTGGTATCCGGCAACCTTGCAGTCTAGTCCGTCAAGCTCTGCACAGGGACACTGAGGGTCATCACGGTCAAAAACATCGCTCAGATCACCGGAAGTTCGCCACGAGTTTGCAATTGTTGTCGCGAAGTTCCATGGCCCATCCATACCCCAGTTACACATACTGTAAAGAATTGGGCGACCAGTTTTGTTCAGTGCCTGGCCCATGACGTTATAACGATCGAAAGAAAGTTTCGCTGTGCCTTCTTGGCCTTGGTTGAAGCAGTTATCATACTTGAGATAATCAATCTGTAGAAAGGTCAGCTGAAGAATCCTCTATGATATACTAATGTAGGAAACTTACTCCCCAACTGGCCCAGACTTGTGCATCCTTCTCCTCATACCCAAGTGAGCCTTCATATCTGGCGCAGGTCATGACACCAGCACTAGAGTAGATCCCGACTTTCAACCCTAGATCATGAATCTTGTCGGCGAGACCACTAATTCCATCAGGAAATTTGGTCATATTAGGCATGAGATACCCGGATGAATTGCGACCAGCTGACCAGCAGTCATCGAGAATGATGTACTCATAGCCCAGGTCCTTGAAGCCGTACTGGACAATCCTGTTTGCCGCGTCCAAAATCACGTCTGCATTGAGATTGCATCCGAAAGAGTTCCAAGTGTTCTGTGGGACGGCATTAGCAAGACAACTCTTTTCGTAGGACTCCCAAAACTTTTTTAGACAAGATGACTTACCCAGCCCATTTGGGGCGTCAATGCGAGACCATTGTTCAGAGCGGCCGCCAATTGAGGTCCAATTGAGGCCAAAAGGGCTATCGCCGGCACCTTGGGATTATTGGACAACATGACTGATTGCCAGATAGTGGAAGGCGAGGGATAAATCGAGGAATGAAGCTTGCCTTGGAGAAAGGAAAATTAAATGTAAGAGAATTAGACAGGATATATATTTTCCCCGAGGTGTAGCTATAGCTACCTTGCTACACTGCTTCTCGGGGTAAAAGATCACCGTTCCTCCCACTCTCCTCTAGGCATTGCAGGAAATGATCGTTGCTCCATTCTCAAAGTCTGGCAAACGGCGATGATCTTGCTGCCAGGTACGCTGTAGCGTCATCCAACAAGGCGCCAAACCTCCGCAGTTCCGGAGTTGACCAGCGCATATGCGAGCTCCATCCTGGGAAGGTGAGTTGACATCAGGGATGGTTTTGCAGCTCTTCCCCGCAAAATAATGGTTCTTCCGTATAATGTGCCATTAGGACCGATATTTCAACCGATCTGAACTCTGGTTTCTCAAGGGAAGGTTGTTGGGTTTGAATCGCTACGGCCTAATAGAAACGAGTTTATAAGGCCTCTACCGTATACGCGTAGAAGGCTCTGAAAAACAGCTGATTTAGTTGCACGGGCAGGAGCTGTGAACGCTCGAGACTGAAGGAACAGCGCGAATAGTCACCGAATCGCATACCCACCACACTGTCAGGTTAGCAGCTGGGATAACTGTAACTGCATCGTAACAGGGATTGCCTCTTTACCGCCTTCACAGTAGGTTCGGCTGATTCCCTCCTCTAGGTGATGAGTAAGTCACAGCAGGTTTTCCCGAAAGCCTGACAGGAGCCTGGAAAAGATGGGGCAGCAAGGCCGGTCACCAACAACTCCGTGGGCAAGCTGGCAAGTCAGCGACAAAAGAACCTGGAGACGGGGGGTTAAGTGGGTATTAAATAGTTGTTGTCGCTGTTGACTCGGACCCGCTGAACTAGAGTGTTGATCACTGCCCCAGGTACATCCATCCAGGCATCTCGGCCCATTCAGCTCTGGATACAGTATTTCCATCCGCTCTTCGGTGCTGTGCACAACCACATCTACGGCTTCACTTTCCAACCAGAATCGCACACTTATCTTCGTCTTGCCTGCATTCAACACCCTGGCATCAATGGCACACCCGCACCGCTCTCCTGGTGCTGTATCCTTGTTTTACTTGTCGAATTGCATCGCAAACCACTCCCTCGACGACCCCGTACTCTCCCCATGTCTCCATTTTTTTGCCTCCAGGTTACACTGCACTTCCCCATGATATGGGAGTATAAAGATGGACATCTTCCCCGTAATCTAATGACTTCGTTCCTTGCATCTCTACCTTTCAAGACCCTCCCAGCGACTATCTTTCCTGCGCCGGAGGGAAGTCCTTAGTCCTCTCTAGGGAATAACAAGTCTTACATTTCCTTGCTACTGCCAAAATGTATCAGATTGGAAATTTGTACGGCATCGCCGCCGTCGCTATTGTCGGCGGTGGATTGTTTGGTTTTGACATTTCATCTATGTCTGCTATGTAAGTAAATGAACAGCCTCAAATACAACTGGAGAAAATTTCATCTATTCATTTTGCTCATCTTCGTATTTAGTATATCCACTCAGCAGTATCTTTGTTACTTCAACTCGGATCCTAGTACCTATGATCCCACTGCCCATACTCAGCAATGTGCAGGTCCAACTTCATCAACGCAAGGTGGTATTACCGCCTCAATGGCGGGAGGCTCCTTTGTTGGTGCCCTTATCTCTGGTTACTGCTCTGATACACTAGGTCGTAAAAAGGCAATTCAGATTGGCTCCGTGATTTGGTATGTGTTGAAGATAAAGAAGTTGGTTCGCCTAGTTTACTATTTTCTAATAACATCACAGGTGTATTGGTTCTATACTCGTCTGTGCCTCCCAAAACATCGGAATGCTAGTGGTTGGTCGTTTTATTAATGGTATTTCCGTTGGTATCTGCTCGGCGCAAGTTCCTGTATACATCACCGAAGTGGCACCGCCAACTAAACGAGGACGTCTGGTCGGGGCCCAGCAATGGGCCATCACCTGGGGTATTTTGATTATGTTCTACGTCTCCTACGGATGCAGTTTTATTGGCAGATATGATCATCCCCCAAGTCCAACAGCCTTCCGTCTTCCCTGGGGTCTTCAGATGATTCCTGCCATTTTTCTCTTCTTCGCCATGTTCCTCCTTCCCGAGTCGCCCAGATGGCTGGCAAAGAAAGACCGCTGGGAAGAGGCTGAGGCAGTAATTGCTCTTGTTCATGCTAAGGGAGACAGGAGCCATCCGTTTGTGATGCGCGAGATGCAGGAAATTCGGGACTTCTGTGAATTTGAGCGGCAGAATGCTGATGTCTCTTACCTCGAGCTCCTCAAGCCCAACATGATAAACCGAACTCATATCAGCATCTTCACTCAATTCTGGTCTCAACTCACGGGAATGAACGTAATAATGTACTATATTACTTATGTGTTTGCAATGGTTTGTTTTCTTCTTGTTCAATATCGAATCTTTGATGCTAATATCAAAATTGCTAGGCCGGTCTCAAGGGCAACAACGCACTCATCTCATCCTCAATTAACTACGTAATCAACGTTTTTATGACAATACCAGCTCTTTTATTTGTTGATAGATGGGGACGACGTACGACTCTCGTCTGTGGTGCTATTTCCCTGATGATATGGTGGTACATTACAGCCGGTATTTTGGCAACCTATGGACATCACGCACCTCCTGGAGGTTTGAATCACGTCTCTGAGGAATCCTGGCTTATTTCTGGCGCTCCATCAAAAGCAGTTATTGCATGCTCCTATTTGATTGTTGCGTCTTTCGCTCCATCGTGGGGTCCTGTCTCATGGATCTATCCTCCAGAGCTGTTCCCTCTGCGCCTCCGTGCGAAGGGGGTCTCGGTCTCCACAGCCGCCTGTTGGATCATGAACTTTGCGCTTGGTTACTTCACTCCCCCAGCTTTCACAAACATTGCTTGGAAGATATATCTTGGTAATTTATGCTAATCAAATTATTATCTGGTAAATAAATCGCTAACATATTTGGTGTAGTATTTGGTATTTTCTGTACGGCGATGGCTGTACACTCATTTTTATGCTTTCCTGAAACAGCCGGCAAGCCTTTGGAAGAAATTGAAGAGATGTTCGCAAGTGGTGTGCCAGCATGGAAGACTCATGGTTCCTTCTCTACTAGTCGTCTCCTTGAGAGAGGTGAATTCGACTCCGAGAAGCAAGCCGGCATTGCACGAGAAGAGGTCGAGGATGCTGCTGCGGTTCCTGTAACACTTGAGAAGGCGGCATAAAGAGCTTCACATCTTCCAAACATAAATTATATCTTTTGGCTAGGCTTCACTCTCACCTTTTGTAATGGCAGTATTACCAATGAGTGAGGGTTATGTGAGGGCGAAAGCAAATAGTATATACATATTTAAATAATAAGGATCACAGCATCCGAACCGTTCATAAATAACAACGAAGCTGTCGGAAGCATTTATCTATTTCCCCTTACATTAAGGAATATCTCATTAGGCCCCGGAGTCCGATAAGTCCCATTTTAGCGCTGTTACCTTATACTTTCAGCTATGTTTATTGGATATTCAAGGCAAAACGAAGAATGTAAATGGACAGACGAGTTTACTGCCTGATGAGCCTAAAAATCTAGGACTGAATGGGATAGCAGTTGCGTAAGTGCACTTCAGTATAGTTCTAACTAAACTCTACTGGTTTTGGTGTAATTTATGTCTCTCTATTGATTTGTCTAGGAGGGAGCCATAGGTGTAGTATACCAGATCCTAAGAATCAACCGCCCCGTAGTACTACTTAATAGTTCCTTTCGGATAGGGTCAAACTCAAATATTAATATCGAAGAGCTGAAAGTGAGCCTCCCAATTCAGAATTTTAGAGCCCTCTAGGTCTATATATGGCCTTATAGCCCAAGGCATTGGCGAATAAATAAGTATTAGCATATGGGCTGGAACACACATATGGTTATAATTTAGATAAATAATAAATAATAGATGATAAATGAGAGCGGTGATATCATACCACAACATTTCCCAGGCGTCTTTGTAATAACGCGCAACTGATTTCTTGGATTTTCCTTTTATGGTAAGAGACTCACAGAGAGAGCAGTAGCTGTCAATGTATCCATTGATGACATCACAATCGACCATCTTATTCCTATTGCCTCTGGTGGATGGATAAACTGGAAAGGGCTTCCCAATTTTGTCATCGTCAGGCGGAGGGAGACGGCCGTAATATGGGCGGAAGAAGAGTGCCGGAGTCAAGTCATCCGCCGTACTTGGATCGTATTCAACAGCCGAGATTTTGAAATCAGTAAGATCGATTTGATCAAATTCAGTGTGTTGATAGTGCGCGTCGATTTGTTTCTCCAGCGTCCGAAGTCCCTGGAGACGACTCTGGCGAACCTGGGCAACCCAAGTTGGAACGAGCTGCTTAGCCGGCATTCTATAGCTTGACCGATGTTTTTACCTCTCAGATAGGTAGGTACTCAAGGAAAGAAACTGAAATAGGCTGGAATCACGTCACTCGCCGCCAGCCATAGTATTTGGCTGCCTAGCCACGTGCCTTTGAGGCCCACAGATACGGTTGCCTCCTCGGCATTCCCCTATGTACTGTACATCATCAAGATAAGCAGCGAGTCGAATCTCTGTAGCATACATTTATGTGTGGTAGTTTTGTCAGAGGTTATGGCGCAGTGGTTAGGCTACTCCACATATAAATTGTATGGTACAGAGACTCTATTCGTTGCTAGTCTTGATGATGTACAGTACATAGGGGTAAACCGGTAAAACTCTTCTCTTTTACCGACCGTTAGCTTCTACAGCTATGATTGGCCAACGCCAATTACGTAAGCAATATCTCTGACACTCCCCCATGCGTCGTAATTGCTGTCTCTCCCCCTACGGCGCAATATAGCTGTGTAGGTGTATTTGCGGTTGGTTTCAGGCCTCGTTAACTCCCACAACGAGTTTACGGCTCGTAACGTCTACATCTCCCTTGGAGTTCGATCGTTCCACAGGTCTACAGGTTCTACCTCTCCCCCAGTGGAGGAGTTCGATCACTGTACTGTGTTGTGGTACAAGAGTGCCTCCGGCATCTTTAGTGTTCCTAGCTTCCTAGGTTTGCTGGAATTCCCCAATTCCGAGTGTACGAAGATGTTTGTAGAATCGTTCTACGGGTAGTTGTTTCGTGAGTATGTCTGCCGGTTGGTCAACACCCGGAATGTGCTCTACTGAGAGCCTGCTGGCTTCTACCATGTCGGATCGAATATAATTGAACCGTATATCAATGTGCTTGGCTTTCTTGTGATACTTGTTGTCGTGGATGAGTTTTACGGCTTCCATATTGTCGATATAGAGCGTTGGCGGATGGGGAAAGTCTTCCTTCAGGTCTTTATTCAACTTCTCCAGTTATGCTGCTTCCTTCGAGGCTTCGCTTGCCGATATGAATTCAGCTTCCATAGAGCTTAACGCGGTCGATTTCTGACGCTGAGCCACCCATAATATAGCTCCCCTAGCTCTGGTTACAGTCCATCCGTTAAAGGACTTCTTGTTACCTTCAGTTCCCCATGTAGCGTCATTATACAGGGTGTAGGGGTTTTCGGTCCGTGGAGGTGCGTTTAGGCGTCTTAGACTCTCTTGCGGACTCCCAGTATAGGTTATTCCATAGCTGATTGTTCCCTTTAAATAACGTAACACCTGTTTGGTATATTGAAGGTGTAAAACCCGTGGATCTGACATATGCCTTGCCAGTTGGCTGACTGTGTAGCTGATGTCTGGACGTGTATAGTTCGACAGGTAAATGAGTGAGCCTGTAAGTTGTTGATACAGTGTTACTTCAGGGAGCTCTAGCGGTTGATAACGGTTGTCTTTGGCTATGGCCTCTGAGTCTAGTTCGTCAATTCGAGACAGGATTGTTCCCGGTGGTATAGGTAGCTTGATTGGGTTGCAATTCGACATCTTAAATCGCTCTAAGAGGTTGGTGATATACAGCGTTTGGTGGAGGTGTAAAGACTTAGCTTTACGGTCGCGTTTGATCTGAAATCCGACGAATAGCTTTGCCTCCCCTAAGTCTTTGCACTTCCACTGCTTAAATATCTGGGATTTGGTGTGTATCACCTTGTCAAGATCTCTTATAATCAATATATCGTCAACAAATAATAAGATATATACTCCATCTTTCACATAGAGATTAGGGTTCGCAACCGATGGCTTAAAGCCGATACTCTCAAAATATGTGTTCACATCCTTGAACCATGCTCTCGGAGCTTGTTTCAGTCCGTAAAGTGACTTGTGGAGCTGTAAACAGTATTCTGACGGGTCTGCGGATGGATCTAGCCATTCGAAGTACTCTGGGATCTCCATATATATCTCCTCCGGCAAGTGAGGGTTCAGAAAAGCTGTGTCAACATCTACTTGATGTATTTCCAGGTCTTTGGCCGCTGCTACAGCTAGAGCGGTTCTTACGGATGTATACTTCACCACTGACGCGAAGGTTTCCGTATAGTCTACTCCGTAAACTTGTTCAAATCCTTTAATCACTAGACGTGCCTTGTGACGCGATAACTCTCCTTTATCGTTGAACTTATCCTTACACACCCATTTGCAACTTATAATCTTCCGGTTCTGAGGTCTCTTAACGATAGAAAATGTATGCGTGTGCTTCAACGACTGTAGTTCCGAGAGAATAGCTTCTTTCCATCCGTCAGGATCCCTTTTGAGCGCTTCTTGGGCCGTAAAGACCTCAAATGGCATAGTGTAGCTCTTTTGGAGTTCAGCAACCATCATAGCTACGCCATCTGAAAAGACTTTCCTCTTGGGGTGCCTCCCTGACCTAGTGGACTGGAATATCTCTGGATTGAGGGTATCTTTGCGTCTGTAACGCCTCTTGCCCACTACAGGAGTCTCTGACTCTACCGGAGCACCTGGTCCAACGACCCGAGGTTCTACAACCTGACGCATACTGGTTGGCTCTCCTGCCCCAACCTCAGGCTTTACAACCTGTTCAGCACCAATTCCAGCTGTGCTGTCGCTCGACCTCTCTAGGGAGCTTTCTATCGGAGCGCGTGGCGCTTCTGACTGTTCAGCAACAGTTGTAGAGTGTCCCTCCTGTTCAGCAACAGGTTTATCTTCACCTTCCGGGAGAGTTGCGGGTGGAGGATTTGCAGGCTTCTCTGTGGGAAGGCTTCTAATGATTACGTCTCTGTGTCTCACTGGTTTGTTAGCAACATCTGCAACTTTAGGGAATGTATACTCATGGACATCAATATCTGCAGAGACATGTTCTTGATGTGTTTGCGGGTCTACGAGTCTAGCTATCGAGGTAGCACTTTGGCCCATATATATGAATTCACCTCGAATTCTAGGTGCTTGTGTGGTTGAGCGTAATTCCTTTGGTCTGAAGCTGTAAGCAGCACATCCGAATACTCGTAGTTGTGAAAGGTCTGGTTTGCGGTCATAATACGCTTCGAAGGAAGTTGTTGCCTTTGATTGCGGTCCGTAAGGTAATGCAGTAGTTGGAATTCGATTTCTGAGCCATACAGCGTGCTCTGTGGCATAGCACCAGAATCCATGGGGTAATTTGGCTCGGTATAGCATAGATCTGGAAAACTTGTTGACGGTTTGCATCATACGTTCAATAACTCCATTCAGAGAGTGCTTGTAAGGGGGTGACGGTTCAAGTTGGATTCCCAGACTCAATAGGAACTGTTTAAACACCTCTCCAAACTCGCTCCTTCCATTATCGGCTCGTATGTGTACTACTTTAGTATTACACTCTCGTTCAATCCGTAAAAGTAGTTCTCTGAAGGCGTGATGGACTTCGGTTGATTCTTTGGTTCGTAAGAACTTTATCCAGGTGTATCGGGTGGCGTCATCCGTAACTAAGAGGAAGTATTTATATCCTCTAACACTCTGTGACTTGATTCCTGAGATATCACAGTGTAGACGTCGTCCTTTTAGGGTAGTTCGGGTGTCGGTGCTCTTGTGAAAAGATTCCTTCATTCTTCCGGCCAAACAGGCTTCACAGGCTGTCTTTCCCGGTGGCTGCTCATTGGGCTTTGGTTTGCGGAAGTTTACACCTATAGCACACTCCAGCATGGCATCCACGTTCCGATAGTTGGTGTGTCCCAAGCGGTCATGCCATAATTCACGTAAAATATTAGAATCCGTAAAGACAGGCTCTGGGCTTTCAACTGACGTTGTAAAGGCAGATTCTATCGGTTGATCGACTAAATATAAGCCATCTTTACAGGTCCCTTCGAACTGCACTTTTCCGCCAAGGGTAACTCTCGCCTTGAGGTTCTCAAATGTGACCGTAAACTTGACTTTATTAAGTGCACTGGTGGAGATCAACCTGGAATGTAGCTCTGGAGCGTACCAGACGTTATCAATTAAGACGTTGCCTTTGGTGGTATTGATTATGACTTGTCCTCGTCCTAGGGCTTCAATTACTGCCCCATTGGCCACTCTTATGGTTCTGGGGGCATTCCAACGCTTTATCGGTGTGCTAAAGTCTTTGGTATAGCTACTGAAGTGCCTTGAGGCGCCTGAGTCAATAATCCAGTTTGCGGGTTGGTTAACGGGTGTAATTAGGGCATACTGATCACTTGTGTGACTATGCGGACCGCAAGAGTAGTAGTCATCGTCGCTATTCGCAGAAGGTATGTGTGTAACGATATTTACATACTCTTCCTTGGTTCCTCCTTCAGAGATGCCTCTTGCCTTTGCCTGGGCTCTCTTGAACTGTCTACAGTCTTTCATGTAATGGCCTTTCTTGAGACAGAACCGACATTGATCAGATTCGAGCTTTTCCTGGTCCCCAGACCTTGAATCGAAGCTTTTCTTGCCTCTTAGGCCTCTGCCACCACTCCTAGACCTACTGCCTCGTTTTCCACCTCTACCCCTCCGTTGTCTTGATTCTCCGGACCGTACAACGTTCGCGGAAGCTTGTGTGGTGTCCGCAGAGGTGTAGGTAGACTTGTAGCGTTCGTAATTAGTGTCAAGGAAGGTAATGAGCTTTTCTAGCTCAAAGTTCTAGAGGTAAATGTGCTGACGGGTAGTTTCCCAGAAGGAGTCGGCAGGAAGAAAGTCAAGGAGCCGTGACTGTATTTCTGCGTCCGTAATACCTTCAACCAGTCGGCTTTTATATGTCTTGAGTCGCTCAATGAACTGCCAGATGGTTTCCGTCTGTATATTCCACTTTTCCTTCATGAGTTGGTTCTTGATTGACAGCTGGTAGGTTGTATTCGTGGAGCGGTCGTATTTGGCTAGCATGTCCCAGACTTCCTTTAGCTTCTTCTCCCTGAGTCTGGTGGCGATATCGTTCTGTATTCCGGGGGTAACGGAGTTGGCTATTATCTGAATAGCCTTGTTGGCCCTCGAGTCCCATTTACGGCCTTCAGCGATTCCGTTAGGCCTTTGATCGGTTCCTAGGACCATATCTATGGTATCTGCGACCGTAAGAGCCATTTCGCAGGTGCGCTTGAACTCTGTGTAGTTCTGGCCATTGAGGATTGTGACATCTCCGTATTTGCTGTGGTAGTAGCCATTAGGGGGACCTCGACCTCCGGCCGTAGTTGAATCGGAGCTTGAAGATGCGGTCTCCATTGCGAGCTATCCGGGCTCATAACCTGTCAGAGGTTATGGCGCAGTGGTTAGGCTACTCCACATATAAATTGTATGGTACAGAGACTCTATTCGTTGCTAGTCTTGATGATGTACAGTACATAGGGGTAAACCGGTAAAACTCTTCTCTTTTACCGACCGTTAGCTTCTACAGCTATGATTGGCCAACGCCAATTACGTAAGCAATATCTCTGACAAGTTTCCTGGATTACATAAGAATATTCGAACAAAAACTTTTATTGGTCCTTTAGGAAAGTGCGTGTGGGTGAACCTGGACCCCGCCTTAACCATGTCACATAAGGCTGTGCAATGTTCATCTTGCTCAGCTCTTCTACTATATCCAGGTTTTATAGTGTGTATAATTTTGAACATAATGGCTGAACACAGGAGATCTAGATTTCGTAGACTGTTCCGTCGAAATGAAGATCACGAGAGAGAGAAAAGGCAGAATAATGATGATCGAGGTCAACAGTCACATCTCACCCAACTTCGCTGACAATACGATCAGAGAGTTCAAGCAGCGTAATAAATGAAGCGCAGAGGTTCCCTTCTGGACAATACAGGCTGTGGGACAATACTTTAGAGGCCTTGCGGCATTCTAACGAAGATCTGGAGCTAGTGACGATTATCGAGGAATTTGCTGTCAACCCAGCTGGCGATAATGTTTCTGCTCAGGGTAGTCAAGAAGCCGTGAAACGTCTGGTCAACGATATAATGGAGGAGATGCAGAAAAATGCTAAAAGCGGATCGTCTGATGATAATATCAGCCGTCTTGTTGAAAAGACCATTTCGATATTGAACAGATTTGTTTCGGTTCTAGATGTGGCTGTTAGCTTTGATCCCGTCCATGCCGCTCTTCCATGGGCCGCTATTCGATTTGCCCTAGTAGTAAGCAATTTTTATACTCGGGCCGGTTACTGTATATCAAATTCACTGTAAAGCTAACCCATGTCTCTAGACCTTGACTACTAATAACGAATTGAAAAATCGACTGATCGAATCTATCACAAATGTTGCTTCGTTAATCGTGCAATGTGATACGTATCAGAACCTATATCTAAATTCTGGTTCTTCCCCGGAACTTCCTGACACAACCACTAATATATTGAAGAACGCCATTGTCCAAGTTTATACGAGCTGCCTCTTATTACTTGGCTTTGCAATCCAACGTCAGCGAAGCCGGAGCAGGCGCGTGAATGCGGTGTTTAAGCTTGAAGACTTACGTGATTACACCAACAAAATTGAAATGAGCGAAAGCCGACTTCACAAAGTAGCGAATGATTGTGAAAAGCATGTCAATCATCATCAAAGGTATGTTATGGAAACTCCCTCTCAATAAGATCAACACTGATGCCTATTTACAGCACAACAATGAATAAAATTCACCTAGAGATGATTCTTGACAAACTACCTATAGTTGAAGGTGCAGAATACGATTCCTATGATGGCGGCGAAGAAGAGATTGTTTGCTATCCTAATATTAACACGAGTTGCTCAACTGGCGAAAGTCAATGAGTGGGTCGCCGATCCAAATTCTCAGTGTATACTCTGGTTACAGGGAATGGCAGGGACAGGCAAATCAACGATTTCCCGCACTATAGCACATGAGCTCGCCAAAAAGAAAGCTCTTGGTGCAAGCTTTTTCTTCAAGAGAGGTAGAGGTGATCGTGATAAAGCAATCAGATTTTTCACCACAATCGCGGCTCAGTTAGCCAGTAACATACCGTCTCTTACACCACATATGAAAAATGCAGTTGAAGATAATCCCAAGATAAGAGAAAAGGGGATAACCATTCAGTTTAAAGAGCTCATCATAGAGCCCTTAAGCAAACTTGACAGCAATGAACGGAATTTACAAACAATAGCCGTTATCATAGTCGATGCTCTTGATGAGTGTGACCCTGAAACAGATGTTACGGCAATTATCAGCCTTTTACCACAGGTAAAACAATTTAAGTCAGTGCGTTTGAAATTCTTTATCACAAGCAGACCGGAATTTTCAATTCTTTTTCAGTTTGATAAGATCAACGGTACTTATCGAGACTTGATTCTACATCGTGTAGATCAATTGACTATTGCAAATGATATAAAAATATTCTTCGAGTTAGAACTCTCTAAAATCAAAGGCGAGTATAATGGTTTGCATCCAGACTGGCCTGGCAATGCGAATATTCAGATACTAGTTCAGAGAGCTGTTCCATTATTCATCTTTGCTAAGACCATGTGCCTCTTTATTCAAGATCGAGCATGTGGCTCTCCAGAAGACCAGTTAAATAAGATACTCGAATATAAAATCTGGCTACTGATTTTCAACTTCATACAACATATCTTCCGGTTCTTAACCAAATGCTTAAAAAGCGTGTTGGTTCAAAATGGGAAAATCGCACAGAAGAGGAGCAGGAGCCAATAATACGTGAATTCCGTAATATTGTTGGCACCATTGTGATTCTCGCTGATCCAATACCAATAAGCTCACTTGCTCAATTACTTGGGATCCCTCAGACGACCATTAAACATAGATTGAGCATGCTTCATTCGGTTCTGAACATACCTCCCAAAGAAAATCCACAACAGCCTGTCAAGGTTCTCCATCTGTCATTCCGAGACTTCCTTACAAATCCAAAGATGCGAACCGAAAATCCCTTTTGGGTTAATCAGGAAGAGGCTCATAAACGAATAGCGGCGCAATGCTTTGAACTATTGATGGACAAAGCCCCTCTCCATAAAGATATGTGTGGACTACAGTTTCCGGGAACATTGCGAGCGGATGTCAATGAACAAAAAATTGCCAATAGCCTACCACCAGAGATCCAGTATGCTTGTCTCTACTGGGTTTACCATTTGAAAGAGAGCAAGTGTATGGTAGATGACAAGGATCGAGTACTCCAGTTTCTCAAGGACCACTTCCTTCACTGGCTCGAAGTCCTGAGCCTTCTGGGGAGGATACGAGAGGGTATAAATATGGTAAACGAACTAGTAGGCATTATTGAGGTAAGAAGTTTACCTAGAATCAAGTATCTCAAGATGACTGAGCATAAAATACATAGCTAGAAAGAGGCGTGGAAACTATGGAGTTCCTCCGCGATGCTAGACGCTTTATCCTCAATTGGCAATCAGTAGTTGACTTGGCGCCGCTCCAACTCTATTCATCTGCACTTTTTTTTACCCCAGAAGGGAGCATTGTTCGGTGGACGTCGGAGCGATTCATGTCGCGCTGGATAATCCAAAGGCCTGAAATGAGATACGATTGGGATACTTTGTTAATGCTAGAGAGCCGCGAGAATATGTATAAGATCGCATTTTCAGTGGATTCACGATTTCTAGCGTCGGCTTCCATGGGCGGGTTGATCACTATCTGGGATATGGTGACAGGGCAGGAAGTCCAAAAGCTTGAGGTCCCTGTCGATATTTAGAGGCCGGATTTAGTGAACCAATTAGTTTTCTCGGCCAATTTGAAGCTCCTAGGAGCTAGGTGGGATTACCGGATCAAGGTCTGGGACATTATTACCGGGCAAGAGATGTATACATTTGAACGCAATGACGGGGATTACATATATGACTTGACTTTCTCGTCTGACTCCAAGCCGGTCCTGGCTAGAAAGAACGGTCATGACATCGAAATCTGGGATATAGATGCCGAACGGGTCATTAACACTTACTCTCATATTCCTGATGATGAGTGGGGTACTGTGTATTTAGCCTCTGCAGAGCCGCTCTGGGTCTGTGCCCATAGCATCATAGGCATGCGGCTGTGGGACCTGGCGAGCGGGCGCAAGATATTCCCAATCAACCGGTGTGAGATAGGTTATAGCAGCCGGGACGAGTCTGCGATGTCCACCGATGCAAAGGTCATCGTGCAAGGGTCTAAGCAACTTAACGTCGACAAAATTGAGATCTGGGATGTGGTGACCGGACAAGTTATCCATACGCTCGATCCCGCTATCCAATCGAGCTAATATATCAAGTCGATCGAGCTCTCAAGCGATGGCAGATTGTTGGCCATAGCCGCACCTGAGGAGATCTCGATCTGGGATGTTACGACCGGACAGCGAACACAAACACTCGCGATGCCTGGACACTCTAGATCTGAGTTTATCATGAGACTAGAAGTTGCCATGACATTCTCGCCCAATGGCCGGCTACTGGCTTTAGCCCACAATGACAACTTTGTCCACATCTGGGAAGTGAGGACAGCTATCCCGCAGAACACCAGCCGCAGCACACGTGCCAGCATGTCGCAGACACAACAACTAAGGAGACGACGATAACGACCACGAAAACCCCGCATCATGACATTCGGGCCATTAAATTTTCACCCTCGACCGAGCTTCTCATGACACATTCGGCTGGGGAAACGAAGATCTGGCACGGCCGCACGGACGCCTCCTCCAATCGTTCCCTGGCTGGTCCTATCCCTCGCCGGACCTAAGGCATCTGGCCATGTTCTCGCATGATGGGGTCGAGATCTGGGATCGCGCGACAGGTGACAAAGTGGGTTCATTGAATGTCCCCAAGACCAGGGCGGGCTGGATTCGGCTCGGGTGGTGCGGCCCGCGGTTAGTTGTATGCTTGTCAGACAACTTCATTCAGATCTGGGACCTCGAAGGACGCGACCAGAAATCACTGCTCCCCCTCGAACTGCTCCCCCTCGACGTAAGTGGACGCAAGGGCTTCTGGTTTTCAACTGACTGGAAACTCTTCGCCTTGGTGGCCGACTCCAACGTCGAGATATGGGACACGTCGACTCAGACACGGCTCCACCTTCTGCCTGGCTTGCCTGACTCGCCTGACTCACCTTATTACACTTCCTCAAAACTAGCATTCTCCTCCGATACCACGCTTCTCGCTTACGCGCAGGAGTATGGCATCTCTATCTGGAATATAAAGACGGGGCAGAAAATGCATCAGATCGAACTATGGGGAGTAAGGAATATCTCCTTCGATACCAGCATGACGCACCTATACACTCTCCGCACAAACATCGGTGCTCTGATGTTTGGTTCCTCCCTTGCGCATGCAACATCAGAGCCGCTGCGGAAGGGCTACGGCTATGGCCCAAACACAGCATGGATTACCTGGGACGGGGCGAATGTGCTCTGGTTGCCTCCGGGGTACCGGTCATCTGTAGTAGCGGCAGCTCAATCCTCTATTGCAATCAAATCTGATGACTCACGGATCGTGATATTTAGATTTCTTCCAGAGGATATAGCGCCCGTTATGTGACCTAGAAACTTTACTTGTACTGCTGTTGAGTTAGCCAAGGGTTCATTCAGAGTCAGCCCTTGAAAAGGTTATTATACTGCTACAATGTCTAAACCGGAAAATTGTTAAAGAGAGGGCTGTAGATGCCTAAGATTTGGATAAGGGGTTAGCAATGCATAACAAAAACACATCACTATTGACTGACAGAAACACTAGGCTTTCGTTACCGATAGAAGCCTAGACTACACTGTAATTATAGTGAATTTCAGGCCATCAATCGCTGTAGAGCGCTGTGAATCTAGTAAGTTTTAGGCATTAAATTCACTAGAATGCTGGGAATGCCTATAATATTCAATCCTCATAGAATACCGACAATACTATTTAAATAGATATGCACCTAAGTCAAGGAACCTTTCAACAAGAAACTAACAGCCTGCCTCCTTGCGTTTATTAACCATCTTCCCGGCGACGGAAACGAATCCCTTGTGAGGGATATATTAAGAGCAGATTTAGATGATGAACTCTTTGCTATTTTCTCTAATCTCTGCACTGGTCTCCTTAAATTAAGTAAGTTTGAAATGACTCATTTAGTTTCCTCATTAACTTGTATAGTGAAAGCCAACAGCGCACGCAGTACAATCACTCCTTCGCCACATTCTCAGAGACAAGAGAATGCCGAGACAATGTTCATGGCACTCCTAAATTCCAACTGTCGTAGTCTTGCGTGTCGGAATACCCTCTTACAGCGCGGCCATCATCGCTGCGTCGTCTCTAATCCAGATTACCTGCTCGATGGGTTCTTGCCATTGCCAGTTTCTTTGATTACTAGCCCAACGTCCTTTTGTAATCAAATCAATAGGATTTAGAGAAATTTTAGCAACAGAAGTAGGGCAATCAGACTCCTGTTCAATCAGTCCCTTACAGAAAATTGATCGAGTTAGTCCTAGCCAGATGGACAACAGTCATTGGAAGAGATTGGGGAACCAGATGACATAGACAATATTCAGGGTCTTCACATAATACCATTTAGTTATGGAAAGTGGCAAGATACAGCAGTGCGTTATCACTTCATCCTCTACCTTCTGAGAAATAATTAACTTTAGTAGGCAAGTGCTCAAGAGGTCAGCAAGGCATGGGAAGTCCTATGGAGATGTTTCCCAGCTGTACGTCACTGTGGCCTGAATGCAGACAATATAAACGAACCGCCCAAGTGGTATCACCCTGTCAGACGGAATTCATATGCAGTTTGCACTGTTCAGGTTGGTCTTCGTCTTCACGGTATGTACTAAATAATCAGTGAATGGACAATAAGTTCTAACGGATAAGTGAATTTAAGGACACTCCGAATATTTATAGACTCTATCATGAAGAAATCTATTGCTGCATTGGTATTATTCCACTGGGCTGAGCTTTTCACAGACTCGCCCAATGCTAAAGAAATCTTCGAGTACAAGCTTAGTGTCAGAACAAAAGGAGAACTCCAGTTGAACTGGCTGCTTATACCCCCTTATATCTGTATTCCGACAGCTGTGTTGATACAGTTATATTTCATTCAGGTATGTCAATTACACATCAAATAATCAATAATAACAATACTAACACGTAACTTAGGGCATGAGTTCATTGCGTACAACTACGACGACGCTCCGTCTGATTTCACACGACTCGGGTATATCTTGACAATCACGGGAACAGAAAGGACATCGGAGGTGTATGGATCGTGGTGTATTCCAGGAAAACACCTACGTCATAGAGACTGGTGCATGGAGCAAATCGATCGCCTCAAGATATATCCACTGGCATTAGATGGAGAGGACATCGCTCACAACGGTCTCAATACAAAGATAAGAGACTATTCAGATTCTTTAGCCCAGGTTCTCTTTCATCCAAAAGTCCGACAAATGTGTATGGAAATAGCCATCGCATTCCAATCATTGTCTTATCCTAGCAACATATGCACACGACATACTCTACGGATAGGCACAAGCAGTGGGTTCGTCTGATATGGGACTGCCATGGATGTGACGCCCTTAATGGGAGAGCCCACGACGAAAAACAGCGTCACAAGATCAGGATGATTGTTGCTGGAGGTGGCTCAGGGCCGCATTATTGTGCCTGGTGGAGGCAACCGCCCGGCAATTCCACAATCGGGTGCAGGCCAACAGCCACTGCCAGACGAGCAGTTGGTAGTCCTGGCCCTCTACACGCTCCTAAATACGATCACTGGCGGGATTGCTAGCCATAGCATTTGGCTCCCGGATCATCTCGCGTTCACGGCGAGAATGCGCCATGGTGCCTTCGAGGCCCGTTGAGACGGTTGTCTCCTAGACACTCGCACCGGGCCGGGTGAATGCCCTGGTGGAAGCCAAGCCTGCCCGAGCCCCGTCCGCATGCAGGAAGCTGCCGAGATGGTAGCCTGACTGTATGACGAGGACCAGCGACTGCCGGCAGTCCGTGCAGTTGGGTACATCAATCCTCTTTTCATCCTCCTTTTTGACAATTCAGGCTGACCACCTCTGCGTTGGGACACTGTAGTAGCCATATGATAATTTCGCAAGACCGCGACCAGATTTTTATAACCGTCGCCGAGTACCAGCCTGCATATGTAGACTAACTGCACGACCGTGTAGCCGCAAACGGTGTGTGGTTGCGTATGCACGAAGTGGGGCCGTGAGAGACATCAGACAGAGAAGACATGGATAGCCTCGCGGTCGTCCTATTGGCAATCGCGTTGCGGGCGGATGCCAATGATGTTTTGCCAAACGAGGCCCGTTTCAATGGAACAATTATGGAGCATTCGTTTTGAGAGACCAGATATCCTATAGAATGGGATTACACAAGTCAAAAATTATGACTCTAGAGAATATTAAAGCTAAACTCTTATCTATCCCCATAGACAGTTCTAGCTCAACAAAGAAGCGAAAGATCTTGACTGATAGTGCGAATGCCGTCCTGGTTGATGACGATAATGATAACAATAAATTCTAGCAAAGGATTGGAAAAGAGTTCTGCAATCTAGTCATGAATGGCTCGGGAGCACAAATAAAAGGGTTAGCGAAATATCAGAAGCTGCGAGACTCGGAAGATCTGAAGAGCATGGGCCCTGGATTTATGAAGCAGGATCGGTCAATAGATATTTCTCGCTATCTTCGTCTTGCATTATGGCAGACTGTTTAACGATTACAAGTTATTTAGCGTGCTGGCAGAGCTATCTATTGCGGGAGGAAGCAAGATGTGGTCGTGTTGATAGGATTGCAGAGAGAATTGAGGCCAAAGGAAAGAGCAGTATAGACAAAGGGATTGACCAGAGCCTAGGCTACAGACCCAACAATACTATCTGGTCTTGTTTTCTGTCACTTAGCCCTTCTACAATCCGATTTCGCTGCCTTTCCTTTTTGGAGGACTTTGTAGAGATGCCAACTTATGTTAAAAGAGTATAATAATTAGTGTTAAAGTAGTATTTATAGAATTATCCATAACGATATACACCCCAGTCATCCTCAACTTAAAGGTCAAGA
This sequence comes from Xylogone sp. PMI_703, assembly GCA_021399445.1. Classification (NCBI taxonomy): domain Eukaryota; kingdom Fungi; phylum Ascomycota; class Leotiomycetes; genus Xylogone; species Xylogone sp. PMI_703. The sequence continues at coordinate 5,353,101 of JAJTUQ010000003.1, forward strand.
GACGGCTTGTTGGCCTAGGTCTCTGGCACCGACACCTGAGGTCACAAGGTGAGGTCATGACAATTGTATATCTTCTAAGTAATCAAGTAATTATACGGTTTTATTTTCCCTGCGCTTGTGCATGTGCCCATTCAAAACCTCAACATATATTTTATAAAAATATTCATAATGCCTTTAATTCTTGAAGATATTTTGAAGGGGTTTTTTGCTAAAATATATATTTATACATTAATAACAATTGAAAAAGTATGACAGAATTTAAGATACCTCTATTCTTTAAAACGGAAAGTGATTATTTATAATAAACAAACTGTTATTATAATCGCCGCTATAGACCTAACTGAGACTTAGGTCGCGCCGCTTCTTTCCCATGGCGGATCTCGCAAGCTGCGATGACGCTGGCCGTTTTGCTGAGCGGATTGTCTCCGAATCTGTTGGCATGATCTCTAAATCATTTAAATTTCTCACAACAGAAAGAAGCATTTTAGTATATGCCGCGGCTGTAGCTGCAGCATACTCCTGCCATAATTTGTTTTTATGAGAATCTGAGTAGTCACAAATGCCTCGGATTACAAGGCATGGAATGGTATTCAGAACTCCAGCCGCCTCCATCTCAAAGCAGAGCATTCTGTACTTCGCACCTAGCAGATCTCTAGTCTTCGCGTCTTTTATGACTTGGTTTCCTGAGGCGATCAAGCCGTAGTGAATATTTGGGTGGTTCCCGGATCGGTTTTTCCTCGTGATTCTTTTGCCATTGCACGGCCCACATGTCTCATAATCTGGATTATGCACATAATCTGATACAAAGAGCTTATCGTGTTTTACTCCTGGGTATTTATATTCCGGTTTGGATGTGGAAATATCTTCAACATATCTTCGGAGCTGCTTAGGAGAGAAATCAGGATCAGACATTAGACTGCTTATGGCGGTCATCAAGAAATGTGGTGGGCGTTGTAAAGATCCTGTTCGTTCGAATACACTATTTCCAAGGGCCTTGCCGAGATCATATTGAATGACTCCTGTATGTGTATCTGTTGGAAGGCTAACTATGACATCGCCGAGCCGTATATCATTCTGTTTGGAAGGCACACCACCCCCGATCCCAACTAACAGACAGAACTTTACTGCTGGAAAGCTCCTTACCATATGTGAAACAACAACGGCAGCAGAGTTCGTGCCATACTCCCCAGAGGGTAGGCAAGCAGCAACAACATTATGCTGCTCGATTCGACCCAAGGCATAGTGATTAGTATCCTGTAAGGGAAGCTTTAAGTCTGGGTGTCTTCTATCGAAGAGCAAGCGTACCGCCATGAGTTCTTTCTGCAAGGCACATACTACACCTACAGTGTAGTTCTCTGGAATGAAAGTATCGGTAGAGAGTGTTTCGCTGGATAATTGCTGCGAGTATGCTCTACTTCCTTCAACAACTGATGAGCTCAAGTCTGATCCAAGTCCACTGTCGTGAGATTCGATATTGAGCCCTTCATGTGGAAGTTCTCCGTGCTCTGGAGATCCTGTGTCTTTCCAGAACCATTTGAAATTATTACTGTGACCGAAAATTACCGCTCCAAAATCTTCCAATTGAACATGGCTCTTTTTGGATTGGATATTGTTGAACGTCGATGGTAGAAGGACTTGGACAAGATCAGAATGTTCCTCCTTTTCCTTGCCTATGCATTGACATGGTTCGAATATCTTGTCTGTGGTGTGCCAGATTATATTGTGATTGAGCTTCATCGGGTTCGCTTCTTGGTCGCCATCCATTTCCATGATTCTTTTGAGGTCATAAACGCTGGCTGCAAGATAGTGCTCACCTTTTGGCAATTTGGTCCAACGGTGGCACGAGGTAGTATTAACTGGTTTAATAATCTCACCAAATCCACGTCCAAATAGCGTTATTGCATGAAGGGATCTAGTGAAATCAACCCAACCTTTACCGGCCGTATGAAGCGTAGTTACACGAGGATAGATAAGATCCCGACATCTGGCCATGTCATTGAAATCCCAACCTTCAAGATATTTCCGCGGTCTAATGTCATATTGTCCAGCAATGCTAACTTGATGGTCTATTGTTTTCTCCAAGGTATCATAAAGTTCCTCTACTCGACCCTCAAGGTGGAGGAAGTCTTCCTTCTCTGGGTATATTTTAAGCTTTAGGTTTTGTTTATTTTGAAGTACCTTCACCGCAGAATACGCTTTATGCATTTCGGGTGCTTCCTGCATATCCTCTCTCTTGAAGCAAAATTCAAAGCTAAATTCATCTGTACTATCGTACTCCAGAGACGCACGTAGAAGATGTAATAAAGCACTAGTTCCATTAACTAACCAGCCTCGCTTGTCTTCTTCATCCCAGAATACTACGAATTTAGTGTGAATCCACTTGAGCTTCGGTATGTATCCATTTCGTGTTATATGGACCGGCACATCTTTATGACCGATGGCAAATGGGAAACCACCAGTAATAATTTGGCCTTTATGAATGAGAACATCATCAAGAGAGCAACCTACATAAGACCTCGGGAGCCGGGACGGCTTTATAGCATAATTAGCATCAACGGCGCCTATGAAGTAATGTTAGTAACAGATGGTTCTTTTGCAACTTTCGCTTTACTCTTACCAGCACAATATTTAACTTCTGAACACCAGCCAAGAATATGTCGAGCGCTTTCTAAGTTAGAGATGTTGATATTTTCTGCATGAGGAACAGTAGTTTCCAGATAGGATATGCGGGCTCCGTCTTGATTATAAAGTAAATGCCACACTAGAATGTCTCGATTACGTTTTGTTGGAATTAGCATAGATGAAAAGCCTTTGATAAAAAGCTTCCCATTAAAGCTATTCACACGCCGGGCTCCAGTAAGCCCTGCCATCAGGTTCAGTGGAATCTCAAGCCCAGCATCAGTCTCTGATCTCCGCGGTATCGGGTAGCCTTTAACGACAACAGGGTTCCTGAACAAGTTATGCCAGCATTGGCCATTGGAGAGTTGAAAAAACCCTTGTTTTTCTACGTTGAAACCTATCTTGCAAATAATGATAGGCGGATCCGATATTCCAGATACTTGACGCGAGACATTTTTGATAATAATATCATCTATGAATGGGATACTCCATGTGACTCCAGTTTCATATGGAGAAGAGCGAAGAGCGGCCCCTAGCCAGGCAAGCTGTTCGCCAATCTCTGAGATGGCAGCTCCGGTCCCGAAAGCCCCTACAATAAATTTTGATCCTTGCATCCATGCGGTAAGCTTAGTATTATCAGGTATAACGCCTAAACACTCAGTTAATATCAAAATCAGTACTATTCGAAGCCTGGGAGCTCACATGTGTGTTGATGTCCAGCTCCGCTGCGGACCACATCTTTGATCAGCTTAATGGTATATTCTCCAGAAAGTGGCCATGTTTGGCAAAGGTATTGCGCGCAAGTCAGCGCCTGTGCATCATTGGTGGATCCAGTAAGAGTAATGGCATTCTCGATTGCTTCACCAAGCTCCTCTTTATACATTTGCTCACTGACAAAAGCAAGCGGGCTCCATTCGATCTCAAAAGTTATTTCGTAAGATTCCGCAGACCTCTTCCTGCTAACTACGTGAGAAGATGGTAAACATTGGATAATCTTTTTTCCGATTATCTCCATGTAATTTGGCTCCGGTGAGGTCAGAAAGAACTCGCGGCGTAAATTTGCTAGGAGCCATTCATAAGCAGGTGATTGAAAAATAAAGTTTTGATATGCAAGGAGTTCAGGCATGTTGGCTTCTCCATCTTCGTAGGAATCAAGGTCCATCAAGTCATCGACGCTAGCTTCGGAGCCGGGAGGTTCTTCGTCTATTGGATCTTCCAGACTTTGATACCAGTTGTTCATAATATCATTCAAGGGCATTATATCAGAATCTTTATTCTCAATAGTGGAAAGAACCTCCTCCTTATGGAAATACTTGTCTTCAAATGATCGGGCTATCTGACTGCGAAAAGATCCTAATTAGAGTCCAGTGTATAGATGGAACTATTTTGCAACCCAGGAACTCACATTCGATTTCTATGAACAAAAAACATAACATCGCGATGCATTTGAGTTGGTGCATCGTGTCCAATTTTAAGAGCAAAGGCTTTGAGTAACTCTGGAAGAATCTTAGAAATCCTCCCTAGATTCTGGCTCTGTTGTACAGATTGGATTTTATTGATTAAATCATCAGCTAATTCAGATATGTAGTTATCATATCTTGAAACAGGCAGACTCAATGCGTCCGAGTAAACTGTTCTAGTATCGTCTAATTCTGAATGTTGTTGATTCTGCTCATCTTCTATGCGAAGATTCTGAGCATGCGCAGATTTTTCATGTGTTGCCGACGCATATCCTGAGTCTGTAGCTGGCGCAACATGTCTATGTGAAATGTCTTCCGTTTGGAAACCTCGTTGATCTGGGGTTGGAGAGGCATCTTCCGTTTGGGAATCTTGTCGCCCGAGTTCTTCCTCCGGGAACAGAGGAGGTTGCTCCTCCAGCTTTTTAGGTGCGACAATTTCGTCCTTAGGTGGGAAAAGAGGATATTGAACGTCCCCGGATACATTGATCGGTGCACTGTCGATATTGCTGTCGTTGTAGAGACCAGAAGCTACGTGAGCAGCACCTTCACTGAATGGAACAAATCTGCCTCTGGAAGACATGATAGGTTCATCGTCACTTTCATCGTCACTTTCATTTCCCCTGCTAATGTGCATCCTACGCTCCTCAGCTTCTACTTCAGCACGAGGCCCTACTATTATATTGGGTATTAGTGGAATCAGCCTCTCTGCCTCTCTCCTCAGTGAAATTGCATTACTACGAAGGGGGTGTGACATGTCAGAGTTGTACTTCAAGCAATTATTCCAAATTAAATCCAGATCTGCTACAAATTCTGCCTTTGACTTGTAGCGTAACTCCTTAAGCTTCTTAGTCATAGTGCCGAAATCCATTGGATTCTTGATAACTACTTCTTATCAGCAAGCCATTGATAGTCGGGAGAATGAAAAAAAAACCACATACAATTGTAATAATCTGGTGCCTGTCTTTTGTTAACTCGAGTGAGAAACGGGACAGAATGCTGAGTCATTGCTTTGAGCTCGCTCAATACCTTCTCCATTGACTCGTAAAGTTCCTCTTGACCAACATTTTCGTTGCTTGCCCACTTGCTTCTTTTCTTTGGAGCCTCATTCATGCTAGTCCTCAGCTTCGCCGGCACCTTTTCAATATCGGTTTTCTGAGCATCCTCTGATACTGCCGGCAGCGGTGATGAAGAATCCAGCCCTGGATCCTCAGAGTTTAGCTCGACCAAGTCTTTAGAAATGCGCCCTTTCTGGCCCAAATTCATCCCTTCATCATTCTCGGCTGAGTCGATGACTTGATCAATAGCCGGCTCCGGGTCTTTTGTTTTGAGAGTTTTTTTCTTGTTTTTCTTGCTGATTTCCCATTTCCAATCACTAACGCCCTGCCCTAGATTTTCCTCGGACTCGGATTCAAACTCTGGTTCTGGCTCAATCGTTTTTGGGGGATCTTCCTTGCCATTCTTCTTATCCTCCTTAGACATCGTTGTGTCCCAAGAAAAAGGATACTCCCCTCTCTCACGTTTCTCATCCGCTTCTCGCGCAATATCTTCCAAAATTGCCTTGCCCCAATCTACTTGACGTTGATAATAGTTTCTCACCTAATAGTATATCAGCGTATTGATGGGATAAAAAGACAATGTAAGATGCCTTACCATTATATGTGTCTTTGATTGCATATGCTTCGCTATAGCATGCCAGTCGGTTCCAAAATGGCGTAGCAGGCCTGGGAAATTGTTCTGTTCCGAGACGCTCCAGTAACTCGAAGTCTGCCGTACGGTACGACGAGCTTGTTGCGTCTCAGATGCTTGTGGAGGAGCCGATCCTATCCGTTCACCATTCATGGGATTTGGTGAAGAAGGATCATGGCTAACAGGCATTAATTGACTAGGCGTATCAAGTGGCACAACATATCCCGTTGGTGGTATAAAGGGAGTCGTCGGAGTTGGAATTGTGGGCGGGCCCTCGTATTCGGAAAAGAATCTAGTAGATTCAACAGAGGCATGACTTCGAAGTTTCTGTTCAGCCGGAGGTATTTGCACGGGTGGCGAAGCAGCTGCAGCAACAGAAGTAAGAGTCGGGATGAGAGTAGATGTGGGAAGAGGTTCTAGACCAGGGCCTTTCACTTCTTCAATAGTGTTCTTGCCTTTCTTCTTGTCCTTTTTAGTGGACCCAAAAGAACCCCAGCCGGAACCATCATCGTCTGCTGGCTTCTCAGGTGTGGGTTCCTGCGGCTGTTTGGGACTCCTGCCAGCAACTTTACGTACCATCTGGGAAAGCCTCTTCTTCGCGGAGCTAGCCTCGATCTTACTTTCGTGCTGTTCAAGACTGGTCTCACGATATCCAACCTCCTGTCACCAATTCAATATAATTGTTGTTGGTTTCCCTGTAATTTGGTTTCTAAGTCCCTATATGTTCATATCCCGGTCTACAATGTTGCTGGAATACAGATAATCCAGCTTCGGAGGACAAGAATACGGGAAGGAATGGGCTGTTTTGACACCCGCAAGTTGCCTAAGCCCGGACACTTTATTCCATTCTAATACGTAACATCGTGAGTCGCAGGAAAAATCGTGTTCATTTAGGTCAGCTATATCCGTATTCTTAGATGGTCGAACAGCCGATTTGAGGAAATTATGATAACCCGAATATCGTCTCGCAAACGCGTAGGATAAGGCTGCGGAGGGGTTGCGAGGATCGAGACGTGCGCATGAAGCAACGGCGAGGGTAATATAGCAAGAAGTGTGAGCAAGTCCGCTCAGGCGCAGCGCGCTCAGGAGGTAGAAAGTTGAAGAGAGGCTGGCTCAGTCAAAGGTACTATGGAGTTGTGGGTATGAAATAGCTGAGAACATGAACCGAGCGGTGAGTGTGAAGATATCCACGCTGCCAAGAGGTGTGGCGGTGCTTCCAAGCATTGAAGCTACCTGGGCCGCTGAGGTGGTGAGTGGCTGGAGTGAATCAGTGACTGCGGTCATCTGGCTCGAACATGCTCAACTTTCATCACCAGAAGGAATTGAGGTATCACGTAGGATATGGAAATTGATTTGATTAAGTTAATATGACTCCAAATTGGATTACACGCGATTTGCATTTAACGAAATGTATTTTGTATGGACGAATAATTCTCAAAATAACAGTGTAATGGTTTGCTGGCCGGTGTTTACAGGGATCTCATGCTACCGTTTCTGGAGGTTTAGTCACTTGCATGAGTAGGAGGAGGAGAAGGTTGTTGATATGGATGTAAGATTATATTGGGACTGGACTGAGGTAGAGGCATCCTGTAAGCAGACTGGGCCAGTGTTGATTAAACCGGTGTATGAGAAACCCTCGAAGGGGACGAAAAAGGGATTTTATTGGAAATCAGTAAGTGATGGACAGTTGAGAAAAGAATTAGTTGTGGAAGAGTACGTTTTACCTTATGGGAGACCTCTTCCGAAAAATATGTAAGTATCTGACAAGAATGGTAAATAATATAGGCATAAGGCCCCTGTGGCACCTACGCCAAAATCAACTACTTAGAAAAATTATGGCACAAAGATTTAAGTTCTAAGCTATTCCATTAGATATCTCCGATATGGGGGAAGTATAACTCACAAATTACACTGCTCCTAAGCGTTAATTTTTCCATGAATTGGGTTCGCTCTTACTTGGATACACACAAGATAAGCCATTGGGGATGGGAGGATCAAGAATTGAATTGAATTAACCGTCCTATGATGCAATCACAATAAAATTTATAGTGAGAACTACACTAGAGGGCAACGAATTTAATATCTATTCATAGCGGGGCTTTGATATATTCGAACTTGGACCATCCTAACATCTCCCTCGTTATCTTCCTTTTATTGCTTCACCTCAATGAACTCCTCTTCTATATCATCACTTTTATCAAGAACAGCATGGTGTGCAATATCAACCACACGCTTTGGCCTCCAGTTCGATCGGGGAACAAAAATCGCCGAGTTTTCAAACAAGTCATCCATGTCTTCCAAGTTGAGTCCCTTAGTCTCAGGTAGAAAGGCCCAGAAAAACAACCCGTTAGTGACGTTGCATACAATGAAAACGATGTAAAAGCGCCAGCCAATAGCGGGGATGGCTACGGGTGTGACTTGACCGATCATGGTATTGAAGGCAAAGGAGGTCATCGCACCTAACGAAACCCCTTTTGTACGATATGCAGTCCCCCAAAGCTCCGGCGGGATGGCCCATGAGAGCGGCCCGGATGAAATGAAGAAGAAAAAGTTAAAGACCCAGGTCATAACAATGAAACCCCAATGAGCACCCGCATTGGGTGTTGAGGCTGGAAATTTCTTAATCAGAATGGCATTTACCAGGAAGGTGACAGCCATGATATATGAGCCGTAAATCTCCAGTGGCCTACGTCCAATTCTGTCAATGGTGTAGATACAAAGAGCAGTTCCACAGAGGCCAATACAAGCATTTACTGCTACGAATAGCAGCGTGGAGTCGGTAGAAATACCAAGCTGAGCGAAGATTTCTGGTGAGAAGTATTGGATGGCAGACACACCAGTCATCTGGCAACCGCATTGGATCATCATGACCAGGACCGTTCGGCGGAGGTTGGCACGTGTACGGATGAGATCAAAGTAAGTCTTCTTCTTTTCTGCGTGCTCCTCCGTGATCTGTGCTTTGATGAGCAGGAATTCCTCTTGAACATAATCATCGTTGGTGTCGCCATGGGCGTGCAGGCGCGCAAGAGTGTTAAGGCCTTCCTCGTAGCGATCGTGGTCACAGAGCCACCTGGGAGACTCAGGGAGCATGAAGATAAAAGCACTGAGGAATATAGCTGGGATTAGTTGAATGGCAAGAGGAACACGCCATGAACGACTATCAACCTTATTCCATGTTGAGTAGGCCCCGAAGGAAGCCCACGTTGCCGCGACCTGGCCGATAGCAGAGAAGAGTTGTTGTAGAGTGGTGATACGACCTCTAATCCTACGGTGCGCAATTTCGGATTGATAAACAGGAATGATCATCTATTGGAGCGTTAGAGCAGCTCTCATAACTCTCCAGCAAGCTACTTACGACAAGAAATCCAATACCAAAGCCCGATACCAAGCGGCCGATATATAACATTTCAATAGCTACCCCGGCGGTCTGGATAACACCGCCAACAATGAAGATGAGAGAAGCTAGAAGGATAGTACCACGACGGCCAAGACGGTCAGTATACCCAGCGCCCAACGCACCGAAGAAGCATCCTCCAGTGAACAGAGATACGACTGTCCCAGATCGCGAGCCCGAATTGCTTTGCAAGAACCTCCTCTTGAAGTCGTCGGCGGCGACGACCTCAGCAATGACGCCCAGGTCATAGCCGAATAGAAAGGAGCCAAAGGCTGCAAAGGAACCTAAGAGAAATTGATATATTCCCGGCTTCATGATGATGAAATACTCGAACGGAATATGAAAGGGGCAAAATAAGAGGCGGTCCAGAAATTATAGGATGAGAAGGGTATGAATTGGCAGTTGAACGCACAAAACCAAGTCGCAGGGGGTAATAGTCGTGATAAACAATCTTTCTTTCCAGGAACTCCTCGTATGAAGACCCACTCCTATGCACCTTTTGCGATAGCCTATGATCCCCGTGGGGAAAGAGTCAGAGGCTAGAGCGGGCAACGGCAGTCTTGAGCTGACATTGTTGATTCTCCCAGGATACCGGGCGCCTCTCCAAAAGCGCCCTGGTTCAAGCTTGCTGATTTGCTTAGGCCCAGCGTCTTGGAACCATCAGGTTTTTTCAGTTTCTGCCCCTTGCTTAGTCCTGGTTGTACATCCCAGTATTCCCTGTGATCATCGCTCTCATTCCTGAGAATGTGATATGCTTAAGAGTGGGGAGTAGTAAAGCCAGTAGAGGTCATATCGGATGTATCCCTTCGTACTGACCACCAGTCATGACCATTGGCCTATTCTGGGATGAAGTTCCCTGTCAGAAACTTGGCAGCTCTAACTCTACCATTCTATGCCTCTTCCTCAATTCGCAGATTCCTAAGCCCCTGCCCAGCTTTATCCGTACCAGCTGTTCTCGTGGTTATCTGGATAGCCGTACGGACATCCTAGCTCCGTATATCATCCGGTATCTACTTTCTGCAGATATGGAATATTACGCAAATTGGTAGTCCCTTGATTTTAGAGAGTTAGCTTATTTAGTTGTAAGTGCATCTCTTTCAGCGCAAGTGTTTAGACTTTGAGAAGAATAGCCAATCTACAATGTCTACTACAATGCATGTACTATTTACAAGGCAGACTTGTTTTTGTGGTTTTGGATAACCTCTATCCAGTATCCATCAGGGTCTAGCACGAATGCGATATCCCGCATTCGTCCATCCGTGAGCCTCTTCTTCCAGTTCACCTGCTTGTCTTCAAATCGTGCACATGCTGCATCGAGGTCATCAACCGCGACACCTATGATGTATGTCAGATCTCTAACGAGTTCCAAGTATACTTCACAACTTACAAATGTGGCCAAAACCCTGAGGCTGTTTGTTCCCATCGTGGTAGCTAAAATTAGGGTCATTCTCTGTGCCATGGTTCCAAGTTAACTCCAAGAGACCCTCTCTATGGGCAGTATAATGTGGAGTAGAGGATGACGGAATCTCGTATGCTGGCGGGTATCCAAGGAAGTAGTTCGTAAATTTGGCGGCGTTGTTCTCATAGGTGCTGATGAGGGTCATGCCCATGACATTCTGGTAGAAATCTAGAGACTTCTTGGGATCTTTGCAACGGATCATGGTATGGTTCTGAAAATGTCAGTGGTTGGTCAGATTTTTTTTTTCTTGGGCTATTCTAACCATTCTATACGTGGAAACATCGGTGGTGGTGACGTTCTCAGTTGTTTGTACAGGCTTCTGGATAATGATCTCAACCCTATCGCATGGTTAGCTTGTGAGCAATTTAGAAGGGGGTAGTCGGTAAGCCATGACTTACCAGTATCCATCTGGATCTAATGCAAAAGCGATGTCTCTCATAGAGCCGTCGCTCAACTTCTTCTTGAACTGGTATCCGGCATCTTCTATTCTCTTACACGCTGCCTGAATGTTATCCACCGAAATTGCCACGTGCCCGAACCCACGATAGGGCTCAGCGTTACCGTTGACAACCTTGTATTCTGGATCAAGCTCAGTACCGTAGTTATGTGTTAATTCAATAAGTCCTTCTCTATCTGAGCGCAATGCGCCATGGGAAGCAGCACCTGGGGAATCATAGGCGAGGAAATACAGGTCGAATTTGTTCTCGGGGTTCCTAATAGTCTCAATAACCTTCATGCCCAGGAATTCATAAAATTTGACTGTATATTTCAGTCAGAGAACCTATTCAATAGGATGGTTTATTAAGGGAGAGCATACCGGATTTCTCAGGATCCTTTACCCGGATCATAGAATGGTTAAGCTTGTACTTGGAAGTGTCGGTCGCCATTGTTGCGTAGTTGCAAGTTCCTAAGTTGTTATGCTTGAGGTAAGAGAAGATACTGTTTTTAGTCTTCAGAGATACGTAGTAGAACTTGGGCCCAGACCATATGTACACGGAGGGCCTTTTCCAGAGGGGGGAGCAGGTGGCTACTGCAACCCGCATCGAAGAATCTAACAGTCAGCAATTGCTTCTCCTCCACTTTAGAGAGGTGGTAACACCCCCATCTTGGACCTTTTTGTCTATTTTTTGCAAGTAGTCTTATGACCAATATTTCGTCCGTTATCAGGAAGGAAAACAAGTATATCCACAAATGAACTGATACTCCTGGTTTGACACGATGCTACCAGGCTTGTGGACACTCATAGCATACCGTGCAGGGAACTAAGATAGACAATTGCGCTGTAATGTTACAGGAGGATGTGCCGCCCCTCAAAAAGTATTTGGCTGTATACCACTAGCTTTCAATAATACACCAAGCCTGAGATGACTTCGTATAAGGAAGAAGTGCCCAGGAACCAATCAAAGTGATGTATCGGAGTCCCCACTTCTCCGCACGTAAGTTATCAACCCCCAAAGCTCCAGGAGTAGAGGGATCTCGTGCATCTCCCCGGACTGGGGCCCATTGACACACTGATGATGTACCCCACAAGATCAGCAGCGTGGGAGCCCACTTTCCGCCATGGCTCTCCGCTCAAAGCTTGTCCTTCGTTCCCGGGGCTGTGCCAGGTGGTCTCGGGATAGTAATTATCTCCCACTTTGCTGATGCCAGGTCGGACCGTCCCCCATGCTTGGATACCGAAGTATAGGTACTGTTGACTACGATTTAAGTTGCCAACTTCTATACCTAACAAGTACGCAGTATGACTAAGCTGGGGATCAAAAACCCAGTATAGTAACAGACGTAAAATCTAAACATATGCTCTACTATACTCTCAAGTGTCCCAATTGGCCGGCAATGAACACTCTTGTGGTAACCACAGGCTCTACCTTATGTGTTGATAGTCTGCTACGTGTAAGGACTATCGGGCCGGTATGGCCAGAGGTGTCCGCTCCGCCTCCGCTTCCGTGTCATAAGAGGCTAGCTTGTTAAAATGGAAACATGAAGAGACAAAATTGCTGTGGCATGTATCATATGGTCTGGATCATCTTACAGTGCATGCTCCAAGATGCTCCTGTGGCAGACGAACAAGATTGATTGGAATTGATCTGAATGTTAATTAGAGTAAGACCACTTCAAGGTGGTGGAATAATATACGTGAGGCCAAAGACGAATGATAAAACCATAGAATATAAGGTCTGGGCCCATTGGATTAAAGCAACAAGCAGGAATGCTCGTTCGGGATAGCCATAGCAGTCATCTATCTTCTCAAGAATCATAGTATATACTGCTAGAATGCCTTTTTTTTTTGGGAAGCTCTAGTCACTTAGAGCATCTATTAAAAATTACTTCCTTCCTAGGACCGTATAATCGTCATCAAGAACACCAGTGTCCGTATTTCCCATTGCTCAGGCTTCCCGGCCTGCGGAGTATCGGGAGGAAGGAAATCTGTACGAAGTATTCAGTCACTCTAAGTGCCTTATTTCCGGTTCATTCCCACTACACTTCCCCGCCTTTCCCCGCGGTGGATCAGTCTCCGCAAGTGTACATACTCACGTGCTACCACTCCCTACTTTGAGTTAGGTATCAGCAAACATGTCTATTTGCAGGTTTAGACATCTCTCAGCAATATGAATCACATTTAGATCACATCGTCTGCAATGAAGGACCTTGATGTAGTCATTGTCGGCGCCGGTATTGGGGGGTTAGCCAGCGCCTTGGCTTTGGCCACCGACGGACACCGGGTCAAAGTCCTCGATGGGGTCAAGGAGTTCGCGGAGGTGGGTGAACCTACAATAGCATTTCAGAGGCCAAGAGCTTCTCGGTAACAATTCGGACAGGTTGGGGCTGGTATCCGTGTACCGCCGAATTCGTCACGGCTTTGTAGGTCCTGGGGCGTGGATCTGGATTCTGTCACTAAGCAAGCTGCGAAAGGAATCCGCTTCTCAGACTGGAAAGATAACATCTTACTCAGCATTCCGTATACAGATATGCCATCCAAATATGGCACGTCATATTATATGTTTCATAGGGCAGACTTTGTTGCGGCACTCCTGGCAGCAGCACAGAAAAACAAAAACATTCAAATTCTGACAGAGAGCAAAGTGGTTGAGTATGATTTCCAGAGGCCTGCTGTAAAAACGGAAGGAGGCACGTGGTACTCTGGAGACTTGATTGTCTCAGCTGAAGGCATAAAATCATCCATTAGAGATGCTGTTAATGGCACGCCAATCGAACCTGTCGATACAGGAGATGTTGCCTACCGCATTTTAGTTCCTGCCAAGCCACTTCTTGAAGATCCAGATACCCGTCACCTAGTTGAAAATCCATGGGCAATTCATTGGCTGGGCCCTGAAGGACATGCGGTTGGCTATCCACTACGCAATGGTGAGTTATACAACATCATCATCGATATAACGCATGCGACCGATTGCGGCCAGTCCATTGGCAAGGATGAATGGAAAAAGCAAGCCGACAACGCCGAGCTCGTTGAGAGATTCAAGGACTGGTGCACACCGGTACGTAAACTCTGCGGCTTAACGGGGGAGTATTTAAAATGGAAGCTAGTCGATTTCCCTACTCCCCTAAAGCGATGGAGTCATCCCGATGGGAAGGTGGTTCTACTAGGCGACTCTTGTCATCCCATGATGCCTTATCTGGCCCAAGGGGCTGCACAGTCTATTGAAGATGCAGCAACACTTCGTGCTGCGCTCGCCTTGTATGACAATCTTCCCCAGGCTTTCGAGGTGTATCAGAAACAGAGAGCTCCAAGAGCGCAATATATCGCCAAGAATACTCGTGTGCTTCAAGAATGGCTTCATCTGTATGATGGCCCTGCTCGGAATCTCCGCGATGAAATGATGAAGCATGATAACGAAGAAAATCCTATTTTCTGGGGATATACGCCCCGGAAAGATTGGCTATTCAGCTACGATGCCGGTACTATCCATGATGATGAAGGCAACCGCATTCCAGCCCTACCCCCTACTCCACCGCCTGAAGCCTCGGTATATCTAAACACGCAGGGAGACTCAGCTAAGCTCTAAATATCATCCCGCCTACATTAATAGATCATAATTATATAGATGAGCGAGTTATACATGGATCATATAACTCGAAGAATATATTATACTACAAACACTCTGCTAGGATGAGTATATGTTATGCATTCAATGTCGATTGGTCGATGGATAAGCCCCTTGATCAGTGCACCTCTTGAAGGTAGTTTTCGGATTACGATTCAAACCTTATGAAGAGCAGATGAGAGTGTACTTTTAGGTCATTTTCACCAAAAACTGACGTAGTAGATCCGCCTTTAAAACCCTCGATTCTATTATAACTCTACAGCTAGCAATCCGACCTACCTAGGCTCTATAAATCCATTGACTCCAGTATAGGAATTCTCTCAGTTGCCATCTTGAGCCGCAACAAGAACTTGCTTCTCTGTCTTGAACGTCTTCACCACATCTTCCGTCACATTAAGTACCTGCGCAACGATATCAGGAGTAGTTAAGGCCAAGAACTGCTGCAACGTGACTTCCTCTACGGTATCAGCGTGGAAGACCTCAAGGAAGATTAGTTCTTCAGTATCAGACATATTTTCAATGTAATGACCTAGTCGTGAATATTAGCTAAGGACTGTAAGAAGAAGGGGGATACTCACCAGTATTAGCAGGGAAAACACCTGTATCTCCTGGGTGGAAATCGAATGTGCGAGCATTGCTGCTTCCAAGCCAGCAAGTTGCTCTGGCGTGGCCAGTTTGGAAATAGAGCCATTCCGCTCCCTATGTAAAAGCCCTGTTAGCTCGATGTGGTAACAATTTAAGAAAGAGAAAGCGAGTGCTTAAACTTTTACTCACATTGGGGTGCCAGTGAAGCTCCCGTAATGCACGAGGCTTAAGAAAATTGATCTGGGCCACAATATTCTTCGACAGTGGAAACACCGATGTATCAACTATCTTGTACACACCACCACCTCCCGGTGCCACAGTTGCATTCATCTTCGACCCAGCGAAGTAGGGAGATTGCGCTGTACCTTCAAGGTTTCCATACGGATGGACCTCCGAGCTATTGGAAACAGTTCCTTTATTTAACGTTCCAAAGGGATTGGGAATATTCTTGAACTCAGTATTGTTCAGTGGAAGACCAAAATTCTTGGCGATCACCTCTGGAGGAGTGTGGCGTATCCAGTTATCCAGCTCGAATGTGACGCCGACGTCTGAGAAGGCACCGTCATCAAATACGAGAAGGAGCTCATTTGAATCTTCAAGTCCTTGGAAGGCGTGGGGGTTTCCCTTGGGAAAGTACCAGAAGTCTCCGGGCTCTGCCTTGAATTGCTGGTTTCGGCCTTTGTAGTCAAGATAGGAGCCAAGAAAGCTGCCATTGAAGACGTATGCCCATTCGTCCTATTAAATAGTTAGGGCACCCTGAGGGCGAAAGATTCTTTTTGAGAGCCAACAGTGATTGTAACTTACGGTATTATGCCAATGCATCTGCCGAATAGCTCCTTTTTCGAGATGAACTTGAGCACCAGCAAAGTCCTCACTGGGAGGGAGGTCCGTAACAAGCTTTCATGAACAGGTAAGAAAACCACGTACTAGTAAACTGTTTGACTCATTGCTCACCTGCTCTCTAAGCCAGCCTCCGGGAAATAGCAGGCTGTTTGACAGAGCCATAGGCCACTTGAGGTTGGGAACTGTGCCCGCATCCGTCAAAGGGGGAGCAACTGCATCTGGGTTTTGTCGTTCCTCTTCTATATCTGCGCCCTCTGAATAATTGTTAGGACCCTCCACTACTCAATATCTGGAGGAAAACTACCATACCAGTTTCAGGACCGCCTAAGCCGTCTCTAGATGGCTCGGGGATCCATGCAGAAGTGTGTGACGGCACAGGTACTTGTCGCTTAACCACCACAAGGTCTCCATTCTCATCTGTTCTAAGATGGTTTGTTGTCCTCTTTGCCCATTCTGGGAGATTTCTGGCCCGGGAATTGTCACTGGATTGAGACACTTGACTATCTACGCTCTTTTGGTCTTGACCAACGTTGCGGCGAACCGTCCCTGCCACGACGGCAGGATAACATAAGGGTAGAAGGGCGATCAGATTGAGCTTCATGATGGGCTATCTTAGGACTATTCAGAAGTGATCTTGATGTTGAACTGAAGATTTGAAGAAGGACAAAACCGAGTCTTTTATATCTCCATGCCATTCCTCAGGCCAGAGATTTGTACTTCGTAGAGCATGGTGAATAACTATTCACGACGAGCTAGCACAATCAAAGTAATTCAATTCTTCCAACCAACAACCTTGTCGATGCGAGATTGTATGCTCC